>CM038145.1:231856412-233306412 GCA_021437245.1 Aegilops speltoides
CCAGTCCACATGCTGCCTTGTCAGCTCGCGTTCTGTATCTTCGTGTGCTGGCCCATGTGGCAGTGGACAAAAATAACTAAACTAGAGGCCCATCTGACACGCGGTGAAGTAAACAAAGTTGAAACCAGTCGGGGTAGCACCCCGCATGCTAGTAAATTGAGGGTGCATTGTGGACACACTTCTTCCGCGTGAAAGGACGCACTCGCGCACAATTCACCACTGCGCGGCGGCATGCACAGAAGGATGCACTCGCGCACACCCACCACACAACACACACCAGCACACGTGTACACCGACGTCGCCGTCGGTTGAGATGGACAGCGAGGCAGCCAACAAGTGGAGGCGGCTCGAGCCAAAACCGCATCCGGCAAACCTGGACTTCATCAGCGGCCTCCCCGACGACATGCTGCTCGTCATCATCGGCCTCCTCGCCACCAAATCTACCGTGCAGACTGCCCTGCTCTCCCGGTGGTGGCGCCCCCTCTGGCGCCACGTCCCCCTCAACCTCACCCTCGACAGCAGCCTCTGCGACGGGGATTGCAAACGCATGGCCGCAGTCTCCAAGATCCTTTCATCGCACCCTGAGCCAGCCAGACACCTTGACATCCGCATGTTCAGTACCAACTGCAAGGTCCAACCCAAGTTCGACGAGTGGTTCTTATCCCCCGCCCTAGATCAGCTCGAGGAGCTCAGCTTTGAAGCTGGACGATGTCGCTCTCTGCCGCCGTCCGCGCTCCGCCTCACGCCAACGCTGCGCCGCGCCAGCTTCAACTCCTGCTATCTTCCCCAGATTAATGTCGTGCCCGCCCTTCTTCTCCCTCAACTCAAGCAGCTCGACCTCTTCGACGTTGTCATCTCGAAGAAGGCTATGGAGCACCTGCTCCGCAGCTGTACTGCACTCGAGTACCTTCATCTTGAGCAGATCCACGGGTTCATTAGCCTCCACATCGCCTCGACGAATCTCCGATGGATTTATGTGTCTTGCTGGCCCTGCAACAAGACATCAATTGGGAAGAGATCACTCCAGCTGTTCCCTGTTATGGTCATTGAGAATGCGCCTTTCCTTGAGAGATTGCTTGTATCGGATCTAGAAGGTCCAACAAAAATCAAGGTCATTGACGCGCCGAAATTGACAGTGTTGGTGTACTCGTCTGCCAAATTCTCCGAACTCTTTATTGGATCCGTAATCGTTCACGTACAGCACTCATCTTCTTCTCTGTCTTCTTGAAATTCACATTTTTAGATTTCTTCTTGATGTATCTACGACCGTCTTCCAGAAAATGCTTCCCACAAGCTTGACCCAGTCTATGCGCACAGTGAAGATCTTGGCAATAAAATCTATCGGCCCCAATCTGGATCAAGTTGTTGGATTCCTTACATGCTTTCCCTGCACGGAGAAGCTACTCATTGAGGTGAAACTTCTTTCCTATTAGTAAACGGTAATCACAACGTAGCTCAATTTTTTTTGTAATTTTCCCAAATTACGATGACAAGTGTAGTGTTCAAAACTGCATCTACGCACTGCACTAAAAGAAATGTTTTTAGTATTTTTTCTCACGTGATCACCTGCATCATTTTTTTGTTGTACTACTGTAGTAGCCTAGGCTAGTCATTGTGGAAAGTAACTTAGACTACTCCAGTAACTCTATTGTTACCCTAAGAGCAAGTACTACCTTCGTCCTGGTTTACTCTTCCTATTTTTGTAGTATCAAAACTTGACCATAGATTTAACTGACAAAATGTTAATGCATGTCACTAAGAACTATATCGTTGGATTCGTATTTGAACATAATTTCAAATGGTGTAATTTTTAGTGACATGCATTGGCATTTTCTTAGGTAAATCTATGGTCAAAATTTTATACTAAATATGAGGTAGTACTACAAAAGTGGGCTATGTAGGCCAAAACACGTGCCAAATTCACTTGTGATGCATTAGGCATCGATGCCCCTCCATTGCTCACCTGGTGCCCCAATGTGGATCACCTACTTTGCTCCGGTGCCAAATTAACTCACGAAAGAAAAAAACACTTGCGTGGGAGAGAGAGAGGACTGAGTCAATAAAAAAACACTTGTTTGGGAGAGTGAGAGGCTGGTGTAGTTGGTTTGAATGATTTGTTTATACATGTGGGTCTGTGTGCACAGCGGTGCCAACTCTCTCACATCGCGAGAGCGGTGCCAAAATCTTTTGATTTGACATTGATGCGTATTATGTGGCATACTTTTGCGAAATATGGCATCGGCCACATAGTGGAAGGCAACAAATACCCAAGCTCTTCACGTGCTCCTAGGTAAATGAGGGGAAACAGAGAGAGAGAGAGAGAGAGAGAGAGAGAGAGAAAGAGAGAGAGTGAAAATATATCACTAGCCAGCCAACCCTATCGTATGAGCGAATGATATTGGTACCTCTTGATGACACGACAATCTTGTACAACCAACTGCTCTAATATGTTCTCTTCTTTTGCAGACAAAAAAAGACCCGAAAGTGAAAAATGTGCTGCACTATAACAATCTCATCGAATGCCTTGATCTCCATCTTACAAAAATTAATTTGATCGACTATCGAGGAAGCACATCTGAGATTAAATTGGCCAGGTTCTTTTTTCTGGAGGCAAGTGTGCTCAAGGTAATGAGGTTTGGCGTTCTCCAGCGCAACAATGAATGGCGTGCTGATCACGGCAAGCGTCTAAGCCTAAATGACAAAGTCTTCACAGAAGCTGAATTTGTTTTTGAAACATCAAGTGGCCAGAGACTTGAAAACTTATTTACCCATTAGTGACTTGTCATGTCACGCCCAATATGCGATACTATCCTAAAGAGACTCGAAGGTCCCACCAAGGATAGAACCGCATATTGATACGCTTTTGCAAGGTGGATATCATTACATCAACATTACATAATAGATGGGGATACATACAAAAGGCATACAATGCCACACGAATACAACATCATCTTACATAAGAGCACCATCCAACTACGGATGAAACACAAACAGAAACTCAAACGACATCCACCCTGCTAGCCCAGGCTGCGGACCTAGAACCTATCCCCTGATCGAAGAAGAAGCAGAAGAAGAACTCCAAAACAAGCAAACATCGCTCTCGCGGCATGATCATCGCATAAACTGTACCTGCAACTGTTGTTGTAGTAATCTGTGAGCCACGAGGACTCAGCAATCCCATTACCATGGGTATCAAGACTAGTAAAGCTTAAAGGGAAAGGAAGGGGTAAAGTGGTGAGGTTGCAACAGCGAATAAGCAAGTATGGTGGCTAACATACGCAAATAAGAGTGAGAAGAGAGCAAACGGAACGGTCGTGAAGCTAGCAATGATCAAGAGGTAATCCTGAACTTCTACTTATGTCAATCATAACACAGAAACTGTGTTCACTTCCCGGACTCGGCCGAAAAGAGACCATGACGGCTACACACGCGGTTGATGCGTTTTAATTCGGATCTGGTGTCAAGTTATCTACAACCGGATATTAACAAATTCCCATCTGCCACATAACCGCGGGCACGGCTCTCGAAAGTTTATAACCCTGCAGGGGTGTCCCAACTTAGCCCATGATAAGCTCTCGCGATCAACGAAGGATATACCTTCTCCCAGGAAGACCCGATCAGTCTCGGAATCCCGGTTTACAAGACATTTCGACAATGGTAAAACAAGACCAGCAAAGCCGCCCGATGCACCGACAATCCCGATAGGACCTGCACATATCTCGTTCTCAGGGCAACACCAGATGAGACATCTACGAGTAAAACCAGACCTCGGGTTTCCCCGAGGGGGCCCCGCAATCTACTCGGTTCGGACCAGCACTTAGAGAAGCACTGGCCCGGGGGCTAAAATAAAGATGACCCTTGGGTTAATTACTCCCAAGGGAAAAGTAGGTGGTGGTGAGGCAAATGGTAAAACCAAGGTTGGGCCTTGCTGGAGGAGTTTTATTCAAAGCGAACTGTCAAGGGGGTCCCATAAATCACCCGACCGCGTAAGGAAAGCAAAATCCGGGAACATAACACCGGTATGACGGAAACTAGGGCGGCAAGAGTGGAACCAAACACGAGGCATAAGGCCGAGCCTTCCACCCTTTACCAAGTATATAGATGCATTAGTTAAATAAGAGATATTATGATATCCCAACATAATCCTGTCCACCATGGAGCAATCTTCATCTTCACCTGCAACTAGCAATGCTATAAGAGGGGCTGAGCAAAAGCGGGAACATACCCAAACAACGGTTTGCTAGGAAGGGTGAAAAATGTTAGAGGCTGACATGGCAATTTGGGAGGCTTGATAGAACAAGGGATAGGTAGCGTAGCAAAGCGATAGAACGAAGCAGCTAGCATAGCAATGATAGTAGTGAGATCCAGGGTAGCGGTCATCTTGCCTGAAATCCTGCTAGGAAGAAGAACGAGTCCATGAAGAAGATGAAGCAACAAAGACGAACCAAGCGTAGACGAACGAATCCTCATGATCGCAACAAAACGGGAACTATCGAGAAGAAGCACACAACAAGGTAAACACACCACACATATACATGACATGATGCACAACCAAGCATGATGCATGACAAAGCTAGATGAGGATACTCATGGCAATAGATGATGCATACAAGAACAACACATCAAAGCAAGGTTAAATGAGGCCGGAAACAACATATAACAATTTCGGTAAGTCCTCATATGCAAATTTAGAAATTGGTCCAGAACTGAATCAACCTTATCTGCAAGTTGTTAAGCAGGAAGTTAAGATGCACCAAGATGATCCACACGAGATTCTTGTCAAGTTACATATGAAGTTCATTAGATTCGGAGCTACGGCCTAAAAGATATGAGCAAAACAAGTTAAACATGGCATTGATACAAAATGCATACAAACATCAAGCAAACACCTCAAAACAAGGATGCAACATGATAATATGAAACTACATGCAAAATCAAGCAAGTTTCATATAGAGCACACTCAAAACGGAGCAACGGTTCAACACATACACTCTATACAAGTTTAAAGGACAAGCTGTCCAAAACAGCAACTAGGCATCTTACAAACATCAAAACAATATGCTACAGCACCTCAACATAAGAACAAAAGGCATGGGCATGAAGTATAGGTAAAGCACAACAAAACATGAACACTGAGCTATCTCCAGAAAACACTAGAACATGCTCAAAAGGACATGGCAAGATTGCAAATAATAACAGTTACAGACTTAGCAGAAATAATATCAGGTTGCAATGTTTAGAGCTATCAAACAACATGCTACAGGAACTTATCATGGCAAAGAAAGGCACGGCATGAATCTACTAATCTCATATAACAAAAGTCCCTTACTGACCATGAGCCAAAAGGGCACAGAAAATATGATGGCACCCATGTAAACATGGCAAATGATGTGACAGATTCATACATGGCAGGAACAACAATAAGTAGGCATGTTGGTGAGCTTGAACCACTCACCACAGAGCAAGACATGGCATGTCAAGGCAACCAACAGTAAGAAGACATGTTTATGAAGCTAAGCATGGCAAGATCAAGTTCATAGGGGGCATGGATCACTGGAAAAGCTCATGGCAAAACTGAACTTAATGTTAACAGGCTGACAGCAACATTATTTAGCAATTTGAGATCAAGATAACAACAAGTTACAGCAGGCTATAAATTCAACCAGGGGCATGAATAGATAGAGCATGACATGTATAACAAAACATCTTTAGTGAACATCTCCAGATTATGCATAGAATGACTTGTAGCAGCAGGTTTACATAGCATCATAATAACAGATTCAGACAAGCAAAACAGCAACAGCAAGTACCCTACTTCACGAGCTCGATGCACTCACTACAAGAATCACAAAAATACATGGATGGCACCACTATAAAGATGGCATGATGAAGTACAAAACACATGTAGAGCTCATGCTCATAAGATACACACATCAAATGCAACAAAAATGACAAATCATCAAGTTATAACAGTTCCAGCAGATTAGCATTATATAGCACTCTTGCAACGATGATTCGGGCATCAAGATGAACACAACAAGCATGGCACAATGGAATGAAATGTAGAGCACATCATGATAAACATTTTGATATATCATGCACGCAAAACGGAGCAGTATGCATGGAGTTATGGCAGGTCAAACATGGCATCAGAACGTAAAATTATTGGGACTTGGAAGAAAATTCACCTCGCGGAAAAAAACAGAGGGCGGAGGAGGATCGGGCCGCGCGGGGCAAATGGGCCGGCTCGGGGTCGCGGGAGTTGGGCCGCGGGGCGACATGGCCCACGTGGGTGCGGTGCGGGCGGCCGGGTCGAGCGGCACCTCCGCTCGTCCCCGGACTGTGCGGTGGCGGCAAGGGGCACCGGCGGCGGGCGGCCCGGCGAGGCTGTGGACAAGGGGATGGCCGGATCCGGCGGCGGCTCGCGGATCTAGGCGGCGGAGGGCGCTGGTGCGGGGACGGTCCGGCGCGGCGGCGCGCGGAGGCGCTGGGCGCCGGGGGAGGAGCTCGACGTGGGCAAAGCACCAGCGGCAAAGAGGCGGCGAGGTCCGAGACGGCAACGCTGGGCGGCGAGGCGAAGCGCGGCGCGCGGAGACGCGCGGCCAGGGCGGGCGGCGGCGACGGGCCTCTGGTCCGCTGGCGGGCTCGGCGGGCCTCGGCGGGCGCCCGCACTACTAGGGAAAAGCCTATACATTGAATCTTACCAAAGCTCCTCAAAATACCGCGCTATCAAGAGTTTAGCAGCAGCAGCGTTTCACCAAAACCCGCTGCCGACAGAAAATAGCGAGAGCGCGCCCACCACGAACCGCGCTCTCGCTATAATTGCCATGGCCTCGCCCCCCGCTAGTTCTAGCAGAGCGCTCAGCATGTAACAACGCCATCGCTATAGAAGTTAGCAGCAAGACGCTTTTAGGAAAACTGCTCTCGCTAAGATCAGCCCACAAGTTTAGTCCCACCTCGCCCATGAACAGGTGTTTACCACCTTAAATTTGTTATTTCAAACTACCACAACCAGTTGGTCTTCACCAACTCTATGTGTAAATTTAGGTCAGAATATGAGTCCTCTCCGGTTCCTACCGGAGGGGACTCATATTGACAATTCAGATTGTACACAAAAAGATCATTGATGGCCAATGTATTTTTGCATTGATGTATTTTTTTGTATAGTTACACTTAGCAGTAGCGGTTTATATGCAACGCACTGCTGCTATTCAGATTAGCTGTAGCGCGTTTTGGCAAACGCGCTACAACTATCCCTACCTTATCCCCACGCCGCACGACCGCCCTCACTCACACCGATCTCACTCGCCCACGTCAGCCGATAACTGTCGTCAATGCGTCGTCGCCGCCCGCCTTCGTCTCGTCCGCCGAGGTACTCCTCCTTCCGTCCTCCTCCTCCTCCTCCTCCTCCTCCTCTCAGCCCGCCTCCTCCTCCTTGCCGCCTCCTCGCTCACTGCCGCCTCCTCTCTCCTCCGACAGCCTCCTCCCACCGCCCACGACCTCGCCGCCTAGCTACCTCTCGGTCGCCCACCCCCGCCACCGGGTTAGTACTAGATTTAGTAGTAGTAGATGTTAATTTAGGGTTCATAGCTAGTACTAGATGTTGCTTAGTTAGTACTAGATTTTTAGTAGTAGTAGTGGTAGTTGAACTACTTTAGTTGTAGTTGAACTAGTTTAGTAAGTAAATTAATAAACTAGTTGAACTAGTTGAATTAATAGAACTAATGTATTTTTAGTAAGATAATTAATATAACTAGTTGAACTACTTTATTTTTAGATAGAACTAGTTTTTTTTCTATTTATAGTAAGTTTATATTTAGTAAGAACTAGTTCAATTAATAAAACTAGTTGAACATGTCATATTTGTTGTTATTTTTGAGTTTAAGCAATTATTCGGGATGTATTAGTGATAACTTATATGGTTTCAGGTGACCACTGTCGTCCCCGTCATCGACCCTCTCCGACATCCCCGCCGTCGTCCCAGTCACCGACCCCCTCCGACATCGAGGTGAGACCAGCCAAATATCCTGGTATATCTTCTGTTGTTGCTCAAATAGGATATGTGGTTGCCCAAGTGGCCGTTCATGTTCAGTTTACATCTCCGAGTGGCCTATGTTTTGCCGGAGTGTTGATTAATTTCCGTTCCGGCAAATTTCAGCGCCGATATGTCCTTTTTAGCAAAGGTCATGCCGGATTTTTTCGTGAATTCGCATGACTTGTGCTAGAATATGTACAAGTTTAATCTTTGAATTATGATTGTAGGAAATGTCGACTCGGACGATTTACAGCCTCCCGGGAGTGTAGCTGGTGCCACGACGATCGAGGTATGTGCGACAGTGTTCGCTCGGCCGACGAAGATCGGCGCTCAAAGATTAAGCTCGAGGAGACCTTTGATTGTGAAACGGTACGCAACAACGACAAGTGTTTTTTTCGTAATTAAGCATGACTTCAAGTATTTCAATGTCTAATTTTCATATTTTACAATTCGACTAGCTTATCCCATGCCATGCAAGACGCTATGTCTTGGAGAGGATGGGTTTTGAAGACCATGAAAATTTCGAAACAAAGAAAATACACCTAAGGACCCATCATGATATGGATTTTGAAGTAAATCTGTCCAATGCTCAGAGCGTAACCCATTTTGGTTGCCAAAATTGGGAAGCACTTTGCAAAATGTATGGTTTTTATGAGGGTATGATTGTCACCATGGATCTTGGTGATCCTGACATCGAGTAAGACAATATGGACATTTGGGTCCTTGTTGATAAGCTTCCGATTGTACCGCTATGTGAGTTTCTCAAACATAGTTATTAACTAATTTATATTGTTTATTTCAAAATAGTTGATAGCTTATTTCCATTGACATCCTATTTTGATTCTTCAAAGACTGTGCGGAAGATGGTAGATAAAACCCACTACACCGATGGCACGAATTAACGATAAGGAGAAAAATCATCGATCGCATTTTGTACTATTCTTGAGAATTACAATGACTATTATCGAACTCCTCCAAATTATGGTGAATACGTGCCACTAGTGCATCTGTTGAACCATGGTAACTTCTCCGAGATACCTGGTAAGATTTTTACTATTACGACATCTCGTGCATCTTTTGCATACTTCTAAAACTAGTACATCATTGCTAACTACGGTTATTATTATGTTTTTCAATGTAAACTCCCGATGGATTGTGTGCCTCATCTAATGTCTCGCATGGTCGCCTCTCGATTCTGAACATACTGCCAGGTAAATCTACGGAGCTCACCTATGCATATCGGTTTTCTAAAACCCGTGAACACATGTTCATCAAAGAATGGAAGAAATGTATGGACATTCGCAAGGAGGTTCTTGGAAGTAACATTCAGAGAAAGGCAAGAATTGGAGACAGGCTAATCTCCATTCTCCATAATGGAGAGTCAGGGGCTATCTTGTTTTTTGCTATTTTACCTTAGAAAATGTAGTAGGTCTTAATCGAATGTAATAGGTCCTATGAGTTACAATATGTTTATTATGTGGTAATGTGTTAGAGTTGATAATGATGATCTTGAGGAGGTGTTATGTGATGTCAATGATGAAAACGATGATCTTGAGGAGGTGTTATATGACAATGATGTATTATGATGATAAGTTGTTAATGATATGATGATGATGATGATATTATTATATCATTGGGTGAAAGAATCATGATTAGTTTCAAGTGGATGGACATCCACTTGAAACTAGTCCACGGTTCTTTCACCCCGTGATGTAATAACTCATTATGATGTAAAAACAATCTCTAAATTCCTGTTGTATGAAAACTTGTGTAAAGGTGTATGAATACAACATGAAATAAAAAGAAATAAAATACTAAATAATAGTAGTAGCGCGGGAAAGGAGAAGCGCTACTACTAATTACCAGTAGCGCTGTTCTGAAGAAGCGCTACTACTAAGTCAATTTAGCAGTAGCATGGGTCCAGGCGCGCTATTGCTAAGCATTAGCTGTAGCGCCTTATCAGTAGCGCTCCTGCTCGTGCTAGTGATAGGCCTAAGACCCGCGCTGCTGCTAGGCTTTTCCCTAGTAGTGCCGGGGTGGGCACGTGGCGGCACGGGAGTGGCTGCGGGCGGCGGCGCGGGTGTGTTCGGAAGGAAACAGACATGTCCGGCGGCGGAGGTAGATGGAGGCTAGGGTTAGGGTGGATTCATCCGCGAAAATGGAGGGGAAGGGGACGTTTTTATAGATAGAGGGAGCTACGAGAGTCCAAATGTGGTGTGGTTTTCGCCCACACGATCGTGATCGAACGATCGAGAGCATGGAGGGGGTTTGGATGGGTTATTGGGCCACTTTGGAGGGGTGTTGGGCTGCAACACAAAGAAGGCTTTTACGGTTACCCGGTTAACCGTTGGAGTATCAAACGGACTCCAAATGGCACGAAACTTGACAGGCGGTCTACCAGTGGTGTACCAAGGCCGCTTGGCAAATCACGATCCATTCCGAGAATATTTAACACCCGCTCACAACAAGAGACAAAAGGGGAACGCCGGAGGACATAGGAGTGTCGGATTGCAAAACGGACAACCGGGAAAATGCTCGGATGCATGAGACGAACACGTATGCAAAATGAGATGCACATGAAGACATGGCAAAATGCAACACGCAAGCAAATGACATGGCAACAACGGCGAATAACTGGAGGACACCTGGCGCATCGGATCCGGGGCGTTACAACTCTCCTCTACTAACAAGAGATCTCGTCCCGAGATCTTAGGACCGAGACGGAAGGGAAAAGAGGAAGAGGTGAAACAAGAACTCAAGAGAAGAAGTAAAAGAATCGAGAGCACTCGAGAAGAAGAGAGGAAGAACGAGAATGACGAGAATCAAAAGCTCACATAATCAAATAGACTATGAAACCACTCCGGTTAGAACGAGATAAGAAACGAATAAGACTGAAAGGATTTAGGCAGCACTCCGGCTGAACATGGAAAGAGTTGGAACTGAGATTGACAAAATGGAACGATAGTTGACGAGAGGAACAATGCCTCCGGAAGAATTGAAAAAGTTGAAAGAAAAGAACGGAGAAGAAGATGACATCTTCTACCATGAATGAATTTGAAAAGCATCCTTGCGAGAAAAGATTGAACAAAGTTGTTGAGAAAATCAACAACAAAAAGAATAGGCTTGTTGTGGTCTTATAGGTAACATCTCAAGATCATAAGGTGATAACCGACCACAAACGAAAATGATTGGATAGCTTAGAAGAGCGATGAAATGCAAAACTCCACTTCAAAAGAATACGGAGAATTAATTGCACTTCGAGACGTGAGAAGAAAAGATACTTGAACTCCACCAACAAGAATCTTGATGAACTCTTGAGGAATGAATAAAATCATGAAGAACCACCGTGAAGAACTCCGGTGACAAAAAGGACAATGAGACAGAATTGAAGGATGAAAAGAATAAGATGAGCCTTGCGGTGATTTAGTTGGAGGTTTCGACGAAATGGCTGAGAAAATTTAAACTCCGGAAAAGAAAAGATGAAAACACTTGTAACTAGAATTTATCCATCAGGAACAAACTCCGAAGGAAGGGATTACCAACTTGGATGAAATAAGAATAAGATTTATTGTATGCTTGACAAGCAATGGATTTTTGCATACTACTTATTCTTCTTGAAAAGGTTTAAGGGGAATATAGCACAAAACTTGAGAAAGTCTTCATGAACCACCGGTAGGATTGGAAAGAACAAATGAATTAATATGATAACCAAAGAAAAAAATCTTAAAGAACCACCGTTAGAATTCAGAAAAGACTGACGAAAGAGAATGAATCACCGGGAAGAATTAGAAGAACAAATATGCTAGAGGGGATTTAGATGCAAAAGAACGAATAGATCATGAGCTGATTGAGGAATACTTGAATGAAGCACCGGGATAATTGGATAACGGTAGCTGAAATGTGAGGACGAAGAATTCTTCTGGAATGATGGCCTCCGGTGAAAAGAAATGGAAAAATGACTCCTGACATACTCCGGATAGGTGAGAAAAAGGAATATCTGACAAATGGAATAATTTGAGACGGATAACATGAAGCTAGAACCACGAAACTTCGGGAGAAGAGACAAGATTTAGAGGAGAAAACTCTTCGGTCTTGACATGACGACGAGAAACACTTTGCAGAATTTGTTGAAACACTCTGGAAGAATGAAAAAGCGAAGAGGTTGAGGCAACAATGAAAATGATTTGAAATTGATCTTGGGAAATATCTGACTGATGAAATTCATACTTACGTCAAACTTCGAAAAGGATTCGAGAATAGCTTCAGGAAATTAGAAGAGTAAGGTAAGATCCTGGGAAAAAACTAGTGGGTTAGGGCCCACTAAAGAGAAAAACACCGTTGAAAAGGATTGTTGAACATGTAGATGATGCACCAAAACAATTGAAATATTTGAATGAGGTGATAACCTCGAATTAATTGAAACACGCATTTAATCTCCGAGATTTCTTGAGCACTCCTAAGGATAAATCAAGTAGAGGCGAACGAGCAGGGAAAACACTTCAGCCGAGGAAAAGAATGTGATCAACCCGAAAAAAATAAAACTTGAATTGAATCCACCGGAAAGAAAAAGAGATGAAGAATGTCAAGCAAAAGAGATTTTACCGGTTGAAATAATTGACAAAAGACTGAAGATACTCCGCACGAATGAAATTGATACTTGAATAGAGGCTCAGACTCCGGGAAGAAGAGGGTGGGAGGGCGGGAAAAACAAAGGCAACTTGGAAGGGGAAAACCACTAAATTACTTCAGGAGGAAAACACCGGTTGAAATCATTGAGGAAAGAAAGCAAAGACTTCCCACGAGTAGGATGGATACTCGATTACGGACTCCGACTCCGAGATGAAAAGGGTGGGTGGGTGGGAAAAGAACACAACTGAGGAGTGAACTTGCCAAGATGAAGAGGCTCGAGTCAACTGGACGAGAAATGCACCGGATGAAAAGAGATGAGAACCAACGATTGAAAAACCAACTGCGTGATCCGAAAGAAAGTTTGAAAGGGAAGAGAAGTAATTCAAAACACCTACATCAATATTCCTCACCAGAGCGACGAAGAGGCTGAGGAGTAAAAAGAATTCCTACTCTCCGATATAACTAGACTCCGAAAATGGTTTTCTTCTAGACTCAACAACGACCAAACTATATGATCAATCAAGGGGGGCTCCTAAGGTCGGTCGAGGCTCTGATACCAACTTGTCACGCCCAATATGCGATACTATCCTAAAGAGACTCGAAGGTCCCACCAAGGATAAAACCGAATATTGATACGCTTTTGCAAGGTGGATATCATTACATCAACATTACATAATAGATGTGGATACATACAAAAGGCATACAATGCCACACGAATACAACATCATCTTACATAAGAGCACCATCCGACTACAGATGAAACACAAAAAGAAACTCAAACGACATCCACGCTGCTAGCCCAGGCTGCCGACCTGGAACCTATCCCCTGATCGAAGAAGAAGCAGAAGAAGAACTCCAAAACAAGCAAACATCGCTCTCGCGTCATGATCATCGCATAACCTGTACTGCAAATCGTTGTTGTAGTAATCAGTGAGCCACGAGGACTCAAAGAATCCCATTACCATGGGTATCAAGACTAGCAAAGCTTAAAGTGAAAGGAAGGGGTAAAGTGGTGAGGTTGCAGCAGCGACTAAGCATGTATGGTGGCTAACATACGCAAATAAGAGCGAGAAGAGAGCAAACGGAACAGTCGTGAAGCTATCTATGATCAAGAGGTGATCCCGAACTCCTACTTACGTCAATCATAACACAGAAACCGTGTTCACTTCCCGGACTCCACCGAAAAGAGACCATCACGGCTACACACGCGGTTGATGCGTTTTAATTTGGATCTGGTGTCAAGTTATCTACAACTGGATATTAACAAATTCCCATCTGCCACATAACCGTGGGCACGGCTCTCAAAAGTTTGTAACCCTGCAGGGCTGTCCCAACTTAGCCCATGATAAGCTCTCGCGATCAACGAAGGATATACCTTCTCCCTGGAAGACCCGATGAGTCTCGGAATCATGGTTTACAAGACATTTCGACAATGGTAAAACAAGACCAGCAAAGCTGCCCGATGCGCCGACAATCCCGATAGGAGCTGCACATATCTCGTTCTCAGGGCAACACCGGATGAGACGTCCTACGAGTAAAACCAGACCTCGGGTTTCCCCGAGGGGGCCCCGTAGTCTACTCGGTTTGGACCAGCACTTAGAGAAGCACTGGCCCGGGGGGGCTAATATAAAGATGACCCTTGGGTTAATTACTCCCAAGGGAAAAGTAGGTGGTGGTGAGGCAAATGGTAAAACCAAGGTTGGGCCTTGCTGGAGGAGTTTTATTCAAAGCGAACCGTCAAGGGGTCCCATAAATCACCCGACCGCGTAAGGAACGCAAAAATCCGGGAACATAACACCGTATGACGAAAACTAGGGCGGCAAGAGTGGAACAAAACACTAGGCATAAGGCCGAGCCTTCCACCCTTTACCAAGTATATAGATGCATTAATTAAATAAGAGATATTATGATATCCCAACATAATCCTGTCCACCATGGAGCAATCTTCATCTTCACCTGCAACTAGCAACGCTATAAGAGGGGCTGAGCAAAAGCGGGAACATAGCCAAACAACAGTTTGCTAGGAAGGGTGAAAAAGGTTAGAGGCTGACATGGCAATTTGGGAGGCTTGATAGAACAAGGGATAGGTAGCGTAGCCAAGCGATAGAACAAAGCAGCTAGCATAGCAATGATAGTAGTGAGATCCAGGGTAGCGGTCATCTTGCCTGAAATCCCGCTAGGAATAAGAACGAGTCCATGAAGAAGATGAAGCCACAAAGACGAACCAAGCGTAGACGAACGAATCCTCATGATCGCAACGAAACGGGAACTATCGAGAAGAAGCACACAACATGGTAAACACACCACACATATACATGACATGATGCACAACCAAGCATGATGCATGACAAAGCTAGTTGAGGCTACTCATGTCAATAGATGATGCATACAAGAACAACACATCAAAGCAAGGTTAAATGAGGCCGGAAACAACATATAACAATTCCGGTAAGTCCTCATATGCAAATTTAGAAATTGGTCCAGAACTGAATCAACCTTATGTTCAAGTGGTTAAACAGCAAGTTAAGATGCACCAAGATGATTCGCACGAGATTCTAGTCAAGTTACATATAAAGTTCATCAGATCCGGAGCTACGGCCTAAAAGATATGAGCAAAACAAGTTAAACATGGCATTGATGCAAAATGCATACAAACATCAAGCAAACACCTCAAAACAAGGATGCAACATGATAATATGAAACTACATGCAAAATCAAGCAAGTTTCATATAGAGCACACTCAAAACGGAGCAACGGTTCAACACATACACTCTATACAAGTTTAAAGGACAAGCTGTCCAAAACAGCAACTAGGCATCTTACAAACATCAAAACAATATGCTACAGCACCTCAACATAAGAACAAAGGCATGGGCATGAAGTACAGGTAAAGCACAACAAAACATGAACACTGAGCTATCTCCAAAAAACACTAGAACATGCTCAAAAGGACATGGCAAGATTGCAAATAATAACAGTTACAGACTTAGCAGAAATAACATCAGGTTGCAACGTTTAGAGCTATCAAACAACATGCTACAGGAACTTATCATGGCAAACAAAGGCAAGGCATGAATCTACGAATCTCATATAACAAAAGTCCCTTACTGACTATGATCCAAAAGGGCACAGAAAATATGATGGCTCCCATGTAAACATGGCAAATGATGTGACAGATTCATACATGGCAGGAACAACAATAAGTAGGCATATTGGTGAGCTTGAACCACTTACCACAGAGCAATACATGGCATGTCAAGGCAACCAACAGTAATAAGACATGTTTATGAAGCTAAGCATGGCAAGATCAAGTTCATAGGGGGCATGGATCACTGGAAAAGCTCATGGCAAAACTGAACTTAATGTTAACAGGCTGACAGCAACATTATTTAGCAAATTGAGAGCAAGATAACAACAAGTTACAGCAGGCTATAAATGCAACCAGGGGCATGAATGGATATATCATGACATTTATAACAAAACATCCTTAGTGAACATCTCCATATTATGCATAGAATGACTTGTAGCAGCAGGTTTACATAGCATCATAATAACAGATTCAGACAATCAAAACAACAACAGCAAGTACCCTACTTCACGAGCTAGATGCACTCACTACAAGAATCAAAAAAAATACATGGATGGCACCACTGTAAAGATGGCATGATGAAGTATAAAACACATGTAGAGATCATGCTCATAAGATGCACACATCAAATGCAGCAAAAATGACAAATCATCAAGTTATAACAGTTCCAGCAGATTAACATTATATAGCACTCTTGCAACGATGATTCGGGGATCAAGATGAACTCAAACAAGCATGGCACAATGGAATTAAATGTAGAGCACATCATGATTAACATTTTGATATATCATGCACACAAAATGGAGCAGTATGCATGGAGTTATGGCAGGTCAAACATGGCATCAGAACGTAAAATTATTGGGACTTGGAAGAAAATTCACCTGGCGGAAAAAACAGAGGGCGGAGGAGGATAGGGCCGCGCGAGGCAAATGGGCCGGCTCGGGGTCACGGGAGTTGGGCCGCGGGGCGATGTGGCCCACGTGGGCGCGGTGCGGGCGGCCGGGTAGAGCGGCACCTCCGCTCGTCCCCGACCAGGGCGGTGGCGAAGCAAAGGGCACCGGCGGCGGGCGGCCCGGCGAGGCTGAGGACAAGGGGATTGCCGGATCCGGCGGCGGCTCGCGGATCTAGGCGCAGGGAGACGAGGCGGCGGAGAGGTGCTTGGTGCAGACGGGTCAGCCTGCGGCGCGCGGAGGCGCTGGGCGCCAAGGCAGGAGCTCCGGCTGGCGGCGGCGACGGCGATTTAAGAGGCAGATGGTTCGAGATGGCGGCGCTGGGGCGGCGGGCAGCGGGCGTGGGCGCGGCGGGCCGGGCGGCGGCGGACGGCCCCATGGGTCCGTGATGGGCTCAGCGGGCCTCGGCGACAGGCGCTGGGGTGGGCACGTGGCGGCGCGGGAGTGCCTGCGGGCAGCGGCGCGGGTGTGTCCGGCGGCGGAGGTAGGTGGAGGCTAAGGTTAGGGTGGATTCATCCGCGAAAATGGAGGGGAAGGGGACGTTTTTATAGATAGAAGGAGCTAGGAGAGTCCAAATGGGGTGTGGTTTTCGCCCACACGATCGTGATCGAACGACCGAGAGCATGGAGGGGGTTTGGATGGGTTATTGGGCCACTTTGGAGGGGTTTTGGGCTGCAACACAAAGAAGGCTTTTACGGTTACCCGGTTAACCGTTGGAGAATCAAACGGACTCCAAATGGCACGAAACTTGACAGGCGGTCTACCGGTGGTGTACCAAGGGCCGCTTGGCAAATCATGGTCCATTCCGAGAATGTTTAACACCCGCTCACAACAAGAGACAAAAGGGAACGCCAGAGGACATAGGAGTGTCGGATTGCAAAACAGACAACGGGGAAAATGCTCGGATGCATGAGACGAACACGTATGCAAAATAAGATGCACATGAGGACATGGCAAAATGCAACACGCAAGCAAATGACATGGCAACAACAGCGAATAACTGGCGGACACCTGGCGCATCGGATCCGGGGCGTTACATGTCAGGGCGGTGGATTTTAGTTTGTACGATAATGCTGCATCCACCTAAAGTAACGAAAGTTCTTACGTAAACTTCCTAGTAATTCCCTCTTCGTAGGTGCAGCATTACTCCTAACATTTGTAATATCAGTTTGAAACTTGTAATATTGTCATGTCCTATTCCTGCATTTTCAAAATCCTGCGAATCAAACAGGTCCTGAGTTGGTGATGATGTTGTGCCTCCCATCTTTCACCAATAGTCGTTGGATCTAGATCTGACGCATACAAACCAAACTTCTCCATTTTTGCAAAAAGATGCCCGCATTTGTTCCCTATTTACAAACAACTCCTTGTCTCTCACAATCAGCCTTATCTCCTCCCCACCACATCTAGAAGGCCATGGAAAAATCTGGCGCGATGGACGCTGCCGGTGCGTCCACCCCCAATCTTAGTGTTTCATGTAATGCACGGGCATCTACGCACGGGAAATTATGTCGAACAGGGCTAGTTGTAAGCAGGCTAGCTCTACAGCCATGATGATATTGATCGCAGCGATGAGGTCTGACTATGGTATGCGAACACAACGCCTATACTCGTGTGTCATCTCCGTGTGAGGTCTTGTCACTTCACCGTGAGGAGCAAAGACGTAATAATTTGACCAACGGGTAGTACAGTGCTAGTACTACATTGGTAGTACTACTACTAGTACTACTAGCACCACCGTCTAGATTTAGGAGTACTACCACGTCCATATGGATTTTAGTATTTGACTAGCAATATCTAGTAATGCATGTCACAAAAAATGTACTACTCCCTCTGTAAATAAATACATGGTGTATTGTTTTATTCCTATTGGCGAGAGAACTTAATGTCTTTTTGCTAATTAATAGGATTACATGCAATGAACTAAACACTGCATGTCATGTTTGGTAGTCTCAAGTCATTGAAAGCATGCACGGCCCACATCTCTCATTGGTTGATATGTCACAAAATAAGAAACGAGGAGGGAGTTAATGTACCGTGCCTAAGTGTTTTGGGATTATTGGGTTTTTGTAAGGTGACTTACACAACATTTTTGCTTACATGCATTAACATTTTATTAGTTAAATCAAAGGTCAAAACTTGGCGCAAAATGCAAAGGGGACCAATAAACCAGTAAACATCAAACTTCTCTCGTTTGGCCCCAACTAGAGGTCCGGTGAGATGACTATACTACATCGGCACAGAGGGGGCGCAGCTTCATTGACTTACTGCAACTGCCTTTGGGTGAATGTCATGCGGGCCCAACGGTGGCTCGCCCACTCATCATACACCAAAGGCAAAAGCGAGAGGGCCAAGGAGTAGATGGCCAATACGCACGTGAATTCACCGCAGTCTGCACTTCTCCCCGCCAGTCCAATCTAGTACAAAATCCTACGCACCTATGCACGCTAACCAAGGGCAAGAGTGGTCACTCGAATCGCAAGATCAGTTGACTAGAAGCTAAGCTAGACCCATGGAGGCGATTAGCGCGAGCATCAGCCGGCTGTGCCAGATGGTCCACGACGCCGGCCTGCGGCCCGGTACCGTGGAACGTCTCCGGGTAATGCTTGAGGCCGCCAAGGCGAGGGGATGCTTGGACGACAGCTTCGTCTCCTTGTTTGACGAGGTCCTCGTCGGTTTCCTCGACATGTTCACCATCGTCAAGAAGCTCGCGGATGACTTTGACGTACGCCTCCAGCCGACGCGCCCAGGCTCTGCGATGCCCGCCAACCTCAATGGCCACTATGGTGACAACCTCTTCGACGCACTGGTGGCCCTCCGACTGCCCGTCGTCGCTCCAGAGAATGTCCACCTCGAGGTCGCGCTCACCGCGCAGCGCCTGGCGCAGCAAGACACCATTGACATAATCACCCACGTCTATGCGCAAATCGTCCACAAGAACTACTATATGCAAGAGGAGGACGATAGGACGCTGGCCTTCTTGGACCGCAGGGCAACCTTGGTCGGCATTGTTCAGAAGCACGTTGAGCTCGCCGCCAATGCCGCTGCTCCTCACACGTCGGTTGGTGACCCGACGCACTAGGGCATGAGGATGTCGTTGATGGATCTGTATGTATTTTTATCTTTCCGTCAAATCCATGTATTAGTATATGGTACTACTAGTAATTATCATCTTACCTTTCGCATCAACTTCATAATTTTCATATGTACTCCATGCATGAACCGCGCTAGAACCAAACTTCTCATTACTCTGGGAAAATCGTTATTTCTATCTATCGGTCGCGCCATGGAGCAGAACCAAATTTTACAAGTTACAAGTTCAAAAGGAAAAGCCTGCCGTGTTCGCGTCGCACCCCCCACACAGTTGGTCTGGCACGCCGCTCAAGGGGGAATGTGTGCGGTGTTGCATTTTCACTTACAAGTGGGACCGCAGTTGAGCAAACCGACTATCGGCAAACCCCCACCCCGCCCACCGCTCGATGGCTGAGAAAACAGGAGGGAGAAGAGATGGTTGTAGCACGGACTCCAAGAAAATTGGTGTCGGATGGGATTCGTGTGGGTGGCGTGTGCCGTACTGCTAGACGTGAATGCTAGTTATGGCCCATGCCACCCCACTATATCGAGCCTATATCGAGGTGCTGGTTATGTAGAACAAATTTCCTAGAGTCCGTGCTCGGTCCTCCTCTATCTCTCTTCTCAGCCAGCTAGCGGACGCGCGGAGCTCATCGTCTGTTTGCTCATATGCGGTCCCACATGTCAAGGAAAACGCAAGAGGACCCACTGAACCTGCACATTTTTCACCTTGACGTGCTGGTGATGAAAAAAATCCAATAAAGATCTTCGGTGGCCGCTTTTTGAGATACTCAAGAGTAGTAAGATTCTATTACAGTTTAACCCAAGATGCACATCACGTGGCTTCAACTACCACTCTATTTTCTTGCATGACACGACACGGATGCTGGATGTCCCACGTGTCGGTAAAAGGAGGAAGAACCCGACCAAATCTTCGGTTGTGCTCTCGGATTAGAGTAGTTGTGTGAACTTAAAATTTTATTGTGTAGAATGGATGCAAGTTTTGGTATTGCGAAGAAGAGTACATCGATATATTGATAGAGCGCAATTTAGTAGACGTTCTAGCACTTTTAGCTAGCATAGAGTCTAGAGATGAGACTAGTGCACTTGTTGATAGAATAGAGACTAGACATGAGACTAGATGCGAGGAAGCAACGTCTACTTCTTTACACTCAAAGAAGAAAGAAGCACGCAAGATCGAGCCTCCATAGATCAACAATGAATGCATCGAGAAGGCACTAATCCAACTTACAGGAACAGTTATGGAAGTTGGATATCTTCTAAAATGTATTCTTGTGGTTCTTGTTTTCTTAGCTCTTGCTTTTCTAGTCAAAATTTTGGTGATGTATTTCCATGTACCAAAAAATCAATGATAAAAAAAGATATGTGTTTGCAAAGAAAAATGTACGCGGCCGGGATGCGTCTGCAGGTTCGGCGCACGGCCACTGCATCCGAGAAATGGCCCGGACACGACCTCATTGCCCTACCCAAACGGACAGAATCCAGGAAAAATGAAGGTCCGTTTGGGGTCGTGTGTTGGAGTTGGCCTTACAAGTGCGACCGCAGTTGAGGAAACCAACTATCGCAAACCCCCACCTCGCCCGCCGCGTGATGGCTGAGTTAGAGAAACGAGCAGGTTGAAGAGATTGCTCTAGCACGGACTCCAAGAAATATGGTCAGATGGAAGTCATGCTAGTGGCGTGTGCCGTACTCCTGGACGTGAATGCTTGTTCTGGCCCATGCCACCCTACTACTCCTACTACTTATATAGTACTAGTAGTATCGAGGATTCGAGGTGCTGGTTACGTACAGCGAACACATTAACATATGCTACAGTAAAAACACCCGCCCGACGCGCGAAGCATGTGAAGCTAGTACAAATAGTGTACTACTATTGTTGATTGGCCTCATTCGATAACATGTTGCAATGCACGTGCAATTATGTATTTGGAAAGTATTTTTTTGCCTCGTCGTAGCACCCACTCAGAGAAGCGACTCGAAAGCCATTCATAAATTTAGTAAGTTTATCACAGGCATATCATTTTATTACATACAACAGGTCATCAACCCACATCGACAACGAGGATACACTATACATACTAAAGTTTCCATCAGACAACAAATAACAAGCAATGAAATGAACTTCAACTCAACCAATCCTCGGCGTTGGAAACGCTTGCTTTGAACCACAAGTGATTTTCTGGGAAGGGCCATCCATTGTCGATCTCGAGACCAACGCATGACTGATCATCCAGGCTGAAGCGGCCTACTATGTCAGTACCAGGGTAGGGAACCACCGAAATGTCCGAGGCATAGATACAGTTGCTTCTCATAAATGGTAGTAATGTTGTGTCAACAGCAATTGGATCACCTTTCACCATCATTGGATAGTTTTGTCCAAGGAAGAGCGAGTTTTCTCCAAGACTATCAATTCTGTACCAGGGAGAAGGTGTTGGCGCTAGCACACTAGTATCCATCCCGAATACCATGAAAGGGGTGTTGGAATAGGTCCGGAGAGTGCGACCATGGGAGACAACACGTGCTTCCTTAGTAGTAACATCAGCAGTGGGCTGTATACAGACAAGAAGGGGTGATCCATCAGAAAAAGTTTTCAGGCGCCACTGAGTATATGGGCGCTGCTCGTCCTCATGCTCGTGATCATCACCATCATCATCTCCCCCTTGGTCATAAAAAATTTCAAGTATAGGTGGCGGAATGTTCACAGGACCTTGGAAACACAAGAAGAAGGTTAATTAGTAAAGGGAAATTTGCTAACCCGCATGCATGTGGATGAAACAATTATAATTACGGTGGAAGACAAACGTATCGAAACTACGAGGATCCCATGCAAAAACAGTGCCATGAGTGGTGGAAGCAAACACAAGACCCTCGTATTGAATTGCATCATAGTACTCATCCGTGTACAAAAACTGATTTTCAAGCAATATCCATCCAATCGTACCACGAAGGACGACAACAAGCTTGTCGAAGATAGCAACAACTACATAGTTCCTGTAATTCCAAGAGCGGTTGGGAACTCAACAAATTGCTATCTTCCATAGAAGACAGTCACCATGATCGTATTTGGACGTGCACAGAATATCGGTGTGCTCAACCTCTGGGAAGTCTGCTGAGATTTTTGGAAGTGGAACCCGGTGACGAGTGTACACATTCACAAGTTCCCACTCGCAGTTGTACCCAATATAAACAACCCAATCTCCATTTGCGCATGCCCAAGCCATGCCCTCAAGCGATGGCATCTTAACATCATACGTATCATTATCAAGCAGCATCAACTTGCACAAGGCGAGGTCTTTGTCGTCCCCGTGCCAGTCATCAGGGTCACGGCGAAGAAGATAGGGGAGATCAAACCGCTCCTGGACCCTTGGGTTCCTTGTAATGATGTTATTAGTTGAGTCGAGAATGGTCTTGAACGAACCTACCATGCTAGCCGAGGTGATGACGTCGCACTGATCAATGAGTTCCTCCACCAGGTCATCTTTCAGATCGGGGCAAGAATAACGGGGTTGTTTTTGGCCTGTTCCCTCCATGGAGAAGACGATCGAACAATGGCAGAAGGAAGGGTGAAGGCAAATGGAGGAGGGAGGAAGAGCGTGCGACAGCAGTTCCAAATCGAGAGGGAAAGGCGAAGAATCGGTGGACGGTTGCCAGTTTGCCACGGTACACAAAGAGGCGCCCCGGCCTACACGTCTGTTCGGAAATACTAGTAGAAAAGGACTCACCATCGTTTCACTGACATGTTGAAACGGGACCACATGCCAACGAAACATGGTGTGTAATTTCACGTGCAAAATGCGATCTGGCCGCGTTGGCCCGAGGTGCCACATTAGTTATCGACCTTTATTTTTATAATGGTGTGCCATTCAGTTTTGAAGCACGACTAACTGGTACTGTATGCAGAGAAAATATAAACTACTCTACCACTACTCCACCTCTAGTACTAGTAGTATAAAAAAGATATATAGGCTGGAGCTTCAGCGATTTCTTGATAAGGGCTACCCACTTGCTTCTCACACTATCACCCTCTCTCCAGATCTAAAATGACGGCCTCTCTGTCCCTCCTCACCGGTGGTCACAGATCCGCAGGGGAAGAAAAGGACGTGCAGCATTTACGCACTCGTCGTCGGCGAGCGAGGTCACGCACTGACAACAAGGCCGTCCTCTCAGACCTAGCCCGCGCAGGATGGCCTCCGTCCCCAGGCTCGCTGCCGTAGTGTGTGCGGAGGACGACGACCACGAGCGAAGCCACTTCCCGCCGACCCTCAGGTATGCTACCTCTTTTCGAACCATACCCTTGTTCTATTGCCCCATTTGCCACGTTGCTGCATGTGGATCTTTTTCCACTCCACCATCTTCCCAATTTGCTATCCATTGCTCTGCTGGTCACGCAGATGAAAACCTTAATTTGCACTATTAAAGGAAACCCTACTTCATGCAGACTAATCCATGTCTGGGTTGAATAAGGAAAGGAAGGGAGACTGTACTGTCCAAGAGAGTAGACATCGAACATGCATGTAGGTTGAAAAGGGGAAAATAAGTAGCTAAGGAACGAATCCCGTGTCTCTTGGTTGAAGAAGGGTAGAAAGGCATGACAACGCAATAGAGAATGACTAGGTCAATCGGTTTGTTGTCCTCACATAGGGAAAAGGTGGCTAAAGAGAACAAAAATGGGACGTAATCCACATATGCTGCCTGGATATTTGTTGCTCTGGGCAACCATACCTCCCTCACCACTCTATGAGTCCATGGAGGTACATCGTACTGGTGCGCCCACTGTCCAAATGGGCCTCCCATGCTCTTATTGCCACTTTTTTGCTGTTAGTATAACACCAGCAGTCAAGTCAAGCAATGCTACTGCTAAAGTGATGCCACATTTAACTAATGCTGCATTCAGTCTAATGTCACCAATAAATTTAAGCAATGCCATTTAATGTCACTGGATTATTTCAGGGTTAGCTGTTCATTGTGGATGTATTAAAGATTTTTCAGCTAAGGCATTGTACTCCTGTTGCACAGCCAATATACCAACGATGAAACTTGTTACTACCTTCAGATTTTTGCACTGTTAATGCTTATAGATTACATACCTCACTTTCATGAGATAAGTTAATTTTTTTGTATAGTGTCACCAAAATGCCAAGGCACTGATGTCATTTTATTTGGGTTAAACTGCACAAAAAATTATGAAGACAAGAGGAAAGGTCAAGGGTGGGCACCTCCTCCTCCGGCTGTTCTCTTGATTCGTTCGATCAAGTTTTTATGTTTGATCGATTATCAAGATTGGGATAGCAATTTTTAAGGTCCCCCCAAGTTCGAAATGATATTTACCTTGGAGGTACATGGTTTGCAATTTTTTATACTGTCATTAGTTAATAATGCTAGTTACCTTCAGACTTGTATTTGGTTTAATGCTCATGCACAACTAGTATACCAATGTTGAAACTTGTTACATTTACATTTTGTATTGTTAATTCTTATAGAAATCTTCCAGTGCTAGAGTTTATTGAAATATGTTCAGTAAAACCATTATATTGTACCCTGTAATGAAATAACTAGTCTACTGTTGCACTAGCCACTGGATTAGTGTATATTTGTAGTATTCGAATGGTATTGCATTAGCGTATGGACATAAATAAAGTGTGGCAAGCTTTCCCAGATATGTGCTCAAGAAAACTACTACCTGTTTTTCTAAATACTAGATGTTTGGGTACTTAAAATTGAACCGCGAAAATGTCTTATATTAAGGAACAGAGGGTGTAGAGTTCACTCAAATTATCCCGGTAAAGCTAGTCACACCTTTGTTAAAATTAATGTTCATTATGTTATCGGAGGAGCTCTGTATGTTTGTCTCTAATGCATGTCGACTACATACCTAACATCATGATGTAATGTTAAGTCATTTCCTTTTGTACAGTGTCACTGAATTGTCAAGGCGGTTATGGCATTTTATTTTAGTAGAATTGCACAAAATTTGCTTAAAAGAAGAGGAAAGGTCAGGAATGGCTCAGTTTTTCAGAAAAAACTATGTATGCCTTCCTGACATCAGCCGTTGTTGCTTTATTTATTCCTTCAAACAGGTGGTTAGAAACAGTCTTGCTACCTTTTCCCATTAAGAAATTGGAATGCTTATATTTGTGAGTCTATGCTTCAACTAGTGCCACTTTTATAGTAATCACACTTTCAATATCTATGCAAACAGGATGCTCGATTTTAGTGGAACCGCACAAAAGTCCAACCGGTTCAACATTAGGAGCATGTTTTTTCCAAACCTTTATATCCAATTGGTGGCACTATGAGCTGTTCATTACGAAGGTACATGGTTTGCTACTATCTTGCTACTCTTTTGTAATGTCATTAGATAGTAATACTAGTGGTTTGCATGTGAATTTATTGGTGGTGGACCTACAATGGAGGTGCAGACAGGATTCAATGATGGATGCTCAATTTTGGTTGTATCAATTTCACCTCTTCCATCACTTTGAACATGGATATCCTTGGTCCGATGAAGAATAGGCGCTATATTTCGCTCGAACCAAAGAAATCAATTCAAGATGAAATTGTCCAGGCAAAACATAATCAGTATCAAATTGTCCAAAGGTAGAACATGACAGATGCTAAGCGGAAGAGACATGTTTGAACCAAAAATACAAGGTGGGGTATATGTTTACTAGCTGCTTGATATTTGTGCAGATAGAGATGTCTGCCCGTTGCTATTTGGCAAACAAACAAAGTGACCGCAATTTTGGTTGAATCTGCACAAGAGAACAAAGATAGTCATCGCATGCAAGGCCATTTGAAAATAGACACGTAAAGATTGGATAGTCACTTCATGGATTTGCAGAAAAGTAGTATCTTGCATTATTTATTGGCCAACACTAGGTGATTCATTGCTTTGGTCTGATTATACAATAGGAATCATTTTGCCTAAGTTAAAGTTTGTATTCCGAAAATAGTCTCACCGTGTGATCGAGAGAAGACCAAATCATATTGCAGTGGATGTTCCTCCATCATGTGTGGTTCATTCTCATGGTTCCAGCTATTGGTGAAACCACTTACGTTTGCAAGAGGAATTGTAGACTTCACAAACAAATTTGTCTTTTAGTCTGTACTGAATGTTGGCCAAGAGAAGCATCCATGTTAGTAGGAAGAACAGATGTTTTTTCTAGATCTTTGCTTTTGGAGCTACATGTTTGTACATGATATGTGAATCATTGAGATGCATTAACATGTTGATCCTATGTATGGGAATCGTACTAGTTGGTTTTAGTTGCGACACAAGATCCAAAGTGGTTGATCTTTGCTTTTGGAGCTACATATTTGTATATGATCTATGAATCATTGAGATGCATTAACATTTCCTTATTTCTGTTCGCTCAGTGTTTACAAGTTACTGATCGATCACTAGCTAGCCTACTAATGTGCTCCTGACAGTTTTAGTTGCGACGCAAGATCCGAAGTGGCAGTTTTTTGAATAAAAACGCCAACCTCTGAAGAAACTGACAAGCTACACTATCCGACCTACTCAATCCTACATGGATAAATAGCAGATCACGCACGTACTACCTCCTTTCCGGTTTGCAGGGCTCAATTCAAGAAACGACCTACTCGATCCTACACGAATAAATATCGGATCACGCACGTACTAGTACCTCCTTTCCGGTTTGCAGTGCTAAATTCAAAAATCTCACCAGCCAAGGTACTCCCTCCGTCCGGGTTTATTAGTCCCATGAGCAAAGCAGCAAGACCAAGGCATGGCAATAATTAACTGCATGCAGAAGTTTAAGCCTAATTAATTCGAGCAATTTAAGTGGCTGCATGCGTGCCCTCGGCTGCGACTCATTGCATGCTGCTCCGCATACTGGCTGCGAGCGATTCTGAGTGACTGCATGCAACCGGCCGTAATTAAGGCAGCTAATTGGTGCGAAAAAGATGCGCTTTAATTGTTGCGGGCCTTTTAAATCCGTGGAATCATTATTGACAAGGAGGGAGATGATTCGAGTGCACTCGTTTGACCGTCATGTCGGCGTGCAACCCAGCATGGACGGGACGGGATGGCACAGTCATAATTTCAGTTTCTCTAGTTTCCATGGCAAGCTGGCGCGCTAAGCCATGCCTGCTTATGCATTGAATTCCGATGACCGTCGCACTACCTTCCGCCTATAAGTATTGTTTCCCGGCCTTCTTCGGTGGCACCGTGACCCAACTTGCCATATCCTCATAAGCCCCCACCGGCCCGATGTCGCTCGCCACTTATCCTCGCTCTCGCTACGTACGCCATGTGTCGTGGATTTGTCACGGCAGATGTCCTAGCGAAAGGACTTAGTCGTGGAGCCATCGCTACGGGTTTACTTGAAGGGGTTAAAGCGGACACAAAGACACGAGGGTTTTATACTAGTTCGGCCCCTTCGATGAAGGTAAAAGCCTACGTCTAGTTGTAATGGAATTGATGTGGTCTCGATGGCTAGGAGCAAACAAGCTTCGCTTAGGCTCGAGTTGTGGTTGTCGTCCTTGAACCGTCGCTGGTCGCCCCTTATATACACGGGTGATGCCCGCCGGTTCATAGAGTCCCAACCGTTCATACTGTATCCCGTTGGTATCTCTCTATTCCTAACTTACAATACAAGTTACACATCGGGCCGGTTTACGGCTACAAGTTCTAAACCGACTACAGTGCCTTGGGCCTTTCTTCGCTTATACCACTAACGGAGTTAACCCGCCCGGGCTGCCGGTTTACACCTAGTGGTAATATCCCCAACATTAGGCCCCGTTGATTTGAACTGGTTCATGTCAATCCTTCACAAAAACTTGCATCTTGGACATCTTCTAGATCGGTAAACCGCCATGTCGCTATCACTTCGTTATCAGAAACCGCATGACGTCATCCTGAAATTTTTCATTTATAATGCCCTCTTTAATAGCAGCTCACGGATTCACGCCGCTTGACCTAGCTTGGTTGTTTTATAAATAGGACCGAAGGGTCATTTCTTTCTTTCCTTCGCCCCTCTTCTTCGCCTTCCTTGCGCCGCTGGTCTTGGAGCTCCGCCACCGTCGTCGAATTCTTCCTCGCCCCGGCACAGATCGACCGAACGCATTGCAGCATTGCGGCCTCTTTCCGCGCTTTCTCCGCTCCCTAAGCTTCTTCCCCATCTTGACCTAGATCTGTTCTTTAGGGTTCGGCTTCATGCCGTGTTCTTCGTATGCTCATATCTCGTTCTTTTGACTTTGAATAAATCCATGAATCATCTTGTATTTAATAGTGATCCTTGCGCATCCGCTTATAGTCTCTCATCTAAGCCCACGATCTTCCGTGATATACCGCTCCATAGTTCACTGCTTTACCTTTACTTCTCGAAACATTTTCGCTTTTCAGAACTTCGCTTGATCCGCAAATAATATGATCTTGCGAAACTTGTTTCAGATACTCGCTATCCACAGCTCCAATCACTTCCAATGCTTAGGTCAGCGGTTTAACTTACCGTAAAATAACCGCTAAACCGATATATATATATATCATTAGTCCCCTTGTTGAACCGCCGAATCCACATGACACAAAGACCACAGAAACCAGTTTATAACATATCGCCCCGTTTATCGTAGTTTAGATCAACACCTTGTACCAAGCATGCTTCAACCGAACTACTATTTCTTTTAGATCTTACCATGGCCAAGCAAGTGTATGAATGCAATCGGGTTCCTTCCTCGTCCACCGAATCACAATGGATGATTTAGTCTCGATTAGGCGCTTTAGATGATAAAGATACAATCCATCGGAGGGTCCTCGAGAGGAATGTCCTCCTACACCCCAGAAGGAGAGGTTGTGGTCTTCGCAGATCATCTCGCCCGGGCTTCAAACCGCCTGCTCTAAATTTTACCGGACGTGTTAGCCAATTTTCAGCTCCGCCCCTGTGATATTGGCCCCAACTCCGCTACCAATTTATGCCACTTTCAAGTACTATCTGAAGTATATCTTCAAGAGGAACCTTCGTTGAACTGTTTAGAGACCTCTTCCATCTAAACCGTCAGACCGAATTCACCGACGGCCCCAATACTGAATTGGGTGGCATGGCTATTCAAAAGAGGAAGGAGATCACCTATCCCCACGCCAAACTCCATACTCACCCCAAGGAGTGGAATGCGACTTGGTTTTATTGCAAAGATACTTCTCCCGAGGATGAAAATCCTTACCGGCTTTCCTCTAGCGCCGAGCAACACCCATCCGCTTCCACAAAGATTGAGCGCCAAAGATAGAAGCAAATATGCCCCGCGAATCGCCCAAGCTCCGAGCTTTTATGGCTAACGGTTTGACGGGAATAGATCTTGCACGCTGCTTTGGTTATCATGGGGCATACCGCCTCGAGCCGCGCTCTGGTTTGATGTGCCAAGATATCGATAGTGTCGACGACCCACTCCGACATACCAAACTCCAACTCTCGATGACGAGTTACGACTCGGTAAAGAAGATGTCGAATGAGCCGGAGCATCTCGTGCTCAAACCGGTCCGCTCCTTCTTCGCACCACCAACAAACCGCCGTGTAAGCTTTCGTTGCTCCCTCATTAAACCTCAAGTATCGCTTTATATGTCCGACATTTAATTATTTCGATCCGGGTGATAATCCGCTTTGGAGCAAGAAACTTTCACAAGACAAAGCGGAGAAAGCGTATGCGCCAACCCGGCCCAAAACCAAAGTTGTTAAGAAACCAGCTCATAAGAGAAAAACCACCGCTTCATCTGACCCGGCCATTGACGATGATGTGGGTAATCCGGATCTTGAGGTAGAACTTGATTCTCTTGGCTTGCTTTTTACACGCCTTATTGATGATGATGCTTGTCGACGACGCCGAGGCCAAAGAATGCAGGATTTGCCGAGGTAACTATTCTCTCTTCCGATTCGTAAAATTTGCCCTTGCCAAAATTTCGCCAGCAAACCGGAAAGTTAATTTTTCTCACCCTCTTGCTTATTTGGATCCCAAATTTCTTATGAAGACGCAGAACATGAAGCTCGCCGCACAACCCGCAAGACAATGGTCGTAGTTACCTCTGCGGTTTACCAAACAACCCGGTTCAAAAGCGCCCTCGAGGTCTCGACCTTTTATTGCTTTAAATTCTAAAGCGGTTTCTTCCACAACCTCTTAATCCGTCCGACTTCGATTATTAGGTCACTTCCCATTCATCCTCCGTGAATCATCGGCCACTCAATTACCGCCATTGAAGATAGCTGCACGGTAAGCCAAACCGACTATATGCTTCTAGTGTATTGTGTAATGGCTTATATTTTTCACTGATTTTGCTTTTTCTCTTAGAACCAAACCAAACCGAAAGCAAGAAGGCCCGTTTGGATAAAACGGTGAAGAAGATGCCGCCTCGGATCATGAGAGAGCGCCATTCTTGAAAATTTTGCTTCAAGACATTCCCAATGATCCTCCGCTGCAAGATGATGTTATTCCCGAAGAAAGGCCTGTTAACACTTCAATCTCTGCCAATCCGCCTGCCAGCTCCGTCCGGTTTGAGAAATCCCACAGTCCTGCTGATAAAACGGCCGTGCCCACACAATCCGTCGAGTCCAAAGATGATGACATTGTGATTACTGGTATGGGCCGATCTGAACCGGGGAATCCTGCAACTTTAACCAGGCACACTGTGAAAGAAGATTTTTCCGCTTTGAATAAAGGAAAATGGGATATTGAGCTGGAGACATATGCTGCCCTGAGCGCCCAAGACCTTCATTCTGGCTACTTAAACCAGCTTTACACGAGCCGTGACTGTGAAGCTGGCCTGGTCAATATGATGAGGGATAAGTTTTAGGTAACACACTTCTTTACTTACTGCCATTATATCTGTCCTTCTAGCCCCCAAGGGCCGGTTTGTAATCTTGATCAAATTGGGACTTGAATATATACCTCAAAAATTTTGAAATCCACTTGCATAGCCCCCCAAGGACCGGTTTAACTTAGCATACTTAAACCAGTGCTTCAATAAAAACTGCTCTTGGAAACATATGTAGATCAAATAGCCATTAGCCCCCAAGTGCCAAGTTGAATACTTGTATTGAGCTCGGGACTTTAGCATCTAGTAATATATATAGACATTGAAGGTACATTAGCCCCCAAGTGTCAGGCATATAACTTTGTTATGGTTGAGACTTCATTTTCTTGAACTTCTTGTTGAAAATACTGTCTACATGCAGGCTGAGGTGAAAATCAAAGAGGACCGGATTGCCGATTTACATGAGGCGTTGAAAACCCAGCAGGCCGAAACAGAGAAGGCCAAGAAAGAATTAACCAAAGGCCTTGAACGCCATCGAACAATCAAGGAAGGCTTCAAGAAAGAACAGCTGATTGGGCCACCGAGAAGGCCGTTTAATCAAACGAAAGCGTAAAATGTTGAAGCTGCCCTTAAACCGTGGTAGATGATCCGACAACAGTAAGCGGCAAGTACACTCCATGACCGCGGCGATCTTTGGTAAGCTCCTTCGAACATTTGTGATGCTTTGAACCTGCTGTAGTATAAATCCGGTTTGATACTATCTCTTTATTGTTGTAGGCACACGCATCGGGCACTTAGGAAATGATGTGCGGAAGAAACTGAAGGCTGTCTACACCTTAGTAGAACAGCTATATACCGGAGCCCAACGGATCATCACCACAGCTTCTCATAATAACCCGGCACCTTCCTTACTCCAGGATACTCTGAATAGGTTGTCCATGCTTCCTGCCCGGATTGAGGAGGTGAAGAAATCATTGCCAACCGGAGCTATTAATGCTTTGATCCGAGCCAAGGCATGGGTACAGATTTTGACCACGTGGAAGGAGCTCAAGGCTACCCCAAAGTGAAGGAAGATGGTTCTGAATTTAATGAAGAGGATTTACGGCGATAAATCGTGCGGTCGCCCTCCGCATGTCGGTTGGTCAAGAAGCGACTTGACACATTATCAAGCACAAGACAATGACCGAACAAGCGAGTGCTCGCTCCCACTTTTGAAGCGGAAAATCTGATCCCTCCAACCGTAAGCATACTTACGCCTCGATATTGAACCGCCTTCCCCGATCCATGAAGAGGCTGTTTTCCAAGCTTTAATGGGAATCGATCGACCACCGTTGATTTCCGACCAATGGGTAGAGACGAGGAAGTCAAGCAATGGAGGATGAAGAGCAGGCTTGAACCGGAGGCCGGTTTAAATTGCTATCGTTGGCGGCTGCCCAAAGAACAATGATCTTACTTGGGCACCGTGTTGCCTTGTAATAGCTTAGTTAATACTTCTATCTTGAATATGCCTTCATGCATAAGTACTGAAGCTTTTGCTTAATTCGTACTTCCTGCAACCAGAAAAATTTGAACTTCGGTGGCGGTTATACCGCCAGCCGGTTTATGATGTTGAATATATGTATCAGTAATATAACAAATATGTGATGCAAATACCTGCCATGTCTGGGCACGAAGCTGGCGTAGCCAAGCTTAAAGCGGAGGCCTTAGAAACCATTACCGTCGGTAAAGCGGGGAGAGAACAGCTCCCATATAAAACTGTGCTGAATTAACACAAGCCCCCTTGTTACTTGAAGATGATAACAAGAAAAGGTAAACCGGGCATACGCCGCCGGTTTAAGGTGAAATCAAATCCATCGGCTTAACCGGAAAAAATGTGTTTTGTTGATAAAAGAAATCCAACAAAAACAAATATCAAAGAAACCATGAAAACAACATGGAAACCAAGGCAATGATAAATCCTTTTTATAAACATACACTATACTGAGCTGTTCAGATGGCATTACCATGGTCGGACAGGATCAAGCCCCCAATAGGTGTGACTATGATTCAAGTCAGCCAGGTCCCCAAATGACTCGTTGGCATATATGCCAGATCAAGAGGCGTGGTAATGGTTCGGGTTCGACCATTCCCCCAAGTGATTCGATGGCCTTAGGCCGACCAAGAGGCGTGACCGGTTCAGACTTGACCGTGTCCCCAAGTGATCTGGTGGCTGTCGCCTATCAAAAGCGTCGTTGGTTCGACTCACCAAGGCCCCTAGTGATATACAAAAAAGCAAATGTCAAGGGGTAAACCGGAGGCCGCTTTAAAAACAGAGTCACTCCATGTAACCACGCATGATGAGAAAGACAGAGACCCCGCTTTAGCCGAGGCTCCGGTTTTATTATATCAAAGATAATATATACATTGTCATGATATGTACATAAATAGAGCCGATGGCTCAAGTGTAGTAAGGCCGAAGATGAGCTATGTTCCACGGCCTGTTGGTCTCCTCCTCTGATGTGCGTGAGTCTTGACGCTCTCGAATATCAATCAGATAGTATGACCCGTTGTGTAGATTCTTGCTGACCACAAAAGGTCCTTCCCAAGGTGGGGATAACTTGTGCATATCTGTCTGGTCTTGGATGAGCCGAAGCACCAAATCTCCTTCTTGAAAGGTTCTGGTTTTAACCCGGCGATTGTGATAACGACGAAGATCTTGCTGGTAGATCACCGAACGAGCGGCTGCCATATCACGCTCCTCATCCAATAGGTCCAAAGCGTCTTGTCGTGCCGTCTCGTTGTCCGCTTCAACATAAGCCGCCACACGAGGTGAATCGTGCCGGATATCGCTAGGGAGAACTGCCTCTGCTCCATAGACCATGAAGAATGGTGTATATCCAGTGGACCGGTTTGGCGTAGTATTGATACTCCATAGCACCGATGGTAGCTCTTCAACCCAGCACCACGGTGTCCTCTCAGAACGGGACCATAAGCCGGGTTTGATGCCTCGAAGATCTCTTGATTAGCTCGTTCGCCGCCCGCTGGATGGGGTGAGCCATCGACGACACGCAAGCGGATGTGCTCACGCTCACGTAACTCTTTCATAGCACTCTTGGATAAATTGGTGCCATTGTCGAATGATACCGTGTGGAAAGCCAAACCGAAGATCACCTTCTTGATGAACTGCCTTCTGTTGTGCGCATCACACTTGCCGACAGTGCTCGCTTCAACCCATTTGGTAAATTTATCTACTGCCACCAAAAGGTGGGTTTTCTTATCCTTGGATCGTTTAAAGGGTCCAACCATATCCAGCCCCCAAGTTGCAAACGGCCACGTTATTGGTATCATCCTCAACTCTTGTGCCAGTACATGAGCACGCCTCGAAAATTTCGACATCCATCACACCGCTTAACCAAGTCCTCCGTCGATCGTGTCTTTGTCAACCAAGAAAACCCGTGATTTAAACGCCTTTGCCACCAGAGATTTTGAACCGGCCTGATGTCCACAATCCCCTTCATGGATTTCTCTTAAGATTTCGCAACCTTCCTCAGGAGAAACACAACGTTGAAATGCCCCTGATACACTGCAATGATGTAACTCACCATTGAGAATCGTCATAGACTTGGAGCGCCGGACTATCTGTGCGCCGAATCTCATCTTCCGCAATTCCTCGAGTCATATACGCAAGAAAAGGAACCGTCCAATCCGGAATAGCATGTAATGCCGCCACCAATTGAGCCTCCCGATCAGGAATAGCCAAATCCGCTTCACCTGGGAGTTGGACTGACGGGTTGTGCAATACATCCAGAAAGACATTAGGCGGGACCGGTTTGCGCTGAGAACCCAACCGGCTTAATGCGTCCGCCGCTTCATTCTTCCGGCGGTCCACATGATCCACTTGATAACCTTTGAAGCAACCCGCAATATTATCCACTTCCCGACGATATGCGGCCATGAGCGGGTCCTTAGAATCTCAAGTGCCAGACACTTGCTGAGCCACAAGGTCCGAGTCACCAAAGCACTTAACCCGGCTTAAGTTCATCTCCTTAGCCATCCGGAGACCATGGAGCAAGGCTTCGTATTCAGCTGCATTATTAGTACAAGGGAACATTAAGCGGAGAACATAACAAAACTTATCACCTCGTGGGGAAGTTAAAACGACTCCACCCGAGCCTTCCAACCGCCTCGGATCCATCAAAATGAATAGTCCAATACGTGTGATCCGGCTTCTCCTCCGTGCTTGTAACTCCGCCCAATCATTAATGAAATCAACAAGTGCATGAGACTTCACCGCTGTCCGTGGTATATACTTCACCCATGCGCCCAAGCTCTATAGCCCATTTGGCAATCCGCCGATCGCCTCCGGTTCAGATGATATCACCCAAAGGAGCTGAATCGACCATCGTGATGGGGTGCCCTTGGAAATATCGCTTGATTTCCGATCGCCATGAAAACACCATAGACTAGTTTCGCCAATGCGGTACCTTTGCTTGGACTCAATAAGCACCTCATCGATATAATAAACCGTCACGAACCGGATATTCCTTGCTCGCCTCCTTGCGTTCCACCACAATAGCCACGCTTAATCGCCGAGCATTGGCTGCAACATATAACAACAAGGGCTCCTTATCAACCGGAGCCGCAAGAACAAAGCGGATTGGCCAATTGCCGCTTTAAGTCCTCAAATGCTTCATCGCAAACTCGAGATAAAATTATCTGCCTTCCTCAAAGATCTCGTACAAAGGGATGGCCTTTTCTCCGAGGCGGCCGATAAACCGCTCAACAAGAGCGATTCTCGCTATAAGCAAACGCTGAACATCATTGATACACTTCGGTTTAGCCAGGGAAGTAATAGCTTTAATTTTCTCCGGATTAGCCTCAATTCCTCTGTTAGATACCAGGAAACCCAATAACTTGCCTGCCGGAACACCAAAGACGCACTTGGCCGGATTAAGCATCATCTTGTAAATGCGCAAGTTGTCAAAGGTTTCCTTCAAATCATCCACCAGTGTCTCCTTTTGTCTTGATTTCACTACAATATCATCCACATAAGCATGCACATTGCGGCCGATCTGTGTATGCAGGCAATTCTGTACACACCGCTGATAAGTAGCCTGGGCGCTCTTGAGCCCGAAAGGCATAGATACATAGCAGAAGGCTCCAAAGGGAGTGATGAACGCTGTTTTCTCCATGTCCTTAACCGCCATTTTGATCTGATGATATCCAGAGTACGCATTTAAAAAACTTAAACGCCACAAACTGCTTTGTGGCATCAATAACTGATCAATGCGGGGAGGGCAAAAGGATCCGCCGGATGTGCCTTGTTAAGATCTCGTAATCCACACATACGCCAAGTGCCGTTTTTCTTAAGGACCGCACCGGATTAGCAAGCCACTCGATAAAACACTTCAATGATAAAGCCACCGCCAAAAGCCCGCCACTTCCTCTCCAATGGCTTTGCGCCTTTCTTCGTTAAACCGGCGGAGGAACTGTTTCACCGGTTTATACTTAGGATCCACATTAAGTGTGTGCTCAGCGAGTTCCCTCGGTACACCAGGCATGTCAGATGGCTTCCATGCAAAGATATCCCGATTCTCACGGATGAACTTGATGAGCGCGCTTTCCTATTTAGGATCCAGATTGGCACTAACAGTGAACTTCTTGTACGAATCGCCTGGCACGAAGTCAACAAGTTTGGTCTCAGCTGCCGATTTAAACTTCAGATCCGATTCATGCTCTGTAGTCAGTTTCTTTAAAGGGGTCATATCGGCCGGATCAACATTGTCCTTATAGAACTTCAACTCCTCCGTGGCACAGACCGCCTCTACATTTGTCCTCCACGGGTTTAGAGGCTGACTTGTGGGCTTACCAATTTGACGCGTACACAATCAGGAGATGATTATACATGGAGAGGATGACAGCAGGAACCCGCCAAGGTCATGGCACTATGCACGCAAGTGCCTCCTTATTTCAAGCCAACAAAAAATGGCTCCTCCTAATGGATTTCTCACATCTGGGTCCCATGTCATTGTCAACGTAGTCAATAAACGAGAGAATTGCACAATGAGCGGCTGACACCAGGGACCTAGCAGCTGCCCAGTTATTTTTGTTTTGGGTTAATTTTATAAATGCCACTCCAAATATGGTGTTTCCGAGAAATCCCACTGCAATTTCCATACTTTGAAAAATGCCATTTCATGCCATTTCCAGTGACATTTTTTGAAGTCTGGAGTGGCAGTTTTCAAAGTTTGCAAATTGCAGTGGCGTTTTTCAAAGTTTGCAAAAATTGCAGTGGCATTTTTCAAAGTTTGGAAATTGCAGTGGCATTTTATGAATCACCATAATTGGAGTGGCATTTATCTAATTTGTTTTTGAGACAGGCGAGGTGGTGTAAACTGGGGCAAAGGGGCACTCTACTGCCTATACTGACCTTTTCTTTTATGTTTACCATAGACCAGCCCAGTAGTTTTTTTTCTTTCTGAAAATGGCTAGCCCAGTTTTTTTGTGATTTGTCAAGTAAGTCGCTTTGTCAAGCCTGTTGGGCTGCAAATCTTTCAAGACGAGGAGAGCTTCATTCGGCTGGCCGAGAAAATGGCCTATCAGTAATGAGAAATGGATTGTACATTTTTAAAACACATCAAACTGGCAATTTGTTTCAAATTTCTTTTTTTCATTTCGAGATTTTAAATTGCATTGATTTTTATGCGTGGACAATTTATTGGATTTTATATTGATACACATTTATTTTTAAAATCAGTTTGAATGTGACTCGAAATTTCGGGATTAAAAACAGTTCAGACCGCACAGACATATGCAAAATTTCGTATAATTTTTTAACCGTGACCACAATATAGGTTGTAATGCTAAAAAAAGAATATGGGCTCCAAAAAAACTGTAAGAATTAGCAAATGGGTTGTAAATTATTAGAAATAATGGCAAATGGCTTGTATGTTGTTTTCCACAGATTTAAGGCTTTCTTAAAAAAAAGGTTGACGCAGAAGCAGTGACTATTGGATGTCCATCCAACGGCCGTCGTGCTTCTTCAATCTCTGCTCTTCCTGCTCCAGCCGCTCAAACAAGCGCCGACAAGACTGCCTGCTCCCTCCTCCCCGCGGCTGGCTATGCTGCCATGCAGACCTCACCGCCCCATCGTACTCCCATCACTGACCTAGCCATCCCTCTACTCACCCACACCTGTTGTTATTCTATGGAGACGGCAGACGAACCAGTAAACCCTCATACAGTCGTACTCCCCTCTGCGCGGGAAACAACTGCCGAGTTCCCTGGCTTCATGTCATTCCCTTCCTAGGCCTCGTCGTCGTCCACCGCCCTGGTGCTCTTGGCGCGGTGTGGTCAACGTGGCCAATGACCGACATGCATCTGAAGTGGATTGTACGTGGAGAGGCTGACAGCTGGGTCCACGGCCGCACACAAGGAAATGCCTCCTTATTACACGCAAAATAATGATTCCTCCACCTGCCATCTAGGACCCACCGAAAGGGCCTATGCATTTCGTGAAAAAAACATTACCGCCGCTGACAGCTCGGACCCACCAGCTATATCTTCACACGCAAGGAAGTGCCTCATTACGCACAAAAAAAATGAATACTCCCCCTACTAGCTGGGACCTAGTATAGTTGGCCTACTAAGTTGACGGGGATGGACGGCTTTGTCAACTTAGTCAATATGCACGATTCTAGCTCCAGTGACCGTACGATGTCCATCCAACGGCCGTAGTGCTTCTTCAACCTCTAGTCTTCTTGCTCCAGCCGCCCAAAGCAGCGCCGATCGTGCCACTCGCTCCCCGCCTCCCGTGGTCGGTGTCAGGCCGCCATGGAGGTCTCACCGCCCCATACTACTCCCACCATCGCCGTGCCATCCCTCCACTCACCCACACCCCCGTTATTCTCAAGAACGACGACAGCCTCACACCGCACCGAACCAAAGAACCTCGTATTCCTCTCTGCGTGGGCATCCATCGCCGCTGTTTTCCCGGACTCCACGCCGTCCCTTCCTAGGCCTCGCCGTGGTGCTCTCGGCACGGCGTGGTCAATGTGGTCAACGACCGACTTCCATCGGAAGAGTATCAGACGCGGAGAGGTGGCGGTACCGGGTCTATGGCAGCCGCAAGGAAGTGCCTCCTTATTACGCAGAAAATAATTATTCCTCCACCTGACAGCAGGGACCCACCGGACGGGCCACCGTATTTCGCGAAAAAAAACATTTCCCCACCGATGGGACCCACCGACAGGCCACCGATTTCGCGAAAAAACGTTACCCCGCTTATCACCGGACCCACCGTAAGTGCCTCCTTATTACGCACAAAAAATGAATACTCCCCTACTAGCCGGGACCCACCTTGGTGGAGAGACGACTTAATGGGCCTACTAAGTTGATCGACGGAGGGCTTTGTAACTTAGTCAATATGAACGATTCTAGCTCTAGTGACCGTACGATGTCCATCCAACGGCCGTAGTGCTTCTTCAACCTCTGGTCTTCTTGCTCTAGCCGCCCAAAGCAGCACGGTCGTGCCGCATGCTCCTGCCTCCGTGGCGGTTGTGATGCAGCGAGGCCTCACCGCCCCCATACTACTCCCACCGCTGGCCGTGCCATCCTCTACTCACCCACACCCCTATTATTCTCGGCGATGGCAGCCTCACACCGCAGCCAACCAAAGAACCCTCATACTCCTCTCACGCGGGCATCCATTGCGCGTCTTCCCGGCTCCGCCGCCCCTTCCTAGGCCTCGCCGCCGCCCACCGCCTCTGGTGCTCTCGGCGCGGCGTGGTCAACATGGTCAAGGAAAGACTTCCATAGGATGTGGATCAGACGTGGAGAGGCCGATACCGGGTCCACGGCCGCAAAGAAGGAGTGCCTCCTTATTACGCTGAAAATAATGATTCCTCCACCGACAAATAGGACCCACCGGACGGGCCATCAGATTTCGCGAAAAAACGCTTCCCCATCGCTGGGACCCACCACTACATCTTCGCATTCAAGGAAGTGCGTCGGGCAAAAAGAAAAATGATTCGCCGATCGCCGAGACCCACCACCTACATCTTCGCATGCAAGGAAGTGCTCGATACCGGGACCCACTGGTCGAAGCGCACGTGGCGTTGTCATTCTCGGTCGCAAACGGTACGTACATACCGGGTCAATGTAGAGGCGCGCACATGTCGTAGTAGAGGCGCGCACGTGTCGTAGTAGAGGCGCACACGTAGCATGTACACGCACGCATAACGCCAGGTGCAAGAAAGTAACACGCCACGCATATACATACGGGCGGGGTCTCGAACGCCTACTCGCGCATACATACGGCCAGGGCTTGTGTACATGGCTGGGTCGGAACAGAGAAACAGCGTCGTCGTCGTGTTCATGGGGAGCCAACCGGCTGGGTCGGAACGGAATGCGTCATCGTGTTCGTCGGGAGGGCTTGGACGGAACAACCGATGGAAATGAGGCCTGGCGTACCGCAGAATGGAGGAAACGGCCTTGTGTTCGACCGGCCACGTTCGAAACGGGATCCTGTTCATCTGGAGGGGTCTGGCGTACTTCAAAATGGAGGAAACGGACTTGTGTTGGACCTCCTACGGTCGAAACGGGGTCCTGTTGATTGGGAGGGGTGTGGCGTACCGCAAAACGGAGGAAACAGACTTGTGTTGGAGTGCTATGGCCGAAATGGGGGTCCTATTCATCGGGAGGGGTGTGGCGTACCGCAAAACGGGACTCCACGGGATATTGTTCATCTCCACCGTCAACCTCCTCCAGCCTCCACGGGCTACTGTTCATCCATCGTCGACCTCCTCCAGCCTCCACCTGTGACTGTTCATCCACGGGCTCCTGTTCTTCCAGCCTCCACCGCACGCAACTCCACCGGCTACTGTTCAACCAACCCTCTCCACGGGCTACTGTTCATCCACCCCTCCACCATCTACTGTTCATCCAGCCCTCCACAGGGCCGTCCTGTTCATCCAGCCCTCCACGGGGTCCTGTTCATCTAGCCCCAACCGCTCGACGATCGGGGTCCTGTTCATCCAGAGGCAACACCACAGGTCCCGTTAATCCACCCCCACCGAACTGCTCATCCAACCCCCCCAGCAATGCTCACTATTCACCCAGAGGTAGCATCGATCGGCTTCAGCTAGCAGCAGAGCGGCGAATCGATTGATCGTGTTCGCTAACACCATTGATCGATCGCCGGGTTCGATGTAGCGTAGCTCGGAGTGCAATCGCCGGGTTCGTGAGGGCAAACACCTCGCTTCGGGTTCGCTTAGAGCCCAATGCTCGCACCCACGCTGCGTGCGTGTCACGAGAAACGCGCAAAACCTCCATGCATCGCTTCAGCCCGACCACCCACCGTGAATCGAACACCCGATATTTTCCTCGCCCTTGCTTCTACCATGGTTTTTTCCGTCATGGACGGCCCAAAGAATGTCATGCAGCTGCGTCTCCGGCCTGCCCAGGACGAAAAGCTCATTTTCCGTCATGATTTTTTGTCATAGAAGTAGGAGCCCACCACATCTATGATGATACCGGGTTTTGTCACAATTATCATCATAGAAGTGTCATAAGTATGACAGAATTTTTTTCGTTCGGCCCAAAATGTCACGGATGTGTCTTTTTTTGTAGTGGTGACAGCAGTGGCAGCAAGGCACGTATTGTATTGTTGCCATCGAGGATAAAAAGATTGGGTTTATATCATATTGCTTGAGTTTATCCCTCTACATCATGTCATCTTGCCTAATGTGTTACTCTGTTCTTATGAACTTAATACTCTAGATGCATGCTGGATAGTGGTCGATGTGTGGAGTAATAGTAGTAGATGCGTAATCGCTTTGATCTACTTGTCGCGACGTGATGCCTATATACATGATCATGCCTAGATATTCTCATAACTATGCACTTTTCTATCAATTGCTCGATAGTAATTTGTTCACCCACCGTAATACTTATGCTCTCTTGAGAGAAGCCACTAGTGAAACCTATGGCCCCCGGGTCTATTTTCCATCATATAAGTTTCTGATCTACTTTATTTTGCAATCTTTACTTTCCAATCTATATCATAAAAATACCAAAAATATTTATCTTATTATTATCTCTATCAGATCTCACTTTTGCAAGTGGCCGTGAAGGGATTGACAACCTCTTTATCGCGTTGGTTGCAAGGTTCTTATTTGTTTGTGTAGGTACGAGGGACTTGCATGTAGCCTCCTACTGGATTGATACCTTGGTTCCTCAAAAACTGAGGGAAATACTTATGGTACTTTGCTGCATCACCCTTTCCTCTTCAAGGGAAAACCTACGCATGCTCAAGAGGTAGCAGTCACCGTGGGATACTGAAGGGACTAAAGATACAGAAGGCCTCATATTGGTCGTAAGATGTCGTGGGCCATACATGGGCCGAAAGTGAAACGGGATGGTGTTATATTTGACGGCCCCCATGACACTGTTGGGCTGATTCGGGAAGGCCCTAACGGGCCGTGAGTTATCGGGCCATAAAATGGGCTATATGCGAACAGACCGTTAACAGGCTTTTCATGGGCTGGCCCGGTAAAGTTTGACCAAGTCAAATGGGCCGACCTTTGTAAGATAAATGGGCCAGTGTTGGGCCTTCACATGTGTCGACATATCATAGGTGCCTATCTGACCCAATGACGAGCTGACACGTGTTTCCTTCGGCCAATGAGAATTTTACATGTGGAAAATCGCCATTGGTTCGGGCTGTTAACGGGTTATCGGATCAAAAACCAGACCCGATAGCTTAACGGCGACCCGTTACGGTGGATGCCACGTGTCGGTCACCCTTGACGAAAGCACTTCTATGACGTGCAATTTATCATTATGGAAGTGGACACTTCCGTGATGATAATTTTGGTGATGTCATGGAACACTTCTACGACAGCCCAATTATGACTATCTTGATTCTGTCATAAAATCGTCATGGATGTACATGAATGACAAAAGAAGTGACCTACTGTGACAAACACGTATCATCACAGAAGTGTATTTCTTTGTAGTGGGAGCTTGAAGAGGAACGGGGGTGGTGTGGTGGAGAGGGAAGAGGAGATTGGGCCCTTTATCTCTAACTACTACAAAAGTTTGTTCATGTCTTCCGCAGGCCCCCTAAATGATGAACTTCTCCAACATGTGCCTAAAATAGTAACCCATGAGATGAACGAGCAGCTTATGAAGACTTTTAGTGCGGAGGTGATTACACATGTTCTGAACAGTATTGGGGATCTTAAGGCCCCGGGTCCAAATGGGGTGCCGGCGATTTTCTACAAAAAGTTCTGGGAGTGAGCTAAAATTCAAGAGGAAGTCCTGAGCATTTTGAATAGTGGTGACATGCCCGTGGGGTGGAATGAGACAATTATAGTGTTGATCCCGAAGGTAAAGAACCCTGACCGTCTCTCCCAATACCTTCCAATTAGTTGCAATGTTCTTTATAAACTTATCTCAAAGGTCTTGGCAAACCGCTTGGAGGCCATCCTCCCGGACATCATATCCCCGACCCAATCTGCTTTCGTGCCGGGGTGCATGATCGCGGATAATGTATTGCTAGCATATGAGATCGCCCACATGATGCATAGGAATAAAGGAGGCCGAGGCGAGCTGGTGGCGGTCAAATTGGACATGAGTAAAGCCTATGACATGGTGGAATGGGACTTCCTTGAGAAAATGATGGTGCATATGGGCTTCTCGAGTGCCTGGGTGAGTATTAGTATGAATTGTGTGCGATTTGTTTCATACCGAGTGAAAGTGAATGGAAAACTAACTGAGGTTTTCCTTCCTCAGAGGAGCCTCCGGCAGGGCGACCCATTATCACCGTACCTGTTCATCTTATGTGCGAAAGCCTTCTCCAACCTTCTGCAGCATGTTGAACTTGATCATACGATTGAGGGGATCCAGATCTGCCCACAAGCACCCATAATCAACCATCTATTTTTTGTGGATGATTTACTCATTGTTATGAAAGCGACAGTGGCTAGTGCGGAGAAGCTCCAGCAAGTCTTGGCGTGGTATGAAGCTCAGTCGGGCCAGATGATCAACAAAGATAAGTCATCTGCTTTATTTAGCAATGGTACGAGTGGACCTCGGAAACATCAAGTGCTCATTGTGCTCCACATTCCGTCTGAATCAAAAAATGAACATTACTTGGGGCTCCCAGTTCACCTGGGGGCTGCAAAAACTAAAGAATTTGAATATTTGAAAGAGAAAATCTGGAAACATATACATGGCTGGATTGAAAAACTGCTCTCGAAGGCGGGTAAGGAAGTTCTCATCAAAGCAGTTGCTCAGGCCATACCCACCTATGCCATGTCTTGCTTTGATCTAACTAAATCTTTGTGTGAAGATATTAGCATGATGATTTGTCGGTACTGGTGGAGTCAGCAGAACGGCAAGGACAAGTGCCATTGGGCCAGCTGTGAACGGATGACAAAATCAAAAAAGGAAGGGGGCCTTGGTCTGAGGGATCTGCACTTATTCAATATGGCAATGCTATCTCGGCAAAGCTAGAGGCTCGTGCAGTTTCCAGACACCCTTTGTGCTACTGTTTTCAAAGCAAAATATTTCCCCGAGTGCTCCATTCTTGAGGCTGTAACTCAACCAGGCGCGTCGTACACTTGGGGGAGTATTTTACATGGACGCGATCTGCTAAAGGAAGGGATAGTGTGGAGAATTGGTGACGGTGTTGGAAATATGCCCTAGAGGCAATAATAAATTAGTTATTATTATATTTCCTTGTTCATGATAATCGTTTATTATCCATGCTATAATTGTATTGATAGGAAACTCAGATACATGTGTGGATACATAGACAACACCATGTCCCTAGTAAGCCTCTAGTAGACTAGCTCGTTGATTAATAGATGGTTACGGTTTCCTGACCATGGACATTGGATGTCGTCGGCATCACATCATTAGGAGAATGATGTGATGGACAAGACCCAATCCTAAGCCTAGCACAGAGATCGTGTAGTTCGTATGCTAAAGCTTTTCTAATGTCAAGTATCTTTTCCTTAGACCATGAGATTTTGCAACTCCCGGATACCGTAGGAATGCTTTGGGTGTACCAAACGTCACAACGAATCGGGTGGCTATAAAGGTGCACTACTGGTATCTCCGAAAGTATCTGTTGGGTTGCACGAACCGAGATCGATTTGTCACTCCGTAAACGGAGAGGTATCTCTGGGCCCACTCGGTAGGACATCATCATAATGTGCACAATGTGACCAAGGGGTTGATCACGGGATGATGTGTTACGGAACGAGTAAAGAGACTTGCCGGTAACGAGATTGAACAAGGTATCGGTATACCGACGATCGAATCTCGGGCAAGTACAATACCGTTAGACAAAGGGAATTGTATACGGGATCGATTGAGTCCTTGACATCGTGTTTCATCCGATGAGATCATCGTGGAACATGTGGGAGCCAACATGGGTATCCAGATCCCGCTGTTGGTTATTGACCGGAGAACGTCTCGGTCATGTCTGCATGGTTCCCGAACCCGTAGGGTCTACACACTTAAGGATGACGCTAGGGTTATAAAGGAAGTTTGTATGTGGTTACCGAATGTTGTTCGGAGTCCCGGATGAGATCTCGCACGTCACGAGGAGTTCCGGAATGGTCCGGAGGTAAAGATTTATATATGGGAAGTCCTATTTTGGCCACCGGAAAATGTTCGGGATTTTTCGGTATTGTACCGAGAAGGTTCTAGAAGGTTCCGGAGTGGGGCCCACCTGCATGGGGGGACCCACATGAACGTGGGTAGTGGGGGCAAGGCCCCGTGGGGGCAAGGCCCCACACCCCTGGTCAAGGTGCACCAAGATCCCCCCTTAGAAGGAATAAGATCATATTCCGAAGGGGATAAGATCAAGATCCCTAAAAAGGGGAGATAACAATCGGTGGGGAAGGAAATGATGGGATTTCTTTCCTCCCACCTTTGCTAACGCCCAATGGACTTGGAGGGCAAGAAACCAGCCCCTCCACCCCTATATATAGTGGGGAGGCGATGGGAGCTTTACCCAAGTTCCGTGCAGCCCTCCCCTCTCACAAGTTCTCCTCCTCTCCGCGGTGCTTGGCGGCCTGCAGGATTGCCACGCCTCCACCACCACCACCACGCCGTTGTCTGCTGCTGGACGAAGTCTTCCCAACCTCTCCTCTCTCCTTGCTGGATCAAGGCATGGGATACGCCACCGGCTGTACGTGTGTTGAACGCGGAGGTGCCGTCTGCTCGCACTAGGATCTCCGGTGATTTGGATCACGACGAGTACGACTCCTTCAACCCCGTTCTCTTGAATGCTTCCGCTTAGCGATCTACAAGGGTATGTAGATGCACTCTCCTTCCCCTCGTTGCTGGTTTCTCCATAGATAGATCTTGGTGACACGTAGGAAATTTTTGAATTTCTACTACGTTCCCCAACAGTGGCATCATGAGCTAGGTCTATGCGTAGATTCTTTGCACGAGTAGAACACAAAGTAGTTGTGGGCGTTGATTTTGCTCAATATGCTTACCGTTACTAGTCCAATCTTGTTTCGACGGTATTGTGGGATGAAGCGCCCGGACCGACCTTACACGCATTTCGTGAGACAGGTTCCACCGATTGACATGCACTTGGTGCATAAGGTGGCTAGCGGTGCCGCCTCTCCACTTTAGTCGGAACGGATTCGATGAAAAGGGTCCTTATGAAGGGTAAATAGCAATTGACATATCACGTTGTGGTTTTTATGTAGGTAAGAACCGTTTTGCTAGAAACCCATAGCAGCCATCGTAAAACATGCAAACAACAATTAGAGGACGTCTAACTTGTTTTTGCAGGGTATGCTATGTGATGTGATATGGCCAAGAAGAATGTGATGAATGATATGTGATGTATGAGATTGATCATGTTCTTGTAATAGGAATCACGACTTGCATGTCGATGAGTATGACAACTGGCAGGAGCCATAGGAGTTGTCCTAATTTATTGTATGACCTGCGTGTCATTAAACAACGCCATGTAATTAATTTACTTTATTGCTAACCGGTAGCCATAGTAGTAGAAGTAATAGTTGGCCAGACAACTTCATGAAGACACGATGATGGAGATCATGATGATGGAGATCATGGTGATGGAGATCATGGTGTCATGCCGGTGACGATGATGATCATGGAGCCCCGAAGATGGAGATCAATGGAGCTATATGATATTGGCCATATCATGCCACTACTATATAATTGCATGTGATGTTTATTATGTTTATGCATCTTGTTTACTTAGAACGACGGTAGTAAATAAGATGACCCCTTACAACAATTTCAAGAAGTGTTCTCCCCTAACTGTGCACCGTTGCTAAAGTTCGCTGCTTCAAGCACCACGTGATGATCGGGTGTGATAGATCCTTACGCTCACATACAACGGTGTAAGATAGTTTTACACATGCAAAACACTTAGGGTTAACTTGACGAGCCTAGCATGTACGCACATGGCCTCGAACACGAGACCGAAAGGTCGAGCATGAGTCGATAGTAGATACGATCAACATGAAGATGTTCACCGATGATGACTAGTCCGTCTCACGTGATGATCGGACACGCCTAGTTGACTCGGATCATGTAATCACTTAGATGACTAGAGGGATGTCTATCGAGTGGGAGTTCATAAGATGAACTTAATTATCCCGAACATAGTCAAAAGATCTTTGCAAATTATGTCGAAGCTCGCGCTTTAGTTCCACTGCTTAGATATGTTCCTAGAGAAAATATAGTTGAAAGTTGATGATGGCGATTATGCGATCGAGAGAAAGCTTATGTCCTTAATGCACCGCTTAGTGTGTTTGAACCCCAAACGTCGTTTGTGGATGTTGCGAACATCGGACATACACGCTTTTGATAACTACGTGATAGTTCGGTTGAACGGTTTAGAGTTGAGGCACCAAAGACGTTTTGAACGTCGCGAACATATGAGATGTTTTCGAGGGCTGAAATTGGGATTTCGTGCTCGTGCCCACGCCAAGAGGTATAAGACCTCCGACAATTTTCTTAGCCTGCAAACTAAGGGAGAAAAGCTCAATCATTGAGCTTGTGCTCAGATTGTCTGAGTGCAACAATCACTTGAATCGAGTGGGAGTTGATCCTCTAGATGAGATAGTGATGTTTCTCCAAAGTCATTGCCACCAAGCTGCTAGAGCTTCGTGATGAACTATAACATATCAGGGATAGATATGATGATCCTTGAGGTATTCGCGATGTTTGACACCGCGAAAGTAGAAATCAAGAAGGAGCATCAATTGTTGATGGTTGGTGAAACCACTAGTTTCAAGAAGGGCAAGGCCAAGAAGGGATACTTCATGAAACGGCAAATCAGCTGCTGCTCTAGTGAAGAAACCCAAGGTTGAACCCAAACCCGAGACTAAGTGCTTCGTAATAAGGGGAACAACCATCGGAGCGAATTACCCTAGATACTTGGTAGATGAGAAGGTCGGCAAGGTCGATAGAAGTATATTGATATACATTATGTTAATGTGTACTTTACTAGTACTCCTAGTAGCACCAGGGTATTAAGATACCGGTTCGGTTGGTAAGTGTTAGTAACTCAAATAAAAGAGCTACGGAATAAACGGAGACTAGCTAAAGGTGAGTGACGATATGTGTTGAAGTGTTTCCAAGTTTGATGTGATCAAACATCGCACGCCCCTCTACCATCAAGATTAGTATTAAACCTGAATAATTGTCATTTGGTGTTTATGCTGAGGATAGACATGATTGGATTATGTCTATCGCAATACGGTTATTCATTTAAGGAGAATAATGGTTACTCTATTTATTTGAATAATACCTTCAATGGTCTTGCACCTAAAGGAATGGTTTGTTGAATCTCGATCGTAGTGATACACATTTTCATGCCAAAAGATATAAGATAGTAATGATAGTACCACTCACTTGTGGCAATCGCCATGTAAGTCATATTGGTATAAAAGCATGAAGAAGCTCCATGTTGATGGATCTTTGGACTCACTCGCTTTTGAAAAGTTTGAGACATGCGAACCATGTCTATTGGTGTATACGCATGAAGAAACTCCATGCAGATGGATCGTTTGGACTCACTTGATTTTGAATCACTTGAGATATGCAAATTATACCACATGGGCAAGATGACTAAAAAGCCTCGATTTCAGTAAGATGGAACAAGATAGCAACTTGTTGGAAGTAACACATTTTGATGTGTGCAATCCAATGAGTGCTGAGGCACGCAGTGGATATCGTTATGTTCTTACTTCATGGATGATTTGAGTAGATACTGAGTATATTTACTTGATGAAACGCAAGTCTGAATTATTGAACGGTTCAAGTAATTTCAGAGTGAAGTTAAAGATCGTCGTGACAAGAGGATAAAATGTCTATGATATGATCATAGAGATGAGTATCTGAGATATGAGCTTTGGCACGCAATTAAGACATTGTGGAAATTGTTTCACAATTAATACCGCCTGGAACACCATAGTGTGATGATGTGTCCAAACATCATAACTGCACCCTATTGGATATGGTGCATACCATGATGTCTCTTGTCGAATTACCACTATCGTTTATGGGTTAGGCATTAGAGACAACCGCATTCACTTTAAAATAGGGCACCACGTAATTCCGTTGAGACGACACCGTTTGAACTATGGTTTGGAGAAACCTAAGTTGTCGTTTCTTAAAAGTTTGGGGCTGCGACGCTTATGTGAAAAAGTTTCAGTTGATAAGCTCGAACCCAAAGCGGATAAAATGCATCTTCATAGGACACCCAAAACAGTTGGGTATACCTCCTAATTCAGATCCAAAGCAATAGGGATTGTTTCTTGAATCGGGTCCTTTCTCGAGGAAAAGTTTGTTTCAAAAGTTGAGTGGGAGGATGGTGGAGACTTGATGAGGTTATTGAACCACCACTTCAACCAAGTGTAGCAGGGCACGTGAAGTTGTTCTGTGGCACCTACACCAATTGAAGTAGAAGCTTATGATAGTGATCATGAAACTTCGGATCAAGTCACTACCGTACCTCGTAGGGTGACAAGGATGCGTACTACTTTAGATTGGTACAGTAATCCTGTCTTGAAGGTCATGTTGCTAGACAACAATGAACCTACGAGCTATGGAGAAGCGATGGTGGGCCCAAATTCCAACAAATGGTTAGAAGCCATGAAATCCGAGATAGGATCCATTTATCAGAACAAAGCATGGACTTTGGTGGACTTGCCCGATGATCGGCAAGCCATTGAGATAAATGGATCTTTAAGAAGAAGACGGACGTGGACGGTAATGTCACTGTCTATGAAGCTCGACTTGTGGCGAAGAGTTTTTCACAAGTTCAAGGAGTTGACTACGATGAGATTTTATCATCCGTAGCGATGCTTAAAGTCCGTCGGAATCATGTTAGCACAAGCTGCATTTATGAAATCTGGCAGATGGATGTCAAAACGAGTTTCCTTACCGGCCAGTAAGGAAAGGTTGTATGTGATACAATCGAAAGGTTTTGTCGATCCTAAGGATGCTAAAAGGTATGCTAGATCCAGCGATCCTTCTAAGGACCGGAGTAAGCATCTCGGAGTTGGAATATGTACTTTGATAAGATGATCAAAGATTTTGTTTATACAAAGTTTATGAGAAACTTGTATTTCCAAAGAAGTGAGTGGGAGCACTATAGAATTTCGATGAGTATATGTTGTTGACATATTGATGGTCGAAATGATGTAGAATTTTCTCAAAGCATATAGGGTTATTTGAAAAGTGTTTTTAAGTGAAAACCTAGATTAAGCTACTTGAACAATAAGCATCAAGATCTATAAGATAGATCAAAATGCTTAATAGTACTTTCAAATGAGCACATACCTTGACATGATCTTGAAGGTGTCCAAGATGGATCAGTCAAAGAAGGAGTTCTTACCTGAGATGTAAGGTATGAAGTTAAGACTTAAAGCTCGACCACGGCAGAAAAGAGAGAAAGGACGAAGGTCGTCCCCTATGCCTTAGATGTAGGCTCTACAAGATGCTATGTTTGTACCGCACTGTAGTGTGCCTTGCCATGAGTGAGTCAAGGGTACAAGAATGATCCAGAATGGATCATTGGACAATGATCAAAATTGTCCTTGGAGTAAATAAGGACATGTTTCTCGATTATGGAGGTGATAAAGAGTTCGGCGTAAAGGGTTACGTCGGTGCAAGCTTTAACACCTATCCGTGTGACTCTGAGTAGCAAACCGGATACGTATAGTGGAGCAACCATTTGGAATAGCTCCAAGTGGAGCGTGGAAGCAGCATTTACAATATGACCTAGAAATTTGCAAAGCACACACGGATCGAAGGTTCGCACCGTTGACTAAAACCTCTCTCACAAGCAAAACATGATCAAACCCCGTAACTCATTGAGTCTTAATCACATGATGATGTGAACTAGTTTAGTGACACTAGTAAACTCTTTTGATGTTGGTCACATGGCGATGTGACTGTGAGTGTTAATCACATGGCGATGTGAACTAGATTATTGACTCTAGTGCAAGTGGGAGACTGTTGGAAATATGCCCTAGAGGCAATAATAAATTAGTTATTATTATATTTCCTTGTTCATGATAATCATTTATTATCCATGCTATAATTGTATTGATAGGAAACTCGATACATGTGTGGATACATAGACAACACCATGTCCCTAGTAAGCCTCTAGTAGACTAGCTCGTTGATCAATAGATGGTTACGGTTTCCGACCATGGACATTGGATGTCGTTGATAACGGGATCACATCATTAGGAGAATGATGTGATGGACAAGACCCAATCCTAAGCCTAGCACGTAGATCGTAGTTCGTATGCTAAAGCTTTTCTAATGTCAAGTATCTTTTCCTTAGACCATGAGATTGTGCAACTCCGGATACCGTAGGAATGCTTTGGGTGTACCAAACATCACAATGTAACTGGGTGGCTATAAAGGTGCACTACGGTATCTCCGAAAGTATCTGTTGGTTGGCACGAATCGAGATCGGATTTGTCACTCCGTAAACGGAGAGGTATCTCTGGGCCCACTCGGTAGGACATCATCATAATGTGCACAATGTGACCAAGGGGTTGATCACGGATGATGTGTTACGGAACGAGTAAAGAGACTTGCCGTAACGAGATTGAACAAGGTATCGGTATACCGACGATCGAATCTCGGGCAAGTACAATACCGTTAGACAAAGGGAATTGTATACGAGATCGATTGAGTCCTTGACATCGTGTTTCATCCGATGAGATCATCGTGGAACATGTGGAGCCAACATGGGTATCCAGATCCCGCTGTTGGTTATTGACCGAGAACGCCTCGGTCATGTCTCAGATGGTTCCCGAACCCGTAGGGTCTACACACTTAAGGTTCGATGACGCTAGGGTTATAAAGGAAGTTTGTATGTGGTTACCGAATGTTGTTCGAGTCCCGATGAGATCTCGGACGTCACGAGGAGTTCGGAATGGTCCAAGGTAAAGATTTATATATGGGAAGTCCTATTTGGCCACCGGAAAATGTTCGGATTTTTCGGTATTGTACCGGAAGGTTCTAGAAGGTTCCGGAGTGGGGCCCACCTGCATGGGGGACCCACATGAACGTGGTAGTGGGGGCAAGGCCCCACACCCTGGTCAAGGCGCACCAAGATCCCCCTTAGAAGGAATAAGATCATATCCCAAGGATAAGATCAAGATCCCTAAAAGGGAGATAACAATCGGTGGGGAAGGAAATGATGGGATTTCTTTCCTTCCACCTTTGACAACGCCCAATGGACTTGGAGGGCAAGAAACCAGCCCCCTCCACCCCTATATATAGTGGGGAGGCGCATGGGAGCTTTACCCAAGTTCTGGCGCAGCCCTCCCCCTCTCACAAGTTCTCCTCCTCTCCCGCGGTGCTTGGCGAAGCCCTGCAGGATTGCCACGCTCCTCCACCACCACCACGCCGTCGTGCTGCTGCTGGACGGAGTCTTCCCCAACCTCTCCCTCTCTCCTTGCTGGATCAAGGCATGGGAGACGTCACCGGGTTGTACGTGTGTTGAACGCGGAGGTGCCGTCCGTTCGGCACTAGGATCTCCGGTGATTTGGATCACGACGAGTACGACTCCTTCAACCCCGTTCTCTTGAACGCTCCCGCTTAGTGATCTACAAGGGTATGTAGATGCACTCTCCTTCCCCTCGTTGCTGGTTTCTCCATAGATAGATCTTGGTGACACGTAGGAAAATTTTGAATTTCTACTACGTTCCCCAACAGACGGCACCTCTGTGCGGGTCTGGATCAACCCTTGGATTCAGAGGGGATCTACTAGACAGCCAGCGACACACCAAGGACATGCAATAGCCTCTAAAGTCTCGGAGCTCATTAACCCAGTCACCGACCAGTGGGGTGATGCCCTAGTGCGTGAGCTTTTTTCTGAGGAGGATGCACACTGAATACTGGCTATACCCATAAGGCAGGCATGGAGGACTTCATTTCCTGGCATTTTGACAAGAGATATCAGTTCTCGGTCAAATTTGCTTATCAGTTGGGGGTTGCCATTCGTGAGAGAAGCCTACACCATGATGCCAACACTTCTGCTTTTCAAGAACAGGGCTCCCCCCTCTCGGAACAAACTGTGGCAATTGGGTGTTCCGAGCAAGGTGCGCTTGTTCACTTGGCGTCTGGTTCATAATAGCCTACCCAGAAGACTGAATATCAAGAGAAAGCAGATCGAGCTTGACACTTGTTGCCTCATGTGCCTACGCTTGGATGAAGATGGTGGTCACCTGTTTCTTAAGTGCAAGAAGGTGAAAGCCTTATGGCGGGAAAGATGCTTGGAGGATATTCGGGTAGCCCTATGTGAATGCAAGAGCCCAAAGGAGGTCCTCAAACAAATCTGGATGCTCCCCAGGCTAAACAGGCGCATGTGGTCACTCTCCCGTGGGACTGGTGGACAACAAGAAACAAGGTAAACGCGGGTGAAAAGGCATTATCAATTGCTGAAACTAGTGCTTTTATTACCAAGCATTTGATGGATTTCTCCCAGGATCACAAGGCTACAGTTTCTCTTGCTCCTGCTGATCCTGATGCTCATGTTTGGAAGCCGCCTGAGCAAAATTTCATCAAAATTAATTTTGATGCAGCCTTCATTCAGGGCACGGGCTCCAGTGCATGGGGCTTCATTGCGCGGGATGAGGCGGGCTCTTTCATTGCTGTAGCTGCAGGCAAACTTGATCATGTCCAAAACGCTCTTCAGGCTGAAGCTTTGGCTTGTCTCAAGGCGGTCGAGGGGGCTGCTGACCTGGGAGCTTATAGGATTGCGTTTGAATCAGAATGTCGGGTTTTGGTGGGGGCCCTGAAGTCAATAGATTATGATAATTCCTACAGCATGATCCTCCTGCGTGAGGCTCGTAGTTTATGCTATACTTCTTTTGAGGTCTCAGACTTCTTATTTTGTAAGAGAACCTATAATACTGCTATAAATTTGCTTGCGCAGTTTGGTCTGAAGGCATTGTACCTTTCACCATTTAGGCAAATGTTGCCCCTGAGGCCTCGTTTGACAGCAAGGGATTGTGGAGGTTTCGGGAGGAGGGGATTTCAGGGGATTTGGTGAATCCCCCTCTTCCACCCAATCCCCTTGAAACTTCAAATCCCCCTCTAGGCACACATCTCTCACATCCCCCTCCGTACAGAACACTGTTTGACAGGGAGGGATTGCCATATTGAATTAAAATGGTGTAAAACAGTTAAAAATCTAATCTTGCAACAGTTCTTCACATGAACAACATAATTTGCATGACTTGGAATCAATATATCATCACATAATTGCACTGTCACATAACAGTAACATAATCTCTCATATCAGCATGACTTGGAACCAAAAATATCTCATAGGTTTTTGGCATTCGCAAGTCCCAAGAAAGACATGCGTACATTTAAGCATGCTGAGAATACATAAGCATGCTGAACTATTATGCAACATAGAGAAAAGCATCACTTGATGTTCTGCAGTGATTGTTGGAAGAGAGTACATGACAGGAGCATAAATTCCAACCACATGACAGCAGTAGCGCGAACCCAAAAGCAACCGAGGGGCGAGGAGACGTCCCATTCTCCCTCTGCATGTTCCACTTCTCAACCTGGTTCAGTGAGACAAGAAAAAAGCTGATGATACTGAAGAAAACAAGGTAATATTACTACTGTTAACAATAGAAGTTCCATCAATTTGCTTGCTTTTGAACCAAAGAGAGGCGATAGATATGGTGAATATATGCGCCCGGCTGAGAACGAAAATAATTGCTCGAGCATGCACAACGAATATATGTGTCTCAGAAAACAAGGAATTTTGAAACAGTTTGTTCCCAACATCTAACTACCTACTACATACAGCGTACAATGGATTCATCGAGCAGCCAGGAGAAATCAAACCACGACAAGAGGCGAATACCCTGGCCTGGCCTAATTAGGAGGTGAACTTGGTGACAGCCTTGGTGGCCTTGGAGTTGGCGTGCTTGGCGAGCTCGCCGGGGAGGACGAGGCAGCGGAAACCTAGGGTCAATGGTGAATTCAACGAAATCGTCAAAGGCAGAAGCACAAGGTTCAGAACAAAACAAAACAAAAAATTTCAAGCAGATTGCAGAGTTAAAATTCAAACAACTGACATCTTCCGAAGTGAAGCAAAGCACATTTGAAACTAACTAGAATACGATTGGACTTCTAAAATTCTTAGAATGTGTTAAAAGCTCGCAATGAAGTATTGCCCTGGATGTATGAATGTTTATTTCCTTGAATTCAAACAACTGTTCAATGAAGCTTGCAATGTGGACTATTTCCTTGCTAGCTAGGGGCTTTGTGTATGTTTATTTACTAGTGTACTAGCTAGTTACATATGCAGAGTTCAAAACCCAACTGAATGTCCCTAGAGCCTAGAATGGTGACCATGGTGGGTGGAAAACCGGTGAACCAGACCGAGAGGCATCTCTCAAACAACAAGAACCCTAGACTAATGAGTAGAGGGGGGCGGGAGGGGGTGCACAGAGGTACATACGCGCGGGGGGGGGGGGGGGATGCCAGCTTCCCGGCTGGTATAGAGGGGGGTGCGGTCGGCGGCGGCACGTCGAGGTACCTGCGGAAAATCCTCTGCATAGTATTCAACAGGAATGATCAGAACACAAGACAACCATATTAAAGAGCCCAGATAACACATAAAGATGAGATTGGCCACATCCAGAGGGCTACGCTTGAACACATAACTTGCATTGCACAGGAACGACTCGTGTGTGGGTCCCTAAAATAACTGATAACTACAAACAAACTAAAGGCTGGGCAAAGTCTAACGAGAAAGTCTGTTTAATGATCCGAACTTGCATGTCATCATCGCAGGGGAACTGCCTATCAAGTGACAGCAAAAGGCCGATGCACATACATCATCCACTGATTGACTACAAACAAAGGATGGCAGTGTGAACCAAGCTTGCTTAGATCCATGTTGATCCAACAAATTCAGAGATGTATCACATCTCTTTATCAACATACCTGACCTCCAAATAACAATAATCTGCAACTACTTGCATATGGGATCGCCAAACAAAAACACACCAACCAGCATTGCATCCGGTTCAAAAAAATCAACTACTATTTCTAGTCATTGCAATCAATATTCAGATAAATGGTGTCTGAATTTTGATACAGTATTATCAAATCAAAAGGTAGAAAATAAAAAGAAAATGCATGGCATGGCCTAAAGTGCCCCCATATCTTGTACTTGGCATACTGCGGAAGTTTTAGAAATTACTAACACAAATTGTTTAAAGCAAAGATATTAATTCGCCTCATATGACAGTGATGTAACTGAGTATCGTAACGGATAGCAACTTCACCTCATATGACAATAATACCATACAACCTGAACTTGGAAGAACAAATAGACAAATATTCCTCTGAAGCAGAAATGTACCTTCACAGTTTTTCCACATCCACTTCACTGAGAATAAGTAGATTCAAGACTCAATATACCCCTCTGGATGAATCTATTCATAAGACAATATTTTGAAGGTCAGCAAAGTAATCTCCAAGTGACATACTCTACTGGGCTATCTAATCTGGTTCGTGCAACAATCGGTCGTGTGCTAACTGCAGTTGTGACCATGAAAGGGCTTCTGTAATACAGGGGCAGCCAAGATGTTGGAGATGACTTTCGGAGGTGGAGACGTGGAGTCGATGAACCAAGGAGGCCGGAGGGTCGAGCAGGATTTGGGGGAGATGGTGACTTACCAGGCTAGGGATAAGATGAAGGTTGCAGCCATGGCACGGGCAGACGGCGCGTCGAGGATGCTTCGGCCGACGACGACGGGTTAAGGAGGCCGCGGTCGACGGTGGCGGGGTAAGGAGGCCGCAGCTAGCGACGGCGCATCGAGGTGGCCGCAGTTGGCGACGGCGCATCTAGGAGGCGCCCTGTTCTTGCTTGTTCCGCACGGGTGCCCTCGAGGCTCGGTACCCGCGTGGATTGGAAGGGATCGATGGGGATTTGAGAGGGTTTGGGCATGAAGCCTCGCGTACCAAACAGGCCATCGGGGATTTTAGCGGTTTCTGGGCCCCTCGAGGATTATCCTCTGAAATCCCCTAGAACCCTCGCGTACCAAACGAGGCCTGACTCTGTTGCAGCGTTAGGAGTTAAGTATGAGTGGAATAGATTTATTCTTTTTCAGAAAAATAATAGATCGTACAGCAAACCTGCTTGAATAAAGTGCAAACGTTGTTTTAAAAAAATCTACCGGACGGAACCCGCTGGCCGATTCTAGGTTTTCTTTACTCTTCCTCACCTTCGGGATAGTAGGGTTTGCATAGCGGCTAGGGCGACGGGAACAATCGAACTAACCGAGAGTTGGTGAGACGGAGATGGAGACGATGGGGGCGGGAAGAAAGACAGAGATGGAGAAATCAGGGAGAAAGCGGGCGGGGAAAAAGAAGGCGTCCGGGAAGATTTCAGAGGCTTCAAATGCGGTGTCGTTTTTTATGCAATTGACGATTGATTCAGCGAAGATGGTCGAAGAGGGAAGGCTGAAACGAGCGGTGGCGAGGCGGAACGAGGAGAACCCCGGCGTGGAGCCGATCGTGCCGGAGGCGCTCACGGAGCAGGAGCGGGCGGCGCTGCTGCAGGAAGAGACGGCGAGGGAGAAGATATTGTCGCGCGAGCGCTCCCTGCAGATGCACGCGGAGAGACAAAGGGAAAAGGAGGAGAGGCCGCCGGGTCCGAACCAAGAAGACGAGTCTGAAGAGGATTATAACAAGTACCGGCGGATCTGGGACATGAAGTGGTCCAAACAGTACGGCTCTTTCGAGGCCACCAGTGAGCACATCTCTTTCGTTTCTTCTTTGTTTTGTCTATTTTGATCAATTGATTGATGTTCCTACAAAGTTCATAAGCTGGGTTTCAAGTTTCAACGTTCTGTAGATATATAGATGTATAATTGACAGTTGTATTGTTGGATTATTAGAACCTGACAACAATTGTAGATTGGATTATGTCGATTAGTTCCTGCCAATTTTGGTTATTTTACTGAATCTGAATCTCCTGTACATGCAGCGTCGATCCCCGCCATGTGTTTCACGGACAATCCTATGCCTCATTTCACTGTCCACCAGACCACCATGCAGATCTTCTCAGTCAAGGTCACGGAAATAACTGGCGGTTTACAGTGGCCCCTCGATGTATTTGGCATGATCGCCATGCGCGACGACCTGGATCATAATCGCAATATTATCTTTAACCATTCAAGGGACAACTGCCAAACCCTCACCCAACAGGTTATATATTTGGTCCTTCCTGTCATGTCTAATGCAATCTTTGCTACTCCCTCCGATCCATATTATTATTTGCTTGTTGCTGCTTAAGTACAAAGTTAACCGCACAACACATATCAGAGTGAGTATTAATAATATCACAATGCAGACCACAGAACACATATAAGGAACCACCTTGTAGCAGACTAAAAGCTTGCCAAAGAACATAAACATGTGATAAGAAAAGTTCAACATGGGAAAGTACAACACACAGATATTTGGTTTAGGAAAATCCATTGAACATTGCTAATGTATAAATTCTAAGAGGCTACATACAAGCAACCAGCATGTTCATGTACATCACATCACATATAAGCATGTATGACATTTAACCTTGTTTTTGTATGTTGACTTAAGTTGGTTTTTCCATGAACTGTATTTGCGTCTTCCATTCGTTGGTGAAAGAGTTTGAATTTATGCTTTGGATGCCAATTTCGTAAAAAAAAAATCTATGAGACCGGGTCTCATTCTAAGGCCGGTGAGACCCATCCGGAAGTGGATCAAGTGTAAGCACATCCAGACTTGGGGACAGATGCATGTAGTTCAGTTATAGAGGGATCCAGTGAGCCATATGGAGAAGTCTTTACACTTTTTACCTGACCCTGACCTTAAGAATCATATGCCTTCTACATGGCACAGTGCATTAGCAGACATTTGTGTCCCTCAATCTTTTTGAGACTAACGTTGTTCTCATTTCTGTTTGATAGTTTCTGGCGTTACTGTCTGAAATTTGGCAATTTACCTTGACAGTGTATTATGAATTGTAAGTATGACTTGCTAGTAGTGTTTTCATATCTGAATGCCTGCACGTTATACGGGAATATAGAAAGATGCCTAATCATGTCACACATCCGTCTCTATACAAATTTAATAGCCATGAATACTACTCCCTCCGTCCCAAAATAAGTGTCTCAACTTTGTACTAGCTCTAGTACAAATTTGTACTAAGCTCAAGACACTCATTTTGCAACGGAGGGAGTATATTTTAGTTAGACAAGGCAAAGCATCTTGCGCCGTATAGGAAATAGGAAACCGTAAACTCATCATATGACATAATTTGCAAACCTTAAAGTAAATGACGAAAATCGTGGGGGGATGGCACCACCAACCAGAAACATATGTTCGATCGTGGGGAGGTCGATTGCCAGGCTCACCATCACAACCAGCTCAAATGTTTGCATTGAGTAAATACAAAAGTTATGCGGTGTGCACATCTGAAACACAACAACTATCATTTTTCTGTGTTACTAAGGGTGTGTTTGGTTTGTACCCCAATTAGCTGCACCAATTTTTTTGCATGACCAATGCTAGGGCATGACCAATTTTTTGGTAAGTTGATCTTGTTTGGTTTAGATCCATTACACTGATTTTTTTTTTTGGCAATAGTAAGCTTCCATTTGGTTTACAACCAACTAACTTGGCACACTTTGGTAACTAGGATTGATCAATGTTTAGTGTGATTGCAATTAAGTTTTAATTAAAAAGAAGGGACACCTGTTAAGAACACACTTAATTAACTACAATGTGCCAAGTGAAAAACGGACGTGTAAACGTACACACTGCGCATCACATATGTCCGTGGAAATAATGCTGACATCCTTTACTGAACTACTCCCTCCGTCCCATAATATAAGAACGTTTTTGACACTACTAGTGTAGTGTCAAAAACGTTCTTATATTATGGGACGGAGGGAGTAGTATTTTGATCCACGGTCTTTTGTTGAAACTGGGATAACTTGGGGAATACTAGCTAGTGTTTGTACTTTGGGTTGTCATTCGGTTAAGCAGGATTGGTTACCGGCCTCTACACGGGATTAATCGATCCAGAGGTCTGGTAGTACAACGTACGTGTGTGATTTTCCCAGCCATTTAACTTGCCACACTAATTGTGTTGGATAATCACCGAACACAATGAAAAGCATGCAAGGGCAACACTCCCAGTTTTTTGGCGAGCATTTTCTGCGCCCTGGAGCGCCTGCGAGTTGGCAAAATTTACATGGGAGCTACCTGGGCTGGCTGGGCACGCAAAATATTTGGCACCGATCCAAGCAATGACCAAATCTTATGGGCCAACCCATTTTTTGGTAGGGTCACCGTTGGTTGTAAACCAAACGTACCCTAAAGCCTTAGGCTATTATTCTCTGCCAGCACCTAACATCATTCATGGTATGCACTTCACATCGATAAACCATTTTGTGATGTTTTGAATATTGTGCTGTTTACTGTTTACCTAGTTTCGGCTTCAGTTTACTTTTAGTTTGAATGGCTAGTTTAAATATTCTTGTCGATGCAACCCAATTTATTTGCGCTTCTCAAATTGTCTTCCTGTAGTTTCTTCTGGCCATCTTCCGCCCATTTCAGTTCGAGCCATTGTAGTTAAGTTCCACTTGATGAACGGATTAATAATCCATGGCTAATCGCTTATTACTTCAATAGATGTGTTCCATAGGAGCATTGTTATTTACTTAATTTGATGGTGTTGTGGTGTTGCATTGCATGCAGGGTCAACATTTGGTTCTTACAGGTCCTGCTCGTGCTGTTGTGCATGAGGGGCATCCGTCTGTGTACTTTGAGGCCATTCTAAAAGTTAAGGGCGCTACCTGTTCAGAGGACAGAGATCTAAGCCTCCTGATCAGCCGCTGCAATACCCGTCAATCGCCATCCAAATCGCTTGTGGGCACCAGATGCTACAGAAGTAAGCTCAGCACACTGGAGCTGGCATATGGTATCATTGTCGCTTGCGCCGAGGCCACCATCGCAGTCGAGGTGGTCGAGGGGTCATGGCCAGAAGGGTTCCACGGCCAGTTGACTGCACGTACTGCCAGTGTGCCCCACATGAAAGTCTTGCTGCTCGATTCAGGCGAGAAAGAGGCCGTCGCTGGCGAGGGCGGCAAGATGGAACTCTCGCGCCGTGTTGTCTCTGTTGAAAGGTCTGGGCAGCTCGTGGTTTGTGCTGTGTTGTCTCGTGGTGGTGAGAAGGTCGTGGAGGCTGAGACGTCCTTTGCACCATTGGAGGCTGGTAGAAGCCATGGCATGCTTGATGTTGGGTCGTGTAAGCTGCGAGTCACGGTGGCCTGGTCGCCAATTCTGAAAGGCTATCCACTTCGTGGTTTTTCTCTGCCTTCCAGCGAGGCTGTTGTTAGCTAGTGGGGAGTTCATCCCATGGATCTTAACAGTGATATGTTACATATATTCTGGAACAAAGGATAACAGCTATTGCTTAGAACAACTCTAGTGGATGCTGTATATTTCCGTCCCGCAAACCCGCACTGCTAATTTTTTGCGGTACGGGTTGGTGGCATATGTTCCGCCCGATCCTGCGTGATACTGCAAATCCGTTTTAGTTAGATAGGCAAAGTCATGATTTTGAACAATATAATAATTTAAAGAAAACAGAATCTGAATCAAACTTATTAATGTTTAAACATCATACAATACAATAATCCTCTCAATTGCAACAAATGTTCAAATCCAAATAATAAAAAAAATAACAACATGGTTTGGAATTAAAATAATTTTTTAAATCACACATGAATACAAGTAAGATCAAATAAATAAAAGGGAAGCGATGTAAACCTGGCGGGAACCAAGGTTCCCATTCCCTAAAGCGATAACTTCTTTTTCTTTTGAGAAAATTTCCTAAACCGATATAAACCCTTGTAGCTAGGGTGGGCTGGCCCATGTTACATTCGCTCCGTGGAATCGCCTGTCTGAGAGTCTGACTGAGGAGGGCTGGATCACGAACTCCCTCACCCGTCCGACTCGGAACGACCGGGCAAGGGCCCAAATCGATCCTTCAAGCCAGTCCCACATCTCCTCCCCCGCGCCACCGCCGCCAACCGCCGTCCGCCGTCGCCGCGCGCCGGGTGCCCAAGATGGACGGGGAGGAGGAGAACCCGGGGCCCTTCCGCCGCACGAGCTCGCGAACGCGGCGGATGGCCTCGCGCATGGCCTCCGCCCTCTCCAGCTCCGACAACCGCGCTCAGGTAACAATTCCTACCTCCGTGGATTCCACTTCCACCCGTGGAACCTCCATATCAGCAAGCTGTGCTCATTCATTTGTCTACTGAATTCGGCTTCACCTTACCACCGAGGGGAAGCTCGCTGCTTCTGATCAATGTGGTGGTTTCAACTTCAAACCCTAGCGGAACTCCCAAAGAAAACAATCTTTGTTGATTCGCCTGTTTCTTGTTTCTTAGGCGTTCTGTCGTGGACTTAAGATCACTAGTTACTGCTAGTTCCTGCAAATTACTGTGCGTCTTATCAGTTTAGATGCTACTCCTTATGTCAGTTTCACTAAACTATGTGTCTTCATATCTGTAATGTCACGTAGGCTGCTTTGGCTCGTCTTGATGCGCTTGAGAGTGATAATGCTGGGGTTGAGGTGGTGGATCTCAACGATGATGAGTATGGATCTACAGACGAGGAGGACCATGGTTGGTTCCGTTCTCTATTATTTTCAGGGGAGTTATTCTCTTGTGTGGTTTTCTGAAGTTTCAAGGAAGTTGCAATGCAGTGTGTACATAAACAAACTTTGCAATCTGCTCCTAAATCGCAAAACTGCTTTGTGGCCGTGCCTCGGGTATTGGTGTTGCTTCTATTATCAGAGATAACACATTCGCGTACATAAATTTTACAGAAGAGGAAACACATTCTGTTTCTGTTTCTGTTTCTTGCAAAGAGAATGATGAACTATATAATTAAATCGTTCTTTGTAACAGCATCCTGAATTTTTTTGGTTGCCATGTGCATCTAATGCATTTGATAAGAATAAGAACCCAAGTTATGCACGGGTGGATTGAATTATTAACCCCTGTCATGCATGCCCTGTTAGATTGTCTCACTATTGAGCATCATGGTTTGAATGTAAAGCATTACAATCACCATGCTGATTTAGCGTTTCGGTGTAGAATTACTCCCTCCATTCTAAAATAATTGAAAGTTCTAGGATTGAACTATTTTAAGTCTGGCCATGTCTATGACAAAATTTGCAAAGATCTACGATATCAAGTATATATAATATGAAAATTACTTCACAATGAATCTAATGAAGCAAATTTGGTACTGAAGATGTTGATATATTTGTATATAGACTCGGTCAAACCTAATGGAGTTTGACTTAGGAAGTTAGGATAAACCTAAAACTTCATTTATTCTGAAACCGAGGGAGTATTCTTAACACTGAGGGAGTATTTTTTAACATACTGAAAAGTTGTGTATGCTGCTAGCTTTTGAGACAGTGCATGCGAAAAGAAAATTATTATAAACTATACGATGTAAGTGCTAATTTTATTTTGTTTCTTACTTGGCCTTGTGTAGTTCTGATGCAAAAGAAGCAGTCAAAGAACATGAAACGCAAGACAAGGCAAGGAAAAGCTTTGGAGAAAAGGGCGGTAAGATCTTTCATGGATGTTTTACAAGAGGTGAGTGGAATAGAAGGGTTTGATGGGAACTAGGAAATTGTGATGCAAATTTCTTTCTTGACATATACACCCTCCGTCCAATAATATAAGAGCGTTTTTGACACTACACTAGTGTAAAAAAAACGCTCTTATATTATGGGACGGGGGGAGTATCTTTCTTGATGGTAACTAGGGTACTTAGAAGATTTTTACCCCTGAACTGTTACAGGCAAATCTTGAGGCCTTGCCACCTCATGTCCCAACATATCTGAGGGCTGCTGTGGGTCCACCGAGCACTTCATCCCGTCGCCATTACTGCTCTGTTTGTGGGAATTCTTCAAATTACACATGCCCCAGGTGTGGAACACGGTTCTGTTCTTGCCGCTGCCAAGTCATACACAATGACACTCGCTGCCTGAAATTTGTGGCTTGACCCATCTACAAGTCTGTGGAGCCTGGAGTTATGTTCAATGCAGTCGTGCCCTGTGGGGATGTGACACCTAATGATCTGTGCTTTTATCAGAAAGAAATGCTTATTGTACAGCTAGCCAAGTACTAGTAGCCAGGTAGATCTTTTTGCTGACCGACACCATTTCTCCTTTAGAAATGTTGTGTGGCTGGTGGTTGTGTACTTCAATGCAGTGCAGTGGTAAATGATAGCTGTACTTTATTTAGCACTACTATGTTATGATGCAGGAAATTCTAACTGCTGAATAACATTTTTCTGACTGAAAAGTATCTGAATTACATTCAAGTATTTCTTAATGAATCAAATGTAAATAACTAGGACACGGCAACAAATGTGAGAATGGTACATTGCCCCAAATAATCAGTAGAATTGAGCAAAAAAAAAAAGCTTTGGTTTCTTCAGCAAATTGGCAGGTCTGGTGGGGGCGCCCCCAGGGACTGTAGCTCTCCTACCCCATCCTCGACCAGGAAGGCCATGGCGAGGCCCCAGGTGATGTGCACATCCAGATGGCAGTGCATCAGCCACACCCCGGGGTTGTCGGCGACGAACCGGATGACAGCCCACCCATTCACCGGGACGCCCACCGTGTTCCTCATTGGTGGGTCGTCGAGGTTGAACTTTGCGGTGTCGGTAGCGGCATCGAAGTTGCCGAAGCCCTCAGCGAGGATGAAGAAGTCGTAGCCATGGGTGTGGATAGGGTGGTTCTCCCCGGCGAAGATGTTGGTGCCCTGGAGCACGATCTGCACCACGGAGCCATACTTGAGCTTGTAGACCTTGGTGCCTGGCACGGGCTGCCAGAGCGCGCGGCTCACATTCTGCGCTGTGTAGTCGAACTGCACCGGCGGGTTGGCGGGGAAGTCGGTGGTGAAGACGCCGGTGGCGGTGGCATCGCCCTGATAGTGTGCCTCGAGGATGGAGACGGTGGAGGGGAGCACGAAGGAGGCGTTGTTGATGCTCGCCGCGAACCGCGTATTGTTGGGGCCGCCGCAGTTCTGTCCGCTGGAGCAGTTGAAGAGGCCGACGCCGACGGTGAAGAAAAGGTCCTCGTCGACCGCCGAGGGGAGGCCCACCGAGTGAAGGTTGCGCAGGCTTGTCGTGAACGTGGTCACCGTGGCCGTGTCATTGTACGCCGGGAGGGTCGGCATCGCGGGGCTCGCCGTGCCACCAGCGCCGTAGTCGAAGATGGCGGTGGTGGTGGTGTTGTCGAAGGGCACGCCCTGCGCGCTGGCGTAGGCGCGGGCGGCGAGGTAGTACCGGCCTGGTGGCTGGTCGAAAGTGACGAGGACGTCCGTGGTCTGGCCGGGCCCGAGCACGATGACAGTGGCGTTGTACGGCTTAAGGTAGGAGGCGTCGGCGCCCACGACGGTCATGGTGTGGCCGGCGAGGGAGACGAAGAGCTCGGTGTTGAGCGCAGCGTTGATGAACCGCAGCAGGTTGGTCTCGCCGGACTTGACCGGGAACACGGCCGTGTCTTGGGAGGAGCAGCTGTAGAGGTCGCCGGGCTGGCCGTTGACGGTGATGGCGTCGGAGACGTTGGGAGCTGCACCGGTGCGCGTGGCGGTGCGGATGACGTCGATGGGGTTCATGTCCCACCACTCACCTGCGCACATGCAGCCAGATTATTAGTTACAGAAAATGGTACTGTACTATCTATCTAGCTCTTCCTTTTTTCCTCTTAAACAATAGTAGTGGAAAATAATAGAGAAAATATCTTTCTCATTCATATAGGAAGAAGGCCTACTACTCCACATATTGAACAGCTGAAAATGCTAAAAGGGAAAAGAAAAAAAGTTAATTAGCTAGCATGCTGTACCACATGTTTTTTTAGGCATGCTGTACTACATGTTAGGCCTATTGTTCCATGTCGGCCACACACGCAACAACCTAAATAAACAGCCAAATCATGAAATAAATGACAGCCATTTTGATTATTATGCAATTACAGACCTTGTGTATTGCGAATCTACTTGCACTTTCATGTTGGATATTAGACTTCTTGAATGCAATTACAGACCTTGTTTATTGCGAATCTACTCGCACTTCCATGTTGGATATTAGACTTCTTGAATGCAATTACATGCTGGATGTTAGACTGGTTATAAATGACATGACAACAAGATATAGCCAGCACTTGGCTTTACTATTAAAGATACTACAAAAGAAAATATTTCAAACCCGTTTGGAGAGAACATTAGAACATGTTGAAACTGGTCTTTATGCATGCTTTCTCTCTTTAGAATTCCTTTTGAGGAAATAATGTATAAGGGCCTCAACCAACTAGACATGGAACATTTTCATGATGATGCATGCATACTCCTTTGATTTGTCTGGATATTTTTGAAAGCTAGCTAGAAAGGTGCTAGTATCTGAATTTCTTAAGGCTGAAGCAAGTAGTGCATTTGTTTCCAAGACCAAGAGTGAGATATATATGCACATGTTTCCTAGCTAGCATGTGCATGTCATGAGTAAAGAAGGATCTCACATACATGCATACATGCACAATGATCTTGCTCCATGGTAGCTACCCTTTTTTTTTCCTTTGTCATGGGTCATGCATGCATGGTTCTCGCTCGTCTTAGACCGACGTGATAGTATAAATTTCGGTGCTAAATTGCACATGCAATCCTGGACGTTTGACTCTGGGGCAAGCAGGTGGTGCCAACAACCAACCAAGCAACCGAAAGCATGCACGCATGGGAATGATGACGGCCGCTAACACGCGGGAAAAGCAAAGCCCCTCCTAATTTCGCTACTTTGGAACAATGCACTGCACGGGATCCATCTAAATTCCTTTCTGTCATTTCAAGATTCCACTACTACTACTTGTAATTATACACTAGTACTAGTATGTATAATTAGTTTTTGTGTACGAGCATCACTGCCTATTTCAAGAACCGTAATGCTATTCAGCGAACGTCAGCTGAAGGAGCATGATAAAACATATGTTCTTTACAGTAACTTATGCTATCGGGAATATGTCAATTCCTTCAGGTGAACACAACCATTTTTACAGTAAACCCTTTGTTTGCCAGAATTTACCATGTGTGTATTTAAATATTGCCATAAAAAATGTTCACATTAAGTCGGTTCTTCATGCCACAGTAGTCTTCATCAACTAGAATACGACACATGCCAACTGTACGACACCGCGTCAAACGCAGAATCGACCATCGACCATGCTATGCTGTGCACTAGGTCCTGGTGTAAAGGGCAATGCTATCATTGTGCCGAGGACTCGATCGACGTGCGCTAGTGAAATGAAAGCTATTCCCTTCGTTTCATATGGAACGAAGGATCGAGCTTTCGATCAGTAGAATCGCACTGCAATGTGGGCGATGACATGTGGGCCCAACAGACGGCTGGCCCACATGCCAATGACCCAACTGCAGGTACAGTTACGGCACCGAAGCAGCGTCCGGAACGAAGGGAGTATTACGCAATTGCAATATATGGTGCGAAAATTTGTTAAGTGCAACAACGCAACGAAAAAAAAACAACGTATTAATGGAACAAGGAGAGGAATATAATCCGCGTTGGTGCTTAGCGTACCGAGCATGATGGGGGCGACCTCGCCGTGGAAGTCGAAGGGGTAGGGGACGGGGTCGCGCGGGCGGACGATGAGCGCGCCGTAGACGGTGGCCCGGAGCCAGGAGCTGTGCGCGTGCCACCACAGCGTGCCCTCCTGCCCGGCCACCGTGAAGCGGTACGTGTAGCTGCCCCCCGGCCGGATCGGGCACTGCGTCACGAACTCCGGCCCGTCCGACCACCCCGTCCGCATCTGCCGCACGCCGTGCCTGCACGCCACCCATTGCCTCCATTAGCATGCAATATCGTGCATGCTTTTTCATAGTACGAGTATATATGATGAGACGTAGTAGTACGTACCAGTGGATGGTGACGTTGTAGGTGGCGTTGTTGACGACGCTGACGACGAGGGAGTCGCCCTCGTTCACCTCCACCGCCGGCCCCGGGAACTGCCCGTTCGCCGTCACGATGCTCCGCGAGTTGCACAGCCTCGTCACCGCCGCCTCCTGGATCTGCATACATGTACAAACACATATGCACCACCACCCATCAGAATTCCCAGCCGCCAGCCATTTTATGAATCTGCGTCAACAAGGGAAGAGACCCACTGCGCGCGCATTACTCACCACGAACTCGTGGCGTTGCTCCTTGGCGATCGCAGGCCGGGAGCAGCAGAGAAGAAGAAGAGCGGCAGCAAGGCCAAGGAGCGACAGGGAGCAGACTGAACTCGACATCCTGACCAAACACTGCTCTGCTCCCTCCCGCTGACTGGCGCTTGATTTGTGTGCAATGCAATTCATGCAAGGGACCAGCTCCCCTTATATAGGGGCAGGCAGTCCACTTGTTTCTGTGGTTGGCGTTGGAAAGCAAAATAACCGGTTGATCTAAATGACCATGTTAAAATTGCTCAAACCAACAGTAATTTTTTTTCTTTCTCTTTGGCCAACTCTGCTTCTTTTGGCTTACCTACCGATCAATGTGGTGGAATGTTAAGTCGGCGCGGTTAGCTTTAGTAAACCTGTGATGATGCTTCCATCACAAGTTAAGCCTTTCCTCAAGGATGATGAGACCTACTCAACCCCATCATAAGATCTACCCTTCCGAGATCAGCTAGCGATGAGTGCCACATTGACTGTGATAACGATCTCTGCTTTGCTAAGTAGTAGGATTAAACAAAGGCGGTTGTGAGCTAGAGGAGGTTGCTTTCATCTGCATTATTAATCAGTCTCAAATTGTGCCGAGCTTCCTTCCAATTATGCTGATTCCCAGTGGAGCCACTAGTCCCACACTCCCACTCCCACATAGTACGTCGCCACTAATAAACGATTAAAAGGATCCTTAGCTTTCGTTTCATGTTGTTTACAGCCAGTGTCAGGCTTGATTCAGAAATCTGTTCCAGCAAGAAACCTTTCCGAATCCAAGGCCCCTCATGACAACAAAGGGTTGTCTGTTCTACACCTTTACTTTTTCCTTCTTTTTGACTATTTAAAATGTATCTTCCTCTTTGCATCCATGCTTTTCTGGCGTAACTAGCTAACTAACTGACTAGTTAACCGTGGGTGCTTACTGCTAGATTAATTGGTCTTTGGTTTGGCAGGAGTTGTTGGGTTTGTGCCTGCAAATTTTTGGGTAAATTCATTAATTGACCAATTGCCATTTGTGAGGTGAAATGTCCTAAGTACATCTAGATGGTCTTCCTCTGTTGCTTGTACTACTTGAGCAAAGAACATAGATGTGATGCACATCAGCAAATAGTAAGTAGTGACAAAGGGCATTGAGGTTCTAAATGTGCCGCGCCGTGAATTGTGGATTCGGCTCGATGAATTGTACTTATATTACTACCTCCCAATAAAATATTTCTGACGGGGTAACTGGATCATCTATGATTCAGAATGTTGAAGAATTGCAAAAGATTGTACCCTCTTCAGCAAACAAATTCCTGGCACATCAAATGATTCACTTCCAAAGAGCTGTGATTGGCTGGCATGTGCCAACCACCACAAATGCAAGTGAAAATACTGTTCATAGCTTCACTAGGAAAAGAAAACACCCAACCCCCTTTCGCTTCAGCTGGTTTCTTGCAATTCAAGGCAATTTAAAGTCAAAATGTCAAGAAAAGCATCAATCTTGACATGGAAGGAACATGCTATTTCCATTAAAAAGTGATTTTCTTGGTGGAAAAGATCCACAAATATTCTAGGGTATTGCTTAGGTGTAGCATGATAATTTGGAGGCATTTAACAACTCCCTGGCACCCCACTCCTCGTCCTTTAAACTGAAAGGATGTTTCACATGTTGGTGCATGTATTGCATGGTCCAGAACCATTTTTCTTCAACCTCTACCTGCCAGCAAATCTATGTCGTAACTCAGTGTACCGTAATCATCGGGCATGTTTTGTATCCTGAACAATCGACAAAGTTGCGAGGGTCAACATATGTGGAAGATCTTGGGCAAGCAACATTGAGTGAGGTAGTATAAATGATTGATTGAATTGGTGTGGTGGTGAGCTCAAATAGCTGAATGCAAATTATGATGCAGTAGTGTTGGGAATCAGCAAACAGATGGTGACCACATGGCAAACACCAATCGTCCAGTGATTTTTAGATTTTAAACACTAGAGGCACTGAATAATGACCAAACTAAAAGGCAGCTTAAACTTCTTGATTGAAATAATCGAAGCAATGGCGCCATCAAGTTTAACAGATTGTCATATTTGTTGCAAAGCTTGATACAATGATCACTGCTTTTGTGATGGACCAAACTTAAATGATCCACCAAACTTGCATGGGAGTGCTAGAATTGGTTCAGGGAGTTGCATATGGCTGTCAGTACCATCATGCCTTTGAGTAAGCTAGACCACATGGCATCATTTGAAGATAGTGCTTTGCTGGAGCTTTGTTGCTAAAACCTCAACATCAATGAGGTAGAAAGCATTTGCATTGACTCACTGCAGCGGTCCACACAATTACCATTTGCAACTACTAAGTACATTTCGGTTTATTAGCGAACAAAATCTTATTGATGAGTAGTGCACAGTTGACGAGGATACGGCACCCGGACTCATAAGGAAGACCATCTCCTATTCGGCTGCGCCAACCACTCGGACCGAGTACATAAGGCGAGCTAGGGAAGGTACGACGGAGAGAACTAGATTCTAGAGCCATCTAGATAGTGATTTGTTCTAACATTTGCATTGACCCAGTAATAGTGCACCTCTTTTGATCAAACAGAATTCAGAGCTGAGAGCACTCGGCTTGGCAAAATGCAACATTAGCAGGTGGGTTAAAGGAAAAAGGATGGTGATAACTTGAGAGTTGGGATGCTCGGACAGAACTTTTCGGGACAATTCATTCGTGTGTTTTGGTCTGCATTCGCTGCTTTTATCTGAAAATAACTTCAGAAATATCGTCTTGAAGTTATATATAGTATGACAGGCTTCGAACAGGCGGACAACTAAATTCATTATAACTTGAGTTTCTTTCATGAGAGAAAAGGTCATACAATACTTTTCTTCTCTTCTGGCAATAATTTCAACCATGTGATGTTACAGGTGAAGTCCTTATCAAACGGTTACTTCTTGCAGAAACCTTTTCTTATCTGCAGGAAATGCTTTCTGTTAGGTTGCTTGAGTTGACAGACAAGTGTGCAGACAGCTCTAACAACCCAAGCCTTTTCCGACCAACAGAAAAAAGAACAAAGCTGTGTATTTTGACAAACTGCCATGTTTCTTTTTTTTTTTTTGAAAGATCCAGCAAACTGCTGGCTTTTCAAACTGCCATGTTTTAGCCTGAAATACTACAGCACCTTCAGAAAGGCTCTTCAGTGGTTGGCTGCGATTTCGGTAGTTCAGTTGCTGATTGATGGACAGTTCAGCTAATCGCTAATCGTCGCATGGAATTTCCGGCGTCGCTTTATTGTTAACCGAGTCATGGTTAGCTAAAAAAGGGATACAGACATACAGTTACTGTTCAGGAGCACTATTTACTACTCCGACATTAGTAGGTTAGGAAGAGACTGTGAGGTTTACTGAAACCGCTTCCAATGTATTGAACTCAGTTTGAAATTGACATGACGAAGAAGCAGGCTCGGAGAAATTCACAAGTATGATCAACAGTTTCTGTTCCCTGCTTCGCCGTGCAGCGCTGTAAGCCGGGGTCCCCTCATTCGCCGTGTGTCTTAGGGTTTGTGCTCGGTTTACGCTCAGCTTATGGCGAAACACGAGACGAAATGTTTTTCCTGCAGTGGATCTGTAGTAGCGGGGTTGACATCAATCATGGTGAATTTTATTAATGAACGCTCCTCGATCTGTTGACAGTGGCAACAAGCTAGAACATCGAACATAGACATACGGGGCAGTGAAAAGCCCCGATGACAAACGCGCGACGATCATTCGGTCATTATGCACCCCTGTTGAAAACATGGTGACCGGCAGCTGAGTGGAGATGACCTCATCCGCTGGCCATCCTTGTCGACGGGCGGCGGCCGGACCACCATGACGGGGCACCTCGCGTGGTGCGCGCAGTAGTCGCTCACGCTCCCCAGGAACGCCCTGCAACCAAAAGAATGAGCACATGAGTAGACCTAGTTGCGATCAATCGTGAGACGGGCAGACGTACGTACCTCCCGACGGCGCCGAGCCCGCGGCTGCCCACGACGAGCAGGCCGGCGCCCGCGTCCTCCGCGGCGCGGCACAGCGCCTCCCTGGACTCCCCCTCCACCAGCACCGCCGCCGCGCTCACCTGCGCAGCAGCCACGGTTTGAGTTGATGGGACGACGGCGTGTGTCACAACTCACAAGGGCCTATATATATTGCTGTGCATACCCCTCGTCTTTGGCAGACCCGCTTGGCCCTGTCGAGCAGGTTGCGCGCGCTCTCCTTCCGCGCCGCTCGCACCGACTGCGTGATCGACGGCGCGCCGTACACCGCGGACCCTGCGTGCGTGGTCGACCATATTCATATCAGCGCCGCTGGTGTGCAATGTCGTGCGAGGTGTGCCGTGATGCTGGTTGTCAGCTCACCTGGCCCGCCGACCGGGCACATGGCGTGGTGGAGCGGCTCCAGGGCGTGGACGAGCACCAGATCAGGCCGAGCCTCTTCCGTCGCCGGCTGATCGCCGACGGGGAAAAGGCAGCGTAGCACCCAGTCTAGCGCGTGGTGGCTCCCGCCGCTGTCGTCCAGCGCGACCAGCACCTTCATCTCTCGCCTCTCTTGTTCTTGGTTTATTGTTTCAGGTTGTGTCACCGATATATGCCGCCGGTGCGCCAGCGCGTGGGTCGTATATACGTGAATCCAAACCACGTAGTACGGTGGAGAGGGAGAACGGACAGAGCTCTGGAGCGGTGGGCCACGGATGGCGACGGCGAGAGGACGACGCGCCGTGCGCGCGTGGCATCCATGCATGCAGGAGCAAACAGCCGCGCGCCGCCCTGGCCCCGTAAGCGCCACACCACCATCTGCTCAGAGGCGGAACCAGGATTTTTGAAGCCTAGGGTTAAACTTAAGCGGTTATAAATAGCGACAAATACCACAAGGCCAAATACCACTCGTGAAACAGAAACATATTGTACCATTAGGCTGGTCACAATGGGGAGGAACTTAGGAGTAACATCACACACTCCAATACAACTTTGCTTATGTGGCATATATTTAATGAAGAGAGAGGTGCTTGTGGTAACTAGCTAAGACCTCTCCCAATGCATTGGTGCTAAAGTGGGGTGCTAAGTGCATTAAAATGGGGTCACCACAATGCTCTCTCTCCTCTTTAATTGTTGTGCCACAACATTTTTCTGCTTATGTGGCACCCTTAGCACCTGTACACCGTGGAGCACTGGCAAGGGCCTAAGTTACCGGAACATCACACACCCCAAGAAACAATGAGTCTATAACCTAATAAATACATCGTTGCATGACACTACATAGATGTTCCTACCCACTGTGAAGGTAGTAACATAGTCTAGGAAAGTGTGTATGTTACTAGCTTATGTTCTTGTCCATTGTGACCAGCCTTATCATGAAGTGTACGACGTAGTAGCATTGTTGGATGCAGACTGGTTGGATGTTGCTTGAGAAAAAAGAATTAATTTTCCAGGTCCTCTTCATCTAGAATCTATAATTTTTCCTACTAACGAATAACAATGACTTGACTAAAGTATATACAGTAATTTACATGGGGGGGGGGGATTTGATGATACGATTACGAAAGATTTAACATTACCTGCCTGTCGGGGAGATAGATTGATGGAGCAGCCGATTGTGCAGGAGAGACTGGAGGGGCTTCTTGTCACGCCCAATATGCGACCCTATCCAAAAGGAACTCGAAGGTCCTACCAAGGATAGACCCGCATATTGGAACGCTTTTGCAAGGTGGATATCATTACATTAACATTACATAATAGTGGGGATACATACAAAAGGCATACAGTGCCACATGAATACAACAATACAACATACAGGAACAACATCCGACTACGGATGAATTATAAATGAAACTCAAACAATATCCACCACGCTAGCCAGTGCCGACCGAACCTATCCCCTGATCGAAGAAGAAGCAAAAGAAGAACTCAAAGCAAGCAAGCATCGCCTCTCGCGTCATGATCATCGCATAACCTATACCTGCAACTGTTGTTGTAGTAATCTGTGAGCCACGAGGACTCAGCAATCCCATTACTATGGGTATCAAGACTAGCAAAGCTTAAAGGGAAAGGAAGGGGTAAAGTGGTGAGGTTGCAGCAGCGACTAAGCAAGTATGGTGGCTAACATACACAAATGAGAGCGAGAAGAGAAACAAGCGGAACGGTCGTGAAGCTAGCAATGATCAAGAGGTGATCCTGAACTCCTACTTACGTCAATCATAACACGTAAACCGTGTTCACTTCCGGACTCACCGAGAAGAGACCATCACGGCTACACACGCGGTTGATGCGTTTTAATTCGGATCTGGTGTCAAGTTATCTACAACCGGACATTAACAAATTCCCATCGCCACATAACCGCGGGCACGGCTCTCGAAAGTTTATACCTGCAGGGTGTCCCAACTTAGCCCATGACAAGCTCTCGCGATCAACGAAGCGAATAGACCTTCTCCCAGAAGACCCGATCGGTCTCGGAATCCTGGTTTACAAGACATTTCGAAAATGGTAAAAAGACCAGCAAAGCCTCCGGCGTGCCGACATCCCGATAGTAGCCACAGATCTCGTCTCGAGCCACGACCGGATGAGCAGTCCGCATAACTAAAACCAGACCTCAAGTTTCCACGAGGGCGCCAAAGCGCTCTAGTTTGGACCAACACTTAGACAAGCATTGACCCGGGGGGGGGGCTGAATAAAGATGACCCTTGGGTTAATTACTCCCAAGGGAAATATAGGTGGTGGTGAGGCAAATGGTAAAACCAATGTTGGGCCTTGCTGGACAAGTTTTATTCAAAGCGAACTGTCAGGGGGGTCCCATAAATCACCCGACCGCGTTAGGAACGCAAAATCCGGGAACATAACACCGGTATGACGGAAACTATGGCGGCAAGAGTGGAACAAAACACCAGGCATAAGGCCGAGTCTTCCACCCTTTACCAAATATATAGATGCATTAATAATATAAGAGATATTGTGATATCCCAACATAAACCCTGTCCACCATGGAGAAATCTTCAACTTCACCTGCAACTAGCAACGCTATAAGAGGGGCTGAGCAAAAGCGGTAACATAGCCAAACAACGGTTTGCTGGGAAGGGTGTCAAAGGTTAGAGGTTCATGGCAATTTGGGAGGCTTGAAGAGCAAAAGATAGGTAACGCAGCATAGTGATAGAACGAAGCAAACTAGCATAGCAATGATAGTAGTGAGATCCAGGGTAGCGGTCATCTTGCCTGAAATCCCGCAAGGAAGAAGAACGAGTCCATGAAGAAGATGAAGCCACGAAGACGAACCACACGTGATTTAACGCATCCTCACGATCGCAACGAAACGGAACTATCGAGAAGAAGCACACAACATGGTAAACACACCACACATGAACAAGACATGATGCACAACAAGCATGATGCATGACAAGGCTACATGAAGCTACTCATGGCAAGAGATGATGCAAACAAGAACAACACATCAAGGCAAGTTTAAATGAGGCCGGGAACAACATATAACAAATCCGGTAAGTCCTCATATGCAAATTTCGAAATTGGTCCAGAACTGAATAAACCTTATGTTCAAGTTGTTAAACAGCAAGTTAAGATGCACCAAGATGATTTACACGAAAATCTAGTCAAGTTACATATAAATTTCATTAGATTCGGAGCTACGGCCTAGAAGATATGAGCAAAACAACATAAGCATGGCATTGATGCAAAATGCATACAAACATCAAGCAAACACCTCAAAACAAGGATGCAACATGATAATATGAAGCTACATGCAAAATCAAGCAAGTTTCATATAGAGCGCACTCAAAACGGAGCAACGGTTCAACACCCACACACTATACAAGTCATAACAACAATCTGTCCATAACAGCAACTAGGCATCTTACAAACATCAAAACAACAAGCTACAGCACCCCAACATAATAACAAAAGGCATGGGCATGAAGTATAGGTAAAGCATAACAAAACATGAACACTGAGCTATCTCCAGAAACAACTAGAACATGCTCAAAAGACATGGAGATATTGCAAATAATAACAGCCAGACTTGGCGTAAATAACATCAAAGTTGCAATGTTTAGAGCTATCAAACAACATGTTACAGAACTTATCATGGCAAACAAAGGCATGGCATGAATCTACTAATAGCATAGATCAAAAGACCCTTACTGACCATGAGCCAAAAAGGCATAAAAAATATGATGGCACCCATGTAAACATGACAAGTTATATGACAGATTCAAACATGGCAGGAACAACAATAAGTAGGCATGTTCGTGAGCTTGAACCACTCACCACAGAGCAATACATGGCATGGCAAGGTAACCAACAGTAAGAAGGCATGTCTATGAAGCTAAGAATGGCAATACCAAGTTCATAGGGTGCATGGATCACTAGGAAAACACATGGGAACAAGTGAACTTAATGTTAACAGGCTGACAACAACATTTTCAAGCAACTTTGGAGCAAGATAACAACATGTTCCAGCAGGCTATAATTGCAACCAAGGGCATGCATGGATAGAGCATGACATGTAGATCAAAACATATTTATAGGACATCTCCGGATTATGCATAGAATGATTAGTAGCAACATGTTAACATAGCAACAAAATATAACAGAATCTGTCAGGAAACCATCAACAGCAACTACCCTACTTAACAAGCTTGATACACTCAACACACAACTCACAAAAATACATGGTTGGCACCCCTGGAAAGATGGCATGGCATAGATCAACATTCATGTAGACATCAACCTCATAGGATGCACACATCAATCATGGCAAAAATGATAAATGAGCAAGTTATAACAGCTTCAGCAGATTAACATCAACATGCACTCTTCCAACAGCATTTCGGGCATCAAGACGAGCTCAAATAAAAATGATGCAATGGAATGAAATGAAGTACTCGTCGAGGCGAACAATTGGACATATTACACGCACGAAACGGAGCTACAGATGCAGAGATATAGCATGATGAACATGGCATGATTAATTACAAAGAAAACGGGGACTTGGGCGTTTCGGGGTCAACCTGAAGTTTGCACGGTTTTCGATGCACGGCCGGAGCTCGCCGGATCTTCGCCGGAGAAGGGCGTGGTGGTGGCCGGAGAGGCTCGAGGGGGCCGGGGCGGATGGATCCGGCGACGGGACGACGCGGGCGGCGCGGATCGGAGCCGGGGAGGGTCGGATCCATGATGGCGAGATTTGGCGGCGCGCCGGCGACCTCGGGCAGGGCAGCGAAATCACGCTGCGGCGGGCGGCATGGTCGCGAGTGGGGCGGCGGGCGAAGCGGCGGTGCCGGCGATGCAGTCGTCGTCGCTGCGGCGGCGGCGAACGCAGAGCAAGGCAAGGGGAGACGGCAAGCCATGGGAGAGGAGGCAGGAAGCGGCCAAGGCGCGGAGGCGAAGCCGGGAGGGGGCGTCATGGCCAGGGCAAGGCGAAGCTCCAGCGAGGGCTTCGCCAGCGACGGGCGGAGGCCGGAGGGCGCGGGCGCCGACCGGGCGGATCGGCCCGCCGTGGCCTGGCCAGGCCGAGATGGGCTCATGGGCCCGACGGGCGATGCGGAGTGCGGTGGAGGCGACGTGGCGGCGTCCCATAGGGCGCGGAGGCGGCGACGGTGATGTGGCGGCTCCGGATTGGCCGGAGTGAGGTGGCTGGGGCGGTGGACATGTCCGGGTGAGGTTGGACGTGTCCGGCGGCGCGAGGAAGAGGAAGGCTAGGGTTGGACTGCGCAAAAATTGGAGGGGATGCACATATTTATAGGTAGAGGGAGCTAGGAGAGTCCAAATGAGGAGCGGTTTTCGGCCACGCGATCGTGATCGAACGACCAAGAGCATGGAGGGGAGTTTGCTGGGTTTTGGGCCACTTTGGAAGGGGTGTTGGGCTGCAACAAAAGAGGGCTTTACTTGTTATTCTGCTAACTGCTTGAGTACCAAACGACCTCCAAATGGCACGAAACTTGACAAAGCGGTTCACGGTGCTATATCAAGGCCGCTTGGCAAACCTCGGGCCATTCCGAGAAAGTTTAACACCCACTCACAACGAGAGACAAAAGGGGAACGCCGGAGGACATAGGAGTGCCGGATTGCAAAACGGACAACGGGGAAAATGCTCGGATGCATGAGACGAACATGTATGCAAAATGAAATGCATATGATGACATGATATGAAATGCATATGATGACATGGCAAAGTGCAACACGCAAGCAAATGACATGGCAACGACGGCGAATAACTGGCAGACAACTGGCGCAACAAAACTGGGGTGTTACAACACTCCTCCACTAACAAGAGATCTCGTCCGGAGATCTTAGGACCGAGACGGAAGGGAAAAGGGATGAGGTGAAACAAGAACTCACGAGAAGAAGCAAAGAATCGAGAGCATTCGAGAAGAAGAGAGGAACGACGAGAATGACGAGAATCGAAAGCTCACGGAATCAGATAGACTAAGAAATCACTCCTGTTAGAACGAGTTAAGAAACGAATAAGACTGAAAGGATTTAGGCAGCACTCCGGTTGAAAATGGAAGGAAAAGAACATGAACTTGAGAGGATGGAATGGTACTTGATGAACTCTTGAAGAATGAATTAAATCATGAAGAACCACCATGAAGAACTCCGGTGACAAAAGGATGATGAGATAGAAATGAAGGATGAAAGAATAAGATTAAAGCTTGCGATGATTTAGATGGATGTTCCGACGAGATGGCCGAGGAAATAATTGAACTCCGGAAAAGAAAAGATGAAACACTTGAAACTAGAATTTATTCAACAAGAACAAACTCTGGAGGAAGGGATTACTCACTTGGATGAAATAAGAATAAGATTTATTGTATGCTTATCCTTCATCAAATTAAATTGATGACAAGCAATGGATTTTGCATATTACTTATTCTTCTTGAAAAGGAATAGGGGAAATATAGCACAAGACTTGAGAAAGTCTTCATGAACCACCGGTAGGATTGGAAAGAACTAATGGATTAATATGATAACGAAGGAAAAGAATCTTGAACGAACCACCGTGAGAATATAGAGACGATCGAAGCTGAAAACTTAGAACAAAGAAATCTTCTGAAAAGATGGCCTCCGGATGATCGAGAGAGAAAGCAACTCCTGAAATGCTCCGGATGAATGAAAAGAATTTGCATGACTTGAAACAATTTGATAGGATAACGTCGAGCTAGCACCGCGAATCTCCGGGAGAATGGACAAGATTTAAGAGAAATCTTCTTTTTTGGTCTTCAAATGACGACGAGAAACACCACCAAAATTACTGAGATACTCCGGGAGAACGAAAAGCGAAGAGGTTGAGCCAACAATGAAAATGATTTGAAAGCGATCTCGGAGAAGGCATGTGACTGATGAAACTCATTCTTACGTCACACTTGAAAGAATTTGAGAATAGCTCCGGGAAAACCAAAGAGTCAGGTAAGATCCTGGGAAAAGACCTGTGGGTTAGGGCCCACTAAAATAGAACACCGTTGGAAGGATTGTTGAACAGATAGAGGAAGCACCGGAACAATGAAATATTTGAATGAGGTGACCACCTCGAATTAATTGGAACACATATGAATCTCCTGAGATATCTTGAACACTCCGGAAAGATAAACTGGCGAGAGGCGAACGAGCAGGGAAAACACTCGAGCCGAGGGAAAAGAATATGATCAACACCGAATACTTGAATTGAATCCACCGGAAAAGAAAAAGAGATGCAGAATGATGAACGAGACGAGAATTCATCGGTTGAAATGATTGAGAGAAGACTGAAGAGGCTCCGAGCGAATGAAAAAGATGGTCGAGAGAGAGTCAGACTCCGGGAGGAAGAGGGTGGGAGGGCGGGAAAACAAAGGCAACTTGGAAGGGGAAAACGACGAATATCTAGAAGAGAAAACACCGGTTGAAATAATTGAGGAAGGAAAGCAAAGACTTCGCACGAGTAGGATGGATACTCGATTACGGACTCCGGATTCGAGAAGAAGAAGGGAGGGCGGGTGGGAAAACAAGGACAACTTCAGGCAAGGAAACAACATCGATCGAAAAGAACTGAGGATTGAACTTGGCAATGATGAAGAGACTCGAGTCAACTTGACGAGAAATGCATCGGATAAAAAGAGCTGAGGAACAACTACCGGAAAACCAACTGCGTGATCCTAAAGAGAAATTTGAAGGGGAAGAGGAGTAGTTCAAAACACATACGTCAAGATTCCTCACCAGAGCGACGAAGGGGCAGAGGAGTAAAAGAATTCCTACTCTCCGATATAACTAGACTCCGAAAACAGTTTTCTTCTAGACTCAACAACGGCCAAACTACACGATCAATCAAGGGGCTCTAGGGTCGGTCGAGGCTCGATACCAACTTGTCACGCCCAATATGCGACCCTATCCAAAAGGAACTCGAAGGTCCCACCAAGGATAGACTCGCATATTGGAACGCTTTTGCAAGGTGGATATCATTACATCAACATTACATAATAGTGGGGATACATACAAAAGGCATACAATGCCACATGAATACAACAATACAACATACAAGAACAACATCCGACTACGGATGAATTATAAACAGAAACTCAAACAATATCCACCCTGCTAGCCCAGGCTGCCGACCTGGAACCTATCCCCTGATCAAAGAAGAAGCAGAAGAAGAACTCAAAGCAAGCAAGCATCGCTCTCGCGTCATGATCATCGCATAACCTGTACCTGCAACTGTTGTTGTAGTAATCTGTGAGCCACGAGGACTCAGCAATCCCATTACCATGGGTATCAAGACTAGCAAAGCTTAAAGGGAAAGGAAGGGGTAAAGTGGTGAGGTTGCAGCAGCGACTAAGCAAGTATGGTGGCTAACATACGCAAATGAAAGCGAGAAGAGAAACAAGCGGAACGGTCGTGAAGCTAGCAATGATCAAGAGGTGATCCTGAACTCCTACTTACGTCAATCATAACACAGAAACCGTGTTCACTTCCCGGACTCCGCCGAGAAGAGACCATCACGGCTACACACGCGGTTGATGCGTTTTAATTCGGATCTGGTGTCAAGTTATCTACAACCGGACATTAACAAATTCCTTCGCCACATAACCATGGGCACGGCTCTCGAAAGTTTATACCTGCAGGGTGTCCCAACTTAGCCCATGACAAGCTCTCGCGATCAACGAAGAATAGACCTTCTCCCAGAAGACCCGATCGCCTCGGAATCCGGTTTACAAGACATTTCGACAATGGTAAAACAAGACCAGCAAAGCCTCCCGGCGTGCCGACATCCCGATAGTAGCCACAGATCTCGCCTCGAGCCACGACCGGATGAGCAGTCCGTACAACTAAAACCAGACCTCAAGTTTCCCTAAGGGGGCGCTGCAAAGCGCTCTAGTTTGGACCAACACTAAGACAAGCATTGGCCCGGGGGGGCTGAATAAAGATGACCCTTGGGTTAATTACTCCCAAGGGAAATATAGGTGGTGGTGAGGCAAATGGTAAAACCAATGTTGGGCCTTGCTGGACAAGTTTTATTCAAAGCGAACTATCAGGGGGGTCCCATAAATCACCCGACCGCGTTAGGAACGCAAAATCCGGGAACATAACACCGGTATGACGGAAACTAGGGCGGCAAGTGGAACAAAACACTGTGCATAAGGCCGAGCCTTCCACCCTTTACCAAATATATAGATGCATTAATAATATAAGAGATATTGTGATATCCCAACATAAACCCTGTCCACCATGGAGAAATCTTCAACTTCACCGCAACTAGCAACGCTATAAGAGGGCTGAGCAAAAGCGGTAACATAGCCAAACAACGGTTTGCTTTGGGAAGGTGTCAAAGGTTAGAGGTTCATGGCAATTTGGGAGGCTTGAAGAGCAAAAGATAGGTAACGCAAAGATAGCGATAGAACGAAGCAAACTAGCATAGCAATGATAGTAGTGAGATCCGTAGGTAGCGGTCATCTTGCCTGAAATCCCGCAAGGAAGAAGAACGAGTCCATGAAGAAGATGAAGCCACGAAGACGAACCACACGTGATTTAACGCATCCTCACGATCGCAACGAAACGGAACTATCGAGAAGAAGCACACAACATGGTAAACACACCACACATGAACAAGACATGATGCACAACAAGCATGATGCATGATAAGGCTACATGAAGCTACTCATGGCAAGAGATGATGCAAACAAGAACAACACATCAAGGCAAGTTTAAATGAGGCCGGGAACAACATATAACAAATCCGGTAAGTCCTCATATGCAAATTTCGAAATTGGTCCAGAACTGAATAAACCTTATGTTCAAGTTGTTAAACAGCAAGTTAAGATGCACCAAGATGATCTACACGAAATTCTAGTCAAGTTACATATAAAGTTCATTAGATTCGGAGCTACGGCCTAGAAGATATGAGCAAAACAAGATAAGCATGGCATTGATGCAAAATGCATACAAACATCAAGCAAACACCTCAAAACAAGGATGCAACATGATAATATGAAGCTACATGCAAAATCAAGCAAGTTTCATATAGAGCGCACTTAAAACGGAGCAACGGTTCAACACCCACACACTATACAAGTCATAACAACAATCTGTCCATAACAGCAACTAGGCATCTTACAAACATCAAAACAACAAGCTACAGCACCCCAACATAATAACAAAAGGCATGGGCATGAAGTACAGGTAAAGCATAACAAAACATGAACACTGAGCTATCTCCAGAAACAACTAGAACATGCTCAAAAAGACATGGAGATATTGCAAATAATAACAGTTTCAGACTTGGCAGAAATAACATCAGGTTGCAATGTTTAGAGCTATCAAACAACATGTTACAGGAACTTATCATGGCAAACAAATGCATGGCATGAATCTACTAATAGCATAGATCAAAAGACCCTTACTGACCATGAGCCAAAAAGGCATAGAAAATATGATGGCACCCATGTAAACATGGCAAGTTATATGACAGATTCAAACATGGCAGGAACAACAATAAGTAGGCAAGTTCGTGAGCTTGAACCACTCACCACAGAGCAATACATGGCATGGCAAGGTAACCAACAGTAAGAAGGCATGTTTATGAAGCTAAGCATGGCAATAGCAAGTTCATAGGGTGCATGGATCACTAGGAAAACACATGGGAACAAGTGAACTTAATGTTAACAGGCTGACAACAACATTTTCAAGCAACTTTGGAGCAAGATAACAACATGTTCCAGCAGGCTATAATTGCAACCAAGGGCGTGCATGGATAGAGCATGACATGTAGACCAAAACATGCTTATAGGACATCTCCAGATTATGCATAGAATGATTAGTAGCAACATGTTAACATAGCAACAAAATATAACAGAATCTATCAGGAAACCATCAACAGCAACTACCCTACTTAACAAGCTTGATACACTCAGCACACAACTCACAAAAATACATGGTTGGCACCCCTGGAAAGATGGCGTGGCATAGATCAACATTCATGTAGACATCAACCTTATAGGATGCACACATCAATCATGGCAAAAATGATAAATGAGCAAGTTATAACAGTTTCAGCAGATTAACATCAATATGCACTCATCCAACAGCATTTCGGGCATCAAGATGAGCTCAAATGAAAATGATGCAATGGAATGAAATGAAGTACTCGTCGAGGCGAACAATTTGACATATTACACGCACGAAACGGAGCTACGGATGCATAGATATAGCATGATGAACATGGCATGATTAATTACAAAGAAAACGGGGACTTAGGCGTTTCGGGGTCAACTTGAAGTTTGCACGGTTTTCGATGCACGGCCGGAGCTCGCCGGATCTTCGCCGGAGAAGGGCGTGGTGGTGGCCGGAGAGGCTGGGGGGGCCGGGGCGGATGGATCCGGCGACGGGACGACGCGGCGGCGCGGATCGAGCCGGGAGGGCCGGACACGCGGCGGCGGAGACGGGCGGCGACTCCGGCGACCTCGGCGGGCGGCGGTCACGCTGCGGCGGGGTGGCGCAGCCGCGAGAGGGACGGCGGGCAAGCGGCGTGTGTCGGCGATGCAGGTCGTCGGCGGCGGCGGCGAACGGCGAGCGCAAGGCAGCGGTGCGGGAGACGGGCGGCGCGGGAGAAGAAGGCGGGAAGCGCGCTGGCGGTGGAGGCGAAGCTCATGGGAGGGCGCCATGCACAGGATATCGCGAAGCTCGGCGAGGGCTCGCCGGCGACAGACGGAGGCCGGAGGCGCGGGCGCCGACCGGGCGGATCGGGCCCGCCGTGGCCCGGAGCGGGCCGGAGATGGGCTCCGCGGGCCCGGCGGCGATGTGGGTGCGGTGGAGGCGACGTGGCGGCGTCCCATAGGGCGCGGAGGCGGCGGCGGTGATGTGGTGGCTCCGGATTGGCCGGAGTGAGGTGGCTGGGGTGGTGGACATGTCCGGGTGAGGTTGGACGTGTCCGGCGGCGCGAGGAAGAGGAAGGCTAGGGTTGGACTGCGCGAAAATTGGAGGGGATGCACATATTTATAGGTAGAGGGAGCTAGGAGAGTCCAAATGAGGAGCAGTTTTCGGCCACGCGATCTTGATCGAATGACCAAGAGCATGGAGGGGAGTTTGCTGGGTTTTGGGCCACTTTGGAAGGGGTGTTGGGCTGCAACAAAAGAGGGCTTTACGGTTACCCGGTTAACCGTTGGAGTACCAAACGACCTCCAAATGGCACGAAACTTGACAGGCGGTCTACCGGTGCTATACCAAGGCCGCTTGGCAAACCTCGGGCCATTCCGAGAAAGTTTAACACCCACTCACAACGAGAGACAAAAGGGGAACGCCGGAGGACATAGGAGTGCCGGATTACAAAACGGACAACGGGGAAAATGCTCGGATGCATGAGACGAACATATATGCAAAGTGAAATGCATATGATGACATGATATGAAATGCATATGATGACATGGCAAAGTGCAACACGCAAGCAAATGACATGGCAACGACGGCGAATAACTGGCAGACAACTGGCGCAACGAAACCGGGGCGTTACACTTCTCCAACAAGTAGAGATCCGAGATTCGAGGCGATATCTGCTGGGCGAGTCTGGAGTAGTCAACCGAGGAATTGAGGAGACTTGGCGGCGCAGCGTCAATTAGGTTTTTAGTACGATCTGGCGAGACGAGAGAAAGCATCAGAGGCTCAAAGCAATCGTGTGTCATGACGATCTAGTCAAACAGGCTAGCGATTTTTGAGCGATCGTGCTAACTGGGCCAGTGGCGAACATTTTTAGACAAACTTGTATACTTGGATTGTACATGGGCCGAGGCCTGTCCGGCAGCGTTCGCATGCCTGGGGCTGGGCCTATATTAGTCTACAAACTTGGAATTTTTTTCTGGATGTATAGCCTACTAGCTGGGCCACGCCTAGGGCTATAGCCCCAGTTGTCCCAGGCCCAATTTCGCCCCTGCATCTGCTCGAGCCTGGAGCGGTATGGCCGCGAGCAACCTGCCGTAACAAACTACCCGCAAACACTTTTTGCCCGCTGTCCGGACCCAAAAACCGTACCAAACCGGAATTCGCAAATTCGACTCAAACGTCTGAACTGACCGACACTCTCTATACTCGACCCATATATAGAGCGGATATGAAACACCCGGACACGTTGAGATGTGGGTGACACGTAGGACTGACCGCACAAGGCCATGCAGGGACACGAAGAGACCATTGGTTCCCTCCTCCGGTCCGCGCCACATGGCGCTGTTCCGACGTGCCGCCCGAGGGAGCAAGTCCGGCTATTTAAGCCGGTCGACTACAACCTGTTGGAGCTGGACAGCAACAATGCGCTGCACAAATTCACCGACACGGCAAATATGCACACTACACAGCCCCCTTCACTTGTGATGAACTTTGAGGACAGCTTCAACCAACAAGTAAGCAGCGGAATAACACAAACAACATGCACATGTGACACAGGATTTAACGTGGAAAAACCTCCTCAACTTGAGGAGTAAAAAACCACGCCTGTGGACCAACCGGTCCACACAACTTCACTATGAGAGTGTGAGTACAAATTCTTCTCTAGAACCTCTAGAGAGATTTACAACACACTCTCCACGTTGCCAACCGGCAACAGCAACAACAACCACAAGAAGTAAGATTTCAGCAAAGCGAGTTTACACAGCTTCATGCCATTCAGTGTTTTGCAAACTGCTCTTAAACTGCTGAACCAAACAACACCAAATTTGGCGATAAGTAGACACACGAGTTCTTGAGACCCCCTCCAGATTTCAGCTCAATCGGACATCGTTTGCCTACCCAAACTATTCGCCTCCCAAAACTACTCGTTCGAAACTACATCACCGAGCTGACAAAACCACTCTCAAATCTGATGCTCCACCGACCCAATCCTCAAACCAGCTAACCAAATCGAAGTACTCAAAGTAAGGAACGAGCTCACCAAGTTTGGGGTCGATCCAAGCACGTTTGGGCCTCCAATCACCAGCTTGAACACTGCCTAGTCGATGCAAAACTGGACAGAACCTCCGCTTCTTCTTCTTCCTCTCTCTCGGGTTGTGTTTTCTCTTGTGTGCTCTCTCTCTCACACTCACAAATGGCAGCCACACTCAGCAAGAGGTGGAGTGGCTAGGGTTTTCTCCTTGCTCCCTTCACCAAGAAACACTCACAACCGTTGGATGCAGAACAGATCAACGGTTCATATGTGTTGCACTTGTGTGGGCTGATGTTGGGCTACCAACACACCTCCATGTGGAGGGACTTAGCCCAACAAACTCCCCCTCCCTACATCATGGAGGGTCTCACTGCCTTCCGGCAGCCATGCCAGCGAGCCGGCGACATACTTCGAGCTTCTTCCTTGTCACCACTTTAGTCAACATATCAGCCCCATTGTCATCGGTGTGAACCTTCTCAAGTTGCATTTTCTTAGAATACACCACATCTCGAATCCAATGATAACGGACTTCTATATGCTTAGACCTTGAATGAAAACTTGCATTCTTACTCAAGTGGATAGCACTTTGGTTATCAAAAAACAACACATACTTGTGTTGCTTAAAACCAAGCTCACAAGCCAACCGTTTCGGCCACAATAACTCTTTGCTCGCCTGTGTTACAGCAATGAATTCAGCTTCAGTTGTATTCAATGCCACACACTTCTGCAGCCTGCTTGACACCGCTCCCCCTACATAGGTAACCAAGTAACCCGAAGTAGACTTCCTTCTGTCAACATCTCCAGCCATGTCAAAATCTGAAAAAGCAATCAGCTTTGCCTCACCGTCACCGAAGCAAAGTTTCAGATTTGTGCTGCCCCGAAGATATCTCAAAATCCACTTCACGGCTTCCCAATGAGGTCTTTCTGGATTGGACATAAATCTGCTCACAGTACTAACCGCGTGAGCAATGTCAGGCCTTGTACACACCATAGCATACATCAAACTCCCAACCGCTGAAGCATAAGGAACACGATGCATTTCCTTTTTCTGCTCATCAGTGGTAGGACATTGCTTTCTGCTCAACTTGAAATGGGCTGCTAGTGGACAACTCACAACTTTAGCATTTTCCATCCTGAACTTCTAAAGTACTTTCTCAATATACTTCTCTTGAGACAAGTACAACTTGCTGCAATTTCTGTCTCGCTCAATTCTCATTCCGAGAATGTTCTTTGCTGGACCTAAGTCTTTCATGGCAAAACATTTGCTCAACTCCTTCTTCAACTTAGCAATCCTAGAGACATTCTTGCCAACAATCAGGATATCATCAACATAGAGCAATAATATGATGAAATCATCACCTGAGAACCTCTGAATAAACACACAATGGTCTGAGCTACACTTCTTGTAGCCTTGCTCCCCCATGACAGTTTCAAACTTCATGTACCATTGTCTTGGTGCTTGTTTCAGGCCATAGAGACTTTTCTTCAGCTTGCACACATAGTCTTCTTTTTGCCTTTCACAAGAAACCCCTCAGGTTGCTCCATGTATATTTCTTCCTCCAACTCACCATGAAGGAATGCAGTCTTCACATCCATTTGCTCAACCTCCAAGTTGAGACTTTCTGCCATGCCAAGGATTACTCTTATGGATGTCATCTTCACAACCAGAGAAAATATCTCATCATAGTCAATGCCTTTCCTCTGGCCGAATCCTTTTACAACTAGCCTGGCCTTGTACCTTGGATGTGATGTGTGCTCTTCTTGATTCTGTAGACCCACTTGTTCTTCAAAATTTTCTTGCCCTTAGGCAACTTCACCAACTCATAAGTGTGATTCTTATGCAAGGAATCCATCTCTTCTTGCATAGCCTTTTTCCACTCCTTCTTGTGCTCATCTTTCATTGCATCTGCAAAGCATTCAGGTTCTGAACCGTTAGATAATAACACCACGTATTGATCTGAGGGATACCTACTGGAAGGAATTCGACCCCTATTGGATCTTCTGAGTGGAGCAGCTGGTGGACTTTCTGGTGCTTGTGCTTCCTGCTGATCCGGATCATCAACTTCAGCATCATACTCTTGTTGCTGCTGCTGGGGAGCATCTTCTTCACCTGCACCACCATGTACATCATCTTGTACATCTTCTGCATCTGCTTCAACTTGCACAGGAGCTAGAGCTGCAGGAACTGGGTTAGAATCAATCATGTCTTGCTGCTGCTGAGGAGGAACCCGCCCCTTTGTCTTCACAATATCCTCAATTGTTTGGTCTTCAACAAACACAACATCACGACTTCTCACAACTTTCCTTGCTATCGGGTCAAACAGCTTGTAGCCGAACTCATCACCATAACCAAGAAAGATACATTGTCGTGTCTCTGAATCAAGCTTTGACCTTTCATCTTGAGGAATATGAACAAAGGCCTTGCACCCAAAAACCTTCAGGTGGTCATATGAGACGTCCTTGTCACACCAAACCCTGTTAGGAACATCTCCCTGCAAAGGATAACTTGGTGAGAGATTAATAAGATAAACTGCAGTCATCAAAGCCTCACCCCAAAAGTGTTTACGTAGCTTTGCACTTGACAACAAGCATCTAACTCTCTCCACAATTGTTCTGTTCATCCTCTCAAAGAAGACCATTCAGCTGTGGTGTCTTCGAGGGAGTAAATTGATGCCTAATACCTTGCTGCTTGCAATATGCATCAAATGGCCCAATGTACTCTCCTCCATTATCGGTCTGTAATGCACTTGATCTTCTTCTCGCTTTCTCTCTCAACCGAGGCTTGGAATTGCTTGAATACACATAGTACTTGATCTTTGGTCCTCAAAGTGAAGGCCCAAACTTTCCTGGAAAAGTCATCAATAAAAGTCACAAAGTACTTAGAACCACCAAGAGATCTTACCGACATTTTGCAAACATCGGAATGTATCAAGTCCAGCTTCTCAGGCTTCTTATGAGGAGTTAGAGTCTTGAAGGCAACTCGGTGTTGCTTCCCTACTAGACAATCTGAACATTTCTTGATGTGAACTCCTTTCACACCCTTCAACAATTTTTTTCTTCACTAGCACTGTCATCCCCTTCTCACTCATGTGCCCAAGTCTCTTGTGCCATAAAGCACAATGATCATCCTTCTATAGTGCATTGACAGAAGCACTAAAGAGCTTAGCATGAACATGATACAAAACTGAGACCATTTTACCTCTTGCAACAATCATGTTGCCTTTGGTGAGCTTGTACTGCCCTTTTCCAAAACTGCTCTAGTAATCATCTCCATCAAGCAAACCAACCGAGATAATATTGAGACGAAGTGCCTCAACATGCCTCACAGATTTTAGGACTAACCTTGTACCATTTGCGGTCTCCAAATGCACATCTCCTTTTCCAATGATGGCTGCCCTATCATTGTTCCCCATCTTCACAACACCAAAATCACCTGATATATAGTTAGTGAAGAGCTCTCTGCGAGATGTAGCATGAATGGTAGCACCGCTGTCCGGTATCCAAATCATCTCGTCACCATCCACAAGGTTGACGGTTTCATCGTAAACAACAATGATCCTCTCCTTAACAGTGGAACCAAATCTGCCCTCATTTTCTTCATGCATAACAAGCATGATGTCCTCTTCTACTGCAGTAACTCGGTTGCCCTCTGTGTCACTATCACTGTCAACTTTCTTCTGATCTTGTTTCTTCTTTTTCTTTTTGTCTTTCTTTCACTTGTCACATTGCCACTTAATGTGGCCCTTCTGATGGCAGTGATGGCACTCATAATCAGCATACTTACTTTTTGATTTGCTCCTACCTCTTTCTGCCCCTTTACCTGGACCTCTGCTCTTACTTCTCCCCCTGGGCTGAGTGACTAGCACCTCTGAATGTGAGGAAGAAGTGGCTTCAGCCACCTTTCTGGACTCTTCATTTAGTACTCTGGTTTTCACAAGATTCCAAGTGACAACTCCATTAGGTGCTGAATTGCAAACCGTGACCTTAAAGGTCTCCGAGCTGTCCGGTAATGATCCTAGTAGCAGGAAAGCTCTCACTTCATCTTCAAATGTTATTCCCATTGAAGAAAGTTGATTTATAATGACTTGGAATGTATTCACATGATCTGCAATTAGAGTGCCCTCTTTGTACCTCAAGCACATCAATTGTTTGATCAAGAACATCTTGTTTGTACCTTCTTTTCGGGCAAACAACTCTTCCAATTTCTGCCATAAGGTGCGTGCATGTGTCTCATCAATGATATGGTTCAAAACATTGTCATCGACCCATTGCCGAATAAACCCACAAGCTTGGCGATGAAGTACCTTCCATTGACCTTCCTCAATGCCCTCCGGCATCCCAGTGGAGAACACTGGCTTCCAGTATTCTTTCACATACAACAAGTCCTCCATCTTGCCCTTCCATGCCTGATAATTTGTACCATTCAAAGATATCATCCTGCTAGTATTCACTTCCATCTTTCACCACAAAAAACTCAGCAATTTGCACAAGCAAACCAAGGCTCTGATACCACTTTGTTGGGGCTGGACAGCAACAATGCGCTGCACAAATTCACTGACACGGCAAATATGCACACTACACAGCCCCCTTCACTTGTGATGAACTTTGAGGATAGCTTCAACCAACAAGTAAGCAGCGGAATAACACAAATAACATGCACATGTGACACAGGATTTAACGTGGAAAAACCTCCTCAACTTGAGGAGTAAAAAACCATGGCTGTGGACCGACCGGTCCACACAACTTCACTATGAGAATCATGAGTACAAAGTCTTCTCTAGAACCTCTAGAGAGATTTACAACACACTCTCCACATTGCCAACCGGCAACAGCAACAACAACCACAAGAAGTAAGATTTCAGCAAAGCAGAGTTTACACAGCTTCTGTACCCTCCAGTGTTTTGCAAACTGCTCTTAAACTGCTGAACCAAACAAGACCAAATTTGGCAGACAAGTAGACACACGAGTTCTTGAGACCCCCTCCAGATTTCAGCTCAATAGGACATCGTTTGCCTACCCAAACTGTTTGTCTCCCAAAACTACTCTGTTCTGAAACTGCAGCAGTCAGAGCTGACAAAACCACTCTCAAATCTGATGCTCCACTGACCCAATCCTCAAACCAGCTAACCAAATCGAAGTAATCAAAGTAAGGAACGAGCTCACCAAGTTTGGGGTCGATCCAAGCATGTTTGGGCCTCCAATCACCAGCTTGAACACTGTCTAGTCAGATGTAGCAAATCTGGACAGAACCTCTGCTTCTTCTTCTTCTTCCTCTCTCTCAGGTTGTGTTTTCTCTTGTGTGCTCTCTCTCTCACTCTCACGAATGGCAGCCACACTCAGCAAGAGGTGGAGTGGCTAGGGTTTTCTCCTTGCTCCCTTCACCAGGAAACACTCACAACCGTTGGATGCAGAACAGATCAACGGTTCATATGTGTTGGACTTGTGTGGGCTGATGTTGGGCTGCCAACACACCTCCATGTGGAGGGACTTAGCCCAACACAACCCACCCCATTGCTTCCCTCTCCCCCCACCCGTGCCGCAAGCTTCCATCCGCTCGTCGTAGCCGATAGCCATGGCTCGACAGAGGATCACCACCTATGTCATGTTGGAACCGATTGCAACTCGAAGAGGAGATCCATGCAAGGTGCGCTGCTCATGTCGCTTCCGGCCTGCCTTTGGATTCGCCGGAGCCAAAGCAGGAGGAGGATTAGGAGGCGGAGGAGGAGGGGCAGGGGGGCAGCAACCGGAGGCAGAGCAGGACCCCCAGCCCATGGAGGGGCGGATCCAGAGGAGGAGGACGTGGCAGGGGCGAAGGAGGAGGCAAAGCCAGTTGTGGGCTTCACCATGGAGGACGTCATGACAGAGTTTGAGCTCATCCAAACGGGGGAGATGGCGGTGCAGACCGCCATCCTGGAGTCCATCCAAGATGAGGCCACAACGAATGCCACCGATGCTTCATTCGGTAGCAACATGCGGAGATTGGCGAAATCTTCGTCTCTAGTGAATTGGACGACGAGCCAGAGTTGCCATAGTTTCCCATCTACCCGGAGTCGAGCACGGAGATCATTGACATCTCCGGCGATGAGTAGGTATGGTACATATGTAGTATGTAGGTTTTTGTTCCTCATGCTTGTTAGGATTTGAGGTACATGAATGTAGCGGGCGTTTTTTGTTGTGTGATTGGTCAGTGCCGCGGACGCGCCCGGACGTGTCCGCGGGCATGTAGGTGCCCAAATTAGTTGACCATGTTGTAGATGCTTTGATGGTATGTAACGGTAGATTTGCCATCATTCATCTTGATGTCTACTATGCAACTTTATTCTTGTAGACTTTGTTGGACCGTCAAACGTAGAGTTAGTAGGACAACACCAAATTTTCATTAAATGGATGACCTAACACTTATCGATCTGCGAGAGGTGTAGGATGAAGGTGGTTCTCTCTCAAACAATACTGCAATCAAATTACAAAGAGTTTGTTATGTCCCCAACACACCCAATACAATTGTCAGTTGTATAGGTGCACTACTTCGACGAAGAGGTTATGATAGATGTGTAGTATGGATGATAGAAATAGCTTTTTATAATCTGAACAAATAAAATAATAAGATAGGAAGTAACAAACGTAGGCAAAACGATGTCTCAATGCTTGGAATAAGGCCTAAGATTCATACTGTCGCTAGTGTGAACTCTCAACGTCATTAACATAATTAAACCACATGATAATCCCTCAAAGTGCAGCAAAGAATCACTCTAAATTTTATATTCTATTGAAGAAAGTAGGATGAAATCGCATAGGTAGAAAACCATCTCAAAGTTGTGTTTCCTATCAATCTACTGAACCACCCCCAAAGTGTCACGGATAGCCCTAGAGTTCGTACTACAACAATATCATATGATACATATCGTTCAACCCTTATGCCTAAATTACCCCAGTGTTATCATGGGTATCTGCAAGTTAATTACTAGACATGCACATATAATCTCAAATCCAAAATATTCGATCCAACATAAAGAAATTTTAAAGAGCAAGACTCAGTTCGCCATAAAAAGGATAGAGGGGGAAGAACATCATATGATGCAACTTTATAAATAAAGCTCATGATACAATCAAAATCAAATCCATCAAGAACATGAGAGAGAGAGAGAGAGAGAGATCGAACACATAGCTACTAGTACATACCCTCAACCTTGAGGATGAACTACTCACACATCATCATGCGGATGAAGGAGAATTTGGTGGGGATGGCGATGACAAAGATGTCCCTGGCAGCGTCCCGACGCCACCGGAAAGGAGGGGAAGGGCCCCTCTCCTCCTCCCCTCCTTATTATTCTTCCTTGGCCTTCCGGGGAGAGAGGAAGCTCTCCTCAAGGTTGGATCTCTCTTCTGTCTCCTACTTTTCGCGACTGTATTCTGGCATTTCACTATTTCTTTTATAGGCGAAGTTCCGTAACTCCAATTGGGATGAAATTTTGAGGCGATTTCCTCCGAAAATTAGCTTTCTTGCGGCGAAGGAAGGGATCCATTGGACGTAAGGTCTTCCCACAAGGGTCCATGGCCCAGCCAGGGGTGGTTGCATCACCTGCCCTCGTGGGGCCCTCGAGCATTGTCTTAGGTTGATTCTTCGCCCAAAAATCACATATATTCCATAAAAATCATATTAAATCGCCGGGGTGTTTTGACAATGCTAGATATTGATTTTTTGTAAAACGGAAAACATGCAGAAAACATGATATGGGAGGAGAGGGCAGTGGGCTCCTAGCTGAAAGCTTTATCGCATTTCTTTTTTAGAGAAAAGGCCAAGGCCCGACTTTATAAATAAAGCCTCAAGGCAGCGTCACGGATACCACAAGTTCACAGGATAACACACACATAAAGAGAAGTTTGAGAGAGCCAGAACAGGCAAGATACAGGCAACTGCCAAACACGGCACACAGGCCGGGGAAAGAGAAAGACCTAATCTCCGCAAACTACAGCATCAGATTTAGACGACAGGGTTCCTCCCAGAGATCTGAGAAGCCGAAGCCCGAATTTTGTCGATGAGCAGGTCCAGGGCGTCCCGATCAGTCTCCTTAGTCAATGATCTCCACTGCTGCAAGAATATACATGTTTTGAAAAGAACATCAGCAGGCTTAGATGGGAAGGTAAGCTCAATAGTAAATTTGTTTCTAATGGTCCAGAGAGCCCAACATAAGGCTCCCAAGCCAACCCAAAATACCCTCTTGGTGACCCCGACCAAGGCTTTGGCTAGGGTTCTAACATCAGAGAAAGAGGAGGGATTCCAGGGAACCCGAAGCCAAGATCTGACGCAGCATCAAACTAATTTGGCAAGTACACAGTTGAAAAAGATGTGATCAGAGTTTTCCAAGGCCCCACACAAATTACAGAATTCCGAGCCCGGCCCATTGCGTTTTTTGATCTGATCAGCAGTAGGGAGGCGACCACGGAAGGCTTGCCAGAGAAAAGTCTTAATCTTAGGAGGAACCTTGGATTTCCAAACGCAAGAGAATCGAGCCGAAGGAGTACCACCAATGAGTCTAGGATACAGCGACTTAACCGAAAATCTACCAAAGGCCGAATGAGGCCAAATCACCGAGTCGGCCAACTCCGAGAGCACAGGGAAGAGGGCAGAGAGACTTTGCCAATCTTCCAACTCTTCAGGAGACAGGGCCCGACGAAAAGCCAAATTCCAATTATTAGCAGCCACCTCCGCGATGGAGATCTGCGGATTGGGACAGTAAGAAAACAAAACCGGAAAGTTCACGGCTAGGGGGGCATCCCCAGACCACCAACCCAACCAAAAGCGAACAGCCGACCCATTACCCACAGAAAACTTAACATGCTCCAGAAAAATCGGTCTAACTTTAACAAGGGCTTTCCAAAACTGAGAGCCACGCCGCGCAGGAGCAAACAATGGGTTGGAGTGAGGGAAATATTTGGCCTTAAGAATCGAAAACCACAACGACTCGGCCCCCACAGTCATAATTTTCCACCACCACTTGATAAGCAAACAAATGTTCATCACCCGAGTATTAATAATGCCTAACCCCCAAGGTTTCTAGGCTTACACATAAGTTGCCACTTGACCAGCCTATACTTCCTTTTGTTATCAGGGGAATTCCAGTAGAAGGCACCCCTATGTTTGTCGAAGCCAGCATGCACGCCATTCGTGAGAAGATAAAAGCCCATAAGAAACATAGGGAGAGAGGATAAGCAAGAATTGATTAGAGCCACTTTGCTGGCATTGGTATTATATCTACCCCTCCAAGGGAGCACCCTGTTCCCCACTTTAGCAACCACCGGAGTGAAATCCTTCGCATGAAGCATTCCAGGAGAGATAGGAAGACCTAAATACTTGAAGGGGAAAGAGCCTAGAGAGCAATTAAGGAGCCTGGCAACCCGCAAGGCTTCCGCCCCATCCACACCCGTCACCAGAACCTCACTCTTGGCGAAATTAATCTTAAGACCCGAAACGGCTTCGAAACACAACAAGATGAATTTCAGATTGGCAATACAGGCATCATCCAACTCCACCAAGATGATTGTATCATCCGCATATTGCAGATGGGAGACACCTTCCGGAAGTAAATGGGAGGCCACAGGAGCGATGTGCCCACATCAGGCCGCCTTGGAGAGCATGCAAGAGAAGGTGTCGGCCACAAAGTTAAAAAGAACAGGGGAGGCCGGATCCCCTTGGCGAAGGCCCCTGCCATTCGCAAAGAAATTGCTAACAAAGCCATTAACAGCAACGGCAGTATGGCCACCCGAGACCAACTGCATGATACGATGAACATAAGCACCGTCGAAGCCTTTAGCAAGGAGGACCTGCTTGAGGAAGGGCCAACTAACCGAGTCATAAGCTTTTTCAAAGTCTAACTTAAGAATAATCGCTTTAGCTCTCCGTACATGAAGGTCATGAACAATCTCATGAAGTGAGAGGATACCGTCAAGAATGAAACGCCCTTTGATAAAAGCAGATTGATAGGGGCTAATAACTTTATGAGCTACCGGAGACAAACGATTCGCAAAGCCTTTAGCCGGGAATTTGGCAAAGTTGTTAATCAATGCAATAGGCCGAAATTGGGAGATAACCTCAGCACCCTTGACCTTAGGAATCAGGGATATTACAGCATAATTCAGGCGAGAGATATCGACAGTACCAAGGCAGAAACCCTGGATAACGTTACACACCAACTGTTTCAACTGGGGCCTGAATTTCCGAAAGAAAGGGATGGAAAAGCCATCTGGCCCAGAAGCAGCATTGGGATTAGCAGAGTTAACCACATCCCAAATTTCCTGATAAGAGAGCGGAAACATCAAGGAGGCATTCTCCACGGGGGTGATTTTAGGACCAGAGCTCCAAAGGTGGGGGGAAATAAACAAGCTCGATTAAGGTTTAGCCCCTAACAACGAAGAAAAGAAATCCACCACATGAGCCATAATAACAGACTGATCCGTAGAATGCACACCATTAATCAGCAGGCTATTAATATCACAGCGCCTACGCCTACCGTTCGCAATCGCAAAAAAATAGGTTGTAGGAGAGTCCCCTTTAAGAGTCCAATTAAGAGTGCCCTTCTGGCGCCAGTAGATCTCAGCCTGATGGTGCAACTGCATTAAAGCAGCCTCCAGATTATACCGAATGGCCCAACCATCGTCAGAGAGCCTAGTAGAATCAGCAGCACGATCCAGCTCCAGGATCTGATTTTCGAGAAAAGCTTTGGTGCGACGATCCTCCGCCGCACGATTACGAGACCAACCTCTGAGAAATTTACGCAAGGCATAGGAGCACGACTGCCAATCATCCAGAGGCCCAAACGAGCGGGGGTTGGAAGAGAGGGAATGTGAAATCTTCGCTGCAACCATATCAACAAAGCCATCCACCGACAACCAAGAAGCATCAAACTGAAATCTAGCCGGAGGTCTAGTGCAGATGGAACCATCGTCAAGAATCAAGGGGGTATGATCAGACTCGACAATGCATTTTGCGTTAAGAGAAGACCTAGGAAACAAGGAATCCCACCTGGGACAAAGGAAGACACGATCAAGCACGGATCTAATAGGATTAGCCTGATGGTTAGACCAAGTAAAGCGGGCTCCCCCCCCCCCGAGGAAGCTCACGGATAGCGTTAGCACTAATGAAGTCATTAAAAGCATTAGCTAAAGACCAAGAAAAATTATCATTATTCTTGTCAAGGGGGCATCATAGAAGATTAAAGTCTCCCCCAATAACCATCGGTAAATTACAGGACTCAATCTTGATCGAGAGTTCATTAAGGAATAGGGTCGACAGAGAGTGATCCGCAGGCCCATAAACAACGATAAACTCACAGAGGGTATTCATAGATTTGTGAGAGAGAACAACACTGGCCCAAAAAAAACCCATGGTCAAAAGCAACAAAATCAAAAATATCCTTATTAGAACCAATCAAGATCCCACCAGAGTGGCCCGAAGCAGGTAGAAATTGCCAATTAAATCTGTCCATATCCACAATAGCAGAGAGCTCATTAGGGGAGAAGGAATCCTTGAAAGTTTCAACTAGCCCCACGAAATCAATAGAATTAGAACAAACCAAATCTTTAAGTTGGTCACGGCGCCCCCTAGCACCGAACCCCCTAATATTCCAGAATAACGCCCTCATTTATACGAAAGATTCTTGATACTGAAGGAAATATGCCCTAGAGGCAATAATAAAGTTATTATTTATTTCCTTATTTCATGATAAATGTTTATCATTCATGCTAGAATTGTATTAACCGGAAACATGATACATGTGTGAATGCATAGACAAAACAACATGTCACTAGTATGCCTCTACTTGACTAGCTTGTTAATCAAATATGGTTATGTTTCCTAACCATGAACAAGGAGTTGTTATTTGATTAATGAGGTCACATCATTAGTAGAATGATCTGATTGACATGACCCATTCCCTTAGCTTAGCACACGATCGTTTAGTATGTTGCTACTTGCTTTTATCCATGACATATACATGTTCCTGTAACTATGAGATTATGCAACTCCGTTTACGGAGGAACACTTTGGTGCTACCAAACGTCACAACGTGATCGGGTGATTATAAAGGAGTACTACAGGTGTCTCCAAAGGTAGATGTTGGGTTGGCGTATTTGAGATTAGGTTTTGTCACTCCGATTGTCGGAGAGGTATCTCTGGGCCCTCTCGGTAATGCACATCATGAAGCCTTGCAAGCACTACAACTAATGAGTTAGTTGTGAGATGATGTATTACGGAACGAGTAAAGAGACTTGCTTGCAACGAGATTGAACTAGGTATTGGATACCGACGATCGAATCTCGGCAAGTAACATACCGATGACAAAGGGAACAACGTATGATGTTATGCGGTCCGACCGATAAAGATCTTCGTAGAATATGTAGGAACCAATATGGGCATCCAGGTCCCGCTGTTGGTTATTGACCGTGAATAGTTCTAGGTCATGTCTACATTGTTCTCGAACCGTAGGGTCCGCACGCTTAAGGTTTCGATGGCATGTTATTATGAGTTTATGTATTTTGATGTACCGAAGAAGTTCGAGTCCCGGATGTGATCACGGACATGACGAGGAGTCTCGGAATGGTCGAGACATAAAGATTGATATATTGAAGCCTATGTTTGGAGTTCGAATGGTTCGGGGCAGGAATTTATCGAGTACCGGAGGTTACCGGAACCCCGGGAGGTAAATGGGCCTCGATGGGCCTTAGTGGAAAGGAGAAGGGCAGCCCTAGGAGGCGCGCCCCCCCTTCCCTAGTCCTACTAGGACTAGGAGAAGGGGCCGCCCCTCTCTCTCTTTCCCTCCGGAATCCTAGTCCAACTAGGATTGGGGGAATCCTACTCCCAGAGGAGTAGGACTCCTGTATGCGCCTCTCTTGGCCGCCCCCCTCCCCTGGCTCCTTTATATACGAGGCAGGGGGCACCTTGAACACACAAGTTGATCGTGAGATCGTTCCTTAGCCGTGTGCGGTGCCCCCTCCACCATATTCCACCTCGGTTATACCGTCGCAAGCTTAAGCGAAGCCTCGCGCGGTGAAACATCAAGATCGTCCACGCCGTCGTCGACGTGAAACTCTCCTCGACACTCGGCTGGATCGAGTACGAGGGACGCCATCGAGCTGTACGTGTGTCAAGAACTCGGGCGCCGGAGTAACGGTGCCGGATCGGTCGGATCGCGAGGAGAACGTCGACTACTTCCTCTACGTTGTGATCGCTTCGCTTGGGTCTACAAGGGTATGTAGACAACACTCTCCCTCTCGTTGCTATACATCACCATGATCTTGCGTGTGCGTAGGAAATTTTTGAAATTACTCGTTCCCCAACAATGGCATCCGAGCCTAGGTTTTTCTATGGTTTGATGTTTTGCACGAGTAGAACACAAGTGAGTTGTGGGCGATACAAGTCATACTACCTACCAAATGTCATACTTTGGTTCAGCGGTATTGTGAGATGAAGCGCCTGACCGACATTACGCGTGACGCTTACGCGAGACTGGTTTCACCGCTGCGAGCACTCGTTGCTTAAAGGTGACCGGTGGGTGCTGTCTCTCTCACTTTAGTTGAACTGAGTGTGGCTACGCCGGTCCTTGAGAAGGTTAAACGGAGTCTATTTGACGAAGTATCGTTGTGGTTTTGATGCGTAGGTGAGACTGGTTCTTGCTTAAAGCCCGTAGCAGCCACGTAAAATTTGCAACAACAAAGTAGAGGACGCCTAACTTGTTTTTGCAGGCATGTTGTGATGTGATATGGTCAAGACGTGATGCTATATTTTATTGTATGAGATGATCATGTTTTGTAACCGGTTATCGGCAATCGGCAGGAGCCATATGGTTGTCGCTTTATTGTATGCAATGCAATCGCCTGTAATGCTTTACTTTATCAATAAGCGGTAGAGATAGTCGTAGTAGCATAAGTTTGGCGAGACGACAACGATGCTGCGATGGAGATCAAGGTGTCGCGCGGTGGCGATGGTGATCATGGTGGTGCAGCAAGATGGAGATCATGAAGCACAAGATGATGATGACCATATCATATCACTTATATTGATTTGCATGTGATGTTTATCCTTTTATGCATCTTATCTTGCTTTGATTGACGGTAGCATTATAAGATGATCTCTCACTAAATTATCAAGAAGTGTTCTCCCGAGTATGCACCGTTGCCAAAGTTCGTCGTGCCTGACACCACGTGATGATCGGGTGTGATAAGCTCTCGTCCATCTACAACGGGTGCAAGCCAGTTTTGCACACGCAGAATACTCGGGTTATACTTGACGAGCCTAGCATATGCGAGATATGGCCTCGTAACACGGAGACCGAAAGGTCGAGCGTGAATCATATAGTAGATATGATCAACATAAGATGTTCACCATTGAAAACTACTCCATTTCACGTGATGATCGGTTATGGTTTAGTTGATTTGGATCGCGTGATCACTTGGATGACTAGAGATGTCTTTCTAAGTGGGAGTTCTTAAGTAATATGATTAATTGAACTTAAATTTATCATGAACTTAGTACCGATAGTATCTTGCTTGTTTATGTTTGATTGTAGATAGATGGCTCGTCTTTGTTGTTCCGTTGAATTTTAATGCGTTCCTTGAGAAAGCAAAGTTGAAAGATGATGGTAGCAATTACACGGATCGGGTCCGTAACTTCGAGGATTATCCTCATTGCTGCACGTAAGAGTTACGTCTGGATGCACCGCTAGGTGACAGCTCTTCTTTGGAGCAACACCGGATGTTGTGAACGTCTGGCGAGCAAAGTCGATGACTACTCTATAGTTCAAGGTGCCATGCTTTACGGCTTAGAACCGGGACTTCAACGACGTTTTGAACGTCATGGAGCATATGAGATGTTCCAGAGTTGAAGTTAATATTCCAAAGTAATGCCCGGATTGAGAGATATGAAGTCTCCAATAAGTTCTATGGCTGCAAGATGGAGGAGAATAGTTCATTAGTGAGCATATACTCGTAATGTCCGGGTACTACAATCACTTGACACAATTGGGAGTTAATCTTCCGGATGATTGTGTCATTGATGAATTCTCCAATCACGCCACCAAGCTACAAAGGCTTCGTGATGAACTATAATATGCAAGGGTTAGTAAAGACTATACCTGAGCTCTTCGCAATGCTAAAGGCTGCGGAGGTAGAAATCAAGAAAGAGCATCAAGTGTTGATGGTCAACAAGACCACTAGTTTCAAGAAGAAAGGCAAAGGGAAGAAGAAGGGGAATCTCAAGAAGAACAGCAAGCAAGTTGTCGCTCAGAGAAGAAACCCAAGTCTGGCCCTAAACCTGAAATCGAGTGCTTCTACCGCAAGCGCATCGTCACCGAAGCGGAACTGCCCCAAGTATTTGGCGGATAAGAAGGATGGCAAGGTGAACAAAGGTATATGTGATATACATGTTATTGATGTGTACCTTACTAGAGCTCGCAGAGCACTGGTATTTGATATGGTTCATTGCTAATATTTGCAACTCAAACAGGACTACGGATTGCTTAACACCGCAAAGGACGAGGTGACGATGCGCGTGGGAAATGGTTCCAAAGTCGATGTGATCGCGGTCGGCACGCTACCTCTACATCTACCTTCGGATTAGTTTTAGACCTAAATAATTGTTATTTGGTGCTGCGTTGAGCATGAACATTATATCTGGATCTTGTTTGATGCGAGACGGTTATTCATTTAAATCGAGAGAATAATGGTTGTTCTATTTATATGAGTAATATCTTTTATGGTCATGCACCCTTGAGGAGTGGTCTATTTCTTATGAATCTCGATAGTAGTGATACACATATTCATAATGTTGAAACCAAAAGATGCAGAGTTGATAATGATAGTGCAACTTATTTGTGGCACTGCCGCTTAGGTCATATCGGTGTAAAGCGCATGAAGAAACTCCATACTGATGGACTTTTGGAGTCACTTGATTATGAATCACTTGGCACTTGCGAACCGTGCCTCATGGGCAAGATGACTAGAACACCGCTTCTCGGTACTATGGAGAGAGCAACAGATTTGTTGGAAATCATACATACGATGTATGTGGTCCGATGAATGTTGAGGCTCGTGGCGGATATCGTTATTTTCTCACCTTCACAGATGACTTAAGCAGATATGGGTATATCTACTTAATGAAACATAAGTCTGAAACATTTGAAAAGTTCAAAGAATTTCAGAGTGAAGTTGAAAATCATCGTAACAAGAAAATTAAGTTTCTACGATCCGATCGTGGAGGTGAATATTTGAGTTACGAGTTTGGTCTACATTTGAAACAATGCGAATAGTTTCAGCAACTCACGCCACCCGAACACCACAACAGTAATGGTGTGTCCGAACGTCATAATCGTATTTTACTATATATGGTACGATCTATGATGTCTCTCACTGATTTACCGCTATCGCTTTTGGGGTTATGCTCTAGAGACGGCCGCATTCACACTGAATAGAACACCGTCAAAATCCGTTGAGACGACACCTTATGAACTATGGTTTGGCAAGAAACCAAAGTTGTCGTTTCTTAAAGTTTGGGGATGCGATGCTTATGTGAAAAAGCTTCAACCTGATAAGCTCGAACCCAAATCGAGAAATGTGTCTTCATAGGATACCCAAAGGCAACAGTTGGGTACACCTTCTATCACAGATCCGAAGGCAAGACATTCGTTGTTAAGAATGGATCCTTTCTAGAGAAGGAGTTTCTCTCGAAAGAAGTGAGTGGGAGGAAAGTGGAACTTGATGAGGTAATAGTACCTTCTCCTTACTTGAAAGTAGTTCGTCGCAGAAACCAGTTTCTGAGACATCTACACCAAGTAGTGAGGAAGTTGATGATGTTGATCATGAAACTTCAGATCAAGTTACCGCAGAACCTCGTAGATCAACCAGAGTAAGATCCGCACTGAGTGGTACGGTAATCCTGTTCGAAGTCATGCTACTAGATCATGATGAACCTACGAACTATGAAGAAGCGATGGTGAGCCCAGATTCCGCAAAATGGCTTGAGGCCATGAAATCTGAGATGGGATCCATGTATGAAAACAAAGTGTGGACTTTGGTTGACTTGCCCGAGGGTAGGCAAGCAATAGAAAACAAGTGGATCTTCAAGAAGAAGACCGACGCGACGGTAATGTTATCGTTTATAAAGCTCGACTTGTCGCAAAAGGTTTTCGACAAGTTCAAGGGATTGACTACGATGAGACCTTCTCACCCGTGGCGATGCTTAAGTCCGTCCGAATCATGTTAGCAATTGCCGATTTTATGATTATGAAATTTGGCAAATGGATGTAAAGACGCATTCTGAATGGATTTACGGAAGAAGAGTTGTATATGATGCAACCGAAGGTTTTATCGATCCAAAGGAGCTAACAAAGTATGCAAGCTCCAGCGATCCATCTATGGACTGGTGCAGGCATCTCGAGTTGGAATAAACGCTTTGATAGTGTGATCAAAGCATTTGGGTTTGTACAGACTTTTGGAGAAGCTCAGTATTTACAAGAAAGTGAGTGGGAGCTCAGAGCATTTCGATATTATATGTGGATGACATATTACTGATCGGAAATGATATAGAATTTCTGGATAGCATAAAGGGATACTTGAACAAGAGTTTTTCAATGAAAGACCTCGGTGAAGCTGCTTACATATTGGGCATTAAGATCTATAGAGATAGATCAAGACGCCTAATTGGACTTTCACAAAGCACATACCTTGACAAAGTTTTGAAAAAGTTCAAAATGGATCAAGCAAAGAAAGGGTTCTTGCCTGTGTTACAAGGTGTGAAGTTGAGCCAGACTCAATGCCCGACCACTGCAGAAGATAGAGAGAAAATGAAAGATGTTCCCTATGCTTCAGCCATAGGCTCTATCATGTATGCAATGCTGTGTACCGGACTGATGTGTGCCTTGCTATAAGCCTAGCAGGAAGGTACCAAAGTAATCCAGAGTGGATCATCGACAGCGGTCAAGAACATCCCGAAATACCGAAAAGGACTAAGGATATGTTTCTCGATATGGAGGTAACAAAGAGCTCATCGTGAACGGTTACGTTGATGCAAGCTTTGACACCGATCCGGACGATTCTAAATCGCAGATCGGATACGATTTACACTAAACGGAGGAGCTGTCGGTTGGTGCGTTCTAAACAAAGCGTCGTGAAGGGATCTACATGTGAAGCGGAATACATAGCAGCTTCGGAAGCAGCTAATGAAGGAGTCGGATGAAGGAGTTCATATCCGATCTAGGTGTCATACCTAGTGCATCGGGTCCAATGAAAATCTTCGTGACAATATCGAGCAATTGCCTTAGCAAAGGAATCCAGATTTCACAAGAGGACCAAGCACATCAAGAGACGCTTCAATTCCATCCGGACTTAGTCCGAGACGGAGACATAGAGATTTGCAAGATACATACGGATCTGAATGTTGCGAGACCGTTGACTAAGCCTCTTCCACGAGCAAAACATGATCAGCACCAAGACTCCATGGGTGTTAGAATCATTACTATGTAATCTAGATTATTGACTCTAGTGCAAGTGGGAGATCAAGGAAATATGCCCTAGAGGCAATAATAAAGTTATTATTTATTTCCTTATTTCATGATAAATGTTTATCATTCATGCTAGAATTGTATTAACCGGAAACATGATACATGTGTGAATGCATAGACAAAACAACATGTCACTAGTATGCCTCTACTTGACTAGCTTGTTAATCAAATATGGTTATGTTTCCTAACCATGAACAAGGAGTTGTTATTTGATTAATGAGGTCACATCATTAGTAGAATGATCTGATTGACATGACCCATTCCCTTAGCTTAGCACACGATCGTTTAGTATGTTGCTACTGCTTTTATCCATGACATATACATGTTCCTGTAACTATGAGATTATGCAACTCCCGTTTACCGGAGGAACACTTTGGGTGCTACCAAACGTCACAATGTAACTGGGTGATTATAAAGGAGTACTACAGGTGTCTCCAAAGGTAGATGTTGGGTTGGCGATTTGAGATTAGGTTTTGTCACTCCGATTGCTCTGGAGAGGTATCTCTGGCCCTCTCGGTAATGCACATCATCAAGCCTTGCAAGCACTACAACTAATGAGTTAGTTGTGAGATGATGTATTACGGAACGAGTAAAGAGACTTGCGGTAACGAGATTGAACTAGGTATTGGATACCGACGATCGAATCTCGGGCAAGTAACATACCGATGACAAAGGGAACAACGATGATGTTATGCGGTCCGACCGATAAAGATCTTCGAGAATATGTAGGAACCAATATGGGCATCCAGGTCCCGCTGTTGGTTATTGACCGTGAATAGTTCTAGGTCATGTCTACATTGTTCTCGAACCGTAGGGTCCGCACGCTTAAGGTTTCGATGGCGATTATTATGAGTTTATGTATTTTGATGTACCAAGAAGTTCGAGTCCCGGATGTGATCACGGACATGACGAGGAGTCTCGGAATGGTCGAGACATAAAGATTGATATATTGGAAGCCTATGTTTGGAGTTCGAATGGTTCCAGGCGCGCGGAATTTATCTGAGTACCGGAGGTTACCGGAACCCCGGGAGGTAAATGGGCCTCGATGGGCCTTAGTGGAAAGGAGAAGGGCAGCCCTAGGAGGCGCGACGCCCCCCTTCCCTAGTCCTACTAGGACTAGGAGAAGGGGCCGCCCTCTCTCTCTTTCCTCCCGGAATCCTAGTCCAACTAGGATTGGGGGAATCCTACTCCCGAGGGAGTAGGACTCCTGTATGCGCCTCTTGGCCGCCCCCCTCCCCTGGCTCCTTTATATACGGGGCAGGGGGCACCTTGAACACACAAGTTGATCGTGAGATCGTTCCTTAGCCGTGTCGGTGCCCCCTCCACCATATTCCACCTCGGTTATACTGTCGCAAGCTTAGGCGAAGCCCTGCGCCGGTGAAACATCAAGATCGCCACCACGCCGTCGTCGACGAAACTCTCCTCGACACTCGGCTGGATCGAGTACGAGGGACGCCATCGAGCTGTACGTGTGTCAAGAACTCGGGCGCCGGAGTAACGGTGCCGGATCGGTCGGATCGCGAGGAGAACGTCGACTACTTCCTCTACGCCAGATCGCTTCCTCTTGGGTCTACAAGGGTATGTAGACAACACTCTCCCCTCTCGTTGCTATACATCACCATGATCTTGCGTGTGCGTAGGAAAATTTTTGAAATTACTACGTTCCCCAACAGATACGGAGGCTCGACCTGCAGGGGGCCATGCAGGATTTAGCACGTTTATTAGTGCCCCTCTTGGAAAGGCAGGAAAGGGGCTGGCCACTACCAGCACCCGAAGCCACCCCCGCATCACAACCAGCATCCTCGACCCGCGAGGCAACAACCTCTTTGGCTTTAGCAATGGCTGCCTGAGCCAATTCATTAGCCCGAATAATAGCAAGAAGCGAACTAGGAGAACCAACAGAAGAATCAACCACCACACCCACATCCGACATAATGTTTAAAAGATGATCATCAGACATCGAAGGTAAAACCGCCCGAACCGGAGAGACAGTGACAGAAGAGGTTGGGGAGGTACCTGGGGGAGGGAGATCCTTCGCCGCAGCCCGCTTCTCCGCCCTTTCCAGGATAGAACCACCAGAATGCGCCACCCGTCTTCCTTTGCGGGCCGTGGACACCGGGGATCGGATAGCAGGCGACCACGCAGCAGGAGAACCAACATGGGGACCCGAGCGGGACATGGAGCCCAGATCTTGATCAAGACGCCGACAGATCCCCGTCATGGATTGCTTTGAGCCCGACGAATTCCGGCTCTTAGCCGAGAACTTGCGTACTGAGGATTTCTTCTTCGAGGGGGGCTGGGATTCCATCATATCACGGGCCGGAGAGACAGGGAGATCTTCAATTCCCGAATGGGTGGGGGAGAGAGGGCGAGCAAGAAGATTGGAGCATGCACCAGACACAGGGGTAGCCAAGCAAGGCGGAACCTTTGGCAGATCAGCGACAACAGTTGGAGCAGTCTGAGCAGCAGGGGGATCATCGAGTCATCACGAGGAGCATCACCAAAAGGAGCTTGGGATTGAAACAACTCACGTTCGGAGTCTGCCAGGCCATCCCATTCAGATTGAGTGAAGCGGAGATTAGACCCAAAACTCTGATTAGGGCCACCAAAAGATCCATCCCCCTCCTTGTCATGTTTATCCGAAGGATTAGCAGGAGGAGGGGGGAGGGGGGGCTTGGAAAGCCGCCGCCCCCTCCACCTGCACCCGCAGCCTAATACCATTGGGAGATGGGTAAACATCAATAGAGCCATACACCTGTTCAGGATCAATGCACCAAACCTTCATCCTAGTAGGACCAACCTTGTTCAAAGAATCCTCATCCACCTCAATGGGTTTCCCAATCAAAACCCCAAAGGACATGAGGAAAGCAGACGAGCGCAGACCAGCAGGCAGGTCATCGATCAACACCCACACTTGAGAAAGAGGGCCAACTGTAGTATCATTGTAGGAAGCCGCTTTAACAGAAACCACCAGTTGATTGAGAGGCAAGGTGAAGCTAGTGCAAGAGGCAATCATTCGCAAGCATTCTTTGGAGGGGAACACCACAGAGAAATCAAAATCCGATATCTGCACAACTTGTCAGTCCCATCCAGCCACATCCCAAATGCGAAGCCCTTCCAGAAGAGTTTGGGGCGAAATCTTTTGGTCTTTGACCGAGACAATTGCCGCATTGGACAGCGCAGGTGCCACCTCCCGAACAGGAAGGTCACCATCGAAGGCGAAGAAGGAGCAGCCAGGGAGACCCAAGCCGAACTGGAGGACCGGGGGAGGTTTCTGCCTAGCCATGCAGTTGACCGTGAGGTGACCATCAGAGCGACATATCAAGCAGAAGGGGGGATTGGTGCAGCGAGACTGGAAGTGCCCAGGCCTGTGACAAGCGAAGCAGGTGAGCGCCGAAGGGTTGCTGTGGGAGGAAGGGAAGGGACGGGGTTGCTGAAGCGACGGGGGAGGAGGAAGAATCCCATCCCCCATTCCCGGAGGGAGGGGCGCTCCCGAGGCTGGACCAGGCGGCCGACGCGCCGGCCCCGCGAAGGACCGAGGCGGCGGACGAGAACCAGATCCAGCCCCAAACGAGCGAGGAGGCGGGGGAGGCAAGGGGCACGACGGGGCAGACGAGCCACGCCCCGCACCCTGAACGGGGAGGGAGGCAGAGGACGAAGACACCCCACCGCCGGAGGCCACCGCCGCCTCCCACGGATCCAGCACTGGAGAAGGAGAAGGACCAGATCCAGAGCCCTGCGGACCGGATCCAGTCGCACCGTCCCTATCCGAGCGCAGCACCCGCTCCGGACCCGAAGCCCAGGCCTCGCGGGCACGAGCCGCCTGCTCGCGCGCCGCCTGCTCCGACTCCAGCTTGGAGCGGAGCGAAGCCTCGAGCTCCAGATCCACCGCGGAGGCAGGGGAGTCCTCGCGGCGCCGCTTGCTACCAGAGAGCGCCTCGCAGGAAGAACCCCTAGATTTGTCCATGGAGATCACCGCAGCAAAAGGAAGAAGGAGGGTGGGGGTGGGGGGATCTAATGATGCAACGGATGGGAAGACGGTAGCGGCGCAGATCAGAGGCGGAGGCAGGAAACCCTAGCAGGGGGGACCGAACCGCGTGGAATCCATAAATAGCCTGAGCGAGCCGTGCCCACCTGGGCCCGACTCGCCAAATGTGCCGAAGGAGGATGAGAAGCCGGTAGCCGGGCGGTGGGCCCAACTAGGCCAAACGAAACGAGAGGGGGAAAATCGACCACAGAAGAGAGGGAGGAGGGAGGGAGGCCCACTAGCCAGCACCACCCCGCCAGGCCCAGCAAGCCCACACGAGGAGCTGGCCCGCGGTCCGGGGGACACCGCACAGAGATCTGGATCTAGGTTACACGGAGCGACCAGTGACCCCGTCGTCGCCGCCACCGGCGACGAAGCCACCGCAAACGTAGACGGAGAGGGAGGTGGAGAGCCTCCAAGCTCCCCATCAGGAGCAGAACCCAAGACACCAGGAGCAGGAGACGCAGCAGCAAACTTACCAGATTTACACCGACGCCGCGAGATCCGGATCCAGCCGTCGACCGGCGGAGACACCACCACCGGCCGGCCCGGCCCCGATTCATGAACTTATGCGAGGCGAGGCGCGGCGAGCCACCCCGCCCCAGGCAAGGGGCACAAGACCACCGGGAGGAGGCCAACGATCACAAGATCCTCCTCATCGGACACCAGGGCCCAAAAACGAGATCCAAGTATCGGCAGCGGAGAGGAAGGAGGGGAGAGCCCCACTCGCGGGGAGACAGGGGAGGAGAGAGGGAGAGCATCTGCACGCGGAGAAGAGAGCGACCGGACGCAGGCCACCGGGGCAGGGCGGGGAGCGGGCCTGCCGAGGCGAGGAGGAGGGGAGGAAAGGAGGGGGGAGGAAAGAGGAGCCATCCGGTTCCGTAGACTTGGGACCCACGGCTACGGGTCCTGCTTTATCGCTTTTCTCCCTTCAGCTTCTCTACGTCTCCTCATTCATTCCGTCTATAAGCTTCGGTTTCAATTGTTCGTGATCTCTTCTTCTCCTCACTGTTTCTTCTACATGGGCATGTGTTCTAGTATATGTGATGATTTTTTTCCTAATGCTAATGTCCAACAACACTCAAGTCGTTTTGGTTTTTCCTTTTTTTTTGATGCTAGGATTTTGGATATGATCCGCCGTGATTTGTTGCTAGGTTTTGTTATTGAATCCAAGGTTTGTCACCTCTCATAAGGTAGGTTGTGATTGGATCTTTTCATCTTTTGATGTGTTTCTTTCATATTCATTTTCCTGTAACTCTAGATTCCTTTGTCATTGACCTATTTTTCTGTGTGACTTTTCGTAATGGCTTATCCTGTTATAGTAGGCCCGATCGCCCTTGTCCTACGGGTGATGAATCTCTTGCCAGGTTCTTGGTTATGATGGATTCGAGATATATGAAGCGTGTGGTAAGTCTGCATCCACCCCTTCACTTCGTTCATCTTTTTTTTCTTATGCGTTTATACGCTTGCATGATATATCCACATTAGATCGAAAGTTTACCTTCGGTTGTAAATTTTGTTCACTCTGTTCATCTTTTTTTGCTTTCTTCGTCTAGGTAATACCAATGCCCTTAATTCATTCTAGCTTAAAGAAAGTTTTGTGTTTTCTTTTTCTTTTGTTTGTAATTATTATGTCTTGGTTTATTGATGTTTATTCTTTTCCTGGCCTTTGGATCTTTCTTATGTATTTGTGCATATGGTGGTGTGTTTAATGTTGGAAATTTTGTGAAACTCTTTAATTTGCCACATTAGGAACTCAAAATGAAAATCTATTTGTGTTAGGAACATAAAGTGAAACACTTTTTTAATCTGTCTACTTACATCATAGTAATTATTAAAGTTGCACTAGTTTATACTTGTTCTTGCATGATAAGAAATAGTACCAGGTTTGTGTAATTGTGAGCAACTTTTTAATTTATTCTAACTCATGCATATAAGAAAAGAGTTTGCCAACAAGTATTCATGATTGTTCATGTTAGGCATAGTTGTATAATATTAATTTCTTTCCTAAAACCGTGTTTTTTCTTTTAGGGTTAAAACAATCCCATAATTCATTCTTCCATAGAAAGAATTATTGTTATTCTTTATTTTTGTCGTCTTTCATTCGCCGGTTAGGTAAAATCATTTCTAGAACTCTTTCCTCCTTTGATTAATTTTTTTATTATCTATTTGTTTCTTTTTTTTTCACATTGCCACTTTTGGGTAACACCACTTCCATGATTCTTTCTTCCTTAGATTGAAATTTAATTTCCATTTCCTGTATTTTGTTCATTTCTTCATTGAAATTTAATTTATTTCTTCTATTTATTTTGTTTTTAAAAGTCAGATTGTTTATTCTTTTTTCTTGATATGTTGCGCGACAATTAATTTTCAACGTGAACACAATATATAACATAAAAATATGCACACTCAATTCTATTTTTTTAATCAATTACTCATACGAGAAGTGTACCTTTATGTCCCTCGGTCCCTCAGTTGGCCTAGTTTACACACTCAAGTTTATGTGAGGTAACTTGCAAATGTATAACAAATCCAAATTAGGTGTATTTTTGATTTGCTTGACTCTGGAAACGTAAGAATAGAATAAGTGAGGATTACTGATTTCAGATCATGTCCATTCGAATCGTACATGGATTGTTTGCACCAAAGTTTGATCTTTTTCACAAAGAAGGATTAACACCCCCCCGCCCCCCTCTCTGCATCGAGTGCACCAAAGTTTGATTGATTACACCATATGAGAAACCAATAATTCATTTCGATTTGAATAGATGAAACATTTCCTACAAACACAATGCAAATAAATTCTTAGAAAAAAATCATATATGATTCGATTCTAGGATCAAATAATCCACAAAGAAATAATTCATAAATAGTGTGTTTCTCTATATTTCCTATAAAATTTTTTTGAATCGAATAAAATCCTAAATGTAATGGTGTAGCTAACTAGCAACACAAAAATGTTAGACATACAAAGACTTACACGCTTTTATACGCTCCTTCCATCTAACAACCAATCACAAACCTCTCCCGATTTTCAGGGGGTGGGCCGCCCCGCTCACCTATTGACCAATAAAGTTAACTATCCTGTAAAAGCCTGTAAATCGTTTGAACGTGTAGCATTGCCGCTAGCAACACATATGGTGTCTCGTGTATTTCTCGAGAATGAATCAGTCGACGGCACAGTCGACGGCATGACGTGGGGCGCCTCAGCCGCGTCCACCTCCTCCCCCGGCGGCGTTGGTGAAGAAGGAGAGCAGGTCCACGGAGGAGCCCACTCTTCCTCCAGCGCCAGGCTGTATGTCGTCGAGGAAGAGCTGTTCCTCGGGCACCCGGAACGCGCCATGCGCGCAGGCGAGCGCGGCGCCGGCCGCGAGGGCGGAGAAGACGATGGACCCGACGGAGGTCACGAACACGACGAACGCCGACGCCGCCAAGAGCCCGCCCAGCGTCTCCCTCTCGGAGAAGGTCTTCCCAAAGGCCGCGAGCGGGGGCGCGTCGGCGGGGCGGAGGAGGTAGAGCACGCACCAGGCGGCGAGGAGCGCGAGCAGGGCGGCGAGCGCGAACGGGTGCGCGAGGAGGGAGGCGGCGAGGGAGAACGCGACGAGGAGGGCGTAGTTGACGCGGAAGTAGGCGAGGTTCCTGCGGACGCGGGCGGTGGCGTCGGCGAGGGATTCCGGGCGGCTGAGCGCCGCGCGGTCGAGGAGCTCCGCCCACGGGCGCGCGCCGGAGAGGGAGCGCTTGGCGGAGTCGAGGAGGCGAGCGAGGTAGGCGCGCTGGTCGGCCGCCGAGGAGGTGTCCGGGACAGGGAGGACGATGGTGGTGGTCGCGGCGGTGGCCGCCGGGAGAACGGAGACGGGGAGGAGGGGAGGAGAAGCCGCAGCCATGGCGTCGATGGATGCCACCGTAGACAATAATGTTTTCTTTATCTGGGAGAGATGAATGTTTAGGAGCGATGAACGATGGCGCGCGTTTCCCTCTCTGTTAACAAGCGAAGGTCAACCGTCAACGGTCAGCCTCGTCTCTCTCTCTCTCTCTCTCCCCCCTCCGCGTTGACATTTCTGTCTCCTAATTTGGCCTGAACTGGTGGATACATTCAAGCTGAATTTGTAAACGCTGATAAGTAAGTAGTTTGGCTAGACCAGGCATCAGTTTGAGATTGCTGGTCAAATACAAAACTCGTCAACTTACCACTCCGGTAGGTAAAGATGGTATTTTTAATAAGTACTCCCTCCGAAAAAGCTTGTCCGACGAAAAATAAAATAAAATTACAACCAAACAAAATTGGTTTTCTTTTTCTTTGATTGTACGTCATTCGTCATAGATTAAAATATGCACTAAACCAACAATAAAAAAAGGACATTGTAACCATTGTCGTCATGTCAGTCTTTGAAGAGATAATAACATCCCCCGCAAATAAACGATGAAGAACACTAGTTCTGGCATTACCCTATGCAATGCAGATTTCCAATCTTTGAATAACCGTCTAGAGGGTTGGATGAAGCAAGCCATGTTGCAGAACAAATCGAAAGATGGAATCCAAATCGCCGTACCAAGAGCCAACCAACTGCTTCTCTTAATTGACACGCCAACTGCCAAGATCCATTGAGAACCAACAAAATCCAACAACACCTACCTTCACATGCCCTTCTTCGACGCCATACTGAACGTCGTCGAGGTAGGGAGGTGACAGAGAGACCTTTGTTACAGCACACCATCATCTTCACCACTTCGTCAATGCCACCAGGAAAACAAAATCTAAGGAAAGCAAAGACCTATAAAAACTACGAAAATCAAAAGGGACAGACCGAAAATGCCGCTCGAGAATGTCAGCGGCTGATGCGTCTCCAATGTATCTATAGTTTTTTTATTGTTTCATGCTATTATATTATCTATCTTGTATGTTTTATATGCATTTATATGCTATTTTATATGATTTTTGGGACTAACCTACTAACCTAGAGCCCAGTGCCAGTTTCTGTTTTTTCCTTGTTTTTGAGTTTCGCAGGAAAGGAATATCAAACGGCGTCCAATTGACCTGAAACTTTACGACGATTGTTTTTGGACCAAAAGAAGCACACGGAGTACCGGAGATGCACCAGAGGAGTCCCAAAGCCACCACAAGGGTGGAGGGCGCCCCCGCCCACCTAGGGCGCGCCCTCCGACCTTGTGGGCCTCTCGTGGACTCCCCTGACTTGTTCTCGACGCCAACACCTCTTATATATCCCCAAACCTTTAGAACAGAACCTAGATCGGGAGTTCCGCCGCCGCAAGCCTCTGTAGCCACCAAAAACCAATCGAGGCCCTATTTCGGCACCCTGCCGGAGGGGGGAAATCATCGCCGGAGGGGGAAATCATCACCGGTGGACATCTTCATCATCTCGACGGTCTCCATGACGAGTGATACGTCTCCAACGTATCTATAATTTTTGATTGTTCCATGCTATTATATTATCTGTTTTGGATGTTTAATGGGCTATATTATACACTTTTATACTATTTTTGGGACTAACCTATTAACCGGAGGCCCAGTCCAAATTGCTGTTTTTTTCCTATTCAGTGTTTCGCAGAAAAGGAATATCAAACGGAGTCCAAACGGAATGAAACCTTTGGGAGAGTCATTTTTGGAACAAACGCAATCTAGGAGACTTAGAGTGGACGTCAAGGAAGCAACGAGGCGGCCACGAGGCAGGGAGACGCGCCCAGGGGGAGTAGTCGCGCGCCCCCACCCTCGTGGGCCCCTCGTGGCTCCCCTGACCGACTTCTTTCGCCTATATATACTCATATACCCTAAAAACATTAGGGAGCACCACGAAACCCTATTTCCACTGCCGCAACCTTCTGTACCCGTGAGATCCCATCTTGGGGCCTTTTCCGGCGCTCCGCCGGAGGGGGAATCGATCACGAAGGGCTTCTACATCAGCACCATAGCCTCTCCGATGATGTGTGAGTAGTTTACCTCAGACCTTCGGGTCCATAGTTATTAGCTAGATGGCTTCTTCTCTCTCTTTGGATCTCAATACAAAGTTCTCCTCGATCTTCTTGGAGATCTATTCGATGTAATTCTTTTTGCGGTGTGTTTGTCGAGATTCGATGAATTGTGGGTTTATGATCAACATTATCTATGAACAATATTTGAATCTCCTCTGCATTCTTTTATGTATGATTTGTTATCTTTGCAAGTCTCTTCGAATTATCAGTTTGGTTTGGCCTACTAGATTGATCTTTCTTGCAATAGGAGAAGTGTTTAGCTTTGGGTTCAATCTTGCGGTGTCCTTTCCCAGTGATAGAAGGGGCAGCAAGGCACGTATTGTATTGTTGCCATCGAGGATAAAAAGATGGGGTTTATATCATATTGCTTGAGTTTATCCCTCTACATCATGTCATCTTGCCTAATGCGTTACTCTGCTCTTATGAACTTAATACTCTAGATGCATGTTGGATAGCGGTCGATGTGTGGAGTAATAGTAGTAGATGCAGAATCGTTTCGATCTACTTGTCGCAGACGTGATGCCTATATACATGATCATGCCTAGATATTCTCATAACTATGTACTTTTCTATCAATTGCTCGACAGTAATTTGTTCACCTATCATAATACTTATGCTATCTTGAGAGAAGCCGCTTGTGAAACCTATGGCCCCCGGGTCTAATTTCCATCATATAAGTTTCTGATCTATTTTATTTTGCAATCTTTACTTTCCAATCTATATCATAAAAATACCACAAATATTTATCGTATTATCTCTATCAGATCTCACTTTTGCAAGTGGCCGTGAAGGGTTGACAACCCCTTTATTGCGTTGGTTGCAAAGTTCTTATTTATTTGTGCAGGTACGAGGGATTTGAGTGTAGCCTCCTACTGGATTGATACCTTGGTTCTCAAAAACTGAGGGAAATACTTACGCTACTTTGCTGCATCACCCTTTCCTCTTCAAGGAAAAACCAATGCATTCTCAAGAGGTAGCAACGAGGAGGGAGTAGTTCACCCTCGGGGCTGAGGGTATGTACCAGTAGCTATGTGTTTGATCTCTCTCTCTCTCTCTCTCTCTCTCTCTCTCTCTCTCTCTCTCTCTCTCTCTCTCTCTCTCTCTCTCTCTCTCTCGTCTTTGGCACTATTCTGATGTACTGCGAGCTTTGCTATTATAGTTGGATCTTATGATGTTTCTCCCCCTCTACATTCTTGTAATGGATTGAGTTTTCCCTTTGAAGTTATCTTATCGGATTGAGTCTTTAAGGATTTGAGAATACTTGAAGTATGTCTTGCATGTGCTTATCTATGGTGACAATGGGATATTCACGTGATCTACTTGATGTATGTTTTGGTGATCAACTTGCGGGTTCTGTGATCTTGTGAACTTATGCATAAGGGTTGGCACATGTTTTCGTCTTGACTCTCCGGTAGAAACTTTGGGGCACTCTTTGAAGTTCTTTGTGTTGGTTTGAATAGATGAATCTGAGATTGTGTGATGCATATCGTATAATCAAACCCGCGGATACTTGTGGTGACACTGGAGTATCTAGGTGACATTAGGGTTTTGGTTGATGTGTGTCTTAAGGTGTTATTTTAGTATGAACTCTAGGGCTGTTTGTGACACTTATAGGAATATCCCAATAGATCGATCAGAAAGAACAACTTTGAGGTGGTTTCGTACCCTACAATAATCTCTTCGTTTGTTCTCCGCTATTAGTGACTTTGGAGTGACTCTTTGTTGCACGTTGAGGGATTGTTATATGATCTAATTATGTTATCATTGTTGAGAGAACTTGCGCTAGTGAAAGTATAAACCCTAGGCCTTGTTTCAAAGCATTGCAATATCGTTTGTGCTCACTTTATCTTTGGCTACCTTGCTGTTTTCATATTTTCAGATTACAAAAACCTTTATCTACTATCCATATTGCACTTGTATCACCATCTACCATTATATTGGGTGTGTTGGGGACACAAGAGACTCTTTGTTATTTGGTTGCAGGATTGTTTGAGAGAGACCATGTTTATCCTACGCCTCCCACGGATTGATAAACCTTAGGTTATCCACTTGAGGAAAATTTGCTACTGTCCTACAAAACTTTGCGCTTGGAGGCCCAACACGAGTCTACAAGAAGGTTGCGTAGTAGACATCAAGCTCTTTTCTGGCGCCATTGCCGGGGAGGTTAGTGCTTCAAGTTATATATTTAGATCTTGCAATGGAATCTTTTAGTTCCTTGTTTTATCACTAGTTTAGTCTATAAAAGAAAATTACAAAAAAATGGAATTGAGGTTGCCTCATATGCTTCATCTTTCTAATATCTTTCCTGAAAATAAGGATTTCGATAATTATGCTGAATTGCTAGACGAAGAATGCAATAAAATATTTGACATACAATCTTTGAATGATGAGCATGATTGCAATGTTGTTAGTATGAATTCTTTGAATATCCATAGTACTAATGATGATTGCACTAGTCATGATAAAAATGTTTCTTATAAGCATGTCAATTTTTGTAGAGTGCATAGAGTTTGCCATTACATACCAAAAAGCGAAGATAGATTTTGCAAGAGGCATAAGCATTTAGAAACTAAATGTTTGCAAGAGAGGCTAGATGTTTGTGCTGAAAAATTTAATATTTTTAGCCATCCTTGTGAACTTTGCAATGAACGTGGTCATTTAAATCTCCAATGCAAATTGTTTCATGATCGCATCATGTCCAAAAATTGTGATGACTTGATTTCCCTTGCACATCATAATGAACTTAGTTTGCTTCTGTGATATGAAGAAATGAAATGTATACTAAGGGTATTGCAGAATATAACCTTGAGAGATTTCTTGATTTTGATCTAGAGAAAATTTATATGTATTGTGCGGTAAATTGCATTGAGAATACTTATATTGCCAATTACTTAAAGACAAGAAAACAAATGGAAGATGAAGAGAATACTAATGAAGGGGAAGAGGTTTCCCAATATCCTCCTATTTTTTCTTATGATGAATCGGGTAACGAGGAGGAGCTTTTTATTCAAACAATCTCATCAATAAGGAGCTCCAAAAGGGCGATAAAACCCACACATGATGTGAAGAAGAAAAAGAAAAGACGGAGAAGCAAAGTTAAAGAGGTATCACTCCCAAATGATGTTGCTCCTATTATTGTTATGCCTATTACTCATTGTGATGATTATGGTTGGGAAAGTAATGATACTTGTTATAATCTTGAAAATCTTTTTGGCACCAACATAGAAAGTTGTGATGATAATAATTGCTATACTATTGGTGCTATTCATATTATTAATGATGAGAGTGATTATGCGTATGATATGCAAAGGCCCAACCTTGGGGATGCTATGTTTGATGAGAATGACATGTTTGAGAATTTATTTGCTACAATTAATGTTTGTCCCAAGCTTGGGGAGGCTATGTTTAATGCAGATGATATCTTTAGCCCCCCAAGTCTTGATGAGCAAATTTATTATGATGATAGCATGCCTCCTATTTATGATGATTGCAATATTTATGAAAGTGGGTTTGGAAGAGTGTCAACTATAGAAAGTAGTGATCCCACTATTTGGGAGGGTGTTGAATCTTATTATGATAAAAGTGTATTTGGAGAAGTCATGACTTTATTTAGTAATGATTCCACTATCTTGGAAGAGGTTTCAGTCGATTATGATGAGAACAAAGTTGCTACTTATGATGATTATTGTGATGTCACTTATGTTATAAAAAGTAGTGATTATTATATTTATAAAGCTTGTCATAATTATGATTACCCTTTTTCTGAACATTATTCTTTTAATATGGAAACAATTTATAGTATTCGAGTTTCTTATGATACTCCCACCATTCTGAATGAGAATAAATTTGCTTATGTGGGGACTAATAAAATTTCTATGCTTGTAGATCATGAAAAGAATGATTTATGTGATGGTTATATTGTTGAATTCATTCATGATGCTACTGAATATTATCATGAGGGAGGAATATATGCTTGTAGGAGTTGCAATAATATCAAGTTTCCTCTCTATATGTTGAAAATCTTGAAGTTATGCTTGTTTTGCCTTCCTATGCTAGTTGATTCTTGTTCCCATAAATTGTTTGCTCACAAAATCCCTATGCATAGGAAGTGGCTTAGACTTAAATGTGCTAGTCATATGCTTCATGATGCTCTCCTTGTGTTTCAATTCTTATCTTTTATGTGAGCATCATTGAAATCATCATGCCTAGCTATAAGGGCATTAAAGAAAATCGCTTGTTGGGAGACAACCCAACACTATTACCTACTGTTTTTGTGTGTCCACATGATTAAGCTACTGTAATGATCATGTTTTATAGAGTTTGTTTCAATAAAGTGCCATGTAAGACCTTTAGGATGATCTATGGTGATAGTTGATTTGATCTTGCTGAAAAACAGAAATTTTTGCGCTCACGAAAACAATTCTAATTTTTAGAAGAAGAGTACTTTTTAGTTGATTGTTTTTGAGGAATATTAATAGACAAATTTCCTAGGACTTCCTAATTTCTCAGGATTCTTGGAGTAGCAGAAGTATGGTGGTTATCCATATCATTACAGACTGTTCTGTTTTTGACAGATTCTGTTTGCAATGCATAGTTTGCTTGTTTTTGTGTTTCCATAGCTTATATTAAGCGATATAAATTGTGGAAATGATAAGGTACAATAGGAATTATGTATAAATAATTATGAATCTTGTCTTGTCAGTACCAAAGTGAATGATTCATTTTTATCATACTAATCTATCTCACGAAGTTCCGTTAAGTTTTGTGTTGTGAAGTTTTCAAGTTTTGGGTAAAGTTTTGATGGACTACGGAATAAAGAGTGGCAAGAGCCTAAGCTTGGGGATGCCCAAGTAACCCCAAGATAATATTCAAGGACAACCAACAGCCTGAGCTTGGGGATTCCCCGGAAGGCATCCCCTCTTTCGTCTTCGTTCATCGGTAACTTTACTTGGGGCTATATTTTTATTCACCACATGGTATGTGTTTTGCTTGGAGCGTCATTTTATTTTATTTTATTTTTCTTGCTGTTTGAATATATTCCAAGATCTTAAATTCTTAAATGTTAGAGAGTCTTCACATAGTTACATAATTATTCGACTACTCATTGATCTTCACTTATATCTTTTGGAGTAGTTTGTCATTTGCTCTAGTGCTTCACTTATATCTTTTTAGAGCACGGTGGTAGTTTTATTTTGAAGAAATTATTGAACTCTCATGCTTCACTTAATTACTTTGAGAGTCTTTCAACATCATGGTAATTTGCTTAGGTTATGAATTTAGTCCTAATATGATGAGCATCCAAAAGGGATATAGCAAAAACTTTCATATAAAATGCATTGAATACTATGAGAAGTTTGATTCCTTATGATTGTTTTGAGATATGAAGATGGTGATATTAGAGTCATGCTAGTGAGTAATTGTGAATTTGAGAAATACGTGTGTTAAAGTTTGTGATTCCTGTAGCCCCTGCATGCACGTATGGTGAACCGTTATGTGATGAAGTCGGAGCATGATTTATTTATTTATTGTCTTCCTTATGAGTGGCGGCCGGGGACGAGCGATGATTTTTCCCTACCAATCTATCTCCCTAGGAGCATACGGGTAGTACTTTGTTTTGATGACTAATAGATTTTTACAATAAGTATGTGAGTTATTTATGACTAATGTTGAGTCCCTGGATTATACACACTCTCACCCTTCCACCATTGCTAGCCTCTCTAGTACCGCGCAGCTTTTGTCGATACCATAAACCCACCATATACCTTCCTCAAAAGAGCCACCATACCTACCTATTATGGCATTTCCATAGCCATTCCGAGATATATTTCCATACAACTTCCACCGTTCCATTTATTATGACACGTTCCATCATTGTCATATTGCTTTGCATGATCATGTAGTTGACATCGTATTTGTGGCAGAGCCACCGTTCATAATTCTTTCATACATGTCACTCTTGATTCATTGCACATCTCGGTACCCTGCTGGAGGCATTCATATAGAGTCATATTTTGTTCTATAGTATCAAGTTGTAATCCTTGAGTTGTAAGTAAATAAAAGTGTGATGATCATCATTATTAGAGCATTGTCCTAGTGAGGAAAGGATGATGGATACTATGATTCCCCCATAAGTCTGGATGAGACTCCAAACAAAAAAATAAAAAATAAAAGTGGCCAAAAAAAAGAGAGGGCCCCCAAAAAACAACAAAAAAAGAGAAAAAGAGAGAAGGGACATCGTTACTATCCTTTTACCACACTTGTGCTTCAAAGTAGCACTAGGATCTTCATGATAGAGAGTCTCATATATTGTCACCTTTATATACTAGTGGGAATTTTTCATTATAGAACTTGGCTTGTATATTCCAATGATGGGCTTCCTCTAATTGCCCTGGGTCTTTGTGAGCAAGCGAGTTGGATGCACACCCACTTAGTTTCTTTTTGAGCTTTCATAAACTTATAGGTCTAGTGCATCCGTTGCATGGCAATCCCTACTCACTCACATTGATATCTATTGATGGGCATCTCCATAGCCCGTTGATACACCTAGTTGATGTGAAACTATCTTCTTCTTTTTGTCTTCTCCACAACCACCATATTCTATTCCACCTATAGTGATATGTCCATGGCTCACGCTCATGTATTGCGTGAAAGTTGAAAAGGTTTGAGAACATCAAAAGTATGAAACAATTGCTTGGCTTGTCATCGGGGTTGTGCATGATTTGAATATTTTGTGTGATGAAGATGGAGCATAGCCAGACTATATGATTTTGTAGGGATAAGCTTTCTTTGGCCATGTTATTTTGAGAAGACATAATTGCCTTGTTAGTATGCTTGAAGTATTATTGTTTTTATGCCAATATTAAACTTTTGTTTTCAATCTTATGGATCTGAATATTCTTGCCACAATAAAGAAAAATAGATGGATGAATATGTTAGGTAGCATTCCACAATTAAGCTTGGGGATGCTTGATACGTCTTCAATGTATCTATAATTTTTTATTGTTCTATGCTATTATATTATCTATCTTGGATGTTTTATATGCATTTATATGCTATTTTATGTGATTTTTGGGACTAACCTACTAACCTAGAGCCCAGTACCAGTTTCTGTTTTTTCCTTGTTTTTAAGTTTCACGGGAAAGGAATATCAAACGGAGTCCAATTGACCTGAAACTTTACGATGGTTGTTTTTGGACTAAAAGAAGCCCACAGAGTACCAGAGATGCACCAGAGGAGTCCCGAGGCCACCACAAGAGTGGAGGGCGCCCCCACCCCCCTAGGGCGTGCCCTCCGACCTTGTGGGCCCCTCGTGGACTCCCCTGACTTGTTCTCGATGCCAACACCTCTTATATATCCCCAAACCTCCAGAACATAATCTAGATCGGGAGTTCCGCCGCCACAAGCCTCTGTAGCCACCAAAAACCAATCAGGACCCTGTACCGGTACCCTGCCGGAGGGGGAAATCATCACCGGTGGCCATCTTCATCATCCCGGCGGTCTCCATGACGAGGATGGAGTAGTTCACCCTTGGGGCTGAGGGTATGTACCAGTAGCTATGTGTTTGATCTCTCTCTCTCTCTCTCTATCTATCTATCTATCTATCTATCTATCTATCTATCTATCTATCTATCTATCTCTCGTGTTCTTGATTTGGCACAATCTTGATGTACCGCGAGCTTTTCTATTATAGTTGGATCTTATGATGTTTCTCCCCCTCTACCTTCTTGTAATGGATTGAGTTTTTCCTTTGAAGTTATCTTATCAGGTTGAGTCTTTAAGGATTTGAGAATACTTGATGTATGTCTTGCATTTGCTTATATATGGTGACAATGGGATATTCACGTGATCTACTTGATGTATGTTTTGGTGATTAACTTGCGGGTTCTGTGACCTTGTGAACTTATGCATAGGGGTTGGCACACGTTTTCGTCTTGATTCTCCGGTTGAAATTTTGGGGCACTCTTTGAAGTTCTTTGTGTTGGTTTGAATAGATGAATCTGAGATTGTGTGATGCATATCGTATAATCAAACCCGCGGATACTTGTGGTAACATTGGAGTATCTAGGTGACATTAAAGTTTTAGTTGATGTGTGTCTTAAGGTGTTATTTTAGTACGGACTCTAGGGTTGTTTGTGACACTTATAGGAATAGCCCAATAGATCGATCAGAAAGAACAACTTTGAGGTGGTTTCGTACCCTACAATAATCTCTTCATTTGTTCTCTGCTATTAGTGACTTTGGAGTGACTCTTTCTTGCACGTTGAGGGATTATTATATGATCTAATTATGTTATCATTGTTGACAGAATTTGCACTAGTGAAAGTATGAACCCTAGGCCTTGTTTCAAAGCATTGGAATATCGTTTGTGCTCACTTTTATCTTTAGTTACCTTGCTGTTTTTATATTTTCAGATTACAAAAACCTTTATCTACTATCCATATTGCACTTGTATCACCATCTCTTCGCCGAACTAGTGCACCTATACAATTTACCATTGTATTGGGTGTGTTGGGGACACAAGAGACTCTTTTTATTTGATTGCAGGGTTGTTTGAGAGAGACCATCTTCATCCTATGCCTCCCACAGATTGATAAACTTTAGGTCATCCACTTGAGGGAAATTTGTTACTGTCCTACAAAACTCTGCGCTTGGGGGCCCAAGGCGAGTCTACAAGAAGAAGGTTGCATAGTAGACATCAGCGGCATGCTCCCCGATGCTAGAACGCCAAACTTCACTAGGGGAACACTAGCCCTAAGGGCATCTTCGAAGTGGACCTTCAAACAACCCTCATTCGCCCGGACCGTGCGATCTGGATGTGTTTTGCCATCCAAGGCGGGCCTGTATCAGTCTGTCGACCGGTCCGGACGTGATTTTCCCCTCAAATTGGAAGCAAACTGAGGGGCGTTGCGGGAGTCCGGACCACCTCCACGTAAGACTCCAACACCCCCAACCCACTGAAACCCCTCTCTCGGTCCCATTCTCTTCCACTCTGCCCCTGCCCCCTTGCTTTGCATCCGCATCCTCCTCCTCCGACGCCACTGCTGTACTTCTCCGACTACCACATAGGCATTACCGGACGTCTGCAACTACCACCCACGAGCCCGCTCGCCTTGTACTACGGTGTCGTCCACCCAGGATCTGTTCGTAGCCATGTACCTTTGTCCCCCTGTCGACGACGACGGCCATGGTTGATACCACGCCCGACAGGTGTTTGGTCAAATGCCATTGAGCTTATTTTCAAACTCCATGTCGTTTTTTTAGAGTAAGAAGGATGGTGGGGTACTCGACCATGGAGAATGAGTTGTTGTGCGATGTATGGTTTAGCCGTATCTATGGACTTCATAGGCAGGAGCAAAAGGAGGCTCTTTTGGCAGCACGTGCATGGTTCGTTTTATGCATGAAAGCACATTGAAAAACAGTATAACAGAGCCACCTAGGCCTTCTCACAGCGACTTGACACTCTCAACCATTGGATTTACTTATTAACGCACTAGATCGTTCCGTTGTCCCGCTAAACGCCGCTAGGATTTTTAACGTCGCCGCACCACGCGCATCCCAGCTAGCCAACGTTAATGGGCTGCTGCTCCCGAGATTGACCTCGATGCATTCTTCTAAGTCAGGCTAAGAAAACTGCACGGCCCATACTTTTCTAGCTGGCCTTGCACGCACGAGACCCTCCATCTCAAAAGAAAAGAAAGAGAGAGAAACCCCTCAGAAAAAAAAACAACAGAGAGAGAGATCGTTCCGGCCGCTCGCCTTGCCGTATTCTTGTAACCGCTTCCAAAGTCTAATCCCACCTAATCGCAAATTACGCCAGCTCACCATTAGATCCATCATTGGTCTCATAATCACAAATGACGCAGCGCATGTATGCATTTCTCGATCTCTCTCGATTTCGAATTAATTTCTAAGATCTTTCTTTTTTTTACCAATTTGTAATACTCTCTTCGTTCTTAAATATTTGTCTTTTAGATATTTCAAATGGACTACCACATATGAACGTATATAGACATATTTTAGAGTGTAGTTCACTCATTTTGCTCCGTATGTAGTCACTTACTGAAATATCTAGAAACACAAATATTTAGGAACAGAGGAAGTAGTACTACATATCAATGTGAATAATTAATAAGATGGTCGCATGCATCGTCCAGATGTAGAGGACGGGGTCTATCCTCCTTTCCAAAAAGAGAAAAACATATCAATGTGAAGAAGCTTTGTGAGTGAATGTCTTCAGAGTCGTTTGAGCGATTGAGCGACGCGGCGGTGGCACCGGTGAAGAAGCTGCTACCAGTCATCTGCAGTGTCACTTTGATCGGCCTGAGCTCCTGGCCGGAAAGCATCAGGTTTAGGTTTTCTGCCGCTGATTGAGCCCCTTTGCTCCTCCGATAACCCCAATCTCTACAACTACTCCAATGATAATGTAAGCAAATACTCAACTGAACTAACTCCTGCATATTGTTAGCAAATGGTTGTGACCATGCATATTTGCATCAATCTCTCGGCTGGGTTCAATGGACTGCAAGTATGAGGAGGACATCAAGGGTTGAGTCATCTTCATCAACAGATAAATTGTATTGTTTCTTATCTTCAAATAGTCGGGCGCAGCAACGCGCGCATTTATGTTCTAGTTGTGCCCTACAACATACAAATTATCCATGAACGCAAATGTAAAGTCGTTAGCCTATCAATGGTACACCATCCAGAACTCCATCATAAAGTATTAAGGTGAAGTTGATTGGAGGCAATGTGGCCATTGCGCGCGACAACCATGAAGATTGTAAGTTTTGATTTCTTGCTCTACATGTTGATTGGTTCATTCAGTCACTAATTGTTGCTCTACACGTTGTGTAACCTGCATGCGCTGCTGTGATGTACTACATGTCAAAGGGCAAACCATTCACACACATGCATTGTTGGATTAATCTCAAGGGACAATATGTGTAGGACAACATGTGTCGGAACTGGAGTTAGAGCATCTCCAACGGTCGCACAAAAATCCTGCGCCTAATAAAAGTTATAGTGCGCCACTATAGCACTTTTAATGCGCCGGGACCGACATTGCTTTAGCATACGTCCAAAAACGCGCGCCTAAAAAAGTACGCAGTGCAAATTATGAAGCGCGCGCAATCCGAAGCCCAAAATATGCTGCTCGCGATGGCGTTTTTCAGCGCATGCCCAATTTTAGCGCGCGCAATATTTTACAACAATCTGTTGGAGCTGTTCGACGCCCAGAAAAACGAATTAGCATGTGAAGCTCTTTTTGGGCGCATGTTAGAGATGCTCTTAGTATGTTGAATTTGATCTATCATGAAAAACTTGTCGACACCCAATTGAATTGGGAACTATTGTTGTACTAGACATATTTGCATGTTATTTATGGATGATGTGTGCTATTTCTATCCGACTTTTGATGAATTCCGTCATATGATGTCCGGTTTACGGCCCAGCATTGGAGATGCCCTAACACTGCTATACACAAGGGCACAACAAACACCTCTCACATATCCAACAGGGGCAGAGGAGAGGAGAAAAGAATTCCTTTCTAGAGGTTGTATGTAGTGATGCAGACCAGGAATAGAGTTCCGTAAAGATGACGTATTTGGTCCTCGGCCATGATCGCCTTCCCATTTTCATCTCAAATTGGGGTATATGTTTTGCAGTGCAACCTCTTTAAAGGAAAACAAACACCCAATCAAGCAAATTTGCATATCAAAAGCAGCTAGGTCGACGAAAAACAGAGCCTATTTCCTCCAAGGACATGTACTCTACAGTTGCAGGGTGCACCTAACGCAAATCCTAAATTGGACAGTAGTTCATGCAGCAAATCCCTGAAACTCAACAACCAGCACAATTGGACAAACACAGAGAACACCAGAAAGGATTCATGATTACGAATCGAACCGAGCAGTTGCAACATTTCCTTGCCATGGCAAGTCCGAAACCAAACCAACTAGATCACACAAGTACTCCAGCACTCATAAACACTGGCCATTAAACTGACACGACGTCTTACTGCAGCGGTTTCTCCTTAATAGGCAACGGACAGAATATTAGGAACTCTGAAGTTCATACAAGGCTCCATGCCATATGACGCGTCTAAAAGGTCGATCCGTTCCATCCAAAGTCCGAGCGCTGCATGGTAAAGAAAAAGGATTAATTAGAGTTCATATAATTAGCATCTACTAGTATAGAAAGGAGGCCATTGTGGAGCTAACACGACGACTACAAGTTCAAACGACAGATGGACATTTACATGATCTACTCTTGATGCAAAGCATGCAAACATTGAGCATGTTCTTGTGCAGGATGGGCCTAACAAACAGCAGAAATGCAATGAGAACATGATGATGTCTGATGAAGACGCATGGATGAGCAGTTGACCACAAATAATGTCTGCTTGCCTTTGAATCGTGGAACTTGAGGTAGAAGCGGGACTTGGGGATGGACAGCTTTGACTCCAGGATGGAAGCAATGCCGGCGCTCAGCTTCTTGTTCACATCAGGGTTCAGCCCTCCGATGGAAACCAGCTCGCCGTAGGCTGCAGGCTCCTGGGTACCTCCAAATGCCATGGGCACTGAACCCTTGAGAACAACCATCACATACTGTCGGAAGCACTCAAGTTAGTATCTGAATGAAAAAGGCAGTGAGGAAGAACTTTGATATACCACTACTCAGTCAGCTGAAAAACAGAAAACTGTCACAGCCTAAGTTTTCAGTAGTTCGAGTGTCTGACGTTGTATATTCTGCATCATATCATATCTCCAAATCTACAGAGCAACTCGGTCCGCTTCATTTTTATCTTAAATATGTCTGATATAACAACAAAAGAAGCTATTGGAGCCATTTCTTACTAATACTAATGTATTGCTATACTTGAAAACAACTAACCTAAGTACAACTAGCATTTCTTACTAATACTAATGTATTGCTATACTTGAAAACAACTAACCCAAGTACAACTTGAGAAACAAGGAAATGACCTGCATTTCTGTAAAAACATAAGCAAATAAAGTTCTGAAAGGTGGTAGGTGTGATGTTCATGGCATAGGGAAGCGCCTAGAGTAAAACATGAGCTGTCCAGATTAACAAAAGATTAATGGTACTGCGCATATTTTATAATTTTCTGATATATGGGGTTCTGAATTAGTAATTATAGAAGAACACGCAGAAAACAGCCATATCTTGTACCTCTACATAGGAAAGACAGGCAGAGCAAGTCAACATGTATTTCTGGAAAGACTTGCAGATATTGCCTCCCAAAGCAAAATAAACTGTGAAAACAGCATGTTCACTCTAGCCTTGCCATATACAATAATCATAGCCTCCTAATCAATTCCTCTGGTGCCACAATGACCAAGAAAAATGGGAAATATGAAGGTTTCAAAATTCTTTTGAGAGAAAGCTACACATAAGCTTCATGGTACTCTTGAAGTTTTCCAGACATCGTACACTGTTTACAGAGAATTTTGTAATGGTTGAAGATGTCGGCCATGTTCGTTATCTGATTTGTTGTTGCACGAAAGACAGGTTGGTTACATTTCACCTCTTTACCAAGTAACATGTATTTCAAGTTTCAGCATATTCATGTCACAGCAAGTAACAGCACATCAAACACCCTTGCTAACCTTGAAGAACATATCCAAAACGAGAAGACAACGAGTTGACCACCAAACAGCAACAAACTGAACCTTGGTTCCATTCGGGTTTAGTCCAAGCTTTCAATTTTCACGTGCATGCTAATTGATAAACAACATGAACTACAAAGTTTATTTGGTTCAACAAAACAAACAGATGACCATAAGAAGCACAGTCCTAAACTGGACATAATCCCAGATCACAACCTCGAACTTGCTCCACGCACGAAAATGTCATACAAACCTACAGATCAAAACCCCGTATCCGCAATTTCAGCAGTCACGGGACAAAGATCTTCCCGGGCAAAGCAACCATGAATAGCCGCCCAAAGGAAGGGGAACAAACCCCCAGCATCGAATCGATCCCCCAAAACCCTAACAGATTGAAGGGCCAGACCTAAGAGACGGATGGAATCCAGAGGACGGCCACGCCTATATGAATCAATAAGGAGATACGAACGCCTACGCAAGGCGGGATGTTGAGGAAAAGGGGGGAGATGGGGTAAGGAGCGTACGGCCTCCGGCTTGCCGATGATGGTTGCGACGGTGCTGGAGGCGTCGGCGAGGACGGCGGAGGTGTCCACCCCCTCCAGGTTCACGTTCGTCGACACGTTCAGGCAAGGCATCTTCCTCCCCCTCCGCTTCTTCTTCTTCTTCTCCCCTCTCTGCGCCTTGGTGGATGGGTGGGGAAGTGTGTAATGGAGAGTTGGAGACCTCACTCGACCTTGGCGAGGAAGGACAAAACCCTGACCACTCGTTCCTCGACCGGTCGACCCTATGTGTGATTGTGTGTGTGTGTCAAAAATAAAAGATTTTTTGATTAAATAGGATAATTAATGTCTACTTTTTAAACCTAAAACGTCTTACACTTTTTTATAAAATATCTTGTCCAACTATGTTTTTCTTTTACATAGCAACATATACTCAAAGTGTGACAACATTTTTACTAACCTGTTCCTCTGAAACAAGCTTGTGACACAAACATTTTCTTTTTGTTAATATTACTATACACTATGCTTCCTAACTTTTAAGACCTCACAATTAACTGAGGTCTCGATGCAAAAAAAAAATAACTGAGGTCTCCGATTAAAACTAGGTCATCCGATTTTCATCGGGTCATCAAATACAGTACATGCAACCACCTTCATAGAATACATCGCTTGTATGAGGTGGATAACAGAGAGTCACACCGCGAAAGGGCCACCAAATCACCGCATTATAAATAATAATAAAACACGATACATCATCTCCGCCACCCGCCAAACTAAATATTCCATCAATTCCAAAATATATACAAGGGCTATTAGTTTTTTGAAGAGTCAAATCCCTTCTACTTTGACCAGGTCCAGAGCCAAAAATATCGATAGTCACAATATTAGACAAAAAATATGGAAACTTGAATCTAATGATACCGTGTGATATTATGGATTTAATATATTTCTCTACAATTTTGATTAAAGTTAAAGAGGTTTGACTTTTTCAAAGAGTAATATACACTATATTTTGAACAGAGTGAGTAATTTGTTATAAGAAACCTAACAATACCAATAGCGCAGCAAAGCACGCCAAATCCTTCTAGTTGAAAACTAAGTCCTAAGGATCTTTTCGCAAAAAAAGAAAACTAAGTCCTAATGTCAAACTACAAAGACCAAACATTGTACACATGTGTCGCTACAAACAAGCAAGAAACAACACTACTCCCTGGTTAAAAGAGTGATGCTTTTGACATTCACATTGTCTTCAATATTTAGTTAAAACCATCATGTTATTTTTATAGTATATGTATAATCTTTAAAATTACTGTAAGAGTAAAATTTGGTTTTTACCTCATAGCGAAGATCTCGTGCCAGCGCTTTATACTATTTTAAGAAAATTGTGACATTTTACCCCTTATTTTTTTAATTCACATTTTTACCCCTTATGTATGACCATGTGTGCTAAAATTGACAAGCAGGCCCCTGTTGGTAAAGCTCAGAAAGACGCGGGCTCCAGGCAGGGGGTGGATGAGGCCACCCTCGGGACCCGTGCAAGTAAGGGTACTCCTATTTCCGCCGTTTGCTCAAACCTCCCTGCTCGCCCTCAGTCCCCCTCTATCGGCGTTCTGGGAACGGGGGTACCCAGACTTGCCTGCCTGCGGCCTATAGCGTGGCACAAGGAGTGGCCCAGTACGGCCCATCTTCATCAACACATGCTCAAGACCCTCGCGAGGGGCCAAGCCTCGCGTGGCGGACGACAGGAGGCTTCCTCGGGCACGGCCTCGTCAGGCTGGCTCGCGAGGAGGCGGAGAAATCAAGGCGGGGTACCTCGCGAGGTGCCCATGACGCAAGCCATGACGGCCAAGGCCAGGCGGGCGCCAGGCGGGCGCCGGCCTGCGTAGAGTCCTTGTTTCCTATTTGGTGCAAAGGGGGCAAGTGCAGGCGAGAGTATCAAGCAAAGGCAACCATTTCGGTGCAACAAGACCAAGACCAGCAGGACGGCAGAACAGAGGTCATCGTGGAGCCCAAGCCGGCGTCATCGCTGTGGTCTTTGGCAAAGCGAGGACCAACTTTAGTCAGGATAAGTGTACTAGATGTTCCCCTTCAAAATGGCCAATTGTTGGCGCCCTTCCCGCTCAATATTTGGGGAGAGGCCCAGGGCCTTTGCCTATAAATAGGACTAGCCACCCACATGGTAGGGGGGATCCGAGGCATCGGCATCTAGAGAGAGAAAGAGAGGCGACTGAACTCCCCTAGCAGTCCATCGCACCAGCCAAGAACAGACCCTCGCGAGGCTGTTCTTCCCTTGTACTGTTCATCATCAGCCCCCGAGGCAATCCACACACCACAAACTGGAGTAGGGTATTACACCACAATGGTGGCCTGAACCAGTATAAACCTCGTGTCCTCTGTGTTGTTCTTCGTGTAGTTTAGATCCTTGCGAGGCGGCGAGACATGGGTCGGCAGGGGGTGTGATCTCCGCGTGCACCCCAAAGTTCGAACCTTGAGGGTCTGCCGGAACCCGAAATCCGACATTTCCCCTCGTTCTCTGGGATTGAAGATCTCCCTGTGTCACCTCCTCCTTCTGATGGGCCGGCATCTAAGAAGAAGAAGAAAGTATCAGTCAAAAAGTTCTCAGCTAAGAGCAGGGCCTCCTCTGGTTCCAAGTAGTCCATGACGGGCCTGGCTCACCGTCTGGATAAGGATTTGGGGGCGGCTTCGGGGTCTAGTCAGGATTTGGCATCGCCTGCTACTTGCTCTCCGGTGGTGCGGTCTCCTGCGTCCACGGCGTGCAAGGGTCGGCGTGTTCGTGACTCTGGTGTGTCGATGGCGCTGCGGGCGAAGAAGCGTGCTGCAGCTAGAGACCTTCCTACTTCAGGTATGCCTGCTCAGTCCCCCTCCCCCCCATCTCCGATCCGCCTAGTTTTGCCTGCTCTTTCGGATGATCATTTGTTACACATTTTGTCAGACGTTGGTGTTTCCATTGATCTAGGGTTGGGTTCTCCGTCCTGTTTTCTTTATGTGATTAGGGCGAATTATAGGACCTTGAGAAGAGGTGTCTAGAGGGGGGGGTGATTAGACACTAAGTACCAAAGTTGCAGTTTTTAAGATCTTTAAGTTTAAGTGGAGTTTAGGCACAAGTTTAACATTCACAATACATAACAAGCAAGCATGCAAAGAGTATATGAGCAGCGGAAAGTAAAGCATGCAACTTGCAAGAATGTAAAGGGATGGGTTTTGGAGGATTCAAACGCAATTGGAGACACGGATGTTTTTGTCGTGGTTCCGATAGGTGGTGCTATCATACATCCACGTTGATGGAGACTTCAACCCACGAAGGGTAACGGTTGCGCGAGTCCACGGAGGGCTCCACCCACGAAGGGTCCACGAAGAAGCAACCTTGTCTATCCCACCATGGCCGTCGCCCACGAAGGACTCGCCTCACTAGCGGTAGATCTTCACGAAGTAGGCGATCTCCTTGCCCTTACAAACTCCTTGGTTCAACTCTACAATCTTGTCGGAGGCTCCCAAGTGACACCTAGCCAATCTAGGAGACACCACTCTCCAAGAAGTAACAAATGGTGCATTGATGATGAACTCCTTGCTCTTGTGCTTCAAATGATAGTCTCCCCAACACTCAACTCTATCTCATAGGATTTGGATCTGGTGGAAAGAAGATTTGAGTGGAAAATAACTTGGGGAAGGCTAGAGATCAAGATTCATATGGTAGGAATGGAATATCTTGGCCTCAACACATGAGTAGGTAGTTCTCTCTCAGAAAATGTATGCTGGAAGTGTACGCACGTTCTGATGGCTCTCTCCACGAATGAAGAGGAGGTGGAGGGGTATATATAGCCTCCACACAAAATCTAACCGTTACACACAATTACCAAACTCGGTGGGACCGAATCAACAAACTCAGTCGGACCGATTTAGTAAATCTAGTGACCGTTAGGGTTTTTGGTGGGACCGACATGCAACTCGGTAGGACCGATATGGTTAGGGTTAGGGCATAACGTAATCTCGGTGAGATCGATTACACAGACTCGGTGAGACCGATTTTGGTAATTAGCTAACCAGAGAGTTGGTCAGGCAAACTCGGTGGGACCGATTTTGGTAATAAGTTAACCAGAGAGTTTGCATTGTAATCTCGGTAGTACCGATTGCTCAAACTCGGTGAGACCAATCTTGGTAATGGACATACACAGAGAGATTACAATCCCATCTCAGTGAGACCGATTTGTCTAGGGTTTGTGGCAGTGGCTAAGACATCTGAACTCGGTGGCGCCGGATAGAAAGAATCGGTGGGGCCGAGTTAGACTTTTGGTTTAGGACATATGTGTGGAAGTGGGAAAGTAGTTGAGGGTTTTGGAGCATATCACTAAGCACTGTGGAGCAAGAAACTCATTAAGCAACACCTCATCCCTTCTTGATAGTATTGGCTTTTCCTATAGACTCAATGTGATCTTGGATAACTAAAATATAAAATGAAGAGTCTTGAGCTTGAAGCTTGAGCCAATCCTTTGTCCTTAGCATCTTGAAGGAGTTCCCACATCCTTTAGTCCATGCCACTCCATTGTTGAACTTTTCTGAAACATACTAGATAAAAGTGTTAGTCCAACAAGAGATATGTTGACATTAATTACCAAAACCACCTAGGGAGCACTTGTGCTTTCACGAATGAGTTTGCCCAAGTGGCTATTGCTAAAGCCAAAGAGGTTGCAGCCTCTGTTGGCGTTGTTGCTGCCCAGGGGCCGGTGGGGGATCGTGGAGAGGCAGATGGTTGTGGCCAGTCACCTCCTCCCCTCCCCAAGCGAAGAGGGGTCCGGCCAAGCGTTCGAAATCCTGTTTGGCCCCTTGCAGGTCTAGCCTTCGCATTAAAAATCTTTCTTATAAATGAAGGCCTTGTTCTGGAACGTTAGTGGTTTCGCCGCTAGGGGCGGCGAGACTAGATTCATGATTTGGTCTGCGGGGAAAATATTGACATTTTAGGTTTAGTAGAAACTTTTAAAGAATCCTTCTCTCCTTCTGAATTATCTGCGGTTGCAGGCATGGATAGGTTCGAATGGCATTTTCTTCCTGCCTCGGGGCATTCTGGGGGCATTCTGATCGGATCTGATACGTCTCCAACGTATCTATAATTTTTTATTGTTCCATGCTATTATCTTACCCTTTTTTGGATGTTTATGGGCTTTATTTTACACATTTATATCATTTTTGGGACTAACCTACTAACCGGAGGCCCAGTCCATATTGCTGTTTTTTTGCCTATTTCAGCATTACGAAGAAAAGGAATATCAAACGGAGTCCAAACGGAATGAAACCTTCGGGAGCGTGATTTTTGGAACAAACGTGATCCAGAGGACTTGGAGTGCAAGCCAAGAAGCTGTCGAGGCTCCCACGAGATAGGACGGTGCACACACCCCTGTAGGGTGTGCCCCCTGTCTCGTGGGCCCCTCGGGTGGCCACCGACGTACTTCTTCCTCCTATATATACCTACGTACCCCGAAAACATCCAGGAGCACCACGAAACACAATTCCCACCACCGTAACCTTCTGTATCCGCGAGATCTCATCTTGGAGCCTTCATCGGCACTCTGCCGGAGGGGGAATCGACCACGGAGGGCTTCTACATCAACATCCTTGCCCCTCCGATGAGTTGTGAGTAGTTTACCACAGATCTACGGGTCCATAGTTATTAGCTAGATGGTTTCTTCTCTCTTTTTGGATCTCAATACAATGTTCTCCCCCTCTCTTGTGGAGATCTATTCGATGTAAACTCTTTTTGCGGTGTGTTTGTCGAGATCTGATAATTGTGGGTTTATGATCAAGTTTATCTATGAATAATATTTGAATCTTCTCTGAATTCTTTTATGTATGATTGAGTTATCTTTGCAAGTCTCTTTGAATTATCAGTTTGGTTTGGCCTACTAGATTGATCCTTCTTGCCATGGGAGAGGTACTTAGCTTTGGGTTCAATCTTGCGGTGTCCTTACCCAGTGACAGAACGGGTTGCAAGGCACGTATTGTATTGTTGCCATCGAGGATAACAAGATGGGGTTTATATCATATTGCATGAGTTTATCCCTCTACATCATGTCATCTTGCTTAATGCGTTACTCTGTTCTCATGAACTTAATACTCTAGATGCAGGCAGGAGTCGGTCGATGTGTGGAGTAATAGTAGTAGATGCAGGCAGGAGTCGGTCTACTTGTTATGGACGTGATGCCTATATACATGATCATGCCATAATCTCATAACTATGCGCTTTTCTATCAATTGCTCGACAGTAATTTGTTCACCCACCGTAATACTTATGCTATCTTGAGAGAAGCCACTGGTGAAACCTATGGTCCCGGGGTCTATCTCTTATCATATTTGCTTTCAATCTACCTTTATTTGCATCTTTACTTTTTGCATCCATATTATAAAATACCAAAAATATATTTATCTTATCATACTATCTTTATTAGATCTCACTTCCGCAAGTGGCCGTGAAGGGATTGACAACCCCTTTATCGCGTTGGTTGCGAGTTCTCACTTTGTTTGTGTAAGTGCGTGGGACTTTTGAGGAGCCTCCTACTGGATTGATACCTTGGTTCTCAAAAACTGAGGGAAATACTTATGCTACTATTGTTGCATCACCCTCTCCTCTTCGAGGAAAACCAACGCAAGCTCAAGACGTAGCAAGAAGGATTTCTGGTGCCGTTGTCGGGGAGGTCTTCGCTCAAGTCAAGACATACCAAGTACCCATCACAAACCCATCTCCCTCACATTTACATTATTTGCCATTTGCCTCTCGTTTTCCTCTCCCCCACTTCATCCTTGCCGTTTTATTCGCCCTCTCTTTCCCAATCTCCTCCTCTCTTTTCGCTTGCCTCTTTATATTTGCTTGTGTGTTGGATTACTTGTTGCCATGGCACAAGATAATACCAATTTGTGTGATTTCTCGAATACCAATAATGATGATTTCCTTAGTACTCCGATTGCTCCTCTTAATGATGTTGAGTCTTGTGAAATCAATACCGCTTTGCTGAATCTTGTTATGAAAGATCATTTTGCCGGCCTTCCTAGTGAAGATGCCGCTACTCATCTAAACAATTTTGTTGATTTGTGTGATATGCAAAAGAAGAAAGATACGGATAACAATATCGTCAAATTGAAATTATTCCCGTTTTCACTTAGAGATCGTGCTAAAGTTTGGTTTTCGTCTTTGCCTAAAAATAGTATTGATTCTTAGAACAAGTGCAAAGATGCTTTTATCTCTAAGTATTTTCCTCCCGCTAAGATTATCACTCTTAGAAACGATATTATGAATTTTAAACAACTTGACCATGAGCATGTTGCCCAATCTTGGAAAAGAATGAAATTGATGCTTCACAATTGCCCTACTCATGGTTTGAATTTATGGATGATCATACAAAAATTTTATGCCGGTTTGAACTTTGCTTCTAGAAATCTCTTAGATTTGGCCGCGGGAGGCACGTTTATGGAAATCACGCTAGGAGATGCTACAAAACTTCTTGATAATATTATGGCTAATTATTCTCAATGGCACACCGAAAGATCTTCTAGTAAAAAAGTGCATGCTATAGAAGAAATCAATGTTTTGAGTGGAAAGATTGATGAACTTATGAAGATGTTTGCTACTAAAAATACTCCTCTTGATCCCAATGATATCCCTTTGTCTTCTTTGATTGAGAATAATAATGAATCTATGGATGTGAATTTTGTTGGTAGGAATAGTTTTGGAAACAATGCTTATAGAGGAAACTTTAATGCTAGACCATTCCCTAGTAATTCCTCTAATAATTATGGAAATTCCTACAATAATTCTTATGGTAATTTTAATAATATGCCCTCTGATTTTGAGAATAGTGTGAAAGAATTTATGATTTCTCAAAAGAATTTTAATGCTTTGCTTGAAGAAAAATTGCTCAAAGTTGATGATTTGGCTAGGAACGTTGATAGACTTTTGCTTGATGTTGATTCTCTTAAACTTAGATCTTCTCCTCCTAAGCATGATATCAATGAGTCTCTCAAAGTAATGAGAATTTCCATTGATGAGTGGAAGGAAAGAACCGCTAGATTGCGTGCTAAGAAAGATAGTTTTATAAAAGCGTGTTCTTCTAGTTTCCATGAAAATAATGATGAAGATCTTAAAGTTATTGATGCATCTCCTATTAGATCTATGTTTTGCAATATGAATTTTGATGATTATGGGACTGATGATGAATCAACTTTTCCTAGAAGGCGTCCCAAGAATTCGGAATCTTTAGATCTTGATGCTAAATTTGGTAAAAGTGAGATTGGGAAATCCTCAACTTCTAATAATATTGAACCCACTATCTCGGATTTCAAGGAATTTTATTATGATAATTGTTATTTAAAAGGTTGTATTTCCTTGTTGCAATCCGTTGTTAATTCTCCTCATGCTTATAGTCAAAATAAAGCTTTTACCAAACGTATCGTTGATGCCTTGATGCAATCTTATGATGAAAAACTTAATTTAGAAGTTTCTATACCTAGAAAACTTAATGATGAGTGGTAACCTACTATAAAGATTAAAATTAAAGATTATGAGTGTTTTGCTTCGTGTGATTTGGGTGCTAGTGTTTCAACGACTCCGAAAACTTTATGTGATATTCTAGGTTTCCATGATCTTGATGATTGCTCTTTAAATTTGCACCTTGCGGATTCCACCATTCAAAAGCCTATGGGGAGGATCAATGATGTTCTTATTGTTGCAAATAGAATTTGGTGCCCATAGATTTTATCGTTCTTGATATAGATTGCAATCTTTCTTGCCCTATTATTCTTGGTAGACCTTTCCTTAGAACGATTGGTGCGATTATTGATATGAAGGAAGGGAATATTAGGTTCCAATTTCCATTAAAGAAAGGCATGGAGCACTTTCCAAGAAAGAAAGTCAAATTAGCTTATGAACCTATCATGCGGGCTACTTATGAATTTAGTGCCAAAGATGGCACTTAGATCTATCTTCGCTTTTATGCCTAGCTAGGGGCGTTAAACGATAGCGCTAGTTGGGAGGCAACCCAATTTTCTTTATGTTTTTTTGTTTTTGCTCCTTTTTAGTAATAAATATTGCATCTACCTTCTGTTTAGATGTGTTTTTATCTTTTAATTAGTGTTTGTGCCAAGTAGAACCTATAGGATAACCTACAATGATAGTTGATTTGATTCTGCTGAAAAACAGAAACTTTGCACGCACGAATATAATTTTGTTAAATCACAGGAACGTGATTTTTCGTTGATTCTTTTTTCTGATGTTCAATAAACAAAATTTCCAGGACTTCCTATTTTGGTAGGATTTTTAGAGTTCCATAAGTTTGCGTTAGTTACATATTGCTACAGACTGTTCTGTTTTTGACAGATTCTGTTTTTCGTGTGTGGTTTGCTTATTTTGATGCATCTATGGCTAGTAAAATAGTTTATAACCCATAGAGAAGTTGGAATACAGTAGGTTTAACACCAAAATAAATAAAGAATGAGTTCATTATAGTACCTTATGTGATGGTTTTGTTTGCTTTCACTAACGGAGCTTATAAGATTTCCTGTTGAGTTTTGTGTTGTGAAGTTTTCAAGTTTTGGGTAAAGCTTTTATGGACTATGGAATAAAGGGTGGCAAGAGCCTAAGCTTGGGGATGCCCAAGGCACCCCAAGATATTCAAGGATAGCCAAAAGCCTAAGCTTGGGGATGCCCCAGAAAGGCATCCCCTCTTTCGTCTTCGTTCATTGATAACTTTACTTGGAGCTATATTTTTATCCGCCACATGATATGTGTTTTGCTTGGAGCGTCGTGTATTATATTAGTCTTTGCTTTTTAGTTTACCACAATCATCCTTTCTGTACACACCTTTTTGGAGAAGCCTATTTGATTAGAATTTGCAAGAATACTCTATGTGCTTCACTTATATCTTTTGAGCTTGATAGTTTTTGCTCTAGTGCTTCACTTATATATTTTAGAGCACGGTGGTGTCTTAATTTTGAAGAAATTACTAGTGTCTCATGCTTCACTTATGTTATTTTGAGAGTCTTTTAAAACAGCATGGTATTTGCTATGGTCATAAATTTGGTCCTAGAATGATGAGCATCCAAGTTGGGTATAATAAAAACTATCATAGAAAGTGAATTGGATGCTATGATCAATTTGATGCTTGATAATTGTTTTGAGATATGGAGGTAGTGATATTAAAGTCATGCTAGTTGGGTGATTATGAGTTTAAAGAATTCTAGTGTTGAGGTTTGTTATTCCCGTAGCATGCACGTATGGTGAACCGCTTTGTGATGAAGTTGGAGCACAATTTTATTTATTGATTGTCTTCCTTATGAGTGGCGGTCGGGGACGAGCGATGGTATTTTCCTACCAATCTATCCCCCTAGGAGCATGCGTGTAGTGCTTTGGTTTTTGATGACTTCTAAATTTTTGCAATAAGTATATGAGTTCTTTTGATTAATGTTGAGTCCATGGATTATACGCACCCTATCACCCTTCCACCATTGCTAGCCTCTCTTGTGCCGCGCAACTTTCGCATGTACCATACACCCACCATACTCCTTCCTCAAAACAGCTACCATACCTACCTATTATGGCATTTCCATAGCCATTCCGAGATATATTGTCATGCAACTTTACACCGTTCCGTTCATATGACACACATTACTTTTGTCATATTGCTCTTTGCATGATCATGTAGTTGATATTGTATTTGTGGGAAGGCCACCTTCATAATTTTCATACATGTCACTCTTGATTCATTGCATATCCTGGTACACCACCGGAGGCATTCATATAGAGTCATATCTTGTTCTAGCTTTGAGTTGTAAATCCATAAAAGTGTGATGATCTTCATTATTAGAGCATTGTCCTAGTGAGGAAAGGATGATGAAGACTATGATTCCCCCACAAGTCGGGATGAGACTTCGGACTTTACAAAGAAAAAGTAAAAAAAAAGAAAAAAAGGAGAAAGGCCAAAAAAAGGGGAGGCCAAAGAAAAAAAGGGAGAAAAAGAAAAAGGAAAAAATAATAAAATGAGAGAAAAAGAGAGAAGGGACAATGCTACTATCTTTTTTCCACACTTGTGCTTCAAAATAGCACCATGGTCTTAATGATAGAGAGTCTCATATGTTATCACTTTCATATACTAGTGGGAATTTTTCATTATATAACTTGGCTTGTATATTCCAATGGTGGGCTTCCTCAAAAATGCCCTAGGTCTTCGTGAGCAAGCGAGTTGGATGCACACCCACTTAGTTTCTTTTGTTGAGCTTTCATATATTTATAGCTCTAGTGCATCCGTTGCATGGCAATCCCTACTCACTCACATTGATATCTATTAATGGGCATCTCCATAGCCCGTTGATACGCCTAGTTGATGTGAGACTATCTTCTTTTTTTGTCTTCTCCACAACCACCATTCTATTCCGCATATAGTGCTATGTCCATGGCTCACGCTCAAGTATTGCGTGAAAGTTGAAAGAGTTTGAGATTATTAAAGTATGAAACAATTGCTTGGCTTGTCATCGGGGTTGTGCATGATTAAATACTTTGTATGATGAAGATAGAGCAACAGCCAGACTATATGATTTTGTAGGGATAACTTTCTTTGGCCATGTTATTTTGAGAAGACATGATTACTTTGATTAGTATGCTTGAAGTATTACTATTTCTTATGTCAATATGAACTTTTATTTTGTATTCATTTGGATATGAACATTCATGCCACAATAAAGAAAATTACATTATGAATTATGCTAGGTAGCATTCCACATCAAAAATTTCTTTTTTATCATTTACCTACTCAAGGACGAGCAGGAATTAAGCTTGGGGATGCTTCATACGTCTCCAACGTATCTATAATTTTTGATTGTTCCATGCTATTATATTATCCCTTTTGGATGTTTATGGGCTTTATTTTACACATTTATATCATTTTTGGGACTAACCTACTAACCGGAGGCCCAGTCCATATTGCTATTTTTTTTGCCTATTTCAGTATTTCGAAGAAAAGGAATATCAAATGGAGTCCAAACGGAATGAAACCTTCGGGAGCGTGATTTTTGGAACAAACGTGATCCAGAGGACTTGGAGTGCAAGCCAAGAAGCTGCCGAGGATCCCACGAGATAGGAGGGCACGCCCCCCCTGTAGGGCACGCACCCCTATCTCGTGGGCCCCTCGGGCGGCCACCGATGTACTTCTTCCTCCTATATATACCTACGTGCCCCGAAAACATCCAGGAGCACCACGAAACACAATTTCCACCACCGTAACCTTCTGTATCCGCGAGATCTTATCTTGGAGCCTTCGCCGGCTCTCTGCCAGAGGGGAAATCGACCACGGAGGGCTTCTACATCAACATCCTTGCCCCTCCGATGAGTTGTGAGTAGTTTACCACAGACCTATGGGTCCATAGTTATTAGCTAGATGGCTTCTTCTCTCTTTTTGGATCTCAATACAATGTTCTCCCCCTCTCTTGTGGAGATCTATTCGATGTAAACTCTTTTTGCGGTGTGTTTGTCGAGATCCGATGAATTGTGGGTTTATGATCAAGTTTATCTATGAATAATATTTGAATCTTCTCTGAACTCTTTTATGTATGATTGAGTTATATTTGTAAGTCTCTTCGAATTATCAATTTGGTTTGGCCTACTAGATTGATCTTTCTTGCCATGGGAGAAGTACTTAGCTTTGGGTTCAATCTTGCAGTGTCCTTACCTAGTGACAGAAAGGGTTGCAAGGCACGTATTGTATTGTTGCCATCGAGGATAACAAGATGGGGTTTATATCATATTGCATGAGTTTATCCCTCTACATCATGTCGTCTTGCTTAATGCGTTACTCTGTTCTCATGAACTTAATACTCTAGATGCAGGCAGGAGTCGGTCGATGTGTGGAGTAATAGTAGTAGATGCAGACATGAGTCGGTCTACTTGTTATGGACGTGATGCCTATATACATGATCGCCTAGATAATCTCATAACTATGCGCTTTTTATCAATTGCTCGACAGTAATTTGTTCACCCACCATAATACTTATGCTATCTTGAGAGAAGCCACTAGTGAAACCTATGGCCCCCGGGTCTATCTCTTATCATATTTGGTTTCAATCTACCTTTATTTGCATCTTTACTTTTTGCATCCATATTATAAAATACCAAAAATATATTTATCTTATCATACTATCTTTATTAGATCTCACTTCTGCAAGTGGCCGTGAAGGGATTGACAACCCCTTTATCGCGTTGGTTGCGAGTTCTCAGTTTATTTGTGTAGGTGCGTGGGACTTTTGAGGAGCCTCCTACTGGATTGATACCTTGGTTCTCAAAAACTGAGGGAAATACTTACGCTACTATTGTTGCATCACCCTCTCCTCTTCGAGGAAAACCAACGCAAGCTCAAGACGTAGCAGGGTCTAATCGGGACATGTTCGATTTTATTACTTTTGATCATTGTATTTTTTGGGCAAGTGTGGTGGTGCATCACCGTCAGCTAAATGCTTTATGGGGATGCTTAGTGGTTTATGGCCTTGCTGATCATTCTCTTTCCTCTATCTTCCTTGATGAACTTTATCATAAGATCGAGTCTTGCAATTTGCGGTTACTGATTGGCGGTGATTTCAATCTCTTGCGCTCTCCGACTGACAAAAATAATCTCAATTTCTTCTGGCCCCTTGCCGATGCCTTTAATGAGTTCATTAGCAACTGTGCGATCCGTGAACTCCCTAGGGTGGGAGCCCGGTTCACTTGGTCCAACCATCAGTCCAATCCTGTCTGGTCGGTGCTAGATAGGGTGTTTGTTTGCGATAGATGGGACTCCCTTTTCCCCCGTGCCTCGTTGAAAGCTAGACCTATGGTGGGTCTGATCATGTTCCTCTGGTGGTGGATGCGGGCCTTAATTCTCCTCTGACTTCTTCCCGTTTTCAATTTGATGACTCATGGCTCCTGGTGGAAGGATTTAGTGAGTTATTGGCCTCTAAGATCGCTGCTTTCCTTAATACTCACCATCGATCCTTTGGCCCCATGGATGACTGGCACAAATGTGCTTATGAGTTGCGCAAGCTCTTAAGAGGTTGGTCTCGTAATAGGGCTGCTGAGTAGCGCAAAGAGAAAGATGTCCTTGAATCTCAACTCCGGGGCTTGGACTCTTCTGCGGATGAAATTGGGCTTTCTTCTTCTCAATGGTCCGTTCGCTATTCTTTGGTGGAGGCCTTGATGCAGTTGCATCAGCAGACAGAAATTTATTGGCACCAGCGTGGCGCCCTTAACTGGACTTTGAAAGGGGATGCGATGATGGCCTATTTTTTTGCGATTGCTAATGGTAGAAGATGGAGATGCTTCATTGATAGCCTTATCATTGACGGAGTCAAGACTTCGGACCAATCCCTTGTTATGAACCATATAGTTGGGTTCTTCTCTTCTCTTCTTGGGGCGAAACGTGACTCTGGTATGTCTTTTGCTGCTGATTTTTGGGACAATGACAGCAAAATCTCTGATGCCGAAAACGTGGGCCTTATGATCCCTCTTTCTGATGAGGAAATTTGGACAATGGTTAGTTCGTCCAACATGACGGCTGCTTCGGGGCCTGATGGTTTTTCTATTCCCTTTTTCAAAAAATTCTGGCCACAGCTGCGGGGGCTCATTTGTTCGATTATCCAAGGGTTCTGTTTGGGGACGGTGGACATCTCTAGACTTAACTATGCTGTCTTTACTCTCATCCCTAAAGTTAAAGGTGCGGATCTAATCTCACAATTTCGGCCTATTGCTTTTATTAATAACTTCGCTAAGCTTCCTGCTAAAGGGTTCGCCACTCGTCTTGCCCCCATTGCCCATCGCACCATTAGTACTTTCCAATCTGCCTTTATCAAAGGTCGATACATTCTGTATGGGATCCTTTGCTTACATGAAATTGTGCATGATCTCAAAATTCGTAAGTCTAAGGCCGTGATCTTAAAACTTGATTTTGAGAAGGCTTATGACTCGGTCAGCTGGCCCTTTCCGAGAAAGACCCTCTTCGCTAAAGGGTTTGAAGGTTCGTTTGTCCACAGAATCATGCAGATGGTCTCGGGGGGCCATACTGCAATTTCTGTCAATGGACAAATTAGTAAGTTCTTTGTCAATGGTAGGGGCCTCAGACAAGGTGATCCTGCCTCTCCCATCCTGTTTAACTTCATTGCAGACGCCTTATCGTGTATTCTTTCCAGAGCAGCCAACCATGGGCATATTTCTCCGGTTATCTCTCATCTTATTCCTAAAGGGGTGACTCATCTACAGTATGCGGACGACACTATAATAATGGTTGGGTTAGATAACTCTTGTCTTGCTAACCTAAAATTCATCCTCCTCTACTTTGAAGCCATGTCGGGCCTTAAAATTAATTTTGCGAAAAGTGAGGTTATTGTCACTGGTGTGGATGAAAGTGAAGCCTAAAGGGTGGCTCATCTCCTTAACTGTAAGTTAGGATCCTTTCCTTTCAAATATTTGGGTCTCCCTATCTCCCCGGATGTTCTTCATGCGAGAGATTTTGCCCTGGTGGTAACCAAGGTGGGCAACAGAGTTTTTCCCTGGCATGGCAGATATAATACCAATGCGGGCAAAGTGGCTTTGATCAATGCCTGCCTATCTTCCCTTCCTATGTTCCTGGTGGGCTTTTACCTACTCTCGGGAGGGATTCACGCTGGCTTTGACAAGCACCGTGGGGCTTTCTATTGGAACGCTGCTGATAACCGTCGCAAGTATCGCTTTGTGAAGTGGAAACTGATGTGTCGACCCAAAAACCTTGGAGGGTTGGGTATTATCAACACCACCATCATGAACCAATGTCTTATGATCAAATGATGGTGGAAGATTATGAGTGGTGGGTACCAGTCCTTATGGTTCTTTATTCTGAAAGGTAAGTATTTCCCCCTGTCTAGCCCGATGTTTGCCAGCACGCGTGGCGGCTCTTAATTTTGGAAGGCCTTGGTGAAAGCTAGGCCCTTTTTCCAGGCTCACGTGAAGTTTATTTTGGGTGATGACTCTTCCATTTGGTTTTGGCTTGACTGGTGGTCTGGAGATTCACCTTTCTCCATGACCTTCCCCACCTTATTCTCTTATTGCCCTGATCCAGATATTTCCATCGTGGAGTTGGCTGCTAATGGTTGGGACTTGGCCTTTCGCCGTTCCTTGTCGCCTGAAGAGTTTGAAGATTGGCAACATCTTACTGCTGTCTTCCCCTCGCTCTCGATGAACATGGATTCGGTGATCTGGTCTCACTCTTCTTCTGGTCGCTTGTTAGTAAAATCATTATATTCTAAGCTCATTGGTGGCACCCCTACTAATAAATTCACCCAGGTCTGGAAGGCTCGGATTCCTCCCAAAATTAAGATTTTTCTATGGCAAGCTTTTAGGGGCCGGCTGCCTTCGGCTGACCAAATCCGTAAGAGGAATGGTCTGGGGTCTCAATTTTGCACCTTATGTGGTGCCTTGGAGGATACGACTCATATCTTCTTCCAATGTGTCCTTGCTAAGCCTATTTGGAGTTGCGTCAGAGAGTGGTTTCACGTAGCTTGGGATCCTGCCTCTTTCTCCGACCTCCGGTCTCTTGCTAAGACCCTGTCGGGCCTCAACTGACGCATCTTTTGGGTGGGCTTGGGAGCAATTTGCTGGTCTCTCTGGACGATTAGGAACAAGTTTACTATTGAACATGTGTTTCCGGCTAAACCTGTTGACTGCTTGTTTAAATCATGTGCTTTCTTGCAGCAGTGGAAATCATTGACTAAGGTGGACGGCTAGGAGGCGTTGTCTGCGTTGATATCCAAAGTTTGGGCCTCGGCGTCTAATCTATGCAGATAAGAGCATGGTGCTTAGCTGGTTATTGATCCGTTGGTCAGTATTTTCTGGGAGTTTCTTTTCCGACCTGTGTGCCGCGTGTTAATTATAGTTATCTAGTCACGGCTTGGTTGTTAGGAGCCAAGAGGTTTATTCCTTTGAGTTGTATCTTATCTCCTCAACCTCCGGTAACTCCCTAGCATGAGGATCTCTCTCTCCTTTCCCTTGATGTATTCCCTGACGTGCGTGGCACGGTTGTACGAGACACCACAATCAATATATACACATGCGGGTCTCCATATTGGAGATTGAGACGCTTCATCAATTCTTTCATGGTATACAGAGCCCTTCCTCTCCACCTCATCTAGCTATCCACCTTCCCTTGCCATGGCGTCCTCCTCATCTTCCTCCCCCGCCCTCACCTCGCAGGTTTCAGAAAAACTCACCCGCGCGAACTTCGTGCTATGGAAATCCCTAGTGCTATCGCAGATCAGAGCTGCGGGCATGTACGGGTACCTTGATCAAACCACCCCCAAGCCATCCCAAACCATCACCACAAAAAACGTCGATGGCAAAGACCAAACCATCATCAAACCCGCATATGCAGCCTGGCATCGGGAGGATCAGCAAGTTCTTGTGTTCCTCCTTAACAATCTCTCTCGTGAAGTCCTTATCCAAGTAGCCTCCCATGAGGAATCTCATGCGCTGTGGGCAACCATAGTTCGCATGTTTTCCTCCCAATCCAGATCACGAGTCAACAACATCAGAACCAATCTCACCAATGCCCATAAAGGCACTCAATCGTTTGGCGCATACTTTGGCTATATGCGATCCTTGGCCGATGAACTTGCCGCTGCAGGAAAACCCATCGATGAGGATGAACTCATCTCCTTCATTATTGGAGGACTAGACATGGAGTATCAACCCATAGTTTCTGCCTTAGATGTCCGCACCGATCCTCTCACCACCGATGACCTCTTCAGTATGGTCTCCAACTTCGATCAGTGCATGGAGATGTTCCATGGTACCGGAGCTGAGTCCTTCAAATCCACTACCATGGCAGCCTCTCGCGGGCGCCGTGGTGCTTCCCGATCTGCTTCGTGTGGCCTGTCCAGAGGAGGAGGCGGACAACATGGAGGCGGAAACAACAGCAGCTATGGCGGCGGCCACTACAATGGTGGCCATGGCCACGGTGGTGGCGGCTACTATGGTGGCAGCGGCGGCGGCCGTGTTGGTGGAGGCGGCGGCCACTTTGGTGGCGACGGTGGCAACAACTACAACAATGGTGGCGGCAGCAACAACTACAACAACAATCGGCGTCCTCTCTACAACAACAATCGAGGGTGCGTCTTTCAGGGGTATGATGAATATGAAAATAAGTGTCAAATCTGCAAAAAGACTAACCATATCGCCAAGGACTGTGATTGGCGCTATGCTGAGAACAATTCCCAAAGGAAAAAAGTTGCAGCAGCCGTGGACACCTACTATGGGGTAGACACAAATTGGTACGTTGACTCTGGGGCTACCAATCACATCACACATGAGCTCGAGAAGGTCACCATGGCCGAACAGTACCGGGGTCAAGATCAAGTTCACGACACCAATGGAGAAGGTATGGAGATATGTCATGTTGGTCATTCAATTGTCAAAACCCCGCATCGTGATATTCATCTTAGAAATATTTTGCATTGTCCTGACACATCAAAGAATCTTCTTTCTATGCATCGCATTGCTATTGATAATAAAGTATTTCTAGAATTTCACCCTTACTTCTTTTTGATCAAGGATCAGGCCACGAGGAGAGTTCTCTATCGAGGTAGATGTGTGCACAGACTATATCCATTGATTCCTCAATTTAGAAGCTTCAATAAACAAGTCTTTGGTGTCATCAAACTTTCATCGAAATGGTGGCATGCTTGATTAGGACATCCATCCTTTGTTATTGTTCAACAAGTGCTTAGAAATAATAAGCTCCCTTGTGTTGGTGAGCGTAGTTCTGAAACTATATGTGATTCATGTCAAAGGGCAAAAGCTCATCAATTGCTCTATCCTGTATCAACTAGTGTTTCTACCAAACCTTTGCAACTTATTTTTTCTGATGCATGGGGTCCTGCCCCCACTTCTGTTGGTAGACATGATTACTATGTTAGTTTCATCGATGATTACAATAAATTCACTTGGATCTATCTTCTTAAGAAACATTCTGATGTGTTTCAAGTCTTCCAAAACTTTCAAGCACTTCTTGAACGACAATTTGATAGTAAGATTCTCGCCGTCCAATCTGATTGGGGTGGCGAGTATGAGAAACTAAACTCAGTTTTCCAAAAATTAGGCATTTCTCACCATGTTTCTTGCCCTCATGCACATCAACAGAACGGTCCTGCCAAGCACAAACATAGGCATATTGTTGAAGTTGGCTTGGCTCTTCTTGCCGGTGCCTCCATGCCCCTAAAATTTTGGGATGAGGCTTTCCTTACGGCGGTTCATCTCATTAACATGTTGCCTAGCCGTGTCATCAAAAATGAAACACCTATGCAACGTCTTCTTCATACTAGACCAGATTATTCCTCTCTTCGTGTGTTTGGTTGCGCTTGTTGGCCCAACCTCCGTCCCTACAATAATCGCAAGCTCATGTTTCGCTCCAAGCAATGTGTGTTTCTTGGTTATAGTCCTCAACATAAGGGTGTTAAGTGCCTTGATATTCCTACAGGAAGAGTATATGTTTCTCGTGATGTTGTGTTCGATGAAACTGTTTTCCCGTTTGCACATCTTCATCCAAATGCCGGTGCCCTCCTTCGCAAAGAAATTCTACTTCTTCCACCTCAGCTATCCGGTGTTCATGGGGATGATAATTTTTATGACCATCTGACTAACTCTCCTGACTGTATTTTGGAGTCTTCACATGTTGCAGGGTCCGATGTGGAAGCGGCAGAAAAACAATTGAGTGCAAATGATGTATAGAATGCTACCAATGGCCCATATCTCATGTGCCTACGGAACGGGGACAACTCGTCCTCGGGATTGTCACCGCGTCAGGAGGACAGCGCAAGCGGATCCCCCTCACATGCCCGACTGCACCAACCCACAATCACGATGCGGCCCCCTGCTGGGTCGCCCTCGCGCATGCATCCCTCGCATGAACCTGTGCTCGACACGACTCCTTGTGAGGGTCCCGCTGCTATGTCAGGAGGCTGGGCCCGCTGGATCCCCTGCGCTCGTCGGGTGGAGCAGCAACCGACATGGGATCCCACGACAGTTCTGCTGTGCTGCCAGGATCCTCTGCGTCGTATCTGCCTTCACCACAGGTCGTATCTGCAGAAGACAACACAGCCTTGGGATCCCCTGTCCAGGAAAAGGAGTCAGGATCTTCTGCTTCACCTACTCCGTCACGTACGCCAGCTTTAACTCCGCCGCGTACCCGCCTTCATGCAGGGGTAATTCAACCTACTAATTATAAAGTTAAATATGGCTTGTCTTGCTCATCAGGTGAACCACGCACATTTCATGAGGTACTTTCAGACCCAAAGTGGAAAAAGGCTATGGAAGAGGAATTTCAGGCACTTCAGAGGAACAAGACTTGGCGCTTGGTTCCATCTCAACAAGGTAACAATCTGATTGACTGCAAATGGGTGTTTAGAATAAAAAGAAAGTCTGATGGTACCATAGATGTCACGCCCAAGATGCGACCCTATCCTAAAGGAACTCGAAGGTCCCACCAAGGATAGAAGCGCATCTTGAAGATGCTTTTGCAAGGTGGATATCATTACATCAACATTACATAAATAGATAGGGACACATACATAAGGCATACAATGCCACACGAATACAACATCATCATACATAAGAGCATCATCCGACTACGGATGAAACACAAACAAAACTCAAACGACGTCCACCTCGCTAGCCCAGTGCTGCCGACCGAACCTATCCCCGATCAAGAAGAAGCGGAAGAAGAACTCCAAAACAAGCAAACATCGCTCTCGCGTCGGATCATCGCATAACCTGTACCTGCAACTGTTGTTGTAGTAATCAGGAGCCACGAGGACTCAGAATCCCATTACCATGGGTATCAAGACTAGCAAAGCTTAATGGGAAAGGAAGGGTAAAGTGGTGAGGTTGCGGCAGCGACTAAGCATATATGGTGGCTAACCAACGCAAATGAGAGCGAGAAGAGAAACAAGCGGAACGGTCGTCAACTAGCAATGATCAAGAGGTGATCCTGAACACCTACTTACGCCAATCATAACACGTAAACCGTGTTCACTTCCGGACTCATGGAGAAGAGACCATCACGGCTACACACGCGGTTGATGCGTTTTAATTCGGATCAAGTGTCAAGTTATCTACAACCGGACATTAACAAATTCCCATCTGCCACATAACCGCGGGCACGGCTCTCGAAAGTTTAAACCCTGCAGGGGTGTCCCAACTTAGCCCATGACAAGCTCTCGCGATCAACGAAGGAATAGACCTTCTCCCAGGAAGACCCGATCAGTCTCGGAATCCCGGTTTACAAGACATTTCGACAATGGTAAAACAAGACCAGCAAGACCGCCCGATGCGCCGACAATCCTGATAGGAGTTGCACATATCTCGTTCTCAGGGCAACACCGGATAAGCTAAGCGTACAGGTACCGACGAATCCAAGTTGCCAAGGAATGGTCCCAAGACGGTGCTCTAGTTTGGACCAACACTTAGACAAGCATTGGCCGGGGGCTATAATAAAGATGACCCTCGAGAGAGCGACTCCCAAGGGAAAAAGTAGGTGGTGGTGAGGCAAATGGTAAAACCAAGGTTGGGCCTTCTTTGGACAAGTTTTATTCAAAGCGAACTGTCAGGGGGGTCCCATAAATCACCCGACCGCGTTAGGAACGCAAAATCCAGGAACATAACACCGGTATGACGGAAACTAGGGCGGCAAGAGTGGAACAAAACACCGGGCATAAGGCCGAGCCTTCCACCCTTTACCAAATATATAGATGCGTTAATAATATAAGAGATATTGTGATATCCCAACATAAACCCTGTCCACCATGGAGAAATCTTCAACTTCACCTGCAACTAGCAACGCTATAAGAGGGGCTGAGAAAATCGGTAACATAGCCAAACAACGGTTTGCTAGGAATGGTGTCAAAGGTTAGAGGTTCATGGCAATTTGGGAGGCTTGAAGAGCAAATGATAGGTAACGCAAGATAGCGATAGAACGAAGCAACTAGCATAGCAATGATAGTAGTGAGATCCAGGGTAGCGGTCATCTTGCCTGAAATCCCGCTAGGAAGAAGAACGAGTCCATGAAGAAGACGAACGGATGAAGCCGAACCAACCGTAGACGAACGAATCCTCACGATTGCAACGAAACAGGAACTAACAAGAAGAAGCACACAACATGGTAAACACACCACACATGAACAAGACATGATGCACAACAAGCATGATGCATGACAAGGCTACATGAAGCTACTCATGGCAAGAGATGATCCAAACAAGAACAACACATCAAGGCAAGTTTAAATGAGGCCGGAAACAACATATAACAATTCCGGTAAGTCCTCATATGCAAATTTCGAAATTGGTCCAGAACTGAATAAACCTTATGTTCAAGTTGTTAAACAGCAAGTTAAAGAGCACCACGATGAACTACACGAAATTCTAGTCAAGTTACATATAAAGTTCATTAGATTCGGAGCTACGGCCTAGAAGATATGAGCAAAATAAGTTAAGCATGGCATTGATGCAAAATGCACTCAAACATCAAGCAAACACACCAAAACAAGGATGCAACATGATAATATGAAACAACATGCAAAATCAAGCAAGTTTCATATAGAGCACACTCAAAACGGAGCAACGGTGCAACACACACACACTATACAAGTCATAGCAACAATCTGTCCATAACAACAACTAGCCATCTTGCAAGCATCAAAACAACATGCTACAGCACCCCAACATAATAACAAAAGGCATGGGAATGAAGTACATGTAAAGCATAACAAAACATGAACACTGAGCTATCTCCAGAAACAACTAGAACATGCTCAAAAGGACATGGGAAGATTGCAAATTATAACAGTTTCAGACTTTGCAGAAATAACATCAGGTTGCAATGTTTAGAGCAATCAAACAACATGTTACAGGAACTTATCATGGCAAACAAAGGCATGGCATGAATCTACTAAAAGCATAGATCAAAAGAACCTTACTGACCATGAGCCAAAAAGGATCAGAAAATATGATGGCACCCATGTAAACATGGCAAGTTATATTACAGATTCAAACATGGCAGGAACAACAATAAGTAGGCATGTTGGTGAGCTTGAACCACTCACCACAGAGCAATACATGGCATGGCAAGGAAACCAACAGCAAGAAGACATGTTTATGAAGCTAAGCATGGCAAGAGCAAGTTCATAGGGTACATGGATCACTAGCAAAACACATGGAAACAAGTGAACTTAATGTTAACAGGTTGACAGCAACATTTTTAAGCAATTTTGGAGCAAAATAACAACAAGCTACAGCAGGCTATAATTGCAACCAAGGGCATGAATGGATAGAGCAAGACATGTAGATCAAAACATGTTTATAGAGCATCTCCAGATTATGCATAGAATGATTAGTAGAAGCATGTTAACATAGCAACAAAATATAACAGAATCTGTCAGGAAAACAGCAACAGCAACTACACTACTTAACAAGCTCGATTCACTCACCACAAGTCATTGCATGACAAGATAAGTATAGCATCATCAAGAAGACATGTTTATGTAACCAACCAAGGCAAGAACAAGTCCATAGCATGCAAGGATCAAATATAGCAAGCTTGGCCATATTGAATAACATGTAAACAATCTGCCAGGAAACATTTTGAAGCAAAAGTAGAGCACGAAAATGACATGCTAGACCACTCCATAATTGCAAAAAAGGGCATGAATTGATAGACAATAACCACATGTTCAAAACACCCTTACTGAAGTATCTCTAAATATGCATGGATCTCTCTGTAGCATCAAGTTTACATGGCATCAAAATAACAGTAGAACAAGGACTAAAATCAGCAATATCACGAAGCCTAGTTTGCATGCTTGTGCTAGTCACCACATTGATCACAAAAATACATGGCATACACCCATGGAAAGATGGCATGGCATAGATCAAAACACATGAAGACATCAACCTCATAGGATGCACACATCAATCATGGCAAAAACGACAAATGAGCAAGTTATAACAGATTCAGCAGATTTACATCAACATGCACTCTTCCAACAGCATTTAGGGCATCAAGATGACCTCAAAAGAAAATGATGCAATAGAATGAAATGAAGTACTCGTCGAGACGAACAATTTAACATATTACATGCACGAAATGGAACTACGGATGCAGAGATGCAGCAGGTCAAACATGGCATGAAAATATTACAGAAATCCGGGGACTTAGTCAAAAACGAGGGCAACCTCCGAAATGGATCTGGATCTGGATCGGTTCCAGCGGGGCCGGGCTCGCCGGAGCTGGACGGCGCGGCGGTCGGAGCTGGAGGGGAGCGGCGGAGGCGGAGGCCGGCGGCAGGGAGTCATGGCGACGGCGCCAGCGGCGGCGGCGTGGCAGGCGAAGAAGAGGCGCGCCGGCGAGCTCTCCGGCGAAGCTCATGGGGACCAGCGGCGAAGGGGAGGCGCCGGGCGACGCGGGCGCGGTCGGGGGGAGGCGCAGGCGCCTCGGCGCGGGGCGCGGAGTTCAGATGCGGCGGCGCCTGCTCGGCGGGGGACGCTGGCGAAGCGGCGCAGCGGCCACCCGGCCGGAAGCGGAGGGCAGCGCGGGCGGCGGGCGGCGGCGGAGCGGAGCGGGCGCGAGGGCCTCCTGCTGGCTCGGGTGGGCTGCGCCGGGCCGGCGGCGCGGCGCGCCACGTGGCGGTCCCGGATTCGCCGGGCGGCGGCGGCGATGCGTCCCGCGCCGGGCGGACGTGTCCGGCGTCTTGAGGAAGATGGGGGCTAGGGTTTGGACCGCGAATTTGGAAGGGGAGGGCCTATTTATAGGTAGAGGGAGCTAGGAGAGTCCAAATGAGGAGCGGTTTTCGGCCACGCGATCGTGATCGAACGACCGAGAGCATGGAGGGGAGTTAGATGGGTTTTGGGCCACTTAGGAAGGGGTGTTGGGCTGCAAACAAAAGAGGCTTTTGTGGTTACCCGGTTAACCGTTGGAGTATCAAACGACCTCCGAATGGCACGAAATTTGACAGGCGGTCTACCGGTGGTATACCAAGGCCGCTTGGCAAACCTCGGGCCATTTCGAGAAAGTTTAATACCCGCTCATAAAAGAGAGGCAAAAGGGGGCGCCGGGGAACATAGGAGTGCCGGATTGCAAAACGGACAACGGGGAAAATGCTCGGATGCATGAGACGAACACGTATGCAAATGCGATGCACATGGTGACATGATATGAAATGCAGATGATGACATGGCAAAGTGCAACACACAAGCAAATGACATGGCAATGACGGCGAATAACTGGCAGACACCTGGCGCAACGAATCCGGGGCGTTACAATAGATCACTATAAAGCAAGACTTATTGCAAAGGGTTTTAAGCAAAGGTATGGAATAGACTATGAGGACACGTTTAGTCCTGTTGTTAAAGCTGCTACAATTCGTATTGTTCTCTCTGTTGCTGTGTCACGAGGATGGAGTCTGCGACAGCTAGATGTGCAGAATGCGTTTCTTCACGGTGTTCTAGAAGAGGAAGTGTATATGAAACAACCTCCTGGGTTTGAGGACAAAAATGCACCATTTCATGTAGGGATAATTAGATTTATGCCCTTAGTTGTGTCCCACTCGTCTGTTTTACCCCTAATTCCCAAAAGTCCCCGGTTCTGTCCAAGTCACTTTGCTCCTCTTATGCTTTTGCCCTTTGACCGCTTGATCTGTCGGTTTGAAAACTTCAGAACTAATTCATACTAAATCAGAAAAATGCAAATAAGATACCAAAATGTTCAGAAAAACATCACCTATATGTCAGTGTCATTTGCATTCATGAAAAAAGTGTTGGAAAGTGCCCATCCGAGTTGTAGCTCTTATGCTACCACCATGAATAGTTAAATCTAAAAAAGTTCAAAAAAAATTCAAAAAAAATTTGGTGGCAAAGAATGACATATAGGTGATGTTTTTCTGAACATTTTGGTATCTTATTTGCATTTTTCTGATTTAGTATGAATTAGTTATGAAGTTTTCAAACTGACAGTCAAACGGTCAAAGGGCAAAAGCATAAGAGGAGCAAAGTGACTTGGATAGAACTGGTGACTTTTGGGAATTAGGGGTAAAAGAGACGAGTGGGACACAACTAGGGGCATATATCTAATTATCCCTTTCATGTATGCAGGCTTGACAAGTCTCTCTATGGATTGAAGCAGGCTCCCAGGGCATGGTATTCTCGTTTAAGTTCCAAACTGCAACAACTTGGCTTTGTTCCTTCTAAGTCAGGTACATCATTGTTCATCTATAATAAGTCACACACATCTATATTTGTGCTTATTTATGTTGACGATATTATTGTTACCAGTTCCTCCAATGATGCAGTCACAGCTTTACTGAAAGACTTACAATCAGAGTTTGCTCTTAAGGACTTAGGAGATTTGCGCTTCTTCCTTGGTATTGAAGCTAAGAGAAACACACAGGGTGGTCTTCATTTGTCTCAGAAAAAAAATGCAACTGATCTTTTGACTAAAGTTGGGATGCAAAATTGTAAGCCATCGTCAACTCCATTGTCAAGTACAGAAAAGTTGTCTCTTGCAGAAGGTGATCCTTTAAGTCAATAAGATGGCACAAACTATAGGAGTGTGGTAGGTGCACTTCAATATTTGACTCTCACCAGGCCTGATATTGCTTTTGTAATAAAGTCTGTCAGTTTCTGCATGCACCTACTACAACACACTGGACTGCTGCTAAACGTATATTGAGATATGTGAAAAACACCTTAAATGTTGGACTGACATTCAGCAGATCATCATCTACTCTTGTTAGTGCATTCTCAGATTCTGACTGGGCAAGATGTTTGGATGATAGATGATCAACTGGTAGCTTTGTAGTGTTCTTTGGTCCTAATCTAGTTTCATGGTGTGCAAGGAAACATGCCACAGTTCCAAGATCCAGTACAGAAGCATAGTACAAAGCATTAGCAAATACAACAGCAGAGATTCTTTGGGTAAAAATGGTGCTAAGATAACTCGGGATACAGAATATCAAAACTCCATGTCTGTGGTGTGATAATCTTGGTGCTACCTATTTGTCAGCTAATCCTGTGTTTCATGCAAGAACCAAGCATATCGAAATAGATTATCATTTTGTTAGAGAGAGAGTTGCTAACAGGGAATTGGAAATTCAGTTTGTGCCCTCTAGAGATCAAGTTGCAGACGGTTTCACAAAGGCATTACCCTCAAGACTATTTGAGGAGTTTAAACATAATCTGAACTTAAGTAAGTTCTGATTAACAGAGAGTGTTAATTATAGTTATCTAGTCATGGCTTGGTTGTTAGGAGCCAAGAGGTTTATTCCTTTGAGTTCACTAGTAGAAAAAGGGTCAAATCTGAGACACATCAGTACCGGTTTGCATATGAGCCGGCACTAATGTGTCCATTAGTGCCGGTTCAAATGACTAGGCGGGAGGAAATCTTTAGTACCGGTTCAATGCGAATCTTTAGTACCGGTTCATGCCACGAACTGGTACTAAAGGTGCTGGCCGGGCACCAACATCTTTAGTACCGGTTCGTGGCACGAGCCGGTAGTAAAGAGGTTGTGGCAGGGCTATTTTTAGTCCCATCTTGCTCCCCTAGCAAGATTTTGACCACCTTAAATATGTTACTTCTCAAACTATCACAAGCATTTGGTCTTCATTGAACTCTATGTGTAGGATCTGTGGCTGCAATAGGAGTCTTCGCCGTTTCTTAAATCGGGGGTAGCTTCCTATTGACAATTTAGATTCTATACAAAAAGATCATTGATGATCAATGTATTTTTTATGTACTTCTCTGTAGCAGTAGCGCGTTTTGGCTGAAAGGCGGTACTGAGCAATGTATTTTTTCTGCGTTCAGATGCACAATTTAAATATGTTACTTCTCAAACTATCACAAGCATTTGGTCTTCATTGAACTCTATGTGTATAATTTGTGGACTCAATATGAGTCTTCACCGGTTTCTAAACCATTGAGGACTCATATTGACAATTCAGATTGTACACAAAAAGATCATTGATAATCAATGTATTTTTGATGTATATTTTTACATGTTTACGCCCTCACTCTCTCCACTCACTCGGTCTGCCCCTCAATCCCCCGCGACGTCATCAATTTCCAACACGTTCTGACATCATTTGCCGTTTTTCAGTAACCAATTTGTTTAGATTAGAGCTTCAAAACCGGACGCACTTCGTGTACAAACTGGACAATCTCTTTCGGAGTATCAGGGTTTCGGACGAGAACTCATCAGTTACACGGGCACTTCATTTTTTTAACTTATTTGAACTCTAGACTTTTTTTGAGCCGGCATTATGCAGCATTCGAAGCGACGTCATCAATTTCTAACATGTTCTGACATCATTTGCCGTTTTTCAGTCATCGATTTGTTTAGATCAGAGCTAAATGATCGTGAAAATGAAAATCAGTACAAAACGAACTCTAAAAATGCTGAAGGTATCATCATTTCACCCGCATAGCATGTGCGAAAGAGTAGAGAGGGCCACGGCAAAAACTGGACGAACTTCGTGTACAAACTAGACAATCTCTTTCAGAGTATCAGGGTTTCGGATGAGAACTCTTGTATTGCACTGGCACTTCATTTTTTTAACTTCTTTGAACTCCAAACTTTTTTTGAGCCGGCATTATGCAACATTCGAAGCAACGTCATCAATTTCCAACACGTTCTGACATCATTTGCGGTTTTTCAGTTATTTACCAATTTGTTTAGAGAGCTAAATGACCGTGAAACAGTAAATCACAACAAAACAAACTCTAAAAAGGCAGAAAAGAAAAAACTATATAAAAAATTACTCAAAAATAAATAGAAGAAAATAAACAATGTAGAAAAGAAAAAAACTATATAAAGCAAAAATATTCACAAAGAAACTAAATACAACAAAAAAACTACTCGTAAATAAATAGAAGAAAAAATAAAGCGAGAAAAGAAAAAACTATATAAAAATTACTCAAAAATAAATAGAAGAAAATAAATAATGCAGAAAAGAAAAAATTATATAAAATTGTTGGGCGCTGTCCGTGGGCCCGCTGCACCTAGGATGTGCAAATTCAGGCCCACAAGGGCCGGCAGGCTCACAGGGCAGCGCGCCCTAGTTAGGCCCAGAAGCCTGCTATATAGAGGAGTTCGAAAGAGCAGCCGCAACTGGGTTTATAAACCAGTGCGGCTGTCCTTCGCTCGGCGAGGTGGGACTAAAAATAGTGCACTGCGGGTGACAGCGCATGACCATTAGTACTGGTTGGTGGCTCCGACCGGTACTAATGTGTTGCCCTTTAGTACCGGTTGGAGCCACCAACCGGTACTAAAGGCCCTCGTTTCCCGCTTGGGTTGGCCAAAATTGGCCTTTAGTACCGGTATATGTGGCACTTACGAAAAATCAGTTACATCGACACTTCTTCTCCACTTCTTTTGCGCGACATCTATCGCCGACGCCGCCATGCCGCCTTTCGCCGCCGCCGCCGCCGCGCCAAGCCGCGCGTCGCGCCGTCGCCGCCGCCGCTCGCCGCCGCCGCCGCCGCGTCGTCGCCGTCCCGTCGTCGCCGCCGCCGCCGTCGCCGCCGTCCCCGCCCGCCACCACCACGCCGCCGTCGTCGTCGCCGTCCTCGCCGCCCACGCACACGCCGCATACGCCGCCGACGCACCCACACACACACAAATACACACACACACACATACACACACACATACACACACACACACACTACACACACATGTACGTACACACATACACACACAGTACTATACACACACACATTTTTTTACTTATTTTCTATTTTCTATTGTTTAGATGAATTAATTAATATAACTAGTTTATTTTTAGTAAGAAAATTTAGGTATATGAGATTATTTGAACTAGTTGAATTAATATAACTAGTTTATTTTTAGTAAATGCTTATTTGAACTAGTTGAATTAATAGAACTAGTTTATTTTTAGTAAGAAAATTTAGGTATATGAGATTATTTGAACTAATTAAAATTTAGCTATATGAGATTTTAATAGAACCAGTTTATTTTAGTAAGAAAATTAATAGAACAAGTTTATTTTTAGTAAATGCTTAGTTGAATTAGTTGAATTAATAGAAGTAGTTCAATTAGTTGAATTAATTGAATTAGTAAGTGTTTAATGTTTGACGTATATGAACATAGGAAATGTCGTCTGACGACGAAAAAGATTTCATTATGTGCGAATACTGTGAAGATTAGCGCGGCATGTGCGACAGAAATTTCCTTGTTGATGATAGGCGATTCAGCATCAAGCTGGATGAGACCTTCGAATTCGATACAGTAAGTCACAATGACAAGTCTGTTTTTGTAATTAAGCATGACTTATATATGCTTCATTTGCCTGACTTATAATTTTTAATTTTCATTATTCTACTAGCGCATCCCCTGCCATGCAAGAATTTTTGTCTTGGATAAGATAGGTTTCAATGCTATGGAAACTATGGAGGTAAAGAGAGTTTACCTGAAAACTGAGCATGGTTATACTTTCAATGTCAAAGTATACAATGCAAACACATACACCTATTTTGAATGCAAAACTTGGCAAGCACTATGAAAGGCTTATGCATTTGAGCCTGATATGGTTATCACCTTTGATATTCGTCCGAAAGATGATATTGAAGGCAATAGAGATATATGGGTCGATGTGAAGACGCCTCCAGTTCTACCATTATGTGAGTTATTCGCAACTATATTTTTGTCTTTGATATTGCTTATTCAAAATAATTGACAACTAATTTCTATTGACAACTTATTTCCATTCAAGCAAACATGTCCGGCGCTTGGTAGACAGGACCTACTACTGTCCCGGAGCTGAACTAAATTGCGAGGAGATAAGTCATTATGTTTCATGGCTTGAAGATCTTCATACTGTCAAGACAAACTTTCTTCCTGCACTTAGAAATGTTAGTACTCAAACATGCGACCAATAGTGATCGTATTGAACTACGGTCACATCTATTTAGGAATGATGGTAAGATTTTTACTATTTGTCCTCAGTGCATCTTTTGCATACATAATTTTTTTGCTAAACTTTCATTGCTAAGTATATTAATTAAGTACTATACGATGTTTTTCAACAGGGACTCCCGATGACAGTTGTACCTCAGGGGATCGAGACTAAAGGTCGCATGTCAATTGTTAGCTTACGGCCAAGATATCCTACATTGCACATGAGTGCATTCAGGATTTCTAGAAGCGATGAATGCTTAATAGTGAAAGATTGGAGGAAAATTGTTAATGATCGCAGAGAAGTACTAGGGGGCAGCAATGAAAAGCGCAGCCCACGATTAGGAGACAAGTTCATCTGCATGCTTCAGTATGATGAACCAGGAGAGCTATACATGTTCTATGCTATTTTACCTGAGAGAGAGAAGCATGAGTGATTTAGCTAGTTCATGCTCTTAGTACTTGTCCTTTCATGTCCGTATTCTTCGTTCTGAACTTAATCTCAAAGAGTGATTTGCTTTTGTGGTGTTATATATGAATGCTTATAATATCATGACAATCATGTTGAACTCGATGATATTTTTGCTTCTGGTACAAGTGAATCTTTCTTCTTTAAGCTAGTGTTGGCGGTGATTAGATAGCGGTAATGACTATGATGATTAAATAGTGATAATGACGACTACGATGATTTTTAGCTAGCTAGCTAGAGTATATATACTCATGTTGATGATATGATGCAAGAGTTTTTATATTAATATGATGATGATGAGTTATTATATCATTTAATGAAAGAAACCGCAGATTAGTTTCAGCTGGATGGATCCTACCTAAGTGATCAAGTATATGCCATATCCATATATATTATACTTGATCACCTAATTAGGTGATCAAGTATAATATGAATATGGCATATACTTGATGACTTAGCTAGTAGCTAGATCCAATGCATCCAGTTGAAACTAATCCGCGGTATTTTCACCTAATGATTTAACAACTTATTATAATGTAAAACAATCACTAAATTAAATTCAAAACACAAAATTAAAGGAAAAATTAAAAAAAACACCCAAACATTTAGTACCGGTTGGTGTTACCAACCGGTACTAATGTCCTACACGCACCCGGGCCTGGCTCGTGCCACGTGGTGGCACTTTAGCGTCGGTTCGTGACGAACCAGTACTAAAGGGGGGGATCTTTAGTGTCCACTCTTTAGTGCCGGTTAACGAACCGGCACTAAAGGCCGTTACGAACCGTCACTAAAGGCCGTTACGAACCGTCACTAAAGGCCGGTTCTGCACTAGTGGTTGTATCTTATCTCCTCAACCTCCTGTAACTCCCTAGCGTGAGGATCTCTCTTTCCTTTCCCTCGATGTATTCCCTGACGTGCGTGGCATGGTTGTACAAGACACCACAATTAATATATACACATGCGGGTCTCCATATTGGAGATTGAGACGCTTCATCAATTCTTTCACCGCATATTGGCTAGGGAGCCATGTACCCCCGTTAAACTCTCTGTCTTTGACCCCGGTTGGGGTCTTGCTGGTTGTTTGTTCTGAACTTATGGATGTTCGCTACCTGCCTTATGGCTTTATTTATAAAGTCGGGCACATGCCTTTTCTCTAAAAAAAATTGACAAGGCAAACCCATTTGTCAGACAACATGACAATTATTAGAGGGCCAACCTAGACTTATGTTCGTTGGGCTTATATCTGATATGGTTGTAAGGGTGTCTTTGATTCACATGATTTCCCGCTAAAAAAACGCGAAGGAAAAAAAAGATTCCCAAGATTTAAGGAAACACATGAATAGGAAGAACATAGGACTACAAATGGCATGCCTTTTTGAATCCTACATGATTTGGTTTGCTTGACTGCATCACACGAAAAAAAGGGATTCTTTCCTAGAGTTTTGAGTGGATGATAAAATTCTATGGAATGTGTACAAATTTATCCTGGAAATAAATCATATATGATTCATCCTACAAATCAAAACGACCAACACAGATAAAAATCCCGAGGATTTCAATCCTTTAAAATTCAATATGTATCTTTACCTAATAATAAAGCAAATTGGGTTTCTTTCATCCATGGCATTTTTTCAGAAAAGTCTCTCTATTTCAGAGAATTCAACCCATGATCCGCTTTTAAGTTAAAACGGCGTTATTTTCGTATTTTACACAAAAGTCCTGTCTTTTCTTGAAATCAACCCGCCGTCCGGATTTAAGTCACACCGAACCGTTATTTTACATTTTTCAACCCCCGATGTTTTAGGTAATTCATCCATGGATCATATTTAAGTCAAACAAATGCTTTTAAAATCATCCATATCTTTTAAACCGTAATCTCGATTTGAACATGTTATATATGAAATTTGATTAGAAAAATATGTAGAACATGAATATGAGATAATTTTACCTGTTAAGTATTTTTAAATATTATTTTGGAATATATTTGAGTCAAACCAAATGATTTTCTAAATTATATGTATCTTTTAAACCGTAACTTCGATTTTAACATATTATATATGAAATTTTATTAGAAAAATGTGTGGAATCTAAATACGATGTTAATTTTACCTGTTAAATATTTTTAAAATATTTTTATGGAAGCAAACTTATAATTTATAGCGCAAGACCCGTTTTTTTATACCGACGGCGATCCGGATTGCAAATAAATACCCCACTATAACCATATACGGAAAAGAAAACATCGATAACTACACGTGCATACCTCTGAAAAATGTCGCAAGGGAAAACAACAGATTTCTCATCGCAAGAGTGAGAGAGAGAGAGAGAGAGAGAGAGAGAGAGAGAGAGAGAGAGAGAGAGAGAGAGAGAGAGGAGAGGGAGGAGAGAGACGCCTTAGGATTAACCATATTCAACACACGTTTTTTGTTGTTTTGTGTGAACACCGAGGCCATCGCCGGCGAGGGTGAGAAGGAGGATAAGCGGCAACACAAATAGATGCCTCGCAAAAATAAAAGAGATGGACCTATTGTGGTCTTGAGTGATGGTTGTTGAGTTAAGAGAGTGTGTTATGTTTTCTCTCCCGTTGCAACGCACGGCTCTTTTGCTAGTATCCTTTAAATCAAAGAGGCCCTCAGATTAGTGTGGTGCATGTAGCCATAATTGTTCATTAAATACTGGCATAATTCATAGAATTTGGCTGACTCTAATGAAAAAAATCTAAACAATGGCATCATTTGATATGCCCCTAATGAACATGCATCTGACTTGTCAGCTCAATCAGCTAGCATCTGTTGGTTCAGGATTTATGAAAAACTCTTTACTTTTTTTGTGGATTATGAAAAATTCTATCTTGGTACGCATTTTTTTTGAGATGGACCTAAGAAAACGAATCAGATGAGAGTATTTTCCTTTATAGTATATGTACAAAACAAAGCAAAACTGTAATGTTTTTCTGGATTACTTTTTTGAGACAATTTAAAACATATAAGTTTCAAGTTTCTGATCTAAATATTTAGAAACAACAATACATTTCTTGGACAGGAAAGAATACATCTTTACAAGATAAATTATTTTTAATTGATTCTAGATGCTTCTCGGTGTATCAGACAATTCAAGGAAGATGGAGGTGTTTTTACAAAATAAATTTAAGCGGATGGTGAGCAATCGAAGCTCAGTCCCAACCACTGATTTTATTTTTTTCGAAAAGGAGGTTATCCTCCGGCCTCTGCATCAGAATGATGCATGCGGCCATAGTCCCAGCCACTGATAGCAGATTGGTATGATCCAAGGTGAGAGGACTATCATCACCAAGTGGTTTCTTTAGAGGAATAAAGGAAACATTCCCCCCCAAAAGGCTAAAGCTTTGAGCTAATACATGAAGTAAGAAACAACCTATTTACACAAAAGAGAAAGCCAAAATGAGCATAGAAGCGCACACAACATAGCTCATTTAGAGAAGAAGCTGCAATACTCCATGCACATAACTATATTTTTCTTGTACATGATGTACAAAACAGCTAAACCAACTGTTTGCAGCACCTGCAATAATGGCTACAACCAAGTGGAGAATGCTTCTATGGTTACACATCATCTACGTAAGAACTACATTTCACAGACTTCATAATTATCTAGGGTAGATCTGAAGGTGTACAAAACAGCCAAACCAACTACCTGTAGCATTTGCACCAATGAAGTTTGCAACTACCATTGGATATGTACATGTATTTGCCAAGTAACTGTACAAGAAAACCAAGATATGTCTTATTTTTCTATATTTTCATCTTCTCATCAAATTATCTAGGGTATCACATTTTGTCGTGTAAGTCAGCCTCTGACAAGATCGAGTTCCAGGGTCCACCTTTGCTCCCTAACCTGCACATCAGAAAATATTACCTGAAGTCACCAAGGTTTTTTCCATTCCAACTTCCATGAGAAGGGCAATGGAAACCTATATAGTCTACACTACCTCCACAACCCAGCAACTGCTCGCAAACTCATAAAAAGAATGAGACCGGCCCAGACGCCACCAAGACCAAATTCAGGAGCGGCAACAAGTAGGAAAGCCGATGATATGGCTCCTGCAAAGAACTGAGCAAACCAGATACTTAATATTGTTAGTTATTTTGCAGCTCATTTAGTATTGACAGCAACAACGGGAATAGAGTGCAAACAGAGATCCAGTTCAGACCATGGAGTAGGCAGCATATGCAAAGTCAGATACACCATAGTAGAGCCCATCGATCACAAAAGCAACAGCATTTATTGGCTGGGAGATGGCGACGAACTGCAGGATTTAATATCGGAGAAGTGAGTATCATGGCATCAAAACTTCACTTGTCACATTAGGTGTTTATTTCAACAGTCCTAAATATCTCATTACCCAGACACCAGATTTGGCAATACCCAGAACTGCTGGATCGTCTGTGAACAGCGAGGAGAAAGACCCAAATCCAAAAAACAAGATTATAGCGAGTGCCGTACCGGTCGCCCCTCCAATCTGCGTAACAGAATATGTGAACAAACATTTTACACCTGGATGTAAGGGAAAAAGAGAACCTCAGCAGCATTTATGAACTTCTTTTCCCATGACATGTACTCCCTCCGTTCCCTAATATAAGACCTTTTAACCTTTTCTTGATTCGTACTCCCTCCGTCCAAAAATACTTGTCATCAAAATGGACAAAAAGGGATGTATCTAGAACTAAAATACATCTAGATACATCCCTTTTTATTCATTTTGATGACAAGTATTTCCGGACGGTGGGAGTATGTATCTAGACACATTTTAGTATGTAGGTTCACTCATTTTAGTATGTATGTAGTCAATATTTTGAAATAACTAAACGTCTTATATTATGGAACGGAGGAAGTATATCTAACCTGCAGAACTCTGTAGAGAACCATGCGCGCCTGCTTGTAATTTCTTTTCGTATATTCAGTTGCAAGCAGAGCCTGCATTGTTTTATGGATACTTTAAGAACACATACCAAGCTAACACAATAGAAATGAAATGCCCCGCTGTATAAATGTACATACCTGTCCAGCGAGAGCTAATGCATCATTGAGTAAAGAGATTGTTAACCATACTTGCAAGCATAACTGATGGCCAGCCATTGGAACAGGCCCTTCCCTTGCAGCAAGAGATGTCGACAGTGTCATGGTCAGGAGCACTGCTATGGTCCTACCGATCAGCAGTCCACCTGCAAAACAGTTAACAATTTGACGTGTTTAAGAGAACAACTACTACCGAGGTCACATCACATCCATGGATAAGGTAGGCAAAACCAATATTCTCAAGTCCTTGGAAATAAACAACATGAATATCTTCCAACCTGATTTCAGGTAGCGTATCATTCCACCACCAATGATCTTTCCTGAGAAGATTACTACTTTACTATTCAACTTCCAAAGGAGGATGCAAGCTATCACGTACCTGACAGCAGGCAATTTTTTTTGCAGATAATTAGAGCCCCAATAGATGCAGATGACTAAAACTAAGAGCTGGGGGACACCAATGAGGAAAGTACATTAGATTTTCATGATAGCTTTAACATACTCAGATGTTACAGTCGCCAACGCAGCACCTCTTACTCCTAAACCAAGCGGAAAGACAAATATGGCATCAAGTATTGCATTTACTAGGTTACCAACACCTGCATGCAAAACATCCAAATCAAGAAGATAATATCTCATGTACATATTGCAGTAGGAGCCTCTCCTACAGTTTCGGGGTAAAAATAATATCTGAAGTGCATATAGGGCATATGTGTTCCTGGGACTTGCTTGTTACAGATACTCAAAATGATAAAAAATACACATGATTAAATTTATGCAATTTAGCGACAAGAAATTGCAATATCTTACCAATAGCGTACAAGGGTGTCTTTGTATCCATCAACCCACGAAATGCACCCTGTGCTGCAAGTGCTACTATGATAGGTGGAGCACCATATGCCCTAAAAGTAAGAAATTGCTCGGCTGGTATACGCACTGGGGAATCCTGTTTATGTAACAAAGAACAACTTATACTCAAGAGTAATCTGACATAAGAACAATACATGACAGTAAAAATACTTGGCTCGAAATGACTACAACTGAATCAAAGCTTGTGTTCCAGGGGCGATTTAGTTCTAGACTACAGTTAATTCAAGAGATGAGAAAGCATGATTGACCACTAAATATGATCATATTCTAACTCGCTTTTCCAGGTAGTATAATTGCTTATTTGCTTCAATCTCATCCTAACTTGGTTCATTTTGTCAGGAACACAAAAAAGGCATTTATCTGAACATTAGCAGCAAAGCACATAACAAATTGAGCGCCAAAACGTAGATATAATAAATGTTTAAGCCTGGTGACTGTCGATAAAGTAGTCCCATACATACCACTGGTATACCGATGACATCCATCAATGTTCCGGATCCAAAAATAAGTGCCACAGTTTCCATCAACCCAATACCAGAAGCTAGAGCCAAAGATGTCGTGACTGCCGGAAGAAACTTCCTTTCTTCAGTCAACTTATCTGGGGATCTTCGAAATTCATCTTTTAAGTGAGATAATTAGTGTAACACAAAATATGGCAATAATTTCCACAAATCTTTGAACTCTTTATTAGCTTACTTTGTCCTGTTCCTCTATAACTATCATCTACTGCTTGCTGCTCAGCAACAAAAGATGTGGTCACGTTAAGCAGTGGAACATTAAATAACTTCGACACCAAATTGAAGATCGAAATCGATACACCCACGGCAGCAAGTTCGGTTGAACCTGATGATAGAGTAAAAATTGATCAAGAGATCAACAATCTTTCCGGTTCAAAATGTAAATTAAGAAAAACAATATATTTACTTATTCATGACTCATGAGATAGTTAATTAAGTATAAATATTACATTCGAGAAACTTCTGCAGATTGACTACATATGAATGTCAAAGGCTCGGAATTTCTAGCACAAAATCTTTAGTTTTGCAATGCTGCAAAATAATAAGTACTAGTGTAGCATAATTTGATTGTGAATATTGTTGGTTAGCTCAAACTCAAACACCATCTCAACATGGATGATGGATCGGCCTTGTACCATAGTCCAGAGGCATCCGGCGTCTGTGCAGGATGGCAAGAAAGAACTATATTACCTATATGGCCGACGAAGGCGGTGTCGACGAGCGCAGCGATGGGGTCGGCGGCGAGCGCGAGCACAGCGGGCGCGGCGATGCTCAGGATATCCATCCCAACCGTGTCAAGCCTGAGCCATCCCGGCAGCGTACCCGTCGCACTCATAGCTTCCTCATCCTCCTTCCTTTCAGGCTCTGACTCCCGGGAAGCGTCCTCGTCGTCGTCGACCACGCCCTTGACTGTCGGCTTCGCGCGGCATCGCGGAGTGCGCCGCCGAGGAGCGGCAGAAGTGCGGCAGGGGCAGGGGCGGCCGGAAGGCATGTGGACATGGTGGACCCTTCGATGCGGGGCCAGGGTGAGCGCCGCGGCGGCCCTCGTCGGCGCCGGCGAGGTCGCCGCCATGAGTCTGCGCGCGCGCGCGCGAGCCGAGCGTGTGGGTGGGAGTACGGCACGTGGGTTCAGTCTTCAGTGGGAGAGAGATTTTCTGTTTTTGTTGGGCCTTTGGGGACTGGGCCGTAACAACCCGCTACCTCTTCTTCGCCCTCGCCTTGGTCGGTCAGCTCGTGCCTCGATCCTCCGCCGCCGCCGCCGCCGCCGCCGCCTCCTCGTTCCGGTGACCGCTCGTCTGACTCCTGACAGGTACCGGCGATCTCTCCCCTCCCATTCAATTGATGTACGGTTGATCGGACTTTATGGATGCAGAAGCTTGCCGTCAGCAGTGCCGTATGAGGTTCGCGGGGTGGTACCTGAAGATCGCCGTCGGCGGCGCGGCCATAGGCGCCGCCATGGAGCTTTTCATGATCCACACCGGCTTCTGTGCGTCCCTCCATCCTCCATTCAACATCCAACCCGTTGTAATCAGCAGCTGGTTGAAATCGTTAGGGTAGATGCACTCTAGACAAATTTCATCTCTGCGCGTGTCAAGTCTCCTCAAAATTTTACACCTAGCTCTAGCGTTAAGTTGTCAGTTGTTGCTGTGAAATCCATGGGGCCTCTAGACATCATTAACCAAGCATCCCAGCATCCCCTCCTGAAGTAATTAAACTGGATTGGTGAGGAAATCTTCCATCAGTAACATCACAAACTTCTACTCCCTCCGTTCGGAATTACTCGTCTAAGAAATGAATGTATCTAGATGTATTTTAGTTATAGATACATCCATTTTTGTGACAAGTAATTCCGAACGGAGGGAGTACTTTTTAGGTGCCCATAGAAATTTACATTGTACCATGTCATTCATTTTGTCAAGTTCTTTGGCTTGTTTGGTGCATAACAGCGTTAATGATGCTTTCTGTTTACTACAGATGAGAAGGTAACGGTACTGGAGTCAGAAAAACGAGCTTGGGAAAGCAGTCCAGAAGCACAAGCTATGAGAGAAGCCTTGAATCCATGGCACAAGCGTGATGAGCAGGAGAAAAAATAGGCAATGATAGGCTCATCGGTCCTCCTTTCAAGTAATTGCATTCCCACCCTTCCATTGTATCGTAACCCCTTGAACAAGGTAATAGGGATGTGGCGTTTTTGTAGTTGTTCGAACCTGTCTCTCTGGAGTTGCTGGATGATAGCTTCCAGCAATGTTCTAAAAGAGTTATGCCCATATCATATCCATATGTCTTCGTGCTAACAAGGATTCTTTTACTGTTTCCACGCATATGCGTCCATTTTGAATGTAATTCAAACTCAGTATCTGCTATGTTTAGCAATGTAACAAAGAATTTTAGACTTGCAGAGATCAAACCAATCTATATCTTCCATTCATTGAGTGAGGATTGTCTTTTCTATGAGTTGATGCTAAATATTGTGATCAAAGATATCTGGGCTACCCCAGCTTGCCCCATTAATTCAAATTATAGACGTTTATTCTCATGGTATATCATTTAGATTTTTTTTGTCTTGTTTGTTGTGTCATGTAGGTAAAGAACTGAAAGAAACTACTTTCTTACTCCCTCCGTTTGTAAATATAAGATGTTTTCCTGAATTGGATGTATATAGACACGTTTTAGTGTGTTTGATCACTCATTTCAGTCCGTATATAGTCCATATGTAAATATCCAAAACATCCTGTATTTGTGAACGGAGGGAGTATTTCCCAAGCCTAGCATTTTAGACAGATCCAATTTTAACTCCACCATACTTGAAGTAGCAAACATGGACAAATTGATGAGTTCATGTGAGGTCAGAAAGAAACATCAGTAGTAAGTTAAGGCAACCGCCTTGTGCCTTCAAGTTGACATTAGTGCCCTGTAAACAGAACAATGGTTCTACCTTTTTTACAAAGGGCTGCTAATCTCATAATTTGCTGCCCCCTTGTTGAATCTCGTGATGGTAGTAATTACATGTACTGCATCTAACCCAGTCCACCCAGAACCGAACCAAAACTTGTACAAGCTTAGCCATGACTTCAGAACAGCGAGGAACAAACAAGGAGTTCCTTTCTCAACTCAAAACTTGGCTATGGTGCTTACAACTAGATTGACCAGCAGCAGTAGCATAAGCCTGTCTTGTTCTCAAGAATAGGGCTATGCTTGATGCCAAGCCCAGCACTGTGATGCAGCCCCACACAAAGAATGTGTTTGAGTAGCACTTCGCACCCATGCACACTATCATGGTGTCAACCGTGCCAGTGAGGTTGTCCAGTACTGTACTCTTTAGGCCATTTGCATCATATACCAGGGCGGCAATCTGTCCGTAGAGGAGTGAGCCAAGAGGGATATTGGTGATGAGGATGTTGTGGTTCACACCGATGCTATTTGGTCCAAAGAGCTCGGATGTCACGGACACTGCCGCAGCGAAGATGAAACCTGAGCTTAGGCCAATTAACGCCGTTCCTGCTATCAGAGTGTTTACATCGTGCAATTTCCACATTAAGAAGAAAGCCACCGGCGTGGGCACCAACGCCACCGCAAGCCACCCTGTCCGAGCAAATGACACCCTCCTGCATGCAAATTGCATATATGGTATAGTTAGCTAGGATGCTAGTTGATGAGAGTTTAGTTATCTGTACGTAGATTAAGACAGACATACCTGTGAAGGAAGTCAGGGAGTGCAGAGAGAAGGCGGCCGAAGAAGGAGCAAGAGGAGTAAACTGCAAGAAGCATGGTGAGCTGTGGTTGACATTGCAACGATTGCGCAATCTGCCCCAAGTTGTTGCTGTACACCAGCCCAACAGTGGCACCACAGAAGTACGCTGTGTAGTAGAGCCAAAAATCGACACACCGGATGAGCTTCTTTGCACTATGCTCCTCACCAAGAACCAACACACAGCCCTTGTCCAGTATCGTCCCACAGCAACAGCCCTTGGGCTGCCATTCCACTGTTTTATGTGCCATGCTGCCGTTGGTCTCCGTGTGGTCATCATGGTTGAGAAGGAGCGGCTTCTGTGGATCATTGTGGTTGAATGCCAATTCAGTGTCAGGATCATGTGTGCCCACACTAGAACAACTCAAGGCGGCAGGGATGATGAGAGGAAGTGTGAGGAGGGCCATGGCGCCCATGAGGATGGCCCTTGCAGCAGAGCTGGTTGTAGTGACAGAACCGAAGGTCACTAAATATATGCCGGTGACAAATGCGATGGTGTAGAAGCAGAGGAAGACACGCCTGTCATGCTTTGGCAAAGTGCGGAGGCTGCTGTGATCATGTGGGTGGCAGAGGAGGATCGCTGGGAGCGCAATGATGGAGGCGGCGAGGGGGAGGATGGCATTGAGGAGGAGGTAGACGGATGGTGAGTAAGGGGAGAGAGCGTTGGCGAAGAGGGTATAGAAGGCAGCGCTGAGCCCGTTGAAGCTTATGGAGAGGGAGAGGGCCAGGGGGCGGTTGGCTGCGGAGAAGCTGCGTATGCAGACCACGAAGCAGACCGTGTTGAACCAGCAGATGCTGCACCCTGCTGCCAGGCAGATCAAGAACACCTGCGAACAATGCAACAAGTTAATCAGAATTACTCGATCGTTTGATTAAATTCAGCTCAGAAACAGTTTGCCTGTCCAGAAAAGTTTCCAAGCAATGATCAGTCGAATGTAAGCTGCTCTGGTTATTTTTTGGGGAATGCTATGTGATATGCAATGCATGGGTACAGAAGGTGGAGTGGCAACACTGATGTGCTTGTTCAAGCTGTGCCTGGAACTCGAAGTGAACATCTGATGTGAGTAGTGCACAGTGATGGCTAGTTACGACAGAATCGCTCAGATAAAACACTGAAGGTACAGACGGTTGCTGGAAAATAATAAACTGTTAGAAAATTTACTAAAAATTTGGCATCTTATTCGCTGTGTGTCTTGCATGTTATTTTTTGTTGCTGGATATGGTGAAGAGGAGAAGATAAGAAGCAGGTGGATGGTACTGTTCTGGGGATGCAACGCAGCATGCGTGTGCGATTCTGCTCTGATCTTAAGGTATCAGGTCTGGGCGATGAGGTTCTGAGTGACTTTTGCCGTGTGAGGTCCTTGTCTTGGCTGATCTCGACTTTTTGCTGTTGCTTTCTTGAGAATTTGGATCCTATGACTTCTTAGTGCGGGCATCGGATCTGGGAAAAAGCAGATTGACGTACCATTCTGCGGTCAATTAAATTGATGCTTTTAACACCATCACACTCCCGTGGATGTCATGTCACCCTCAGAATTGATGATACAGCACGCTAATTAGATTGATGCTGTCCTAGTACTGAGTGCTCCCTCCTACTGTACTAGATATTGCTGGGGAAGTATAATTCAACAAGTAGTATAAGTAAATACTTTTTGGATAACTAATCTAGTGACACCAGCCATGTCACACACCAATAAATTGTTTGTCAAATCTTCGTCTAACGAAATAAAATACTAGCACACTTTACATATTGAAAATCGAGATAGTGGTACGGACGTGAACTTTTGCGGACATGGTGCCACAAGAGGATGGAATCTGGGCAGCCTCAAGGAGCTTCTGGTGGTTGGCTTTGCGCGCGGGGCACGCGTTTTAAATGTGCCGCCTCCTATGTTAGTTCGCATGGATCGACAAGAGCTATTCAATGTTTTGTTTTAAACATGCTTTGGTCAGCATTATCAATACAGGAAATATATTAACGTTGATGTGGTGTGGATAAATTGATATGTGCGGCCCTTGTACACAAACTGCACGAATCACGTGGCAATGGCTGGGGATGATACTATCCTAGCTGGCACCATTTGCACTCATGCATTTTCGGGAACTGTACGCCATATACTCCCTCCGTTCCTAAATATTTGTCTTTTTAGACATTTTAAATGGACTACCATATACGGATATATGTAGATATATTTTAGAGTGTAGATTCACTTATTTTGCTTTGTATATAATCGCTTGTTGAAATATCTAGAAAAATAAATATTTAAAAATTGAGGGAGTATTTTGTAAGATGAGGGCGTGGTGTAGAAGAATGGCAGGTGTGCGTGCTGGTAGGTTGGGAGAGAAGAGGAGACAAGCATGGAGTTAAGTTGGACGAAAAAGATGGAGGCAGGATGGGCATGACGACTTGGCATGCATGGATGCCATAACCTTTTCTTTCTGTTTTATCCATCGTTTTCTCTCTCTCTATTTATTTTTATCTTATATAAATTATGGGTGTAGATGTGCTCTAGTTATGGCACATCTAAGTAACTTAATTAAACATAAAGGAAATAAAAAAATAAAAAAAATACTCACATGAATCTCCACCTAAGATCAATGACGTAGAGTTTAGATGTGCAATATTTATGGCACATTTAGATGTGCCTTGGCAAAACTGATAGTAAATGATACTAAATTATAATTGTCGTTGGTGGTGGTGAGTTTCCTCCCCCACTTCACCGCTTCATCCCAATCTCCCTCGTCCATCTAGAACCAACCAAACCCCTCCATTTAAAAAAAAACATATCTTGCAATAAAACTGAGTTTCTTCTCTGGGGTGTTGCACGTGCATTGGTTGTTATATAGTACTACTCCCTCCGTCTCAAAATTCTTGTCTTATATTTGTCTAAATACGGATGTATCTAACACCAAAACATAACTAGATACCTCCGTATTTAGACAAATCTAAAACAAAATTTTTGGGAGTACTGATTATCTTTCTTTTTGGGTTCCGTAATAATTCACGGTTGCTATACTAGTCTTTTGGGAAAAGAAAGAAGGGCAGCAGCATTGTGGTGGTTCAGTGAGTCACGCATGATTGATGCCGCCCTGGACGCCGAGTGGGTTAACAGGGAGTATTAAAATTACTACTTGGCATAATCTAGGTAGCTAGTCTAGAATGTCAACGATTCCTGTCACCTACATGGCCCTCTAACCTTGGCTGGCTAGCACGCGGGCCCACATCTCAGCCACGAAGTCAAAGGGCAGGCAGTATACTCCAAAGATTAAGCTCGGTACAAGTTGCTTGCAGTTGCAGACTTGCAGACGAGTGAAGTGGGAGTAATTCAGTTAGCAGCCACACAATCACATGGGACAAATAAGCGAGAATGGCCGGCCGGGAAGCCATTTGAGGCTGGCAGGCGAGCGAGAGTGGCAGCTGTAGGTCCTCAAAATAAACCTGCGGCCCCGGACGATGGTCGACGGCAGCCACTCCCTTGGCTCCGGCCTTTCCCTCTACATCCTTCCTCCTCGCGCGTGTGGCCGTGGATGGCCGACGGCGACGGGTGCGTACATCAGGCATCATGTACGATGGGTGCCTTTGCCATAGATGTGCCGCTAGCGACGGCAGCAGCACCGGGGATCGGTGTCTCCAATGGGTGATGGCTACGTGTAACTTTTGTGACAGCGTATGGGGTTCACTTAATCAACAAGATAGTTACATGCATGAAAAAATCTACTGTATGAGCATGGAGATGAGATGCATGGTCGGGCGGAGATGAGGAGAGTAGGGGACGAACCGCGGGGTAGGGGAGGGTGGCGGCGAGCGTGGAGGAGGGGAGGAGGATGCCGTACTGGAGGGCGTAGGAGGCGAGGCCGAGCGCGGCGGACAGGAGCAGCACCGCCGGCAGCGGCATGTAGAGCAGCGCCAGTCCCGACGACCAGCCGAACGCCTTGCCGAGGTCGGAGGCGGTGGCCAGGTAGTTGAGCGACTGCTGGGAGACGCCCATGGAGGCCTTGAGCGCCGACGAGTAGGCCGAGAAGTCGAAGTTGGTCCCCGTCAGCGCCTGCACCCACACCGTCGCCACCAGCACCGCCCAGCGCCGCCACTCGCCGTCCACGCCGCCATGGCTGCTGCTCCGGCGGCCGAAGCTGCTGTCCATCGAATCAACCGGCCTTTCCCTCTCTCCCCTCGACCTCGACGGATAGGGATGGGACAGGAGGATGCTTCTTCCTCCGTCCTTGGTCCTTCCTCTACTCTCCCGGCCTTTTCCCCTCTCGCTCCCTATATATACCTGTGCCGTGCACAGGCAGGAGAACGATTTATCTTCGTCCTCGCTTGGCTTAGCTAGCCCAGGCTGCTACGTTAATCAATGGTCAAATCACGGATGACTCCAGAAACAAAACAATTCGTGTCCCCCTCAACTCCTCTGTGTATACACGTAAGCGAACGCGAAACCGTGGGTGCTCTTGGCCCGGCTGCTCATGGACCATGGCACTAATAATACTCGCTGATTGAAGATTCAGTTTTCCTTACAACGTACTAAAACCACGACGAGTAATTTGAAACGAAGGGAGTACTAACCATGCATACGTACGGCCTAGCGCATATGCAACCAGACCAAAAGGAAATCATGGAGGGGGTGTATATATTGTACTAGTACTATGTATAGGTATAATAAATCTGCCGACCTCTGTGACGCTCTACCATCCATCTTGGCCCATCCCTGTGGGCGTGGCTCCATCTGGCTGGCCAGCGAGCGGTCGTGATGCGTGCATGTGTGTGGTCGTCGTGGGTGACTGAAAGCCAGCGCAGGTGCAAACTCATGATAAATCTATGCCACGCCAGTATGCATACATGATGTGTGTCATCGTTGTACTAGGTAGGACATTTAGGAAACTCATACTTAATCAAGGATTTCGTCTGGTTACGATCGTGCCAAACGAACAAACAAGGTGCAGGTGCAAAGCGCAAACCACAGCGGGACAAACCAGCGCGCGCAGAGCATATGCGCCACGTACCTCCGCAGCCTGGAAACCTTTTTACACTGAAATTGGATGAAAAAGAGGTGAAAACTAGGAATTCAATACAGCCGGTTTCCAGGCAGACGTGGAAGAACAGTTGCACCACTCTTCTCCTTTGATCGCCTTCTTTCTCTATTCTTTTTACATCCATTCAATTGCAAAAATGCTAAACCTACGAAAGAGTATATGTAAGGTTATGAAATGTTCCAAACTAATGTAAACCCCCCCTATTTTCGCGCGGGGGCCTAAACACCAGTCATATTCTTCCACGTTGGTTGGTACGCAAACTTAAGTAGTTCCTTTACGTAAGTGTAGCATTGCCCGTTCAACTATCTTCGTCTTCATGTTCTGCCGCATTGCAAATTCATCTCATGGTTCTTCGGATTGCAAATTCGTTAACTCTTTATGTCATGCCCTTACTGCGGTACGACATATTATGCCATCTCGCACATAATCCTTGTTTTGTTCTAACTTTTTTAGTTAGATATATACCATTGAGATTACATTCTTTCAGCCGCTATGATTGTTAGTCTGGTGATCGAAACAGCCGTACATCGAATCGACCGACCCCTTCCCCCTCTCCCCACGACAGATAGGGATAGGACATGATGCTTCTCCTCCTTCCTTCCTCTCCTCTCCTCTCCCAGCCTTTTCCCCTCTCCCTATATATACTTGTGCACGAGAATGATGATGTTCGTTCTCGCTTAGCTAGGCTGCTATTTTAAGGTCAAATCATCGATGACTCAATGAACCAACATTCCCCCCCGCCCCCCCCCCCTTTAATTCCTGGTGTGTACGTAAGCATGCGAATGTTGTTGGCCCGACAACTCAAGTGCTCATGGACCATGGGACAAATAATATTATACTAATTAAGCATTTCATTTGGTTACTAAATATTAGTTGTATGAATTGAGCATAGCTCACATGAATAAGATATGTCGGTTCGGTCTCTTGAAAATACTCATAGAGATAGGGCGTACATGTGACGCTCATAAAGATGAATTTTATGTGCTATGTAAACATTTGTATTTTTGTAGTGTGTTACCAAAAAAACTAACATACTACTATGTGTAAACCGGCCGACCTGTGACGCCCCACCATCCATTTCTACGGTCAACGGGCACTGCTCGATCTGGATGGCCATCGCTAGTCAACATGGGTTATTGAAACCATACGATATATGATCTCCCCTAGCAAAAAAATACTCCCTCCGTCCGGAAATACTTGTCATCAAAATGGATAAAAGAGGATGTATCTAGATGTATTTTAGTTCTAGATACATCTCTTTTTATCCATTTTGATGACGAGTATTTCCGGACGGAGGAAGTATATTAGGGTTGGGTTGTCCTCCGGCGCTCGCCATCGAGAGTTTCTTTACCCCACCGGTCTCCCCTATATCTTTCTGTTGCCTCTTGGGCTAATTGTGTTGGAAATATGTCCTAAAGACAATAGTAATGTTGTTATATATTTCTAAATTTATAATTAATGTTTATGTTCTATGCTATAATTGCAATGGTACTCGAGTCTGTATACCCAAGAGGCTTATTTCCTCCTAGAGACAATAGTAAATGTTTATGTTTATGTTCTATGCTATAAGGCCTCTCCCAATGCTCCACCTTGTACAGGTGCTAAGCCTTCCACGTAGGCAAAAAATTCTGACGTGGCAAGTTATTTAAGAGGAGAGAGATGAGTGTAGTGACCCCAGGAAGAAACAGTGATAAGCGCGTGAACCTAGGCAAAACATTTAAAGGAAGGAAGCCCATCAATACATGAAGAGCTTTAGTTGCTAAATCATTAAATGAAGCAAGCTTAGTAACCATACACTAAGCACCTATGCATTGGGGAGTATGGTTGCTAAGCTATTTAATGTGCTTAGCACCTCATCTAAGCACCCCATGCATTGACAGCAGCCTAATTGCAACGGTACTCGAGTCTGTATACCCAAGTTGGAAAGTCAAACTTTATTATGTTTGACTGTATTTATATAATAATACACCAGCATTTATGCCATCAAATTAGAGCAATAGATTCATGATAAAATATATTTTCATCATATACCTATTTGGTTTTACAAACATTGATATATTTTTGCACAAATTCGGTCAAACTTTGAGATAGTTTAACCCTCCAACAAATTTAGAAGTACACTCTTTTAAGGACGGAGGGAGCAAAGGAAAGCTCATACGCATGTGTGGAATAATAAATGTTATTCTGTATTTCTAAATTTGTAATTAATGTTTATGGTCTATGCTATAACTGCAACGGTACTCGAGTCTTTATACCCAAGAGACTTAGAGGAAAACTCATATGCACGTGTGGAATAATAAATAGTAAAATAGATTTCTAGTCTTGCTTCTAAGACTGCCTCAAGTGTTCCTTGATGATTCCCTTTTCCTGATCATGGGCATAAGTTAGTGTAACAATGATGTCGGCAATTTTGAGGACGTGTTAGAATAACACTTGTGTTGAACAGACCTAGTTTAATCTTATAATACGAGATCTTTTTGTCACAATTTAATCCTATATAACACAGAGAAGTTAAACATATGCATAATCCTTAGACCATGAGAGTATCATGAGAGTATCAAGTTCCTTGTCCGCTCTCTCCTCCTCTTATTTCACCATCGCTTCTACTCTTTACAAACGTTTCTCACAGATTGGTGGGCTCTGTTACTATCATGCGGCGAACGTCTGCTCCTCCTCTCTATCATTCTTGATAGCTTCCCTACCTACTTCATGTTGTGATTCACACTTCCAAAAGGCATTCTCGAGGAAATAGACAAACAAAAGCGATTTTTTTCTGGTCAAATGATGACTCTTTCTCAAGAGCTAATGCATGGTAGTGTGGGATATTGTGTGCATGCCTAAAGCAGGTGCTGGCCTTGCAATTTAAAACCTACAAGCTCAATTTTGTTGCCTTATGTTGAAATTTGCTTTCAAATTCCTAGAGTCAAAAGATTTCCATGGAAGGATTGGATACTTAACCACTCTACACTCCACATAGGTCTAGGAAACAATGCGTCCTTCCTTGGCAAGGAAATTTTCAAACACCTAAATGCTCTTAGAGAAATTTCCAAGTGAAAATTGGAGATGGTTCTTCTATCTTCTTCTGGCTAGCTAGATAGATGGGTTCTTCCTGAGACCCTCTACATTGCTAAACCAGCCTTGTTTACCCACCATACAAAACCCACAGGATTAACCTGGGTTTGTGTAGCCGGATAACCTTAACTGCCTCCGATGAACTTGGTTCCTTGAGACTTTGTTTTAGGGTGTGAAATAGGTTGATGCTCCAGATACCCGCGCGTTATTAAGTGGAGTGACCTTCACCACCAAAGGAGCTTACGAGGACTTGGGATCGCAACTTTCCAACGCAAACATGCCATTCATTCGGGAATTGCACGTGCCTAGCAGGGTTCGTATGTTTGGGTGGTTATTCTACCTTAACGGGCTAAATACCCGAGCAAATCTACACGAGAAAACACCTCTCAGCCCTGCCACATGCGAGTTTTGTGCATCGAACATCGAGGATAGGACTCACTTGTTCTTCATTTGCCTAGCTCACACATGGATTAGGGCTGCTCTTGGGGTGCAGCCAGTATCCTCACCAGTCAGCTCCATTTGGTCTTGTTCGCTGCCCAATGGACTCAATGTGTCAGTTTGACCTTCTATTCTTCTCCCAATTCTCTGGAAAATTTGGAATGCAAGAAACTCTAAGGTATTTAGAGTCATTGACCTACATTTGGTAAGAGATTGGTGGAACTCTAGCGCCAGCCAGCCATGAACGAGCAGGAAGTCATTCAATTTTATGAAGATACTTGTTTGTTAGACATTATGGAATGAAATAAATGCAGGAGTTTTTCGGAACAAGGCTTCTTTATCCGCCCACGTGGTTTCATCGATCAAGATTGAGGCGAAGATTTGGGTCATTGTCGAGGATGAATATTTGGGAAATTTATTTCTGGGAGAGTGATCCCTTTGTGTATTAACCTTTGCGCTCTTGAAACTCCTGAACCTTGTCATTTTTCTTAATTAATGAGACGAGGCAAATCTTTTGCCTACTTTAAAAAGACATTTACGACCTCACACTCTAGTCACATCGCCAAAGGCAAGCCAACCTAAAAAACATGCTGCTATGTGGCGTGATTTCTTGTTTGCTCGCCTGTCTTGACGCTTGTAAAACAAAAAAGGAAAGAAATATATTCAGGTGGGGAGTCTTTCCCTCCCCCGATGCCAATTTAGAAAAAATGTTGGGAAGGATGACCCTCGAGGTCCCATCGCATCTCTAAAAATATGATTTATTCCAGCTCTAAGAAATTATTTATTCCAGTAAAACCGGGCATAATATATAACTCCAATGCTTAGTGTTGGGCTGCTGGTCAAGGGATGACAGGGAAAACTAGTAGAACTATATGTAATATCTGGGTTAATGGGAAAAATATATGATAAGAGTGAAGATGAAAATTTGGAGATGTAAAATAGTATATGTAAAAATTTACATCTCCAAAAAGTGCATTTTACATCTTCAAAAGAGGCAACTCCAACAGATGATGTAAATTGGTGATGTACAAGTGTAACTCCAATAGATGATACAAATGAAGATGTAAAACTAGCCGGCATGACCGCCGACAAAAGAGCGCCGAGAGTTGGGAGGAGCGCCGGCAGACCGAGCGGCGGCAGGAGGTGTGCCGGCGGTCGAGTGACGAGAACCGGGAGCTCGAATGGTCGTTGGCATGGTTGTGAATCGAGCGGAGAATTGGTCACCGCGGGACGGCAGGGTGACGGCCGTGCGGTGCAGGAAGGTCGAGTCTGGTGACGAAAAAGCGACAACGGCGTGGTGGCGGGCATGCAGCTCGATCCGGCGGTGGCGGGGCAGCGGAGGGAGCTCAAATCATACGACGGCGCAGCGGTGGAGAAGCGGCCAATTCAATCGATTTGGAGGCGGGCGGCGATGGAGCAACGGCGGAACCAGGGGGTGGAGCGACTGGATCTGGCAGTGGGTAGCAGCCACGACGGTGATCGACTGGGGTGGGGCAAAACCGGGGCGACGACATGGCAGCGGCATGGAAGCGAAGGCAGGATTGGGGACAGTGGTCGCGCCAACGAAGGCCCCGATGGGGTAGGCGGCTGCGGCGGAGGAGACAACGGGGTTGGCCATGGCCCGGGCGGCGGTCGGAAGGAAAATGAAAGCGGTTGGGCAGTTGGCGCGCGGCCGCCGGTTTTATATCTCCTGTAGGTGGAGATGATGTATATTTACATCTCGAGGTGTTGTATTTTAGAAGTGGAGATGTAATTTTTTTTGCATCTGCATTATTGGTTGGAGAGGGGTTTTAAAACTTAGAGATGCAAAAATTAGTTATTTTTATATCTACATGATTTATTAGAGATGCTGATACTAAATCCCCTCGCGGACGAGGAAGTTCCTAGATGCTTTGGGGTCTAGGGATGGAAGTAGACACGCCCGCGCCATTCGCGTATGTCCGTGCGACTATGTCCGCGCGACTGGAAATGTATTAATCTTCATTACTTCGATAATCATGCTATTGATAATCTCTACTTCTAATGTTTCACTTGGTATAGGATATCTTTTATGGGTTTTTTTATCTCACACTTTTGTCTAATTTTTTCTTCTCCCCTCCAACAACCTCACCGGTTTATTTTCGCGTCACCCTCTCACACGACAAAAAAAATTTGGTACGGATCAGAACTTTACATGATTGCGCAAGTTATTTAGGAATGTCTTTATGTAAAAGAATCAATCACGATCAATCTCTAAAAATCAAATCTAAATTAATTAACCTTATCTTAAATTGCTCAATCACATTAATTAGGAAACAAATAACCAATTTTAAGAAAATTAATGTGTAAATCATAACCAAGAAAAATCTCATTATTAAAGTATTTATGTACTTACTTAATTTGTAATGGAATATTATACGGAGTATGTACGTCGGTCATTTGTTCTTTACATCCACTAGCATCTCAGTTTGGGAGGACAAGTGGATTCCGGGTACATTGACTATGAAACCTTTGCTAAAGCCAGACATCACACTGGTTAACAGAGTCAATGACCTGATTGATGCAAAGAACTGGTCTTGGAAAACAGACCTGATACGTGATACGTTCGTTGCTCCCGACACTGCAGCAATTTTGAACATACCTTTGCGGACTGGTGGAGGAGAGGATATCTTGGCCTGGGCTTATGAAAAAACAGGCATCTACACTGTCAAATCATCGTACCGTGCTTTAATGATTCATAACGAGCATTCTGCTCTAGAAGAAGGGGCGGCTACAAGCACTTCCATCTCGAATGGACTGATGTGGAAATATCTGTGGAAACTAAATGTAGTGCCAAAGATCTGTGTATTCTGGTGGAGAGTCATTCGTGGGATCTTACCAGATGAGAAAACCCTACATCGACGGCACGTTCGTGTTACTAGTCGATGCAAACTTTGTTTGGCAGAAGAGGAGGACTTGATGCATGCACTCATACACTGTTCTCATGCCAAGCGCTTTTGGGACGAAGCTGAGAAGTGGTTCGACTTCAAACTACCTCGCCTTCATCCAACCACTTGGGCGAAGATTGTGTCAATCATTCCTCAGACATTATTTGCGACCCAATCATTCCGAATGGAGACCGAGCGAAGATTGTGTCAGTTATGTGGTCTATTTGGCACTCAAGGAACTGGTGGACACATGATGAAGAATGCTTGATCCGACGAACTCGCTACGGATTATTCGAGAGACATTGGCGATCCTGGAATTACCTAAGGATCTTGCCCTAGCTCTTCCTGGCTTTGGTTGGCTTCCCCTGGACGATGACAGTGTTAAGATTAATACGGATGCGGGTATTGATAGTATCCGGGAGCAAGGGGGGCGGGTGGGGTTGCCCGTTCAGCCACTGGCTTTTTAGGAGCATGGTGTAAGCCGCACGATGGAGTTACAGATCCTCTGATTGCCGAAGCGCTTTCTTTGCGTGATGGAGTTCTCTATGCAAAGCTTCGAGGTCTGAACAAGGTCGTGATGGAGATGGACTGCAAGGAGGTTGTGGACCTTCGGAACACTCGCCACCACTCCCACTCGGTTGTGGCACCGATTCTTTTGGAAATTGGGGATTTATCTGCTAGTTTTAGTTCTTTTATTATTCAACATACTTCTAGACTGTCTAATTTGCCTGCTCATCTTTGCGCTAAGCGAGCATGTTCGCTGCAAGTGACCGAGGCGTGGACCAATGATGTACCTCCCTTCCTGGTTATTAGCCTCATGGCGGACTGTGCCAGGTGTGCTTTTGTTGAATAAAGAAGCCCATATTCCAATGCAAAAAAAAACGAAGGTAATCTTCAGTCCCACTGATTTTTTTACAAAGTAAGGAAGTCACCAAACCTGCCGATTTTTAAGGAAGGAAATCACTAGCCCAACCATTATTTTCAAAAAGAATTAAGTAGCCAGCCTTGCAGATATTTCCAACGCTATATCCATGTTCCATCTCCCACCTCATATACTCCACTCGACCGTCTCCCATCCACATGCATCGGCGCCCAGGCGATGTGGACCACGCCGGCTTGCCCACTTGCTCGACGACTGCCAGATCGAGGTCGCCAGAGCCGGATTCATGCAAATCAAGGTCGTCGTCGCGTGGGTTGCTGGTGGCCGTCACACGTGGGAAGTCGACGGCCCTCCTTTGCGAGCCACCTGATCCGTCTCTCCACCTCAGGCCGACGCAGTGCCTCCCGGGCGATATTGCAACAACCTCCTCTGTTGGGTAATGTTACACGGAAAACAAAAAAAAATTACGCACACGCAAGGTCTATCCATGCAGATGCATAGCTACAAGAGGAGGAGAGCATCTACATATCCTTGTAAATCACTAAGCGGAAGCGTATATAACACGGTTGATGTAGTTGTACGTACTCTTCATGATCTGATCACGATCCAACCGATCTAGTGCCAAACGAACGACACCTCCGAGTTTAGCACACGTGCGGCTAGATGACATCTCCTCCTTGATCTAGCAAGAGGGGGAGGAGAAGTAGATGGGATCACAACCAACACGATGGCGTGGTGGTGATGGTGGTGGTGGAGCACCGACAATGCTTCGCTAAGCGTCGCCGGCACGAGGCGGTGGAACCACGGAGTAACAGGAGAGAGAGGGGCGCCAAGGGCTTTGTGTGTCCTCTTGAGGCGGCACCTCCCCTCTATAAATAGGTGGAGGGGCATGGGGAATAACCCTCCAAACCCTAGGGGGAGGAGGTGCAATTCTAGTCCTCCTCCTTACCTTCCATACAAAGATGGACTTTCCACCTTTCCCGACTGCATGGGCCTTGAGGGACTTGTGTGTGCCTGGCCCAATAAGTCCATGGCGCCTCCCCTCAGCCCATGATGACCCTTGGGACGTAGTAGAACCTTTGGTGGACTTCCTGACTCCTCTGGAAGTTTCCGAACCTTTTGGAAGCTTCCCGGTATAATACTGAAAAATCGAAACTTTTTCTGGAACCCTAAAAACAACTTTCCATATACAAATCTCTACCTCCTGACCATTCCGAGACTCCTCGTGGCGCCTGGGATCTCAGCTGGGACTCTGAACAACATTTGGTTACCAATCATCAAATATCCCAATACTACTCTAGCGTTAACGAATGTTAAGCGTGCGACCCTATGGGTTCGGGAATCATGTAGTCATGACCGAGACACCTCTTCGGTCAATAAACAATAGCGGGACCTGGATGCCCATATTGGTTCCTACATTTTCCATGAAGATCTTTTATCAGTTAAACCACGATGTCAAGGATTCGGTTAATCCTGTATGCAGTTCCCTTTGTCCGTCGGCATGTTACTTGCCTGAGATTCGATCGTCGGTATGTCATACCTAGTTCAATCTCGTTACCGACAAGTCTCTTTACTCGTTCTGTAATACAAGATCCCATGACTAACTCTTTAGTCACATTGCTTGCAAGCTTCTTGTGATGTTTTATTATCGAGAGGGCCCAGAGATACCTCTCCGTCAAATGGAGAGACAAATCCCAGTCTCGATCCATGCCAACCTAACAGACACCCTCAGAGATACCTGTGGAGCACCTTTATGATCACCCAGTTATGAAGTGACATTTGATAGCACACAAGGTATTCCTCTGGTACCCGGGAGTTGCATGATCTCATGGTTGAAGGAACAGATACTTGACATGAAGAAAGCTATAGCAAATAACTTAAACGATTTGATGCTAAGCTTACGGTTGTCTAGTCCATCACATCATTCTCCTAATGATGTGATCCCGTTATCAAATGACAACTCATGTCTATGGTAAGGAAACCTTAACCATCTTTGATCAATGAGCTAGTCTAGTAGAGGTTGACTAGGGACACGATGTAGTTTATGTATTCACACATGTATTTAAGTTTCTGGTCAATACAATTCTAGCATGAATAATAAACTTTTATCATGAACGGGAAATATGATAATAACCATTTTATTATTGCATCTAGGGCATATTTCCAACAGTCTCCCACTTGCACTAGAGTTAATAATCTAGTTCACAGCGCCAGGTGATTAACACCCAATGAGTTCTGGGGTTTGATCATGTTTTGCTTGTGAGAGAGGTTTTAGTCAACGGATATGCAACATTTAGATCTGTGTGTACTTTGCAAATATCTATGTCTACAATGCTCTACATGGAGCTACTCCAGCTAATTTCTCCCACGTTCAATACGTATCCAGATTGAGACTCAGAGTTATCCGGATTGGTGTCAAAGCTTGCATCAACGTAACCCTTTACGACGAACTCTTTACCTCTGTAACCGAGAAAATTTCCTTAGTCCTCTTTAGGTACTTTAGGATATTCTTGACCGCTATCTAGTGATCTACTCCTGAATCACTTTGGTACCTCCTAGCCAGACTTATGGCAAGGCACACATCATGTTTGGTACACAACATTGCATACATTATAGAGCCTATGGCTGAGGCATAGGGAATGACTGTCATTCTCTCTCTATCTTCTGCCATGGTCGGGCTTTGAGTCTTACTCAACTTCACACCTTGCAATACAGGCATGAACCCTTTCTTTGACTAACCTATTTTGAACTTCTTCAAAACTTTGTCAAGGTATGTGCTTTGTGAAAGTCATATTAGGCGTCTTGTTCTGTCTTTATAGATTTTAATGCCCAATATGTAAGCAGCTTCACCGAGGTCTTTCATTGAAAAATTCTTATTCAAATATCCTTTTATGCTATCCAGAAATTCTATATCATTTCCAATCAGCAATATGTCATCCACATGTAATATCAGAAATGCTACAGAGCTCCCACTCACTTTCTTGTAAATACAGGCTTCATATTGACCGAGCGAAGATTGTGTCAGTTATGTGGTCTATTTGGCACTCAAGGAACTGGTGGACACATGATGAAGAATGCTTGATCCGACGAACTCGCTACGGATTATTCGAGAGACATTGGCGATCCCGAATTACCTAAGGATCTTGCCCTAGCTCTTCCTCGGCTTTGGTTGGCTTCCACGACGATGACAAGTGTTAAGATTAATACGGATGCGGTATTGATAGTATCCGGAGCAAGGGGCGGGTGGGGTTGCCTGCTCAGCCACCGCTTTTAGGAGCATGGTGTAAGCCGCACGATGGAGTTACAGATCCTCCGATTGCCAAGCGCTTTCTTTGCGTGATGGAGTTCTCTATGCAAAGCTTCGAGGTCCGAACAAGGTCGTGATGGAGATGGACTGCAAGGAGGTTGTGGACCTTGAACACTCGCCACCACTCCCGCCGGTTGTGGCACCGATTCTTTTGGAAATTGGGGATTTATCTGCTAGTTTTAGTTCTTTTATTATTCAACATACTTCTAGATCGTCTAATTTGCTCGCTCATCTTTGCGCTAAGCGAGCATGTTCGCTGCAAGTGACCGAGGCGTGGACCAATGATGTACCTCCCTTCCTGGTTATTAGCCTCATGGCGGACTGTGCCAGGTGTGCTTTTGTTGAATAAAGAAGCCCATATTCCAATGCAAAAAAAACGAAGGTAATCTTCAGTCCCACTGATTTTTTTACAAAGTAAGGAAGTCGCCAAACCTGCCGATTTTTAAGGAAGGAAATCACTAGCCCAACCATTATTTTCAAAAAGAATTAAGTAGCCAGCCTTGTAGATATTTCCAACGCTATATCCATGTTCCATCTCCCACCTCATATACTCCACTCGACCGTCTCCCATCCACATGCATCGGCGCCCAGGCGATGTGGACCACGCCGGCTTGCCCACTTGCTCGACGACTGCCAGATCGAGGTCGCCAGAGCCGGATTCATGCAAATCAAGGTCGTCGTCGCGTGGGTTGCTGGTGGCCGTCACACGTGGGAAGTCGACGGCCCTCCTTTGCGAGCCACCTGATCCGTCTCTCCACCTCAGGCCGACGCAGTGCCTCCCGGGCGATATTGCGACAACCTCCTCTGTTGGGTAATGTTACATGGAAAACAAAAAAAATTACGCACACGCAAGGTCTATCCATGCAGATGCATAGCTACAAGAGGAGGAGAGCATCTACATATCCTTGTAAATCACTAAGCGGAAGCATATATAACACGGTTGATGTAGTTGTACGTACTCTTCATGATCTGATCACGATCCAACCGATCTAGTGCCAAACGAACGACACCTCCGAGTTTAGCACACGTGCGGCTAGATGACATCTCCTCCTTCTTGATCTAGCAAGAGGGGGAGGAGAAGTAGATGGGATCACAACCAACACGATGGCGTGGTGGTGATGGTGGTGGTGGAGCACCGACAATGCTTCGCTAAGCGTCGCCGGCACGAGGCGGTGGAACCACGGAGTAACAGGAGAGAGAGGGGCGCCAAGGGCTTTGTGTGTCCTCTTGAGGCGGCACCTCCCCTCTATAAATAGGTGGAGGGGCATGGGGAATAACCCTCCAAACCCTAGGGGGAGGAGGTGCAATTCTAGTCCTCCTCCTTACCTTCCATACAAAGATGGACTTTCCACCTTTCCCGACCGCATGGGCCTTGAGGGACTTGTGTGTGCCTGGCCCAATAAGTCCATGGCGCCTCCCCTCAGCCCATGATGACCCTTGGGACGTAGTAGAACCTTTGGTGGACTTCCTGACTCCTCTGGAAGTTTCCGAACCTTTGAAGCTTCCCAGATAATATCTTGAAAAATCAAACTTTTTCTGGAACCCTAAAAACAACTTTCCATATACAAATCTCTACCTCCTGACCATTCCGAGACTCCTCGTGGCGCCTGGGATCTCATCTGGGACTCTGAACAACATTTGGTTACCAATCATCAAATATCCCAATACTACTCTAGCGTTAATGAATGTTAAGCGTGCGACCCTATGGGTTCGGGAATCATGTAGTCATGACCGAGACACCTCTTCGGTCAATAAACAATAGCGGGACCTGGATGCCCATATTGGTTCCTACATTTTCCATGAAGATCTTTTATCAGTTAAACCACGATGTCAAGGATTCGGTTAATCCTGTATGCAGTTCCCTTTGTCCATCGGCATGTTACTTGCCTGAGATTCGATCGTCGGTATGTCATACCTAGTTCAATCTCGTTACCGACAAGTCTCTTTACTCGTTCTGTAATACAAGATCCCATGACTAACTCTTTAGTCACATTGCTTGCAAGCTTCTTGTGATGTTTTATTATCGAGAGGGCCCAGAGATACCTCTCCGTCAAATGGAGAGACAAATCCCAGTCTCGATCCATGCCAACCTAACAGACACCCTCAGAGATACCTGTGGAGCACCTTTATGATCACCCAGTTATGAAGTGACATTTGATAGCACACAAGGTATTCCTCTGGTACCCGGGAGTTGCATGATCTCATGGTCGAAGGAACAGATACTTGACATGAAGAAAGCTATAGCAAATAACTTAAACGATTTGATGCTAAGCTTACGGTTGGGTCTAGTCCATCACATCATTCTCCTAATGATGTGATCCCGTTATCAAATGACAACTCATGTCTATGGTAAGGAAACCTTAACCATCTTTGATCAATGAGCTAGTCTAGTAGAGGTTGACTAGGGACACGATGTAGTTTATGTATTCACACATGTATTTAAGTTTCTGGTCAATACAATTCTAGCATGAATAATAAACTTTTATCATGAATGGGAAATATGATAATAACCATTTTATTATTGCATCTAGGGCATATTTCCAACAGTCTCCCACTTGCACTAGAGTTAATAATCTAGTTCACAGCGCCAGGTGATTAACACCCAATGAGTTCTGGGGTTTGATCATGTTTTGCTTGTGAGAGAGGTTTTAGTCAACGGATATGCAACATTTAGATCTGTGTGTACTTTGCAAATATCTATGTCTACAATGCTCTACATGGAGCTACTCCAGCTAATTTCTCCCACGTTCAATACGTATCCAGATTGAGACTCAGAGTTATCCGGATTGGTGTCAAAGCTTGCATCAACGTAACCCTTTACGATTTAACTCTTTACCTCTCAGAATCGAGAAAATTTCCTTAGTCCTCTTTAGGTACTTTAGGATATTCTTGACCGCTATCCAAAGATCTACTCTGAATCACTTTGGTACCTCCTTGCGGACTTATGGCAAGGCACACATCATGTTTGGTACACAACATTGCATACATTATAGAGCCTATGGCTGAGGCATAGGGAATGACCGTCATTCTCTCTCTATCTTCTCGCCATGGTCGGGCTTTGAGTCTTACTCAACTTCACACCTTGCAATACAGGCATGAACCCTTTCTTTGACTAACCTATTTTGAACTTCTTCAAAACTTTGTCAAGGTATGTGCTTTGTGAAAGTCATATTAGGCGCCTTGTTCTCTTTTATAGATTTTAATGCCCAATATGTAAGCAGCTTCACCGAGGTCTTTCATTGAAAAATTCTTATTCAAATATCCTTTTATGCTATCCAGAAATTCTATATCATTTCCAATCAGCAATATGTCATCCACATGTAATATCAGAAATGCTACAGAGCTCCCACTCACTTTCTTGTAAATACAGGCTTCACTGTTAGTCTGTATAAAACCAAATGCTTTGATCACCTCATCACAGCATATATTCCAACTCCGAGATGCTTGCACCAGTCTGTAGATGGATCGTTGGAGCTTGCACACTTTGTTAGCACCCTTAGGATCGACAAAACCTTCTGGTTGCATCATATGCAACTCTTCTTTAAGAAACTCATTAAGAAATGTAGTTTTGACGTCCATTTGCCATATTTCATAATCATAAAATGCGGTAATTGCTAACATGATTCTAACAGACTTAAGCATCGCTATAGGTGATAAAGTCTCATTGTTCAATGAACTTGTCGAAAACCTTTTGCGACAAGCCGAGCTTTGTAGATAGTGATATTACCATCAGCGTCCATCTTCCTCTTGAAGATCCATTTATTCTCAATGTCTTGCCGATCATTGGGCAAGTACACCAAGGTCCACACTTTGATCTCATACATGGATCCTATCTCAGATTTCATAGCCAAGCCATTTGTTAGAATCTGGGCTCATCATAGCTTCTTCATAGTTCGTAGGTTCGTCGTTGTCCAACAACATGACTTGCAAAACAATATTACTGTACCACTCTCGTGCGGAACATGTTCTGGTTGACCTATGAGGTACAATAGTAACTTGATCTGAAGTTTCATGATCATCATCATTTGCTTCCTCTCTGGTTGGTGTAGGCATCACGGGAACGGTTTTCTCTTATGTGCTACTTTCCAATTCAAGAGAAGGTACAACTACCTCATCAAGTTCTACTTTCCTCCCACTCACTTTTTTCGAGAGAAATTCCTTCTGTGGAAAGGACCCATTATTAGAAACAAAGATTTTGCCTTCGGAACTGTGGTAGAAGGTATACCCAATAGTTTCTTTAGGGTACCCTATGAAGATGCATTTCTCCGCTTTGGGTTCGAGCTTATCAGGCTGAAACCTTTTGACATAAGCATCGCATCACCAAACTTTAAGAAACGACAGCTTAGGTTTCTTGCCAAACCATATTTCATACGGTATCGTCTCAACGGATTTAGATGGTGCCCTATTTAATGTGAATGTGGTTGTCTCTAATGCATAACCCCAAAACAATAGTGGCAAGTCGGTAAGAGACATCATAGAACACACCATATCTAATAAAGTACGGTTACGAGTTTCGGACACACCATTACGCTGTGGTGTTCCAGGTGGCGTGAGTTGTGAAACAATTCCACATTGTCTTAAATGAAGGTCAAACTCGTAATTCAAATATTCACCTCTGCGATCAGATCGCAGAAACTTTATTTTCTTGTTATGATGATTCTCCACTTCACTCTGAAATTCTTTGAATTTTTCAAATGTTTCAGACTTGTGTTTCATCAGGTAGATATACCCATACCTACTCAAATCATCTGTGAAGGTTAGAAAATAACGATACCCGCCGCGTGCGTCAACACTCATCGGACCGCATACACCGGTATGTATTATTTCTAGTAAGTTATTAGCTCGCTCCATTGTTCCGGTGAACAGAGTTTTAGTCATCTTACCCATGAGGCATGGTTCGCAAGTATCAAATGATTCATAATCAAGTGATTCCAAAAGTCCATCCGCATGGAGTTTCTTCATGCGCTTTACATCAATATGACCTAAACGGCAGTGCCACAAGTATGTTGCACTATCATTATGAACTTTGCATCTTTTGGCATCAATATTATGAGTATGTGTATCACTACAATCGAGATTCAATAAGAATAGACCATTCACTAAGGGTGCATGACCATAAAAGATGTTACTCATATAAATAGAGCAACCATTATTCTCTGACTTAAATGAATAATCGTCTCACAATAAACAAGTTCCAGATATAATGTTCATGCTCAACGCTAGCACCAAATAACAATTATCGGGGTCTAAAATTAATCCCTAAGGTAGATGTAGAGGTAGCGTGCCGATGGCGATCACATCAACCTTGGAACCATTCCCGACACTCATCATGACCTCTTCCTTAGCCAATCTTCGTTTATTCGGCAGCTCCTGTTTGGAGTTACAAATATGAGCAACCGAACCAGTATCAAATACACAGGCGCTGCTACAAGCACTAGTAAGGAACACATCAATAACATGTATATCAAATATACCTTTGTTCACTTTGCCATCCTTCTTATCTGCCAAGTACTTGGGGCAGTTCCGCTTCAAGTGACCATTTCCATTGCAGTAGAAGCACTCAGTTTCAGGCTTGGGTCCAGATTTAGGCTTCTTCACGGGAGTGACAACTTGCTTGCCGATCTTCTTGAAGTTCCCTTTCTTTCCCTTTCCCTTATTCTTAAAACTGGTGGTCTTGTTAACCATCAACACTTGATGCTCTTCTTGATTTCTACCTTCGCTGATTTCAGCATCGCAAAGAGCTCGAGAATCATTTTCGTAATCCCTTGCATATTATAGTTTATCATGAAGCCTTTATAGCTTGGTGGCAGTGACCGAAGAACTCTATAAATAACACACTCAACTGGAAGATTAATTCCTAGCTGAGTCAAGTGGTTGTGGTACCCAGACATTCTGAGTATGTGTTCACTGACAGAACTGTTCTCCTCCATCTTACAGCTAAAGAACTTGTTGGAGACTTCATATCTCTCAACCCAAGCATTAGCTTGAAATATCAACTTCAGCTCTTGGAACATCTCATATGCGGCGTGGCGTTCAAAACACTTTTGAAGTCCTGGTTCCAAGCCGTAAAGCATGGCACAATGAACTATCAAGTAGTCACTAGATCGAGCCTTCCAGATGTTCATAATGTCTGCATCAGCTCCTGCAGCAGGCCTGTCACCTAGCGGTGCATCAAGGACATAATTCTTCTGTGCAGCAATGAGGATAATTCTCAAGTTACAGACCCAGTCTGTGTAGTTGCTACCATCATCTTTCTACTTAGCTTTCTCTAGGAATGCATTAAAATTCAAGGGAACAGGAGAACGGGCCATTGATCTACAACATAGGTTTGAAAAGACTATTAGGACCAAGTTCATGATACATTTTAGTTCAAATAATCAAATTACTATTGAACTCCCACTTAAATCAACCCCCCTCGAGTTGTCTAAGTGATACATGATCCAAATCAACTAACCCATGTTCGATCATCACGTGAGATGGGGCAGACATCAATGGTGAACATCTCCATGTTGATCATATCTACTATATGACTTAGGTTCGACCTTTTGGTCTCCAGTGTTCCAAGACCATGTCTGTACATGCTAGGCTCGTCAAGTTTAAGCCAAGTATTCTACATGTGGAAAACTGGCTTACACCCATTGTATGTGAGCATAGAGTCTATCACACCCGATCATCATGAGGTGCTTCAAAACAACGAACTTTAGCAATGGTGCATACTAGGGGAGAACACTTTTATCTTGAAATTAAGTGAAGGGATCATCTTATAATGCTAATGTCATTCTAAGCAAAATAAGATGCATAAAGGATAAACATCACATGCAATCAAAATATGTGACATGATATAGCCCTCATCATTTTGTGCTTTTGATCTCCATCTCCAAAGCACGGCATGATCTCCATCGTCACTGGTGCGACACCTTGATCTCCATCGTTGTGTCGGGGTCATCTCGCCAACTATTGCTTCTACAACTATTGCTAATGCATAGCGATAAAGTAAAGCAATTACATGGCGCTTAAAGATTGACACACATGTCATATAATAAGTTAAAGACAACCTTACGACTCCTGCCTATTGTCGTTCTCATGGACATGCAAGTCGTGAACTTATTACAGAACATGATCATCTCATACATCAACATATATCATATCACGTCTGGACCATATCACATCACAACATACCCTACAAAAACAAGTTAGATGTCCTCTATTTTTTTGTTGCAAGTTTTGTGTTGCTGCTACGGACAACTAGCAAGAACCGTTCTTACCTACGCAAACCCACAACCGTGATTATCAAGTTGCTGTTGAACCTTCTACAAGGACCGCCGTAGTCAAATTAGATTGAACTAAAGTGGAAGAGACAGACACTCGCCAGCCATCTTATGTAAAACAAGTTGCATGTTAGTCGGTGGAACTGGTCTCATGTACATGGACATGTAAGGTTGGTCTGGGCCGTTTCATCCCACAATATCGTTGAATCAAAATAAGACATTGGTGGTAAGCAATATGAACATCACTGCCCATAACTTTGTTGTGTTCTACTCGTGCATATCATCTACGCATAGACTGGCTCATGATGCCATTGTTGGGTAACGTTGCATGGAAAACGAAAAAAATTCTACGCACACGCAAGATCTATCTGTGGAGATGCATAGCTATGAGAGGGGGAGAGCATCTACATACCTTGTAGATCGCTAGGCGGAAACGTATATAACGCGGTTGATGTAGTCATACTCTTCGCGATCCGATCGCGATCAAACCGATCTAGTGTCGAACGAATGGCACCTCCGAGTTTAGCACACGTGCGGCCCGATTACGTATCCTCCTTATTGATCCATCAAAAGGTAGTGGATAAGTAGATGGGATCACAACCAACATGACGGCGTGGTGGTGGAGCACCGACAATGCTTTGCTAAGCATCGCGGGGACGAGGCGGTGGAACTACGGAGTAGCAGGAGAGAGAGGGGCACCAAGGGCTTTGTGTGTCCTCTTGGGGCGCCCCTCCCCTCTATATATAGGTGGAGGGCTGTGGGGAACAACCCCTCCAAACCCTAGGGCGCAACCAAGGGGGGTGGGGGTGGAATCCTAGTACTCCTCCTTCCCTTCCATACAAAGATGGACTTTCCACCTTTCCCAACTGCATGGGCCTTGAGGGACTTATGTGCGCCTAGCGCAATAATGCCATGGCATCTCCCCTCACCCCATGCTGACCCTTGGGATGTGGTGAAACCCTTGGTGGACTTCTAGACTCCACTGGAAGTTTCCGGAACCTTTTGGAAGCTTCCCGGTACAATACAAAAAAAAATTGAAACCTTTTCTAGAACCCTGAAAATAACTTTCCATATATAAATCTTTACCTCCCGACAATTGCAAGACTCCTCGTGATGTACAGGATCTCATCTGGGACTCCGAACAACATTTGCTTATGTCGTGGTTTCGTAACGGCAGATGCCCTAGTGGAAGGACTTAGGTGTGGAGCCATCATGACTAGGTTAGCTTGAATGGGTTGAACGTGACAAAGGACACAAAGAGTTTACCCAGGTTCGGTCCCTCACAGTGGAGGTAAAAGCCTACGTCCTGCTTCTAGTTGTATTGCTTGAGTTTCGATTACAAGGGAGCGAATATGCTTGACCTAGCTCTCAATTGCTTGTTTCTTGAGTCAACCTGCCGCCGGGTCTCCCCTTTATATACACAGGTTGAGACCCGGAGGCTTACAGAGTAGCGGCCGGCTCACACACCATGGCCGGCTCGGTTTCTAACTAGTCATGCCTTACAAGGCAAGTCATTATGCTGCGGCTCAAAGGCCCGAGTCTTGGGCTTTGACCAAGCCTGCCTCCATGAGTCGTTGTCTTCACACCTTGGGCCTCCTTGGACCTTCTTCATATTAAACCGCCAATGGTGTAACCCGACCCCTCTTGGGCGGGTCACACCTTGAAGCTATATCCCCAAAATTAGGCCCCAGGTTGACTTGAACTTATTCATGTCAATCTTCACTGCTTCAGTTGGCGAATCGTCTCCCCAAAACTTAGTCTTGAAAAAATATTGTAACCCACCATGATGTCATACGAAATAAATTTATAAAAAATCCATGACCTCACAATGGATCTTCACATTAACTGGTTGTTCGAGAATTGAGGCGCCTTTGTCATTGAAATAATGATCACGCCTCCTCAATTTCCGTGACTGCCATTTTTACTGTTCACATTTTCCCTTATAAATAAGTAGGGGGGGTTCTTTTTCACTTTTACCCTCGTCCCGCCCTATTCTTCATCTTCCTTGCACCAACCGCTACTGCTCAAGCTCTGCCGCCGTTGTCGACCTTCGTCAAACAACTCCGACACAGGCCGTTGCATCAACCTAAACGTAACCAGAGATCGCGACGCCCTTCCGGTGATCATCGACCCCAACAGGTTCGCATCTTTCTTCACTTCCTCTCTACTTTAGGATGCCCTAGTTCGTTGGTGTTCATCCAAGTTCGTGATAGTCTTTTCCTCAAGCACTTAGTTTGTCCTGAAAACGGTACTGAAGTTGCACGGTAGTAGTTTTAGCATCTTCTTCCAATCGTGGATGCACCCCCTCTATCCAAGTTCAATCTCAACTCGTACATTCTTACCATAGTATTTTAGGTTTAACAATTATTCCCATTTTCTAAACTGTTGTAGATCCAAAATTATAAGCAGAACCTGTGAAACCTATTTGTTCAGCACTTGGTGTGATTTCACTCAACTCTAGATCTTTAGCTAGCTGCTTTATCACTGCTGTGTGGGTGGCTTAAACGATATCTTGTAACCCGCCAAATGCCGATATGACCCGTCTATGTTCCGCTGGTTTATCCATGCCTCTTTGCACATAACCAGTTTTTGCATAATGAACTTGCTTTCTTTAACCATTGGGCAGCTTACCATCACGAATTTAACCCGCCGATGTTTCCTTTTAGGCTTTTACGTGATAAGAAATGACTAAGACTGTCACCTCGTGCAATTGGGTCGCTTCAATTGTTATATTACAGAGCAAACTCTCAATGAATATGTTCAGACGTGCGTCCTGGCAGCCAAAAATGTCATCCGCTGGCGAGTCCCCGGGGCAGAAGTTAGACCTTAGCCAAAGGAACGCGAAGTCGTAGTCTTTGCCGACCATATAAACCATGGCTTCTCACCGCCGGGTCAAAATTGTTTTGCGATGTCTTGAACTTCTTTCAACTTCATCCTCAAGACATTGGACCCAGCTATGTTTCCAACATATGCAATTTTCAAGTCTTTTGTGAAGTATACCTTCAAGAAGAGCCCAATGTTGATCTTTTCAGAGAGTTTTATTATTTGAAACGCCAGACTGAATTTATAGACGAACCCAACTTAGAACTCGGCGGAATCTCGATTCAAAGGCGAAGAGATGTTATCTTCCCTTCGGCTGCACTTCCCAGTCACCCTAAAGACTGGAATCGGACCTAGTTTTACTGCCAAGACACATCTTCATCTGATGAAAATCCTCTGCTGGATTTCCGCGACTGCCGGCTTAGGCCCAAACATCCAGTTTCGGATTGGATCAGCACCGCCGAACGGGCTAAGTATATGCCCACCTTTTCGAAGGTAAGAGCCTTGCTGGCTAACGGGTTAACCAGAGTTGATTTGGTCTGGTGCTGGGTCGCTTGGAGGGCCACACCTTTGAGCCGCCGACCCGGCTTAATGTGTAAATACACTTGCGATGTCAAAGATCCTCAGCGTCACTGCCAAGTACGTCTGGATGACAAAGCGATCAATGAGATGAGTAAAATAGTGCTTGGGGAAGCTTTAGAAAGCTGCAGCAAGACGGGTTTGAACCCCTTCTGCGCTCTTAACCCAGCTCCAGATGTAAGTGATCAATCCATTTCCTTTACTCATTGTTCGCATAAACTGCACACTTCTTATCATCATTTACTTTCTCTAGGCCGACTCTTCTTTTTGGCGCAAAAAACTTCAGGATAAACCGGCCAAAAAGGTCAGAGCAAAGACCAAGGCCTCAAAGAAAAACAAGAAGAAATCAGACACATCAGAGCTATTTGCCCTGGAGAATGAGTCGGAGATAGAACTTGATTCTCTTGGTTCCTTTTTATGCATCTTATTGACACCGACTCCTCTCAAGATGATGCGGAGACCAACCAAGCAGACATTGAAGAGGTAACTATTATTTCCTCCGACTCAGAGCCTTTGCCAAGATAGAAAGTTTGACAAGTGACCCGGAAAGTAAGGTTTTATCACCCTTTAGCTTACTTGTATCCAAACTTTATTTTGAAGAAACAACAACATGAAGCCCGGCGCACAACCCGAAACAACGGAGGTGGAGACCTTTCTGTCGGCTTACCCAACACGCCAGTCCCTCACAAACGTGGAAAAGATGTGCCTGAGAGTTCAATCCCATTCTTTCCAAAGGCGTGTCTTATTCATCAACCACTTAATCCTTCCGACTCAAATTATCAGGGAACTTCCCATTCATCCTCTGGCGACTCTACTGGGACTCAGATGCCTCCCTTCAAGATTGCCCCTAGGTAAGAACATTTTGACTTCTTTGCTTTAAGTCTTTTTAAAACTGATATATTCACATCCTCATATGTCTTATTCTCAGTGGTATAGCAAAACCAAGCGAGAAGTTGAAGGTAGGCAAGCCTGTCGAAGATCCCAATGTCCATGAGATGGAGAAACAGACCCCGGTATCAGAAGCTTCAAATCAGAACCCTGAAGACACTGCTGATGACCCGCCACCAGAGACTCATGACACCCCCGTGGATCCCATGAGTGTTGACCCGTCAAGTGCTAAGCCACCAAGCCCCAGTAAGCATGCCGAGGAAGATACTGAGGATGTCTTGATTACTGGCGCTGACTATGTAGAGCCAGGGAATCCCACGGTTTTGGCTAAGCATTCTGCGAAGGAGGAATTAATTGAGAAGAGCAAAACCAAATTTGTCATTGTGAGCTACTCAAACTTGGATGTCAATGAGCTATATTCCGACTATCTGAGCTGTCTGCATACTGGTCGTAATCTGGAAGTAGACATAGTCAAAAGAATACGACAGAAATATGAGGTATGAACATCTACTTCCTCTATCTATACAGTCATCCATCCCCCAAGTCTTAGCCATAAGAAATGATTTGTTGAGTATGGTTAAGACTTTAATTAATATGTCATTCCAAATTTCGAGTCATAGCCCTCATGAACCGGCTTTTCTGATAAAGATGAGTCGGATCATTTTTAATATCTTCAAAGCAGAACTTATTCTCATAGCGCTCACAGGACGGCTTATTTGAAAAAGATGAGCCAGATCTTCTGCAATGCAATGTGAAAAGAACTTCCTCATAGATTAGCCCCCAAGTGCTGAGTGCTTTGCTTGTAAAGGGCTTGGTACTTCGAATGTAAATCGCGTCCTGACAAATATGTTTATAACCTTTTGATCCTTTGCAGGATGCCTTAAGCTTGACCGAGTCCCAATTGGCAGATGTGAAGACCAGGCTTGAACACCAAGAAGCTGAAACTCGCAAAGCTGACTCCAAGTTTAAGTTTAGTCTGGATGAGAACGAGAAGCTCAAAGCCGGATTTTCCACGGAGAGAACCGCCTGGGAGGAAAAAAATGCCGCCTTATTGCAAAGGGTGGAAACTGCGGAGACTTCCTTGAAGGAAACTACTGCAGAGCTGACCGGCTTACAACATCATATCTCACAGATGACATTTACTATCTTTGGTAAGTAATTCTTAACTTTTTAACCGTTCCCAATATTTTGAATTATAACTCGCCCGGCGACTCATCTGAATGTTTTGCTTAATAGGCCCCAGGAGCTCCAATCTCGGCCAAGACATGCTGCTGAAGTTGAAAGTGGTTTATACTCTGGTGGAACAGTTATACATCGGCACACAACACACTCTGGTGGCTATCTCTAATGGCAAACAGCCGCCTACCCTCCTTAGAGAGGTGCTAGACAAGTTGTTTGTAATGCCCAAAAAGCTGGAAGAAATAAAGCAATTAGCCGCCTGTGCTGGTGCTATTACAACTCTGACCCGGGCCAAAGCATGGCAAGCAGAGTTAGACCCAGCAGATATGGTCACTGGTTGTCCGAGCCTTAAAGAAGATGGGTCCCCTTTCGACTAGGCAGACTTGGCTAAGTGCGTGAAGGAGATGCGTTCCTTGGCATGCAAACTGGCCGAGGAAACCAACTTATCCAGGTACCAGGCGTCTTACACTATGGAAAATGTGAAGGTGAAAGTGCCGGCTTATGAGATTGTGGACCTCACCCCCCAACACGTAAGAATTCTTTTGCTCCTGATGTCTATTCGTCCCCAATTATGAACGATGAAGCTGTGTTCGAGGCCTTAACCGGCATCGACTGGACATCTCGTGACCCCCAGACCGACGAAGAAGAAGAGCCGGAGCAGGATAACCCGAAGGCATCAACCCGCCATGGCGAAGACCATTGATACCAGGCAGCTCTTAGATTAGAACATGAGCATAATGTGTCGAAAAACAATCAAGTCCCATTTTGTAGGTCCAATGTGGCCTTGTAATAGCCTAGGTTTACGAACAATGGTCTGTTATGCCATCGTGCATATTTGAGCCATTTTGATTTTTGAACCGCTAGTATAATCGTTTGATGAGTCATCGTTGTTCCTTTTCGCAGTATCACCATCCATGTGGGACAGATCGATGTCCTCATATTTTCTACATACAAGTTAAACAGTATACGCCCTGGCGGTTTAAGCCAAGGCGGGTAACAAATCCTGATATAATAATCTTTGAAATATTGTATAGAAAGACTATAATAAGCTATTTAAGCTGGAAATATGCTCGCGACTTAAAGTCAAAAATCAGAGCGGTTTACCAAACCCTGAACATTTATATCACCATAGAAAAACATGCATGTAGATTGATATCATGGTAACTCCTTTGATAATGATAAGCCATAGACACGAAATATCATGATGTTGATTGCTCAAGTATCCTGGCGGCTTATGATCCGCTATCAGGGCGGGTTATCAGACCCAAGTATGCTCAATTATGAGTCATATAATCAAGGCTACGTGGCCTAAATTGTACAAAGTACACTTGAGCCAAAAATTCTGCTAGGAGTGCAAATCCAAAATGTCCCGAAAAAGAAATTCAGAAAAAATTCAAGTGCTTTCATGGCCCTCACAGCCTTAAAATTCAAGTGCTTTCATGGGCCGCACAGTCGCTAAGATTCGAGTGCTTTCAAAGGCTGCACAGCCTTAGAGTCATCCTCGCTTACTGTAAGCCGACCCACACATGACAAACTGCCGTTTTAACCTTAATGAGTTCAGGATCTTGTTTAAAAGACTGACTATTAAGAGTACGTCGGGTCATTCAAGTTTAACTGGTGGAGGAACATCAAGCAAACAGGCAGGTTAAAACTCAGGATTTGGTGTTTTATCAGGGATGCCAGCTTTATTATATTGATCATAATATATATAGTGACAGAAGTATGTACAATACAAGAGCTAGTGGCTCTAGTGTAATAAGGCCGAAGATGGGCACTATTACATGGCTGGCGGGTCTCCTCCTCCGATTGACGTGACTCTTTATGTTCTCGTATATCAATGAGGTACTATGACCCGTTGTTCAGATTCTTGCTGACCACAAAAGGTCCTTCCCAAGGTGGGGATAACTTATGCATATCTGTTTGATCTTGGATTAACCGGAGTACTAGGTCGCCTTCTTGAAAGGTCCGGGTCTTAACCCGGTGGCTATGATAGCATCTCAGATCTTGCTGGTATATCGCCGAATGAGCCGCCGCAAGGTCACGCTCCTCATCCAACACATCAAGTGCATCCTGACGTGCTTTTTCATTAACAGCTTCAACATAAGCCGCCACACGGAGCGAGTCATGACAGATATCACTTGGAAGAACGACCTCTGCCCCATATACCATGAAGAAGGGCGCATAGCTTGATGACCTATTGGGAGTAGTATTGATGCTCCAAATTACTAAGGCTAACTCCTCAACCCAACAACCAGGAGTTCTCTGCAATGGAACCATAAGCCGGGGCTTTATACCTCTCAAGATTTCTTGATTGGCCCTCTCAGGTTGACCATTGGACTACGGGTGAGCTACTGATGAGACATCAAGACGAATATGCTCCTTTTGACATAGCTCTCTCATAGCACCTTTGGATAAATTGGTACCATTGGAAGTTATGATACTATGAGGAAAGCCAAAACGGAAGATTACTTTCTTGATGAATTGAACCGCCGTTGCCGCATCACACCTGCTGACCGACTCTGCCTCAACCACTTGGTAAATTTGTCAACCGCCACCAAGAGGTGAGCTTTCTTGTATTTAACCTTTTGAAAGGCCCAACCATATCAAGCCCTCGGACTGCAAATGGCCAAGTGATTGGAATCATCCGCAATTCTTGAGCCGGCACATGAGCTCGTCGAGAAAATTTCTGACAGCCATCACACTTACTAACAAGGTCCTCTGCATAAGCATGAGCCGTCAACCAATAAAATCCATGAATGAAAGCTTTAGCTACCAGAGATTTAGAACCGGCGTGATGACCACAATCACCTTCATGTATTTCCATTAGAATCTCATGGACTTCTTCAAGAGAAATGCAACGCTGGAACACGCCTGTGACACTGCGTTAGTGTAACTTGCCATTGACTATGGTGGACTTAGACCACCGGGTTCTCTACCTGGCCAGAGTTTCATCCTTAGGCAACTCACCAGGAATAACAAGATCCTCTTCTGACGACAATTTGGCTGAAGGATTATGCAACACGTCAAGGAAAACATTGGGCGTACCAGTTTACGCTGAGACCCAAGCCGGCTTAAAGCACCTGCCGCCTCATTCTTCCTTCGATCAAGATGCTCCACTTGATAACCTTTAAAGTGACCAGTGATTTATCAACCGCCTGGCGATAAGCCGCCATGAGCGAGTCTTTAGAATCCCAAGTTCCTGAAACTTGTTGAGCCACCAAATCTGAGTTGCCAAAACACCTGACCCGGCTTAAGTTCATCTCTTTAGCCACTCTGAGGCCATGAAGCAAAGCCTCATATTCAGTTGCATTGTTAGTACAAGGAAACATCAGCCTTAAGACATAACAAAACTTGTCACTTTGCGGAGAAGTCAAAATAACTCCAACCCCCGAGCCTTCTAATTGCCTGGAACCATCAAAATGAATAGTCCAATATGTGTGATCAGGCTTCTCTTCAGGAATCTGCAGCTCTGTCCAGTCATTGATGAAGTCCATTAGTGCCTGAGACTTGAAAGCTGTTCTTGGCACATATCTTAAGCCATGAGGTCCAAGCTCTATTGCCCATTTGGCAACTCGGCCAGTGGCCTCTCTATTTTGTATAATATCTCCTAAAGGAGCAGAACTGGCCACAGTAATGGGATGGCCCAGAAAGTATTGCTTTAGCTTATGACTCGCCATGAATACTCCGTAGACCAGTGAGGGAGTCCTGGACTAAGGGGTCCTTGGGCGTCCGGTCTATTCGATATGGGCCGGACTGATGGGCCATGAAGATAAAGGAAGAAGACCACCTCCCGTGTCCGGGTAGGACTCCTGTATGCGTGAACGGTAAGATTAGTGCCCGGATATGCTATTTCCTTTCCCTGTAAATCGACTCTGTATAAACCCTAGGCCCCTCCAGTGTCTATATAAACCAGAGGGTTTAGTCCAGAGGCAGAATCATAATATTTATAGGCTAGACAAGCTAGGGTTTAGCCATTATGGTCTCGAGGTAGATCAACTCTTGTAACCCCTATACTCATCGAATACAATCAAGCAGGACGTAGGGTTTTACCTCCTTTAAGAGGGCCCAAACCTGGGTAAATATTGTGTCCATTTGTCCATTGTTACCATTGATCCTCAGACGCACAGCTTGGGCCCCCCTACCCGAGATCTGCTGGTTTTGAACCAACATTGGTGCTTTCATTGAGAGCTTTGCTGTGTTGTCGACAGAAGGATTGATGGTGCGCCTCATCATCAACAATGACGCCGTGTCCGGGGAGACCTTTCTCCCTAGACAGGTCTTTGTGTTTGACGGCTTCGGGCTACATGCCGACTCGACCGTCCAACTTGAGTAGGTCGACAGCTATGCCCCCGGTCACCAGATAAGGTTTGGGAACCTGAATTATGTCGATGATATCCGAGGAGATCTGATCTTTGAGGGGTACGCGGCCTCGACTGCCGCCCCCTACCCTCATGAAGAAGGCTCTTTGGATTCGCTATTAGATCCTGCCCAGGGGTCAATGTTCACACCTGCCTCGGTCATAGATCCGGGGCAGATCATGTCGTCCGAAGACGGGAGGATCGACCATGCTGGACCTTCTCCTATGATGGATCTCCCATCCGGAGACCCAGATGCGACTGCGCCGTTTGTGAACCTGGAGTTAAACGGGACTCTCCCAGTCATTAGAGAGCCGGACTCGCCTCTGGGCGATAACTCCGAACTGTCAAGGTTTGCGTCCATCGGGCGCGATCAAGTGCACGGCCTTGCAGATCCACAGACTCCTATCCAGCTTTCGCTCTTAGATGAAGCACTGGGCTTAATACAATCTCTCACCATTACGGAAGACTTGCCTCCAAACCACACCCAGCTCAGGCTGGGGGTTGAGATCAGGGAATTTCACACCCCACCCACCACCCACTTTATAGCCACTGTCGAGGATTTAACCGACATGCTAGACTATGCCTCTGAGGACATCGACGACATGGACGGTGATGTCGACACCGAACAAGGCCAAAACCTACCTATCACTGGGCGTTGGACGACCACTTCTACCTATGATGTATACATGGTGGACACCCCTGAGAAGAAGGACGATGATGGCATTCAAGATCCAGGCAAGGACAAGCCCGTCGATGAACCACCAAAGCGCCAACGTTAGCGGCGCCGCTCACGGTCGCGTCGGGTAAAGGATAGTAATACCAGCACCGGAGATAATGACACTCCGGATAACGCCGAAGACCACCCCGTCGGACCTACGTCCGAACAGGATGAGAGGGAGGAGGGTCAATACAGCCCCAAACATGCTGATCACGAGTACTCGGAAGACAACAACTACTTACTTGCCTCCGAAGAGGATGTGAGCCTCGGTGACGAAGATTTCATCGTCCCCGAGGAACCCCTCGAACAAGAACGCTTCAAGCAACAACTCATCGCCATCGCGCGGAGCCTGTAGAAGAAACAACAGCAGATTCAAGCTGAACAAGACATGCTCTATGATAGATGGACCAAGGTCCTAGCTGCCGAAGAATACGGCCTTGAGCGACCAGTAAAGAGTTACCCCAAGCGCAGGCTGCTGCCATAATTTGACAATGAAGCCCTTGAACCAATTCCGTCAAAATACAATTATGCCGATCAACCAGACCGACCACCACGTGGACGGGATAAAATGGCTCATGACACCGAACACCAGCCCGCACCACCTCGCCGTAATGGCAAGGAGACAGTAGCGCCATACTACAATTATGACTTACATCAGGACTTGGCCAATACAGCCGGCCAGACTAGATCAATCTACGGATCTAGAGGACGTGCTCCGGCACAAGATGGCCGCCACCAAACCTGACGGGGATGAACATCATCAAGTTTGAGGTCAGCACCGAACACAGATGTCATCCGAACTCCGTTGCGGTGTAGCCAGGTATAGAGGTGCCACACACCCTATGTGCTTTACTGATGAAGTAATGCAACACCAATTTCCGGAAGGGTTTAAACCCGTCAACATCAAGCAGTACGATGGAACTACAGACCCTGCCGTCTGGATTGAGGATTTTCTTCTCCACATTCACATGGCTCACGGAGATGACCTCCACGCCATTAAATACCTTCCCCTGAAGTTGAAGGGACCAGCATGGCACTGGTTGAATAGCCTCTCAGAGAACTCCATTGGGAGCTGAGAATATTTAGAAGATGCTTTCAGGGCCAACTTTCAGGGCACTTATGTCCGGCCACCAGACGCCGATGACCTAAGTCACATATAGTCCAGCAGCCCGGAGAGTCAGCTCACAAACTTTGGAATCGGTTCCTCATTAAAAAGAACCAAATCATGGACTGTCCAGACGCCAAAGCAGCGGCCTTCAAACATAGCGTCCGCAGCGAATGGCTTGCCCGACACCTCGCGCATGAAAAGCCGAAAACCATGGCAGTTCTTACAATACTTATGACCGGCTTCTATGCGGGCGAAGATAGCTATCTAGCTCGTAGAAGCAACAGTTCTAGCAACCCCGGCACCTCTGAGGCCAGGGACGGCAATGGCAGACCATGCCGCAATAGAAACAAGCGCCAGAACAGTAACGATGACACAGAAGACACATCAGTCAACGCCGGATTCAGTGGTTCTAAGCCCAGTCAATGGAAGAAACTTTTTTAAGGGCAACAAGGGCGGTCCATCCAACTTGGATAATATCCTCGAGAGGCCTTGTCAGATTCATGGCACCCCCTATAAGCCTGCCAATCACACCAATAGAAACTGTTGGGTTTTCAAACAGGCCGGTAAGATAAATAACGAACATAAGGGGAAGGGACCTCCAAGCAAGGACGATGACGAGCCCCGTCAGTCGGACACCGGGGGTCAGAAGTAGTTTCCCCCCAAGGTGAAAATAGTGAACATGATCTATGTCACTCACATCCCCAATAGGGAGCGCAAACACGCACTAAGGGACATCTACGCTGTAGAGCCGGTCGCCCCAAGATTCAACCCATGGTCGGCTTGTTCGATCACATTAGATCGTAGGTATCCTCCAACCAGTATCCGTCACGGGGGTTCGGCCTCCCTGGTACTAGATCCTATCATCGACGGATACCATCTGACTAGAGTCCTTATGGACGGCGGCAGCAGTCCTAACTTGAGCTATCAAGACACTGTCCACAAAATGGGCATCGACCCGTCAAGAATCAGGCCTAGGAACACTACCTTTAAAGGAGTGATACCCGGCGTGGAGGCCCATTGTATGGGCTCCTTAACACTGGAAGTGGTATTCGGCTCCCCAGACAACTTCCGCAGCGAAGAATTGATCTTCGAAATCATCCCTTTCCGCAGTCGCTATCACACATTGCTCGGACGAACCGCTTTTGCCTGCTTTAATGCAGTCCCGCACTATGCTTATTTGAAGCTTAAAATGCCCGGACCGCATGGCGTCATCACAGTCAATGGAAATATGGAGCGCTCTCTCCGTACCGAAGAGCACACCGTGGCCCTAGCAGCCGAAGTGCATGGCGGCCTCATCAAGCCGAACAATTCATCGGTCGTCAAGACCAATGACATTGCCAAAAGAGTCCGGCCCGCATCTCATTGCGATAGCTCGATGGACCCCGACCTCGAATAGCAGTTCTGCCTCCGCCGACTGCCCCATAAGCCTGCGGTATATGTACCGCACATACATAACTACGCACTTAAAATACCTTGGGCAACGCCGGAGGCACATTGCAGAAAAGGTCCATGGTACAGTTCGACCCTATTCGGACCTCACATACCTTTTTTTCCTTCTATCACTGCAGGTTCATTCAAAAACCTACCAGCTGTACGGTTGCATGAGGGCTCCCTCCTAGGCCCCTCTTTCTCTTCTTTGCATACAACCATCTAATCCTCCTCTCAAAGGATTCACTACTAAGGAGAAACGGCGCAGACATGCGACAGGGCACCACTGGGATCTTCAAACCACTACTTTTAGGCCTTGTGTAAACCTTTCCCTTATGTAAATTTTTGGCATGTAACATGACCTCAATATTCATAACATTATCTGTCGAAACACGTCTCGACGTATTAATAAGGATATAAAGGCACCGTAATCTGGATGGCCGCATAATGCTACAGGGGCTAGTACTTAGCCCCACCAATGGACTCCTATGGCTAAGTGAAGGTAACAAAGCTGCATAGTCTGATTGCCTAGTTCACCTCACGAACGCCTCCTCTACGGACCAAGACGTTGGATAAAGTGCGGTTATGCGTTATGAAAAACCCTGTAACATTTACATGGGGGCAGAAGCCGACGACTAGCAACCTTCGGAAATATAAACAATAAATGGCCGCACAGGAGGATAAATGAACACAAAAGTCGCAATCATAGCGCGGATTCATAACATAGTCTTTTATCACCCCGAATACATCTAACTAAACATAACGTCCTTTGAACACTAGCCCTCTACTATTCGGGCCCCTTCTAGGACATCATCAAAGTACCTCTCCGGCTTTCGATGATCTTTGCCCTCAGGCAAACCTGCGGTTGCCACTTCGGTGGCCTTCATCTTCGCCCATTGCACCTTGACGCCGGCTGCTACCTCTTGAGCACTGCGTTGGTTTTCCCTTGAAGAGGAAAGGGTGATGCAGCAAAGTAGCGTAAGTATTTCCCTCAGTTTTTGAGAACCAAGGTATCAATCCAGTAGGAGGCTCCTCAAAAGTCCCTCGTACCTACACAAACAAACAAGAACCTCGCAACCAACGCGATAAAGGGGTTGTCAATCCCTTCACGGTAACTTGCAAAAGTGAGATCTGATAGAGATAATAAGATAAGATAAATATTTTTGGTATTTTTATGATATAGGTTGGAAAGTAAAGATGCAAATAAAACTAGATAGAAAACTTATATAATAAAAGATAGACCCGGGGGCCATAGGTTTCACTAGTGTCTTCTCTCAAGATAGCATAAGTATTATGGTGGGTGAACAAATTACTGTCGAGCAATTGATAGAAAAGTTCATAGTTATGAGAATATCTAGGCATGATCATGTATATAGGCATCACGTCCGCAACAAGTAGACCGAAACGATTCTGCATCTACTACTATTACTCCACACATCGACCGATTCCTGCCTACATCTAGAGTATTAAGTTCATAAAAACAGAGTAACACATTAAGAAAGATGACATGATGTAGAGGGATAAACTCAAGCAATATGATATAAACCCCATCTTTTTATCCTCGATGGCAACAATACAATACGTGCCTTGCTGCCCTTGCTGTCACTGGGAAAGGACACCACAAGATTGAACCCAAAGCTAAGCACGTCTTCCATTGCAAGAAAGATCAATCTAGTAGGCCAAACCAAACTTGATAATTCGAAGAGACTTGCAAAGATAACGAATCATACATAAAAGAATTCAGAGGAGATTCAAATATTTCTCATAGATAAACTTGATCATAAACCCACAATTCATCGGATCTCGACAAACACACCGCAAAAAGAGTTACATCGAATAGATCTCCAAGAAGATCGAGGAGAACTTTGTATTGAGATTCAAAGAGAGAGAAGAAGCCATCTAGCTAATAACTATGGACCCGAAGGTCTGTGGTAAACTACTCACAACTCATCGGAGAGGCCTTGGAGATGATGTAGAGGCCCTCCGTGGTTGATTTCCCCTCCGGCGGAGCACCGAGAAGGCTCCAAGATGGGATCTCGCGGATACAGAAAGTTGCGATGGTGGAAATAGTTTTTCGTGGTGCTCCTGGATGTTTTCAGGGTACGGGAGTATATATAGGTGAAGGAGGTAGGTCAGGGGAGCCACGAGGGCCCCACGAGGGTGGGGGGCGCGCCCTCCTGCCTCATGGCCGCCTCGGCTGCTTCTTGACGTCCACTCCAAGTCTCCTGGATTGCGTTTGTTCCAAAAAGATCGCTCCCAAAGGTTTCATTCCGTTTGGACTCCGTTTGATATTCCTTTTCTTCGAAACACTGAAATAGGCAAAAAGAATAGCAATTCGGGCTGGGCCTCCGGTTAGTAGGTTAGTCCCAAAATGATATAAAAGTGTAAAGTAAAGTCCATAAACATCCAAAACGGGTAATATAATAGCATGGAACAATAAAAAATTATAGATACGTTGGAGACGTATCAAGCAACCCCAAGCTTAATTCCTGCTTGTCCTCGAGTTGGTAAATGATAAAGACAGAATTTTCGATGTGGAATGCTACCTAGCATAATTCTCAATGTAATTTTCTTTATTGTGGCATGATTGTTCAAATCCAAATGATTCAAGATAAAAGTCCACAAAACATAAAAATAGTAATACTTCAAGCATACTAACAAGTAATCATGTCTTATCAAAATAGCATAGTGTAACGCCCCGGATACGACTTTCCATATTCTTAACTCTAACTCTTGCCTTTTCCGGAGATGCGATATGATTTTTCCTTCGTGGTTGGGTTTTTGTCTGTTGTGTTGCTTTTGTTTTTGTTATGCATCTCATCTCATAGCATCATCCGCATTGCATCGGCACTCTGTTGCCGTCATGTTTTAAAAACTTGCATCCGTTCGCGTTCCGCCCGTTCTCTCTGTTGTCCGTTCCGAGCCCTTTCACACTCGCACGCGCTCGCGGCACCTCCGAAATATTATTTTATAAGTGGCATAAAAAATGTTCTCGGAATGGGATGCAACTTGTCATGCGGTCTTATTATAGTGTAGACAGGCCGCCTGCCAAGTTTCGTCGCATTCGGAGTCCATTTGATAGCCCAAACGTTAAACTTAGCGGTACCGTTGCCGGTACCTGCGTCGGACGTTTTCGGTATCCGGAAACAGCCGCCGGGCTGCTTTTCTCTTCTCTCCTCTCAGCCCAACTACTCTTCCCAGCCCACTATCCACTCACCTAGACCCTCTCCGCTCCGGAGCCATCCGATGGCGATCGAACGGCCCGAAACGGAGCAAAAACCCCTCTCCTAATCCCTCAAACCCTAGCCCTACCTATAAATGGAAGCCTCCTTCCATTTTGGCAGCAGCCAAACCCCTCCCCGAGCCCCGCGCCACCAACCTCCCTCCGTTTCCGCGCCCGGCCAGCCATCCGCCGCCACTTGGCGCCGTCCCAGTGGCCGCGCCGCCACCAGCGCCGCCGAAGCCGCCGTTTTCCTCCACCCACAGATCGCCACGCGTCCCGCCCCGCTCCCTCCGCCAGGCCCGCCCAGCCGGGCCAGCCCGCCGAGCCCATCGGACCCGGACCGCGCCTCCCTGCGCCCAGCTCCAGATCGGAGAGGAGCTCCCGATCCAGAGCCGCCTGTCGTGCGCCGCCCGGTGCCTTGCCGCCCGCGCGGACCCGCTCCGCCGTGCCTCCGCCAGTTGCTTGGATCATGCGTTCCCCGCGTGGCGATCCCCCCTTCGCCGACCCCACGCTGCACCGCATCTCTCGCCCCAAATCTCCAGCCGCGCTCCTCCCTGCCGCCATGGGAGCCGAGCTCCGCCGCGTCGTCGCGCCGCCCCGCCGCCACCCGGCCCGTCGTGCGCCGGATCGGCCGGGATGGGGTCCTCGCCCGTCGCCGCCATTCATCGCCCCGCATCGCCGCGCCTCCGCCTCAAGACGACCTCGCCGTCCGGGGCGGATCGGGAGGAGCCCGTCCCGACGGGCGTCGCTGACCCTCCGTGGGCCTCCTCCACCGAACACGTCGCCACAGGCGGCCGCCCAGCGCGCCCCTGCTAGGCCTCCTCCCCACGGACCTGGGCCGAGCCCAGCTAGGTGAGCCTCCAGCGCCCATACTGCTATCGGGCGAGTCAGTTTGGCCCAACATGTTTTTTTTCTGTCACAGAATTTTGCTAATTATCCGAGTCTGCAGCTTTCTGATTAAACCCTCATATTCATGCATTTAATAACTCCACAACCGTGCATCGGATTAAAACAACTTATATATGTAAAATGCTCAGTTTTTCATCTAGTTTCACAATATGCCAATTTCATCCATGTTTGAAATGTTTAAAATGCTGTTTGTGGTAATTTGCTCATATGCCATGTTAAAATGATTTAATTCATAACTAATTAACCGTAACTCCGATTTTAATAAACCTTATATGTAAATGGGGTAGAATTTTGCCTAGTTTAACATGGTACACCTTATTTTCCTGTTAAACAACATTAAAATTGTGTTTAGGGCAGAACAGTACCTAATTCGAAATATGCACATGGGGATTTTCCGGAATTGTTGTTTGTTCTTCCGGCCTCATTTAAACTTGCCTAGTTAGGTAGTTTTGTTATGCTTCACCCCTTGCCATGTTAATCAACATTTAATATTGTTTGGTAGCATAACCGAGATCGAACTAAATAAATTGATGTGGTGTTCCGTCAATATGCAACTCGTTGCATATTGAGTTCCACTTAATTTGTAGTGTTGTTTGTTGCACTTTGCCTTGCCATGCATATTTAAACCGGACATGCATCATATTTGTCTGCGCATCATGCCATGATCATGCTTGTGTGTTTACCTATGTTGTTTGTTTCTTTCCGGGTTGCTTCTCTCGTTGGCTTCGGTTTCGTTCCGGAGTTGTGAGGATTCGTTCGACTTCGTCCGTTTGTCTTCTTCATGGACTCGTTCTTCTTCCTTGCGGGATTTCAGGCAAGATGACCGCTACCCTGGATCTCACTACTATCATTGCTATGCTAGTTGCCTCGTTCTTTCGCTATGCTGCGCTGCCTATTACCTGTTTGTCCAGCCATCCCATGTTGCCATGAACCTCTAACCTTTGACACCATTCCTAGCAAACCATTGTTTGGCTATGTTCCCGCTTTGCTCAGCCCCTCTTATAGCGTTGCTAGTTGCAGGTGAAGTTGAAGATTTCTCCATGGTGGACAGGGTTTTTGTTGGGATATCACAATATCTCTTATTTTATTAATGCATCTATATATTTGGTAAAGGGTGGAAGGCTCGGCCTTATGCCTGGTGTTTTGTTCCACTCTTGCCGCCCTAGTTTCCGTCATACCGGTGTTATGTTCCCGGATTTTGCGTCCCTTACGCTGGTCGGGTGATTTATGGGACCCCCGACGGTTCGCTTTGAATAAAACTTGTCCAAAGAAGGCCCAACATTGCCTTTTACCATTTGCCTCACCACCACCTACTTTTCCCTTGGGAGTAATTAACCCAAGGGTCATCTTTTATTCAGCCCCCCCGGGCCAATGCTTGTCTAAGTGTTGGTCCAAACTAGAGCCCTTTGCAGCGCCCCCTCAGGGAAACTTGAGGTCTGGTTTTAGTTATGCGGATTGCTCATCCGGTCGTGGCTCGAGACGAGATACGTGCGGCTACTATCGGGATGTCGACACGCCGGAGGTCTTGCTGGTCTTGTTTTACCATTGTCGAAATGTCTTGATGTACCGGGATACCGAGTCCGATCGGAGTGTCTCGGGTGAAGGTCTATTCTTCGATGATCGCGAGAGCTTGTCATGGGCTAAGTTGGGACACCCTGCAGGTATAAACTTTCGAGAGCCGTGCCCGCGGTTATGTGGCAGATGGGAATTTGTTAATGTCCGGTTGTAGACAACTTGACACTTGATCCGAATTAAAACGCATCAACCGAGTGTGTAGCCGTGATGGTCTCTTCTCGGCGGAGTTCGGAAGTGAACACGGTTTCGTGTTATGTTTGACGTAAGTAGGTGTTCAGGATCACCTCTTGATCATTGCTAGCTTCACGACTGTTCCGCTTGTTTCTCTTCTCGCTCTCATTTGCGTATGTTAGCCACCATATCATGCTTAGTCGCTGCTGCAACCTCACCACTTTACCCTTTCCTTTCCCATTAAGCTTTGCTAGTCTTGATACCCATGGTAATGGGATTGCTGAGTCCTCGTGACTCACCAGATACTTCCAAAACCAGTTTGCAGGTGCCTATGTTACCGAGCAGGTGACACAATCAAGCTCAAGGAGGAGCTCGATGAAGATCTTGCCCTTTGTGTTGCTTCGTTCTAGTTGATCGAGAGTGGAGCCCGGTTGGGGTCGATCGGGGACCTTTATCGATTTGGGGTTCTTCTTTTATTTTGGTTCCGTAGTCGGACCTTGATTGTATCTGGATGATGTAATGCTTTATTCATGTATTGTGTGAAGTGGCGATTGTAAGCCAACTATGTATCTCTTTCCCTTATGTATTACATGGGTTGTGTGAAGATTACCTCACTTGCGACATTGCTTTCAATGCGGTTATGCCTCTAAGTCGTGCTTCGACACGTGGGAGGTATAGCCGCATCGAGGGCGCAAGTTGGTAATCGAGCCTTCCCGACCTTAGGAGCCCCACTGCTTGATCGTTTTTAGCGGCCGAGTTGTGTCTAAAAAAATGTTTTGAGTCATTTAGGATTATATATATCGGAGAGTTTAGGAATTCTTTTTACTCCTCAGTCCCTTCGACCTTCTGGTGAGGTATCCTGGCGTAGAGTTTTGACTCTTCTCCTCTTAAATTTCACTAAAATTTTTTTAGGATCACGCGGGTATCTTGGAATCGTTCCGATGGTTTTATGATGACAACATTGTCTTGGTGCCTCCTGTCATTAGGGGTTGTGGCAGTGTCCCGGGGAGTTGAGCTCCGAGGTGTTGTCGTCATAATTTTATCGTTGCAGTTCTGGAATACCTGAGTTTAGTACGCCGACATCGAAAATCTCTTTTATGCAGTTGTTGGTGAGATAATCCCGCTAACCCAGTACTGAGGTGAGTACGGGAGTATTGCCATGACTCGTATAACGGATGCTTTTCAAAGGTTGAGGTAGACGATTTCCGAAGGTTTCTTGGTTATGTGTTGACGGATGGATACAGCTGGATGTAGGGATTGTTAGTTTGGGTGAGATATATTGCTCCCCTGTATCCCCAACACCGATTGCATAACCGAAAGTTTCGGAGTTTCATAGGTGGGAATTCAAGTAGCTCTTAGGATATCTTTCCGACGGATGTATGATATGAAATTGGGGTTCGACGCCTAGTGGTCCGCCTATTCACGGTTGGTTTTACATGGTCTCGTTGTGTCTTAAAGAGTCCTTGGCTATGCCGACTGGGGACACTTCGTATGTCGTGTGCCTTGCCTTGTACATGATGGTGCTGTACGATTGAGCCCGTGTAGGCCCCAAAGACGAAAACTTCGGACGAAATCTCTATCATATGTTTGTTCCGGCTTATTCTGCAAGCCAATCCTTTGTTTTGTTTTATTTGTGGTATTCGAGTTGCTTCAAAGTCAAATGTTGAATCCATACCTTTCGTAACCGGTGTTCTCATATTTCTATGAGAGTGGTAATCCTTCTCGACAATCGAGATTGTCATGTCAATTCTTTCCAACCGGTGTGCTTCTCTTCAAGTGGATCCGATCATTCTCCCCATCCGCAAGATCATTCTAAGTTTTCTCAACGGTGTTTGTTTCGTTCATCCCAAGTTGCCTTTGTTTTCCCGCCCTCCCACCTTTTTTCTTCAAGGACTCATTTATTTTGATCAAGTATCCATTTATTCATGAGAAGTCTCTTCATTCTTTTCAATCAATGTTCTTACCCGGTGGTTCTCAAGAAGATGTTCTACTAGTTCGTCATTCCTCATTCTTTTCTCTTCTCCGGTGGATTCAAGTCAAGTTTTGTTGATCATACCTTTTTCCTCATTTCAATGTCTTCTCATACCGGTGCACCTCATTATCATTCTACTTCTCGCTATTTGTTATTCCGGAGTGCTCAAGATATCTCACAAGACTTGTGTTTCCATTCTCAATCCCTTCAAGAGATTTCGAGATTGGTATCTCATTCAAGTCATTTAATTCAACCGGTGCAACATCTCTTTAAATCTTTTCAACGGTGTTCTTTTGAGTGGGCCCTAACCCACAGGTCTTTTCCCAGGATCTTACCTGACTCTTCTAATTTCTCCAGAGCTATCCTAAATTCTTCTCCAAGTTTGACGTAAGAATGAATTTTTCATCAGTCACATGCCTTCTCCAAGATCTTTCAAATTCTTTTCATAGTTGGCTCAACCTCTTCGCTTTTGATTCTTCCGATGTGCCTCAATAATTCTTGGTGGTGTTTCCCGTTGTCATTCTCATCATTTGAAGACCGAAGAAGAGTCTCTCTTTAATCTTGCTCTATTCTCTTCAAGATTCATGGTGCTAGCTTGGTTGCCATCCTCTCATAATTGTTTTGGTTGTGACAATTCTTTTCACCCATCCGGAGCATTTCATGAGTTGTTTCCATTTTTTTCCTCCGAAGGCCATCATGTCATAATTCTTCATTCTCAGCGTGTAGCTATCGTTCTCCAAATCCTACCGGTGATTCGTTCAAATATCCTCTAATCAGTTCATGTTCTCTTCGTTCTCATGTATCTAAATCCCCTCAAATATCTTCATTCGTTTTTCCAATTCTTCCCGGTGAATTGTGCCCTTGCTACTCTTTTTTTCAATTCTTACGGTGGTTCTTTCAAGATCTCTCTTCCTTGTTCATCATATCTATTCATTTGTTGTTTCAATCCTACCGGTGGTTCGTTGAAGACCTTCTCAAGTTTACGCTATATCTCTTTTTATCCTTTCTACGGGAATAAGTAGTATGCCAAATCCGTTGATTGTCATCAATTTAATTGGCGAAGGATAAGCATAACATTATTCTTATTCTTGTTTCATCCAAGTGATTAATTTCTTCTTTCCGGAGTTGTTCATCATATCAAATTCTCGGTTTCATTTGCTTCATCTTTTCTTTTCCGGAGTTCCAAGCTCTAATTATCGCGAAGCTCCATCTAAATCATTGCAAGGCTTCACCTTGTGTTTTCAACTTCTCTTTCTTTTTATCATCCTTTTATTACCGGGGTTCTTCATGGAGGCTCCACATGGTGATCCGTCAAGGATTCTTTTCATTCTTCAATTGTTCTTCAAGGTTTCTCTTGAAGTTTCGATTCATCAAGCTATACTCTAAAATAAACATGATGCTCAACACATGTTTTGTTTTGAGGCGTTCAAATATTCTTCTTCTTGCATTCCAAAGTGCAATTTTCCTACCTTATCTTTTGAGATGGTGTTATATCATTCTTGACAATTTCCTTTCATCTTTCGTGGTTCACATGTTGTCAAGAATGAGGTATTTTAAATCCATCAATCTCCTCGTTGGAGTTATCTTGGTAAAGATTTCACCTAAAGCCTTCCCTAAGGGATGTTGCTATTTGTGGTGCATATCAATGATCCGAGTTTTCTCCTATCCTCTCGGTGAAGAAGTTTTTTCATCTCTTTGGTGTTCTCAACCAATCAATTGTTTCCATTAGTGGCCGGTTGTCACCTCATCATTTTGAGAAGTTTTCCATAAGCCCACTACAAGCTTGTGCTTTCCGTTGTTGATTTTCCAACAACTCCGTTCTATCCTTCTTTTTAAAGAGGCTCTCTCAAATTCATTTGGGGTAGTACATGTTGTTTCTTCTCCATTCTTTTATTCCAATGGTCTATCTTATATTCTTTCGTTCTGGAGGCAGTGTGTTGTTGATTTCATCATGTATCCTCTCATCTTGTCAAGTTCATGTTCAATTCCTTCCATTTACAGTCGGAGTGCTGCCCAAATTATATCATTCTTCCTCTCTCATCTTGTTTTAACCGGAGTGGTTTCGAATTCTATCTTGTCCATTAAACTCTTGATTCATGTATTTGTAACCTTCAAGCTCTCGTAATGTTCCTTCTTCCTCTTTTCTAACGGATTGTTTGCAACTCGTTCATCTCTGTTCTACTCTTTCTTTTAAATTGCTCAACCTCTCAAGGTTCGTGGTTTCACACGTTCGTCAAAGAAGCAACTTAGTTTTACCGCTTATCTTCCTTTTCCGTTTTCCCTCCGGTGCCATCCTAGATCTCGGGACGAGATCCTCTCGTAGTGGTGGAGTGTTGTAACGCCGCGGATACGACTTTCCATATTCTTAACTCTAACTCTTGCCTTTTCCGGAGATGCGATATGATTTTTCCTTCGTGGTTGGGTTTTTGTCTGTTGTGTTGCTTTTGTTTTTGTTATGCATCTCATCTCATAGCATCATCCGCATTGCATCGGCACTCTGTTGCCGTCATGTTTTAAAAACTTGCATCCGTTCGCGTTCCGCCCGTTCTCTCTGTTGTCCGTTCCGAGCCCTTTCACACTCGCACGCGCTCGCACCTCCGAAATATTATTTTATAAGTGGCATAAAAATGTTCTCGGAATGGGATGCAACTTGTCGTGCGGTCTTATTATAGTGTAGACAGGCCGCCTGCCAAGTTTCGTCGCATTCGGAGTCCATTTGATAGCCCAAACGTTAAACTTAGCGGTACCGTTGCCGGTACCTGCGTCGGACGTTTTCGGTATCCGGAAACAGCCGCCGGGCTGCTTTTCTCTTCTCTCCTCTCAGCCCAACTACTCTTCCCAGCCCACTATCCACTCACCTAGACCCTCTCCGCTCCGGAGCCATCCGATGGCGATCGAACGGCCCGAAACGGAGCAAAAACCCCTCTCCTAATCCCTCAAACCCTAGCCCTACCTATAAATGGAAGCCTCCTTCCATTTTGGCAGCAGCCAAACCCCTCCCCGAGCCCCGCGCCACCAACCTCCCTCCGTTTCGCGCCCGGCCAGCCATCCGCCGCCACTTGGCGCCGTCCCGATGGCAGCACCACCAGCGCCGCCCCGGCCGCCGTTTTCCTCCACCCACAGATCGCCACGCGTCCCGCGCCCGCTCCCCTCCGCGCCAGCCCGCCCAGCCCAGGCCAGCCCGCCGAGCCCATCGGACCCGGACCAAGCCTCCCAGACCCCAGGCTCCAGATCGGAGAGGAGCTCCCGATCGAGAGCCGCGTTGTCGTCTTGCCGCCGGTGCCTTGCCGCCTTCGCGGACCCGCTCCGCCCGTGCCTCCGCCGAGTTGTCGGATCTGCGTTCCCCGCCGTGGCCCCTTCGCCGCCGACCCGCACTGCACCGCATCTCCTCGCCCCAAATCTCCAGCCAAGCTCCTCCCCGCCATAGGGCCGAGCTCCGCCAGCGTCGGCCGCGCCTCCCGCCACCACCCCCCCGTCGTCGCCGGATCCGCCGGGATGGGGTCCCTCGCCCGTCGCCGCCATTCATCGCCTCAGCATCGCTGCGCCTCCGCCTCAAGACGACCTCGCCGTCCGGGGCGGATCGGGAGGAGCCCGTCCCGGCAGCGTCGTTGACCCTCCGTGGGCCTCCTCCACCGAACACGTCGCCACAGGCAGGCCGCCCAACAAGCCCCTAGGCCTCCTCCCCACCGACTGGCCGAGCCCAGCTAGGTGAGCCTCCAGCGCCCATCTCGCTATCGGGCGGTCAGTTTGGCCCAACATGTTTTTTTTCCTGTCCTGGGAATTTTGCTAATTATCCAGAGTCTACAGTTTTACAGATTAAACCCTCATATTCATGCATTTAATAACTCCACAACCGTGCATCGGATTAAAACAACTTATATATGTAAAATGCTCAGTTTTTCATCTAGTTTCACAATATGCCAATTTCATCCATGTTTGAAATGTTTAAAATGCTGTTTGTGGTAATTTGCTCATATGCCATGTTAAAATGATTTAATTCATAACTAATTAACCGTAACTCCGATTTTAATAAACCTTATATGTAAATGGGGTAGAATTTTGCCTAGTTTAACATGGTACACCTTATTTTCCTGTTAAACAACATTAAAATTGTGTTTAGGGCAGAACAGTACCTAATTCGAAATATGCACATGGGGATTTTCCGGAATTGTTGTTTGTTCTTCCGGCCTCATTTAAACTTGCCTAGTTAGGTAGTTTTGTTATGCTTCACCCCTTGCCATGTTAATCAACATTTAATATTGTTTGGTATCATAACCGAGATCGAACTAAATAAATTGATGTGGTGTTCCGTCAATATGCAACTCGTTGCATATTGAGTTCCACTTAATTTGTAGTGTTGTTTGTTGCACTTTGCCTTGCCATGCATATTTAAATCGGACATGCATCATATTTGTCTGCGCATCATGCCATGATCATGCTTGTGTGTTTACCTATGTTGTTTGTTTCTTTCCGGGTTGCTTCTCTCGTTAGCTTCGGTTTCGTTCCGGAGTTGTGAGGATTCGTTCGACTTCGTCCGTTTGTCTTCTTCATGGACTCGTTCTTCTTCCTTGCGGGATTTCAGGCAAGATGACCGCTACCCTGGATCTCACTACTATCATTGCTATGCTAGTTGCCTCGTTCTTTCGCTATGCTGCGCTGCCTATTACCTGTTTGTCCAGCCATCCCATGTTGCCATGAACCTCTAACCTTTGACACCATTCCTAGCAAACCATTGTTTGGCTATGTTCCCGCTTTGCTCAGCCCCTCTTATAGCGTTGCTAGTTGCAGGTGAAGTTGAAGATTTCTCCATGGTGGACAGGGTTTTTGTTGGGATATCACAATATCTCTTATTTTATTAACGCATCTATATATTTGGTAAAGGGTGGAAGGCTCGGCCTTATGCCCGTGTTTTGTTCCACTCTTGCCGCCTAGTTTCCGTCATACCGGTGTTATGTTCCCGGATTTTGCATCCCTTACGCGGTCGGGTGATTTATGGGACCCCGACAGTTCGCTTTGAATAAAACTTGTCCAAAGAAGGCCCAACATTGCCTTTTACCATTTGCCTCACCACCACCTACTTTTCCCTTGGGAGTAATTAACCCAAGGGTCATCTTTTATTCAGCCCCCGGCCAATGCTTGTCTAAGTGTTGGTCCAAACTAGAAACCCTTTGGCGCCCCTCGGAAACTTGAGGTCTGGTTTTAGTTGTACGGATTGCTCATCCGGTCGTGGCTCGAGACGAGATACGCGCGGCTACTATCGGGATGTCGGCACGCCGGAGGTCTTGCTGGTCTTGTTTTACCATTGTCGAAATGTCTTGATGTACCGGATACCGAGTCGATCGGAGTGTCTCGGGTGAAGGTCTATTCCTTCGATGATCGCGAGAGCTTGTCATGGGCTAAGTTGGGACACCCTGCGGGTATAAACTTTCGAGAGCCGTGCCGCGGTTATGTGGCGATGGGAATTTGTTAATGTCCGTTGTAGACAACTTGACACTTGATCCGAATTAAAACGCATCAACCGAGTGTGTAGCCATGATGGTCTCTTCTTGGCGGAGTTCGAAGTGAACACGGTTTCGTGTTATGTTTGACGTAAGTAGGTGTTGGGATCACCTCTTGATCATTGCTAGCTTCACGACCGCTCCGCTTGTTTCTCTTCTCGCTCTCATTTGCATATGTTAGCCACCATATCATGCTTAGTCGCTGCTGCAACCTCACCACTTTACCCTTTCCTTTCCCATTAAGCTTTGCTAGTCTTGATACCCATGGTAATGGGATTGCTTGAGTCCTCGTGACTCACCGGATACTTCAAAACCAGTTTGCGGTGCCTATGTTACCGAAAGGTGACACAATCAAGCTCAAGGAGGAGCTCGATGAAGATCTTGCCCTTTGTGTTGCTTCGTTCTAGTTGATCAAGAGTGGAGCCCAGTTGGGGTCGATCGGGGACCTTTATCGCATTTGGGGTTCTTCTTTTATTTTGGTTCCGTAGTCGGACCTTGATTGTATCTGGATGATGTAATGCTTTATTCATGTATTGTGTGAAGTGGCGATTGTAAGCCAACTATGTATCTCTTTCCTTATGTATTACATGGGTTGTGTGAAGATTACTTAACCGTAACTCCGATTTTAATAAACCTTATATGTAAATGGGGTAGAATTTTGCCTAGTTTAACATGGTACACCTTATTTTCCTGTTAAACAACATTAAAATTGTGTTTAGGGCAGAACAGTACCTAATTCGAAATATGCACATGGGGATTTTCCGGAATTGTTGTTTGTTCTTCCGGCCTCATTTAAACTTGCCTAGTTAGGTAGTTTTGTTATGCTTCACCCCTTGCCATGTTAATCAACATTTAATATTGTTTGGTATCATAACCGAGATCGAACTAAATAAATTGATGTGGTGTTCCGTCAATATGCAACTCGTTGCATATTGAGTTCCACTTAATTTGTAGTGTTGTTTGTTGCACTTTGCCTTGCCATGCATATTTAAATCGGACATGCATCATATTTGTCTGCGCATCATGCCATGATCATGCTTGTGTGTTTACCTATGTTGTTTGTTTCTTTCGGGTTGCTTCTCTCGTTAACCGGTTTCGTTCGGAGTTGTGAGGATTCGTTCGACTTCGTCCGTTTGTCTTCTTCATGGACTCGTTCTTCTTCCTTGCGGGATTTCAGGCAAGATGACCGCTACTGGATCTCACTACTATCATTGCTATGCTAGTTGCCTCGTTCTTTCGCTATGCTTTGCGCTGCCTATTACTGTTTGTCCAGCCATCCCATGTTGCCATGAACCTCTAACCTTTGACACCATTCCTAGCAAACCATTGTTTGGCTATGTTCCCTTTGCTCAGCCCCTCTTATAGCGTTGCTAGTTGCGGTGAAGTTGAAGATTTCTCCATGGTGGGCAGGGTTTTGTTGGGATATCACAATATCTCTTATTTTATTAACGCATCTATATATTTGGTAAAGGGTGGAAGGCTCGGCCTTATGCAGTGTTTTGTTCCACTCTTGCCGCCTAGTTTCCGTCATACCGGTGTTATGTTCCCGGATTTTGCATCCCTTACGCGGTCGGGTGATTTATGGGACCCCCCTGACAGTTCGCTTTGAATAAAACTTGTCCAGCAAGGCCCAACATTGCCTTTTACCATTTGCCTCACCATCACCTACTTTTCCTTGGGAGTAATTAACCCAAGGGTCATCTTTATTCAGCCCCGGGCCAATGCTTGTCTAAGTGTTGGTCCAAACTAGAAACCCTTTGGCGCCCTCTCGGAAACTTGAGGTCTGGTTTTAGTTATGCGGATTGCTCATCCGGTCGTGGCTCGAGACGAGATCTGCTGGCTACTATCGGGATGTCGGCACGCGGGAGGTCTTGCTGGTCTTGTTTTACCATTGTCGAAATGTCTTGATGTACCGGATACCGAGTCGATCGGAGTGTCTCGGGTGAAGGTCTATTCCTTCGATGATCGCGAGAGCTTGTCATGGGCTAAGTTGGGACACCCTGCAGGTATAAACTTTCGAGAGCCGTGCCCGCGGTTATGTGGCAGATGGGAATTTGTTAATGTCCGGTTGTAGACAACTTGACACTTGATCCGAATTAAAACGCATCAACCGAGTGTGTAGCCATGATGGTCTCTTCTTGGCGGAGTTCGGGAAGTGAACACGGTTTCTGTGTTATGTTTGACGTAAGTAGGTGTTCAGGATCACCTCTTGATCATTGCTAGCTTCACGACCGTTCCGCTTGTTTCTCTTCTCGCTCTCATTTGCATATGTTAGCCACCATATCATGCTTAGTCGCTGCTGCAACCTCACCACTTTACCCTTTCCTTTCCCATTAAGCTTTGCTAGTCTTGATACCCATGGTAATGGGATTGCTGAGTCCTCGTGACTCACGGATACTTCAAAACCAGTTTGCGGTGCCTATGTTACCGAGCAGGTGACACAATCAAGCTCAAGGAGGAGCTCGATGAAGATCTTGCCCTTTGTGTTGCTTCGTTCTAGTTGATCAGTAGTGGAGCCCAGTTGGGGTCGATCGGGGACCTTTGTCGCATTTGGGGTTCTTCTTTTATTTTGGTTCCGTAGTCAGACCTTGATTGTATCTGGATGATGTAATGCTTTATTCATGTATTGTGTGAAGTGGCGATTGTAAGCCAACTATGTATCTCTTTCCCTTATGTATTACATGGGTTGTGTGAAGATTACCTCACTTGCGACCTTGCTTTCAATGCGGTTATGCCTCTAAGTCGTGCTTCGACACATGGGAGGTATAGCCGCATCGAGGGCGTTACACATAGCCAAAGAAAGCTCATCCCTACAAAACCATATAGTTAGGCCATGCCTCATTTTCATCACACAAAATACTCCCATCATGCACAACCCCAGTTTCAGCCAAGCAGTTGGTTCATACTTTTTAACGCGCTTCAGCCTTTTCAACTCTTACGCAATACATGAGCGCAAGCCATGGACATAGCACAATATGTGGAATAGGGTGGTGGTTGTGAAGACAAAAAGGGAGAAGATAGTCTCACATCAACTAGGCGAATCAACGGGCTATGGAGATGCCCATTAATAGATATCAATGTGAATGTGTAGGGATTGCCATGCAACGGATGCACTAGAGCTATAAATATATGAAAGCTCAACAAAAGAAACTAAGTGGGTGTGCATCCAACTTGCTTGCTCACGAAGACCTAGGGCATTTTGAGGAAGACCATCATTTGAATATACAAGCCAAGTTCTATAATGAAAAATGCCCACTAGTATATGAAAGTGACAACATAGGAGACTCTCTATCATGAAGATCATGGTGCTACTTTGAAGCACAAGTGTGGAAAAAAAGATAGTAGCATTGTCCCTTCTCTCTTTTCTCTCTTTTTTTTTATTTGGTGGGATTCTTTGGCCTCTCCTTTTTTTTTATTTGGGCTTCTTTGGCCTCTTTTATTTTTTATAAAGTCCAAGGTCTCATCCTGACTTGTGGGGGAATCATAGTCTTCATCATCCTTTCCTCACTTGGGACAATGCTCTAATAATGAAAATCATCACATTTTTATTGATTTACAACTCAAGAATTACAACTCAATACTTAGAACAAAATATGACTTTACGTGAATGCCTCCGGTGGTGTACCGGGGTATGCAATGAATCAAGAGCGACATGTATGTATTATGAAGGTGGCCTTGCCACAAATACAATGTCAACTACATGATCATGCAAAGAGCAATATGACAATGATGGGGCGTGTCATAATAAACGGAACGGTGGAAAGTTGCATGGCAATATATCTCGGAATGGCTATGGAAATGCCATAATAGGTAGGTATGGTGGCTGTTTTGAGGAAGGTAAATGGTGGGTGTATAATACCGGCGAAAGTTGCGCGGTATAATAGAGGCTAGCAATGGTGGAAGGGTGAGAGTGCGTATAATGGACTCACATTAGTCATAAAGAACTCATATACTTATTGCAAAAGTCTACTTGCCCTCGAAGCAAAGTACTACTACGCATGCTCCTAGGGGAAGGGTTGGTAGGAGTTAACCATCGCGCGATCCCGACCTCCACACATAAGGAAGACAATTAAAAGAGCACCCCATGCAACAAATTTGCCACACAAATTTTACCATACGTGCATGCTACAAGACTTGCCAACCTTGACACAAGTATTTCTCAATTTCATAATTACCCAACTAGCATGACTCTAACATTACCACCTTTTTATCTCAAAACAATTGTCAAGCATCAAATTGATCATAGTGTTTAATGCACTTTCTATGATAGTTTTTATTATACGCAACTTGGATGCCCATCATTCTAGGACCAATTTTATAACCATAGCAAATACCATGTTGTTCTAAATTACTCTCAAAATAATATAAGTGAAGCATGAGAGATCAATAGTTTCTACAAAATTAAGCCACCGCCGTGCTCTAAAAAGATATAAGTGAAGCACTAGAGCAAAAATGTCTAGCTCAAAAGATATAAGTGAAGCACATAGAGTATTCTGCTACCTCTTGAGCACTGCGTTGGATTTCCCCGAAGAGGAGAGGATGATGCAGTAAAGTAGCGTAAGTATTTCCCTTAGTTTTTGAGAACCAAGGTATCAATCCAGTAGGAGACCACGCACAAGTCCCTCGTACCTACACAAAACGATAGCAACTCGCAACCAACGCTTAGGGGTTGTCAATCCCTTCACGATCACTCACGAGAGTGAGATCTGATAGAGATAATATTTTTTGGTATTTTTGATAGATAGATGCAAAGTAAAAAGTAAAAGGCAAAATAAAACAAAGCAAGTAAATAAAGTGATAGAGATTGATATGATGAGAATAGACCCGGGGGCCATAGGTTTCACTAGTGGCTTCTCTCAAGAGCATAAGTATTCTACGGTGGGTGTACAAATTACTGTTGAGCAATTGACAGAATTGAGCATAGTTATGAGTATATCTAGGCAATGATCATGTATATAGGCATCACGTCCAAAACAAGTAGATCGAAATGATTCTGCATCTACTACTATTAATCCACTCATCGACCACTATCCAGCATGCATCTAGAGTATTAAGTAAAAACAGAGTAACGCCTTAAGTAAGATGACATGATGTAGAGGGATAAATTCATGCAATATGATAAAACCCCCATCTTGTTATCCTCGATGGCAACAATACAATACGTGCCTTACTGCCCCTTCTGTCACTGGGTAAGGACACCGCAAGATTGAACCCAAAGCTAAGCACTTCTCAAATTGCAAGAACTACCAATCTAGTTGGCCAAACCAAAAAGGATAATTCAAAGAGACTTGCAAACATAACTCAATCATACATAAAAGAATTCAGAGAAGAATCAAATATTTTCCATAGATAATACTGGATCATAAACCCACAATTCATCGGTCTCAACAAACACACCACAAAAAGAAGATTACATCGAATAGATCTCCACGAGAGAGGGGGAGAACATTGTATTGAGATCCAAAAAGAGAGAAGGAGCCATCTAGCTACTAGCATGGACCCGAAGGTCTGAAGTAAACTACTCACACTTCATCGGAGGGGCTATGGTGATGATGTAGAAGCCCTGCATGGTGGATGCCCCCTCCGACGGAGCTCCGGAAACAGGCCCCAAGATGGGATCTCGTGGATATAAAAGTTTGTGGCGGTGGAATTAGGTTTTTGGCTCCTGTTCTGATCGTTCGGGGATACGTAGGTATATATAGGAGGAAGGAGTACGTCAATGGAGCGTCAGGGGGCCCACGAGGTAGGGGGGCGTGCCCAGGGGGGTGCCCTCCACCCTCGTGACCTCCTCGGGCACTGCTTAGAGTAGGGTCCAAGTCTCCCGGATCACGTTCGGTTGGAAAATCACGATCCCGAAGGTTTCATTCCGTTTGGACTCCGTTTGATATTCCGTTTCTTCGAAACACTGAAATAGGCAAAAAAAACAGCAATTCTGGGCTGGGCCTCCGGTTAATAGGTTAGTCCCAAAAATAATATAAAAGTGGAAAATAAAGCCCAATATAGTCCAAAATAGTAGATAAAGTAGCATGGAGCAATCAAAAATTATAGATACGTTGGAGCGTATCGGGCATCTAAGCTTAATTCCCGCTCGTCATCGAGTAGGTAAATGATAAAAAAAGAATTTTTGATGCGGAGTGATACTTTGGCATAATTTCAATATAAATCTTCTTAATTGTGATAGGAATATTCAGATCCAAAAGATTCAAGACAAAAGTTCATATTGACACAAAAATAATAATACTTCAAGCATACTAATCAAGGTAATCATGTCTTCCCAAAATAACATGGCAAAATAAAGTTCATCCCTACAAAATCATATGGTTAGGCTATGCTTCATTTTCGTCACACAAAGATGTTCCCAACTTCTATACCCCCGATGACAAGCCAAGCAATTGTTTCATACTCAAATAATCTCAAACTTTTTCAACTTTCACGCAATACATGAGCGCGAGCCATGGATATAGCACTATGGGTGGAATAGAATATGATGATGGGGATTGTGTGTAGAAGACAAAATAGGAGAAAGTTTCACATTGACGAGGCTAATCAACGGGCTATGGAGATGCCCATCAATTGATGTCAACATGAGGAGTAGGGATTGCCATGCAACGGATGCACTAGAGCTATGAATGCTCAACAAAAGAAAACTAGTGGGCGTGCATCCAACTCGCTTGCTCACGAAGACCTAGGGCATTTTGAGGAAGCCCATCATTGGAATATACAAGCCAAGTTCTTATAATGAAAAATTCCCACTAGTATAAAAAGACAACTTATGAGACTCACTATCATGAAGATCTTGGTGCTACTTTGAAGCACAATATATGAGACTCACTACATGAAGAACAAGGTGCTACTTTGAAGCACAAGTGTGGTAAAAAGATAGTAGCATTGTCCCTTCTCTCTTTTTCTCTCATTTTTTATTTGTTTGAGCCTTTCTCTTTTTTTTATGGCCTCTTTTTTTTCGTCGGGAGTCTCATCCCGACTTATGGGGGAATCATAGTCTCCATCATCCTTTCCTCACTTGGGAAATGCTCTAATAATGATGATCATCACACTTCTATTTTTCTTACAACTCAACAATTACAACTCGATACTTAGAACAAAGTATGACTCTATATGAATGCCTCCGGCGGTGTACCGGGATGTGCAATGAATCAAGAGTGACATGTATGGAAAATAATGCATGGTGGCTTTGCCACAAATAAGATGTCAACTACATGATCATGCAATGGCGATATGACAAAAGTAATGTATGTCATGATGATGATGGTGGAAGTTGCATGGCAATATATCTCGGAATGGCTATGGAAATGCCATGATAGGTAGGTATGGTGGCTGTTTTGAGGAAGATACAAGGAGGTTTATGTGTGATAGAGCGAATCATATCACGGGGTTTGGATGCACCTGTGAAGTTTGCACCAACTCTCAAGGTGAGAAAGGGCAATGCACGGTACCGAAGAGGCTGGCAAAGGCGGAAAGGTGAGAGTGCGTATAATCCATGGACTCAACATTAGTCAAAAGAACTCATATACTTATTGCAAAAATTTAGAAGCCATCAAAAAATTCAAGTACTATGCGCATGCTCCTAGGGGGATAGATTGGTAGGAAAAGACCATCGCTCGTCCCCGACCGCCACTCATAAGGATGCACAAGCCAGGTACACTTCATGTTTCAAATTTGTTACACAACTTTACCCATACGTGCATGCTACGGGACTTGCAAACTTCAACACAAGTATTTCAGAAATTCACAATTATCAACTAGCACGACTTTGATATTATTACCTCCACATCTCAAAACAATTATCAAGCATCAAATTTATCTTAGTATTCAATTTACTCAAAAGAAAGTTTCACATGTCTTGAACACTAAGTATATTAACATTAAGCAAATTACCATGCTATTAACGACTCTCAAAATAATCTAAGTGAAGCATGAGAGATCAATAGTTTCTTTAAAACAAATCCACCACCGTGCTCCAAAAAATATAAGTGAAGCACTAGAGCAAAAATTATCACGCTCAAAGGATATAAGTGAAGCACTATGAGCAAAACTATCAAGCTCAAAAGATATAAGTGGAGCGCATAGAGTATTCTAACAAATTCCAATTCATATATGGCTCTCTCAAAAAGGTGTGTACAGCAAGGATGATTGTGGTAGACTAACAAGCAAAGACGCAAATAATACAAGACGCTCCAAGCAAAACACATATCATGTTGGTGAATAAAAATATAGCTCCAAGTAAATTACCGATGGAAGTGGATTTAAAGAGGGATGCCTTCAGGGCATCCCCAAGCTTTGACTTTTTGGTGTCCTTGGATTATCTTGGGGGTGCCATGGGCATCCCCAAGCTTAGGCTCTTGCCACTCCTTGTTCCATAATCCATCGAAAGAATTCACCCAAAACTTGAAAACGTCACAACACAAAACTCAACAGAAATCTCGTGAGCTCCGTTAGAGAAATAAAACAAAAGACTACTTCAAGGTACTGTAATGAACTCACTCTTTATTTATATTGGTGTTAAACCTACTGTATTCCAACTTCTCTATGGATTATAAACTATTTTACTAGCCATAGATTCATCAAAATAAGCAAACAACACACGTAAAACAGAATCTATCAAAAACAGAACAGTCTGTAGCAATCTGTAACTAACACGAACTTCTGGAACTCTAAAATTCTACTAAAATAGGAAGTCCTGGAAAATTTGTTTATTGAATAGAAGCAAAAAAGTCAAAGCAAAATCACGTTTCTGTGATTTATCATAACTAAATTCGTGCGTGCAAAGTTTCTGTTTTTCAGCAGAATCAAATCAACTATCATCGTAGGTTATCCTATAGGTTCTACTTGGCACAAACACTAATTAAAACATAAAACCACATCCAAACATAAGGTAGATGGATTATTTATTCCTAAACAGAAGCAAAAACAAAAAACACAAAATAAAATTGGGTTGCCTCCCAACAAGCGCCATCGTTTAACGCCCCTAGCTAGGCATAAAAGCAAGGATAGATCTAGGTATTGCCATCTTTGGTAGGCAATCCATAAGTGGCTCTCATGATAGATTCATATGGTAATTTTATTTTCTTTCTAGGGAAGTGTTCCATACCCTTCTTTAAGGGAAATTGGAATCGAATATTCCCTTCCTTCATATCAATAATTGCACCAATCGTTCAAAGGAAAGGTCTACCAAGAATAATAGGACATGAAGGATTGCAATCTATATCAAGAATGATAAAATCTACGGGCACATAGTTCCTATTTGCAACAATAAGAACATCATTAATTTTTCCCATAGGTTTTTAAATAGTGGAATCCGCAAGATGCAAGTTTAGAGAGCAATCATCAAAATCACGGAAATCTAGCAAATCACATAAAGCTTTGGGAATAGTAGAGACACTAGCACGCAAATCACACAAAGCATGAAACTCATAATCTTTAATTTTAATTTTTTTATAGTAGGTTCCCACTCATCATAGAGTTTTCTAGGGATAGAAACTTTCAACTCAAGTTTTTCTTCATAAGATTGCACCAAAGCATCAACAATGTGTTCGGTAAAGGCCTTATTTTGACTATAAGCTTGAGGAGAGTCTAGCACGGATTGCAATAAGGAAATACAACCAATCAAAGAGCAATTTTCATAATTAAATTCCTTGAGATGCAAAATAGTGGGTTTAGCAACATCACGTTTTTTATTTATTTCAATCTCACTTTCATCAATTTCATCATCAAGATCTAGAAACTCCGAATTCTTAGAACGCCTTCTAGGTAAAGGAAGATCATATTAAGATTCATCAAGATTCATATTGCAAAACAAATATTTAATGGGGGACACATCAATAACTTTTAGATCTTCATCTTGATTTTCATAGGAATTGGAAGAACACGCTTTAATAAAGGCATCTTTGGAAGCACGCATCCTAGCGGTTCTTTCCTTGCACTCATCAATGGAAATTCTAATGGCTTTGAGAGACTCATTGATATCATGCTTAGGAGGAATAGATCTAAGCTTTAAAGAATCAATTTCAAGAGAAATTCTATCAACGTTCCTAGCCAAATCATCAACTTTAAGCAATTTCTCTTCAAGCAAAGCATTAAAATTCTTTTGTGAATTCATAAACTCTTTAACACTACTCTCAAATTCAGAGGGCATCTTATTAAAATTTCCATAAGAGTTGTTGTAGGAATTTCCATAATTATTAGAAGGATTACTAGGATAAGGCCTAGGATTAAAATTCCCTCTATAAGCGTTGTTTCCAAAACTATTTGTACCAACAAAATTCACATCCATAGATTCATTGTTATTCTCAAGCAAAGTAGATAAAGGCATATCATTGGGATCAAGAGGAGTATTTTTAGGAGCAAACATCTTCATAAGTTCATCCATCTTTTCACTCAAAACATTGATTTCTTCTATAGCATGCACTTTTTTACTAGAAGATCTTTCGGTGTACCATTGAGAATAATTAGCCATAATATTATCAAGCAATTTGGTAGAATCTCCTAACATAATTTCCATAAAAGTGCCTCCCGCGGCCGAATCTAAAAGATTTCTAGAAGCAAAATTCAATCCGGTATAAAAAATTTGTATGATCATCCATAAATTCAAACCATGAGTAGGGCAATTGTGAAGCATTAATTTCATTCTTTCCCAAGATTGGGCAACATGCTCATGATCAAGTTGTTTAAAATTCATGATGTCGTTCCTAAGAGTGATAATCTTAGCGGGAGGAAAATACTTAGAGATAAAAGCATTTTTGCACTTGTTCCAAGAATCAATACTATTTTTAGGCAAAGACGAAAACCAAACTTTAGCACGATCTGTAAGTGAAATCGGAAATAATTTCAATTTGACAATATTGTTATCCGTATCTTTCTTCTTTTGCATATCACACAAATCAACAAAATTGTTTAGATGAGTAGCGGCATCTTCACTAGGAAGGCCGGCAAATTGATCTTTCATAACAAGATTCAGCAAAGAGGTATTGATTTCACAAGACTCATCATTATTAAGAGGAGCAATCGGAGTACTAAGGAAATCATTATTATTGGTATTCGAGAAATCACACAATTTGGTATTATCTTGCGCCATGGCAACAAGTAATCCAACACACAAGCAAACAGAAAGGCAACGAGAAAAAGGCAAATGGAAAAGAGAGGAGGAGATTGGGAAAGAGAGGGCGAAAAAAACGGCAAGGGTGAAGTGGGGGAGAGGAAAACGAGAGGCAAATGGCAAATAATGTAATGCGAGAGATAGGGATTGCGATGGGTACTTGGTATGGTTGACTTGCTTGCGTGAGCCTCCCCGACAACGGCGCCAGAAATTCTTCTTGCTACCTCTTGAGCACTGCGTTGGATTTCCCCGAAGAGGAGAGGATGATGCAGTAAAGTAGCATAAGTATTTCCCTTAGTTTTTGAGAACCAAGGTATCAATCCAGTAGGAGACCACGCACAAGTCCCTCGTACTTACACAAAACGATAGCAACTCGCAACGAACGCTTAGGGGTTGTCAATCCCTTCACAGTCACTTACAAGAGTGAGATCTGATAGAGATAATATTTTTTTGGTATTTTTGATAGATAGATGCAAAGTAAAAAGTAAAGGGATATTTAAATTAGTGCCCCTGGTTCCTTAGTTGTGCTCACTTTTCCCCACGCTCCAAATGTTTGCTCACTTTTCCCCTCTTCCTTAGCTGAAACTCTCACAAATGCTCGTAGCGGGCGTTTTCCGTCTTGAACGTCCATTGACCATTAATTGCTGACGAGTGGGGCGAGTCGCCGTCATTGTTGCTTGCGTGGGTGGGACCGCAAGGAGACACGTATTGGGCAGCTTATGCGAATCAAACAGATCTAGACAGGCCGCACTGCACCGCGCCGCCCCGCCCCCTCCGCCAGCGTCGTTCCGCGTCCACCGCTGTTGTTTCCTCCACCCTATGCCCTTTTCCATTCGTCAGCGACGCCGCGTCTCCGCCAGATATAGCCCACCTCCCCATCTGGGATTACATAGCGATGTTGAGTGAGGACGCCCGGAATGCAGTCGACTGTGGAGAGGATTGGGTCGAATCCGCGATAGATAATTCATGGATTAAACCTGGGTAAGCATTGTTTCCTCTCGAATTGACGTTCTAAGTCGTATTGTAGGCCGTATTTGACTTCCATTTGCTTGAATCATTCGAACTTGTGCTTGATTTTACCCGGCTAACTGAAGCCTTTGTTTCCTTCCCCCACCAAAATAGGATTGATCCCGCGCTGGCTTTCTGGCTGGCGATTAGAATGGAAACTAGTGTGCTGCGTGGTACTAAACCGCATTTGATTTCATCATTTTTCTATCCCAAAGTGGTAGAAACCAGCATATCTTTCAGAGATTTGCGAGTTGAGCTCAAAACACCTATCCTAGAGTGATGCCGATCTTTGTTGAACTGAATTACTTGGCGGTGGATTTAGCAAAGATTTCTCCCACTAACTTGCAGCGATCATATGCGGTGCTTTTTGCTGGATTCTTTGCTGCCGATTCGGTAAACTCCAAATCGATGTGCTTGACCCACGCTTGAGAACGGGCGAAGGGAAGGGAGTTCAGACATCATCATGTCGTGCTAATAGCCAGACACCCGGCAGTCCTTGTAGGTCGACACCAAGTAAAGCAAGTGGTTTGTGGAGCCACAACATGCTGCTGCCAATTCGGTTCGATTCAGCTGCTTTGCTTCTCGTGTACCTTCTGCGGTTGGTGTAGAAGAAGATGAGAACTGACGAGGCAAAGCCTACAAATGATGATGAAGGCGAGATGATGTTTCTGGCTGGTCGATGTAGCCAGCCAGAAGCAAGCGGTGGATGACGAATATATGGAGGAGCCCATCGGCCAAGCTAGGTTTGATGACAGCGACGATGAAGAGAAGGTGGAGAACATGGACAGCTTAATCGAGGATGAATCGATGGTGATGACATGCCAACAATTGAGTGGAGCAGAGAAAAACTGAGCTTCTTGTAGGTACCATTTTCCAATCAATGGTGGACTGTCGGAATGCAGTGACAACATGGTGCATTATATCTGAAAACACCTATAAGATCAAAAGGAGTGAGCCAGCAAGGTTCACAGTTTTTTGTGCATATCCTAGGTGTAGGTGGAAGTTGCATGCATCTCGTATGAGAAAGAGCAAATATATTCAGGTAATCCAAGTTCAGTTAGTAATTTAGTTTCAGATTGTTGAGTAAGGTTTCTTAACTGTTCTTTACCCTTTTATTTTGTTTCAGATAAAGAAAAACGCACACAAGCACACTTGTCCACCTGGAGGGGGAGGGGGGAAGGCCAAAACCAAGCTAGCAAAAACTAGGTCGGTGGCAGATGCTATATTGGATTGGCTGAGAGAAGAACCTGGACTTGGTCCAACAGAACTCCATGGGAAGCTTTTTGAGAAGTACAAGATAGAAATTCCTTACATGAGAATTTTCAATGCTAGGGAAAAGGCTCTTGACATAATTAATGGTCAATGGAATGACAGTTTTCAGCTGCCTTACACTTTCAAAGCTGAAGTGGAGATGGCAAGTCCAGGGAGTGTTGTGGAGATTGACAAGCATACAGTTCCATTCAAAATAAAAAGGAAGTCATTTCAGAAGGAGTGCTTCAGAAGGGCTTTTGTTTGTTTCAAGGCTTCTTTGGCGGGGTTTCTAGATGGTTGCAGCCCTATTTGGCTGTAGATGCTACACATTTGATTGGAAGATTGAGAGGACAACTAGTAGCAGCTTCTGCGGTTGATGAACACAACTGCTATTCGATTGCATTTGGTGTGGTGGAGGCAGATGCGAGAAAGTTGGGTGCAGTTTACTGCAGCGATTCTTGCAACATTATAGGCACACCCCCAGGTTTAGCTATACACACAGATGCTTGCAAGGGTTTAGAGAGTGCAGTGGAAATTGTATTCCCTGAAGTGGAGCATAGGGAATGTATGTGACACCTAGCGCATAATTTCAAAATGAAGTTCAAAGGTAAAGTTTATGATGAGAACTTATGGCCAGGATCATACACATGCAGCAAAAGGAAGCATGAACACCATTTGAGAGTGTTGTATGCTCAAAATCCTCTTGTGAAGGAGTACATGGATGCACATCATGGCAAGGTGTGGTCAAGAAGCAAATTCAACGAAATCTGCAAAGTAGATTATGTGACTAGTAACCTTGCAGAATGCTTCAATTCAAAGTTCAATTCAGTGAAAGGGCTCTTGTTGTGGCAAGCATTTGACAAGATGAGGCAAATGATCATGATAAAGATGGCTCTTCGCAAAAGAATTGCAGAAACACAATATGTTGGTCATCAAATGCTCCCATCACTGATTAAGGCATTGCACTTGAAGGCAAGAGGACTGAAGATGAAATGTATTCGATCTGGTACATATGAGGGAGAGGTTACCTATACTGACACTAAAAATAGGGTATGGAGGTATCTTGTGAACCTAAGTACTATAGAATGTAGTTGTAGGCAATGGCAGATCCGTGGGAAGCCATGCATACATGCCCTACATCTGATGACCGTTATCGGGGGTGCAGATGGTGAAGTTGATCAATATTGCTCTGAGTATTTCTCTGTTGCCAAATTTATGGCTGCTTATGTTGACAATGTGCCTGCACTATTGGGGAAAGATCAATGGAACATAGTAGATCCAGGGTTCAAACTCCACACTCCTGTCATTACTAGACCACCAGGAAGACCAAGGAACCAGAGGATTAGAGCAGGAGAGGAGCGTCGTCTACCAAAGAAGCGTGCTTGCAAAAAATGTGGAGTTCTGGGGCATATTGCTAGGCTTTGTACCAATGCAGTGGATGCATCATTTGGAGAGGAGGAAAGATGGACAATAGCCAATCTTGAGGATAATGCAGCAGCAATGGAGACCCGAAGATGCGATGGAGAATCATTAGTAATTGAAGCGATGGAGAATCGCAAAGACAATTGAAGCGATGGAGAATGCAGACAAATGAAGCATCTTGGTATGTGTTTGCACCCTTTGTATAATACAGCTACCCTTTTGTTTGCATTTGTTCTCTTTTTGCCTATGGCTTATAATTTTATTTACCAGCTCTAGGGAGAAAAGGCCAAGAGATGAAGAAGCGAAGATTTTGAAACCATGGCCTTTGATGGTTTTGAATCTATAAGAGAGGAAGAGGAGGCGTAATTATTCCAATTGTGCCTTTAAAGATTCTTGAACCCATAGATGACCGTCAAATGGTTGTCAAGTGCTCGTGAGTGCAACTACTCCATCGGCACCTCCACGAGGAAAACCCCAAGTAAAGCCCAAGATCAAAAGGAACAAGAGTCTGAAAGAAAAGAGCATCTCAACTAGGGAGACCAGGAGCAAGACGGTGAAGCCAGCTGCAAACACAAGGAGCAAGTCGAAAATTTGAATTAAGTTGTTGGGAAATGTATGTGTTGTCAATTTGAGGGCGAGTGGATCGCTTAAAACTTGGTAGATTTGTATTAAGATGTTGGCATCTTAAAACTCAGTAGATTTGAGCTACTGTGAAAACTTATTAGTTGTAATAATGTTGCTTCTACTTTGGTTTCTTATTTGAGTCAGAATTCAAATTTCCATCAAAATTTGAATATAAATCAATATTTGAATTTGGGCCAAAATTTGGACCCGAGTCAAAGTTGAAGTTGAACATTGGAGGTTCATTGCTCTGTGCGGTGTATTTGATCGAGCATTTGAAGTCCAATATTCGTAGGTGAACAGTCCAAATGAGAAATGTTCTAGAAACGAGCTCGAAAGCTAGGGTAAACAGCCCTACTTGAAATCAAGTTTTTCTTGACCTAGCCTAAATGAGGCATATATATTTTTATTAACACTTGTGCCATATAGGGTAAAAACGAAGTCTCACTATTTATTGATTAATATTCATATTACTACATTTTTTTGAAAAAATATGCTTTTATTTCAAAACCGTCAATAACACGTTTTAGATATGAAAATGAAAAAGTAAGTTCAGATCCTTCTTACTCACTCCAAAATGAAGCTATGGAGATTTTTCTGATTTTTTTTTTAATTATTTTGAAAAAAAATTCAAACCCTAAACCCTCTCTCCCTATTCTACGAACTCTGAAAATGTTCATAGGTGATAGCTCATTTGTATGAAGACTTTTTTCATGAAAATGACCTACACCAAGTTTATATTTTTTTTCTCATAACCTTGTCACATATGACGGCTATGTGCGCAAGAATTACAACATTTTGGATTTTTTTGAATTTTTTAAAAAGATTTTTGAACTTGATTTCAACAGATCACTTCAAAAAATGATTTTTCGAAAAAATGCCCCTATACCGAGTTTATATTTTTTTATGGTAACTAGGTCTCATAAACGGACGAAGTACGTTTGTTTTATATTTTTGCGATTTTTTCTAATTTAGTTATGGCCATTTGAAATCTGGTCAAACCCTAATAACCCCGTTGACTCGCTCATAACCCTACAGAAATGCTCCAAACCCTAGCGTTGAACATGCGCGGTCGGATCCTACCAAGCGTCAAACACCACCCGTCAGATGTGGGGCAGGCATGCGCGATCCACGTGATCCATCCTGATTGGCTACTGCATTGTCCTTCTCGGGTTTTTTATGATCTGCCCCACTTTACATATGAAATTGTATTTTTCGCACATGACCACCACATGTCAGTGTTAAGACTTGGTTCAAATATTCAAACCACAAAATAAAATGTGGCAAATCGTCAATATAGCTTCCCCTTCTCCTCTTCTCCATCTGACAGACAAAGGCATCGAGCAGATCGAGCAATTCCTCTGTTTCTTTCCCCATCTTCTCGTTCTTCTTCCTCTCGAGCAACTCCTCTGTTTCTTCCTCTCGGGCGATATGTCGACCTCCTCGTCAACCCCGTTCCATGTGGCGGTGTATGGTCCAAAGGCCGATGACTCGATGCCTGACCGCCCAATTGCGCGCTTTCAAGTGGTTGACTTGAAGGAGGAGAAGAATGGGAACTTTGGGCGCGAGTTCGTCAAATGCGAGAGCAAGCCAGAGGGGCAGGTTAGATATGAGTTTTCCTTGCATCCTTTATCTCTAATTTCTCAAAAAATATGTCAGATTTGAATTTAGGATACATGATTTTGTTTTTAGATCGTGAAGAAATGCCACCATTTCGAGTGGATGGATGATTACATCCAGAGGCTTCAAGGGTCGGGCTTCTTTGGATTCGAGGGGAATGCAATCCGAGAGTCCAATCTGCCCCATGATGATCTTTGCTCGGCAGCAGCAGCGCGTCCGGAATACCCGACGGCGTTTGAACTGAAGACGGAATTGAAGAAGATGAACAAGAACTTCAAGGAGCTTATTGAGTTGAAGAAGCAATCCATTCTGATAGCTTTAGGAATACTTGCTCTAGGAATTTTTTACTTGATGGCCATCTCTCGTTAGAGATGTTTGTCTACTGTTTAGTGCAAATGTCGATCTCTGAATGCAACTCTGTTTAGTGCAACTGTCGATCTCTGAATGTATATAGTTTACTGTTATGTTTCGACACTTTTAGTTTCGGCAGAAGACAACTACCAGTTCAGTGATAGGATTATTTTGTTAGCTAATCACCTCGAGTGTTGGATCATACCCTAGCTCGTCAGATGACAGTAAGCAGTACTTGAGCAGCACAAGGGATATTGTAAGGGCATATTTATCCCTAAGTGTTTTGGTGATTGATGACAATGTTTTTGCGGACTAGTCGTGTGCCTTGAGTCCCTCAGATACTTCATGATTAGGCACAAGACGATTCGGTGCCCCTCGGAGACTGTTGAAGCCGGCGTTGTTCTACGTTTCTCTTTGGTGGAGTTGAGTCGTAGGAGAGTCGTACTATTAAGAGGGGGTCCGCGTCGGAAAGGTAGGGTGGAATCAGACGTACACTTGTCCCTCCTTTCCTTGCACTTTGGAGCTACCGTCGTTATCTTGGTTGTGTGGAAAATCTGGCGACTCTTTGCTGTACTTGCGGTAGTACCGCAGGTACAAGCGGTAGTACCATGGCGTGTCAGTAGTACCGCCCCTCCGGTCTTGGTAGTACCGCGGCACCTGACCTAGTGCCGCTCGGTCGGTAGTAGGGGTGGATGTAATTTTACATCCGCGCCCCCAGATAGTACCGCTTCCCAGCGGTAGTACCCTGGGGAATACGATAGTACCGCTCCCTAGGAGTTGTAGTACTGCGTCTCTTCGACCTAGTACCGCATGATATCGCGGTAGTAGGCGCGGATGTAATTTTACATCGCGCCGACCACAATAATACCGCCTCTCAAGCGGTAGTACCACGTCGGGTTTTGCACCACCCTAGTTTACGCGAAGTAGGCACGGATGTAATTTATTTCATCCGCGCCCTTCGAGTGCCGTGACCCTCCGCCTTGCGGTAGTACCGCAAGGGGAGCGATAATACCGCATAGCGTAGTAATCTGCCCTTCATCGAGCTTGTTCCGGCTGTGCGATTGCCACGGTAGTACCGTGGTCATCCACGGTAGTACAAGCCGCGTCGTCGCGGTAGTACCGCTTCCTTGGAGCGGTAGTACCGTGAGTCGCAGTGCAACTTGTGGATAACGGTTGGATTTTTCCACGACTATATAAGGGATGTCTTCTACCTCTAGTCGACTACCTCTTCCACCTCTAAGCTCCATTGTTGCTCCAACCTCCATTTTCGCCGATCTCTCTCCTAGCCAATCAAACTTGTTGATTTGCTCGGGATTGGGTGACAAGGGCCCGATCTACACTTCCACCAAAGGATATTTGATTCCCCACTTATCCCTTGCGGATCTTGTTACTCTTGGGTGTTGAGCACCCTAGGCAGTTGAGGTCACCTCGAAGCCATACTCCATTGTGGTGAAGCTTCGTGGTGTTGTTGTTGTTGGAGCCTCCGATTGTTGTGGAGATTGCCCCAACCTTGCTTATAAAGGTTGATCGCCGCCTTCAAGGGCACCAATAGTGGATTCACGGCATCTCGCATCGTGTGAGGCGTGAGGAGAATATGGTGGCCCTAGTGGCTTCTTGGGAGCATTGTGCCTCCACACCGCTCTAACGAGACGTACTTCCCTTAAAAGGAAGGAACTCCGGTAACACATCCTCGTCTCCACCGCTCCACTCTTGGTTATTTCGTGCCTTTACTTTCATAAGCTTACTTATTGTTACATCTCTTGCTTGCTTGCGTGCTAGTTGATATTGCATCATATAGGTTGCTCACTTAGTTGCATATCTAGACAACCTATTTGTTGCAAAGTTTAATTTGGTAAAGAAAAGCTTAAAAATTGTTAGTTGCCTATTCACCCCCCCTTTAGTCAACCATATCGATCCTTTCAATTGGTATCAGAGCCTCGTCTCTTTATTAAGGACTTTGCCGTCCGAAGAGTATGGTTGACACCAACGATTGTGCGGAGGAACACTCCGACATAAATCCCATCTCGTCTTCGGCTGAAGGGGGAACCTCGGTCTCTCGTGAGGAATTCAATGTGGCTTTAGACACATTGAAAACCTCCATGATGACCGAGGTTAAAAGCATGTTTAATGATTTTCTAGAGGACTTAAACTATCTACCGCGCCTATGAAAGTGGGTGATCCTACTAACAAGGTGACAGATGCTATCTCCGACAAGGGGGAAGCTAACAATGAAAAGAGTCCTTCTACTAGTGGTAGAAATGGCACCGGCATCTTTGCCATGTGGAACCCCCGGTCTATAAAGGTCCAATCCCCTCCACTCATTTGAATCATGCCGGTCCACCTCCTAAATATGAGAAACATGAAGATTTTGATAATTGGGTCTATCGCTTTAAGCGTCATTTGAAACATGTGAATACTAACCTTTGGAGAATCATTGAATAAGGTTTTTACCCTCATGACCCAAGCAACTTCACCCCTCGAGAAGACGTGGACAATCAATTCAATGAGAGTGCTCTCTTCATCATCCAAGATGCAATTCTTCCCAAAGATCTCCCTCATCTTCAACCCCATGTCGTGGCTAAAGAAGCATGGAAATGTGTTGAGGGTCTCTACCGTGGAAGTGCTAGCATTCAACGCTCCAACTATGAAGTGGTGCAAGATGAAGCCGATGAGTTTGCAATGAAAGAAGATGAAGAACCCCGTGAGCTCTTCCGAAGAGTGACCAAACTCGCGGTCGCACTTCGAGATCATGGAAGCAAGGACACGGATGACAATTGGATCAAGCGGAAGTTCCTCAAGGCCATGATGCCCTACAACAAGGCCATGTCCTCTGTCATTCGTCAACGACCGAACTTCCACACCATGACCTCAAGTGAAGTGTTGGATGAGTTCGTTGCAATGAGCATCTTGGACAAGACCGCCGACAATGCGGTGCTCCGTTCTCAAAGAGCAAAGAAGCCTAACCTTGCTTTGAAGGCCAAGGTTACTATGGAAGAAGAGGAAGAAGTGGAAGATGAGGAAAGCAACCCCGAAGACACCAAGTTTGACTATCATGAGCACATGGCCCTTGCTTCAAGACAATTTTGGAGCAAGAAGAGCTCAAGACCCAACTTCAACAAAAACAACTCAAGTGGCGTCAAGGGCAAGCAACGAGTTAGAACTTGCTTCAACTGTGGCAATGTGAGCCATTTCGTTGCGGATTGTCCTTACGAGAAGCGGGAAGACAATGGTGGCAAGTTCATTCGGAAAGACAAAGCCAAGTCCTTCCCCAACAAGAACAACTTCGCCAAGAAGACTCCCTCTCGTGGGTTGGTGGTTCAAGAAGAATACCAAGAGGATGACAATGATCATGAGAATGAAGAAGCAACGGCCATGGCGTCCATTGCCATTGCTACTCCCCAGGTGTCTCTCTTCGAATCACCCAACGAAAACATCACCGCTAGATGCCTCATGGCTAAGGCTTCAAACAAGGTAACCCCCAACATCACAACCACCATCATTACTAATCCCTCCGTGGAGGATTGCATTGATGGACATGTTGAGTCTAATGAGGAAGTGAATGAATTTGAGTCTTTTATGAGTAAGCTCAAGGGAAAGTCCAAGAAGCACTTTGTTGCTCTCTTGGAACAACTTGGTGAGGCCAATGACATGATCGAGGCTCACGAAGAAACCATCTCCAAGATGGAAGGTCATAGTCGTGACTATGCCGATGAGATATCGGATCTCCTAATGATCTTGAGGAAGAGCGTGTGCATCGTTTGACTCTTGAGGATTCACACAATGATGACCATGTTAAGTTAAAGAAAGATCTTGATCATGCTGTTGTCATGTCTCGTGTGCTAACCTCCGAGAAGGCTAAACTTGGGGTTGATCAGGCTAGACTCAAAGAGGAGTTTGAGATACTTGACAAGGCCCACAAGGTCTTGAAGGGTACTCATGCTAGCCTCAAAGAGTCTCATGCTCAACTCCAAGTTAAGCTAATCAAGGAAAAGGCCACCTTTCCTCATATGGTATTAATTGATAATGCATGTGCTACTAACCCTTGTTGTGAGCATGTGCATCTTGTGGAGGAAAATGCCAAGTTGAAGGATCAACTTGAGAAAGGCCTTGTTACATGCATTCAAGGTGAGAAAAACCTCAACGACCTTTTGAGCAATCAAAAGGAAGTTGTGGCCAAACAAGGAATTGGGTTTGCACCCAAGTCCAAGAGCAAGAAGAAGAAGAACAACAAGGCCAATCGTCCTCCTCCCTCAAACAAGCGTTAAGTGAAAGAGGAGAGGTGCTTCTAAGAAGAAGAAGGAGAAAGTGAAAGAAGTTGTTGTCCAAAAGGGCAAAAGCATTTCCTCAAACAAAGCCGGCGACTTTAACCCTTCATATGTGTTGTGCCGTGCTAGTGATGGACATGTTTATGCTAGATTTGTTGGTTCTTCTTATGAGTACATTGAATGGTCTATTTGGGTTCCCAAGACCCTTGTTACTAAAATCAAAGGACCCATTACTAAATGGGTACCTAAAACCAAGCATTGATCTCGTGTAGGTGTTTGCTTCCGGTGGGGGATCATGGTTGCTCGATAGTGGAGCAACAAATCATATGACCGGAGCAAGGACTTGGTGGTGGGCGTGCAAGAGATTCCATCTATGCCCACCAATGTCGAGTGGGGTGATGCATCACATTCTAAGGTATTGGGTCTCGGCAAGGTTGTCATTTCTCATGATCTAACGATCGAGAAAGTCATGCTTGTTGAGTCCCTTGCATTCAATTTACTTTCCGTTCGTCAACTTGCACTCATGGGCTTTGCTACATTCTTTGATATTGATACCGTGGCCCTCTTGTGGAGCAAGACTCTTAAAGTAGCCTTTGTTGGGCATGTCGAGAACGGCCTCTATGTGGTTAACTTTTCGGAGCAACCCACTAAGACCGCGACATGCCTAATGGCTAAAGTTGATGTGGGATGGCTTTGGCATCGCCGTTTAGCCCATGTCTATGAGATCTTTGCAAAGTCTTCTCAAGGGGGACCATGTCCGTGGACTAACAAATGTTAGTTTTGCCAAAGATCGTGCTTGCAGTGCTTGTATCGAAGGAAAGCTTCATGAAAAGGCTCACCCTCCCTCAACCATCATTTACTCGAAGAGACCCTTGGAGGTCCTTCACATGGATCTCTTCGGGCCTCCATCTTTTGATAGTCTTGGAGGAATAAAGTATTGCTTGGTGACTGTGGATGATTATTCAAGATACACTTGGGTATATTTCTTCAAGAGGAAGAGTGAGACCCAACAAACCGTCATCAACTTTGCAAATGAAGCTCAACGTCAACATGCTGCAAAGATCTTGACAATAAGAAGCGACAACGGCACCGAGTTCAAGAACTACACCTTGGATGAGTTTCTTAGTGCTGAGGGGATCAAGCATCAATATGCGGCACCTTATACCCCTCAACAAAATGGTGTTGCAGAGAGGAAGAACCGGACGTTGATGGATGCGGCAAGGACCATGATGGCGGAGTTCAAGTCTCCGTACAACTTTTGGGCCGAAGCCATCAACACCGCATGTCATGCATCCAATCAGCTCTATCTTCGCAAAGGCTTAAACAAGACTCCGTATGAGATTCTCACCGGCAACAAGCCCAACCTCAAGTACTTCCGGGTGTTCGGTTGTAAGTGTTTCATTCTCAAGAAAGGTGTTCGGTTGTCTAAATTTGAGGCTAGAGCTCATGAGGGCATATTTGTTGGTTATGCTACAAACTCTCATGCTTACCGTGTCCTCAACAAGTCCACCGGACTCATTGAGGAGACGATGTAACGTGAGTTTGATGAAAATAACGGCTCCCAAGTGGAGCAAAGTGGTACTTGTGATATAGGTGATGAAATTCCTCCCAAGCCATAAGAAGAATGGGTATTGGTCAAATCCTACCCATTGAGGAACCCCTTGTGGCCGAAGGAGAAGGACAATGCTCTACTCAAGTAGAGCCATCACTTCATCAAGACCCACACGCTTCCGAAGAACAAAGTGAAGGCCCTCAACCTCGTGAACAAGACCAAGGGCAAGATCTACCTCAAGACGGTGGTGAACCACCAAATGATGCCCAAGGTCAAGTTCTCCCCCTCGAGCGAGTTCAAGATCAAGAGCAACCTCAAGATCAAGAACAAGCTCAAGACGGCGCTCAAGATTATCAAGTCAACCCTCCACCTTCCACACCTAAGGAGGAATTAGGCGTCGTGCATGAAGATTGCTTCAAGCTCACCACCCAAGGCCATCTCATGGAAAATGTGGTTGGAAGCCTAAGAAAGGGGGTAAGCACTCGTAGACAATTGGCAAACTATTGTGAACATCACACGTTTGTCTCTTGTGTCGAACCCCAAAAGGTATATGAGGCGCTCGAAGACTCGGATTGGCTCAATGCCATGCATGAAGAACTCAACAACTTCGAGTACAACAAGGTGTGGAGATTGGTGCCAAGACCATCCGGGAACCACAACGTCATTGGAACCAAGTGGATCTTCAAGAACAAGCAAGATGCTCATGGGAACATCATTCACAACAAGGCAAGATTGGTAGCACAAGGCTACTCCCAAGTCGAGGGTATCGACTACGGTGAAACCTTTGCTCCTGTTGCTCGTCTTGAATCCATTCTTTTGTTGATTGCTTATGCTTCCCATCACAACTTTAAGTTGCAACAAATGGATGTGAAAAGTGCTTTTCTTAATGGTCCTATTAATGAGTTGGTCTATGTCAAGCAACCCCCCGGGTTCGAGGATCCCTACTTTCCGGATCATGTGTATCAACTCGATAAGGCACTCTATGGCCTTAAACAAGCCCCACGTGCGTGGTATGACCACCTTACCGAGTTGTTACAAGATCGTGGATTTGAAGTAGGGCTAATCGACCCCACTCTTTTTACTAAGAAGGTCGGCGGGAGTTGTTTGTATGCCAACTATATGTTGATGATATTATCTTTGGTTCCCCTAACAAAGCTTTCAATGAAGAATTTGCCGCTCTCATGACCTCCAAGTTTAAGATGTCTTCGATGGGAGAGTTGAAGTTCTTCCTTGGTTTTGACATCAAACAAAGAAGAGAAGGAACCTTCATCAACCAAGCCAAATACACTCAAGACATGCTTAATTCAAGCTAAGTGATGTCAAGCCGGCTACTACACCAATGCCTACCAAGTGCCAACTTGACATCGATCCCAATGGTAAAGCGGTGGATCAAAAGGTATATCGCTCCATGATTGGCTCCTTGCTTTACCTTTGTGCATCTAGACCGGATATCTTGTTGAGTGTGGGGATGTGTGCATGTTTTCCAGCCGCACCAAAGGAAAGTCACTTTGTGGCGGTCAAGCAAATCTTTCGATATTTGGCTCATACCCCAAACTTTGGCTTATGGTACCCAAGAGGAGCAAACTTCAAGCTTGAAGGTTTCACGGATTCCGATTGGGCGGGAGACAAAGTGGATAGGAAGTCCACTTCCGGAGGGTGCCAATTTCTTGGTTGCTCCTTGGTAAGTTGGTCTTCCAAGAAGCAAAGTTGTGTGTCTCTCTCATCCACCGAAGCGGAGTATGTGGCGGCCGATAGTTGTTGTGCTCAACTCCTATGGATGAGGCAAACTTTAAAGGAGTACGGTGTCATTTGTGGCAAAGTGCCTCTTTGGTGTGATGATGAAAGTGCCATCAAGATTTCTCTCAACCCGGTGCAACACTTCAAGACAAAGCACATTGAGATTCGGTATCACTTCATCCGGGATCACATTAGCGAGGGGAGATCGAGCTCAAGTATGTCAACACTCATGATAACCTTGCAGATATTTTCACGAAGCCCTTGGATGAAGCAAGATTTCGCGAGTTAAGGCATGAGCTAAATATCATTGATTTGAGCAATGTGACTTGAACCCGTGCACCCCCCACCACACTCAACTTGTTGTCTAGTTTAGGTGTAGGCATGGACATAGGGGAGTGTTGTTCTCTCAATGAACTCTCCTCCCCCATTATGCATAAATAGATCACCTCTTTCACATTAGCCATTTTTGATGGTACTTGTGCTTCCAAGACGAGTTTTGGTCATGGGCCCAAGGATAATTCTTCGCGGTGCCATACCTTTCAACTCAAACATAGGTGGCTTCGGCCACCGCCCTCTCTCGTCGAGAGAATTTGTCACTTGGTGGTTTCTTGCTGTTTCTCTTGTTTGAAACCTTCGGTGTCGTGAGCTCACGGTACTACCGCGGTCGGCCACGGTACTACCGCGGCCAGCCACGGTACTACCGCTGATGGGAGCACGGTACTACCGTCCCCAAGCGGCAGTAATTTTTTTACTGCCGCCTGGTTGAACGGTACTACCGCCTCGGTGTGGTACTTCCGCCCGAGCGGTACTATCGCGATGACCCGCGGTACTACCGCGCCGGTTTGAGCGCGTGGGGATAAGGCCAGGCAGGGGGAGTTCTAACTCCCCATACCCATTCGTCCTCTTTCTCTCCACGTCGTCTCTTCCTCTCCCGTGCTCACGAACGGAGCCGGCGTTCGTCGCCTGATCTCCTCCACCGGCTGCTCTCCCATGATTCCGTCCGGTGGGATCGTTCTCCACCACGTGCTCTTGCTATGGACCAAGGTTTTTCCCCAAATCCTTCTCCTTTTTGATTGTGTTTTGGTTCTTCTAGGTTTTGGGGGAGGCTTGTATGTTCTTGAGATTCCTAGACTAAATCTCTGCAAGAGTAGGATGAAGGAGTGTGGTATTGCATAGGATTTACACTTGTATTGTTGTCTTGCGCTAGATCTAATCACCGTAGCACCGCCATGGCAAGCCAGCGGTTCTTTTGATTCAAATCTGTTAGATCTGATGTGACGCGGTACTACCGCCCGTAGGGAGCGGTACTACCGCTCGCACGGTACTACCGCCCCTAGGGCGCGGTACTACCGCGCACCGTGCGGTACTAAAAGTTTAATACTGCCCCAACCACGGTACTACGTGACCCGCCTGATACTACCGCGTGCGAGCTGTACCAAGCCTTTAGTACCGCAAACCATGGCAGATCTACTGTGGCTCACATCTATCGCATGCCAACTTTCTCGTTTATCTTCTATGGGTTTCATGTGCTGTCTTATGGCCTTTGCATTGATTCTTTTCGCCTTTTGTTTTGGTGCTTTGCGTGTGTGTCTCAGGTGGTGGCTCTCGCCGGTGCAATCCCATTCGTGACACTGGCTCCAAGCGTCTGCGCAACCCAGGAGAAGTTCCCGAGGGGTCATCTGCGTCCAAGCGCAATGTCAAGACCACCGCTAGCAAGCACAAGGAGCCCGCCAGGTATGGATGAGATAGGCCCTCAGAGTATGTCCGTCTCGTGCAGCTTCACCCTTATGTGACCCCACGCTCCTTTGTCGGAGGGTGTGAACTGTTACGGAACAAGACCCAAACCCAAATCTATTTGGATGTCATCAAGAATAAGCGAGAATACCTATGAGGAAGTGAAGTGGATTGATATGCACCACATGAGGAAGGACAAGTTCCGTGACTACTTTGGGAGGCTCGGACTTGGTGGAGCAGTTGGCATTGAGCATGTGATCTCTTTCCACCTGGACTATGACCCTGAGATCATATGTCAGTTCTTTGCTTTAGTGTACTATCACTCCAATGAAGAAAGAAGGATGACCTGGATGACCAATGGCCGCAAGCTGTCTGCTACCTGGAAGGAGTTCATGGATTTGCATCAAGTTGCTGATGATGGACTTGTCACTCCTGTGGGTGTTCGCCCTCATGGGAATGCTCAATCTGCCGACAAGGACAAGCCCACCCCGTTCATGGTTGAGAAGACGCTCGCCAATAGCAAGACAATTTTGGTTCTCAACCCCTTTCTGGATATCATGTACCGCATCTTCCGCAACTCCTTGTTCCCACGCATCGGTGACAAAGACAAGGTTCATGCCTATATGGTGGACATGATGCTTATTTGCCAGAGGCTCGCTCTTCTCGAGACTCAGCCACTTGATGTCTCTCACATCATGTGGTGTGAGCTTCGGTTTCTTGTGTTCAACCGCAAGGTGCCTATTTATGGGCCCTACCTGCTTTACGCTGATTTGAAGACTTGGGAGAAGATGTACCCTAAGGAGGAGTTCCTGGCTCCAGACTGGATTCGCCATGAGCCCATTTGTCTGCGGGTCAAACCCAACTGGGCTAACACCACTACTCGTGTTGAGGCATCTGCTGCTAGGGCTGCTGCTGTTGATGAGGATGTTGCTGGCGCCGAGGGCCGTTCTGCTAGGCCCTCTCGAGTGACTCTAGGCCATCTTGGGCCAAGAAGTTGAAGGATAAGATGAAGTCTCTTTTTGCATGCAAGCCAAGGGCCATCAGGGGCTCACGTGGAGTCAAGGAGAGTCGTCGCCCGGCACAACAAGGTCTTGCAGCTCTATGGCGAGGATGTGTCTGGCGGTCTGAGGAGCACATCACTCCCGAGACCGAGTGGATGGAGAAGCAAGGATCTGGTGGACTGATTACGAGGAGGAGGTCGAGGAGTCCATTCCAGCTGCTGAGGCGTCTGACGAAGAGGCTTGGGACGACTTCTCTGCTTGAGCCACCTCGTGTGTGTGTAGGTGCCCTCTCTGCCTTTTTGGTGTCTCGATGCCAAAGGGGGAGAGAGTGTAGGGATTTGCGAGTCTTGTGTGTCGTGTGTTTGCTGCTTTCAGTTGAACTCTCTGCTGTTTTTCTCATTTTTCTCGTTTGAACCTTGGTTATCTTACTTCATATGGTGTAAGACATATGCACTCTATCTATCCTAGCTAGCTTGTGTTATATTGTGCTACCTTCATGCTATGCTATGCTTATTATCATGTCTTGGTCTCTAAAATATAGGGGGAGTGTTGATCCTAGTTTGTGTGCCATGCAGTCCAAAGCATTCATCTAAAGTGCACACATCTAGGGGGAGCCCCGTCTATATTTGAGAGAGGTGGGGTTTGCCCCTGCTCTAAATTATCTTATCTATGTGCAAATCCCGTGTTGTCATCAATCCACCAAAAAGGGGGAGATTGTAAGGGCATATTTATCCCTAAGTGTTTTGGTGATTGATGACAATGTTTTTGCGGACTAATCGTGTGCCTTGAGTCCCTCGGATACTTCATCATTAGGCACAAGACGATTCGGTGCCCCTCGGAGACTGTTGAAGCCGGCATTGTTCTACGTTTCTCTTTGGTGGAGTTGAGTCGTAGGAGAGCCGTACTATTAAGAGGGGGTCCGCGTCGGAAAGGTAGGGTGGAATCACACGTACACTTGTCCCTCCTTTCCTTGCACTTTGGAGCTACCAGTCGTTATCTTGGTTGTGTGGAAAACTGGCGACTACTGCTGTACTTGCGGTAGTACCGCAGTACAAGCGGTAATACCGCTGGCGTGTCACGCAGTAGTACCGCCCCTCCGGTCTTGTAGTACCGCGCACACCTGACCTAGTGCCGCTCGGTGCGGTAGTAGGGCGGATGTAATTTTACATCCGCGCCCCACGGATAATACCGCCCGCCCAGTAGCGGTAGTACTGCTGGGGCCCATGGTAATACCGCTCTAGGAGTTGTAGTACCGTGCCCCTTCGACCTAGTACCGCAGTATCGCGGTAGTAGGCGCAGATGTAATTTTTTACATCCACGCCGACCACGGTAGTACCGCGCCTCTCAAGTAGTAGTACCGCATCGGGTTTTTGCACACCCTAGTTTCTGCGGAACTAGGCACGGATGTAATTTATTTCATTCGCGCCCTTCCCAGGCCGTGACCCTCCTGCCTTGCGGTAGTACCGCAAGGGGAGCGATAATGCAGCATAGCGATAATATCGCCTTCGTCGAGCTTGTTCGGCCTGTGCGATTGCCGCGGTAGTACCGTGGTCGTCCACGATAGAACCGCATGGCGTCATGGTAGTACCGCTTCCTTGGAGCGGTAGTACCGTGAGTCGCGAGCAGAACTGTGGATAACGGTTGGATTTTTCCACGACTATATAAGGGATGTCTTCTACCTCTAGTCGACTACCTCTTCCACCTCTAAGCTCCATTGTTGCTCCAAGCTCCATTTTCGCCCGATCTCTCTCCCTAGCCAATCAAGCTTGTTGATTTGCTCGGGATTGGGTGTCGGGGCCCGGACTCGTATCCGTGGCCCCGGGCACCTATGGGGCACTCGGGGCCCCTTCAGTTCGGCGGGGGCGAGGGCAGCCTTGAGCGGATCGAGGTCGAGCACGCTGGGAGGCAGGCGATCTTTACCCAGCCGGGGCTCTCCGGAGATAACACCCCTCTGCTGCTCGAGTTGTTATAGAATCTAGCTCGAATGTGCGAGCATATGGTGGTGGTGCGGGTGTCGAAATGAACCGAACCTCTTCTACGTGCGCATGGGCCTCCCTTTTATAGTCCGAAGGGGGTACCCACAGGTGGCAGCGTAGGAAGAGGGGGTAGAAGCGTAAAAGCGCGGTTGGTACAACGGTGTACAAAGGTGCCCTACCTAACTCGACGGCGGGGACAAGGGCATTAAATGCCGTCCGGTCGCCTAACAAAGTGCAAGTGGGTGACCGTTAGGTGAGCCTCGGGTGCCACGATGGCGCCTCTGTCAGCTCCGTTTGCCACCTCGCTCTGCATGGTTGCGTAGTATCCCGCCACGTGCTCTTGGGGCGGCCTGGTGATGACGCGTCACAGGGTGCGCTGGAGTTGGGTGGCAGTTTTGTCGCGGTAAGTGTCTTGCCGCGGTTCCTTTGTTTTTCCGGCAAGCTTGCCGGCCACTGGGACTTGTCGGGGCGCGCGGGGCGCCGCGGCAAGCTTTCTGGTGATGCCATAGTTAGCACTCCCGGCAAGCTCTTCTTGCCGGGGCCTTCGTTTTCTGGGCTGGTACTTTGTTCTTGAATGGCAGTGATAAGGAGTGGTGGGGAGCCTCGCCGGACGTTGGGCAAGCCTTGCCGCGGGGTGCTACAACCGCCCGTGCACAAGTTCGGGGTACTAAGGTGCCCCCCTACTTTAGTACACCGACAAGACCCCCGGGCCTGGGCCATACACGGTGCCGAGCATTGTTGGGCGGGCCCAAGAGGCGATCTGCGACACGCGTGGCCTTGGTCCACACAGCAACGGGCTCCGCACCCACCGCGCTCTCCCGCAACGGCACGTGTCGATTGCGGCGTAGTGGGAGGCGTGGGTGGTGTGTGCGGTTTTTAGGGTATCCACCCCCGTGATCGTGGTGCAGGGCGAGGTCACTTCACCCGTCGCTCTGACCCCGCTTTTTCGCCACGCGGCCCTCATGCATGGGGGTCGTGGGCGGCGAAGGTGGGAGACCGAGCCGTCACGGGCGGAGATAGCGAGCCGGCCCCGCTCCTCTGCCCTTCTTGCTTCTCGATTGGCCGGGCAAGGCGGTTGAGCCCCCACCTCGCCCTTTGAAAGGGGCGGAAGGGGAGCACAATGGTCTCACACTTCCTCTTCTCCCTAGGCGCCCCTTTTGCCCTTCCCGGTGAGCTTCTCTTGCCGGGGACTCCTTGACCTACCTCCTGAACTCCTGAACAGAGAAACAGGAGAGGGATTACGGGCATCTTATCTTTCAATTTGTAAGCCTTCAGGCCTTAGTTGTATTTAGAATATGTGATCCTCTTCTATCATGTTTTCATCCTCCATGGACTTGTATTAAACTGGGATGTTTTAATGAAAAGAGGGGAACGCTTGTCGAACGAGTCCTTTACTTGACTTCGTGCCTTGTATGCTCCTATCCCACGCTTTGGGGAACTTGTCGGCGCGAACACGCTTCTTGAGTCACGGGACATCAGCAGTTACCGGGCGGTGTTGCTTCCGACAAGCGACCTTGCGGGCTAGTTGCAGCGCACTTGTGTTTGTTGAGCGGACTCGGAAACAAACCAAAAGGCGCAACCGGCCGCGACTTCGGCTCCTCCGCGCATGGGTTTTACAAAACACGCTTCGTTCAGGGCCGCGATCTCGCCTTCCCGGTCCAAAGGAGGGTGCATGACGAGGATGAAAAAAAACTTATCGACTCCACAATCCCGATGACATTAGCTTGTCGGGAGGAACCTTAACCTTCGCAGACTTCCGGTAGCCTGGCTCCACCGAGACCCGACGCTGGCGTGCTTTCTTTGGCCTTTATCGCTAACGCCGTGGCCGCCGGGGGCCCTGGTCCGTTTGCGAAGGGTTTCTGGTACTTGCAGCCCCCAGCGAAGTTGGCTTGTCGGGGCCAGGGCATTCTTCTGGTTTCCCCTTGTTGCTGCAATTATAGCCGTGGAGACAGCTGAGATAGAGCTGCAACAATCTCACTGTCTATATATATATATATATATACATTCATATTTGTGTGACTCCGCAGAACGATGCCGTGCCTTGCCCTTCGTACGTTCATACTCTACGCTGCTAGGGAACTTGCCGGTGCTAACACACTTGCTGAGTATGGAACGTCAGCAGCCTGCTGGCGGTGTTTTCTCCGGCAAGAAACCTCCTCGGGCCAGCTGCAGTGCACTCGATTTGTTAGCGGACTCGAAACAAATCGAGGGCCTTAACTCTGCCATGAGTTGGTTCCTCTGCGCACAAGTTTCTCATCTGAAGGCGCCTTACGGCAAGGCTTGCTACGTCACACCCTCTGCCTGTTATATCCTTTGTGCGTTTTCACCCTACGCTTCTAGGGAACTTGCCGGCGCTAACACACTTACTGAGTACGGGACATCAGTAGCCTGCTGGAGGTGTTGTTTCCGGCAAGAAACCTTCTCGGGCGATTGCGATGCACTTGCGTTGTTGGCGGGCTCGAAACAAAGCAAGGACGCAACTTAACCACGAGTTGGCCCCTTCGCGCGCAGCATCGTATACAAAGGCGAACATGCAAGGGGCATAACATAAAAGGAACATGGAACTAACGGGTGACATGTACAAGAACTTCGGATGACTTAGCTTTTTTTAAGCGTCTGCTGAGGTCGCACTTCTTCCCCGATCCTTTCCTTGTATGCTCTTGTCCCTATGCTGCCAGGGAATCCTTTGGCGCACACATGCTTGTTGGCGTGTTGCCTCCGTGAGAGAACTTCGTCGGGCTGGTTGCGGCGCTTCTATCATCGAGCGGACTCAAGGCGAATGGGCGGTGCAACTCAACCACGATTCGTTCCCCCCGTGCCACAGGTTACGCATACAAGGTATGGATTTTCGAGGATGCGACCCAAAGTTCGAAGCTTGGCATCTTTCTGCGCCCTCTTGGCGGTGGACTGGTTGGCGGAGCTTCGTTAGCGCGTCCTCGGCAGCAACCTGGCGCTCGGGGAAATGCGCTGTCGGAGAGTGCACCAGAGCCGGAGCCATCCTTGCCGGGCTTAGTCCTTGGTAGGTCTATCTTTGCTTTCTTCGCACTTCCCGGTGGAGCTCGATGGCGCGTCCTCGACAGAGACGCAGCGCTCCGAGGGGCCGCGTCTGCCGGAGTGAGCACCAGAGCTGTCGTCCTTGCCGGACTTGGTCTTCTTCTTCCCCCGGGGAGCTTCAGCGGCAAGTGGCTCACGCTCTGCCGCAGCAGCTGCTTCTCGGTATATCTTGTCGGCGCAGATAAGTGCATCCTTCTTGTCGCCTTGGATAGAAATGACACTCATCGGGCCAGGCATCTTGAGCACATTGTATGCGTGGTGAGAGGCCGCCATGAACTTGCCGAGTGCGGGTCGGCCGAGTATCCCGTTGTAGGGTAAAGGGATATCAGCCACGTCGAATGTGACCCTCTCAGTCCTGAAGTTCAACTCGCTGCCGAACGTCACCGGCAATGTGATCTTCCCCTTAGGCCTGCTCCTTCCCGGGTTTATTCCTTGGAAGGTGACAGTCTCTTCAAGCTCGCTGTCGGGGATCTGGAGCTTCTTGAGTACTGCGGAGGAAATCAAGTTCAGGCCGGCCCCGCCGTCGACCAACATCTTCGTGACCTTGAGGTTGCGGATCGTTGGTGAGACCAACAGCGGCAAACACCCGACCCGCAGATGATGCGATCGGGTGGTCCTCAACGTCGAAGACGAGGCGTCTTGGACCACTTGAGGCTGCGGCGCCTCGGCGACAACTCCGCTGCATTCACCTCCGCACCTTGTTTGAGTTAGCGTCACGAGGTGTGCGAGGCGCGCCGCCGTCGACGCACAATACCTCTGTCGCCTTCTGAAACTCTTGATCCTCAGTCTCATCTTCCTCCATCTCATCATCTTCATCTTCCTCCTCGTCCTTGTCGCGGCCACGGGGAGGCCTGTCTCCTTGCCGCGGCTTGGCCTTGCCGTGGTTCCCTCCCCGGGCGGGAAGTTTCTTGCCGGATCCTCCGCCACCTCCTTGGGCTCTCTCCTTATCGCGGCGCTCGTATTCAGCTTTCTGCAGCTCCGCCATCTGCTCTACTTTTTTGCAGGTTTGGAGGTCATGGCCTTTGGTGCGGTGGATCTTGCAATAACGCTTGCTGGAGCCGTCCTGCTTGTCGTGGCCGCTTCTGACCTCGCCGGAGTCGTCGGTCTTGGCCTTGTCGGAGCCGCCTCCGTTGCCGGAATGCTCAACAGCTAGCACATCCTTAGCTTTCCTCTTCCTATTGTTCCGCCTCCGGTTCCTTCTTGCCGGGGCAGCGTCCTTGCTGTCAGATCCTTCTACTCCGGCAACCTCTCCGGGGATTTTCCTCCCCTCTTCAGCCCGTGCACACTTGTCGGCAAGAGCATAGAGCTCACTGACATCTCGAATCTTTATCATCGCCATCTCCTCCCTCATCCTGCGGTTGCGCACGTTCTGATGAAACGCGCTGATAACTGCGGCAAGGTGGACATCGGGGATGTTGCGCTGCACCTGGTTGAATCTTTGTATATACTTGCGCGGGCTCCCCTCATACGGGCGAGTAAATGGAGGTCACTTTCACGGCCATGAGGCTTGTGGCGCCCGTGAAAGCGCCGACAAACTGATGACACAGTCCGCCCATGAAGAGATGGAGCAGTCCGGCAAGTGCATGAGCCAAGATCGGCGTTGGGCTTGAGTACCGCGGGAAGTAGTTGGCGAGATCTTCTCGTCGCGTCCTCCGGCAGCTGCACCTCGATGGTGTAGATCTTTGAGAACTCCGATGGGTGTATCCTGCCATCATACTTCTCGGGAACATCGGCTTGAAATTTTTAGTTTTGGGCCCTTGAACTTGCCGCAGCTCGCGGGTGAGCGCAGGCAACCTGCCGCATATGGCAAGTCGCTTTGGTTCTCCGGTGCGTCGCGTCAACAGCGGGACCGCGCTGGTCGTCGATTGACGTCGCGCTTCTCTTGGCGCTCGATCGAAAGCGGCGTCTTCGTGTTGCCGTTCTTGGAGAACGTGGCGCTGATCCCGCGAGTTCGCGGGTCCGATGTGTGATGGAGTCGGCGTCGAGATTGGTCCGTAGTGGTGATCTTAACTTTGTGGGGCTGAGGCACGCCTGCGGTACCCCAGCGGTTCCGTCGGCGCCGTCTGCGCCGGGCGTCTTGTCGGGCCCTTAGCGCGTTGACGCGGGGGTTTGTCACCATTGGCGGCTGACTAAGCTGTGTATGGCCATCCTCGATCGTCGATCTTGTGCGGCGGAGGGAATCTAAAACAGCCGGCTCGGGCCAGCGCTTCTTCTGCGATCTTAGGCAGCGGTGGTGATGGGCGGCGCGAGGCGAGCGTGCTCGGACTCCCAATCGGGTTGGGAGGAGCAACACCTCGTCGGCGGCAGACTTCACTCGCACCAGCATGCGTTCGTGCATGCTGCCCGCGAGCGCCCTGCGACCCACCAGCTTGGCCTTGCTCCAACGCGAGCACGGTGCTTGGAGCACCGGGGCGCTGTTGGCCTTGAACTTCTTGGGACGGGCGTGGCGTATGCACCGTCGCCGACGCTTGCGGGGCCTTGTTCTTGGATCTGGTGACGACACGAGACCCACCGGCGGTACCGGCCGCCCCGCCGACGCCCACCTCACCGCCTGTTTGCTCCGGCGGTGGCGGTAGAGTTGATGTAGACGGAGCGGCCACCTCCGAAGGCTTCTTCTTCGGTGGCATGTTGACGATAGCGCTGATGTGGTGTCGCGGAGACGGATCGGATGTTCACGACCTCGGCGCCCCTACCGGCGCGCCAAGATGTCGGGGCCGGACTGATCCGTGGCCCGGGCACCTATAGGGCACTCGGGGCCCCTACGGTTCGGCGGGGCGAGGGCAGCAGAGAGCGGTCGAGTCGAGCACGCAGGCGAGACGGGCGATCTTTACCCAGCCGGGGCTCTCCGGAGAGATAACACCCCTCTGCTGCTCGAGTTGTTATAGAATCTAGCTCGAATGTGCGAGCATATTATGGTGGTGCGGGTGTCGAAATGAACCGAACCTCTTCTCGTCGCATGGGCCTCCTTTTATAGTCGAAGGGTACCCACAGGTGGCAGCGTAGGAAGAGGGGGTAGAAACGTAAAGCGCAGGTTGGTACAACAATGTACAACAGTGCCCCTACCTAACTCTGACGGCAGGGGACAAGGGCATTAAATGCCGTCCGTTAACAACAGTGCAAGTGGAGTGACCGTTAGGTGAGCCTCAGGGTGCCACGATGGCGCCTCTGTCAGCTCCGTTTGCCACCTCGCTCTGCATGGTTGTGTAGTATCCCGCCACGTGCTCTTGGGGCGGCCTGGTGATGACGCGTCACAGGGTGCGCTGGAGTTGGGTGGCAGTTTTGCCGCGGTAAGTGTCTTACCGCGGTTCCTTTGTTTTTCCGGCAAGCTTGCCGCCACCGACTTGCTGTCGGGCGCGCGCGCCGCAAAGCTTTCTGATGATGCCATAGTTAGCACTCGGCAAGCTCTTCTTGCGGGGCCTTCGTTCTGGGCTGGTACTTTGTTCTTGAATGGCAGTGATAAGGAGTGGTGGGGAGCCTCGCCGGACGTTGGGCAAGCCTTGCCGCGGGGTGCTACAACCGCCCATGCACAAGTTCGGGGTACTAAGGTGCCCCCCTACTTTAGTACACCGACATTGGGTGACAAGGGCCCGATCTACACTTCCACCAAAGGATATTTGATTCCCCCCACTTATCCCTTGCGGATCTTGTTACTCTTGGGTGTTGAGCACCCTAGACGGTTGAGGTCACCTCGAAGCCATACTCCATTATGGTGAAGCTTCGTGGTGTTGTTGTTGTTGGGAGCCTCCGATTGTTGTGGAGATTGCCCCAACCTTGCTTGTAAAGGTTTGGTCGCCGCCTTCAAGGGCACCAATAGTGGATTCACGGCATCTCGCATCGTGTGAGGGCGTGAGGAGAATACGGTGGCCCTAGTGGCTTCTTGGGGAGCATTGTGCCTCCACACCGCTCTAACGGAGACGTACTTCCCCTTAAAAGGAAGGAACTCCGGTAACACATCCTCGTCTCCACCAGCTCCACTCTTGGTTATTTCGTGCCTTTACTTCCGCAAGCTTACTTATTGTTACATCTCTTGCTTGCTTGCGTGCTAGTTGATATTGCATCATATAGGTTGCTCACTTAGTTGCATATCTAGACAACCTATTTGTTGCAAAGTTTAATTTGGTAAAGAAAAGCTTAAAAATTGTTAGTTGCATATTCACCCCCCCTCTAGTCAACCATATCGATCCTTTCAGATATACATCAAGTTCATCTCTTCTCTCTCGCACTTGCCAAACTTTTGTCCTCGAGTTTGTCAGTTCTGCTAGAAAAAAAACCTAGTTCGCGGGCCCAAAGAGAATCAAGCTGCAATCGGCCCACAAAGGATAAATGAGGCCCAGAAATAAGTGATGTTTCTTTTTTTGTTTAGGAATGATTGCTTTGTTCTTTCTTGTTTCTGATTGATTTTTTCATTAATTTGATTGCCCAGTCTCTTCTATTTCATTGAGGAATTTTTTTGGCTTTCCTTTATGGGTCCCTTCACTTTTTTTGATTTGATTTCTCTTCACCGTATTTGCTTTTGTTTGGCTTTCTCACAACCTGGCTTAGTTTGGCAGTGAAGTTAATCTTAGAATCAAAGTATTTGCAAACATCGGTATTATTATGCCTAGCAAACCAATACTTCAGTATTGGAAAAAGAGGTCCAACCCTCTTTTTATATACTTCAAAAATAGTGTAGTTTTCTAGATATTAAAGTATATAAAACTACACTTTTGACTAAAGCCAAACATATCAAAGTATTTGATACTTCAATATTCTGAAACCAAAGTATTCTTGGAATACCTAAAAATCTGAGCTCCCAAACCAAAGTCGTGTACAATGTGTTCTTATTTTTAGAAGGCATCTATAAACACATCATTTTAGTTAGTTTGGTTAATTTTGCCCGTCAATTAGCCGTGTCTAAACTTGGGACAAACAAAATACAAACATAACAAATCATTAATATAACACACATAACTTAACTTAGATAGAGTTGCTAGGGCAACACAAGTTCTTACATATAACACGGCACCAATACATATAACACATAACTTAACTTAGATAGATAGGGTAGCTAGCTAGGGCAACACACACACCAAACTCACACTACATAGTAGTAGGGTAGCTAGGGCAACACCGCCATGTCTTCACCGTCGTCTTCACCTTAACATGGCTTCACCGTCTTAAATGCCGCCCGGCTTCAAGATTACTCCTCCTCAAGGCCGTTGTCGCCGACGTAGTACGAGAGGCTGTGCATGCGATTCGCGCGGGGGAAGACGCTTTGAAGTCGGTGAAGATGTTATAGGTCGTGAATGCGATGAACTCGCACCCACACCAATACACCTTGCCGAAGCGGTAGTAGGCATCGAACCTGTTGGTGAAGTGGACGACGAGCCCTACCATGGAGGCGTTGGCGTGGGGCGCTGCTCCACGAGGTTGAACATGGGCGGCAAGCACGCCGGGAGGTGATGGAAGCCCGCGGAGGAACCCGTGCAAGCTCGGTGCTTCCCTCCGGCGGAGAAGCGCCACACGCGAGGGATTCCTCGGCAGCGGCGTTGGCGGGTACCGCCGTTCCGACGCGGTGGGCGGCGCTTGGAGCGTTGGCCCGTTGTCGCATCTTGCTCGCTTCGCTGAGTGGAGCGGCTTTGGCTTTTGGGGAAGAAGAGAAGTTGGGCGCGCAGATAGATCTGTAGAAGAAGAGGCAATGAAGGGCGGTTTAAATGGCCGGGAGATGAAGTGGGTACCGTGCCACGGCGTAGATTGTGACTCGGTCCGTGCGTGAACCGATCGATCATCAATTTGTGAGCGTGAATCGATGCGGCGTGCTGCGTGCTCTGCGTTGGCGGCTGCTGCCTCCCCTTCTGCGTGCTCTGCGTTGGCGGCTGCCTGCCTCCCCTTCGCGTGCTCTGTCTTTGGCGGCTGCTGCCTCCCATTCATGGCGTGCGTGCAGCTGCGGCGTGAACCGATGCCTCGACATATGGGCGCGACCGTGCGTGCAGCCTGCCTTCGCCACCGACACGTATGCTGCGGCGCGTGAAACGACGCTGCAGAGCGGCGAATCCACCGGCAACCGTGCGGCGCGGATCGATGCGTCGCGTGTCGGCGTGCATGCATGCGATTAGGTCTAGGTCACTAGATGCATGTGTGGCGGTGTTCGCATGCATAGCGAGCTACATCGATGCCAAAGCCGGGCATGCATAGCGGGCTGCATCCATCCATAGCGAGCTTTTTAATTGGGCTCCTTTTAATTTATTACCAACCAACTAACGGGCCGTCCTATGAACACAAACACGGCCCAACCAGCGAAGCCACAGCCACGATCAGCAGAGACCAACGTGGCCCCACAAGTCGATTAACGGCCAAGGCGGCAAGCGTCATTATGAACATTTGTGAGAGTTTCAGCTAAGGGAATGGGGAAAAGTGAGCAAAAGTTTGAAGCGTGGGGAAAACTGAGCACAACTAAGGAATTGGGGGCACAGATGGAATAAGCCCAAAAGTAAAAGGCAAAGTAAAAACAAAGCAAGTAAATAAAGTGATAGAGATTGATATGATGAGAATAGACCCGGGGGGCATAGGTTTCACTAGTGGCTTCATCAAGAGCATAAGTATTCTCGGTGGGTGTACAAATTCTTGTTGAGCAATTGTGAAATTGAGCATAGTTATGAGTATATCTAGGCAATGATCATGTATATAGGCATCACGTCGAAAACAAGTAGATCGAAACGATTCTGCATCTACTACTATTACTCCACTCATCGACCGCTATCCAGCATGCATCTAGAGTATTAAGTAAAAACAGAGTAACGCCTTAAGGAAGATGACATGTAGTAGAGGGATAAATTCATGCAATATGATAAAACCCCCATCTTGTTATCCTCGATGGCAACAATACAATACGTGCCTTGCTGCCCATCCTTTGGTAAGGACACATAAGATTGAACCCAAAGCTAAGCACTTCTCCCAATGCAAGAACTACCAATCTAGTTGGCCAAACTAAAAAGGGTAATTCGAAGAGACTTGCAAAGATAACTCAATCATACATAAAAGAATTCAGAGAAGAATCAAATATTTTCCATAGATATCTTGGATCATAAACCCACAATTCATCGGTCTCAACAAACACACCGCAAAAAGAAGATTACATCGAATAGATCTCCACGAGAGAGGGGGAGAACATTGTATTGAGATCCAAAAAGAGAGAAGAAGCCATCTAGCTACTAGCATGGACCCGAAGGTCTGAAGTAAACTACTCACACTTCATCGGAGGGGCTATGGTCATGATGTAGAAGCCCTGCATGGTGGATGCCCCCTCCGACGGAGCTCCGGAACAAGCCCCAAGATGAGATCTCGTGGATACAGAAGGTCGCGACGGTGGAATTAGGTTTTTGGCTCCTATTCTGATCGTTCGGGGATACGTAGGTATATATAGGAGGAAGGAGTATGTCCGTGGAGCATTAGGGGGCCCACGAGGTAGGGGGCGCGCCTAGGGGGGGCTCCCTCCACCCTCGTGACCTCCTCGGGCACTGCTTGGAGTAGGGTCCAAGTCTCCCGGATCACGTTCGGTTGGAAAATCACGATCCCGAAGGTTTCATTCCGTTTGGACTCCGTTTGATATTCCGTTTCTTCGAAACACTAAAATAGACAAAAAAACAACATTTCTGTGCCGGGCCTCCGGTTAATAGGTTAGTCCCAAAAATAATATAAAAGTGGAAAATAAAGCCCAATATAGTCCAAAACAGTAGATAAAGTAGCATGGAGCAATCAAAAATTATAGATACGTTGGAGACGTATCATATTCTAATAAATTCCAGATCAAGAGTATCTTTCCCAAAAGGTGTGTACAGCAAGGATGGTTGTGGTAAACTAAAAATCAAAGACTCATATCATACAAGACGCTCCAAGCAAAACACATATCATGTGGCGAATAAAAATATAGCTCCAAGTAAAGTTACCGATAGACGAAGACGAAAGAGGGTATGCCTTCCGGGGCATCCCCAAGCTTAGGCTTTTGGTTGTCCTTGAATATCTTGGGGTGCCATGGGCATCCCCAAGCTTAGGTTCTTGCCACTCCTTATTCCATAGTCCGTCAAACCTTTACCCAAAACTTGAAAACTTCACAACACAAAACTCAACAGGAAATCTCATAAGCTCCGTTAGTGCAAGAAAGAAAAACCACCACGTAAGGTACTCTAATGAACTCATTCTTTATTTATATTGGTGTTAAACCTACTGTATTCCAACTTCTCTATGGTTCATACCCCCGATACTAGCCATAGGTACATTAAAATAAGCAAACAACACACGAAAAATAGAATCTGTCAAAAACAGAACAGTCTGTAGCAATCTGTAATTTTTGAATACTTCTGGAACTCTAAAACTCCTACAAAAATAGGAAGTCCTGGGAAATTTATCTATTGAACTACTGCAAAAGTAATCAACGCAAAATCACGTTTTTGTGATTTACTAAAATTATTCTCATGCGCGAAAAAGTTTCTGTTTTTCAGCAGAATCAAATTAACTATCACCGCAGGTTATCCTATAGGTTCTACTTGGCACAAACAGTAATTAGAACATAAAACCACATCTAAATAGAAGCTGGATGAAATATTTATTACTAAATTGAATCAAAAAGCAAGAAACAAAAATAAAATTGGGTTGGCTCCCAACAAGCGCTATCGTTTAACGCTCCTAGCTAGGCATAAAAGCGAGAATAGATCTAAGTATTGCCATCTTTGGTATTCAATTCATAAGTGGCTCGCATAATGGGTTCATAAGGTAATTTGACTTTCTTTCTAGGGAAGTGTTCCTTGCCTTTCCTTAATGGAAATTGGAATCTAATATTCCCTTCCTTCATATCAATAATTGCACCAATCGTTTTAAGGAAAGCTCTACCAAGAATAATAGGACATGAAAGATTGCAATCTATATCAAGAACAATGTAATCTACGGGCACATAATTCCTATTTGAAATAATAAGAACATCATTAATCCTTCCCATAGGTTTCTTAATAGTGGAATCCGCAAGGTGCAAGTTTAAAAAGCAATCATCAAATTCATGGAAACCTAGCACATCACATAAAGGTTTCGAAATTGTGGAAACACTAGCACCCAAATCACACAAAGCATAGCATTCATGATCTTTAATTTTAATTTTTTTAGTAGGTTCCCACTCATCATAAAGTTTTCTAGGTATATAAACTTCCAATTCAAGTTTTTCTTCATGAGATTGCATCAAAGCATCAACGATATGTTTGGTAAAAGCTTTATTTTGACTATAAGCATGAGGAGAATTCAACACAGATTGCAACAAGGAAATACAATCTATTAAAGAACAATTATCATAATTAAATTCCTTGAAATCCATAATAGTGGGTGTAATGCTATGTAAAGTTTTGACCTCTCCAATCCCACTTTTACCAAATTTAGCATCAAGATCTAAAAACTCTGAATCATTGGGACACCTTTTAACTAAAGTTGACTCATCTCCAATCCCATTATTATCAAGATTCATATTACAAAACAAAGATTTAATAGGGGACACATCAATAACTTTTAGATCTTCATCATTATTTTCATGGAAACGAGAAGAACACGCTTTTACAAAGCAATCTTTCTTAGCACGCATCCTAGCGGTTCTTTCTTTGCACTCATCAATGGAAATTCTCATGGCTTTGATAGACTCATTGATATCATGCTTAGGTGGAATAGATCTAAGTTTCAAAGAATCAACATCAAGCAAAAGTCTATCAACGTTCCTAGCTAATTCATCAACTTTAAGCAATTTTTCTTCAAGCAAAGCATTGAAATTCTTTTGAGAGATCATAAATTATTTAACACTATTCTCAAAATCAGAGGGCATCTTATTAAAATTTCCATAAGAGTTGTTGTAGGAATTACCATAATTATTAGAGGAATTACTAGGAAACGGCCTAGGATTAAAGTTTCCTCTATAAGCATTGTTACCAAAATCATTCCTACTAACAAAATTCACACCCATGGATTCATTATTATTCTCAATCAAAGTAGATAAAGGCATATCATTTAGATCAATAGGAGCACTCTCAATAGCAAAAAATTTCATAAGTTCATCCATCTTTCCACTCAAAACATTAACTTCTTCTATTGCATGAACCTTTTTACTAGTAGATCTTTCGGTGTGCCATTGAGAATAATTAACCATAATATTATCAAGGAGTTTAGTAGCTTCTCCTAAAGTGATTTCCATAAAAGTACCTCCCGCGGCCAAATCTAAAAGATTTCTAGAAGCAAAATTTAATCCGGCATAAAAAATTTGTATGATCATCCATAATTTCAAACCATGAGTAAGGCAATTGTGAATCATTAATTTCATTCTTTCCCAAGATTGGGCAACATGCTCATGATCAAGTTGTTTAAAATTCATAATATAGTTTCTACGAGAGATGATCTTAGCAGGAGGAAAATACTTAGAGGTAAAAGCATCTTTGCACTTATTCCATGAATCAATACTATTTTTAGGCAAAGACGAAAACCAAGTTTTAGCACGATCTCTAAGTGAAAACGGAAATAACTTCAATTTAACAATATCATTATCCGTATCTTTCTTCTTTTGCATATCACACAAATCAACAAAGTTGTTTAGATGAGTAGCTGCATCTTCACTAGGAAGGCCGGAGAATTGATCTTTCATAACAAGATTCAACAAAGCAGCATTGATTTCACAAGATTCAGCATCATTAAGAGGAGCAATCGGAGTGCTAAGGAAATCATTATTATTGATATTGGAAAAGTCACACAGTTTGGTATTATCTTGCGCCATCGTGACAAGCAATCCAACACACAAGCACACAAAAAGGCAAGCGAAAGAGAGAGGAGCAGAAAAGAAAAGGTGAATAAAACGGCAAGGGTGAAGTGGGGGAGAGGAAAACAAGAGGCAAATGGTAAATAATGTTATGCGAGGGAGATGAGTTTGTGATGGGTACTTGGTATGTCTTGACTTGAGCGAAGACCTCCCCGGCAACGGCGCCAGAAATCCTTCTTGCTACCTCTTGAGCATTGCGTTGGTTTTCCCTTGAAGAGGAAAGGGTGATGCAGCAAAGTAGCGTAAGTATTTCCCTCAGTTTTTGAGAACCAAGGTATCAATCCAGTAGGAGGCTCCTCAAAAGTCGATCGTACCTACACAAACAAACAAGAACCTCGCAACCAACATGATAAAGGGGTTGTCAATCCCTTCACGATAACTTTCAAAAGTGAGGTCTGATAGAAATAATAAGATAAGATAAATATTTTTGGTATTTTTATGATATAGGTTGGAAAGTAAAGATGCAAATGAAAGTAGATGGAAAACTTATATAATAAAAGATAGACCCGGGGCCATAGGTTTCGCTAGTGGCTTCTCTCAAGAGAGCATAAGTGTTACGGTGAGTGAACAAATTACTGTCGAGCAATTGATAGAAAAGTGCATAGTTATGAGAATATCTAGGCATGATCATGTATATAGGCATCACGTCCGCAACAAGTAGACCGAAATGATTCTGCATCTACTACTATTACTCCACACATCGACCGACTCCTGCCTGCATCTAGAGTATTAAGTTCATAAGAACAGTGTAACGCATTAAGAAGGATGACATGATGTAGAGGGATAAACTCAAGCAATATGATATAAACCCCATCTTTTTATCCTCGATGGCAACAATACAATACATGCCTTGATGCCTCTGCTGTCACCGGGAAAGGACACCGCAAGATTGATCCCAAAGCTAAGCACTTCTCCCATTGCAAGAAAGATCAATCTAGTAGGCCAAACAAAACTTGATAATTCGAAGAGACTTGCAAAGATAACCAATCATACATAAAAGAATTCAGAGGAGATTCAAATATTTCTCATAGATAAACTTGATCATAAACCCACAATTCATCAGATCTCGACAAACACACCGCAAAAAGAGTTACATCGAATAGATCTGCAAGAAGATCGAGGAGAACTTTGTATTGAGATTCAAAGAAGGAGAAGAAGCCATCTAGCTAATAACTATGGACCCGAAGGTCTGTGGTAAACTACTCACAACTCATCGGAGAGGCCTTGGAGATGATGTAGAGGCCCTCCATGGTCGATTCCCCCTCCGGCGGAGTGCCGATGAAGGCTCCAAGATGGGATCTCGCGGATACAGAAGGTTGTGGCGGTGGAAATAGTTTTTCGTGGTGCTCCTGAATGTTTTTAGGGTACGGGAGTATATATAGGTGAAGGAGGTAGGTCGGGGAGCCATGAGGGGCCCACGAGGGTGGGGGGCGCGCCCACCCCCCTAGGGCGCGCCCTCCTGCCTCGTGGCCGCCTCGGCTTCTTCTTGACGTCCACTCCAAGTCTCTTGGATTGCGTTTGTTCCAAAGAGATCGCTCCCGAAGGTTTCATTCTGTTTGGACTCTGTTTGATATTCCTTTTCTTCGAAACACTGAAATGGGCAAAAAAACAGAAATTCGGGCTGGGCCTCCGGTTAGTAGGTTAGTCCCAAAAATGATATAGAAGTGTAAAGTAAAGCACATAAACATCCAAAACGGGTAATATAATAGCATGGAACAATAAAATATTATAGATTCGTTGGAGACGTATCACCGGCGAAGGCCATTCGGGCACCTTCTATGCAGGCCGAACGCTTTATAGCGTCGATCCGAGGACGCACGTTGACAAGCCGCTTCACGAGGCCGAAGTAGCTACTGGGCATGGGCTCGGCTGGCCAAAGTTGGACTATTAGATCCTTCATGGCCAAGCCGACCACCCTATGTAGCTCTATCAACTGCTTCAGCTGTCCGCTCAGAGGCGTCGGATGCTCCAGCGTGAGATGCTGCGACCAGAACAGCTTCTCAGTCGAGCTCCCCTCCTCAGCTCAGAAAAACTGCGCGGCATCGGCGACGCTCCTCGAAAGATCCGCAAACGCGCCTGGAGAACTCCAAACTCGGGTCAGCAAGATATACCTCTTACTTCCAAATTTACTCTGCAGAAGAAAGGCCTTACCAGCCGCTATCTGCCTCCCTTGCTAGATCTCCTCGCGAGCACTCTGGGACTCAACCCGGGCCTCTTTGGCATCCTAGAGAGCATTGGCAAGTTCGGACGCTTGGTCCAATGTCTTCTGCTCCAAGGAATCGCACTTGTTGATGGCATCGTTTAGCTCTTGCTCGACTTCGGCCACCCGAGCTTCATGTTGGCGCGGGCAGTTTGCTCCACCTCCAGCTCCTCAGCCGCTTTATCAGTGGCTGCCTTGTTCGCCTCCACCTCCTTCTTGGCTTGGGCAAGCGTGCCTTTGAGGGACTCGACCTCGGCTGCGCGAACTATGGTCATAACCAAACAATCCAATGAGTTAACAGACTCATTATACATATCACTTCTGATATATAACTTCTACATACCTAGCGTCTCCTCGAACCGCTTGTTAATGCGGTCGAGCTCCTCATCAGCCACTCGAAGCTTCCGATAAGCTCGGAAACCTCCGTGGCATGGGCGGTAGCCGCCAACATGGATGCCTGTTACACAAATTAGCACAGTACATTAATGTCCGAATTATCATAGGGATCCTCTGTTCTTCTAATCCGGACAGAGTCTCAGGGGTTACTATCTATACACAGGTTTATCCTTTCATATGAAAAGTTTTTTAGAGCATTACGTCGCATACCTCAAAGCCTGTCAGTAGGCTATTGAAGGCTTCGACCAGTCTGCTTTTTGCAGACTAGACCTTTTCCATAACCGCACCCATCAGGGTGCTATGCTCCTCCATGATAGAAGCACTTTGCAGCGCTTCCTCTAGAGCATGAGCCACCTCCGGATTAATAGAGGCCGCTGATGGAGCTGTTGCTCCTCCCCCCTCTCTCGAAGGGGGCTGTGTAGCCTGTCCCGGAGCCACATTGGTCTCCAGAACGGTGTGCGGCGGGGCCCCAGACTGATGGGGCTCCCCTTTGTTGGTTGTCATGGGGGTCACCTCCCCCAGGTCTTCGGTGACCGAGGTGTCAACCTCAGGCGCCTTCTCGATGGCTTTGTCCGCCCCTCCTCGGCCAGGAGAAGTCCTTCGGGACAACACTTCGGTTCCTCCATGGCAGTAGGCGAGGGGGCTCGCGATGACGCGTCGCTCTCCTCCTGCTCAGGTGGCAGCGACTATCCCTCCGATGAGGGGGTGTTCGGAATCTCACGGGGAGGGCTAAAAGGCAAATAATAATATAACTGACACAATAGAGGTAGGTAAATGAAAAACGAATAGTAAGATCATGAATACTTATGATTCGGCCAGGGGCTTTACCCTGGGAGGTCTTTTGGGGATGTGTTCGGACTCTTGAGTCCAAACTGTCCGAAAGGGTTATCTTCCCCTCTTCGGCACTACCCCTCCGGTTCTTCGGAGGTCGTCCTCTTCTTCTTCCTCCCCTTGTGGGGGGAATCGCTTTCCACCACCACCTCCTCCTCTTCTTCCTCGTCTCCCTCATGAGAGGAGATGATTTCGGTCTCTCCGGATACGGCGTCCGAAGGGCCTCTATGGCGGGGGCCGCCTTTGGCCTCCTTGCCCTTCTTCTTGCCCATCTTCTCCGGTGCCTGATAGGGCACCGGGACCAGCATCTCCGTTAGCTGGGGAGTGGCTGGGTCCTTCGGCAGCGGAGCCGGACTGTCGATCCGCTCCGTCTTTGCTGTCCACCCCTATGAGGAAGAGAGCCAATAAGATTTCTACTGATTAAAGCATTGACCGAATAGGTCTTCGGAAAAACTAATAGTTAGCTTTGAGGCTAGATTCTAGATGTCGAGCCTGATGTCTTGGTCTTCATGGGCTAGCTCTTCTGGGCCTTGAAGAGCAGCTTCCATATCTCTTTGTGCGTCATGAAGAAGCGCTTCAGGGTCTGCGGCTCCTCCGGATTGAACTCCCACATGGGGGAGGCCCGGCGTTGGCAGGGGAGGACGTGGCGGAAGAGCATGATCTGCACCGCGTTGGTGAGGCCGATGTTCATGCCTAACACGTTGGTGATGCGCTTCTACAACATTTTCACCTCCGTCTGGGACCCCCAATCAAATCCCTTAGCGGTCCACGGAATGAGCCTCGTAGCGGGTCCGGATCTAAACTCAGGAATTGCCACCCAGTTGGTGCGACGGGGTTTGGTGATGTAGAACCACTCCTGCTACCAAACCTTGACAGTCTCGATGAAAGCCCATTTGGGCCATGTGGCATTGGGCAACTTTCTTACCATGGCCCCGCCACAGTCCGCATGTTGTCCGTCGACCACCTTCGGCTTCAGATTGAAGACCTTAAGCCACAGGCCGAAGTGTGGTGGGATGCGGAGCAGAGCCACACACACGACGATGAACGCCGATATGTGGAGGAAGGAATTCAGGGCTAGATCATGGAAATCTAGCTCGTAGTAGAACATAAGGCCGCGGACGAAGGGGTGGAGGGGAAACCCTAGTCCCCTGAGGAAATGGGGGAGGAACACAACCCTTTCGCCGGGCGACGGGGTGAGGATGACTTGGTCCTTGTCGGGAAGCCTGTGCGTGATGTTCACAGATAGGTACCCCGCGCTCCGGAGATCCTTCACGTCCTTCTCAGTGACGGAGGAGGCCTCCAACTTGCCCTTGGAGCCTAACCCCACCATGGCTGGGGAGGGTGGTGGCGGTGGGAAAGATGGGAGCTTTTTTGGGCACTGTAGCTTGGAAGATTGGAAGACAGAGGCTGGAGGAAGGCGTGGGGGAAGAAAGGAGGAATCTTTGCCCTCTTATAGATGGTGAAAATGCCAACCGTCCCTCACTTAAGCCTTTAAACTCGCCTATTCCCAATGAGATCATGCGCCAGGAGTGGTTGGGTTACCCAAATCCCATTAACGAGAATCCCACAATAAGTGGGCATGATCTCTTCTTTGACAGGACGTGCCAAGGGGGGGCTCGACCTTGAAACACGAAACGGGGAGAGTGAAAACGATTCAAAATACTGAAGAGTCAAGTATGACGCTTCACCAGAAAAAGTTGTCAGTAAAGACACTATTTCTATTTTTATACCTTGCCTTCATGGCTAAGGGTTGTGTTGACTATACAGAGCCGGATATAGTTCTTTTATAAGGGAAGCTTACGTATGATATTCAAGAAGAAGAACCAGCCTTGCAATGCCAAAGACAATCCGCGTGCCGAACACGTCGTCATTGAAGACTGGTTCAGGGGCTACTGAGGGAGTCCTGGACTAAGGGGTCCTCGGGCATCCGGTCTATTCGATATGGGCTGGACTGATGGGTCATGAAGATAAAGGAAGAAGACCACCTCCCGAGTCTAGGTAGGACTCCTGTATGCGTGAACGGCAAGATTGCTGTCGAGATATGCTATTTCCTTTCCCTGTAAACCGACTCTGTATAAACCCTAGGCCCCTCTGGTGTCTATTGTCACAGCCCTAGCTTAGTCATTGCCTGACTCTGCATAAGCATCCATACACCATGTTTAAATTTCTGAAATTTAAAATGGGGATTGATCCAAACCCTAGCACCAAATGAATTCAAATAGGATCAAATAAAATCATTTTCAATGATCCCAAAATCCTCCTGAGAAAAGTTCATCATTTTTGAATAGGTTAAAAACCTCTAACAAAAATGGTACACATTTTTCTAGGTCATCTCTGGATTATTGAATTAAATCATCTGTTATTTGCATTTGGACATTCAAATTTTATATATTATCTTAAATGTACAAATAATCATAAATTGAAATGTTTACTGCTGGAAATATTGCAAATAGTTGCCAGAGTCAGTTGCATGATTTTTGAAAGTACCTAGCTATTTTTAACAAAGCCAAAACAATTACAAAAAATAGAAAACAGAAAGAAATAGAAAAGAGAGAGAGAAGGACACACAGGCCAACTTACAGCACCCCACCGGTCCAAGATCAGAGAGGCTCACCCACCACCACACGCGTCATCTTCCTCCTGCCCAAGAGGAGCAGCTTCTTTGTCATGCGATTGCCATGGCCTCCTCCCTTCCTGCTTCCCCCCTCCCCGGCCCTTCTAGCGATGCCACAGAGACACCCCGTGGCCCTTGCTCCTCTCCCTTGCCCTCTAATCCCTTCCCCAAGCTCACCTGAGCGCGCTTGTCGCCGCGGACGAGCACCACCGTGAACACCGACCTCCCCACGGTCAACTAGCAAGCGCACGAGCTCTGCCTCACTGCAGCGCACCTCTACGCCGAGTCCCACGAGCCCGGACGCCCTGCGGAGAAGCCTTCGAGCTCATCTTCTACCTCGGACCCGCCGGCTGTCGTCGCTCGATTCGCCGCCATCTCTGCCTCCCCGATTCTGCTGAGACCGTCCTCGACTCCGCGCCATCTTCTCCCCTGCTCCACGTGCTCGTACGCACCCTGTAACCACCCGAGCCACCGGAGCCGAGAGCTCCTCGCCGCCGTTCATGGAGCTGTCATGGCCACAGCTGCCGTCGCACGTTTTTGAGCCTGCCGCTATGCTCACCGTGCTCCCAAGAGCCGAACGCACGCACCAGACCCTCACGACGTGATCCGTAGCCTCGTTTCCGTGCATGCCCGAACTCCGGCCGCCGCCTGGCTCGACGCCGGCGTCATCTCCGGCCACCCCCGCACACACCGCTTTCTCCACTCGACGCATGAGTTCACCAGTAGCACGTAGATGCCCTTCGCCAGCCATTTGGTCGCCGGAGGGGGATTCCCGAGTCCCTCCACCATCTCTGGCATCGCCGGTGATGAGCGCAGGTCAACTCCAGCGAGTTGACCCCGGTTTCACCATAGTTTGACTCCCATGGTTCAATGACATGTGGGCCCAGCGCTGGTCAAAGTTAGATTAGCGACTAACCTAATCCCTAATTAGTTAGTTAACTAGCTGTGTCACTAATGTGTGGACCCCACGCGTCAGGTTTGACCTAAACCACGCCCTGTTGACCTGCTGACGTCACAATGATGCAATGCTAACGCAGTAATTGTTTTCTGGATTTAAAATAATCCAGGAAATATCAGAAAAATATCCTAAACTTCTAAAATTCATATAAATTCAACCGTAACTCCAAATGAAATAAATTATATATGAAAAATGATCAAAAAAAGTCCAATATATCCATCTGTACTATTTTCATGCATGTTAGAACAACTATGACTGCTGTTTAGGCCAAATCATATAAATGGAATTTAAACCTTCACATATGGAGTTTGAATTTGAACCTAGGGTTCAAACCAACTCCATTTAACATGTTACTAGTTGCATTAGCTCAAATCACAACATATTGACATGTCATGATCATGCATCATACTGTGCATTGTATTGATTGTGTTTCCTTCTCTGTTGCCAGAATTTGTCCCCTCTCGATAGACGTGGTTCCGACGATGTGTTCGATGACACCTATGAAGAGTTATATCATCTTCAGAAGTGTCAGGCAAGCAAAACCCCCTTGTTCATTCCGATACAATCCCACTCTCTCGCTTCTGCTCTTTTTTTTACTACATTAGGACAACAATGATACATCTGTTACATGTTGCGGTAGTTGAACCCCTTTCCTCTGCATGACCTGTCATTGCCACAGTCAATAGATGAAACCCACTAGCATGAGTAGGAGTTGTTTGAGCCCTAATGTGCCTACTCATTCATGCTTGTTTGTCATGCCTGCTACTGCTTAGAGTTGAGTCATGTTTGATTCATCGGGGATGAATTGGAATGTTGCGAACATGTCCTATTATTGAGAGCTAAGTGTGTGAACACGATTTGGTAAAGGTAGCGGTGAGAGGCCATGTAGGAGTAAATGGTGGGTTGTCTCATTTAAACCGTCCTCAGGAACTCAGTTTTGTCTTTATGATCCATGAACAGCTACTACCACGCGTTGGGCCCGAACCAATGGACCCTCTCGAATTATTAACCACCCCTGTCCTCTGTCCGGGAGTTGCAAGTAGTTTCTGGTGTTTGTAGTTAGCTGGAGGCCGTGCGCAACGCTGACCTGGTAGGCTATGATGTGGTAGGCTTGTGGCACGGTGTACCGGGGCACCCATTTGGTGGGCTCAGGAACCCTGCACACATCGTTCGGGGTCGTATGTCGAAACCTCGACCGGACTCCCTGCGGATGGAACCTGATAACCTGGACTAGGGACTTGTGTGGTTAGTCAGGTCGTGGCCAACACCCTTGCTGGGCTTCCGCTTGAAGGTTGCCGAGTACATGATGTGTAAACGGCGATAAGTTGTGAGAGCGTTGATGACCCACAAGTATAGGGGATCTATCGTAGTCCTTTCGATAAGTAATAGTGTCGAACCCAACAAGGAGCAGAAGGAAATGGCAAACGGTTTTCAGTAAGGTTTTCTCTGCAAGCACTGAAATTGTAGGAAATAGATTGTTTTGTGATAAGATAAATTGTAACGAGTAACAAGCAATGAAAGTAAATAAAGTGCAGCAAGGTGGCCTAATCCTTTTTGTAGCAAAGGACAAGCCTGGACATTTCTTATAATGAGAAAAGAGCTCCCGAGGACACATGGGAATTATCGTCAAGCTAGTTTTCATCACGCTCATATGATTCGCGTTCGGTACTTTGATAATTTGATATGTGGGTGGACCGGTGCTTGGGTAGTGCCCTTACTTGGACAAGCATCCCACTTATGATGAACCCCTATTGCAAGCATCCGCAACTACAAAAGAAGTATTAAGGTAAACCTAACCACAACATTAAACATATGGATCCAAATCAGCCCCTTACGAAGCAACACATAAACTAGGGTCTAAGCTTCTGTCACTCTAGCAACCCATCATCTACTTATTACTTCCCAATGCCTTCCTCTAGGCCCAAATAATGGTGAAATGTCATGTAGTCGACGTTCACATAACACCACTAGAGGAAAGACAACATACATATCATCAAAATATCAAACGAATACCAAATTCACATGACTACTAATAGCAAGACTTCACCCATGTCCTCAGTAACAAACGTAACTACTCACAAAGCATATTCATGTTCATAATCAGAGGAGTAATAATATGCATTAAGGATCTGAACATATGATCTTCCACCAAGTAAACCAATTAGCATCAACTACAAGGAGTAATCAACACTACTAGCAACCCACAAGTACCAATTTGTGGTTTTGATACAAGATTGGATACAAAGAGATGAACTAGGGTTCTGAGAGGGGATGGTGCTGGTGAAGATGTTGATGGAGATTGACGTCCTCCCGATGAGAGGATCGTTGGTGATGATGATGGTGATGATTTCCCCCTCCTGGAGGGAAGTTTCCCCGACAGAATAGCTCTGCCGGAGCTCTAGATTGGTTCCGCCAAGGTTCCGCCTTGTGGCGGCGGAGTTTCGTCCCGTAATCTTGCCTCTTATTTTTTCCAGGGTAAAAGTCTTCATATAGTAGAAGATGGGCACCGGAGGGCCACCAGGGGGCCCAGGAGACAGGGGCGCGCCAGTAGGGGTGGGCGCGCCCCCCACCCTCCTGGCCAGGGTGTGGGCCCCCTCTGGTGTTTCCTTCGCTCAATAATCCTTATTAATTCCAAAACTGACTTCCGTGGAGTTTCGGATTTTGGGAGCTGTGCAGAATAGGTTTCCATTGTTTGCTCCTTTTCCAGCCAGAATTCCAGTTGCTGGCATTCCCCCTCTTCATGGTAAACCTTGTAAAATAAGAGAGAATAGCCATAAGTATTGAGATATAATGTGTAATAACAGCCCATAATGCAATAAATATTGATATAAAAGCATGATGCAAAATGTACGTATCAACTCCCCCAAACTTAGACCTTGCTTGTCCTCAAGCGGAAGCTGAAATCAAAAAATATATCCACATGTTTAGAGATACAGGTGTTGATAAAAATAAAATATGGACATGAGGGCATCATGATCATTCTTACAACAACAACATAAATAGATTTTATCATATGATTTCTTATGCTCAAGTAACAATCAATCACAATGTCAAATATGGTTCAGAAAATTCATTGGGAACTAACAAACTACAATCTCGGTCATTGAAGCAATTGCAATTTATCATAACACCAGAAAGAGTCAAGAATAGAGCTTTTCAGCAAGTCCACATACTCAACTATCATGTAGTCTTCTACAATTGCTAACACTCACGCAATACTTGTGGTTATGGAGTTTCAACCGGACACTGAGAAAGATAGGGGCTTATTGTGTTGCTCCCAATGTATTCACCTTTATGTGATGTCAACAATAATAGTTCATGCTAACTTACATCCAATTGGATATATATATATATATATATATATATATATATATATATCAAGATCTTTCAAACACGAGGAGCTTGCCAAAGGATAAAATGAAAAAGGGAAAGGTGAAGATCACCTTGACTCAAGCATAAAGTAAAAACATAAAGTAAAAGATAGGCCCTTCGCCGAGGCAAGCAGAGGTTGTCATGTGCTTTTAGGGTTGGATGCACAAAATCTTAATGCAAAAGAACGTCACTTTATATTGCCACTTGTATATGGACCTTTATTATGCAGTCCGTCGCTTTTATTGCTTCCATAACAAGATCATATAAAGCTTATTTTCTTTGCACTAATAAGTCATACATATTTAGAGAGCAATTTTTATTGCCTGCAACATGACAACTTACTTGAAGGATCTTACTCAATCCATAGGTAGGTATGGTGGACTCTCATGGCAAAAACTGGGTTTAAGGATATTTGGAAGCACAAGTAGTATCTCTAATTGGTGCGAGGAATTTGGCTAGCATGAGGGGGAAAGGCAAGCTCAACATGTTGGGAAGATCAATGACAATATACTTTAACTGAGATGCGAGAAAACATAAACCATTACATTGTCTTCCTTGTCCAACATCAACTCTTTTAGCATGTCATACTTAATGAGTGCTCCCAATCATAAAAGATGTCCAAGATAATATATTTGTATGTGAAAACCTCTCTTTCCTTATTACTTCCTATTAATTGCAACGATGACCAAAACTACGTTTGTCAACTCTCAACAACTTTTATGCCTCATACTTTCTATGTGTGAAGTCATTACTATCCATAAGATCAATATGAACTGTTTTATTCTTTTTATTCTTTCTACTTTCTCAAGATAATGGCAAGATAGCAAAGCCCTTGACTCAACACTAATCTTTATTATAGATAGCTCACGGACTTGATTACATAAAAAGATCACAAAGCAAAACTCAAAACTAGTTGATACTAAAACTTCAATCTACTAGATCAAGATACTACTAAAAGGATCGAACTAAATAAAAAGGGTAAAGATAGGAGTGTGATGGCGATACGATACCGGGGCACCTCCCCCAAGCTTGGGAGTTGCCAAGGGGAGTGCCCATACCCATGTGATTATGTCCTCAGAGGTGATGGAGGTGGTGATGATGATGGTGGATAATCGCACATTGAGCGTAAAAGCTCCTCCAACTGGCGGATAATGCCCTTGAGTCCGGCGATATGATCCTTCAACAAAATATTATGCTGTCTGAGATACTTATTCTGAATGCGAGCGAACTCAATCATCTTGAAAGCTTCAATCTCAGTTGGAGTAAAGAGGTTAGGTAAGGGTTGAGGGATGTCTTCTTCTTTCACCGCCGGAGCTTGAACCTCCGTGGCCTTGTTGATCCCTTCCTCCTTATTGATCTCTTCCGGTTCTTCTCTTTTCAGCTCTATCTTCAATAGCCAAGCATCCTTGTCTTCATTGTTGAAGTAAGGCAACGTCATGGTGCTCTAGGTCTGTCAGAAAAACAGCTCGAAATGAAAACAGGATATTTGCGTGATACGGTGGTCAAAACCTTCAGGAGATTATATAATGAATTTTTACCGACCAAAATACGTAACATGCAAGAAGACAGAGTCCGGGAGGTACACGAGGTGGCCACGAGACTGGGGGCGTGCCCAGGAAGGGTGGGCACGCCCTCCACCCTCATTGAGGCCTCATGTCCTTCTCGGACTACTTCTTTCTTTCCAAAATTCTTAAATATTCCAAAACGGATAAAAATTGCCATTAGAATTGTTTTGGAGTCGGTTTACTTACCGTACCACATACCTATTCCTTTTCGAAGTCTAAAACGCTCTGGAAAGTGTCCCTTATGTATTCCTCCGGGGTTACGGTCTCAACAACATTAGTTTCAACATTGATAGGATTACCTAAGATATAATGTTTAATTCTTTACCGTTCACCACCCTCGGACTTGTGCCTTCAAAGTTGTTGATTTTTATGGCACCGGAACGATAGACCTCCTCGATAACATAAGGACCTTCCCATTTAGAGAGAAGTTTTCCTGCAAAAAATCTTAAACGAGAGTTGAATAATAACACATAATCACCTACGTTAAACTCACGCTTTTGTATCCTTTTATCATGCCAGCGTTTGACTTTTTCTTTGAATAGCTTGGCATTCTCATAGGCTTGGGTTTTCCATTCATCAAGTGAGCTAATATCAAATAACCTCTTCTCACCGGCAAGTTTGAAGTCATAGTTGAGCTCTTTAATAGCCCAATATGCTTTATGTTCAAGTTCAAGAGGTAAGTGACATGCTTTTCCATAAACCATCTTATACGGAGACATACCCATAGGATTTTTGTATGCAGTTCTATAGGCCCATAATGCATCATCAAGTTTTTTGGACCAATTCTTTCTAGATCTATTGACAGTCTTTTGCAAAATTAATTTGAGCTCTCTATTGCTCAACTCTACTTGACCACTAGACTGCGGGTGATAAGGAGATGCAATTCTATGATTAACATCATACTTAGCAAGCATCTTACAGAAAGCACCATGAATAAAATGTGAACCACCATCAGTCATAAGATAATTAGGGACTCCAAACCTCGGAAAAATAACCTCTTTAAGCATTTTAATAGAAGTGTTATGATCAGCACTACTAGTTGGAATAGCTTCTACCCACTTAGTAACGTAACCAACAACAACTAAAATATGTGTATAACCATTAGAGGCAGGAAAAGGTCCCATATAATCAAAGCCCCAAACATCAAACAGTTCAATAACAAGAGAATAATTCATAGGCATTTCTTGACGTCTACTAATATTACCAATTCTTTGACATTCATCACAAGATAAGACAAACTTACGAGCATCCTTGAAGAGAGTAGGCCAATAAAAACCAGATTGCAGTACCTTATATGCAGTTCTATCTCCAGCGTGGTGTCCTCCATATGATCCAGAGTGACACTTGCGTAGGATTTGTTCCTGTTCATGCTCAGGTACACAACGTCTAATAACACCATCTACTCCTTCTTTATAAAGGTGTGGGTCATCCCAGAAGTAATGTCTTAAATCATAAACGAACTTTTTCTTTTGCTGGTATGTGAAACTAGGTGGTATAAATTTAGCAACAATGTAATTAGCATAATCAGCATACCAAGGAGCAGTACGAGAAGCATTAACAACCGCTAATTGTTCATCAGGAAAGCTATCATCAATAGGCAGTGGGTCATCAAGAACATTCTCTAACCTAGACAAGTTGTCTGCAACGGGGTTCTCAGCTCCCTTTCTATCAATAGTATGCAAATCAAATTCTTGGAGCAAGAGAACCCATCTAATAAGTCTAGGCTTAGCATCTTTCTTTTCCATAAGATATTTAATAGCAGCATGATCAATGTGAATAGTAACTTTAGAATGAACAATGTAAGGTCTAAACTTATCATAAGCAAACACAACTGCTAAGAACTCTTTTTTAGTAGTAGCATAATTTCTCTGGGCAGTATCAAGAGTCTTACTAGCATACTGGCCTACAGCATAATCACTAGCATCACACATAATTTCAAAGGGTAAATTCCAATCAGGTGGCTGAATAATAGGTGCAGTGATCAAAGATTTCTTAAGTATTTCAAATGCTTCTACACAATCATCATCAAAGACAAAAGGAATATCGTTTTGCAATAAATTAGTCAAAGGCCTAGAGTTTTAGAAAAGTCCTTAATGAACCTCCTATAAAAACCGGCATGACCAAGGAAACTTCTTATACCTTTTATGTCCTTGGGACATGGCATCTTTTGAATAGCATCAACTTTAGCTTTATCAACTTCAATACCTTTCTCGGAGATCTTATGCCCCAAGACAATGCCTTCATTAACCATAAAGTGGAACTTTTCCCAATTCAAGACGAGACTAGTGTCTTCGCATCTGTGCAAAACTCGATCAAGGTTGCTCAAGCAATCATCAAAAGAGGATCCATAAACAGAGAAATCATCCATGAATACCTCACAAATCTTTTCACAAAAGTCAGAGAATATAGCCATCATGAATCTTTGAAAGGTAGCAGGTACATTACATAAACCAAAAGGCATGCGTCTATAAACAAAAGTACCGAAAGGGCAAGTAAAAGTAGTTTTTGATTGATCCTTCGCTGACACAGGTATTTGAGAGAAACCAGAATAACCATCTAGAAAGCAGAAATGTGTGTGTTTGGATAGTCTTTCTAGCATTTGATCAATAAAAGGTAAAGGGTAATGATCTTTCTTAGTAGCTTTATTTAATTTATGGAAATCAATTACCATCCTATAACCTGTAATAATTCTTTGCGGGATCAATTCATCTTTATCATTAGGAACGACAATAATACCTCCCTTTTTAGGAACACAATGGACAGGGCTTACCCAATCACTATTAGCAACGGGATAAATTATACCTGCCTCAAGGAGCTTTAGTATCTCCTTTCTTACCACTTCTTTCATCTTAGGATTCAATCGTCGTTGAGGATCTCTAACTGGTTTGGCATCGTCCTCCAAATTAATTTTGTGTTGGCATAACGTGGGACTAATGCCCTTAAGATCATCCAGAGTATATCCGATAGCAGCACGGTGCTTCTTTAGAGTTTTCAATAATCTTTCTTCTTCTTGTTCTGAAAGGTTAGCACTAATAATAACATGATATATTTTCTTTTCATCAAGATAAGCATACTTAAGATTATTAGGTAATGGTCTGAGTTCAAACACGGGATCACCCTTGGGTGGAGGGGGATCCCCTAGAATTTCAACGAGTAGGTTGTGTTTTAGAATAGGTTCCTGTTGAAGGAACACTTCATATATTTCCCTTCTTTCCTTCATAAACATATCATTTTCATGGTCTAGCAAATATTGTTCTAACGGATCAGTAGGAGGCACGACAACAGAAGCAAGACCAATAATCTCATCCTTACTAGGTGATTCTCTATCACGAGGTTGTCTATGAAACTTAGCAAAATTAAACTCATGAGACACATCCTCTAAGCCAATTGTAACAGTATCCTTTTCACAATCAATCCTAGCATTAACAGTATTCAAGAAGGGTCTACCAAAAATAATGGGACAAAAATCATCTTGTGGTGACCTAAGAAAATCAGCAGGATATTTAACCTTCCCGCACAAGACTTCAACATCTCTAACAATCCCAATTGGTGAAATAGTATCTCTATTGGCAAGCTTGATAGTAACATCAATACCTTCCAATTTAGCGGGTGCAATATCATGCATAATTTCTTTATATAAGTCATAGGGTATTGCACTAGCACTAGCACCCATATCAAATAAGCCATGATAACAATGATCTCCTATTTTTAACAGAAATAACAGGCATGCCTACAACCGGTCTATGTATCTTAGCATCTGGTCTAACAATATTAGCAGTTTCACCACATAAATAAATAACATGCCCATCTAAATCATCACCCAAGAGATCTTTAACCATAGCAATACTATGTTCAACTTTGATTTGCTCAGGAGGTGTATAAGTCCTAGTATTATTCTTATAAACAACAGTCGAAGTTTTAGCATGATCCTTTATCCTAACAGGAAAAGGAGGTTTCTCAACATAAGTAGTAGGAACAATAGGATCACTATAGGTGACAGTCTTTTCTTCAACTGTAATAGGTGCAACTACTTTTACTTCAATGGGAGGATTATATTTAAACCACTTCTCCTTAGGGAGATCAGCGTGAGTAGCAAAAGATTCACAGAAAGAAGCTACTATCTCAGAGTCAAGTCCATATTTAGCACTAAATCCACGAAAAGCATCGGTATCCATAAAAGACCTAACACAATAAAACTTAGGTGTCATATCTGACTCCTTACCATCGTCGGAACCCCAATCTTCAGAGTTGCGTTTAATTCTTTCCAATAAGTCCCATTTGAATTCAATAGTCTTCAGCATATAAGAACCAGCACAGGAAGTATCGAGCATGTTGTGATCATTGGGAGAAATATGAGCATAAATTTTTTGAATAATCATTTCTCTGGAGAGCTCATGATTGGGGCATGAATATAACATTGACTTAAGCCTCCCTCAAGCTTGAGCGATGCTTTCTCCTTCGTGAGGCCAGAAATTATATATGTAATTATGATCATGATGAACAAGATGCATGGGATAGAACTTCTGGTGAAATTCCAACTTCAATCATTTATAATTCCAAGATCCCGTATCATCACATAGCCTATACCATGTCAATGCATCTCCCTTCAAAGATAAAGGGAAGACCTTCCTTTTGACAACATCATCGGGAATACCTGCAAGCTTAAATAATCCACAAACTTCATCCACAAAGATAAGGTGCAAATCGGGATGCAATGTTCCATCTCCTGCAAAGGGATTAGCTAGCAGTTTCTCTATCATACCCGAAGGAATCTCAAAGTAAATATTTTCAATTGGTTCAGTAGGTTGAGGAGCAACACTTTACTCTTATGGTCGGGGTGAAGATACCCCGAACAAGCCCCTCAAAGGATTAGTTTCCATAGTAACAAGTGACAGAAAATTTCAGCACACTATATAAATGTTTCCTTACCAAGTTCCACTCACCAAAGGCGCTTCACTCCCCGGCAACGGCGCCAGAAAAGAGACTTGATGACCCACAAGTATAGGGGATCTATCATATTCCATTCGATAAGTAAGAGTGTCGAACCCAACGATGAGCAGAAGGAAATGACAAGCGGTTTTCAGTAAGGTTTTCTCTGCAAGCACTGAAATTGTAGGTAACAGATAGTTTTGTGATAAGATAAATTGTAACGAGCAACAAGCAATGAAAGTAAATAAAGTGTAGAAAGGTGGCACAATCCTTTTTGTAGCAAATGACAAGCCTGGATAATTTCTTATAATGAGAAAAGAGCTCCCAAGGACACATGGGAATTATCGTCAAGGTAGTTTTCATCACGCTCATACGATTCGTGTTCGGTACTTTGCTAATTTGATATGTGGGTGGACCGGTGCTTGGGTACTACCCTTACTTGGACAAGCATCCACTTATGATTAACCCCTATTGCAAGCATCCGCAACTACAAAAGAAGTATTAAGGTAAACCTAACCACAACATTAAACATATGGATCCAAATCAGCCCCTTACGAAGCAACACATAAACTAGGGTCTAAGCTTCTGTCTTTCTAGCAACCCGCCATCTACTTATTACTTCCCAATGCCTTCCTCTAGGCCCAAATAATGGTGAAGTGTCATGTAGTCGACGTTCACATAACACCACTAGAGGAAAGACAACATACATCTCATCAAAATATCAAACGAATACCAAATTCACATGACTACAAATAGCAAGACTTCACCCATGTCCTCAGGAACAAACGCAACTACTCACAAAGCATATTCATGTTCATAATCATAGGAGTAATAATATGCATTAAGGATCTGAACATATGATCTTCCACCAAGTAAACAAATTAGCATCAACTACAAGGAGTAATCAACACTACTAGCAACCCACAGGTACCAATTTGTGGTTTTGATACAAGATTGGATACAAGAGATGAACTAGGGTTCTGAGAGGGGATGGTGCTGGTGAAGATGTTGATGGAGATTGACCCCCTCCCGATGAGAGGATCGTTGGTGATGACGATGGTGATGATTTCCCTCTCCCGAAGGGAAGTTTCCCTGGCGGAACAGCTCTGCTGGAGCTCTAGATTGGTTCCGCCTCGTGGCGGCAGAGTTTCGTTTCGTAAGCTTGATTCTGATTTTTTTTTTACAGGGTAAAAGCCTTCATATAGCAGAAGATGGGCACCGGAGGGCCACCGAGGCCCAGGAGGCAGGGCGCGCCAGTGGGGTGGGCTGCCCCCACCCTCCCCGGCAGTGTGTGGGCCCCTCCGGTGTTTTCTTCGCTCAATAATTCTAATTAATTCCAAAACTGACTTCCGTGGAGTTTCAGCATTTTTGGAGCTGTGCAGAATAGGTTTCCAATATTTGCTCCTTTTCCAGCCAGAATTCCAGTTGCCAGCATTCCCCCTCTTCATGGTAAACCTTGTAAAATAAGAGAGAATAGCCATAAGTATTGAGATATAATGTGTAATAACAGCCCATAATGCAATAAATATTGATACAAAAGCATGATGCAAAATGGACATATCAAGTGTGTGTGAAGAGTACACCCCTGCAGGGTTAACATCATCTATTCGAATAGACGCGTTCGCGGTAAAGGACCTCTGGGTTGCCTATACAGTTCATAGACAAGTGAAAGTGGATACTCTAAAATACGCAAGATAAGCGTGAGTGCTATGGATGGCGTTCTCGTAGGGAGATGGGAGCGGATCCATAGTGGTGTATTGATATGGTGAATATGTGGACTCGTGTGCGCCGCCTCAAAAGAGTTACTTGCAGTCGTAGTTCAGGATAGCCACTGAGTCAAAGCTGGCTTGCTGCAGTTAAACTCCACCACCCCCTTTGTTGATAATGATGCACATGTAGTTAGTTCTGATGTAAGTCTTGCTGGGTACATTTGTACACACGTTTGCTTAATTTATGTTTATGTAGATAGACTTCAATCTCGCTAGTAGTTCCGCATGGACTTCGATGTTTAGCTTGTTACCTCAGCTACGATCTTGTGCCCTCGGCAGGATCTTGTAGATAGCCAGGCTTCTCAGCCCTTTTCTTTTGTAGTTGTTTGTACTCAGACATGTTAAGCTTCTGCATGTGCTTTTGGCTTGTATGCTCTGAATGTTGGGTTATGAGACCCATATTTGTAATACTTGGCTCCTCGAAGCCTAATGAATAAATCCTCTGAGTTGTAGAGTCTTATTGTGATGCCATGTTGTATTTGCACATATCGAGCATATTGTGTGTATCATTTGGAATGCTTGGTATGTGTGGGATCCGACAACATAGTTGTTTATTCTTGGTAGCCTCTCTTACCGGGAAATGTCTCCTAGTGCTTCTGAGCCATGGTAGCTTGCTACTGCTCCGGAACACTTAGGTTGGCCGGCATGTGTCCTTCTTCGTTCCTATGTCTGTCCCTTCGGGGAAATGTCACATGTTGTTCCTTTAAGTCCGTGTAGCTTGCTACGACTTGGGTTCATACGTTTTTGATCGACATGTTCGTTGCTAGGTCATGTATGCATGTCCCTGTAAGTTAGCGCCACCTTGGGTTCACGACTAGTCATGTCGACCCGGGTTCTTTGTCATATGGATGCTAGCGGCACTATCATATACGTGAGCCAAAAGGCGCAAACGGTCCCGGGCCAGGTAAGGTGGCACCCGTGGGAATACCGTGTGTGAGGGCGCAAAGTGATATGATGTGTTACATGCTAGATCAATGTGACTTAGGATCGGGGTCCTAACAGCTTTGGTATCAGAGCCCGACTGCCTGTAGGATTACCAAGCCAAACCGGTCGAAGTTGAGTCTAGAAGTTCTTTAGTTATATAAGGGAATTGATTGTGGATGGGAACGTAAGGCTCTTTTTACTTCTTTAACTTATGCCCTCTGATCCGAGTCATACTATCTTTCCTACGGGGTTAAGGAACTAGGATTTCTCTTCTTTTTATCAAGATCACATGTTACTATTCGTAGACTTATAGGATTGATGGATTCAAGCCTTAGTTCAGCCTCTACTACCTCTGTGTGTTCATAGTTGATCTTGGAACCTTGATATTATGATGATCGAGTGGTTATGCCACCATTTTTGTAGGATGTCTCAGATCTTTTTGAGCATTTACAACTGTTATGCTGTCCGAGTCATCCCAGGTTTCTAAATAGTCTGATGCATTTGCAAATCCCTTCTTAACATTTCGAAGTTCCTTTGCGCTAGATCAACCACACTAACTAGTGTGTCGAGGTACTTCATTGCCTCGGTATGTATGCTGGAGTTATTATTGTGACCCTAGGTGTTTTAGAGGATCACCTAGTACTTTAGTCATGTTTTGTGACCCAGTGTGATGATTCTGGCCATCATTCTCGAAAGCATCCCGTGATGCCATTTAGTTGGTAGGTATTCTATTCCTGGGTTTTGGAACCCGAGATCCACCCTACTTACTTCATGCTGATAGTGTTTGCTAGTTCCTTTAGGGTATTGGTGACCTTTGCGATAGTCCTCCAGGTCCGTGGTATTTCCTTCTTCCAAATACTATGAACCGCTTATGGCAGAAGTTCTTAGAACCAAAAGATCACAAAGAGTGCTCTCGATGAGTTCTCCATTCTATATTGTGACTCTGCCAGTTGTACCTATCTGCATGGATTATCCGGAAGAAATATGTTGAACTCCTTCGACATACTAACCTACGCATCCACAACTCAGAAAGTTATATGTTCCTTGAGTTGTCCCTCTATAGTTGTATTCTGACCCCCGTCTATCTATTGATAGTCAGGAGTAGTCGTGCACTCATTTTCATCGATGCCTTTTACTCCCATGGTCCGTCAAGCTATTCTATTTGGAATGACTAGGAGAAACAAACTCCAGTACCTCATCCATACCTAGGATTGGGTCAAAGCAGTTGTATTCCGCAGATCAAAATGTCAGTCCAGTTTTTGTTCTATTCTACCTTGGAGTATTACCGTCTTATGTCAAGAATGTCATGGGAATTGTACACCATCTTATGAATCCTTGAGACAGTGATACCACTCGCTATCATTGCTCATTCCTCGGTTCCGTGTTGTTGTAATCGGAATACCGACAAGTGAACTGTGATGTGTGAAATCAATACTCCTAGCAACCTTGTTGCTTGGCAGTTAATGGACAACAATTTCATTCCTAGCATGTTGGTTCTTGAATCATCATTCTAACGTAGGTTGTGCTGCCTAGTCCATATTCTTGGTGCAACCTTCGATCAATGAGTTAGGATTTCAATCCCTTGTTTTTTTATCATTGATATGTCTCCGTCGTATCTATAGTTTTTGATTGTTCCATGCCAATATTATTCAACTTTCTTATACTTTTGGCAACTTTTTATATTGTTTTTGGGACTAACATATTGATCCAGTGCCCAGTGCCAGTTCATGTCTGTTGCATGTTTTATGTTTCACAGAAACCCCATATCAAACGGAGTCCAAACGGGATAAAAATGGACGAAGAATCATTTTGGAATATTTATAATTTTTGGGAAGTAAAATCAACACGAGACGGTTCCCGAGGGGGGCCAGGAGACAGGGGGCGCGCCCCAGGGAGGCAGGCGCGCCCTGGACTCTCCTGGGCACCCCATAAGGCGGTTGACGCTCTTCTTTTGCCGCAAGAAAGCTAATTTTATGAGAAAAATCTAGGCGAAAGATTCACCCCAATCGGAGTTACGGATCTCCGGATACAAAAGAAACGGTGAAAGGGCAGAATCAGAGAACTCAGAAACAGAGAGAGAAAGAGAGATAGATCCAATCTCGAAGGGGCTCTCGCCCCTCCCACGCCATGGGAGCCAAGGACCAGAGGGGAAACCCTTCTCCCATCTAGGGAGAAGGTCAAGGAAGAAGAATAATAAGAACAGGGGCTCTCTCCCCCTTGCTTCCGGTGGCACCAGAACGCCGCCGGGGGCCATCATCGTCACCGCGATCTTCACCAACACCTCCACCATATTTACCAACATCTCCATCACCTTCCCCCATCTATATCCAGCAGTCCACTCTCCCGCAACCCTGTTGTACCCTCTACTTGAACATGGTGCTTTATACTTCATATTATTATCCAATGATGTGTTGCCATCCTATGATGTCTGAGTAGATTTTCGTTGTCCTATCCGTGATTGATGAATTGCTATGATTGGTTTGAGTTGCATGTTTTATTTTTGGTGCTGTCCTATGGTGCTCTCTGTGTCGCGCAAGCGTGAGGGATCCCCGCTGTAGGGTTTGCAATATGTTCATGATTTGCTTATGGTGGGTGGCGTGAGTGACAGAAGCACAGACCCGAGTAAGTAGGTTGTTTGTGTATGGGATAAAGGGGACTTGATGCTTTAATGCTATGGTTGGGTTTTACCTTAATGATCTTTAGTAGTTGCGGATGCTTGCTAGAGTTCCAATCATAAGTGCATATGATCCAAGAAGAGAAAGTATGTTAGTTTATGCCTCTCCCTCAAATAAAATTGCAATAGTGATTATCGGTCTAGTAAAGTAGTCAATTGCTTAAGGACAATTTCCCAACTCCTACCATCACTTTTCCACACTCGCTATATTTACTTTATTGCTTCTATATCTAAACAGCCCCTACTTTTTATATACGTGCTCTTTATATTCTTGCAAACCTATCCTATCACACCTACAAAGTACTTCTAGTTTCATACTTGTTCTAGGTAAAGTGAACACTAAGCGTGCGTAGAGTCGTATCAGTGGCAGATAGGACTTGAGAGAATATTGGTTCTAACTTTATCTCCTCGTTGGGTTCGACACTCTTACTTATCGAAAGAGGCTACAGTTGATCCCGTATACTTGCGGGTTATCAAGACCTTTTTCTGGCGCCGTTGCCGGGTTGTCATAGAGTGGGGTGAATATTCTCGTGTGTGCTTGTTTGCATTATCACTAAGTAGTTTTTATTTGCTATTCTTAGTTGTTCTCTATCTTTAGTTATGGATATGGAACACGAAATACAAAAAAAATTAGGTGTACTTGCTACTCATGGAGATGGGGAACCTCCTAAAACCCTTGATGCTAGTTATGTGAAAGATATTATGTACTACTTTGATAATCCTGAGAAAACCCCATTCAATTATGTTATGGGAGACACGTTGGATCAATGTGAATACTTTATGGATTATCGCTTGACACAAAAGGGAAACTATTATTGGATCAAATTCATATGTTGCGTTGGTATGCTCCTCAACTATGCTTGAGATATGATTATACTTGTTGCTCTAGGATGAAGGCTCCACACCTTCTCGTTTCATGCAAATTTAATGATGATAAAATCTTGGATTCTTATGCTAATTGTAGATATGATTACTATGATGTGGAACAAATAGAAGAATTTGGTGCTTTTATGGGTTCTTATGAGATTGAATCTATGTTTAAAGTGTTTGACAATTTTGATGATTCAGTTTACAGACCTGAAAATTTTGCTATACTTAGATATTGCTATGAAAATTATGAATACAATTCCGGTATTGATGTATTTATTGAGAAAGTCTCCGCTATCCCAGAAGAGAGTAATATTTTGCAGGAAGCTATGGAAGAAGAAATTGATGAAACTGTGAGCTCATTGGATGAAAAAGATGAGGAGATCAAAGAACAAAAGGAGGAAGAGCGGATTAGCTACCCGTGCCCACCTTCTAATGAGAGTAATTCTTCAACTCATACATTGTTTAATTCCCCTTCGTGCTTGCCGAAGGATGATTGCTATGATGATTGTTATGATCCCGTTGATTCTCTTGAAATATCCCTTTTTGATGATGCTTGCTATGCTTGTGGCCAAGATGCCATTATGAATTATGCTAATGGAGATGAAATTGCTATAGTTCCTTATGTTAAACATGAAATTGTTGCTATTGCACCCACGCATGATAGTCCTATTATCTTTTAGAATTCTCCAAACTACACTATATTGGAGAAGTTTGTGCTTATTAAGGATTATATTGATGGGTTGCCTTTTACCATTGCACATGATGATTTTCATAGATATAATATGCATGTGCTTGCTGTTCCTACTTGTAATTATTATGAGAGAGGAACTATATCTCCACCTCTCTATGTTCCCAATACGATAGAATTGCAAGAAACTGCTTATACTATGCATTGGCCTTTACTATGTGTGCATGAATTGTTCTTTTATGACATGCCGATGCATAGGAAGAGAGTTAGACTTAGTTGTTGCTTGATATATGTTACTTTGTGCTCACCACTAAATCACAAATCATTGCTAATTAAAATTGGCTTTGATATACCTTGGGATCCGGGTGGATCCATTACTTGAGCACTTTATGCCTAGCTTAATGGCTTTAAAGAAAGCGCTGCCAGGGAGACAACTCGGAAGTTTTAGAGAGTCGTTTATTTGTGTTGAGTGCTTTTATATAGTTTAAAAAAAAAGGGGAACCCAAAACTTTTCAAAAAGGAAAGTGAAAGTGAGAAAGACAAGCATTGTTGAAGTGGGAGCTAGCCTTGAACTTTGTTCATGCTCACGGAAACTTTGTGAATCTTGATTAGAGAAACTTTTCAACAAAAATAATTATCTCCTTGTAAAATTCCATTGTATTATAAAAATAATGTGCCAAGGTTTGCCTTTAGGATGTTTACAATTCTTGTTGGTTTGTACGATGCAGGACAGAAACTTTGGCTGTAGTGCGTGATTTTACATTTTTAACTGGACGTCAAATGGTTCTCATTCTTTTTGCACTGTCTTTCTGTACAAATTGTTTATTTTTCCTAATTTTGGTAGAATTTTTGGGGTACCAGAAGTATGGTGAATGTTTAGATTGCTACAGACTGTTCCGTTTTTGACAGATCTGTTTTTGATGCATAGTTTGCTTGTTTTGACGAATCTATCAATTTATATTAGTGGATTAAGCCATGGAAAAGTTCTATTACAGTAGACACAAATGCAAAAACAAAAATATGAATTGGTTTGCAACAGTATTTAGAGTGGTGATTTGCTTTATTATACTAACGGATCTTACCGAGTTTTCTGTTGAAGTTTTGTGTGGATGAAGTGTCCAATCGAGGAGGTCTTGATATGAGGAAAAGGAAGAGAGGCAAGAGCTCAAGCTTGGGGATGCCCGAGGCACCCCAAGTAAATATTCAAGGAGACTCAAGCGTCTAAGCTTGGGGATGCCCCGGAAGGCATCCCCTCTTTCTTCAACAAGTATCGATATGTTTTCGGATTCATTTCGTTCATGCGATATGTGCAGGTCTTGGAGCGTCTTTTGCATTTAGTTTTCACTTTTCTTTTATGCACCATGCTGGTATGAGATAGTCCTTGGCTTTATGGAATGCTGCATGTGCTTCACTTATATGATTTGAAGTCTAGATTGCCTGTTTCTCTTCACATAGAAAACCGCCATTTGTAGAATGCTCTTTTGCTTCACTTATATTTGTTAGAGCGTGGGCATATCTTTTGTAGAAAGAATTAAACTCTCTTGCTTCACTTATATCAATTTAAAGAGATGACAGGAGTTGGTCAATCACATGGTTAGTTATAAAATCCTACATAAACTTGTGGATCACTTAATATGATATGTTTGATTCCTTGCAATAGTTTTGCAATATAGAGGTGATAATATGTGGGAGGTACTAGTAGATGGTTGTGTTTAGTAAGGATGTTGGAATTAAGGTTTGTGATTCCCGAAGCATGCACGTATGGTCTACTAACTATTTAACCAAATTGGCGTGCATTGTATTTTGATTGTTTATCTTTGTGTGAAGGTCGGGGGTGCGCGATGGTGAACTCCTACCAACCTCCCCCCTAGGAGCATGCGCGTGGTACTTTGTTTCAAGGGCTAATAATTTTTTGCAATAAGTATGTGAGTTCTTTATGACTAATGTTGAGTCCATGGATTATATGCACTCTCACCCTTCCATCATTGCTAGCCTCTTGATGCTGCATTTCCTTTCTCACCTCGAGAGTTGGTGCAAACTTCACGGTGCATCCAAACCCCATGATACGATACGGTCTATCACACATAAGCCTCCTTATATCTTCCTCAAAACAGCCACCATACCTACCTAACATGGCATTTCCATAGCCATTCCAAGATATATTGCCATGCAACTTCCATCATCATCATATACATGACTTGAGCATTCATTGTCATATTACTTTGCGTGATCGTAAGATAGCTAGCATGTGTTTTCACGGCTTGTCCGTTTTTTGATGTCATTGCTACGCTAGATCATTGCACATCCTCCTACACCACCGGAAGCATTCATATAGAGTCATATCTTTGTTCTAGTATCAAGTTGTAATGTTGACTTGTAAGTAAATAAAAGTGTGATGATCATCATTTTAGAGCATTGCCCCATGAAAAAAATAAAAAGAAAAAAAGAAAAAAAAGAGGCCAAAGAAGCCTAAATAAAAAAGGGGGCCAAAGAAGCCCACCCAAAAAAAGAGAAAATAAAAAACTGAGAGAAAAAGAGAGAAGGGGCAACGCTACTATCCTTTTACCACACTTGTGCTTCAGAGTAGCACCATGTTCTTCATAGAGAGAGTCTCCTATGCTTTCACTTTCATATACTAGTGGGAATTTTCATTATAGAACTTGGCTTGTATATTCCGATGATGGGCGTCCTCAAATGCCCGAGGTCTTCATGAGCAAGCAAGTTGGATGCACACCCACTTAGTTTTCAGTTTGAGCTTTCATACACTTATAGCTCTTAGTGCATCCGTTGCATGGCAATCCCTACTCACTCACATTGATATCTATTGATGGGCATCTCCATAGCCCGTTGATACGCCTAGTTGATGTGAGACTATCTTCTCCTTTTTTTGTCTTCTCCACAACCACCATTCTATTCCACCTATAGTGCTATATCCATGGCTCACGCTCATGTATTGCGTGAAAGTTGAAAAAGTTTGAGATTACTAAAGTATGAAACAATTGATTGGCTTGTCATCAGGGTTGTGCATGATTAAATACTTTGTGTGATGAAGATAGAGCAACAGCCAGACTATATGATTTTGTAGGGATAACTTTCTTTGGACATGTTGTTTTGAAAAGACATGATTCCTTTATTGGTACGCTCGAAGTATTATTGTTTTTATGTCAAATGATAGACTATTGCTTTGAATCACTCGTGTCTTAATATTCATGCCATGATTAGACATATGATCAAGATTATGCTAGGTAGCATTCCACATCAAAAATTATCTTTTTTATCATTTACCTACTCGAGGACGAGCAGGAATTAATCTTGGGGATGCTGATACGTCTCCATCGTATCAATAATTTTTGATTGTTCCATGGCAATATTATTCAACTTTCATTTACTTTTGGATACTTTTTATATTATTTTTGGGACTAATATATTGATCCAGTGCCCAGTGCCAGTTCTTGTGTGTTGCATATTTTATGTTTCGCAGAAACCCCATATCAAACAGAGTCCAAACGGGATAAAAACGAACGGAGAATTATGTTGGAATATTTATGATTTTTGGGAAATAAAATCAATGTGAGACGGTGCCCAAGGGGGCCAGGAGACAGGGGTGCCCCCCAGGGAGGCAGGCGTGCCCTGGACTCTCCTGGGCACCCCGTAAGGCGGTTGACGCTCTTTTCTTGCCGCAAGAAAGCTAATTTTATGAGAAAAATCTGGGCGAAAGATTCACCCTAATCGGAGTTATGGATCTTCGGATATAAAAGAAACGGTGAAAGGGCAGAATCAGAGAACGCAGAAACAGAGAGAGACGGAGAGATAGATCCAATCTCGGAGGGGCTCTCGCCCCTCCCACGCCATGGGAGCCAAGGACCAGAGGGGAAACCCTTCTCCCATCTAGGGAGAAGGTCAAGGAAGAAGAATAATAAGAACAGGGGCTCTCTCCCCGTTGCTTCCGATGGCACCAGAACGCCGTCGGGGGCCATCATCGTCACCGCGATCTTCACCGACACCTCCACCATCTTCACCAACATCTCCATCACCTTCCCCCATCTATATCCAGTGGTCCACTCTCCCGCAACCCGCTGTACCCTCTACTTGAACATGGTGCTCTATACTTCGTATTATTATCCAATGATGTGTTGCCATCCTATGATGTCTGAGTAGATTTTCGTTGTCCTATCGGTGATTGATGAATTGCTATGATTGGTTTGAGTTGCATGTTTTATTATTGATGCTGTCCTATGCTGCTCTCCGTGTCGCGCAAGCGTGAGGGATCCCCGCTGTAGGGTTTGCAATATGTTCATGATTTGCTTATGGTGGGTGGCGTGAGTGACAGAAGCACAGACCCGAGTATGTAGGTTGTCTGCGTATGGTATAAAGGGGACTTGACGCTTTAATGCTATGGTTGGGTTTTACCTTAATGATCTGTAGTTGTTGTGGATGCTTGCTAGAGTTCCAATCATAAGTGCATATGATCCAAGAAGAGAAAGTATGTTAGTTTATGCCTCTCCCTCAAATAAAATTGCAATAGTGATTATCAGTCTAGTAAAGTAGTCAATTGCTTAGGGACAATTTCACAACTCCTACCACCACTTTTCCACACTCGCTATATTTACTTTATTGCTTCTTTATCTAAACAGTCCCCTACTTTTTATATACGTGCTCTTTATATTCTTGCAAACCTATCCTATCACACCTACAAAGTACTTCTAATTTCATACTTGTTCTAGGTAAAGTGAACACTAAGCGTGTGTAGAGTCGTATCAGTGGCAGATAAGACTTGAGAGAATATTTGTTCTACCTTTAGCTCCTCGTTGGGTTCGACACTCTTACTTATCGAAAGAGGCTACAATTGATCCCGTATACTTGCGGGTTATCAATCATATCGTCTTGCCTTGAAAAGCAAGATTGTTCTCGAGCTTAGTAACATATCGGTGGTTCGTGATGATCCAAATATCTTCTCGGAAGTATTACCAGGTTGTCCCCTGACTGTTATGTTGAGCTCGTGATCAAGTTGGTTCCTTGTAACCACCCTTTCTCCAAGGATCTGTGTCGGATACCCTGAGCAAGTTCGTTAAGCTAAACAACAACTTGGAGAGTTGGAAGATAAAAGCTTGTCCGACTTAGTTCATTCTAAGGGATACTTTTGTGTGTGTCTGTTGAAGAAAGATGATATCTTAATTGATTGGTCCTTGTGATCAGTTGTTGGATCTATTATCTTACTCAAATCTTTGATTTACATATGGGCTGTCGCCAATCAAATCAGAACCAACGATGTTCGTAATGTTGTCTTACTCGTGGTTGATCCCTCGAGCATACACCATTATATCCTTTGGTCTGACCAATGCTATCACCTTGTTCACATAATTATGGGATTCCATCTTCATGGAAACTTGGAGGAATTGTTGTTGAGCCCATCGACAACATCCTTATCTCCTCCATGATTTTGTTGAACATTAAGTTAGTGTTGGAAACTTTTGGAAGCATTGTTCATGCTAGCTCATGAAGCATATGCCTGGATGGAAGAAGTTACTTCCTCTAGTTCATGTGCATTTGATGTAAGTTGCCACCCTGAATTCGAGAAAGCTTGTTTTGTTTTCCCTGGAATCATCCCAAGTCAGTCATGCACATGTGCGAAGTATTCTGTGGTTTGGAGACTTGCAACCTCCATTATATATGGATCCCTAGCACACCAAGCCAGTGACTGATTTGTTCAAGGAGAAATAGTTCCTTTTTAAGATCTAACCCGGGCTTAATCAAGGACTTCGTTATCCGCAATGATGGTTCCGCACCTGAACTCGGTAGTGTTTCACTATAAGACTACTATGTGGTCATGCTTGTTTGGGACAGCGTGCTCACATGTGTGTAGCAGAACTAGCTCATGTTTTGGAGTTACTACCGTAGTTCGTTCCCGAGAATCTTGCAATGTCATCTCGTCGATTTGTGTTGCAAACTTTCATTTTTATCTCTAGACTTGATGAGTTTGGAATATCCTGACACCAACCAGATCTGAATCTCAAGCAAATATGATGGTTGGAACATGTCCCAAGAATTATAATATTGGTCTCTCTGTAACTCGGTAAAGTGGATGTCGTGGCCAACACACTTAGCCGGAAGGCCTATTATTGTAGTATCTTGGTTGAAGAAGTTGGTCGCCTCCCCATAAGGATCTTGCAGGATCTACTTCCGTAGTTATTCCTTATGGATAGCTCCTGAAGTCCGACCTGTTACTTGATGTTCTAGATACCAAAACATTTCAATGAATGGGTTACACTAGCACATCAAGGAGACATTAGAAGTGGAGTGCTAAATGTTTCTCGGTCGATCATCCAGATTTTGATCCCTTGGCCTCGCTAAGGTGAAATCTGAGAAGGTGTTATCTTCCTTTGCATCTGCATCGTCCATCACTATTCATCATGGTAGTATGTTGTGTTGCCAGGATCCTTGACACAGATGTTGGCAAACCTTGATGAATATAGAAATGCGCAAGTTCTTGAGAGCACGCGCAAGCCCTAGGTTTTATTGTTGGCATTAATTGCATAGTGCTCTCAGTTTCCTCGGCTATGCTATAACCTTTCAAACAGTGGACCCACTCTCTACTATTGAGTTTTTACCTAGTTACTTGAATCATTCCTAGCATTTCCATTTTGTTCTCAGCTTACACCCGTCGTCGTGCCAATCTACCACGGGTTCTATCCATTTTCGAAGATATGCAAAAATCAACCCTTGCGTTGTCTTCAACAAGGTAGTCCACATCATCCATTCTAGTCCAGGTATGTCATCCCTTCCTACTCCACCAAACTATTGTTGTGATTTGCCTCAGGTTGGTATAGAGAATTTCAATGTTCTCTGAATCAAAAGTATTTCTTTTTGAAACTTCGGGGATGATTCTACGAGTCACATTCCCTGAGGTTCCCCTTTATGGAATCATGGAAATTTATCCTCGCTACTTTGAAACCCTCGTCAAATTGTGTCCTCCATCCTTTCGAAGGTGTGTTCTGCCTGTCAGCTCAAGAGATGTTTTTACATCTAATTCCGTGGGTTGATCTTGTGATCATTAAGATGAATCATCATTGTAGAGTTGTCTCTGTCCTCGTGTTTGATGAAGACCTCAAAAGCAGAATTGTCAAGACCAAGATGATGCAAGGAATCGACGTTCCTATGAAGTGCAAGTTGGATCATGAAGATTGTGTTAGTTTGCATCCTGCCTTCATCTTACCCTACGCTTGAATCTCGGGACGAGATTCTTGTTTAGTGGGGGTGAGTTGTCACAGCCCTAGCTTAGTCCTTGCCTGACTCTGCATAACCATCCATGCACCATGTTTAAATTTCTGAAATTTGAAATGGGGATTGATCCAAACCCTAGCACCAAATGAATTCAAATAGGATCAAATAAAATCATTTTCAATGATCCCAAAGTGCTCCTGAGAAAAGTTCATCATTTTTGAATTGGTTAAAAACCTTTGACAAAAATGGTGCACATTTTTCTAGGTCATCTCTGTATTTTTGAATTAAATCATATGTTATTTGCATTTGGACATTTAAATTTTATATATTATCTTAAATGCCCAAATAATCATAAACTGAAATGTTTACTATTGGAAATATTCCAAATAGTTGCCACAGCGAGTTGCATGATTTTTGAAAGTGCCTAGCTATTTTTAATAAAGCCAAAACAATTACAGAAAATAGAAAACAGAAAGAAATAGAAAAGGGAGAGAGAGAGAAGGACTCACCTGGGCCAACTTACCTGGCACCCCCAGCCGGCCCAGCACTGTAGAGGGCCCAACCCACCACCCCACCACGCCGTCTTCCTCCTGCCAGCAGGAGCAGCTCGCTGTCGCGCGCGCGATCGCCGTGGCCCCTCCCTGCCTGCTTTCCCCCTCCCCGGCCCTTCTAGCGATGCCACGGAGATGCCCCGTGGCCCTTCACTCCTCTCCCTTACTCTCTGCTCTCTCCCTTTCCCTCTAGTCCCTTCCCCGAGCTCACCCGAGCGCGCTCGTCGCTGCAGACGAGCACCACCGCGAACACCAACCTCCCCACGCTCAACTAGCTAGCACACGAGCTCCGCCTTGCCGGAGTGCACCTCTACGCCAAGTCCCACGAGCCCGGACGCCCTGCGGAAATGCCTTCGAGCTCATCTTCTACCTCGGACCCACCGGCCGCCTTCGCTTGATTCGCCGCGGTCTCCGCCTCCCTGAGTCCGTTGAGATCGTCCTCGACCCCGCGCCATCTTCTCCCCTGCTCCCCGTGCTCGTACGCACCCTCTAACCGCCCGAGCCACTGGAGCCGAGAGCTCCTCGCCGCCGTTCATGGAGCTGTCGTGGCCACAGCAGCCGCTGCACATTTTTGAGCCTACCGTTGTGCTCACCGTGCTCCCAGGAGCTGAACGCACACACCAGATCCTCATGCCGTGCTCCGTAGCCCTGTTTCTGTGCATGCCCGAACTCCTCCGCCTGACTCGAAGCCGGCGACATCTCCGGCCACCCTCGCACACACCGCTTGCTCCACTCGACGCGTGAGTTCACCAGCAGCACGTAGATGCCCTCCGCCAGCCATTTGGTCACCGGAGGAGGAATCCCGAGTCCCTCCACCGTCTCTGGCATCACCGGCGACAAGCCGCGGGTCAACTCCGGCGAGTTAACCCGGGTTTGACCATAGTTTGACTCCCCTGGGTCAATGACATGTGGGCTTAGCGCTAGTCAGAGTTAGATTAGTGACTAACCTAATCCCTAATTAGTTAGTTAACTAACTAAGTCATTGACGTGTGGACCCCACGCGTCAGGTTTGACCTGGACCACGCCCTATTGACCTGCTGACATCAAAATGACGCAATGCTGACATAGTAATCATTTTCTGGATTTAAAATAATCCAGGAAATATTAGAAAAAAATCCTAAACTTCTAAAATTCATATGAATTCAACCGTAACTCCAAATGAAATAAATTATATATGAAAAATGATCAGAAAAATCCAATCTATCCATCTGCTTTCATGCATGTTAGAACAACTTATGGCTGCTGTTTAGGCCAAATCATATAAATGGCATTTAAGCCTTAACATATGGAGTTTGAATTTGAACCTAGGGTTCAAACCAACTCCATTTAACCTGTTGCTAGTTGCATTAGCTAAAATCATAGCGTATTGACATGTCATGATCATGCATCAGCATATTGACATGTCATGATCATGCATCATATTGTGCATTGCATTGATTGTGTTTCCTTCTTTGTTGCCGGAATTTGTCCCCTCTCGATAGACGTGGTTCCGACGATGTGTTCGATGACACCAATGAAGAGTTATATCCTCTTCAGAAGTGCCAGGAAAGCAAAGCCCCCTTGTTCATTCCGATACAATCCCACTCTCTCGCTTCTGCTCTCTTTTTTACTGCATTTGGACAACAAGGATACATCTGTTACATGTTGCGGTAGTTGAACCCCTTTCCTCTGCATGACCTGTCATTGCCATAGTAAATAGATGAAACCCACTAGCATGGGTAGGAGTTGTTCGATCCCTAATGTGCCTACTCATTCATGTTTGTTTGTCATGCCTGCTACTGCTTAGAGTTAAGTCAGGTATGATTCATCGGGGATGAATTGGAATGTTGTGAACATGTCCTACTGTTGAGAGCTAAGTGTGTGAACACTATTTGCTAAAGGTAGCGGTGAGAGGACATGTAGGAGTACATGGTGGGTTGTCTCATTGAAACTGTCCTCAGGAACTGAGTTCTATGTTTGTGATCCATGAAAAGCTACTACCACGCGTTTTGCCGAAACCAATGGACCCTATCGACTTATTAACCGCCCCTATCCTCTCTCCGGGAGTTGCAAGTAGTTTTTGGTGTTTGTAGTTAGCTGGAGGTTGTGTGCAGTGCTGACCCTAGGGGTGGGCTGTGATGCGGTAGGCTCGAGGCACGGTGTACCAGGGCACCCGTTTGGTGGGCTTGGGAACCCTACACACATCGTTCGGGGCCGTATGTGGAAACCTTGACCGGACTCCCTGTGGATGGAACCTAAATTGGTGATAACCTGGACTAGGGACTCGTGTGGTTAGTCAGGTCGTGGCCGACACCCTCGCTGGGCTTCCGCTTGAAGGTTGCCGAGTACATGACATGTAAACGATGATAAGTTGTGAGAGCGTGTGTGAAGAAGTACACACCTGCAGGGTTAACATCATCTATTCGAATAGCCGCGTCCGTGGTAAAGGACATCTTGGTTGCCTATACAGTTCATAGACAAGTGAAAGTGGATACTCTAAAATACGCAATATAAGCATGAGTGCTATGGATGGCGTTCTCGTAGGGAGACGGGAGCGGATCCATAGTGGTATATTGATATGGTGAATATATGGACTCATGTGTGCTACCTCAAAAGAGTTACTTGCAGTCGTAGTTCAGGATAGCCACCGAGTCAAAGCTGGCTTGCTGCAGTTAAACTCCACCACCCTCTTTATTGATAATGATGCATATGTAGTTAGTTCTGACGTAAGTCTTGTTGGGTACATTTGTACTCACATTTGCTTATTTTATGTTTTTGTAGAGAGACTTCAGTCTTGCTAGTAGTTCCCCGTGGACTTCGACGTTTAGATTGTTACCTCAGCTATGATCTTGTGCCCTCGGCAGGATCTTGTAGATAGTCAGGCTTCTTGGCCCTTTTCTTTTGTAGTTGTCTGTACTTAGACATGTTAAGCTTCTGCATGTGCTTTTGGCTTGTATGCTCTGAATGTTGGGTTATGAGACCCATGTTTGTAATACTTGGCTCCTCGGAGCCTAATGAATAAATACTCTGAGTTGTAGAGTCTTGTTGTGATGCCATGTTGTATTTGCACATATCGAGCATATTGCGTGTTTGATTTGAAATGCTTGGTATGTGTGGGATCTGACAACCTAGTTGTTTATTCTTGGTAGCCTCTCTTATCGGGAAATGTCTCATAGTGCTTCCACTGAGCCATGGTAGCTTGCTACTGCTTCGGAACACTTAGGCTGGCCGGCATGTGTCCTTCATCATTCCTGTGTCTGTCCCTTCGGGGAAATGTCACGCATTGTTCCTTTAAGTCCGTGTAGCTTGCTACGACTTGGGTTCATACATTGTTGATCGACATGTTCGTTGCTGGGTCATGTATGCATGTCCGTGTAAGTTACCGCCACCTTGGGTTCACGACTAGTCATGTCGGCCCGGGTTCTTTGTCATATGGATGCTAGCGACACTACCATACACTACAAAAAAATACACTTCCGTGATGATACGTGTTTGTCATAGTAGGTCGCGTTTTTTGTCATGCATGTATATCCATGACAAATTTATGACAGAGTCAAGATAGTCATACCTGTGCTGTCGTAGAAGTGTTCCATGACATTACCAAAATTATCATCACGGAAGTGTCCACTTCCATGACGATAAATCGCGCGTCACAGAAGTGCTTTCGTCAAGGTTGACCAACACGTGGCATCCACCGTAACGGAATGCCGTTAAGCTATCATGTCGGGTTTTGAATCCGATAACCCGTTAACAGCCCCGACCAATGGGGATTTTCCACGTGTAAAATCATCATTGGCTGGAGGAAACACGTGTCGGCTCACCGTTGGGACAGATGTCATCCGTTCATTGGACCGAAGTCGCCTATGATACGGCGACACGTGGCACGACCCAAGAGAGGCCCATTCCTGTGAAAAGGCCGGCCCGTTTGACTTGGTCAAAAGGTGGCGGCCCGCCCACTGAAGCTTTGTTAACGGCCTGTTCGCATATAGCCCATTTACAGCCCGCTAACCCAGGGCCCGTTACGCCCTATCCGAATTAGGCCCAGTAGCGTCATCTGGGCTGTCCAATATGATTCAGCCCGTTTTAACTTCCGGCCCATGTGTGACCCATGACTTCTTTCGGCCCATATGAGGACCTTTGTAACTCTTGGCCCATTAACGACCCATGGTGAAACTGGCCTGTAATGAACAGTGTATCACTTTATACCCATTAACGACCCGTTATTCCATTGGGCCGTTTCCAGACCAAGTTATCTTTCGGCCTTCTCTGGGCCCATTGATTCTTGAGCTCATTTGCAGCATTAGGTTACATATGGCATGTTACTGTCATTTTCTGCTTGTGGGCCAAATTCAGCCCGTCATTACAGTCGGCCCGTTTGCGGACCGTTAATACGTTGGGCCGCTTTCATGTCAAAAAAAAACCGTTGGGATGTTTTTATAGAGTTATCAAATACGGCCTATTAACGGCCCGTTATGGTCCACGAATAGTACGGCCCATGATTGGCGAAATGATGATACGCCCCGTAGAAGGCCCATGGATCCTACGGCCCGTATGAGGCCCATGGATAGTACGGCCCGTAGAAAGCTCATGGATCGTATGGCCCATAGAAGGCCCATGGATCCTACGGCCCGTAGAAGGCCCATGGACCCTAAGGCCTGTATAGAAGGCCGATGGATCCTACAACCCATATAGAAGGCCAATGGATCGTACGGCCGGACGAAGGCCCATGGATCATACGGCCTGCAGGAGGCTCATGGTTACAACAGTCCATGTGATGCATGATTATTTTGGCCTAGTTACCAAAAGTAGGCTATTGTGGCCACTAGAAAAACACAGAAAAAGAACTATAGTGACTACAAGCAAACAATTAAACAAGACAATAAGGAAATAAATAAGCAAGCAATTAACGCTAGCCTATTACTGCTTTACACATATTACATCCACTGGGCATCAAAGTTCGCCACCAGTGCAAATATAGGGAACAAAGCAGCATATTACATACACTCGCCGTCAAAATTGGCCACCAAAGGCAAATAAGCGCGCAGCAAAACAAGATCATAACCGAAAGAACTTGGAAGAGCTCAAGAAACGTTATCACAGGTATCCACCATGCGGCAATAAGCTTAGCAAGCCGATTAGCTTTGTCTGTTTGGCGCTAAAATCCTCAACGCTTGTTGTTGCACGGAAAGTATGCATCTGAATTCTCCGGGGACTTCTTTAGTCCTTCCGCTTCTTGTCGCAAAGACACACCGATCGATGTCTTTCAGCTTGTAGTTGAGACTCAAGAAACCGAATTGATTCAGACAGTGAGTTTGAATAGCTTGTGCAAGCGGTAGTGGCCAGTAACACGAACACTAAACCAAGACAGGACTTTGGGGTTGTCTCGCTGTCTTCAAGATAGTATTCCTTAGCTGTTTTATCAGCTTTGTTGGAGACCAACAAGGATGTGTCACTATCCTGAACCTTAGCTGCATTATTCCTTTACCATTGCTTAATAGGGCACTCTTCCCCAATATTTTGTCAGCATTCTAAAAGAAGAAACAAGCAGACACATAACAAGTTTAGCATGTACTAGTATATGAAACTCATTTCGGTGAACCAGTTCATTAGTAAGGTGGACAGGATTAAACTACCAAGTCTTCTATTGCCAAGTACTAGTACATAATAAAAGCATCAAACAAACATATATCTATGTCCTATGGTCACTGCATTGTCTTGCCAAATAAAAATAGAGACACGGTTCAAATCATATCAGTTCAAGAAAAAGCAACAGTGAAAGAATACAAAGCGTGGGAAACTACACGGCACAACAAGATTTCAAATGGGTACCACGGGTCTACATGTACAACAACACTATTGGCTCTGTTGTGATGCTAGTAATGTGCATGATATGAAAGTCAATTGTATACACAATTGAAATTGAGATCAACAGAGCTATTGATAAGAGCAAACCTGTTAAACACTACTAGAAAAAGGCCTACTAATGGCGCACCGGTTTTGCCTACTAATGGCACACCACCGGTGCGCCATTAGTACCACGCCATTAGTATTTATTACTAATGGCACACCTAAGGTGCGCCATTAGTATCTGGTATACTAATGGCGCACCAGGCAGTGTGCCATTAGTATAGGCCACAGTGCGCCATTAGTATAGGCCACCGGTGCGCCATTAGTATAGGCCACCGATGCGCCATTAGTATTTTTGAATTTTTTGATTTTTGAATCTGGATCTGGATCTGGATCGTGATTTTTTGCCCATTTTTTTGCTCGTTTTTTGGCACGACATTATTTCAAATTTTGTTCCTGTTTTTGGATCTTGTACGTTCTTTTGCCGTGTTCTTTTGCTGGAGAGGAGTTCGCGGAGAGGAGTTCGCCGGAGAGGAGGAGGAGGAGGAGGAGGTCACCGGAGAGGAGGAGGAGGCGGTCACCGAAGAGGCGCTCGCCTACATCGCCGGAGAGGAGGAGGAGGAGGTCGCTGGAGAGGAGTTCACCGGAGAGGAGGGAGGAGGAGCTCACCGGAGAGAAGAGGAGGAGCTCATCGGAGAGGAGGGAGGAGGAGCTCACCGGAGAGGAGGGAGAAGAAACCGTGAGGGGAGGGGAGGGGAGAGGAGGGGAGGGAAGGGGAGGAGAGGAGAGGAGGGAGGAGGAGGTCGCCGGAGAGGAGGAGGAGGTCGCCGGAGAGGAGGAGGGTAGTATGGTGGAGGAGAGAAGGGAAGATGGAGTGGAGGAGAGGAGGAGATGGAGTGCAGGAGAGGTGGAATGAAGAGATAAGGAGGAGAGGACCACGGCCAACCATATATACGGCATACTAATGGCGCACCGCGAGCAGGTGCGCCATTAGTAATTTTTTTTTATTTTGTTGATTTATTTTGAATTTTGAAGGCGGGAAGATACTAATGGGGCACCATGGTCAGGTGTGCCATTAGTAATTTTTTTTATTTTTTTTGACTTATTTTGAATTTTGAAGGAGGGAAGATACTAATGGCGCACCTTGGGCAGGTGCGCCATTAGTAATTTTTTTTTTACTTATTTTGAATTTCGAAGGCGGGAAGATAGTAATGGCGCACCATGGGTAGGTGCGCCATTAGTAAGTTTGAATTTTTTTGCCTCTCCAGATCTTAAAAGCCCTGTATCTTTTTTTCTGTTAGGTTTTTGAGGATTTTGAAAATGTTTAACGGGGTTCCTTAGTTAAATTTGGATGTAACTTTTCGAGTAGATGCTTTTTCATATAAAAAACTTTTTCATCCGAGTTAGTATGCAAAAGTTATGCCCATTTTTACAAATTCTCGCGAGATTTTGCAAATGAAGTCGAAATTCATATTTGCAAATTTTTCCAACAACTAGACCACATATCACATGGGAAACTTATTTTCTTTTATTTTTTTGACATTTTCATCATTTTATTTTATTTTTTTTAAAACTGAAAAGGCGATCCACCGGGGGGGTGCATTCGGTGGAAGTGGTGGCCGAGTTACTAATGGCGCACCATGGCATGGTGCGCCATTAGTAGTTGAACTAGTAATGTCGCACCATGCCACGGTGCGCCATTAGTAATTTTGAAAAAAAAAATTAAATTTTTTTTACTAATGACGCACCGTGGATGTGGTGCGCCATTAGTATTTGGACTCTAATGGCGTACCAACACATGGTGCGCCATTAGTATATAGTAATGGCGCACCACATGTCTGGTGCGCTATTAGTGTCAATTGTATCTATAGCCCTTTTCCTAGTAGTGAAAGAAACATGTGTGAACATACCTGCTGTGCCATTGGAGTTTTGATTGGATCCTTCAATTTAAAAATAAGTTTGTATGAGTAAATACAGTGATACAAGAGCAAAGCAATCATAGTTAAAAAAGGCGCGCCTAAGCGATCGCTTAAGCGCGCCTAGGTTCTAGGCGTTGGCAAAATGCACTGCGCATGACTACGCATAATCTGTGCATAACTGTGCATAAGCATGCGCTTTGGTCAGTAAAGTGCAAAGCGGTGGCAAAACACACAATTAACGCCTAGCGCTTTTTTGAACTATGATAGCAATGGAATCTTAAATTAGAACAGTTGTTCTTTAGGTTTAGGCACTTGTTCTACATGAACAGAGTACAGTAAGATGCAAGAATAAAATACTTAAAAATAGAAAATGAGCTCATAGACCTTACCACATTCTTAGTTCGAGACCCAGAACAAGGCGTTCCCAGTCATCGTCCAGTAAATGTGTCTTAGGAGAACGTAAGGGAATTTGATGAGTTTCTTTGCCGGTGAAGTACGTTTTCTTGTGTAATTCGATCGCCACCAAGCATTCTTGAAGATAGCAGAGGTATTAGCATAGGTTACCTCATCCTGAGTTTCCAAATCGGTCCTTCTCTACAGAGAAAAATGGAGAAATTTGTTGTATTATAACCATCATGGAGGTAGGATGTATGGGACGAAGCAAAGTAATTGCCATGAATAACATTACTTACACATAACTCTGGACAAACACACATGGCGGCATTTTCCTTCATCTTTAGTATAATATTTCCAAGATGGAAAGATGCGCACATACGATTTAACAACATCAAATGCGATAGATGCTAAACTACGACTGGCTGGTTGTGCTTCCTCCACAGGAATAGGTGTACAAACTGGTGGAATTGGGGTTCGTCGTGATAGTACTGGCCCTTTGGGCACTGGAGCTGCCTTACTAACTGCTCTTGTTTGGGAACTCTGTGGTGGAGATGGTGCTATGTCAACAGGAACTGGGTTACTATTGGCTGGGGTTGGGGTTAGATTGGGTGAAGCTGGTTCTCTGTCCATCGCAGTAGGGGTACAATCTGCGAGAGTTTGGGTTATGTGTGGTAGGGCTGGTTCTTGTGCATGTACAACCGGGGTGCTATCTCCACCAAGAGGTAGCACTGTTTTATTTGAAGACCGTGTTTTTATTCCGCTAGATACTGGCATCATCTGCTCCAATTCAAATGGCTGATAAACAGGAAACATAGTTGAATGTACAGACATTGTATGAGAGACAGATGCAATAGATAGTGTGGAAAAAATAGGGCATGAAATAGTTGACATGATATTGTTTAACTAAAACGGATATCATGACATATTTTCACATATATGATGTCTATCTAAACTAGATAGCATAGCATAACATAATTCAAAGATATGATGAATAACTAAACATGATCGCATGACATAATTCACCTACATGTTATCTAAGTAATCAGGATCGCATCATTTAATTCACATATGTGATTTATATGCTAAACAGAGGGCATTCAATATGATGTCTGAACTAAGAACATGGTGTTGAATATTGTGTATATGATGTCTAAACTATGCAATGCAAGACACCGTATGCATGATATGAGCAGATATACCGTGCCAAGTTAGAGCATACACCTCGGTGGGGAATAGGACTGGTCATCTGCTCTCGAATCCATCTCTAAGGAGCTATCGGGACCCAACAAGAGATCTGCTTGACTGTAGCACCGCTCGCTGAAGGCCTTGTTTTCCTCCAGTTTTTCCATCTCCAACCCAAATGGCTGATTCACGGGAAGAGTAGTTTAATGTACAAACATTGTCGACAAATGGAAATGTAATGAATAAAAGGATGGGCAAGATATAATTCAAATATATGATGCCTGGTTAAACAGGATGGCATTGCACATTTCACATATATTATGGCTGGCTAAAAGACATGAGACGCATAATTCCCATATATGATATAGAAACTAAGCAGTGGCATTACGAACATGTCTAAACTAAGCGGATGAGATATATGATGTCAAAAGTAGGCACTGCAAGGCAACATATGCATGATATGACTAACATCATCATGCCAAGGTAGAGCAAACACCTTGGGGGTAAATAGGAGTGGTCGTGGCGTCAGATCGCCTCGAGCAGATATCTTCCTCTGGATTACAACTGGAGAGGGGTGGGAAGGGTTTGCCATTAAACCCACCATGGGCGATGTCGCATGACATTGTATTGCCGCAAGAAAACTCTTCTCTTTTCTCTACATGTTCAGCATGACTATGTACAATATCGACATGCATACGAAAAAATATGGTGAGATTATGTAAGGAGAGCATGCAGAAATTTAGAGTGATGGTAACAACCAGTGGATCGACGTTTTTCCGTTGAACCAAAATAGCCCTAATGGATCGGCATGGATGTATAGTAATAAGTGATGCAACAAGTGTACAACCTCTTTGCCGTAGCCGTGTCGACCTTAGCATCATTGGGTTGGTCATTTGAAGCGCTTGAGGCGAGAGGTGTCATCCGGAGGTGTGGAGGAAGATCGAGGAATCAGAGACGGTGTCGAGGCACTCGCTCACAGTGATGGATCGTTACGTCATTGGAGCAGCTCCAAGTGAGCCATAAGACGTCAAGGCTGAAGCAACACAAGACAAACATCGTCAATCTCAAGTGGGATTCTAATAACATCTCCAATAGATGATGTAAAATGGATGTAAAATTAACATCACCGAAAATCACCTGACTACAACAGATGAGGTAAAACTGTTGATTCTGAACTTAACTGTCGAAACTGAAATTTCTTGTGGAATCTAAATGCTCTTGTCGGCCGAACGCAATGGTAGCAGAGAGGCACTTGACATGTAGTTTAGGGAGGGCTGCAGTTCATCTTCAACCTGCACCCCACGAGCCGCCACCACCACCGGCCGAACCGCCCGCCCCAAAGATGCCTCGCCGCCCGAAACAACTTCGCCACCGCCGCCCTGAGCCCTCTAGGCCCCCGCCTCTACCTCAACCCTAAGATAGATAGTGGGTTACCTCTCCGTGAGCCCCGTCCCCCTGCTGGTGGTTCTTCCTTAACTCCGTGAGCCCCCAACCCCAAAATCGATCGACCCAAAAGTCGATTCATCGATCAAGTGTGGCTTAATCGGAGCGAGCAAAGAACACGAGCGAGGGGAGAGCAGCAGGCAAATGGGCGAAGCGAAGCGATCGAAGCGAGAGCCGAACAGCAGCAGCAGCAAAAGCGATGGAGCGAGAGCTGGAGCAGCAGCAACAGATCCGGCTGGTATGGACGCCGCCGCCGAAGGGGCCTCACACTGGGGGAGAGCCTTCGTGGAGATGTCGCCCGCGGAGCCGGCTTCAAGGTAGCCGCTCCATGGGGGTGCGGGATGGGCCGCTCCATGGGGGTGCGGGATGGAGCACCGTCGGCGCCGGGAGGTCGAGTTAAGGAGAAGGTGCCATGCGATGAGTGTACAACCTCTTTGGTGGCGCCGAGTAGGCCTCGGCTTTGTCCGAGGAGTCAGTGAGGATGCTACGGTTCCGGTGGAGCAGGTTAAGGCGGCACTGTGGGGATGGAGCAGCCGCGATAGACGAGGCGATCGTCGGAGCAGCTCCTTGGAGGTGGAGGACGGGGCGGCTAAACCGGCGGGACGGCGAGATGGATGATGGATCCTCATCCGGGAAGGTGGACGAGGGACGTCGAGCTATTGCGGTGGACAACGTCGTCGGGGATGAGGCTCCGGCTGGGCAGCGGTGACGTGGCGGCGGAGGAGGGTGGGGTTTCGCGGCTAGCGCGGAGAGGTTATGGCGGCCTCGGATTTCAAATGGCGAAAAGGTGGCGATGGGAGGGGGTGAAGCATGACTTAGGGACGCGCTTGTCCAAAATGTAGGGTGTGTTACAAAAGTACCCCCCACCAATTTGAACTAGCGTCACTTTAAGCTCAGGGTTAGAAGGGGGATTTCGCGTGTCGGAATTTGGCAGCTGGAGGGAGTTTTCGCGCGCATTGTAATTTCGGGATAGCAAGGTGCGGGTTGTGAAGGTGCAAGTTTTGGGAGCACGATATCTGAATTTTCAGGATATAACAAGACGCGGGTTGAATTTTAGGGACAAGCCTAATGTGTAGTAATATTGTACTTGTACGTACCAAATCAATTCGCACTTCCCTCAACCAAAAAGAAAAAGAAAAAAATAAAACTATTCACACCACACAAAGAGAGAGTCTTGCCCCGTTTTACTATACAGATGCTATTCAAAGCTAGTATGAATCCATGTTACGTCCGACTAAATTTTTTCGCTTGCTGTATAATGCTGTAACCTACTCATACCAACATTTTAGTGCATTCCAAATGTCTATACTACCGCTGCAATTCGAACTAAATTTGAATTCGTTTCTCTATTTCAATAAGAATCTACAATCATGATTGTTGCCAACTTCAACCGTCATAGTTTCCTTGCTATCCGCCAGATATAAATCGGACGGCCTGTAATGCAGGATGGCAGGCACACCATCATCAACAACCTCGTTTTTTATAAGAGTAGAGATAAAATATATTAAATGTAGCATAACATGTTCATAAACACACCATGTGTATCACCGTTATATATATTCACACATGCGTCGGTTTAAAACACTATGACAAATTCTTCAAATATCCGAATACGCTTTTTATAATGAAGTATATATGATCTCTATTCGTCTTTTACACCCACACAACCCTCTTATCTTTGTAGCTAGCGCTAACTTTCTCTTGTGCATGCACACGCCCGTATCCCTCTCACCCTCCCTCAGCATTCTCTAGCTCCATCGCGCAAATTTGTCTTTTCAAGTTAGGTCGTTCACCCATGGTGTGTGTAGGCCCCCCATCTCCTTCTTTACAGCACACATCGATCGATATGCCTCTGTAGCCAGGTGTGCCTAGCACAAACACAAGCTTCCCCTCTTCTCTTGTCACCGTCCATGCCTCACTCCCATCACTCTTTTCATCGTTCTCGTACTCACACACTCCTCCCCGCTCGATATAGTATGCCTCTTGTACCACCTCCTACATGCATGCATCCCTCTCTCTCTATCCTTCTCCTCGTGCCTCATTTGCTTCTAACACACACATGCATGTATACCGATCGATCTCCCAACATATACCTAGATCGGCTTTAACTACCCCCCCCCCCCCATCGATCGACATACCTCACAAGTTATGTCTCTCCTTTCTCTAACAAAGGGTGATTGATCTTCCTATGTAGTTATGTCTGCTTACCACAGCCACATCGTCCCCCCTCATCATTCGTGCATGCCTCCTGACCCGTCTCTCACACGCACGTGCACAAAGAACAAGCAGCCATCTCCTCTCTTATTGATATTGCGGGCGTGCCCTCCGTTTGTCTAGCAAGCCTATCCCACCATTTGTTAGAAGCAACTCCACTACCACCCCCTCCAACACTCTAGCTCTGTCTCTCTCCCAACCTTATTCCTCTCCTGCACATATGCATGGATGCCGATCGATCTCCCTTAATACATGAGGCAGATCGATCTCCTTAATACATGAGGTAGGCCTCTCTCCTCCTCCACACATATACCAGCCATTGTACCTCTATAGTTAATTGGGCCTCCCTGTTCCCCCACCACACACCAATAGTCGAGCGATGCAGGTAGGTATCCATGCCACAGAGACAAACTGCACATGTCCCCTCTCACGTTCCAGTAGGCCATCCACTCTATATCTTTGACGTGGGCACACACAAATTCGATGGCACTCTTTATCGATCACGCGCGCACACACACATCGTCCCTCTTTTCGATTCTATGGACACCTCAAGCGGATGATACCTCCACTCTCTTCTCGTGGATCGCCCCCTCTATATACATGTTATATCCAGGACTCTATTTCACACACATTGCATATGTTACATTTTTTGATTGAACCCCTCCCCCCAAAAAAAAACTCTCAAGAACCCACACACTATATCTCTCTAGGTTTGTATCTCTCTCACACAACCCCACGTAGGTAGTGTACGTATACAAGAAGAGAATAGGTGCACCGTGCATGTACTCACGCTTCGCGCCCAGCCACACCCGCGCGGGTACACGGTGGAGCTCATTTCTTTACAAAATGGCAGCCCACGTGCTAACTTGAATGCCTGTAGCGGTTGTTTACCTAGGGAGGTCGTGTACCATGCCTGCATGAAACAAAGTTTGACTTGACGCGTTGCCGCGTTATTTTTAAATAAAGTTATAGCGCTCAATGGCACGTACACAGAATATAAAACGATTTTTATGGAGAAAAAGGTAGTCCGCTCACTATATACAATGGAGCCTTGCGTGCCTGGTTTTTCGCTCTTCAGAGTATCTCACACAAGGCTGCGGTGGCCTCTCTCTCTCACACTGTTGGTCACTGATCCCGCCGCATCCCGTCCGCCAGGGGAAAGGGAGTGCGGTGGCCTCTCTCTCTCTCTCACCGTTGGTCACTAATCCGGCCGCATCCCGTCCGCCGGGGGAAAGGGAGGAAGTGCATCATTTCTCCATTCGACGATGCCGAGGCAGCACGTCCCGATCTACGGTACATGCCGTTCTCTCTGACCAAGCTCCGGCATGGCAGGGCCTATGCCACCTGCTCGCAGATTTCGCCCGCTGCCGCTCACCTAGTTACATCCCGACGACCTCCAGGTATCCCCTCCGGCCTTGCTCCACTGCCCGTCTTCCCACGTTGCTGCATGTGGATCTTCCATAGTTCTTTGCCCAAAACGTAGCTCGTCCAGCATACTTTCCATATTGCATTCTCGTCCTCACACCGTTTTAGACAAACACAATCGTGTTGTTATCTTTCCTTAGGGCAAGGAATATGCTTCTTTTTTGTCATCGCATGTGTCATCAACTGTTATTGGCCAGTAATTGTTTCCTTTCTACCTCTTTTTTGCAAACAGGGCTATCCATTTCACCTCATTGCTATTGCGACCTTTTGGTGAACTGCACAAATCACTTTTTTTCTTAAGAGTGTTTTGTGCAGTTGTACTAAAATGTCACACGGGCAACGTCTCTACATTGTAGTGCGACTGCACAAAGGGAGATTGGTTTTGCTCTATCCTCCTCATCCAACTCCGAGCCTAATCTTCTCCAACTAGTTAGTCTTAAGAGAGACTGCAAAGGTGACCGGCTTCTATTTGTGTGTTTATTGTTTCATCAGCAGTCCTCTATTATCATAGTCACACTTAATATCTTTGGAACAGGGACGCTCAGCTCTATTTTAGTGGAACTGCACAAAATGATCGAAATGTTGCATGCTCCAGACAGCTACTTTTTTTCCCAACATGCCTTTTTGATTTAGACAGAGCTGTGGGAGCGTTGCTGCCAATAAAAGCATGGATCAATTTTAATTTAACACATTCTCACAACTCTGTCTTCAGTTGTGATGCAATTATTAGCTCTGATCTGCTAATAATTGACATGCATTAGCAAGGAAGTTAGCTTTTTATTGTTTCCGAAAGAGCATCGATGGCAAGACACGCGAAACAAAAGCTGAAAGCTCACACCATTTTACAATTTCATATCGCTGGAAAATTATTTGTATAGTACGTCAATTATGTAAACAAATGATGGAAGGTTGATAGCATTGCCTGAAGCCTCTTCATCATCCGGGTCCATGTGCCATGCACAAAATTATACTCCTTCGTTCCTAAATATTTGTCTTTTTACAAATTTCAAACAGGCATATTTTAGAGTGTAGATTCACTCATTTTGCTTCATATGTGTACTCCCTCCGTTCCTAAATATTCTATTCGTCTTTCTAGAGATTTCAACAAGTGACTACATACGGAGCAAAATGAGTGAATCTACACTCTAAAATATGTACATCTGTATGTGCCAGTCCATTTGAAATCTCTAAAAAGACAAATATTTGAGTAGTCACTTGTTGAAATCTCTAGAAAGACAAATATACTCCGGAGTATATTTAAGAACCGAGGGGGTGGTGCACAACCGCATGGGAGACTCAGCCCGGTCGTTGCGCTGAATTAATAGTGAGTAATGAGTAGTCAAATCATAAGCCCCACCTTTCCCACTGTAAGTTGCTCTAAAGAAGCAACCATCAATACGCTCTTCTTTGAATCCGCTCAAACTACTCCATTCATCACTGTTTATACAGCGCGCTTCAGAAAAAAGAAAAAAATCTGTGGGACCAAGGCGACTAGCGATCGGCCTGAAAAATAGCATTGGTAGTTATAGCACGGCGTATATTACTAGAGGGAATAATGCGTACACACATGCATGCAGTGCTTCCACCCCGGGTACACACATGCATGCACTTACTCCACTCCGCAGTAGTATAGAGTACATGGAGAGAAAATTGTGGACTTGATTGCGGTTACCACGCCCTAATTAATTGACCATTAAACCAAATGCGTCTAAAGTCTCTCTGGTGGTGGAATTGCATTGAGAGAAATGCATCATAATGAAGCGCCATCAGAACTGTGGACGGAGGGAGGAGTAGTATGAAGGTGCAAAACCAAGTACGCGTATGACCAGTCGGTCAACGCACCTCCTCTTGGCATATCACTGACATGTGGGACAGGAGTTTGAGCAAACCGATCTCAATTGACGGCAAAGAGCCAACCTGCCGTTCCTTGAGAGAGACGAGGAGCGAGAACACACAGACGGGCTCGCATGGAGGCCAAGATATATTCGAGCATGGTTGGTTGATTGATATCATTCATTACATGTTGGGCTGCCATTTTCCGCCCTTCTCCGGAATAAACGTGTACTTTATCAGAGATAAAAAAATAAGAGTACAAACGCTCCACCATGCGGTTCTAGTAGTAGTACTACTCGTACTACTGCGCTTGGCTCTTCGCCTCTTCGTGAAGTCGAACAATGATGGTACTCCGCATGTTGGGTACTACAGTGTATGCCTCTGACAATCTGACACCAAATGGACTGATGCATGTCCACCGAGGGTAGGTTGCATTAGTCAAAAGGCGTAAGTGAGCTTCACCTTGTCCTGCAAGCTTCTCCTCGTTCTGCGAGTTGACGGGACACACCAAAAAGTAGTGCTAGTCCATACTCCCTCCTTTCCGGTTAATATGGCTTAATCTTTTTTGCGGGTAAATGAGAGAGCTTTATTCATATATAAGCATTCTTAGGACGATCAGCCAAGACACTGGTCACTAGGAGGCGAGGTACCCCGCAAAAAAAGAACTAGGAAGCGAGGTGTTTCATCAAGCCAGCTCTCGGCCACATTCAAAGTGCAGCAAGCACGGTTCGCACGAAGATGCGCCGCAAGGTTTGCTGACCTGTTTACATGCTGAATAACGAAAAAAGAGGAAATATTACCAAGTGCTACTATTTGTAACAGGATACGAGCCAGAATTAAGCGAGAATTGTGGCGAGTGTTCCATGCAATCAACTTCCATTATCACATGCGAGAACCCTCGAAGAGAACCAAATGTGTTGAACATTGCTTTATCACATTTTAAAATTATAATAAGAGTGCACACGCTCCTCCATCCGGTTCCTAGTACTAGTATAGTACGTACCTTTATAGACTATAGTAGTAGTACTAGTACTAGTAAACTTTGCGCTTGGCTGTTCACCTATTCGGGAAGTCGAACAATAGTAGCACTAGTAGTATAGTGTATGCTTCTGGCAATCTGACACCAAATTAACTATTGCACGTCCACTGCTTGAGCGAGGGAGAGCTTGCATTAGTCAAAAGTTTCTCCTTGTCCTGTGAGCCACCGCACGCAAGCTTCTCCCATCCTGCAACCTTCTCCTCGTTCGGCAAGTTGACGGGACACAACAAAGTGATGCTAGTCCATACTGCCTCCTCTCCGATTAATATGCCTTAATTTCAAACGAGATAAATACACTGTCTGTCACTGTATATTTGTAAAAATACGGTCAGTGGACTTCATAATACGCTCATTGCGCTCAATATATATATTTTCCGGTGTTTATACGGTCACTAGCTCACCCTGACTGAGTATGTGTGTGCATGCATGTGTAGGTTGAGCACTTAGCGTGACCATGTGTGTTCCGTCGTGTGCTCGGACATGCATGCATTAGGGTTCACGCGCGTTTTTGCGTCCATGTGTACGTGTGACTGTTGCATACACGTAGGGGGAGTACGTGTAGGGGCCACTAAGGAGCAGTCAAATCATGCAGTAAGTTAGTCGGAAGAAGCAACCACCATTTCACTCTTGAATGACACGTATGCAATATAAAATGGTTGATATGGAGAGAAAAAGAAAACCACTATATATACACTAGCAGGAGCCTAAGCTACAAGCCTACTTGCTAAGGTTACTCTCTTCACAAGCATAGAACGACGGGCCTGATCCCGCAGCTAGGGGAAGGGAACAATGTTCTGCGTAGACGCGGTCGACATCGGCGAGGGAGAAAACCCACAGTCGGTGCATCCCAAGAGGGGGTCACCGCGGTATGGGCCGATGCCGCGTCCCAACCGCCCTTCTAGCTACAGCCCGACATCCTAGGTAGTCCATCTTCCTTTTGGAGCCGGCTTGCTCCACTGCTGTAGCTCCATCTCCATGTCGATCTTTCTCTACTTCTACTGGCTTCTACTTGTGATGAGTTTATGTCTCATGAACTAGTGCCAGTACTATTATTCTAATCACACTTCTTCAATATATTTGCCATCAGGGATGCTCAAGTCGATTTTAGTGGAACTGCACAAAAGCATCGTATGATCCGAGGGTGCCAGCCGTCTTTCCTTCGACATGTTCTACCTGGCCAGGGAATTAAATCATGTTTAGGGTTTAGGGTTTAAGTCGTAGTGACCCCATCAGTAGTTTATCTTTTGTACACGCTCTCACAACTTTTTTCTTTAGTTGTGAAGTAAATATTGGCTATGAGCTGTGAATCATTGAGATGCATCAGCATGTGTGTTAGTTTTCCTTTGTATTTGATGGAATGTTGTAACGGGGCAACCTTGGAATAGGAATGAAAATGGAGTGGAAAGTTTCCTTTTTTCCAGAGAAAAAATGGAAACGAAGAGAAACCAACGTTTCATTTCGTTGGATCGCGCCATCGAGCAAAACCAACATTTAAATCATGTCTGTCGTGTTCGTGTCTCATCCTCCTCCACGTCTCGACCCCACACGGTCGCTCAACATGCCACTCACCGCAAACCCAGTATACGATAACTTTCTTGCCTGCTTGTCGATGGATCACGCCATGGAGTACTAGCACTACTGGAAGAGATTGACGAGTTGGGGGAGGACAGCTAGCTGTAGCACGGGCTCCCAAGAACTTTTTACATGCATGTTGTAGCCGGCTATTGCAACCTTTGAACGCGGAGTAGCCGCGTGCACCCGGAAGCAGCGCGGGCGACGCTCTCTCGGCCGGCGCGCCGCTTCAATGCCGGCGCCAGTGAGAGGTCGTGTCTGCTCTGGCCGGGCATGAATGCGGCACTGACCGTTTCGGGCGGGAAGCACGCGCGAGTGATGAAGAGGGTTCGGGTTGGTCAGGACCGGCCATGGCAGTGGTCCGGACGTGCGCAAACAAGAGATGTTGTACGTTAATATTGATGCGTATATAATTAACAATGTAAATAATGTGCCAGTTGGACAAATATGATTGGAGATGGAGATGGAAATGGAATTTTACGTAAACACGGATATGCATGTCTATGTCTATGTGTGTGTGCGCGACGACTCTCGCGACCTGGAAGCGGGGGCGTGTTTTTTATTGAGTTTTCTTTCTTGGTACGTTAGAAAATCAGCTTGTCTAATTCACATCTAGATGCTATTTAAGGATATCACATCTAAGCTCCCACAAGTATATAATGTGGCAACAAGAAACAAAAAAACTAGGACAAAAAAAATAGACCACAAACAGAGTGGACATCAACTTAGATGTGACATAACTATGTCACATCTAGATGTGTCCTAGACGGGCCCTTAAAACATTGTCCGCCAGTTTTCGTTTCTTTTTTCCGGGAACGCGCGTATTCTATTTAAAACCACTGCTATGGAGAGATATTTTTACTCCATTATAGCCTCTTGTTTGATAGAGTTTCTCGCGTCTCGCTCTCTCACCCTCTCCATATCAAAACAAGATGACAGTGTCCACTCTATCTCTCTCCTCATGGGTGGTCACAGATCCGGCTGAATCCCGTCCGCTGCAGGAGGTGAGGAGGTGCAGCGTTGACGTTGTCGCCGTCGGCGACGGAGGGAGCCGATGCGCACCGTCCTCTCGGAGTCAGTGCTGGCGCGGACGAAGATCCTCCGCGCCCTTGTTCGCTGCCGTCGTGTCGGCAGATCCCGCCCGCCCGCCTAAATGACATCTCGCCCACCTGAGGTATAACTTCTTGTACTGGTCCAGCTCCTCAGGTCGCTGCGTGCGGGTTTTCTTCTATGCGACTACTCCCCAGCTCCCCATGCATAGTAGCTAGGGTTCGTCGGCTGGTCCAACATCACCTACTAGTACTATTATAGAGGAAATGCCACTCGAAAAGTTGTCCTGATTTATGCCTCGGTGGAGGTATACATGTTGTTTCGACAAAAAGTACATGGTGGTTGTGTGGTCATTGTCCATATGGTGGTAGTACTATCACTGGTTAAATGAAGAAATGCTTTCTTTCTTGGGTATCCGGGCTTAGTTCCCATCAAGATATAATTATGATGCTTCTGTTTGTTGGTGTACTTTTCATTAATTCTTATTGACAATTGAGATGTCGTTGCTAACCCTTTTTTATATTTTTGGAAACAGCGATGCGTGTCTCCGTACCCGGGCATGTCTTCCTCAATTTTAGTGGAACTGCACAAAATTGGATGGCCATTGTTGTTCCGCCTCACTGTCCTCTGCCACATGGTTCTTCCTTCCTTGAGCTTGATTACTGAGAAGAAAAAGAGCACAGTTAGGATTTGTCGAACTTCATAGGTGCCTCTCCCAAACTTGATGCCAAATGGATGATGCATCACCACGATGACCTATCGATGCTCATGGTTGCGCCTCATGGTTGCGTCGGTTGGTGAAGCTGATCAATTTTCAATGAAAAACAAGTTGTCTTCCATCAGTGCTCTTGGCTTGTTACGCACAAAGATGATATCCTTCGTCAGTTCACCTTGGGTGCGTTGGAGCCGCAGTTGTCTTTCACGTTGGTGCAATTTTATCAAACAATTTCTATCACCGTTTGTTTCATCCTCCTTTATCGGCAAGTAATTGTTTCCTATTTTGCCTCTGTTAAAACATGGGTATTGATTCAACTTGTTGCTATTGCGACATTTTGCTTTGCTACTCAAAACACTTATGTTTTAAGAGTATTTTGTGCAGTTCAACTTGAATGTCACACCGGTGACTTTGCTTAATTTTGGTGGAACTGCACAAAAGGATATCGAGATTTGTTTCCAGTCTTCATGGCGAGTTGTTTCAAATCTTGGTCTCAACCACATGATGTGCAGTGTGCTTTGAGATGTTGTGCTACTTGTTTTGGTACTATTTTAAATAAATGTTGAATTGAAGCTATTGTATTGCTGTCTTTTCCCATTAAGTAGTGAACAAATATGGGACCAACCCAGACATGATGCTTGTTGCTTTGTTACAACAAATTTAGCATCACCCCCTTTATAAGCCAGTAATTGATGCCACTCTCAGAATTAACTACTGAATCTTATTTCAAAACTGCAACACTTGTTAGGGATTGGCGGGATTACCATTTTTGTGGCCGCATGTTTCATCCTCCTTTATTAGCCAGTAATTGATTCCTTTTTTGCCTCTGTTTAAACAGGGATATCTATTCAACTTGTTGCTATTGCAACATTTTGCTTCTACGAAACACTTTGCTTGATTTGATTGGCAACCGCACAAAACGAGATTGGATTTCCTATTCGTGTTGGCAGATTAAGATTTTATCTGGTGTTCTCATGAAAGGTCGAGACAGCCTTCATCCACATGATTGTGGAGTGTGCTTTGAGATGTTGTGCTACTTGTATTGGTACTGTTTTAAATAAATGTTGAATTGAAGCTATTGTATTGCTGTCTTTTCCCATTAAGTAGTGAACAAAAATGGGACCAACCCAGACATGATGCTTGTTGCTTTGTTACAACAAACTCTGCATCACCCCCTTTATAAGTAGATGGAAGCACATATTGTTGTTGCTCCCACTCTCCCCTAGAACTTTTTATGCTTTTCGTTAATCTAATGCCGCTGGTAAAATTAAGCAATGCCACTCTCAGAATTAATTAACTACTGAATCTTAGTTCAAAACTGCAATACTTGTTAGGAATGGTACTATCCTGCTTTGTAGTTCTTTCTACATGTTTAACCAAGGTATTGTTAAGATAATGTCTGTGTTAAAATAAATCAGTTGCATTGTTTTAGGAATGGTACTTTTCTGCTTTGTCGTTCTTTATACATGTTGAAACAAGGCATTGTTAAGATAATGTCTCAGTCAATATGAATGAATCACTGCTGATGGAGAATTGCTACTCTCTGCTTTGTTTCCCATTAAGACAAGTCATCAACCATTATTTCTCGATAGTTGTTTCCCTTATACCTATTGTTGCTTACGGGATATCAAAATTAAAGCTCGGTTTTATTCTCGACTTGATTTTAGTTGAACTGCACAAAAGGAGCCAATGTGTCCAAGGCAAACTGCTGCGTTCTTTGGTCGATTGGTCATTCCACTTTGCGAAAGAAGCGATCACTTGTTTGCGGTACATTCTGAAGGAATGACCAAGAAGCTTTCTGAGTATTATGAGACACCGTGACATGACTAGTCTGCGAGATACCATTGGCAATTTAACAACCGTGGAGTGCCACAGGCAAAATGTGCCCAAACAAGTACAAGAAGCTACGAGGACTCCACGATCATAGGCATTACATATTTTGAATGGGAAAAGCTTGTCAAAGTTTGATCATTGATGTTAGCAAGAAGACGTTAGTTTAATATATTGGAATTGTAAAAACTTGTCAAAATTTGCTCATTGATGTTAGCCAGAAGACATGCATTTGATATTTTTGTGTGGGACGCCCTTGCTGTGAGCAGCATCGAGTGTTTTTTCCTATTCCTGTGTTTAGATTAGAAGTAAATAGTTACTCTGCTGAGATATTCCTGTGTTAAGAGTTTTTTCTGAATATTGTCTATGTAATGCCAGGCCTTGTGTTTGATTGCAAAGTTGAGCTTGGAATGTTGTGGCATGCGGCATCACAAGCTGTTCACCATGCCTCCTGAGAATAATGCTTCATATTGTTTTGCATGTCGATCTAATGCCAGTGATTTAATTGTTAAGAAGATCATCCTCTTCTGTTGTTTCCGTGCGTAAGAATTTCATCGTCTGATGTTTCATTCATAGCCTATACGACATGTCGGGTAGGTTAGACGTGAAACCATATGATCTTCCGACCAACTCATGATATTAGGCCGTGATTGGATCGTCATTTTCCAACCAAAACCGCTTGTAAACCGGCGCTTGTAAATTAAGCGAGATGGTCTCGGCGAAGGCGCTTGGTTGGTCGATTTCGACTAGTAAAATATCCGAAGTACTTCACACACGATAAAAACACTGAACGACACTCGGATGATTGCTAATCCAGCCGTTAGCTGTTGTTTCAGCCTTGCCCATGGATGGCATGATACGCACGTCGTGCATGTATTGTCTGGTAATGTCGTCCATATAGCAGTGCTCATAAAATATACACTGGTCTCTCAAACTACACGCGTAACCCGCCGGTTTTACTTACAGACCTTGGGCCCTCGGTTTCATTACGCCTGTATTTTAGGCGTTGTTTCCGATGACGAGTAAATTACACTTGTATGTTAATACATGTTTGAAATAAACCAGAGCTCCCAAGTGCGGCCTTACCGTTTCATGCCGTCTCAGTTTCTCAAAGGTGCTCATAGGTGTCCGATGATCCCGGCTTCCTGCATGAGCAGCGGGCGCTGTATCAGACCTCCGTAGGGCCTGCGAGGCCCTCTCCGTTGTCCTTCGAGTTGTTGCGCTCGCCGTGGCGCCGAGCATTGTTAACATGGTCAACAAACATGAGGATTCAGGAGATGACTTTATTTTTACTGGATGACACTAGGGACCCACTAGGGCCATAGCCGTACGTACGCAAGTGCCTCCTTATTATGTACAACTATATTATTTTTTTGCTTTCTCATGGTTTCCTGACATCACGGTCCCACACCATTGTCAACCTATGTAGTCAATATAATTGAGAGAATTGCACAAGGTGCGGCCGACAGCTGGGACCAAGCAGCTCGAGCAGTATTTGTGTTTTTGAGGCGTGAGCACTGCAGAGTTTTTCTTGGCGATGATTTCGTTGTTGTTCAGAGGAGAGCAGGGTATTAACTAGGCGGACTGTGGCCCGTCTAGCCCAGGCCAGATATCCAGCCTAGATACTAATTTTTTCAAGATGAAAATGGCTAGCCCAGCTATACGTCTTTTTGAGGAATACCCAGGCAAGGTCAACTTGTTATTCTCCGCCCCGTTGGGCTGCAAATCTTTCCTAGGAGGGATGCATTAGGTTTAACAGGAAAATGGACTTTAAAAAATAATAAATGGGATGTAATTATAAAAACTGGGTAGTAACTATAAAAAAATGCACCAAACACGAAATTAGTTTATAAGATATTATTTATGGATTTTGAAAATCTTAAATTTTCATTGTTACGCGCGCAATGTTTCGTTGGATTTTTATGTAATACAAATTTATATTTAATCTAACTAGAAATTTCGGGATAAAAACATTTCGGATCCCAACAAAATGTGGGAAATTTTATTGAATTCTATCTTCAACGGTTGGTTGAAATTATTAATCGTTGTCCTAGCTAGAAAATGGGTTGTACTTTTAACAAACTGTACATGGGCTGTTGTAAATTCCATTAGAATTCAAAAATGGGATGTACATTCTTACAAAACGCAAATGGGCTATAAGTTCTCTGCCACACACTTGTGGGCCTACTAAGTGACGCGTCCCCTAAAAATATAAGTTGACGCATATGCAAGGCTTTGTCAACTTATTATAATCAACACACGGTTCTAGCAGCAGTGGCTGTTGGATGTCTATCCAATGGATGTTGTGCTTCTTCTTCAATCTCGGATATTCTTAGCTTCGGAAGCCCAAAAAATGATTCCTCCCCCTGACATCAGAGGCGCACCGTTTTGGAGGCTGACCTGTGGGCCTACTAAGTTGGAGCGTACCAAGGGCTTTGTCAACTTAGTCAATATAAACGATTCTAGCTTCAGCGACCGTACAATGTCCATCCAACGACCGTAGTGCTTCTTCAACCTCTGGTCTTCTTGGTCCAGCCGCCCAAAGCAGCGCCGGCCGTGCCGCCGCCTCCTCCTCCCCGTGGCGGGTCAGGTGCCGGGAGGCCTCACCGCCCCATACTACTCCCACCGCTGCGGGCCATCCCTCCACTCGCCCACACCCTGTTATTCTCGCGGCGGCAACCTCACATCGCAACCGAACCAGTGAACCCTCGTACTCCTCTCCGCGCGGGCTTCCACTGCTGCGTCTTCCCCGGCTCCGCGTCGTCCCCCTTCCTAGGCGTCGCCGTCGTCCACCGCCCTGGTGCTCTCGGCGCGGCGTGGTCAACGTGGTCAACGACCGACTTCCATCGGAAGAGTCTCAGACGTGGAAAGGCCGCATTGGGTCCACGGCGGCCGCAATGAAGTGCCTCCTTATTACGCGCAAAATAATTATTCCTCCACCTGACAACAGGGACCCACCGGACGGGCCACCTTATTTCGCGAAAAAAAATGTTTCCTCCCTGACTGCTGGGACCCACCGGACGGGCCACCGTATTTCATGAAAAAAAAACGTTCCCCCCGCTGTCAGCTCGGACCCACCGGAAGTGCCTCTTTATTACGCACAAAAAATGAATACTCCCCCTGCTAGCTGGGACCCACCTTGGTGGGACGCTGACTTGTGGGCCTACTAAGTTGACGGGGACGGAGGGCTTTGTCAACTTAGTCAATATGAACGATTCTAGCTCCAATGACCGTACGATGTCCATCCAACGGCCGTAGTGCTTCTTCAACCTCTGGTCTTCTTGCTCCAGCCTCCCAAAGCAGCACCGGTCGTGTCGCCTGCTCTTGCCTCCCGTGGCCGGCTGTGCTGCCGCAGAGGCCTCACCGCCCCCTACTATTCCCACCGCTGGCCAGGCCCAGCGGCGACGGCACCCTCACATCGCAGCCGAACGATTGAACCCTCATACTCCTCTCCGCGTGGGCATCCACTGCCGCGTCTTCACCGGCTTCGCGTCGTCCCCTTCCTCGGCCTCGCCGTCGTCCACCGCCCTGGTGCTCTCGGCGTGGCGTGGTCAACGTGGTCAAGGAACGACTTCCATCGGACGTGGACTGTACGTGGAGAGGCTCACAGCTGGGTCCACGGCCGCAGCAAGGAAGTGCCTCCTTTTTACGCGAAAAATAATGATTCCTCCACGTGACAGCAGGGACCCACCGGACGGGCCACCGTATTTTGCGAAAAAAAAATGTTTCCTCCTCACTGCTGGGACCCACCGGACGGGCCACCGTATTTCATGAAAAAACGTTCCCCATTGTCATTTCGGACCCACCGGAAGTGCCTCTTTATTACGCACAAAAATGAATACTCCCCACTGGCTGGGACCCACCTTGGTGGGGCGCTGACTTAATGGGCCTACTAAGTTGGCGGGGGCGGAGGGCTTTGTAAACTTAGTCAATATGAGCGATTCTAGCTCCAATGACCGTACGATGTCCATCCAACGGCCGTAGTGCTTCTTCAACCTCTGGTCTTCTTGCTCCAGCCTCCCAAAGCAGCGCCGGTCGTGTCGCCTACTCTTGCCTCCCGTGGCCGGCTGTGCTGCCGCAGAGGCCTCACCGCCCCCTACTATTCCCACCGCTGGCCAGGCCCTGCGGCGACGGCACCCTCACACCGCAGCCGAACGATTGAACCCTCATACTCCTCTCCGCATGGGCATCCACTGCCGCGTCTTCACCGGCTTCGCGTCGTCCCCTTCCTCAGCCTCGACGTCGTCCACCGCCCTGGTGCTCTCGGCATGGCGTGGTCAACGTGGTCAAGGAACGACTTCCATCGGACGTGGACTGTACGTGGAGAGGCTCATAGCTGGGTCCACGGCCGCAGCAAGGAAGTGCCTCCTTTTTACGCGATAAATAATGATTCCTCCACCTGACAGCAGGGACCCACCGGACGGGCCACCGTATTTCGTGAAAAAAGTTTCCCTCCTGACTGCTGGGACCCACCAGCTACACCTTCGCACGCAAGGAAGTGTGTCCGAAAAAAAAACGATTTGCCCCCCTGACTGCTGGGACCCACCAGCTACATCTTCGCACGCAAGGAAGTGCGTCCGGGCAAAAAAAAACCAAAATGATTCGCCCCCCTGACTGTTGGGACCCACCATCTACATCTTCGCAGGCAAGGAAGTGCACGGCGGTCGGGACCCACGCCGAAGCGTACGTAGCGTTGTCATTCTGGTTGCGAACGTGTACGTACATATATACTGGTCGATGTAGAGGTGCGCACGTGTTGTAGTAGAGGCGTGTACGTGTCATAGTAGAGGCGCGCACGTAGCATGTACACGTACGTACAGCGGCCAGGGTGCAAGAAAGGAAATAGGGCCACGTACGTACATATGGGCGGGGTCTCGAACACCTACTCGCGCATACATACGGCCAGGGCTCGTGTACATGGCTCGGACGGAACGGAGAAACAGCATCGTCGTCGTGTTCATGGGGAGGCAACGGAATGCGTCGTGTTCATCGGGAGGCAACGGAACGCGTGGGAGCCTACCGGCTGGGTCAGAACGGAATGCGTGGTCGTGTTCATCGGGAAGGCTTGGACGGAACAGGCGATGGAAACGAGGCCTCGCGTACTGCAAAACGGAGGAAACAGACCTCCTACATTCGGAACAGGGTCCTTTGATCGGGAGGGGTGTGGCGTACCGCAAAACAGAGGAAACGGACCTCCTACGGTCGAAAGGGGGGTCCTGTTGATCGGGAGGGGTGTGGCGTGCCGCAAAACGGACAAAGCGGACCTCCTACGGTCGAAACGGGGGTTCTGTTGATCGGGAGGGATGTGGCGTACCGCAAAATGGACAAAACAGACCTCCTACGGTCGAAACAGGGGTCCTGTTCATCAGGAGGGGTGTGGCGTACCGCAAAACGGGACTCCACGGGATACTGTTCATCTCCACCGTCGACCTCCTCCAGCCTCCACGGGCTCCTGTTCATCTAGCCTCCACCACGCGCTACTCCACCGGCTACTGTTCAACCACCCCTCCACGGGCACCCCTCCACCATCTACTGTTCATCCAGCCCTCCACACCACGGGGTCCTGTTCAACCACCCCTCCATGGCCACCCCTCCACTGTCTACTGTTCATCCAACCCTCCACACCACGGGGTCCTGTTCATCCAGAGGCAACGCCACCGCTCACTGTTCATCCAAACCCCCTCCCCCGCAATGCTCACTGTTCATCCAATCGATCGGCTTCAGTTAGCAGCAGTAGCGAAGGAATCGCTGGATCAGGTTCAGTTAACAACCATCGATCGATCGCTCGGGTTCGATGTCGTAGCTGCAGCGGTCTGTCGCTTTCGGGTTCAGCTAGAGCCCAACGCCCGCTTCGGGTTCGATTAGAGCCCAATGCCTCGCTTCGGGTTCGATTCTGACCAATGCCTCGCGCGTGTCACGAGAAAATGCGCATCGCTCGGCCCCCGACCTCCCACCGTAACCGGCAACTCCCCGAAATTTTCCACGCCCTCGCTTCTACCATGGTTTTTTCCGTCATGGACGGCCCAAAGAATGTCATGCAGCTGCGTCTCCGGCCCGCCACGGGAAAAAAGCCCATTTTCATCATGATTTTTTGTCACGGTAAGGAGCCCACCACATCTATGATGATAGCGGGTTTTGTCACAATTATCGTCATAGAAGTGTCATATGTATGACAGAAATTTTTTTCGTTCGGCCCAAAATGTCACGGATGTGTCTTTTTTTGTAGTGATACACGTGAGCCAAAAGGCGCAAACGGTCCCGGGCCAGGTAAGGTGGCACCCGTGGGAATACCGTGCATGAGGCTATAAAGTGATATGATGTGTTACATGCTAGATTGGTGTGACTTAGGATCGGGGTCCTGGCACCTATATAAAACGGAGGGTTTAGTCCACAGGCAGAATCATAATATTTATAGGCTAGACAAGCTAGGGTTTAACCATTACGATCTCGAGGTAGATCAACTCTTGTAACCCCTATACTCATCGAATACAATCAAGCAGGACGTAGGGTTTTACCTCCTTTAAGAGGGCCCGAGCCTGGGTAAATATTGTGTCCATTTGTCCATTGTTACCATTGATCCTCAGACGCATAGCTTGGGCCCCCCTACCTGAGATCTGCTAGTTTTGACACCGACAACCAGCTTCTGCCAATGTGGGTATCTCTACTTAGATTCAATTAGCACCTCACTGACATAGTAAACCGGCCGTTGAACTGGGTACTCCTTTCCGGCTTCCTTGCGCTCGGCAACAATTGCCACACCGACAGCCTTACTGTTAGCAGCCACATGTAGCAACAATGGCTCTTTCTCAATAGGATCTACAAGAACTGGCGGCTCAGCCAACCGTCTTTTAAGTGCCTCAAACGCCTCATTAGCAGCATCACTCCAAACAAAACGATCTGTTTTCTTCATCATCTGGTACAGAGGAATAGCCTTCTCTCCCAGGCGGCTTATAAACCGGCTTAACCTGCAATACGACCCGCCAAATGCTGGACATCGTTGACACACGCCAGCTTAGCCAATGAAGTGATAGCTTTGATTTTCTCCGGGTTAGGTTCAATACCTCTTTCAAAGACCCAAGATCTTGCCTGCAGACACACCAAAGACACATCTGGCCGGGTTAAGCATCATTTTGTAGACCCAAAGATTATCAAAGGTCTCTTTTAGGTCATCAAACAGAGTCTCCTTCTTCCTAGGCTTCACAACAATATCATCTACATAAGCATGAACATTACATCCAATCTGATTATGAAAGCGGCTTCTGGACACAACATTGATAAGTCACCTGGGCACTTTTGAGCCGAAAAGGCATAGACACATAGCAGAAAGCTCCAAAAGGTGTGATAAAAGCCATCTTCTCTTGGTCTTTGACTGCCATCTTGATCTGATGATAACCAGAACAAGCATCTAGGAAACATAAACGCTCACAACCCGCCATGGCATCTATGATCTGATCAATACGGGGAAGAGCAAAAGGATTAGTTGGGCAAGCTTTGTTGAGGTCTGTATAATCCACACACATACGCCAAGTGCCATTTTTCTTAAGTACCAGCACCGGATTAGCCAACCACTCAGGGTGAAAAACTTCAACGATGAACCCAGCTGCCAAGAGTCAGGCCACCTCTTCTCCAATGGTCTTTCGTCTCTCTTCATTAAAACAACGAAGGAATTGCTTGACCGGCTTAAATTTAGGATCAATATTGAGAGTGTGCTTAGCGAGTTCTCTCGATACACCCGACATGTCTGAAGGCTTCCATGCAAAGATGTCCCGGTTCTCATGGATGAACTCGATGAGCGCGCTTTCCTATTTCGGATCCATATTAGCACCAATAGTGAACTATTGAGATGAGTTGCCAGGGATAAAGTCAACCTGCTTGGTATCCCCCGCCGATTTAAACTTCAACAAAGGGTCTTGCTCTGTGGTTGGCTTCTTCAACGGAGTCATGTCAGCCGGGTCAACATTATCCTTATAATACTTAAGTTCCTCTGTAGCACAAGCAGACTCAGCATAAGCCGCATCACCTTCTTCGCACTCCAAAGCAATCTTTCTATTACCATGAACCGTAATGGTACCTTTATGCCCTGGCATCTTAAGTTGTAGATACACATAACAAGGTCGTGCCATAAATTTGGCATAAGCTGGTCGTCCAAACAAAGCATGATAAGGGCTCTTAATTTTGACCACCTCAAACCACAACGTCTCTGCCCTGTAATCATGGTCATCACCAAAAGCCACCTCCAAGGCAATCTTACCAACTGGGTATGTCGATTTACTAGGTACCATGCCGTGAAAGACTGTAGAAGATGGCTTAAGATGTTTGTCAGTCAAATCCATATGACAAAAAGTATCATAATAAATGATATTGATGTTGCTGCCTCCATCCATGAGCACTTTAGTAAACTTATAACCCCCAACTGGAGGAGCTACCACTAACACCAGCTGACACGGATTGTCAACCCGGGTGGGTGATCCGCATGACTCCATACGATTGGCTGCTCTGACCACCTTAAGTATCGAGGCACCGCCAGCTCAACTGTATTAACCGCGCGCTTATGAACCTTTTGCTCTCACTTACAAAAGCTTGTGGTGAAAACATGATATTGGCCAATGTTAAGCTGCTTAGGATTACTCTGATACCCTGACTAATGTTGCTGGTTATTTCGATTGGGCTGCCAATTATAACCACTCTGATTACCCTGTCCCTGATATCCAGAGTTTGAGCCGCCGCCCCCAAAGTCGGGGCAATGAGAGCCAGATCCTGACCCACCGTGCGGGCCGTTATTGTTATTATGATCCTTCCACAAGTGAGTTGATGGACTATCCGGAAGACTATGATTTGTGCAAGGCTCATTTAGCATTGCCTCCAAGTTGAATTTTGTCTCTCCAAACTGCGGCCTGCCCTTACAGCGCTGAGTATTATGCTACGCATTGGTGTTGGCCACAAAATCTGACCCGCCATCCAATTGCTTACGTTTACCATTGTTGCCCTGATTCTGCCCTATCATATTATGCCGATATCCCTTTCCATTGCCATTCTTCTTCCCCTTGCTGGACTTCTCCTCATTGGACCCAGGGTCCTTAGTGTTGTCTAAGTCGGCGTATTTGATAAGAGCCACCATGAGCTCTCCCATGTCATTGCAATGACGCTTAAGCCGCCCTAACTTCTGCTTGAGGGGGAGAAAACGACAATTTTTCTCCAGAATTAGAATAGCAGAACCGGCGTTGATGCTATCCGATGAATGGATAACAGCCGAGACCTGGCGCACCCAGTGGTGGGCCGACTCATCCTCGCACTGGACACAAGCATCCAGGTCGATGATCGACAGGGGCTGCTTGCACATATCTTTGAAATTCTAAATAAAACGCGCCTTCAACTCAGCCCATGAATTGATGGAGTTGGCAGGCAACCCCTTCATCCAAGTTTGAGCCGGCCCATCCAACATCATGGTGAAAATTTTGGCACACACAACATTGTTAACATCCAGCATCTCCATGGCCAGCTCATAGCTCTCAATCCAAGCCTCAGGTGGTTGATCAGCTGCGTAATTAGGAACCTTACAAGGACCCTTAAAATCTTTGGGTAGTCGCTCGTTTCACAGAGCCGGCACTAGACAGGGCACTCCAACTGTCCTAGAGGTCATCCCAGCTTCTATAGACAGAGAAGGGTTTAACTGAGGCTGTTGATGAGCTGATAATCGAGCCGCCAGCTCTACCTCTTGGCGTGCTCTAGCCTGATCCGTCAGGACCTGAACATTATTATCACCATGGGGCGGGTTATGCCCATAGGGCAGGTTACGACGCCATTCACTACTAGAAATCGCCGACGACTCAACATGCCGGTTGTAGCTTTGGCTCTGATGCAGATTTGAATGGATTTGCTCGAGGCTATAGGAGTAAGCTGCCTGCTGAGCAACCGCCATCTAAAGAAGTTCCACAGCGTTCCAAGCCTCTATCGCAACAGGAGACTCGCCTTCAATGGGAAGAGCCGACAGCCGTGAAGCCGCAGCAATCATGTTATCCAGCGGGTTTGAGTAATGACCCGGAGGTGTTGATACTCACTGAGGCGGGGTTAAATCTACACGGGGCGGGTCTGTTATGCGGGGCTGAGCCGCCGCTCCGGTCACAGGCGCCTTAGCGGCACGGGTCGCACCGGGCGGGTTACTTGGTCCTGCGTCCGGCGTAGTGAAGAGATTCCTTCCCTCAAACTGTGGAGGCAAACTGCTCTGGTGCCTCCTCCATAGGACAGCATTTGATGCATTCTGGTCCAAACTTAAACGAAAGGCTCAGCGCGTATCCGCTGCGTCTCAGCCTCCAAGGCAGCTCGCTCTATTGGCATCCTGACATTCCCTGCATTAAGCTCCTCTCTAGCCTTGGCTACTGTCGGTGTCAAAACCGGCGGATCTCGGGTAGGGGGTCCCGAACTGTGCGTCTAGGCGGATGGTAACAGGAGACAAGGGAAAGGATGTTTTTACCCAGGTTCGGGCCCTCTCGATGGAGGTAAAACCCTACTCCTGCTTGATTAATATTGATGATATGGGTAGTACAAGAGTAGATCTACCACGAAATCAGAGAGGCTAAACCCTAGAAGCTAGCCTATGGTATGATTGTTGTTCGTCCTACGGACTAAAACCCTCCGGTTTATATAGACACAGAGTAGGTTACAATGGTAGGAGATCTACATATCCTTATCGCCAAGCTTGCCTTCCACGCCAAGGAAAGTCTCATCCGGACACGGGACGAAGTCTTCAATCTTGTATCTTCATAGTCTAGGAGTCCGGCCAAAGGTGATAGTTTGGCTATCCGGACACCCCCTAATCTGGGACTCCCTCAGTAGCCCCCGAACCAGGCTTCAATGATGACGAGTCTGGCGCGTTGATTGTCTTCGGCATTGCAAGGCGGGTTCTTCTCCAAATTCCATATACTTGTCGAATAGTGTCCGGCTTCTGATAAATGCTGCGCTCGTTGGCTTCCACGCCCAATAATGGCCATCTTCCACGTGTCAAACGAATGCGAAAAGCCAGGGTATCTTTAGATTTACCCCCCTAGTTGTGCAAATGAGCCGCCTATAAAAGAGACGGGGATCTAGATCTGAATCACACCATCCTCCCTCCGCGAGCATTCATCAGAGCGCCTCTGACAAAAATCCATTCCATCATGGACAGTCGACGCGGCTCCTCCTCTCGCGCTCCCATCCCTTAGCCTGGAGATTGGGAGAGATGCTCAGTCCCGCACAGTGAGTTAGTGACGCTCCAAACCAAGGGATTTCTTCCCCCAGCCTTTATGGTTCCGGTTTGACCCGGACTCGCCACCTACAAGGGCGGAAAGCAGGCGGAGAGCATCCCCAATCCCTCCAAAGGAGAGCGGGTATGCTTCGTCTCTTATCTGATAAGAGGGCTCGGATTTCCAATTCATCCGTTTCTCTGGGGCTCTGAGTTCTATGGCCTCCAGTTGCACAACCTTCGCTGCCTCCATTCGCATATTTCGGGCTTCGTGGCCCTTTGCGAGCTATTTTTGGGCATTGAGGCTCATTTCGTGCTGTGGAAGAGATTGTTTTGCCTTGTACCCCGTTCTCATGAGGGGTCAATATATCAAGTGGGCGGAGTCGAACTATGGCGCATCGCCGGGACCGGATATCTATCCGGAATCCCGAAGAAGGCGTCTGAAGACTGGCCTTCGGAATGGTTTTACATGGAAGACGTCCCGCTGCCGGATCCCATTCGGACCGGCCTCCCGGAGTTCAGTAATGCTCCTTTGAAGAAACGCCTAAGCTGGCGCCCGCGGAGCCCCGAAGGGAAAATGACAGGGATGTCCTCTACCTGATGAGTTGAATAAGGTTATTAGCTCATTTCAGCCTGACTATGATCGGAGTCATGGCCACATGCATTATGCGGGGGGTGCAGCTGCTCCAGTATAGGGGCCACCCCATGTGGGATATCAACGGGGAGGATGATGCCACCCGCCATGGCCGTAAGGGGCCGGGATCGGTCGCTGATCTGGTGAAGATCTTGTCCGGCCTGTACAAAGGGGAAAAGGAGGATTTTCTCCGTGTTGGTCCACAGAACGGATTTTCTATGAACAATCCTCGAAGCTGGGTAAGCGGACATTTCTTTTTGCCTATCCGATCCCGATTCCCATGGTTAAGTATCTCATTTTGCGATTTCGACGCAGGAACTGCGCCGGGCCATAGAGGATATACACAGCCCGCCTCCACAACCCGAGGATCCGGAATGGTCCCTCGATCCGGCCTCCGAAGAGGATCCGGACATAAAGGTGGAGCTGATCGATGGGGTGTTCTACCAACTTAGCATCGACAATGCTTTGGTCGCCATTATGGTCGACTACCCCGGAATACTTCCAGCTTCCCAGGTAACTGTGACCGAAGTCCTGATACCATGACCCATCCGTGCTTATTTCTGATCACCGCATACCAATGGTGTTCCGCAGGAGGTGACTTTGAGGCGGGAAGCCGAGCCCGCGGCTGCTAGCCAACAAGGGGCAGCTCGGCCCAGCAGGCAGAAAAGAAGTGCGGTGCGGATCGAGACGTCGCCGCAACGGTATGGCGCGCCACCGTGTTTCAAGGAAAGATTCCGGGAAGGCATACTAACGCTCGTGATTTTTTCAAGAAAAAGAGCGCTCGCCGGACTGAGTCCGGAGAGGTTGCCAATCGAGCCTCCGTCAGCCAGGTCCGGAAGGGGAGGCGAACACAAGGCGCGCGTCGGATGCTCCTCCAACGGAGGATGCCGACAGATTGTCCCCCACCAAATCTGAGGTGGAGAGCGCCATGAATCATAGGCGCCGCCGGACAATTCTTCGTGACGCATGTTTCTCCCAAGAGGCATTGAATGCCTTTAATTCGGGAGATGCGCACCTCCGTGCCGCTCAAGATGGTCTAGCCAGAGCCACGGAGCAGTATGTGAAAGACATATGGGTGAGGAATTCTGACAGTTATATATGCCAGTAGCCCCCGAGACTTAAAATAGTTAGAATGACTGATTTAAGGATCATTTGTTATGCAGGATCTTACAGAAAAGAATACCCAACTGTCCCAGGAGCTTCAAGAGTGCAAGGCCCAACTTGAGGCCGCACTAGCTGCGACACGGGAAGCCACGGCGACCCCCTCTGGTAATATACGCTTTAAAAGAGAAGTAGTTTGCGAAGTGCGGCGTGTGTATAAGTCTGACAATAACATTGCAGATGGCGCTGGGGTAGATCCGGACAAGCAACAGCTCCAGTGATGGTTAAAAGCCGGCAAGAATGTGCTAACAAGGGTGCGGCAAGAGAAAAATAACCTCCAAGATGCCAACTCCCAGCTAGGCGAGGAACTAAAAGATGTTCATGCCCAGCTGTCTGACTCCGTTAAGGAGAATCAGCGGCTTCGTCGAGGCATTTTCAGTAAGTGCTTGAACGAACCTTAAAAAAGAGTTCGGCGAGGAAGTCGACTAACAGAAATATGTCTGTAGGTGTGCTCACAGGTCGTCCTGCAGAGGAAATGCCCGGTTCAATGGGTGACCTACTTCCCGAGCTGCTTGAATCGCACGAACGAGTTCGGCGGTGATGAGCGTCGCCGCCTGTGCCTTGTGGCCATCCATCTCCCTACCCGAAGGCCTTGGAGAGCTTGCAGAGAAGCTTCAGGGAGCACGGCGACGCTTCCGGCTATGGAAGATATCAGCTTGCCGTCAAGGCGCCAGGGAGGCCTGGGCCATGGTAAAGACGCGGTACACGAAGGCTGATCCAAACCACATGGCCGAGGTCAGACCTGTGGGACCCGATGGGAAGGAGATCCCTATGAGCTTAGTGTACGGCCAAGTAGAGTTGGCCGCAAAGTATTCCCAGCGGGACTGTAAACTAGACAGCCTATTAGATGGTATTGAAGAGGAATACAATGAGTCAATTTGACTATGAAATTTAAAATGACATGTAAAATGCCTTCTAGCCAGATTGTATATCGTTTGTCGTAGCAGACCTTTTCGCTTCAACTTCGGGACCCGACGGTCCGGAGTGTGTCCGAATACCCTCGCGGTTATATAAAAAACAGGGGCATGCATGGAGACCAGGCGTAGGGGTCATTAGTGCTTTATCAGACAAGTGCCCAACTAGTTATGTTATATTACATGGTTAGTAAGAAACATCTTCCAGGGAGAATAGTTCCGTTAGGGGTTCCTTTCCCTGGGAGGCATGCCCTTGTCCGGACTGCGAAAAAAGCAGAAAAACATCTGGGGGCAGATAAATGAATAAGTAAGAATTCATCTTTTAGTTCACCGACCGAATATTCCCTTAAGAACGCTAGCTTTCGGCTTCACCCAGTCTGAGGTACACGTCCGGCTGACCCGGCGGTAACAATCGCAGAGGTGCTCCCTTTACCACCTAGCCAAACAATCGGGAACGTAGGGGTAAGCACAGGAGCCAGGCAACCCAGCTTGGCCAAAACTTAAGTCATATCAATGCATATAATGGTGAATAAAAAGGTACATGCGGAAGTGTGACACATGTGTTGGGCATAAAGCTCGTATAAATAAGCTTCTATTAAAGAAGCCCCCAGGTATAATGAGCGTGAGTAGCACGTCAAGTGTGTGCGAACAATGCGCAAATGAGCCTCCAAAGGTTTTAAGAAAAAGGGGGAGAAGGAGAGAAATAAAAGACAGCTAAAAAAATGTAGACAAAGGAAGGAGACGAACTCAGAGTCCGGCGCTAGGAGTAGAATCTTCGGAGACGGGCTGCGTTCCATGGGTTCGGCTCGAGTCGGTTATCCGATGCGTTTCGCAGAAGGTACGCTCTGCCGGTCAGGACTTGGTTGATGATGAAGGGACCTTCCCATTTGGGCTTGAGTTTGTCATTTTTCTTGTCCGGCAGGTGTAGAACTAGTTCGCCAACATTGTAAGTTTTGGCCTATACTTCTCTGCTTTGATATCTTCGAGCCTGCTGTTGATAGAATGCGGAACGAGCTTTTGCCACGTCGCGCTCCTCCTCTAAGGCGTCCAAACTATCCTGCTGATCCAGCTCGGCTTCTCTTTCTTCGTACATGCGCACTCGAGGTGAGTCATGAATTATGTCGCAGTGCAAAACTGCCTCTGCGCCGTATACCATAAAAAATTGTGTGAATCCGGTAGTGCGATTCGGCGTGGTCCGCATCCCCAGTCTGGTCGAGCTCCTCTACCCAAAGTCGTGTTAGATTCCTTGAGGGACCGCACTAGTCTGGGTTTAATGCCGCTCATGATTAGACCATTTGCTCGCTCGACTTGACCGTTAGTTTGAGGGTGATAGACTGAAGTGTAGTCGAGCTTGATGCCCATGTTTTTGCACCAGAGTTTAACCTCGTCGGCCGTGAAGTTCGTGCCGTTATCAGTGATGATGCTATGGGGGACGCCGTAACGGTGTACTACCCCTGATATGAAGTCTATCACGGGTCCGATTCGACCGTCTTAACTGGCTTGGCCTCTATCCATTTGGTGAATTTATCCACCATGACCAATAGGTATTTTTGCTTGTGGGTTCCTCCTTTAAGGGGTCCAACCATGTCAAGCCCCGCACATGACGGCGGTGATGGGTATAGTTTTGAGGGCGGTGGGTGGCATGTGGCTCTGATTAGCAAACAGCTGGCAACCGACGCATCGTTGGAGTCCTGAGCGTCTGCCCGGGCCGTTGGACAATTAAATCCTGTATAGAAGGCCTTGCCTACAAGGGCCCGGGCTGCAGCGTGGTGCCCACTGAGTTCGGAATGAATTTCAGCCAGAAGATTTCGCCCTTCCTCTTCGGAGATACACCTTTGAAGGACTCCGGTTGTGCTTTTCTTATAAAGCTCTCCCTCATGGACCTTATAGGCTTTAGATCGCCGTACTATGCAGCGGGCCTCGTTTTAGTCCTCGGGAACTTCCGGCCTAGTTAAGTAGGCTAGGAATGGTTCGGTCCACGGGGCAATGACTGCCATTATTTTGTGGGCCGAAGGTGTTATTTCATTGGCAGAACCATCGATTGTGTCCGAATGTTCGGTGTCGGGCGTTGCGGTTGGGTCCGGATTGTTGTTTCCGGACTCCCCTTCCCATAGTACGGATGGCTTGAAAAGCCGCTCCAGGAAGATGTTGTGAGGGACGACATCGCGCTTTGCACCGATGCGTGCCAATACGTCCGCCGTCTGGTTATTATCCCGGGCTATATGGTGAAATTCGAGCCCTTCAAACCGAGCTGACATTTTTAGGACGGCGTTACGGTAAGCTGCCATTTTCGGATCCTTGGCGTCGAAGTCTCCATTTATTTGGGATATCGCGAGGTTCGAATCCCCGCGCACCTCTAGGTGTTTAATGCCCATGGAGACCGCCATCCGGAGGCCATGTAGAAGGGCCTCATATTCGGCTGCATTGTTGGAGTCTGTGTACAATATCTGGAGTACGTATTGGACTGTGTCGCCGGTTGGGGACGTCAAGACGACGCCAATGACCCAGTGCCGCCAACATTTTGGAGCCGTCGAAGTGCATGATCCAATTGGAATATGCGTCGTACTCTTTAGGGAGTTCGGCTTTAGTCCATTCGGTGACGAAGTCAGCCAAAACTTGCGACTTGATAGCTCGCCGTGGTTTATAGGTTATGTCGAATGGGAGGAGCTCGATTGCCCATTTGGCAATCCGGCCCGTTGCGTCGCGGTTGTTTATAATGTCATTAAGAGGTACTTCGGAGGCTACTGTTATCGAACACTCATGGAAGTAGTGTCGCAGCTTCCAGGATGCCATGAACACCGCATACGCTATCTTTTGATAGTGTGGATACTGGGACTTGCATGGAGTTAGGACAGTGGACATGTAGTAAACTGGTTTTTGAAGAGGGAACTTGTGTCCGTCCGTTTCTCGTTTGACGACGAGCACCGCGCTTACAACTTGATGTGTTGCCGCGATATATAATAACATTGGTTCGCCCATGTTGGGCGCGGCCAGGACCGGATTTGTTGCCAATATGGCTTTTATTTCTTTGAGTCCAGCCGTGGCAGCATCCGTCCACTCGAAGTGTTCGGTGCGCCGGAGGAGGCGATAAAGGGGTAATGCCTTTTCTCCCAAACGGGAGATAAAGCGGCTTAGAGCCGCCACGCATCCAGTCAATTTTTGTATTTGTTTGAGGTCTTTTGGGATATCCAATTGTGACAGAGCTCGGATCTTGGCTGGGTTTGCTTCTATTCCTCTACCGGATACAATGAAGCCCAAGAGCTTTCCGGCTGGTACGCCAAAAATGCATTTTTCCGGGTTGAGCTTAATGTCATATGTTCGGAGATTGTCGAATGTGAGCCTCAAGTCGTCTACTAGAGTTTCCACGTGCTTGGATTTGACAACCACATCGTCTACGTATGCCTCCACTGTTTTGCCGATCTGGTTTGCCAGACATGTCTGAATCATGCGCTAATATGTTGCGTCAGCGTTTTTGAGCCCGAAGGGCATTGTGTTGAAGCAGAATGGGCCGTATGGAGTGATGAATGCCGTTGCGGCTTGGTCTGGCTCCGCCATCTTGATTTGGTGGTAGGCGGAGTATGCATCGAGGAAGCACAATGAATCGCGCCCTGCGGTAGCATCGATAATTTGATCGATGCGGGGGGGGGGGGGGTAGGGATCCTTTGGGCAAGCCTTGTTAAGGTCCTTGAAGTCGACACATAGGCGCTAGGATTTATCCTTCTTTGGTACCATCACCAGGTTTGCTAGCCAGTCCGGATATTTTATATCTCTGATGAATCCGGCTTCCAATAGTTTGGCTAGCTCCTCTCCCATTGCATGTCTCTTGGGTTCAGAAAATCGCCGAAGAGCCTGTTTGACTGGCTTGAATCCTTTTAAGATATTTAGGCTGTGCTCGGCCAGCCGGCGTGGGATTCCTGGCATGTCTGAAGGGTGCCAGGCAAAAATGTCCCAATTTTCCCATAGGAATTCTTGTAGTGCGGCGTCTACATTGGGGTTTAACTGTGCCCCAATGGATGCCGTCTTTGTAGGGTCCGTTGGATGGACTTGGAATTTGACTATTTCGTTCGCTGGTTTAAAAGAGGTGGACTTGGATCTCTTATCGAGTATCACATCGTCCCTGTTCACCGTGGAGCGTAACGCCGTGAGTTCCTCGGCCGCTAGGGCTTCGGATAGTGCCTCGAGGGCTAGTGCGGCTGTCTTATTTTCGGCTCGGAGTGCTATGTCCGGATCACTGGCAAGAGTGATGATTCCATTGGGCCCGGGCATTTTGAGCTTCATGTACCCGTAGTGGGGTATAGCTTGAAAAATTGTGAATGCCTCTCGCCCTAATAAAGCGTGATATCCGTTGCTGAACGGGGCCACTTGGAACGTGACCTCCTCAGACCTGTAATTGTCCGTGAGCGAACACCACATCCAAGGTAATTTTTCCTGCAGCGTGCTTCCCGACTAGGGATTATTCCTCTAAAGGTTGTGCTGCTTCGCTCAATGCGGCTCTAGTCTATTTCCATTTTTCGAAGGGCTTCCTCGTAAATGAGGTTTAATCCACCGCCGCCATCCATGAGTACCTTGGTAAGGCAAAAGCCGTCCACTATTGGACTGAGGACCAATGCGGCTGGTGCTCAGGCTGTTCGGAATTTAGGTTAAATCCTTGGCGTTAAAGGTAATAGCCGTGTCACTCCATGGATTTATTGTTGCTACTTGGTAGACTTCGGCAAGGCTGCGGAGTGTTCGTTTTCGCATATTATTTGATGCGAAAGTCTCGAAGACTGTTAATACCGTGCTGGTATTGCTGGGCTGGTTCTCTGGAGCTACAAGCTCTTCGCCACTTTTGGCCACCTGCCATAGTATCCAACATGCTCGAAGGCTATGAGTTGGAGTGGAGCCCTCTGTACTATGAACTTTGCAGGGTGCATTGAGCCATCCCTCCAGTACGGTTCCGTGCACTTTAGGGGTTTTTTGCTTTTTGGTATTTAACCTAGGTGCCTGGCGATGATGCACCCTTTTATTTCGGACTAGGGTTGTATTCGGAGCCGAATTATCCCAAAATTTGGTTTCGGTTTTCCAGGCGCTCTCCATCGCACAGTACTTTCGTACTATGGACACCAAGTCGGCAAAGCGTGTAATTTCACGACGACTTATGGCGTTTAGGATTCCTTGTCCGTGCAATTATTGCGAGAAAAGTGAAATTATGTCTTCCTCGCGGCGATCCTTTATCCTGTCCATAACCAGGAGGAATCGCCCAGTAATGGTGTACTGTTTCAGCGGGCTCTTGCCGGATTCGGGATAGATCGCTTATGTTTGGGTGGGCGGGTGGAATTAAATTCGGAACCCCGTCCAATCTAAGACTCAACGGCCGAAGAGTTTCCGAACTTGGAAGCTTGGGTTTTTGGATATTGTCCAATGAATCCAGCCCGCTGCCTGACTTTAGGTTCAGGACTTGATCGACGTCTGTCCCTCCGCGGGAATCCGGCATGGAGGGGTCACAAATCCGGACATAGCTTGTCCTTAATATAGAAGAAGGGTCGCCGTACTGTTCCTCCACCACAGCAACATGGTGGGTAGCCTGGGGAGAGTTGATCTCTCTCAGATCGGTTTTAGGCCCAATCTGATCGTAGCCTGTAGCGACTCCCAGGGCAGCGATGCGATCCAAGAGCTCGTTTAATGAGGAGAGCTCCATCGGATCTAGCTGCTCGGCAAGTTCTGAGTTGACGTGAAGATTGCTTTTGATGACCCGAGAAGTCATCGTCGGCGCGGCGGCCGAACAGGCGGTCACAAGAAAACCGCCTAGCCGGAGAGTTTGGCCGATGGCCAAAGCTCCTTTAGCAACGGTGCCGTCTGTAAAGAAGGGATGAGGCATCCTTCCTGATGGTGACAGCACAGAGGAACTCTCAATGAAAGCACCAATGTCGGTGTCAAAACCGGCGGATCTCGGGTAGGGGGTCCCAAACTGTGTGTCTAGGCGGATGGTAACACGAGACAAGCAACACGATGTTTTTACCCAGGTTCGGGCCCTACCGATGGAGGTAAAACCCTACTCTTGCTTGATTAATATTGATGATATGGGTAGTACAAGAGTAGATCTACCACGAGATCAGAGAGGCTAAACCCTAGAAGCTAGCCTATGGTATGATCATTGTTCGTCCTACGGACTAAAACCCTCCGGTTTATATAGACACCGGAGAGGGCTAGGGTTAACAGAGTCGGTTACAATGGTAGGAGATCTACATATCCGTATCACCAAGCTTGCCTTCCACGCCAAGGAAAGTCCCATCCGGACACGGGACGAAGTCTTCAATCTTGTATCTTCATAGTCTAGGAGTCCGGCCAAAGGTGATAGTTTGGCTATCCGGACACCCCCTAATCCGGGAGTCCCTCAGCTACCTCATCACGCAGCTTCGCAACTTCCACATTATGTTGTGCTTGAGTCACCAGAGTCACTTCTATGGCTAGCAGAGTGGCCAAAGCATCCAAGAGCTTGAATAAGACCTAAGCCAGTGGGCACGTAGAGCCGCTTTCTCCGGCTGTCGCAGCAGCCGTTGAGCTGGAGGTCATAGCTGCGGTGATTGATGAGTTCAGCACCTATTGCGTACTAGCCATGAAGATAGCAGCCCTGCTCGGCGACTCATATGAGTCTAGAATACTGTTATCATCGGAGTAGGCCCCAAGCCCGCTGTCTTGTAGTCGATAAATTGACTCGGTTTTGCCAGTGGAAGACTCATCACCTGAGTAGATGGTTGTCTCTCCACCAGACACAGAACCTTCCTCAAGATCCACCCCATGAATAAAGCCAACGAAGGCATGCTTCCGGGCAGGTTGGACCTTGGCAGGTCACGCGTGCCGAGCCGTCTCAATGTTGTCGGTGCAGGCGTCCGGCTCAGGCAACGACTCACCGATCTTGCCGATGAAAACGTGAATTCCGCCGAAGGGGACCCGGTACCCCTATCAGGACCGTAGCCAGCATCATCGATGTAGATCTTGCCGCGCCGACTCTTGGTCATCCGGCCCATGGCGTATCCCTTGATCCCTGAGAAGCTGCCCTTCAAGAACTCGAAACCACCGTGCGAGAGCCCCATGGTGGGCACCAACTGTTGTGGTTTTGTAACGGCAGATGCTCTAGTGAAAAGACTTAGGTGTGGAGCCATCGCGACTAGGTTAGCTTGAAGGGGTTGAATGGGACAAAGGACACAAAGAGTTTACCCAGGTTCGGCCCCTCACGGTGGAGGTAAAAGCCTACATCCTGCTTCTAGTTGTATTGCTTGAGTTTCGATTACAAAGCAGTGAATATGCTTGACCTAGCTCCCGATTGCTTGTTTCTTGAGTTAACCGACCGCCGAGTCTCCCCTTTATATACACAGTTTGAGACCCGGAGGCTTACAGAGTCCCGACCGGCTCACACATCGTGGCCGGCTCGGTTTCTAACTAGTCATGCCTTACAAGGCAAGTCATTATGCGGCGGCTCACAGGCCCGGGTCTTGGGATTTCACCAGGCCTGCCTCCATGAGTCGCTGTCTTCACACCTTGGGCCTCCTTGGACCTTCATATTAAACCGCCAATGGTGTAACCCGACCTCTCCTGGGTGGGTCACACCTCTAAGCTATATCCCCAACAGGTTACCAATCATCAAATATCCCAATACTACTCTAGCGTCAACGAACGTTAAGCGTGCGACCCTACAGGTTCAGGAATCATGTAGTCATGACCGAGACACCTCTCCGGTCAATAACCAATAGCGGGACCTAGATGCCCATATTGGTTCCTACATATTCCACGAAGATCTTTTATCTGTTGAACCACGATGTCAAGGATTCGGTTAAACCCATATGCAGCTCCCTTTGTCGGTCGGTATGTTACTTGCCCGAGATTCAATCGTTGGTATCTCATACCTAGTTCAATCTCATTTCCGGCAAGTCTCTTTATTCGTTCTGTAATACAAGATCACATGACTAACTCCTTGGTGACATTGCTTGCAAGCTTCTTGTGATGTTGTATTACCGAGAGGGCCCAGAGATACCTCTCCATCAAACGGAGTGACAAATCCCAGTCTCGATCCATGCCAACCCAATAGACACCCTTAGAGATACCTATGGAGCACCTTTATGATCATCCAGTTATGAAGTGATGTTTGATATCACACAAGGTATTCCTCTAGTATCTAGGAGTTGCATGATCCCATGGCAGAAGAAATAGATACTTGACATGAATAAAGCTATAGCAAATAACTTAAACGATCTGATGCTAAGCTTACGGTTGGATCTATTCCATTACATCATTCTCCTAATGATGTGATCCCGTTATCAAATGACAACTCATGTTTATGGTTAGGAAACCTTAACCATCTTTGATCAATGAGCTAGTCTAGTAGAGGCTGACTAGGGACACAGTGTAGTTTATGTATATCCACATGTATTTAAGTTTCCGATCAATACAATTCTAGCATGAATAATAAACTTTTATCATGCACGGGAAATAAGATAATAATCATTTTATTATTGCCTTTGGGCATATTTCCAACATCCTCCTCAGCCGTCTACATCCTCCTCCTCAACCCGTTGATACATCTCCGTCGTATCTATAATTTTTGATTGTTCCATGCCAATATTCTTGAACTTTCATATACTTTTGGCAACTTTTTATATTATTTTAGAGACTAACATATTGATCCAGCGCCCAGTGCCAGTTCCTGTTTGTTGCATGTTTTATGTTTCGCATAAACCCAATATCAAACGGAGTCCAAATGGGATAAAAACGGATGGAGAATTATTTTGGAATATTTGTGATTTTTGGGAGGAAGAATCAACGCGAGACGGTGCCCGAGGGGCCCACAAGACAGGGGGCGTGCCCCAGGGAGGCAGGATCGCCCTGGACTCTCCTGGGCACCCCGTAAGGCGGTTGATGCTCTTCTTTTGCCGCAAGAAAGCTAATTTTATGAGAAAAATCTGGGCGAAAGATTCACCCCAATCGGAGTTACGGATCTCCGGATATATAAGAAACAGTGAAGGGGTAGAATCTGAGAACGAAGAAACAGAGAGAGACAGAGAGATAGATCCAATCTCGGAGGGGCTCTCGCCCCTCCCACGCCATGGGAGCCAAGCACCAGAGGGGAAACCCTTCTCCCATCTAGGGAGAAGGTCAAGGAAGAAGAAGAAGAAGGTGGGCTCTATCCCCCTTGCTTGCGGTGGCGCCGGAACGCTGCCGGGGGCCATCATCATCACCGCGATCTTCACCAACACCGCCGTCATCATCACCAACATCTCCATCACCTTCCCCCATCTGTATCCACCGGTCCACTCTCCCGCAACCCGATGAACCCTCTACTTGAACATGGTGCTGTATGCTTCATATTATTATCCAATGATGTGTTGCCATCCTATGATGTCTTAGTATATTTTCGTTGTCCTATCGTTGATTGGTGAATTGCTATGATTGGTTTGAGTTGCATGTTTTATTATTGGTGTTGTCCTATGGATCTCTCCGTGTCGTGCAAGCGTGAGGGATCCCCGCTGTAGGGTTTGCAATATGTTCATGATTTGCTTATGGTGGGTGGCGTGGTGTGATGTAGCCGCAGACCGAGTAAGTAGGTTGTTTGCGTATGGGATAAAGGGACTTGATACTTTAATGCTATGGTTGGGTTTTACCTTAATGATCTTTAGTAGTTGCGGATGCTTGCTAGAGTTCCAATCATAAGTGCATATGATCCAAGAAGAGAAAGTATGTTAGCTTATGCCTCTCCCTCAAATAGAATTACAATAGTGATTGCCAGTCTAGTAACGTAGTCAATTGCTTAGGGACAATTTCACAACTTCTACCCCCACTTTTCCACACTCGCTATATTTACTTTATTGCTTCTTTATCTAAATAGCCCCTAGTTTATATTTACATGTTCTTTATTATCTTGCAAACCTATCCAACAACACCTACAAAGTACTTCTAGTTTCCTACTTGTTCTAGGTGAAGCGAACACTAAGCGTGCGTAGAGTTGTATCAGTGGCAGATAGGACTTGAGAGAATTTTTGTTATACCTTTAGCTCCTCGTTGGGTTCGACACTCTTACTTATCGAAAGAGGCTACAATTGATCCCGTATACTTGCAGGTTATCAAGACCTTTTTCTGGCACCGTTGCCGGGGAGTCATAGCGTGGGGTGAATATTCTCGTGTGTGCTTGGTTGCTTTATCACTAAGTAATTTTTATTTGCTGTTCTAAGTTGTTCTCTATCTTTAATTATGGATATGGAACACGAAATACCAAAAAAATTAGGTGTACTTGCTGCTCATGGAGATGGGGAACCTCCTAAAACCCTCGATGCTCGTTATGTGAAAGAAATTATGTACTACTTTGATAATCCTGAGAAAACCCCATTCAATTATGTTATGGGAGACACGTTGGATCAACGTGAATACTTTAGGGATTATCACTTGACACAAAAAGGGAAACTATTATGGGATCAAATTTATATGTTGTATTGGTATGCTAGGCAACTATGCTTGAGATATGATTATACTTGTTGCTCTAGGATGAAGGCTCCACACCTTCCCTTTTCATGCAAATTCAATGATAATAAAACCTTAGCTTCTTATGCTAATGGTAGATATGATTACTATGATGTGGAACAAATGGAAGAATTTGTTGCTTTTATGGGTGCTTATGAGATTGAATCTATGTTTAAAGAGTTTGATGATTTTGATGATTCAGTTTATAGACCTAAAATTTTTGCTATACTTAAATATTGCTATGAGAATTATGAATTCAATTCCAATATTGATGCAATTATTGAGAAAGTCTCCGCTGTCCAAGAAGAGACTAATATTTTGTAGGAGTCTATGGAAGAAGGAATTGATGAAACTGTGAGCTCATTGGATGAAAAAGATGATGAGGAGAGCGAAGAACAAAAGGAGGAAGAGCGGATTAGCTACCCGTGCCCACCTTCTAATGAGAGTAACCCTCCAACTCATACATTATTTAATGTCCCTTCGTTCTTACAGAAGGATGATTGCTATGATGGTTGCTATGATCCCGTTGATTCTCTTGAAATATCCTTTTTTGATGATGCTTGCTATGCTTCTGGCCAAGATGCCAATATGAATTATGCTGATGGAGATGAACTTGCTATAGTTCCTTATGTTAAACTTGAAATTGTTGCTATTGCACCCACGCATGATAGTCCTATTATCTTTTTGAATTCTCCCAACTACACTATATCGGAGAAGTTTGTGCTTACTAAGGATTATTATGAGAGAGGAACTATATCTCCACCTCTCTATGTTTCCAATATGATAAAATTGCAAGAAACTGCTTATACTATGCATTGGCCTTTACTTGGTGATGCGGAGCATCCTACGGACATCACCATGTCAAGAGCCCATTTGGCAAGTGACACGTACGACATCTACTTCACACACACTAAGGTGAATCATCTCCTTTACACGTGCTCACTTGACCCCTTCGAGGATGGCATACTACTTGACACTTCTCCCGTGTGCATGCATAGGTATTGTCGGAACTTTACGGACGACGAGGAGGAGTGCAAGTGCCAAGGAACGACTACACCATCCGCGAGGGAAGCGTGGAAGAAAGACGGAAGAAAGGAAGAAGAAGAACGGAGCAGGATCGGAGTTGCCGGATCATCCGGACCCCGACCAGACGATCCGGACCGAGCCGGATGATCCGGACGACCTCCGGACGATCCGGCTAACGCGCCAAGACAACAGAACCCGCTCGACGGCCGGATCATCCGGACGGTCGGCGGATCATCCGGACCCCGACACCGGATCATCCAGCCACCATCTGGATCATCCGGACCCGCTGCGTGTGTGACTTGGGCGAAGCCCGTGTACCTTCCCTCACTTACCCCTTCGCCCTTGGGCTATAAATAGACCTCCTCCACCTCCTTTCTAGGGTTAGCAAAGTGATAGCTCATTCTTAAGTGAGCTTTGCTCCTACCTATCTCTACTCTTGAGAGAGAGAGACCACTACTCCATTGGAGGCCAAGACCTCCATCTAGGAGAAGATCCCCTGCGGATACAAGACCTCCTTCTAGGAGAAGATCCCCCTTCGGATACAAGACCCCTCTTTAGGGAAGATCCATCTAGGATATCATCAAGACCTCCTCTTGGAGATGAACCTTACCTTGTATCTTTCCCTTTGTTGTTCATGTACCTTGTGACCTTGTGTGTTTGATTGTCTAGTGGATGTGTGATTTGGACTTATTCTTGAGTGTTTCCCCTTGTGATTTCTCTCCGTTCTTCCCCGTGTTCATCGTGTTCTTCGAGGGATCCCGCTCCAAACGTGAAAGATCGACGAATTAGGGTTCCACCCTACATCATATGGTATCATGAGCCACGTTGATCACGTTTTTGGAGCCCCTACCCCGTGTTTTCTAGCTTGATTTTGTTGTTTTTGTCCTAAATCCGAAAATCCCCACCAAAAATAGCCCCCAAATTTTTTGTGATTTGTTGGTTTGATGATGTTTTGTTGATTTTGATCCATGGATTTGCTTGGTTTCAAGTGGATCTAGCATCTCCCAAAGTTTCCTCACCTTCCATCCACGAAATCCCTCAAATTTTGCCCCGAAAATCATCCATTTCCGCCCAAAAATTCGTCCCCACGAGCAAATCCCGAGCGGATTGACTTGCCCGGATCATCCGGACCTTCTCCCGGATCATCCGGACCTCACCCGGATCAGCTGGACGCCCCCCCGGACGTCCGGATAACCCACGCGCTCAATTTCCAGAACCGGCGCTAACGAACCCGGATCATCCGGCTATACACCCGGATCATCCGGATCTAGCCCGGATCATCCGGACCTCCTCCCGGATGTCCGGTTAACCCTGAAACTGACACGGCTGAATTTTTGTTTTGGTCATAACTAATTCATCCGGAGTCCGTTTTTGACGTTCTTTAGCTCGTTTTGAAGCTCTTGACATCCCCCATCCCACAAAAATACCACCAACATCATTTGACTCCATAATATTTTCTGAAATTTGGCAAGTTTGCCTAGGCCCTCCACCATATCATCCGCATTACCACCACCGACTTCCGCAACCTAACCCATTTTATTACCCATTGCATATGTGGTTGTTTGAGTTGTGACTAGAGTCTCCTAAGGTGTTTCGGCTACTTAGGGACAATTGCTTCTTCATCAACCACCACCACCACTTCCGCATAGACGTGCCCACCATACACTTCCGCCACCCCCAACTTAACCCAATTTTGTTTGAGCTTGTTTGAGTTGTGGCTTGTGTCTCCTAAGGTGTTTCGGCTACTTAGGGATGGCAACTTCAACTCCGACTCGTGTATAGCCCATCATTCCACTTCCGCATTGCCTAGTGCAACACCACCACCGCTTTCCGCTACCACCATTTTGACATTTGTCATTTGAGATTTTGAGTTTGCGGTTTTCCGTTTCCTAAGGTGTTTGACTACTTAGGGACGAGTCTCCAAGATCTTGGTATCTACACCAAGAACACCGCCACTCATCATCGCAGCGACGGTAACCTCGACGACACCTTTGTATATTCCCTTGCAATTGCATTGTTAACCCCTAGCCCATTTTATGCTACTTGCCTATCGAGACTAGCCATTTGAGTATTGCCGGCAACGTGACTTGTGCACATTAGTGATCCACCATCCATTGCATACATACCATATCATCTTGGTATCATATCCTCCATTGTGCCTCAAGTTTGTTCCCGCATATACACAATTGCTATCTTGGTTTGTGCATTGTGCAAATTGGCCATAGAAAAAAAAGAGAAAAAGCTTTTAAGCAAAAAGAGAGCAAAGAGCTCGTGAGCAAGTGCCATAGCATCATACCCCATTGCACATAAGAGCCATACCAAAATCTATATCATATGATATCATGCTTGAGAGAAACACCGGGAACCATACATAAATAGCATACTTGGGATAGAAAGTTTATCCATTTTGCATCGTATAGGTTGTGCACAAGTGTCATATCCGCCTAGTGAGCAATCGTGCTAGCGTCTCTCTTGAGTTGTGCAACACGAGCGTTTTCCGTGGACTCCACATTTTGTGCTCATTCCTTGGTTGCACGACCCCATTTATCTATTCGTGTGTGTGTTTCCGTGTACCTTTCATTGCTATTGATCTACTTGTTTCGCTTGCGAATTTTTGAATCTCTTTCAACATTATTGACTCTTGCTAACATTTTGCATCAAATTTTTGTGCCACTATCCTCACCGAGCTCTACCATAAGCTTTACTTGATAGGTGTGAGTGAACAAGTCCGGTACCAATTCCACTATTCTTTCATTTCACATTGAGTGAAACGGGATACATCCTCAACTTTGGGAAAAGGTAACTTGGTATTGTTTATCTCATTTCCTACTCACCTCTACTCGAGTCTTGTGATGGATAGGCAAGGCATTTCATCTTCGGTCTACAACAACAACGATGAGTTCGATGCCACGAACAACAACTCCGACGCCAAGATGCAAGCTAAAATGGAGGAGATCAAAGCCCTCATCAAGTCCTACAAGCGATCTTCCTCATCTTCGAGAAGACGCTCAAGAGCACATGCTTCCGAGCTACCATCTCCGGCAAGATCACATCGGCATCGACACCATCACCAACAACAACGTGAAGGTCAAGAGCTCAACACCAACAACTGCTCAATGACTTCACCATCTCCCTTGGCATCTTCGCCAAGCGACTTCAAGGCATCTTCGCCTACGGACATATGGCATCTTCGCCAACACGAACCTCAAGACTACACTCAAGAGAAGCTACCCAAGCTCAAGTCCGCGACTTCCACGAGCTACTACGACCTCGACACCGACCACAAGATTCCTTTCTATGGGACTCAAGAACCCGAGGTGTACCTCGAGTGGGAGCGTTTGATGGACGAATACCTCAAGCTACATCAAGTTCGTCCCGAAGATCAAGTGAAGTGCGCCACAAGAAACTTCCACAACTATGCATTGGCATGGTGGCTTCACACACCTTCGGAGTACTACGACATGAGTTGGCCCAAGACGAAGAAAGCTTTGCGGCGAGAGTTTGTGCCTCCAACCTACACGGAACAACTTCGACGCCAATTGGAGAACACCACCCAAGGATCCAAGTCCATCGACAAGTACTTCAAGGAGATGATGATTGCCTTGCGACGAGCCGGCGTGGACGACCCCATTTCGATGAAGTTCCACTTCATGATGGGATTGCACAACGACATCTCCAAGACCATCGTCCTCGGGAACTACAAGTCCATCGACGACTACTACATTGGTGCTCTGAAGGCGGAACAAGAACTCATGAAGGCCAAGGCTTCTCCACCCCAAGCACACTTCGCGGCGACCAAGCTCTACAACAAGCATGAGGCTAGTACCACCAAGTTGTCCAAGGCCGAGAAGCTCCAAGACAATGCTCCCAAGTGTGACTTCACCGCCATCCCTCTTTGTGGCATTGATGATGCCGAGTCTACTTCGACTCTTTTTCAAGACGGTGCGGCGACGAGTTCGACTACGGAGACCTTCAAGAACCAAGCTTTGGAGGCGAGTGACAAGGTGGCGAGCAAGGATGATGCTTCCATCTTAGGAGGCGAGAGTGATGATGTGCCATCTTCGGCCTTCATCCACGACGAGAGTGATGATCTGCCATCTTCGGCCTTCATCCACGACGAGAGTGATGATGTGCCATCTTTGGCCTTCATCCACGACGAGAGTGATGATGTGCCATCTTCGGCCTTCATCCATGGCAACCATGACGAGATGGTTGAGCATGGGACTTTCCCTTCGACCACGGCGACGTATGATGACTTGAGTGACTTGTGCCACCATATTGAGAGTGAGAGTGACTTCACCACTAGCCCCATATATGATGAGTTACCACAATTCCCATGTGAGGAGAGCCACAACCCCCACCACTTGAGTGAGATGAGTGACTCCACCATACGTGAGTTTGAGTGCACCTATTTTGAGGGAGTGAGTGAACCACCACATAGAAGAGTGAGATAGTTGATGGGTCTCGTGAGGCCATTTGCATTTCTAACAACTTGACCTCTACCTCTATTGTGTCTTCTCATTTGGTGCTAGGTCCCATTTATGATGACGCGCCTATCCTCAACGACTTCGTCCTCCCTTTGGACAAGACGATGGCCATGGTGGATTATGATGCACCGCCCACATGGTTCCATCAAGATGATGATGATGACCACCATTTGGTCTTTCACACCTCACCTACACCACTTGAGTGGAATGACAAAGGTAACAAAGGTGACGGTGATGCTCTAGTCCCACTAGTGGACATTCTTGGCATTGATTGCTTGCATGATGTTGATCCACCTATTGCCATGCTTCATGCTAGTATGATTTCCCCATGCGATGATTTGCCCATTTATGATGAGTATGATGATTCTATTGTGGAGTCTATTAGTTGTGATGCCATGTTACATAGGATTTCTTGTGACAATTCTTTAGGTCACATCATGTTTGATAATCCGCTTGACTTGTCATATGATATGCATGAGATCAACCATATGTCTTATTTGCAATCTCTTCATAGTGACTATGCATATGCCATTAAAATAAACCCAATTTGCACATATGGCATAGATGACAAGCCCATGGTTATTGGCATTTGTTTCTCTTGTGATGATATTGATATGCTCCCTCTGCATCATTTATCTCATATGCCATGCCATGACCACCTAGCTTCGGATATGCATTGTTTTGGATGTTGTCCATTTTCTCCATATGATGTTTCCGATATTGCTCATGAGGAGACCCCCATAGTTTCCTCATACATGTTAGGAGAATTTGATCCGTCCCATTCATTGCATGATCCCAATACTTGTGTGCACCATATGCTCCCCATGAATAAACATGCTTTTGATGTGTCATACACTTGTTTGCTCAATTTGTGTCCCCATCGTGTCATACATAATAACTATTCTTTCATGATGGATGACATGTTCCTATACCATGCATCAAATTTCTTTGAGCGATGCCTATCTTGTGCTAACTCACACGTGCACATACACATCATGATGGATGATGTGTACATTTACCACACACACAATTTCTTTCGTTTGTGTCTCTTTTGTGTAGGTAGCCATGCATACTTGTCAACTTCACAATCCCACGAGTTGACAAAACGAGCTCTTGAGAGCAATGACGATTTGGGATCCCGTGGACTATCCTTACCACCGTTCCCTTCACGCAAGGACTACACGCAACTCCTCTACTTGGATCTCACACGTCTATGGGCCATTTACCACTTCTCACATTATGCTCATTTTACCGTGTTCACTTTGCATGCTATGCTTGCTTCTATGCCTTTGCCATGCAATTGTGACCCTTGTTTGCATCTACCCATGCTTCTCCATTATGATATTCCTATGTGTATTTGCATGCTTGGTGGAGATCCTTGTTGCTATTGCCATGTTTATCATGTGCCCCATGCTATTGTCCTCATCTCTTGCTTTCATGCTTCTGCTATGACATGTGAATTATTCATGCCCACTATTTGCACCAATGACATGCTTGCCATGATTCCTCCTAGTATGTTGCATCTTCGCACTACTAGCTTACTTGACTTGATTGCTATGATTGCTTGCTATGTTGCATCACCCATGTTCCACTACTTGCTTTCTTGGGTTGATGACATATATGCTCATGCCTCTCACATGATATATCTTGATCATTGTCTCTTGTGTTATAAGTGCTCATCTCATGCGGTTGATGACAACCATCTATATGCTTTGCACATGATTCATATTGCTTCGTGTCATATATCTCCATGTGTTGCCTCTCTCATGCTAGATGATTTGCCATGTATTGAGTGCAACAATGCTTATAGTCTTGATCTTAAGATTGCCCCCCATAGCATTCTTACATATGTTTGGAGATTTTGACATATTCCTTGTGAAGCATGTTTGTCTTACCTCTTCGCACCATATACCTAGTGCCTTGAATATCGCCATTGTTGCATCATATTATTCATGCGCTTGTGCTTCTAATGGTTATGTGCAAGAGAAGAGAACCATCATGATGGATGATGTGTTTATCTACCATCACATCCGTTCTCTGTTTTGTTGTGTGCATGTGTAGGATACTTGGACTTTGTGTCGACTTCCACTTCACGTGAGTTGACCATTCGAGCTCTTGAGAGCGAGCCTCATACATTCCACCACGACTCGCTTCTACACCGCGCTTGCTTGCGCTTCGGCATTGTGAAGAATGCACAAGGACATGCCTTCAAGGTGACATCTTTCTTGAGCATGGATATTGCGGATAATACTACTTGTGTTGCTTGCACCGTGTGACTTATTGGTCATCTTGGACCACTTGATTGCGCACTTGCTAGAGATCTTGCTTTGACTTGCCATTATCACATTCCCATACATCATGATATATATGCCTTGGGTGTTGCATCCAATTCTTGGACTACTTGCTACTATCATATGGTTGGTTGCACCAATACCATTTCTTCACATATGCCATGTCCCTTTGCTTGTCACATGCTTAACTTGATTGCCTCACACATGATGAACAATTGCTCTTTCTATTGTGTTGAGTGCCACGATATCTTCACTACACCCTATGCACGTTATGCTTGGATTGTCTTGCACTTGCCCCAGGTGTTTAGACATTTCACTATATTTGGTGTTGTGAATGACTCTTATGCCTACCATAGACCGTTCGTTGAGCTCTTTATGCATGCTTGCTATGACCTTGAGGTAGATGCTTGTTCACTTATCACATATATTTGCATCTTGACCTCCCATTTGCATGCTTGTTCCCATTATATACTTGATTGTGCTCAATTTATATGCTCAAATGCCGTGCCACACTTCTTTGTCAAACCATATGCTATGCTTGATGACAACACTTGTTGGGTGAATCACCTCTTGAATGCTTGGTTTTGCTCTTCCGACAACCACATTTGTTTTTCCAAGTGCTTGTTATCTTTGCTACTTTTGAAGGAATTACAAGACGGTGCGACATTGGAGGGTGCCCATTTGGAACTACAAGATGACGAATGCTTGGTGATCGTCCACTTCTACACGACGACATCATCTCTTTCCCATGGTGATTTGGATTTCGATCCAAGGTCGGATCTTTCCCAAGGGGGAGGGGATGATGCGGAGCATCCTACGGACATCACCATGTCAAGAGCCCATTTGGCAAGTGACACGTCGACATCTACTTCACACACACTAAGGTGAATCATCTCCTTTACGTGCTCACTTGACCCCTTCGAGGATGGCATACTACTTGACACTTCTCCGTGTGCATGCATAGGTATTGTCGGAACTTTACGGACGACGAGGAGGAGTGCGCCAAGGAACGACTACACCATCCGCGAGGGAAGCGTGGAAGAGAAGATGGAAGAAAGGAAGAAGAAGAACGAAGCAGGATCGAGTTGCGGATCATCCGGACCCCGGCCGGACGATCCGGACCGAGCCGGATGATCCGGACGACCTCCGGACGATCCGCTAACGCGCCAAGACAACAGAACACTGCTCGACGAAGCGGATCATCCGGACGGTCGCCGGATCATCCGAACCCCGACACCGGATCATCCGGGCCACCATCCGGATCATCCGGACCCGCTGCGTGTGTGACTTGGGCCGGCCCCGTGTACCCCTCGCCCCTCACTTACCCCTTCGCCTTGGGCTATAAATAGACCTCCTCCACCTCCTTTCTAGGGTTAGCAAAGTGATAGCTCATTCTTAAGTGAGCTTTGCTCCTACCTATCTCTACTCTTGAGAGAGAGACCACTACTCCATTGGAGGCCAAGACCTCCATCTAGGAGAAGATCCCTGCGGATACAAGACCTCCTTCTAGGAGAAGATCCCCTTCGGATACAAGACCCTCTTTAGGGAAGATCCATCTAGGATATCATCAAGACCTCCTCTTGGAGATGAACCTTACCTTGTATCTTTCCCTTTGTTGTTCATGTACCTTGTGACCTTGTGTGTTTGATTGTCTAGTGGATGTGTGATTTGGACTTGTTCTTGAGTGTTTCCCCTTGTGATTTCTCTCCATTCTTCCCCGTGTTCATCGTGTTCTTCGAGGGATCCCGCTCCAAACGTGAAAGATCGACGAATTAGGGTTCCACCCTACATCACTTGGTGTGCATGAATTGTTCTTTTATGAGATGCCGATGCATAGGAAGAGAGTTAGACTTCGTTATTACATGATATATGTTACTTTGTGCTCACTACTAAATTACAAATCATTGTTAATTAAAATTTGCTTTGATATACCTTGGGATCGGGGTGGATCCATTGCTTGAGCACTATATGCCTAGCTTAATGGCTTTAAAGAAACCGCTGCTAGGGAGACAACCCGGAAGTTTTAGAGAGTCATTTATTTCTGTTGAGTGCTTTTATATAGTTTAAAAACAAAAATAAATAAAGAGGGGAACCTAAAACTTTTCAAAAAGGAAAGTCAAAGTGAGAGAGACAAGCATTGTTGAAGTGGGAGAACTCCATGAACTTTGTTCATGCTCACGCAAACTTTGTGAATCTTAATTACAGAAACTTTTCATAAAAACTAATTATCCCCTTGTACAATTCCATTGTATTATAAAAATAATGTGCTAAGGTTTGCCTTTAGGATGTTTACAAAACTTGTTGGTTTGTACGGTGCGGACAGAAACTTTGGCTGTAGTGCGTGATTTTACATTTTTTACTGGAACGTCAAACAGTTCTGATAATTTTTGAAATGTCTTGCTATACAAATTGTTTATTTTTCCTAATTTTGGTAGATTTTTTGCGGTACCAGAAGTATGGTGAATGTTCAGATTGCTACAGACTGTTCTGTTTTTGACAAATTCTGTTTTTGATGCATAGTTTGCTTGTTTTGATGAAACTATCAATTTCTATCAGTGGATTAAGCCATAGAAAAGCTATATTACAGTAGACACAATGGAAAAACAAAATATGAATTGGTTTGCTACAGTACTTAGAGTAGTGATTTGCTTTATTATACTAACGGATCTTACCGAGTTTTCTGTTGAAGTTTTGTGTGGATGAAGTGTTTGATTGAGGAGGTCTCGATATGAGGAAAAGGAAGAGAGGCAAGAGCTCAAGCTTGGGGATGCCCAAGGCACCCCAAGTAAATATTCAAGGAGACTCAAGTATCTAAGCTTGGGGATGCCCCGGAAGGCATCCCCTCTTTCTTCAACAAGTATCGGTGTATTTTCATATTCGTTTCGTTCATGCGATATGTGCAAGTCTTGGAGCGTCTTTTGCATTTAGTTTTCATTTTTCTTTTATGCACAATGCTGGTATGAGATAGTCCTTAGTTGATTTATAGAATTCTCACTGCACTTCACTTATATCTTTTGAGTATGGCTTTATAGAATGCTTCATGTGCTTCACTTATATCATTTGAAGTTTGGATTGCCTGTTTCTCTTCACATAGAAAACCGCCATTTGTAGAATGCTCTTTTGCTTCACTTATATTTGTTAGAGCGTGGGCATATCTTTTGTAGAAAGAATTAAACTCTCTTGCTTCACTTATAGCTATTTAGAGAGATGACAGGAATTGGTCAATCACATGGTTAGTCATAAAATCCTACATAAACTTGTAGATCGCTGAATATGATATGTTTGATTCCTTGCAATAGTTTTGCGATATAGAGGTAATAATATGTGGGAGGTACTAGTAGATGGTTGTGTTTAGTAAGGATGTTGGTGTTAAGGTTTGTGATTCCCGAAGCATGCATGTATGGCCTACTAACTATGTAACCAAATTGGCGCGCATTGTATTTTGATTGTTTATCTTTGCGTGAAGGTCGGGGGCGCGCAATGGTTAACTCCTACCAACCTCCCCCCTAGGAGCGTGTGTGTAGTACTTTGTTTCAAGGGCTAATAAATTTTTGCAATAAGTATGTGAGTTCTTCATGACTAATGTTGAGTCCATGGATTATACGCACTCTCACCCTTCCATCATTGCTAGCCTCTTTGGTACCGTGCATTGCCCTTTCTCACCTCAAGAGTCGGTGCAAACTTCATCGGTGCATCCAAACCCCGTGATATGATACGCTCTATCACACATAAACCTCCTTATATCTTCCTCAAAACAGCCACCATACCTACCTATCATGGCATTTCCATAGCCATTCCGAGATATATTGCCATGCAACTTCCATCATCATCATATACATGACTTGAGCATTCATTGTCATATTGCTTTGCATGATCGTAAGATAGCTAGCATGATGTTTTCATGGCTTGTCTATTTTTTGATGTCATTGCTATGCTAGATCATTGCACATCCCGGTACACCGCCGGAAGCATTCATATAGAGTCATATCTTTGTTCTAGTATCGAGTTGTAATATTGAGTTGTAAGTAAATAAAAGTGTGATGACCATCATTATAGAGCATTGCCCCATGAAAAAAAAGAAAAAAAAGAAGAAAAAAGAGGCCAAAGAAGCCTAAATAAAAAAAGGGGGGCCAAAGAAGCCCGCCCAAAAAAATAAATAAAAAAGAAAAAGGAAAAAAAGAAAAAAAAAGGGGCAATGTTACTATCCTTTTACCACACTTGTGCTTCAAAGTAGCACCATGTTCTTCATATAGAGAGTCTCCTATGTTATCACTTTCATATACTAGTGTGAATTTTCATTATAGAACTTGGCTTGTATATTCCAACGATGGGTTTCCTCAAATGCCCTAGGTCTTCCTGAGCAAGCAAGTTGGATGCACACCCACTTAGTTTCCAGTTTGAGCTTTCATACACTTATAGCTCTTAGTGCATCTGTTGCATGGCAATCCATACTCCTCGCATTGACATCAATTGATGGGCATCTCCATAGCCCGTTGATTAGCCGCGTCGATGTGAGACTTTCTCCCTTTTTGTCTTCTCCACATAACCCCCACCATCATATTCTATTCCACCCATAGTGCTATATCCATGGCTCATGCTCATGTATTGCGTGAGAGTTGAAAAGGTTTGAGAATACTAAAGTATGAAACAATTTCTAGGCTGACACCGGGATAGGCATGAGGGGTACCTTGTGTTAAGAAAAGGGAGCATATCAGCCTATATGATTTTGTAGGGATAACTTCTTGAAGCATTGTTATTTTGAAAGACATGATTGTTTGTTGGGATGCCCTAAGTATTATTGTTTTTATGTCAAATGATAGACTATTGCTTTGAATCACTCGTGTCTTAATATTCATGCCATGATTAGATACATGATCAAGATTATGCTAGGTAGCATTCCACATCAAAAATTACCTTTTTTATCATTTACCTACTCAAGGACGAGCAGGAATTAAGCTTGGGGATGCTGATACATCTCCGTCGTATCTATAATTTTTGATTGTTCCATGCCAGTATTCTTCAACTTTCATATACTTTTGGCAACTTTTTATATTATTTTTGGGACTAACATATTGATCAGTGCCCACTGCCAGTTCCTGTTTGTAACATGTTTTATGTTTCGCAGAAACCCAATATCAAATGGCGTCCAAACGGGATAAAAACGGGCGGAGAATTATTTTGGAATATTTGTGATTTTTGGGAGGAAGAATCAATGCGAGACGGTGCCCGAGGGGCCCATGAGACAGGGGGCGCGCCCCAGGGAGGCAGGCGCGCCCTGGACTCTCCTGGGCACCCCGTAAGGCGGTTGACGCTCTTCTTTTTGCCGCCAGAAAGCTAATATTATGAGAAAAATCTGGGTGAAAGATTCACCCCAATCGGAGTTACGGATCTCCGGATATAAAAGGAACAGTGAAGGGGCAGAATCTGAGAACGCAGAAACAGAGAGAGACAGAGAGATAGATCCAATCTCGGAGGGGCTCTCACCCCTACCACACCATGGGAGCCATGTACCAGAGGGGGAAACCCTTCTCCCATCTAGGGAGAAGGTCAAGGAAGAAGAAGAAGAAGGGGGGGCTCTCTCCCCCTTGCTTCCGGTGGTGCCGGAACACTGCCAGGGGCCATCATCATCACCGCAATCTTCACCAACACCGCTGTCATCATCACCAACATTTCCATCACCTTCCCCCATCTATATCCAGCGGTCCACTCTCCCGTAACCCGCTGTACCCTCTACTTGAACATGGTGCTTTATGCTTCATATTATTATCCAATGATATGTTGTCATCCTATGATGTCTGAGTAGATTTTCGTTGTCCTATCGGTGATTGATGAATTGCTATGATTGGTTTGAGTTGCATGTTTTATTATTGGTGCTATCCTATGGTGCTCTCCGTGTCGCGCAAGCGTGAGGGATCCCCACTATAGGGTTTGCAATGTGTTCATGATTTGCTTATGGTGGGTGGCGTGAGTGACAGAAGCACAGACCCGAGTAAGTAGGTTGTTTGCGTATGGGATAAAGGGGACTTGATACTTTAATGCTATGGTTGGGTTTTACCTTAATGATCTTTAGTAGTTGCGGATGCTTGCTAGAGTTCCAATCATAAGTGCATATGATCCAAGAAGAGAAAGTATGTTAGCTTATGCCTCTCTCTCAAATAGAATTGCAATAGTGATTACAGGCCTAGTAACGTAGTCAATTGCTTAGGGACAATTTCGCAACTCCTACCCCCACTTTTCCACACTCACTATATTTACTTTATTGCTTCTTTATCTAAACAGCCCCTAGTTTATATTTACGTGTTCTTTATTATCTTGCAAACCTATCCAACAACACCTACAAAGTACTTCTAGGTGAAGCGAGCACTAAGCATGCGTAGAGTCGTATCAGTGGCAGATAGGACTTGAGAGAATATTTGTTCTACCTTTAGCTCCTCGTTGGGTTCGACACTCTTACTTATCGAAAGAGGCTACAATTGATCCCGTATACTTGCGGGTTATCACCCGTCAACGTCGCCTCCCCTCATCCATGAGCTGCCTGCGTGTGCCCTATGGCGGAGGACGACGTCGACCATGGAGACACAGTGGTGTCGTCTCCAATGAGCGGTGCTAGACGCCGATGACCAGAGCCTCGGTCGCCAGTCCTCCTCGTACTTCTATCTTCCCCGTCTAGAGAATCTAGAGAAACATGATGTGTTCTTCCTCATGTGAATTTGATGCAATTTAGTGAACTTTTGTAAATACTGTAACGTCAGAGGACGTTCTCCTTTTCTCCCATGAGGTAATTGCTTGCTTTTTTTTAGTGCTTGTGTTATTATTGCTAAGGAAAAGATAGAAGGGGAGGATCCATTTTGATTAGTGTGTTGATGTACTCGTCGATCAGTAGGGATGAATATTTTTTTGTTACTGCTAAGGAAAACATCAGTGTTACCGCTAAGGAAAAGATAGAGGATTGACAACCCTCGATCAATAGGGAAGAAATTGTGTTGCAGTTTGATTACTTGTAAACTTTGTTGAAAAACTACAATATGTAAATCCTGGAGGACCTACCCTTCATGTCAAATCAAATTCAAGTAAAGGGTGGAAATTAGCATGCCCCTCGAAATAATGATGTTGTGAACATTTGTTCTAACAAAGAAACTAGCTCAAGCCATGCTTATCCTCCTAAATTACAATGTTTTTATTTGAAGTTTGTTATTCCGTGTCAACTGTAGTTAGCACTTTGGAAAATTTATTTTCAGGAACTTGCTTTTTAATCAGGTTGGGTTATAGGCAATTATAGATTGATCACCTGCCTAGCTACCCATCTCTGAAAACAAATAGACTACCTTGCAAGCATTCATGATTTCAAAAGCATGGTGTAGGTAATTACCTACAAGTAGTATACAGATAGATTGATTCTATTGATATTTTTTGTCTCGGGTGGAAGAGAAAGAAACATGAAGTTTCCTAGGCAGTTAATGTTCCTCACGGTATACTGACACAGCCAAAACAACAGGTGTGTAGCTTCCTACGAGCAAAGTAACACAAGATGTAAAGAAATGAGATTCTTTTTTCTCTACAATCGGGCTTTGTTTCCTATCTCAAGAAGAGATGAGTTTCAGACTTCACATACTATTTGTTTTTAAAAGTATTTCAACTAAATCATAATCGTTTGATTATTTTCTTGTTTCATCTAGAAACCCAAACAAGGAAGATATGGGCCAGTGGTGGTCGATGCGGGCTTGTCGGTAGCGTATATGGACGACATCAACCTCCTTGTCGCTACAAAGGGTGGCCAAGCTGGAGATGAACCAGTGATAAACAATCTCAGGCCGAGCAATGTAAGAATCGTTTTATTATCTAGACCATGCTTATAAACCAAATGATGATTTGTTGTGATCACATGTTAGACTCTGCGGCTGGGTTACCTGAATTGAGTTTGATGCTAATAAGTAGAGTTGCATGTTAGATGATGGGACATGAGCGCTCAAGATAAAACTATGGTGGAGCAACCCCAACTCTCAAGACTTCATATTTTTCATTACATTGATGATGTTGTTTAACTTTACTAAAAAATTATAGGTTGTCAAACCAGTCAAAGAGAATGTTGTAAAAGATACAAGCTGAAAAGGATTTTAAACTGAAGGAGTAGATTTCTTGCTCCAGAGCGCTCCTTCACCGCCATCACCCTGATGCCTAAGCGAGCCAGCCTTCCCGCCTCATCTGGGGGCCAAAGGCAGGAGTCACCGCCTCGGTAAACCGTGTATTAGGTAGGTTTTCTTCCCGAACATAGGTATTCGCAAGAACCAACAAGGCGAAGACTCTTTGGATCGAGAACGTGCAACAACAGATGGATGAGAGATGCATCTACACTTGATTGAGTTATGGGATTACTTTCACACACTGTATTAGCTCACAAATTGATGTTACATATATATGGGAGAGACCCCAACGGGCTCCCTGGAGATTAGGCACGGACTACCTAGGCGTGCGGGAGATCTTATAGAATAGGGAGAGGAAGGTTACAACCAGTCCAAATCATACAACAGTTGTTACAATAGAATACATATACAGCACACTAACACCCCCCCCCCACCCGCAGTCGGAACTCCTTCTAGAAGGACATTGAGGCTGAATCAGAAATCTGGGAACACGGTTGTGGATAGACCTTTGGTGAAGACATCTGCAAACTGTGAGCTCGATGGTACATGAAGGACTCGCGCTTCGCTCAGAACCACACGATCACGGACAAAGTGCAAACCAATTTCCACATGTTTTGTCCTTTGGTGCTGTACGAGATTTGTGGACAAGTATGTGGCACTGATGTTATCATAGTAAACCATGGTGGCGTGAGCAGGTGGCCGATGTAATTTGTGGAGAAGCTGACGCAACCAACAGGACTCCGCAACACAATTGGCAACATCTCTATACTCGGCCTCCGCACTGGAGCATGAAACAGTGGGTTGACGTTTGGATGACCAGGAGACAAGGTTCGATCCAAGGAAGATATAAAAGCCTGATGTGGACTTGCGGGTATCGGGGCAACTAGCCAGGTCAACATCGGAGTAGGCCACGAGGTCATGTGTGGCCGATTTATAAAACCGGAGCCGATAGTGGGATGTGCCCTTGAGATACCTCAAAATGCGTTTGATGAGATTCATGTGAGATGATTGTGAATCATGCATAAACAGGCATACTTGTTGAATAACATAGGACACATCGGGCCACGTCAGCTTGACCTGGAGGGCCCCAGCAAGGCTACGATATAGAGTGGGATCGGAAATTGGTGGACCATCAGTGGCTAACAACTTGGCTTTGGTGTCAATGGGTGTGGCGATGGTGTTACAATTGAGCATGTGTGCACGCTCTAGGATCTCTAGGATGTATTGCTGTTGTGACAAAAATAGGTCATCGGAGGAGCGAGTGACATTTATCCCAAGGAATGATGGAGATCCCCTAAGTCAGTCATGGAGAATTTGGACTTGAGCGAGGATATGACGGAGGTAAGGGTGGTGGTGGTGGTGTTGGCGGTGAGAATAATGTCATCAACATATTGTAGGAGGTAGGCCACATGAGGGCCTTGGTGATAGATGAAAAGGGAGGATTCACATTTGGAAACAATAAAGCCTAGAGAGAGAAGGAAGGACTTAAAGCAAACAAACCAAGTCCTAGGAGTTTGTTTGAGGCCATAGAGCGATTTTTTGAGGAGGCGCACATGATTGGGGTGGGTGGCATCAAGAAAACCCATTGGTTGAGCACAATAGACAGTTTCACCAAGGTTGCCATGAAGGAACGCATTTTTAACATCGAGTTGGTGGATAGGCCAAGAGTTGGAGTGGCAATGATGAGCATAACACGAATGGTGTCTGGTTTGACAACCGGACTAAAGGTTTCGGTATAGTCAACACCCTTGCATTGTATGAACCCACGGACCAACCAACAGGCCTTGTAAGCAGGGGCGGAGCTGCAGGGTGGACAGGGTGGGCCATGGCCCACCCTAAAATTTCGAACCATGTAGAATTATAGATGGACCAGAGAAAAAAATAAGGTCCAACAATATCTCTAACCTAGGAAAAAACGCACGCACCACGCAGCCTGCACCAGACGCGAGAAAGAGCGAGACGAAACTGAATCTTCTACCCCCTACGCCCAGCCACCGGCCGCCCCCATCTCTCTACCAGTTATCTCGCGAAGACGATGGGCACAAGGCACATGCGACCTGGGCACTCTCCTCCTCGACGAGACCTCATCCTTCTCTTAACCGGCCATGGTGCGCCGCCACCGTCGCCGTCGTGGCGTTTAAGCCAGAGAGATCTGCGTCTTGCCTCCCCTTGGCGGCCTCGATTTCCTGTGCCGCAGCAACGCCGACCACCGTCGGGCCTTCATGCCACACACAAGATAGGCGGTACCCCTCGAAGGCCCCCTTGGATGGTTGGATCCCATCACCCGACTCTACTCCACCATCACATCACTACTGGATTTGGGGCTTAAGGTCAGATTGGATTTACTGGATTAGTTTAGAAACTCATGTTATTTCAAATAGAAGGCATGTGTATGCTTTCATCCTAGAGGTCGATCAAGTGCCTGAAGTTGTTCATTGAAAATGTTGGATATCTGATCATGTTAGTGAGAAATATTGTCACACTGTAATATGATACTTGGCTGTAATATAATACTAGTCACATTACTGAGCTAGATGCTTTTTTCTGAGGTGAATGATGATGATATGGATGATACATTCATGGCTATGCAATAGCGTAGGCCGGTAACATAGTCTCCTTTCACTTCTCAAGGTATGTACTATGCAAAAGCTTCTTTTATGCAAAACTGAGACTTGAATGAGAATTTAAGTATGTTTATAAGACCATATTGATCTATTTATGTGATATCTGCAATTAGTTAAAATGTTTAGATGTCATAGTTGTTCTAAAAAAATGAAGGTGGACCACCTTGCTGTCAAATGCTAGCTCCGCCACTGCTTGTAAGGAGCCGACGTGCAATCCAGATGGAACTTGTGGCAAATCCACTTCCGAGTCACCACGTTAACACCTGCGGGTCTAGGTACCAAACACCACGTCTCATTCTTTAACAAGGAATTATATTCTTCAAGCATAGAAGCATACCAATGGGAGTCCTTAATGGCAGACCGGTAGGGAATAGGAGAAACATTAATGGCGGAGGTAGATACAGAGAATAAACATTTGGGTTGAGCAAAACTAGTTTTTCCACGCGTCATCATTTTATGTGAGTTCTGTGGAGGAGGAATGGGGACATCATGGGGCGGAACATGAGGAGTAACAGGAGTTGTGGATGCGGAATTGGAGGTGAATGGCGTGTTAGGGGTGGCAAGGGGGCATGTTTGTCAGGTGGGGATTGGGGGCCAGATTCTGTGGGGCCGAGCGCGGCTTAGCCAATGGACGTGGTTTGATACTGCAGGGATGGAGAGACGTGGCTGGCGCGTGGGGAGTCGGGCACATGGTGAGTGGAGGGAGCGGGCCCGCTGGACACGTGGGAGAGGGTGGAAGGTCGCGTAGCGGGTGCGAGATATGAAGGCGATCCGCTGGGGTCGCTGGCATCCAGCGAACGAGGTGGCGTGTAGATCCTGGGGCGGATCACGACTGAGTGCGTGTTGGACGCATGATCGGGTGTGGGAAACGCCTGTGTGGCCGGTTTTGTGGGAGGTTCATAAGTAAAAATAGATTCGTCAAATGTGACATGCCGAAAGACTATAACTTTGCGTGAAGTTAAACCAAAGCAACGACATCCTTTGAGTTCTAGGGGATAACCTATGAAGACGCATCGAGTGGAGCGAGGTGCGAGTTTGTGTGGACTAGTGGCATATAAATTTGGAAAGCATAAACAGCCGAACACGCGGAGATGATCGTAGGTAGGATGATGACCGGTGAGGCGTGAGGGGACGTATAGCTGTAGAGGGACACCGGTTTAGTAGATGGGTGGCGTTGTGGAGGGCTTCAACCCAAAATTGAGGAGGAATATTGGCTTGGATAAGAAGGGTTGGAACTATGTCATTGGTGGTGCATAACAGTTTTCCGGCCTTGCCGTTTTGAGGGGATGTGTGTGTGCAGGAAATACAAAAGGAAATCCCATGATGAGAGAAAAGGAGCGAAGGGCTGTGTTGATGAATCCCCCCCTTTGTCACATTGCATACATTATATTAGAACGTGAAACTCAGTTAGGATGTATTGAAAAAAGCGTAGGAGAGTAGAGGAGGTATCGGATTTTGCACGGAGGGGAAAGGTCCAGGAGTAATGTGTGTAATCGTCTAAAACAAGAATATAATATTCAAAGCCCGAAAAACTTGTGACGGGGGAGGTCCAAAGATCATAGTGCACTAATTGAAAATGAGCAGTAGTAACATTATTTGATGAAGGAAAGGCCAAGCGAGGTTGGCACCCAAGATGACATGCCTCACAAAAGGAGGAAGTAGAGTTATTACAATCAGGTAAAAATTGCTAAGAGTGCTGGCTAATGAAAATTTCCCAGATCCCAAGTAGACAATGCCATAGATCACCTGTGGTGGAGTTATTGCCAAAGAAAGGGTAGAGGTTGCTGGAGCTACTGGACGTCATGAGAACCGTCTGGGTGCGAAGATCCTTCACATAAAAACCATAGGGAGTAAAGATTACAAAGACATTGTTATGAATAGTGAATTGACGAACAAAGATGAGACTAGGAACAACGGAAGGAGATGCTAAAACATTGCACAGAGATAATTTGGTAGGGGAGAGGGAAACGGAACCGGTGTCCACAATTGGTAGGTGCTGCCCATTGCCAACAATTATACTTGAAAAATCATGCCTTGGAAGAGAAGAGGATGAGAAGATACCTTGGTTGCACGTTACATGAGACGAGGTGCTGGTGTCCATATACCACTCATGGCAGGGGAATCCGGGCTGATTGGCAGCGCGGTTTAAGAGAGCTGCATGATCCCAGGATGGCACGGGCGGGTGGAACGGCAGCTCGCCGGCCGATGTGAAGTACGGCGGCAGAGGCCCGAAGAGCATGACGGGATATGCTTGCGAGTGGACGCCCGGTCAGGGGCCGAGGACGCCCGCGGTGTTGGGTGCAGACCAGCCGGGGTGTGGAGACGGCAGTGCCATGCCATACGGGGCGAAGTAGCCCGTGTAGGGGGAGGGGACGGTGGTGGAGCCTCGCGGCCGGACGAGTCATCGCGCCCGCGGCCACGGCCACGTCCACGCTCACCATTATGGCCACCACGTGGGCTGCTACTGCACCCGTGGGAGCCATCTGGGCCGGTGCGGTCACCAGAAGGGGGGCGAGGGCCACTGCAGTTGCCGGAGCCATCGGAGCCACCAGAACCACTTGGACCACTAGGGCCACCCGATCCGCCGGAGCCACCGTGGGTGATGGAGGGAGCGGCAGCGCCATCCATGCCCATGCACAGCGAGAGATTGTACTCTGCCAGCTTGAGGCGTGAGCGGATGACGCCAAAGGGAGGGAGCGGGTTGGTGTCGCCCAGCACGATGCGGATCGTCTCGAAGCAGGGGGCGAGGCCGTGAAGAAGCTGCATGGTGAGGTTGTTGTCACTGACGGCGGCGCCCACGTCCGCCAGGCCATCCACCAGGGCCTTGACATGGCAGGCGTACTCGACGATGGGAAGATCACCTTGCTACAGGTGGTGGTAGCGGCAAGTGGGGTGGAGGATCTGGGTGCCCTAGTTGGCTAGAAAGTAATCGGTGATGCACTGCCAGGCGGTGTAGGCGTTGAGAACACCACCGAGATGAGCTCAAGTAGAGGGTCGGCCAGCGTGAAGAGCATCCAGAGGACAAGGCGCTGGTCGACGGCGAGGCAGTCAGCGTCGACATTGCGAGGAGGAGGGCGGTCGACATAATCCTGGATGTAGTACTGAAGGAGGATGATGCAGAAGAAGGTGTGCCACTTGGAAAAGTTGTTCTCTGCTGGATCCAACTTTAACTTGATTTAGTTGGAGATGTGGTCATTATGGATGTTGAGAGGGGACTGGCCGGAGGAGGGAGCAGCAAAGGAGGAGAGGGCGGCGATGGTGGTGGAGGTAGTAGCCGAAGCGGTGGGGGAGGTCCTAGAGGAGAGAGCAGCAGAGGAGGAGGAGTTGGTCACCAGGGAGGGAGGGGGACCGAAGATGTCCTCGAAGGCCATGACTGGCGACTGATACCAAGTTATGGGATTACTTTCACACACTGTATTAGCTCATAGAGACCCCCAACGAGCTCCCTGGAGACTAGGCATGGACTACCTAGCCATGCGGGAGATCCTATAGAATAGGGAGAGGAAGGTTACAACCAGTCCAAGTCATACAACAGAATACATATCCAGCACACTAACAGATTGCCAAGCCGCGGAGAAGTATGTTCTCGCTCTCCCATGCAATATTGTTGGAATATGTGGCATGATTCTTTTACCCGTCAGATATCAGTTTTACAACATTCATTCATGAGCCTTGATGCGTTACTCAAATGGATCTACAGGTTAATTCAAATGGTATTCACTATAGGTAAAACTTGCTTCAGATATGAAACTTTGGGTATTCAGGGAAGCCCTTGTTATTCCCAATAAGATTGCCCGAGAATAGATCGATTCATCCAAAGCTCGCCTGCTCGTTCGCCGCAAATAGTCCGATTAATTCCCAGTGAAAAAACATTAGACATTCCATCTCCTAAACCCGCACTTTTGATGTTACTTGGCGTATAATAATCTCTATATGTTTATTATGGATCTGTACCCCTTGGGATCGATAAACCTTTTGGATTTTATTAACCAAAGAGATACGACTTTGGGCTATGGTTAGCTCAGCTCTAATCAAGAATCCCCAAGGGACCCGAAGAATTCTTGGTATACGCTCATTCCAATCCTCAATTCTCCTTTCGAGATTCGGGGATAATGGATTAATTGAACGCACTTCAAAGATTTGTTCCACTATTGGAAGACCTTACGTTATGTCACTAGATCTCGATTTTTTTTGTAGGACCTTGAAGTATGTCTAGAGGGGGGGCGATTAGACTACTTGACCAATTAAAAACTTAACCTTTTCCCAATTTTACACTTTGGCAGATTTTAGCTATCTTTGGACAAGTCAAGCAATCTTCACACAATTCAAGCAAGCATGCAAAGAGTATATGAGCAGCGGAAATTAAAGCATGCAACTTGCAAGAATATAAAGGGAAGGGTTTGGAGGATTCAAACGCAATTGGAGACATGGATGTTTTTGTCGTGGTTCCGATAGGTGGTGCTATCGTACATCCACGTTTATCGAGACTTCAACCCACGAAGGGTAATGGTTGCGCGAGTCCACGAAGGGCTCCACCCACGAAGGGTCCACAAAGAAGCAACCTTGTCTATCCCACCATGGCCGTCACCCACGAAGGACTTGCCTCACTAGTGGTAGATCTTCACGAAGTAGGCGATCTCCTTGCCCTTACAAACTCCTTGGTTCAACTCCACAATCTTGTCGGAGGCTCCCAAGTGACACCTAGCCAATCTAGGAGACACCACTCTCCAAGAAGTAACAAATGGTGCGTTGATGATGAACTCCTTGCTCTTGTGCTTCAAATGATAGTCTCCCCAACACTCAACTCTCTCTCATAGGATTTGGATCTGGTGGAAAGAAGATTAGAGTGGAAAGCAATTGGGGAAGGCTAGAGATCAAGATTCATATGGTAGGAATGGAATATCTTGGCCTCAACACATGACTAGGTGGTTCTCTCTCAGAAATGGTAAGTTGGAAGTGTAGGTTTGTTCTGATGGCTCTCTCCACGAATGAAGAGAAGCTGGAGGGGTATATATAGCCTCCACACAAAATCTAACCGTTACACACAACTCGCCAAACTCGGTGGGACCGAATTGGTAAACTCGGTCGGACCGATTCAGCAAATCTAGTGACCGTTAGGATTTTCGGTGGGACCGACATGCAACTCGGTAGGACCGATATGGTTAGGGTTAGGGCATAACATAATATCAGTGAGACCGATTACATAAACTCTATGAGACCGATTTTGGTAATTAGCTAACCAGAGAGTTGGTCAGGTAAACTCGGTGGGACCGATTCGCTCTTTTCGGTGAGACCAAAATGTTACGAAAGGGAAATAGAGAGTTTACATTGCAATCTTGGTGGGACCGATCGCTCACTTCGGTTAGACCGAAACGTTACGAAGGGAAACAGAGAGATTGCAATCCCATCTCGGTGAGACCGAGATCCCTATCGGTGGGACCGAGATCCCTATCGGTGGGACCGAGATTCCTATCGGTGAGACCGATTTGCCTAGGGTTTGTGGCAGTGGCTATGACATTTGAACTCGGTGGCACCGGATAGAAAGAATCGGTATGGCCGAGTTTGACTTTGGGTTTAGGTCATATGTGGATGTGAGGAAGTAGTTGAGGGTTTTTGGAGCATATCACTAAGCACTTGAAGCACGAGGCTCATTAAGCAACACCTCATCCCTCCTTGATAGTATTGGCTTTTCCTATAGACTCAATGTGATCTTGGATCACTAAAATGTAAAATGAAGAGTCTTGAGCTTTTGAGCTTGAGCCAATCCTTTGTCCTTAGTATTTTGAGGGATCCACTTTCATCATCCATGCCATGCCATTCATTGAGCTTTCCTGAAATAATAGTCTTGGAATAGCATTAGCTCAATGAGCTATATGTTGTTATGGATTACCAAAACCACCTAGGGATAGTTGCACTTTCAATCTCCCCCTTTTTGGTAATTGATAACAACATATAGATCAAAGCTTTGACAAATGATAATAAGATTGAAAAAACATCGTCGCTTTGAGAAGTAAGTGATAAGCAAGAGCTCCCCCTAAATTTGTGCATAGTTTGAGATTTGCTTTGGACTGCAAATGCACAAGGAATTAGGCTCATGGGTTACTCTTCCATGTCACATACATCCTGGTGGAGCGCTCAAAATAATAAAGATTGAATACATGCACTCATCACCAAGCAAAGTGAATGATCATATAAGGATAGGTAAGATAATATCATCTAACAAGCATAAGTGTAGCTTATGATCAAACACATGATTATCAATGTCTCACAGATAATAGCATAGTATCTCAAGCAATCAAAAGCAAACAAAGTTTAACCACCAAAGCAAGAGAGAACAAAAGCAACACTCTCTCTAAAGCCTATGATCTATACATTTTCTCCCCTTTGGCAACAAGTTACCAAAAGTTCATAGAAAAAGCATAGTGCTAGATCGACTCTCAGGCTTGATCTTCAGGTGGTGGTGTAGAGATGGCTCCTTGGACGAAGGCTTCAGTTGATGTGGATGGAGCTGGAGGAGTTGCTGCTGGAGCTGGTTGCACTGGAGCTGTAGGAGCTGTAGCTGGTGCACATGAAGTGGCTTTGGTGTCTGTCGCAGCTGATCTCTGAGCTCTAGGCACTCTGGCAAATGCATCAGTGGTTGTCTTGCCCTTCCTCTCCTGCATGTCATCCTGTAGCTGCTCCACAACCGATCAATCTCGCCATTTTGACATCTATATCATAGAATTTTTGTTCCATGATTCTTTCCAGACTCTCCTAGTTTTGAGTTAGGGTGGCCAACCCCTTCTCAATCCTCAGAGTTGATGCTATCAACTAACCAAGCTGCTCCTGCTTGTTCTTCAAAAAGTACTCAGATGCCTCCTCTTGAGTTGGCATCTTGGCAGCCTTCTATTTTTTTGCTTTCTCCTTCTTCTCTTGAGCTTGTACTAATGATGGTTCATTCTCATTCATCACAACTTGATTGTCCTCAAATTATGGATAGATAGCAAAATGTTCCTTGTCTAGCAAGTATGTGCCTGTTGTTGGAGAACGTTGCATAAATAAATTTTTTTCCTACGTTCACCAAGATCAATCTAGGAGTTCATCCAGCAACGAGAGAGAGGAGTGCATCTACATACCCTTGTAGATTGCGAGCGGAAGCGTTCAAGAGAACGGGGTTGAGGGAGTCGTACTCGTCATGATCCAAATCACCGGAGATCCTAGCGCCGAACGGACGGCACCTCCACGTTCAACACACGTAAGGTCAGCGTGACGTCTCCTCCTTCTTGATCCAGCAAGGGGAAAGGAGAGGTTGATGAAGATCCAGCAGCACGACGGCGTGGTGGTGGATGCAGCAGGGATCCCAGCAGGGCTTCGCCAAGCGTCTGCGGGAGGGAGAGGTGTAGCAAGGGGAAGGGGCGCCAAGTGCAAGGTGCGGCTGCCCTCCCTCCCCTCTTTATATAGGGTCCCAGGCGCCGACCCCGAGATGGGATCTCCAGGGGCGGCGGCTGGGAGGCTTGCCCCCAAGGCAGTGGGGCGCTTCACCCTAGGGTTTCCAACCCTAGGCGCGAGGGGCAGGGCGCACCAGCCCACCAGGCTGGTCCCTCCCACTTCAGCCCACGGGCCCTCGGGATAGGTAGCCCCACCGGTGGACCCAGGACCCTTCCGGTGGTCCCGGTACAATACAGGTGACCCCTGAAACTTTCCCGATGGCCGAAACTGCACTTCCTATATATATAATTCTTCACCTCCGGACCATTCCGGAACTCCTCGTGACATCCAGGATCTCATCCGGGACTCCGAACAACTTTGGGTTACTGCATATTCATATCTCTACAACCCTAGCGTCACCGAACCTTAAGTGTGTAGACCCTACGGGTTCGGGAGACATGCAGACATGACCGAGACGCCTCTACGGTCAATAACCAACAGTGGGATCTGGATACCCATGTTGGCTCCCACATGCTCCTCGATGATCTCATCGGATGAACCACTATGTCGAGGATTCAATCAATCATGTATACAATTCCCTTTGTCAATTGGTACGTTACTTGCCCGAGACTCGATCGTCGGTATCCCAATACCTCGTTCAGTCTCGTTACCGGCAAGTCACTTTACTCTACCGTAATGCATGATCCCGTGACCAGACACTTGGTCACATTGAGCTCATTATGATGATGCATTACCGAGTGGGCCCAGAGATACCTCTCCGTCATACGGAGTGACAAATCCAGCCTCGATTCGTGCCAACCCAACAGACACTTTTGGAGATACCGTAGTGCACCTTTATAGCCACCCGATTCGTTGTGACGTTTGGCACACCCAAAGCACTCCTACGGTATCCGGGAGTTGCACAATCTCATGGTCTAAGGAAATGATACTTGACATTTGGAAAATCTCTAGCGAAACGAACTACACGATCTTTGTGCTATGCTTAGGATTGGGTCTTGTCCATCACATCATTCTCCTAATGATGTGATCCCGTTATCAATGACATCCAATGTCCATAGTCAGGAAACCATGACTATCTGTTGATCAACGAGTTAGTCAACTAGAGGCTTTACTAGGGACTTGTTGTGGTCTATGTATTCACACACGTATTACAATTTCCGGATAATACTATTATAGCATGAACAATAGACAATTATCATGAATAAAGAAATATAATAATAACCATTTTATTATTGCCTCTAGGGCATATTTCCAACAGTCTCCCACTTGCACTAGAGTCAATAATCTAGTTACATTGTGATGTATCGAACACCCATTGTGTCCTGGTGTTGATCATGTTTTGCTCTAGGGAGAGGTTTAGTCAACGGATCTGCTACATTCAGGTCCGTATGTACTTTACAAATATCTGTGTCTCCATCTTGAACATTTTCACGAATGGAGTTGAAGCGATGCTTGATGTGCTGGTCTTCTTGTGAAACACAGGCTCCTTGGCCAAGCAATAGCTCGGTGTTGTCACGAAAGAGTGTAATCGGCCCCGACGCATTGGGTATGACTCCTAGGTCGGTGATGAACTCCTTCACCCAGATTGCTTCATGTCTGCCTCCGATGCTGCCATGTACTCCGCTTCACATGTAGATCCCGCCACGACGCTCTGCTTGCAATCGCACTAGCTTCGCCCCACCATTCAAAATATTACACGATCCGGTTTGTGACTTGAGTCATCCACATACGTGTCGAAGCTAGCGTCGACGTAACCCTTCTGACGAGCTCTTCGTCACCTCCATATCTGATAACATGTCCTTAGTCCTTTTCATGTACTTAAGGATGTTCTTGACCGCTGTCCAAAGGTTCCATGCCGGATTACTTTGGTACCTTCCTACCAAACTTACGGCAAGGTTTATATCAGGTCTGTTACAGGTCATGGCATACATGATAGACCCTATGGCTGAGGCATAGGGGACGACACTCATCTTTTCTCTATCTTTTGCCGTGGTCGGGCATTGAGCTGAGCTCAATTTCACACTTTGCAACACAGGCAAGAACCCCTTCTTGGACTGATCCATATTGAACTTCTTCAATATCTTATCAAGGTATGTGCTTTGTGAAAGACCTATGAGGCGTCTTGATCTATCTCTATAGATTTTGATGCCTAATATGTAAGCAGCTTCTCCAAGGTCCTTCATTGAAAAACACTTACTCAAGTAGGCCTTTATGCTGTACAAAAGTTCTATATCATTTCCCATCAAAAGTATGTCATCCACATATAATATGAGAAATGCTACAGAGCTCCCACTCACTTTCTTGTAAACACAGGCTTCTCCATAAGTCTGCATAAACCCAAACGCTTTAATCATCTCATTAAAGCGAATGTTCCAACTCCGAGATGCTTGCACCAGCCCATAGATGGAGCGCTGGAGCTTGCATACCTTGTTAGCATTCTTAGGGTCGACAAAACCTTCCGGCTGCATCATGTACAGTTCTTCCTTAAGGTGACCGTTAAGGAATGCCGTTTTGACGTCCATTTGCCATATCTCATAATCATAGTATGCGGCAATTGCTAACATGATTCGGACGAAATTCAGCTTCGCTGCGGGAGAGAATGTCTCATCGTAGTCAATCCCTTGAACTTGTCGATAACCCTTAGCGACAAGTCGAGCTTTATATATGGTAACATTACCATCCGCGTCCGTCTTCTTCTTAAAGATCCATTTGTTTTCTATTGCTCGCCGACCATCGGGCAAGTCTGTCAAAGTTCACACTTTGTTTTCATACATGGATCCTATCTCGGATTGCATGGCTTCAAGCCATTTGTTGAAATCTGGGCCCGCCATCGCTTCTTCATAGTTCGAAGGTTCACCGTTGTCTAACAACATGATTTCTAAGACAGGGTTGCCGTACCACTCTGGTGCGGAACGTGTCCTTGTGGACCTTCAAGTTCAAGAAGAGCTTGATCCAAGTATCTTGATCATCATCATTAACCTCCTCTCTTGTCGGTCAAGGCAGCACCACAGAACATCTTCCCGAGCTGCGCTACTTACCGTTCAAGAGGTAGTACTTCATCCAGTTCCACTTTCCTCCCACTTAATTCTTTCGAGAGAAACTCTTTCTCGTAAAGGACCCGTTCTTAACAACAAAGATCTTGCCCTCGGATCTTAAGTAGAAAGTATACCCAATGGTTTCCTTAGGGTATCCTATGAAGACGCATTTTTCCGACTTGGGTTCGAGCTTCTCAGGTTGAAGTTTCTTGACATAAGCATCTCATCCCCAAACTTTTAGAAACGACAGCTTAGGTTTCTTCCCAAACCATAATTCATACGGTGTCGTCTCGACGGATTTAGACGGTGCCCTATTTAAAGTGAATGTAGCTATCTCTAGAGCGTATCCCCAAAATGATAGAGGTAAATCGGTAAGTGACATCATAGATCGCACCATATCCAATAGAGTGCAATTACGACGTTCGGACACACCATTTCGCTGAGGTGTTCCAGGCGGCGTGAGTTGTGAAACGATTCCACATTTCCTTAAGTGCGTACCAAATTCGTGACTTAAATATTCACCCCCACGATCTGATTGTAAGAACTTTATCTTTCGGTCACGTTGATTCTCTACATTATTCTGAAATTCCTTGAACTTTTCAAAGGTCTCAGACTTGTGTTTCATCAAGTAGACATACCCATATATACTCAAGTCATCAGTGAGAGTGAGAACATAACGATATCCTCCGCGAGCCCCAACGGTCATTGGACCGCACACATCAGTATGTATGATTTCCAATAAGTTGGTTGCTCGCTCCATTGTTCCAGAGAACGGGGTCTTGGTCATCTTGCCCATGAGGCATGGCTCGCATGTGTCAAACGATTCATAATCTAGAGACTCTAAAAGTCCATCAGCATGGAGCTTCTTCATGCGCTTGACACCAATGTGACCAAGGCGGCAGTGCCACAAGTATGTGGGACTATCGTTATCAACCTTACATCTTTTAGTATTCACACTATGAATATGTGTAACATTACGCTCGAGATTCATTAAGAATAAACCATTCACCAGCGGGGCATGACCATAAAACATATCACTCATATAAATAGAACAACCATTATTCTCGGATTTAAATGAGTAGCCATCTCGAATTAAACGAGATCCTGATACAATGTTCATGCTCAAAGTTGGTACTAAATAACAATTATTGAGGTTCAAAACTAATCCCGTAGGTAAATGTATAGGTAGCGTGTCGACGGTGATCACATCGACCTTGGAACCATTCCCGACGCGCATCGTCACCTCGTCCTTCGCCAGTCTCCGCTTATTCCGCAGCTCCTGCTTTGAGTTACAAATATGAGCAACCACACCGGTATCAAATACCCAGGCGCTACTGCGAGCTCTGGTAAGGTACACATCAATTACACGTATATCACATATACCTTTGGTTTTGCCGGCCTTCTTGTCCGCTAAGTACTTGGGGCAGTTCCGCTTCCAGTGTCCGCTTCCTTGCAATAAAAGCACTCGGTCTCGTGCTTGGGTCCATTGCTTGACTTCTTCTGGCAATCGGCTTACGGTAGCGCGGCAACTTCCTTGCCGTCCTTCTTGAAGTTCTTCTTACCCTTGCCCTTCTTGAACTTAGTGGTTTTATTCACCATCAACACTTGATGTTCCTTTTTGATCTCCACCTCCGCTGATTTCAGCATTGAATATACCTTAGGAATGGTCTTTTCCATCCCCTGCATATTGAAGTTCATCACAAAGCTCTTGTAGCTTGGTGGGAGCGACTGGAGGATTCTGTCGACCACCGCGTCATCCGAGAGATTAACTCCCAGTTGAGATGAGCGGTTGTGCAACCCAGACATTTTGAGTATGTGCTCACTGACAGAACCATTCTCCTCCATCTTACAACTGTAGAACTTGTTGGAGACTTCATATCTCTTGACCCGGGCGTGAGCTTGGAAAACCATTTTCAGCTCTTGGAACATCTCATATGCTCCGTGATGCTCAAAACGCTTTTGGAGCCCCGGTTCTAAGCTGTAAAACATGCCGCACTGAACCAGGGAGTAATCATCACTACGCGAATGCCAGGCGTTCATAACATCTTGAGTTGCTGGGAAAACGGGTGCTTCACCTAGCGGTGCATCTAGGACATATGCTTTCTTGGCAGCTATGAGGATGATCTCAAGTTCGGACCCAAATCCGTATAGTTGTTGCCATCGTCTTTCAGTTTGGTTTTCTCTAGGAACGCGTTGAAGTTGAGGGCAACATTAGCGTGGGCCATTTGATCTACAAGACATATTGCAAAGATTTTAGACTAAGTTCATGATAATTAAGTTCATCTAATCAAATAATTAACTCCCACTCAGATAGACATCCCTCTAGTCATCTAAGTGATCCATGATCCAAGTCAACTAGGCCGTGTTCGATCATCACGTGAGATGGACTGGTCATCATCGGTGAACATCTTCATGTTGATCGTATCTTCTATACGACTCATGTTAGAACTTTCGGTCTTCCGTGTTCCGAGGCCATGTCTGTACATGCTAGGCTCGTCAAGTCAACCTAAGTGTATTGCGTGTGTAAATCTGGCTTACACCCGTTGTATTCGAACGTTAGGATCTATCACACCCGATCATCACGTGGTGCTTCGAAACAACGAACCTTCGCAACGGTGCACAGTTAGGGGGAACACTTTTCTTGAAATTATTATGAGGGATCATCTTATTTACTACCGTCATTCTAAGTAAACAAGATGAAAAACATGATAAACATCACATGCAATCAAATAGTGACATGATATGGCCAATATCATATTGCTCCTTTGATCTCCATCTTTGGGGCGCCAAGATCATCTTCGTCACCGGCATGACACCATGATCTCCATCACCGTGTCTTCATGAATTTGTCATGCCAACGACTACTTCTACTTCTATGGCTAACGCGTTTAGCAATAAAGTAAAGTAATTTACATGGCGTTCTTCAATGACACGCAGGTCATACAAAAAATAAAGACAACTCCTATGGCTCCTGCCGGTTGTCATACTCATCGACATGCAAGTCGTGATTCCTATTACAAGAACATGATCATCTCATACATCACATATATCATTCATCACATCCTTTGGCCATATCACATCACAAAACACTTGCTGCAAAAACAAGTTAGACGTCCTCTAATTGTTGTTGCAAGTTTTTACGTGGCTTCTATAGGTGATCTAGCAAGAACGTCTTCTTACCTACGTTAAAGCCACAACGTGATTTGCCAACTTCTATTTACCCTTCATAAGGACCCTTTTCATCGAATCCGCTCCAACTAAAGTGGGAGAGACAGACACCCGCTAGCCACCTTATGCAACGAGTGCATGTCAGTCGGTGGAACCTGTCTCACGTAAGCATACGTGTAAGGTCGGTCCGGGCCGCTTCATCCCACAATACCGCTGAAGCAAAATAAGACTAGTAGTGGCAAGAAAGTTGACAACATCTACGCCCACAACATATTGTGTTCTACTCGTGCAAAGAGAACTACGCATAGACCTAGCTCATGATGCCACTATTGGAGAACGTTGCATAAAATAAAAAATTTCCTACGTTCACCAAGATCAATCTAGGAGTTCATCCAGCAACGAGAGAGAGGAGTGCATCTACATACCCTTGTAGATCGCGAGCGGAAGCTGAAAGAACATGCGGTGCCCCCATGTTTGGTTTTGGTAATTGATGACTATCTCTATGGACTAATGGTTGCCTTGAGTTACATTTGAAGGGTTTGTCCATAGGCTTTTCTTGGAGTCCTTTTGTTGGTTTCAAGGAGAGTTTGTGATGACCACCGTGCTATTAAGGAATTATCCCAAGATTGGTCATGTGAGTGTTGAGCTTATTGCAAACATGTCTTGAAGAAAAAGATTGCGTGATCATTCATGTCTACCTTCAAGACATCATCCAAACTAAGAGAGTTGGAAAGATTCAAGGTTGATCAAGACTAAGTCAAGAGTGAATCAAGTTGGTCAACACACAAAGCGCACAAGATGTATCGAGGGATCAAGTGATCCCATGGTATGGTAAGCATTGTCCATTACGCTTTGTGTGCTAACCCATGGTCTTCGTGAGAGTTCTTTGTGGGGTTAGTTGCGGTGTGCAAGTTCAAGTGGTGCATCACGAAGAGATCAAGTGCTTGAAGCTTGCCGTCCATTGTGGTGACAATGGACTTGTGAAGATGAGCGGAAGAATGTCTCACCCATAGTGGAGTATGGGGGAGCAATCAACTAGTCTTCATCGAGCCAACGCAATCAAGAAAGGTGGTCCATCTTGAGGAGGAGTAGATCGTCATCATCTAGCTCAAGTGGACTTTGTGCAAGGCAAAGGTTTGCCCTTGATAGGTTTTCTATTTTACCGGTCTCATGGTAGTTGAGGGAGACCGGGTTATAGGATCGATTGCCGTACTATCAAGGGGGGCTCTCGATGACTTGCTTGATCGTATCGTTCGTAGAGAGCTCAAATCATTGCATCCTTGCATCATCTTTATTGGTTCTTGTTTGGTTCTTCTCCTTGTGAGATTTGGAGCTTTTGGTCATTTTCATGACAAGCTCGAGTTCATCAGCAGGAGTCTACATGCATCTTCTATGATGTTTTCGATGTTGGAGGCTCTGCCGGTTCTTCTCTGTTGGAGGTTTCTATCCTCTCTTGTTAGGCATACCTCCCCTGCCTCTCGTCTTCCTCTATCCAACAAGCTTGAGTTTGCTCAATTCGGAGCTCATTTGCAGAAGTTATGGCAGTTCTGGTTTTAGTGTTTCCCTCTGTTGTCTTCTCTGCAAAATGAAGGACTCCTAGTGTTGCTGATTTGGGGCATGCGGTAGTACTGCTCTCCGGAGCGGTAGTACCGCAGGCCCTTGCGGTAGTACCGCTCCGTGGGAGCGGTAGTACCGTAACCTCCGCCAGCGCAGCGCTCGAAGCGGTAGTAGGGGCGGATGTAATTTTACATCCGCGCCCTCTGCTGTAGTACCAGCGCCATGAGCGCCGTAGTACCGTGGGCTCGCCAGCTTAGCAGATGAGCGGAAGTAGGGCGGATGTAATTTTTACATCCGCGCCTGCGCTGTAATACCGCTCTTCGTGTCTTGATAGTACCGTCGGAGTTTTATGAGTCCTCCTCGGCGGAAGTAGGTGCGGAAGTAATTTTTTACGACCGTGCCTTCTCTGCGCCTAAGTGTTACTGCCTTACGGTAGTACCGTAGGGCGCGCGCAGTACCGCCGCTCGGCGGTTCTATCACTCGTTGCCTGTGCAAGCCTTCATCTCGCCGAGCTGCACATGCGGTAGTACCGCGCCCTGCGCTGTAGTACCGCGGCCAACCGCGGTAGTACCGCAGCTCCCTGCGGTAGTACCGCGTCGTGCGGGCTGAGTGAGGGGATAACGGTTGGATTTTCTCCCCTCCTATAAAAGGGGGTCTTCTTCCCCATTGGGACTTTATCCTTTGAGCTCGTGTTCTTCCCCCATTGTTGACCTTCTTCGAGCTTGCTAACTCTCAATCCCTCCATGGATTCTTGCTAGTTTTTGAGGGAAAAGAGAGAGGAGATCTAGATCCACATTTCCACCAATCACTTTCTCCTCTATGTGAGGGGAACCCCTTGGATCTAGTTCTTGGAGTTCTTGGTGTTCTCCTTCTTGTTCTTCCTCTCATTTTCCTCCCTAGCATTAGTTGCTTCGGTGGGATTTGAGAGAGAAGGACTTGGGCACTCCGTGTGCCCTTGCCATTGCATTTGGTGCATCGGTTTGAGTTCTCCACGTGATACGTGGAAGTTACAAGTTGAGAAGCTTATTACTCTTGGGTGCTTGGTGCCCTTGAGCTTGTTCATCTTGGGTGCTTGGGCGCCCTAGTCGGTTGGTGGTGTTCGAGCTCAATCATTGTGGTGTAAAGCTCAAGCAAGCGTCGGGTCTCCAATTAGGTTGTGGAGATCGCCCGAGCATTTTGACGGTACCGTGACCGCCCCAAGGGTTGCCAAAGTGTACGGGTTCGGTGACCGCCCCAAGGGTCGCCATTTGTACAGGTTCATGACCGCCCTCAAGGGTCCCTTAGTGGAATCACGGCATCTTGCATTGTCGAGGGCGTGAGGAGATTACTGATGGCCCTAGTGGCTTCTCGGGAGCATTGTGCCTCCACACCGCTCCAAACGGAGATTAGCATCCGCAAGGGTGTGAACTTCGGGATACATCATCGTCTCCTCGTGCCTCGGTTATCTCTTACCCGAGCCCTTTACTTATGCACTTTACTTTGTGATAGCCATATTGTTCTTTGTCATATATCTTGCTATCACATTGTTGCTTATCTTGCTTAGCATAAGTTGTTGGTGCACATAGGTGAGCCTAGTTGTTGTAGGTTTTGTGCTTGACAAATTAACCGCTAGGTTTATTCCGCATTTGTTCGAGCCTCTACCGTAATTATTTTAAAACGCCTATTCACCCCCCTCTAGGCGACATCCACGATCTTTCAGAAGCGTTCAAGAGAACGAGGTTGAGGGAGTCATACTCGTCGTGATCCAAATCACCGGAGATCCTAGCGCCGAACGGACGGCACCTCCGTGTTCAACACACGTATGGTCAGCGTGACGTCTCCTCCTTATTGATCCAGCAAGGGGAAAGGAGAGGTTGATGAAGATCCAAAGAAGACGACGGCGTGGTGGTGGATGCAGCAGGATCCCAGCAGGCTTCGCCAAGCGTCTGCAGGAGGAGAGGTGTAGCAAGGGGAAGGGGCGCCAAGTGCAAGGTGCGGCTGCCTCCCTCCCCCTCTTTATATAGGGTCCCAGGCGCCGCCCGAGATGGGATCTCCGGGCGCGGCGGCAGTGGAGGCTTGCCCCCAAGGCAAGTGGGCGCCCCCCTAGGGTTTCCAACCCTAGGCGCAGGGGCCCAAGGGCGCACCAGCCCACCAGGCTGGTCCCTCCCACTTCAGCCCACGGGCCCTCCGGGATAGGTGGCCCCACCGGTGGACCTCGGACCCTTCCGTGGTCCCAAAGACAATACCGGTGACCCCGAAACTTTCCCGATAGCCTAAACTGCACTTCCTATATATAATTCTTCACCTCCGGACCATTCCGGAACTCCTCGTGACGTCCAGGATCTCATCCGGGACTCCGAACAACTTTTGAGTTACTGCATATTCATATCTCTACAACCCTAGCGTCACCGAACCTTAAGTGTGTAGACCCTACGGGTTCGGGAGACATGCAGACATGACCGAGACGCCTCTACGGTCAATAACCAACAGTGTGATCTGGATACCCATGTTGGCTCCCACATGCTCCTCAATGATCTCATCGGATGAACCACTATGTCGAGGATTCAATCAATCCCGTATACAATTCCCTTTGTCAATTGGTACGTTACTTGCCCGAGACTCGATCGTCGGTATCCCAATACCTCGTTCAGTCTCGTTACCGGCAAGTCACTTTACTCGTACCGTAATGCATGATCCCATGACCAGACACTTGGTCACATTGAGCTCATTATGATGATGCATTTCCGAGTGGGCCCAGAGATACCTCTCCGTCATACGGAGTGAAAAATCCCAGTCTCGATTCGTGCCAACCCAACAGACACTTTCAGAGATACTCGTAGTGCACCTTTATAGCCACCCAGTTACGTTGTGACGTTTGGCACACCCAAAGCACTCCTACGGTATCCTGGAGTTGCACAATCTCATGGTCTAAGGAAATGATACTTGACATTTGGAAAAGCTCTAGCGAAACGAACTACACGATCTTTGTGCTATGCTTAGGATTGGGTCTTGTCCATCACATCATTCTCCTAATGATGTGATCCCGTTATCAATGACATCCAATGTCCATACTCAGGAAACCATGACTATCTGTTGATCAACGAGCTAGTCAACTAGAGGCTTTACTAGGGACTTGTTGTGGTCTATGTATTCACACACGTATTACGATTTCCGGATAATACGATTATAGCATGAACAATAGACAATTATCATGAATAAAGAAATATAATAATAACCATTTTATTATTGCCTCTAGGGCTTATTTCCAACACCTGTGCCCATCTTTGAGTTAATCAACTCCTGAATTTGTGGGGCATATTCACAACTTCTCTTTTGGTCTGCTGCTGTCCTCTTGATAGTCTCAATCATGAGCCTCATGTCCTTGAATTTTTGTGGCACATCAAACAAGTGTAGCAAGTTTATAGCATGGCCTCCGATCATGTTGTGGTCACCTGACTTGGGCAATAGAGTGTGCCTTAGGATCCTGTTGATTGTTGGCAGCCCTGATAGAAGAAAATGAACTGACCCAAACTTATGTGTCTCAACTGCAGCATCTGGGATTTCCTTGTACATATGAGCCATTGTATTGTGATCCATCTTCTTCTTGGCATAGACATCCAAGTCATCTTCACTCTCCTTTGGGGCATTGATCAGATTTGCCCATTCCTCAATGGTTGATTGGTACCTTGTTCCTTCAGACATCCAAACTATCCTGCCATCTGATAGAAATGTGCTGTGGAGTAGAATTGCATAATGAGCTCATCATTCCACTTTGTGAGCTTCTGCCCAACAAAGTCTGCAACTCCACAAGCAATAAAACTGTCTTGCACTCCAGGATAGTGTTCTTCATTTTCCTTCATGTAGGTCCAGTCGACCCACCTCATATCACGCACTATAGGCTTCTTGTCCAACAGCACTGTCTCATAGAAATCCTATTGTTCCTTTGTGTGGAACCTGTAATCAACAGCAGTCCTTCTTCTGATAGCATATGGATCTGACAACCTCCATAGTCTGATTCATGCATCCTTTCTTAACTTCATGTTCTTAGCCACAGGATGAGCATCATTGTGGTCTGGAATCTTTGGCTTCAGCTTCCTCAGGACTTGTCCTTCATCATCTTCCTCAGCAGCAACTTCAGGCACTGGGGCCTTGTTCTTCTCAGCAGTTGGTATACTCCTGGTATTCCTCTTTGGTGCATTCTTGGGCTTGGGGGCAGCTTTGGGAGCTTCCTTGGGCTTTGATGTTGCAGCCCCTGACTTTATAGCATCACCCATCAGCTTTTGTGCCTTGGGTGCTGGTGCAGCAACCTCTTCTTCCCCTTCTTCAGAGTCGCTCCTCATAGAGGGGTTGCCAAGAACCTTGGCAGTAGTGGTTTTGGCTCTCTTCTTCTTCTTATCTTGACCAGCAGCTTCATCTTCTGACTCAATAGTAAACTTCATGGTTTCTCCAGTCGCAACCTTCCTGGGTTTGGAAGTGGGAATCCTTCTTGCAGGTGCCTTCTTCACACTCTCTCGGCTTAGTGGCTGCAAATGAACCATATTCTTTCTTGACCACCTTCTTCTTGGAAGTGGCCTCATCCTCAGCTGCCACATAGTCCTCATCCTCAGATTCTGAGGTTCTCTTCTTCCTTGTCCTGCTAACAGCCTTAGGCAGATTCCTTGGGGTGCTCCTGCTGCCATCATCTGAAGTGCTAGAGGGACTAGTGCCCTCACTCATGTGATTGTGCTCTTCTTCCCTGTTCTGACTGTCACTTTGGTCTGACATGCTGCAAACACCGATCACTGACCACGTGAATAGTTATAGATGAGATAGAATGGATGAGCATCACAAAATGCAGAGATTTTTGCAAAAGAATGATTCAAAAACTTAGTTTTAGTTTTCCACAAAAAGCATTTCGGATCAACCGATTTTCAAACTCGGTGATACCGAAGCAGTTTGGGAACCTAAACTAGTGAACTCGGTCAGACCGAGTCACAGTTCGGTGGCACCGAGACTGCTAGGGTTTCACAAAGTTCTAAAATCGGTCACACCGATTAGAAATTCTCGGTCAGACCGAGAGTTACTAGTGCAATGGTGTTAGCCGAATCGGTGGGACCGAGTTTTTCAACTCGATTGGTCCGAGATGGTTTCGGCGGAAACCTAACCCTAAATTTTGAAATCGCATCTATTTCTAAGGATTGTTTTGACTGGATAGGAGTGTTTCAATCGTGGCAAGAATCATAATGAACACAATGTGCTGAGAATCAGACGAGGATAGCACTGTGATTGAGTTCATACCCTAGTTCGGCGATGAACTCGCTACGGCGGCAACGGCGGAGAAGAAATCCGTTGACGGCGGTGGAGACCAGCGACAGGAGGCGGCTGGCGACGAAGTCGACGATCCGGAGACCTAGTAGGCAGAGCGAGCTATGCGTGGGCGAAGAGGTTTGGAGAAACTTTTCCAAATTTTGCCCGTGTGAATATATAGCCCGACACTGTCGGTGTGACCGAGTGGAACGACTCGGTGGAACCGAGATGCATAATCGCTGATTCATAAAGAACTCGGTGTGACCGAAAAGTTCAAATCGGTTGCACCGAGATTCAAACCCTAGATCGACTTAGTGATCTCGGTAGGACCAAAATGGAGGAATCGGTCAGACCGAGAATCACAAAGAATTTTTGGAAGTTTAAGTCTATGACTAATCGGGACTCGAAGTGCTCCTCACACGAGTGCTTCAATCGACTTGATCAAATTTTGTGATGTAGCATGAATAGAGTTTGAGACGAGAAAAGCATAGATAGCTAGAGAAGGTTCTTAGGCATTTTTGTCCATCCACTTGGCCAAAGAAAAAGGAAGCTAATCAATCAAAACAACAAGTGGATGTCCTCGAATGAGTAAAGTATGCAACCAACATGCTCACACAATAAAATGGCAAATGAAATATGTGGCAAAGCATGCATAACCAATTCTAGCATCTATCAAACAATTGGCGATGACTAGGTCATCTATATATGAGTATATTGACTTAGGAGTCAAATGTGAACATTTGATCATAGGTCATACTCATCATTTAAGCTCAAGTGGGGTTACCACTTTTACATAATGCATTGATGTGTTCACATCATTAGAGTTGCTTTGACTCAATTCTTAGAGTTAAGCTCTCCCTAGATGTGAGATCCCCCCTTAGAGGGATGAACTAACATTGGGTTTTGTCGATGATGACTTCATGTAGGTGTTGAAGATGTGGATGCTCAATGTTGATGTAGATCATTTGGAGCAATCCTTTGGAGTGAGTTGCACTTTCAATACCTACATAGGTTAGTCCCACAAGGAACAAGCAAGAATATCCATAGACATAGAGTGATGCACACACAAGATTATGTCCACGAAATCATTAGGTTACCTTGTCCCTTGCCTTACCAACATGAGGGTTTGTGACTCCTTGAACTAGTGCAAGATATAGAAGTTGATTGCACTTGTCCTTGACATAATGATATGAGTGAAGAATGTTGGCGGAGTCACCCTCAAGAACTCTAGTTCTTCTTCTTCGGGATCCACATCATCTTGATGGGAATCCTTGGAGTTGTAGTTGTACTTGATGAAGTAGAACTTGACGTAGTCTTGGGAACCCATTTGACCAAGGCCTTAGGTGCTTCTTCAAATGCATCAATATCCTCTTGAAGCTTGTCCTTGCCTTTGTTCTTGTGGTCTTGTGGTGGAAGATCATCTTGTGCTTGTGTTCCCTTGAAAGAAGTAGGATCATACTTCTCTTGTTGAGGAACAAACTTCGTCTTGGGGTATTGATCTTCTTCCCACTCAACTCCATTGGCATTGAACTTTCGTTCAAAACCAACACCTTGATTCTACTGGTGCCTTCCTTGCTTGCGTACAATTTCCTCGAATTGCTTACTCCCTGCAAGGCTCTTGTATACACCTTTCTCTATGATTCCCTTCAATAAGCTATTTTCTTGCTCAAGTGTAACTTGGCTAAGAGAATCATTAGTGGAATCAAGAGAACTACTAGAAGCTACAATATTGGATTTAGCATTATTATTGTTACTACTAGAGGAAGAATCTTTCTTGTTCTTGTTACTAGACTTGACTTGAGGCATGTAAGTAGATAAGAGTAAATGCTTGGCAATGTAAGAAGAACTTTTCTTACGGAGATCATCATTGATTTCCTTTAAGAACTCATGCTCTTGCTCAAGATTGAGCTTTTCAAAGCGTAACTTCTCATGAGCCCTTAAAAGTTCTCGATGATCTTTGAAGATAGTTTCATGAGCTAACTTAAGAGTGTTTAGTTCTTTAGTTAGGAGCTCAATCTTCTCCTTATCATCGTCATTTGTTTTATCTTGATTAGCATGATTAATTGATGTTTCATCATAGTATTCATTACTAGAGTTGTCAATAAGTAGATCATCATCACCTAGCAAGTCATCTTCATCACTATTAAAATCAACATACTCGGGATGTGTTACCTTAGGACCTTTGGCCATGAAGCATCTTCCAATTCCTTCATTTGGTGAATCAAATATGTCGTAGGAGTTGGTTGACACAAGTGCTAGACCGGCAACACCTTCATCTTGAGTATATTCGGAGTTGGAGTGATAGCTTCTCTCAGAGTGATTGTCGGAGTCAGAGCCGGATACCCATTCACCAACATGAGCCTGATGTCTTCATTTTGTGTAGCTCCTTGATGACTTGTCCTTCCTTTTCGAATCCTTGCTTCTCCGTGAGGGTCTTCGTTCATAACGATCATCTCTACTCCTCCTCTCTCTTGGAGGTGATTCTTCTCTTTTACTTCTTCTTTTTGGAGAATCTTCTCTTCTTTTGTAGGGTGTCGTACACTCATTGGAATAGTGTCCGAGTCTCCCACAATTGTAGCAATTGCGCTCTCGACTAGAAGATCTTTTGTCATTGTAGGACCTTGACTTAGAGCTTCTTTCTTTGCTTCTACTCTTGTAGAATTTGTTGAAGTTCTTCACCATTAAGCTCAATTCTTCATTGAAGGTTTGTTTCTCACTTGATGATGTGGGGGCTTCACATGAGGCTTTGTAAGCACCACTTGACTTGTTGTGAAGTTCCTCCTTATCCTTGAGTGACATCTCATGAGCAACAATTCTTCCAATGACTTCCGTTGGCTTGAGATCTTTGTAATTTGGCATCATTTGGATCAATGTGCACACGGTATCATACTTTCCATCCAATGCTCTTAGGATCTTCTTGATGATGAATCTGTCGGTCATCTCTTCACTCCCTAAGCCGGCAATCTCATTTGTGATAAGAGCAAGCTTAGAGTACATTTTAGCGACACCTTCACCATCCTTCATTTTGAACTTGTCAAGCTGACTTTGGAGCACATCCAACTTGGATTCCTTGACGGAGTCGGTACCTTCATGCATATCAATAAAAGTATCCCAAATTTCCTTTGCATTCTCAAGACGGGTGATTTTGTTGAATTCTTCGGGGCACAAGCCATTGAAGAGGATATCACAAGCTTGAGCGTTGTATTGCAGCATCTTCAACTCTTTCGCACTAGCTTCACGGTTCGGCTCTCTCCCATCAAAGAATTCACCTTGCAAGCCAATACACACAATAGCCCAAACGGCGGGGTTATGTCCGAGATATGCATTTTCATCTTATGCTTCCAACTAGCAAAATTAGTAACAGCAAAGTAAGGACCTCTACGGTGATAATTTCCCTCGCTAGACGCCATACTCTCCAAGGTTGTGAAACCAAGGCTATGACCACCAAAAGCTATGGAAATCAAAGCAAATGGAGACCAAAGCTTTGATACCACTTGTAGGACCTTGAAGTATGTCTAGAGGGGGGTGATTAGACTACTTGACCAATTAAAAACTTAACCTTTTCCCAGTTTTAGACTTTGGCAGATTTTAGCTATCTTTGGACAAGTCAAGCAATCTTCACACAATTCAAGCAAGCATGCAAAGAGTATATGAGCAGCGGAAATTAAAGCATGAAACTTGCAAGAATGTAAAGGGAAGGGTTTGGAGGATTCAAACGCAATTGGAGACACGGATGTTTTTGTCGTGGTTCTGATAGGTGGTGCTATCGTACATCCACGTTGATGGAGACTTCAACCCACGAAGGGTAATGGTTCTTGTGAGTCCACGGAGGGCTCCACCCACGAAGGGTCCACGAAGAAGCAACCTTGTCTATCCCACCATGGCCATCGCCCACTTAAGGACTTGCCTCACTAGCGGTAGATCTTCACGAAGTAGGCGATCTCCTTGCCCTTACAAATTCCTTGGTTCAACTCCACAATCTTGTCGGAGGCTCCCAAGTGACACCTAGCCAATCTAGGAGACACCACTCTCCAAGAAGTAACAAATGGTGCGTTGATGATGAACTCCTTGCTCTTGTGCTTCAAATGATAGTCTCCCCAACACTCAACTCTCTCTCATAGGATTTGGATCTGGTGGAAAGAAGATTTGAGAGGAAAGCAACTTGGGGAAGGCTAGAGATCAAGATTCATATGGTAGGAATGGAATATCTTGGCCTCAACACATGAGTAGGTGGTTCTCTCTCAGAAATGGTAAGTTGGAAGTGTAGGCTTGTTCTGATGGCTCTCTCCACGAATGAAGAGGAGGTGGAGGGTATATATAGCCTCCACACAAAATCTAACACACACACACAACTTGCCAAACTCGGTGGGACCGAATTGGTAAACTCGGTCGGACCGATTCAGCAAATCTAGTGACCGTTAGGATTTTCGGTGGGACCGACATGCAACTCGGTAGGACCGATATGGTTAGGGTTAGGGCATAATGTAATCTCGGTGAGACCGATTACACAAATTCTGTGAGACCGATTTTGGTAATTAGCTAACCAGAGAGTTGGTCAGGTAAACTCGGTGGGACCGATTCGCTCTTTTCGGTGAGACCGAAATGTTACGAAAGGGAAACAGAGAGTTTACATTGCAATCTTGATGGGACCGATCGCTCACTTCGGTTAGACCGAAACGTTACGAAGGGAAACAGAGAGATTGCAATCCCATCTCGGTGAGACCGAGATCCCTATCGGTGAGACCGATTTGCCTAGGGTTTGTGGCAGTGGCTATGACATTTGAACTCGGTGGCGCCGGATAGAAAGAATCGGTATGGCCGAGTTTGACTTTGGGTTTAGGTCATATGTGGATGTTAGGAAGTATTTGAGGGTTTTGGGAGCATATCACTAAGCACTTGAAGCAAGAGGCTCATTAAGCAACACCTCATCCCTCCTTGATAGTATTGGCTTTTCCTATAGACTCAATGTGATCTTGGATCACTAAAATGTAAAATGAAGAGTCTTGAGCTTTTGATCTTGCCTTAGTATTTTGAGGGATCCACTTTCATTATCCATGCCATGCCATTCATTGAGCTTTCCTGAAATAATAGTCTTGGAACAGCATTAGCTCAATGAGCTATATGTTGTTATGAATTACCAAAACCACCTAGGGATAGTTGCACTTTCAAATGTGTACGCGCTTATTCGTATGTATATATTATATTTTGAGATTATTATTTTCGAGCATTAATCTTACGAATACGTTTATTTGCTAATATGATGGTCGATCATAGTTAAAGATTTTTAGTGGGTTGTATTGGAGTGTGCTACTTCTTGAGCTTGCGTTGGTTTTTCCCTTGAAGAGGAAAGGATGATGCAACAAAGTAGAGATAAGTATTTCCCTCAGTTAGAGAACCAAGGTGTCAATCCAGTAGGAGACAGCACAAAAATCACCAATACCTGCACAAACAATCAAACACTTGCACCCAACGTGATAAAGGGGTTGTCAATCCCTTCATGGCCACTTGCAAAAGTTAGATTTGATAGAGATAGATAAAAAAAGATAAAATATTTTTGGGTTTTTTTCGTTTATAGATCTAAAAAGTAAAAGATTGCAAAATAGTAGATCGGAAACTAATATGATGGAAATAGTAGATCGGAAACTAATATGATGGAAAATAGACTCGGGGGTCATAGGTTTCACTAGAGGCTTCTCTCAAGATAGCAAATAATATGGTGGGTGAACAAATTACTGTCGAGCAATTGATATAAAAGTGCAAAGTTATGACGATATCCAAGGAAATGATTGTGGAATATAGTCATCACATCCGTGTCAAGTAGACCGACTCCTGCTTGCATCTACTACTATTACTCCACACATCGATCGACTCCTTCCTGCATCTAGAGTATTAAGTTCATGAAGAACAGAGTAACGCTTTAAGTAAGATGACATGATGTAGAGGAATAAACTCAAGCAATATGATGTAAACCCCATCATTTTATCCTCGATGGCAACAATATAATATAAGCCTTGCTGCCCCTACTGTCATTGAGAAAGGACACCGCAAGATTGAACCCAAACCTAAGCACTTCTCCCATTGCAAGAAAAACAATCTAGTTGGCCAAACTAAACCGATAGTTCGAAGAGAATTACAAAGATATCAAATCCTGCATATAAGAATCCAGAGAAGATTCAGTTAATATTCATAGATAAGCTGATCATAAATCCACAATTCATAGGATATCGACAAACACACAGCAAAAGAAGATTACATCGGATAGATCTCCAAGAACATCAAGGAGAACATGGTATTGAGAATCAAAGAGAGAGAAGAAGCCATCTAGCTACTAGCTATGGACCCGTAGGTCTGAGTTAAACTACTCACGCTTCATCGGAAGGGCAATAGAGTTGATGTAGAAGCCCTCCGTGATCGAATCCCCCTCCGGCAGGATGCCGGAAAAGGCCCCTATATGGGATCTCACGGGAACAGAAGGTTGCGGCGGTGGAAAAGTGTTTTCGTGGATGCCTCTGGTGGTTTGGGAATATTTTTGAATATATATGAGGTAGAACTAGGTCAGGGGGTCATGAGGGGCCCGCAAGGCAGGGGCCCGCCCTCCCCCCTTGTTGCCGCCTCGTGGCTCTTCTGACTTGATCTCCAAGTCTCCTGGGTGTCTTCTGGTCCAAGAAAAATTATCGCGAAGGTTTTATTCCGTTTGGACTTCGTTTGGTATTCCTTTTCTGCGAAGCTCAAAAACAAGGAAAAAACATAAACTGGCACTAGTCTCTAGGTTAATAGGTTAGTCCCAAAAATAATATAAAATAGCATGTTAATGCATATAAAACATCCAAAACAGATAATATAATAGCATGGAATAATCAAAAATTATAGATACGTTGAGACGTATTAGAGTGCAATATGAACTGTCGTTGATGTTGTAACGAATCGTGGCGGCTCTTTTTGCTGGTAGAGGTCGCTAGCCAAGATATACCTGATGTAATAATGGTTGGCTGCAAATGATTTGTTGTTCGGTTCTTTGTTGAGTCTTACATGCATGTAATAGCCAGGATCCTCTTATCTGTTCCTCTTTCAATATACCGGTATTTGTGCGTGCATGTTGTTCATGTGAATATCATGGCATTGAGACATAATTTTACAACGAAACACGATGTGTAGGGTGAAGTCGTTGATATGGTACACTTTCTTTCACGCTGAAAGCGGCATGCAGTAAAGTGATCATCGGACTAATGCACAACATGGCTTGTCCACCCGTTGGTGCGAATCTTATCTGTTATACGTCACCGATAAAAATGGTGGCTAATATCAACTGTTCTCTATAATGCTTCAAAATGATTTCTTCTTCGTAAGGTCTCAACAACGCCTCACCGCCAGATTTTCAATGGCATGTAGACATTGTGAATAGTTCTGGTCAAATATGACACCTCAAAACATCAGCAAGTTGAAAAGCATTTGCGTTTTAGGATATGAAAGTTCGTTCCTGAAAAGCAAGCAGCTCGGGACTGGGTACGACCTGAAAACATTCAACGTAGGGTTGGTTCTGTTCTGTGTGCTTATGCTCTTTTGATAGAGATTACTGAATTGGTTTGTGGCCTCTTGGATTAGTTGTATGCCATAGTTATGGTGGCTAAATCAAGTACACGGCTAGATAGCTCCCCGCCTCCCTTAGAGAAATGGAGATGACGAAGGAAGTTGCGGCCTGGTCTCCCGCAGCCTTGGCCTGGACAAGCTTGAAGGTCTCGTCCCTTTATATCCCGGAGAAATTGAAGCAGCGGACAACACTTCTCAAGTTTTTGGAAGTTAAATATATTCGGGTTCAATTAGACAAAGGTTGAACTCCTCAAAAACAATCTTTTGAATAAAACTAAAGCCTTCTAGGGCTTCTGATAGAGATGCCCATAATGTGATATTAGGCCTAGAGTAGAGCTCGAGAAGAAGTGCAGGACTTGAGGGGAGAGCACGCGTGATGGCTCCTCAGTTTGATTAGTAGCAGAAACCACCTTTGCAACAATGTGGGCTTCACCATCTAAACTAGAAGAGCCGAGGGTTGAGAGGAGAGACTCCATGAAAATAAAATAAGGTGCGCTCCACACTAAACAGTTCAGGTCTCGTACAAAGTTCAGAAGAGTGACACCACTTAGGATTCACAAAAAAAAAGAACACTTAGCCTGATATTGCCAAACAATTCGGTCGTCACAACGATCTGAGCAACACTTTCCAACGCATGCCACCGTCGCATCAACTCATCGTTGTTGCTCCTTCTACCAGGCGTATTCCGTTGGCATCCTAGGTATCAGCCAATTTTGCCTTGCTCATTAACTATGTAGTGCAAGTCCCAAAAATCGAGTGGCTAAAGGAACAGACTCAAACCATCAATCCTCCCAAAATATTAAGGGCAACTCTGCCAACGGTCGATCAATTTCTGTAATTAAGAACATCTATAGCTCTACAATATGAAGTCAAGACGATCATCGGCCACGGCTGATGAGCCTCGATATCTGCTCAAAGAACACATGAGACTACGCTTAGGCCGGTGGAACTGGAGGAGGAGACCAAAGGAGAGGAAGAAGATTGCGGTTAGGCCGACGTCAAGAGGGTAGCTCACGGGAGCAGGAGAAGGAGGATGAAGGAGAGAGGAAGAAGATACAGATGGAATTCGGTTGGCACTGTCAAGATTATGCTTTTGGCTCGGGGGGCATCACGGGCGGCGCACGCCTCCTCCCACTTGATGGTTGTAATGGATCAGCACGAACACGTGGGGAGGGGATCAGGGAGGTTGGTAGGGTACTCCTCCTTGCCGGTCAGTGGGGAAGTATGGTGTAGATAAGAGAGGGCGTCATGTCGAAGGTGAGGTGGGCGTCATCCGGTTTTAAAGGAGATGGCTCTAGCGAGAAATGTCCCGCTACGACGGGAAACTGAGGGAGGGCGGCGTGTTACAGATAACATGACCGATAGTCTAGACACCACGTTTCTCCCCCACGTATGTTTTGGATTTGGGGAGTCCGGACTGTCAGGACCATTGAATTTTTGGGAGCCTGTTGGACGCCTGTTTGATGACAAACACCCTAGATGTATGAGAAAGAAATGAGCGTCAACTTCGAAAACATTATTAATTATTTGTTTGATCTATTTATATGCATTGCATCCCCAGACAATACACGGACATTCTACTAGTTTTAATTTTATTGGCCAATGCGAAGATGCGACTCCGTTCGCCTGCATCCATACGTGGATCCGACAGCGAGATGCGTCGCCGTCAGACGGCTTGCGTGGCGGCCTATCACCCAGGCCGACGCCTACCGTTGATCGCTGCTTATATATAAAACTAAAATGTAGCAGATCCTTCCACCACCGACTTCTGGCGGTGAAAGGAATTGCGGCGTTCGCAGCCGCCGGCTACTAGTACAAACTAACATCAAGCTTAGTTTACTTTTCTCAAAGATGAATAAGATGTTTTGAGTTTTTTAAAAAACGCATAAGACAAGGTGGTCGACTGGGCCTTATAAGCACACTAGCCAACCAAGCTCCTCGAGTCTGTTAAATCCTCTCAAGCAAACCATGTATGAATTTAGCATACAAACTATTCTCTCTGTCCCAGAATATAAGAACGTTTTTAATATTAAGCTAGTGTTAAAAACGTTTTTATATTTTAAAACGGAGGGAGTACATATTATCGAATCGAATCAATGCACGCAGATCCCATCGGGTCGGTGGACCAACATTAGTTCATCTCTACATACATCTGCATCTGCAATTTTTCATTCATTGGCCGCTCATGGAGCGGTCGACAAGCATGCATGCATGGCTACGTGTACATGCATTATTGAGTGGCTGCATCATGCATACGTACGTACTAATAACTACTCCCTCCGTTCCTAAATACTTGTCTTTCTAGAGATTTTAAATGGTCACCACATACGGATGTATATAAACATATTTTAGAGTGTAGATTCATTCATTTTGTTCCGTATGTAGTCACCATTTGAAACCTCTAGAAAGACAAGTATTTAGGAACGGAGGGAGTACTTCTTTTGTTCCTAAATAAAAGTTTTTTTAAAGATTTCACTATGAACTACATACGGAGTAAAATGAGTGAATATACACTCTAAAATATGTTTATATACATCCGTGTGTAGTTTGTAGTGGAATATTTAAAAAGACTTACATTTAGGAACAGAGAGTACAAAAATGAACAAAAACTAAAGGCACAAGGTTGTCGGCGAGGGTTCACAAGCGGACCCCTTTGCTACAAGCAGAAAAAAAAAATACATGACAAAACCAGCGCGCCCGGAACTCATGCACATACATCCGCCAGCTTTGTCTCCACCTGGCCCGGTTGGAACTAGATGACTTTATCAATTTACATTTTTAACACAATACATACGCACATACATCCACTCCTATGAACTCATGCACATACACCATACTCCTATGAGTACTTTCAAAAGAGTGAGACGACACATCATCTCAAGATTGACGAAGTCGTCACATACACCTTCGTAATCGACGAACATCTCCTTGCACTGAATGCACATTGCTCGAAGGTCTGAAATAAATCCAGAAAAATATGACCACCAGTGTCAAGTATAGTACTTGAATCGTGGTGAGTTGGTTCCACCACAAGAAACCTGGTATATTGTAATTAGCACATCAGAGCCCAACTTTTAGATCCCCGATTATTGGTAAACAACTCTATGATCAATGAGCGCGGGCGATTTGGTGCATTCTCGATCCATGATCTTCATAATTATTTGAAAGTGGTGGACGTACAAATTGGAATATATGAGCATTTGACTAGGCTAATTTGACCCCTCTTTTTTTCACGGACATGTCCGTACAGGGTGTGTCCACTCCAAACTCGTATTTGCCCGTGCACGTAGCCATGCTCCTAGCTATCCGCCCGCGATAAAGAGGATAAAGTGAAAGGTCCGGTTGGAGATGCTCTAAGAAGGGCCCGATGGGAGGGGGGGGGGGGATACAACAATGTTGACAGAAAAATGGCAAATTATATAGATAAGCACATAGTCGTCTACTTTACTGGTTGAGCAGATACCTGTTGCACTTAAACTAACGTAATCATGCACGCCCAATTCACGTCACATCTAATATAGCTGTAACATAAGTACATCTCAAAGCCCATGCATATTTAACAATAAGGAAGCAATAATATCATCTCATCCAATGCTCCAACAAAATCTACAAAGATGACACAAAAGATATGTAATTAAGATACGGAAATAGTTAAACTAGAGGAACCACTTTTTATCTATTCACATAGCTCAAGTTTTACAAACCCATGCTACAAATATTTACTTTCTTATCATGCAAAAGTCCAGTCATCCCATGAGTGATGAGATGCAGCTGCATTGAGAATCATAAACAACAAGATGGAAATAATCAGTTTTGCGGTAAGATGCATCATGCATCAGTTATCATGTAGGCCATGTGCTCCTGCTACTCCTCCTAATTTCTCTAATTATCATTTGTAAAAAGAATTCGGTGCCTATTTATGCATGAGCAACAAGGTAGGAAGTAACTGAGCCTGTCTCAAGTTCTAAAGCTAGGACATCTTTCTATTGTACTGGCTTTTTTTTATAATTATGAGATATAAGATGTCCATTGGGTGCCTTTTCTTCAAAGAAAAGTTCTAGAGCTAGGACAAAAATACAGTGAGTGAAATTGTGATGAAAAGATTGAAAGCAACGTCTTCAACATGTTCAGGCCCAGCCCATTATACAAATGAGATATCCGGAGATGCTGAAAAGCGACATCCTATTTGCCGCTCAATGTGTCGAATAGTTGAGCATTTGCATAGGTCAGCTCGAGCGGGCCGGCAACGTGTTTCCTTGTTGCGCGTTTTCTTTCATCTTTTTTCCGAACGTGTTACGGTAGCAGCCAGTTTCTAGTCATTTCTTTTATTTCAAAGATTTTTCAAATATCTTTTTAGTGTAAAAATTAAATAAATTTGTATGATTTTCTAAAAAATGTAAACATTTTTTAAAAAAACTCAAACTTCTTTTGAATTACAAACATTTCCTAAATTAATAAATTTTGAAAATCTGAAACTTTTTTTGAATTTGTGAACAAATTTTGAAAATAGAAATACTTTTTTAAAAATCCAAACAATTTTTGAAAGCACGCACATTTTTGGAAATTCCCAATCATTTTATGTAACATGAAAAAAATTTGAATCTGTGAACAAATTTTGTAAACAGGTACATTTTTAGGAAATTCTGAACAATTTTCAAAAACATAAATTTGAAAAATCCAAGCAATTTTTAAAATTCAAAGAAAATATTGAAATTCCAAACATTTTTTGAAATATGTGAAAAAACCGGTTCAAAAACCTTCTAGAAGGTTCCGAGAACCAGAACCAGACTCCCTCTGCTTACCGCTGAAATGGGCTGGCCTACTTGGTCACTCACTCACTTGTCCATGTGGAAAGAGTCGATAGTTCGACGCAATGTGCATGATATAGAAAACATGATTTGAAAAGATAACAGTGCAGACTTCAACACATAGAGACCTTCCTATAAACATGGGGATGCAAATGTGAAAAAAGATAGCAATGCACCGTCTTCAACATGCTGGGCCTAGCACATTATACAGAACTTGGAGATACCTATCTGGAAAAAAAACATTGCTATTATTTGAGAAAATATTTGTTCAGGGAAAGTTCTGAAACACCCATGGAGTTTGATTTGCCTAAAAAAAACCATGGAGTCTGATCGCATAAGCCAAATTGAACTAAATATAGTAACCATCTTACATATGTTAACTTGGTTTCCTGAAAGTAAAACAATTACTCCATCCGATCCAAAATAAATGTCGTGATTTTGAACTAGACAAATTTTAACATGGTCCTTCTTACCTCCTTTTTTTACACGTGAGCTAAAAAGGTAAGAGTTAATCAGGCAACTAATTAATGAGATCAACGGCTCAGATCTATTTTATATCCTTACCTCTTATGTGAAAAGAGGAAGTAAGAGGGACCATGTTAAACTAATCTTAGTTTTGAATGTTTTGTAGTTTTGAACTAAAATATGTTTAGTATGTGTCGCAGTTTTAAACTAAGGTTGAAGTAATCTTAGTTCAAAAAGGAAAGATCTAGTGTAGGCTTCCCCGCTAAAAGAAAAGATGGAGTGTATGCTTATTATTTAGCTATAAAACGAATAGTTTTTAGAAAGGCAAAGGAACACGGGAATCAGTTGGAGTGAATTACTCTCGATGATTGATTGATTGCCTCGGTTACAGATTACATACATATACAAGGGAAGCCCATAAGAGTCGGCACGCAGGCCAGGGCATTCGGTTTCAGATCCTATAATCTAGGAAATACAACGGTGTACATGCTATACATAGAATTAGTCTAACACCCCCCCTCAGCCGGAACGCCATTTGGATGAACGTTCAGGCTGGATCGAAATTCATGGTACACCTGAGATGGCAGCCCCTTAGTGAATAGATCGGCGAACTGTGAACTTGATGGCACATGCAACACGCGGGCTTCACCAAGAGCGACGCGATCACGAACGAAATGCAAGTCGATCTCAATGTGCTTTGTTCGTTGATGTTGAACGGGGTTGCTGGCAAGATATGAGGCACTGACATTGTCGCAATATACTACAGTGGCACGCCGTGGAGGACACTTGAGCTCATGGAGAAGTTGTCGTAGCCAGCAGGACTCAGCAACACAATTTGCAACTCCGCGGTATTCCGCCTCGGCGCTCGAATGGCTCACAGTTGGTTGTCGTTTTGAGGACCGGGACACCAAGTTTGAGCCGAGGAAAACACAAAATCCTGACGTGGACTTGCGGGTATCCGGACAACCAGCCCAATCCGCGTCGGTGTAAGCCACAAGATCACGAGAATCGGATCGGTAGAACTGAAGCCCGTAGTGAGTGGTGCCCCTCAAGTACCGAAGTATGCGCTTGACCAGCTGCATGTGGCTGTCCCGAGGCGCATGCATGAACAAGCATACTTGCTGAACGGCGTAGGAGATGTCGGGCCGAGTGAGGGTAAGGTATTGAAGTGCACCAGCAAGACTCCGGTAATGTGTGGGGTTAGAGAGGAGAGTGCCATCGGTGGAGGACAGTTTGGAGCTAGTGTCAATTGGTGTGGAAACGGGCTTACAGTTGAGCATCTTAGCACGGTCAAGAATCTCCAAAGCGTATTGTTGTTGACAAAGAAAGAGACCGGAGGTGGTGGGAGTGACGTTGATGCCCAAGAAGTGATGAAGATCACCCAAGTCACTCATGGAGAATTCAGACTTAAGAGAAGCGATGATGGTGTGGAGTGTTTGTGTTGAGTTGGCGGTAAGAATGATATCGTCAACGTACACAGGGAGATATGCAATGGATGTACCTCGATGAAGAATGTAGAGGGAAGAATCACTCCGGGAAGCAGAGAAGCCGAGGGAGAGCAAGTATTGCTTGAACCGAAGAAACCACTGTCGCGGGGCCTGTTTAAGGCCGTAGAGCGACTTGCGGAGTAAGCATACATGATCCGGACGGGTTGGGTCGACGAAGCCAGCGGGTTGAGCACAGTACACTGTTTCATTGAGCTCACCATGGAGAAATGCATTCTTCACATCAAGTTGGTGGATAGGCCATGAGTGAGATGTTGCAAGACTAAGAACAACTCGGATCGTAGAGGGCTTGACCACAGGGCTGAATGTCTCATCATAGTCGACGCCTTCTTGTTGAGTGAAGCCACGGACCACATACCGCGCCTTGTAGCGAGCAAGAGAGCCATCCGCATTAAACTTATGGCGAAAGATCCATTTTCCCGTGACCACGTTCACACCTGCAGGCTTAGGCACCAAAGACCAAGTGGAGTTATTCATTAAAGCAAGATATTCATCACGCATCGCTTGTTGCCAATTAGGATCCTTAAGAGCGGATTTGTAGGTGGCCGGAAGAGGTGAGAGAGAAGGTGTAGTGGTGGTGATGAATAAGCGACGGGGCATACAGTAGCCATGTTTAGCGCGAGTTGACATTTTGTGAGAATTACGGGGAGGTACGATCGGGAGTGCATGGCGTGGGAGACGTGGCGGGCTGGGAGTGGATGGCGCGTCCTGCGAGGGAGATTCGGTGGGCCGGCCTGGGTGGGAGTCAGAGCCGGCAGGGACGGATCGCGAGGTGGATTCGGTGGCAGGTGGGTCCGAGGGTGTTGGCGCATTGCGGTGGGAGGAGCTGGAGGTGGTGGAGCCAGGGGAAGCGGGCGCGGCAGTCGAGGGAGATACGGGGCTGGTGGTTGGCGAGCCAGGGGGAGAGGTACGCGTGGAAGTGGCAGGCGGAGTGGGTTGGTGGGGTCCAGAGGGAGACTGGCGAGGCGATAGCGACGAACGAGGCGGGCGATCCAAGAGATTCGGTGGAGGCGGGTGATCCGAGGGATCGGAGGTGGGCAGGAGCGGCTGCATGGGATCGGTTGTGGACGTGATATTTTGTGGCCGCGGTGTGGGTGGTGTGTAAGGGAATATGGATTCATCAAATATAACGTGTCGTGAAACGATAACGCGGCGAGTCTCAAGATCAAAACACCGGTAGCCCTTGTGCTCGAGGGGATAGCCAATGAACACGCATCGAGAGGAGCGAGGTGCAAGCTTGTGGGGCATGGTAGCAGAGACGTTTGGGAAGCAGAGACAACCGAAAACACGCAAGTGATCGTAGGTGGGTTGAGTGCCGTATAATAGATAGTGTGGTGTGTGGGGGTGAATGGCACGGGAGGGTCGTCGGTTTAGGAGATAGGTGGCAGTGTGTAGTGCTTCAACCCAAAACGGAGGTGGAAGAGTGGCTTGTTGAAGAAGGGTGCGGACAATGTCGTTAGTGGTGCGTATGAGCCGTTCGGCCTTGCCGTTTTGAGGAGAGGTGTGAGGGCAAGAAAAACGAAAAGCAATACCGTAGGAGGAGAAGAAGTGACGAAGAGTGGTGTTGATGAATTCGCCGCCATTGTCGCATTGCATAGCCTTGATGATGACATGAAATTGAGTGTACACAAACGAGAAGAAACGTTGGAGGGTGGGAGATGTGTCGGATTTGTTGCGAAGCGGGAAGGACCAGGAGTAATGGGTATAATCATCCAAGACAATCAAATAATATTGGTAACCAAAAAAACTTACAACGGGAGAGGTCCATAGATCACAATGAATCAACTCAAAAGGTGCATAAGTTTTGCTAAATGAAGAAGGGAAAGAGAGACGTGGCTGGCGCCCTAGTTGGCAAGCAGTACATGGAGAGTGAGCTGCCTTATTACAATGAGAAAGAAAATCTCGTCCTAATGAAGCGAGCGTGTGTGCGCTGGGATGGCCAAGTCGACGATGCCACAAGTCCGAAGTGGAGACGCTGAAGAGAGCGGACGCCGGGGATGGAGTGGTGCCAACAAAGGGGTAGAGGTCGCCGTGACTAACGGAGATCATGAGTACTCTCCGAGTGCGAAGATCCTTCACAAGAAAACCACATGGGTAAAATTCAATGGAACAGGCATTATCTTTTGTAAAACGACGAACGGAGATAAGGCTAGTGACAACACAAGGAGAAACAAGAATATCAGTAAGTCGAAAAGCATGCGGAGAAAGAGTGGTGGAGCCAGATGCGGTGATGGGAAGATGTTGCCCATTGCCAACAAGGATACTAGATGGTATATGCTTTAATGAAGAACTGGATTTGGTCAAGTTACCTGGGTTGCCCGTCAGATGGGAAGAGGCGCCACTGTCAAGGAACCATTCGGGCGCCGGCGTGGAAGGGTAGCCTCCGTTGCTGTAGGCAGCGTTGAGCATGGCAATGTGATCCCACGACGGAGGCGGTGGCGGGTAGTACGGGCTGGCCGGCGGGGGCGGTGTGTAGGCGTGGTACGCCTGGGCATGGGAGCCAGGACGAGGCCCGAGGACGCCGGCGGCATTGGGAGGGATCCAGCCGGAGCGAGGGGACGGGAGCGCCATCCCGTAGGGAGCGAAATAGCCCGTGAACGGAGAGAAGTGTGGGTGCGACTGACCGCGGCCCCCGCTGTCGTTGCGTCCATGTCCACGGCCTCGGCCACGTCCACGGCCGCGGTCACCACCATCACCGCCACGATCACCGCGACCACGACCAGAGGATGGAGGCGGCGGATGAGGCGGCCCCTGGAGCCGATCAGAGACGCGGTCGGAGGAGCGGTCACCACCGCGATCACCAGCAGTGCGACCGCCCGCGCCGGAGGTACCGCCGGAGTTGCTGGAGCCGGGGAGAGCAAAGGCGGACGCGCTCTCCTCGGCCGCGCGCTGCGCCTGAGATTCCTCGGCCAAGACCACCCTGGAGAGGACGGTGTCGAAGGGGAGGGTCTGATCGCCGAGGACGACTCGAATAGTCTCAAGCCGCTTGTCGAGGCCATGAAGGAACTGCGTGGTGAGATCCACCTCGGTGACGGCGTGGTCGATGTCGGCGAGGCCGTCGGTGAGCTGCTTCATACGACGCGCGTACTCAGAGACCGAGAGGTCGCCCTGCTTGAGATTGCGGTATTGGCGGTTGAGGATCATGTAGCGGGCGGCGCGGTTGGCGAGGAAGTAGTCCTTGATTTTGTGCCAGAGGGGGAAGGTGGTTGTGGCTCCGACGACATGGTCGCACATGGTGTCGGAGAGGGTGGCGTAGATCCACAGGACAACGTGGGCGTCGAGCTCGAGGTATTGGGAGGTGGCGTTGGGGGGAGGTGGGTGCTCGATGAGGTAGGTGACGCCGTAGCGGAGAAAGCCGGAGAGGTGGCAGGAGAGGTGGCCGCGGAGGAGTCGGCGGCGGGCGCCGTGGAGGAGGAGGAGAGGGAGCCCGGCGAGGTGGCGGAGCTGGAGGAGCCGCCGGCGGAGGGGAAGGGTGGAGGGCCGGTCATGGGTGCTCCTGGTGTCTGATACCAAGTTGGAGTGAATTACTCTCGATGATTGATTGATTGCCTCGGTTACAGATTACATACATATACAAGGGAAGCCCATAAGAGTCGGCACGCAGGCCAGGGCATTCGGTTTCAGATCCTATAATCTAGGAAATACAACGGTGTACATGCTATACATAGAATTAGTCTAACAGAATCAGCCTTGGTACTGCAATAGTGCCATGGAGCTCAACCGAGTGATCTTACCACTGTCAGTGGCACTGTAGCCTTATCATACCAGAACACCACAACATAATCAAGTTTGGCAGGGGTAACCTCAGCACAGTTGGCAATGAGAAAATAAAGACAAGGAAAAAATTGATCTTTTTTTATAATTATTTTCTTCAAGCAAACACGCCGCCTCAATGAATTGAGCAGTAGACAACAGATATCCTAACAGGCTTGTTGTCATCTTTGAGCTTAGTTTAACCACCTGACAAACAGATGACCTGAAATGAAGCCTAGATGCCTATCTGCCTCAATGATTCACAGTTCAAACCACCTCACAAAGGAAGGCTTGGAATCAGTTTGTGTAAGCTCTTGAAGAGAGATCAACGAGCATTCGACCATATCAATTTGCACCTAGAATGTTCGAGGTGTTGGAGATGCGCGAAAATGTGTGGATGTGCTAGCCGAATTGTTTTCAGTTAATCAACACTTGGCAATTTTGCAGGAAACAAAGTTGAAAAGAATTGACTCCAAAACTTTTCTCCTTCCCACCTCGTTCTATCGACCACCACATCTCCTTGCCGGCGATCAGGACCGCTGGCGGAACCGCTTCTGTTGCTAACTCTACACATTCAACATGTGTCTAACTCATAGGCGATTTAACCTTCTATGTTTCTTCATGGATAAAAATAAACCTTCCTTTTGGCAAACCGAAGCACTTCAATGACGTCGCAAAAAAAAAAAGCACTTCAATGACACCCTTAACGCCCTTGCCCTTATGAAACTGCCCCTTCTCAATAGACGCTTTACATGCACAAACAATCGGGAATCCCTAGGACAGAACGAATCGACCGACCTTTCTTTAACTTAGTCTGGAATGACTCCTTTCCTTTTTTTTGAGAAATGAATGACTCCTTTCCTAATACAACTCTTTGGTCACTAATCAGATTTACTTCCGATCACGTACCCCTGCTGGTCCAGATCAACACTGTTCTCCCGTGCACAACCAATTCAAATTCGAAGTGGGCTGGGCCATCTTTCGACCATGTCAGTAGATTGTTCAAAAAGCTTGGCCCATGAATTTGGCCAATGGGCCAACTCGACGGCCTCCCTCACTGCGGCACTTCAACACACACGGTGCGCCCTAAAAATGGGCCCGGGTTCCGACCCAACTACGTGAAAAAATTTGTAAGAAATTATTCAACTCCTAGACCTTCAAGAAGAAAACTGCCAACCCTCACCTGCAGAATCTTTAACAAAAAAATGCGGTCGTGATCATTCAAAAAACAATACGCCCTCCAATCCATATTAGTTGTCGCTCAAACGGATTTATCTAACAATAAAATACGTCTAGATACATCCATTTCAGCGACAATTAATATGGATCCGACATGAAAAAGGCCTTCTAGAAACTACGTGCCAAAATTAGCACTGCGGTTGAGGGAGGTGAAAAATTCGCGCTATTTCATTGCTTCCACCTCGCAGCGTTTGAGAAAAAATAGGATTCACTCCCTCCATCACTAGGGCATTGATTTCTTCAGTCACAATCACAAAGCCTCCATCCTCAAGCAAGTCTTCACTAAAATCTTCGACTCTATAGCTCTCACCCATTGGAACTTCACCCTACCCTCTATTTGTCCAACCACCATCCCCGCACTCTCCACCCTTGATGCTGCTTTTACTAAGCAGGAAACTAAACATGATTTGTTCCACATGAACCCCCTTGCAAGCCCAGGATCGGACAACTTTGACCCTTTCGTCTCGCACCTCGTTAAACCAACTATCACCCAATTCTTCCAAGACTTCTTCGATGGGACCGTCGACACTGAACACATAAATATATTCCACATCGTACTACTGCCAAATAGGGAAACCGTGGGAACAACAAACTCCTTTAGGCCCATCTCACTCCAAAACTGCCTTATCAAAGTGATGGTCAAAGTCCTCGCCAATAGACTTAAACCCTTTTATACCCCTCTTAGAGCATCTCCAGCCGCGCCCCCAACATGCCCCCCAGGGCTCTCTTTTTAGCGCCGCCGCCGAAAAATCGGCCCAGTCGCGCCCCCAGGACCTTGTTTATCGCCGATTTGGGCCGAAATAACAACCGGTGATCCGGAGCCGAACCCAAGCCCTCGGGGGGCGCCTGGGGGGCGCCGGCCGAAGCCAAAAGGCGCATGGGTCCGCTCTGTCGGCGAGAGACAGGCCTTTTCTCGCCGATCCCCCACTTTTCCCTCCATTTCCCATTACTTCCCCCCTTCTGCCCCTCTTCTCCCGCCATTCTCCTTCCACTCCCCGCCATCCGACCACCATCCCGCCATGCCACCGAAGAAGTACTCGGCCCCTCGCGCCGCTACCGATGCCACCCAGTCGAAGCAGAGGAAGCCGAGGGTGCCACCGGCGAAACCACCGGGCATGTCGAACGTCGACTGGAGGGCGGAGGTTCAGCGCCGGGAGGCTGTCACCAATCGACCGGCGGAACAGGCTCAACGCCAAGAGGGCGCGGGACGCGGCGGCGGCAGGGGAGGCAGAGGCGTCCCGCGCGGCGATGATGAATCCGCCCGGCGGCCACGGCCCGCAAGCTGCCTCGAGCCAGCAGAGCATCGGGTTGCTGGCCAGCTTCTCGCCAACGCCGCTGGCTACGCCATGGGGGTTTGCAGCTTCGCCTGGCTACACCAACTCCCACGCCGCCCCCAACGCCGCCACCAAGCCTGAGTGCTGATGCCGCAACGACGCCCAACACAGAAGCCACGCCGACGCCGAGCACGCCTACGCCCGCCAGTCTGACGCTGGAGGAGCCCACCATCGTTATGCGTTGCCTGCGCGTCCTTCCTTTTGAACGCCAAACTATAATGGTGATCGCCGAACTTTTGTGGCAGCCGTTGATCGCCGAACTTGTGGCATTTTTTTTGGTAGCGGGAAATGGCAAATTTGAACTTATGCGCGTCCTGGGGCCGAAACCTGGGGGCGTGGCTGGGAACTGGATCACCCCCGGGGCCAAAAAAGCGCCTGCGCTTGGGCGAAACCACAATCGCATACGCCGGGTGGCCGAACGAGTGAAGATGCTCTTAGTCCATGGTAATCAGATTGGCTGTATTTCAACCCTCAAAAAAAAGATTGGCTTTATTTCTGGACATAACATTGCTGGAAAAAAAATTATATGCCGCTGATCTAATCAGCTCTTGCCACACAAAAAAACATCCACAATGATACTTAAGTTAGACTTCAGTAAAGCTTTTGACTCACTAATCCCTTATTAGTTCACGCGGGATGAAACTTCCTCTCAAATTCACATCACTAATTCCCACCACATACTCCCTTCGTCTCAAAATAAGTGTCTCCTTATTTTGAGACGGAGGGAGTACCAAACATGGGTTTGAGATTAATAATCAACTTCCCAAGCTTAATCGCCTAGCAAACCCCCATTCCGTTTCACTAGTAGCCAAACACGGTGTCATAAGATTTGCAGGCTGGATTATATATATGTTCACACGCCTCCAAAATGAGCATCTCCTTAATCCCTTTCCACATAGGAGTACTGTCTCAGATACACTTCCTTGGCTCTTTACAAGCAAGTGCAGAGAAACCTTCTTTTTTTTTTTGACGCGGGGCATGTCCTATACATAAAGGCAGCAGCGGCCTAATCTAGACCCTCCCACAACTGCAACAACAAAACCCCGAACGAACAAGAAATGGCATGTATATGTGTATTTACATCATTTCTGCACGAGATACGAGTAGAGGAAGTGGTTCCACACGTCCGGGACGCCGGGGAGGCACCAGTGCGTGCAGTCGGCGTAGCTGCTCGGGTTGGCGATCTGCTCCTTCGTGAGGGGGGTGAACTGCCGCCGGAACACGGTGGGGTGCGCGTCGATGCGGTAGTCGGTCAGCTGGGTGAAGTTGAGTATCTGAACGTTTATGCCTTTCTGCTCCAGTGGTCTGAAGATCTGCTTCGCCTTGTCCATCATGCTGTAGTCCGTGGTCGCGCCTTTGTACCCGACCTTCTGGATCGGCTCCGACTCGTTCAGGCACTTGTTGCTGTCGTCTCCGCCCCAGTCGCTTGCCCTGAAAGTTTGTTTATGTGTGAGAAGATTGTGTGATATGCTTGTAAATTTAATCTGTTGCTTGTCATGTTGTCAGGTTTAACGGCTGATGGATACGTTTCAGTTTTTGTTCTCACCAGGTATGGGTAGGCGACGAGCCTGCGAAATAGATTTTAGTCTTGTTGTTGACGTTCGCTCCCACCCATTCGGTTAGTTTCTTGAGAGCAATCTCGAAACCTTCCACCATCTCCACTTCGTCTAGCTTTGCATCACCATCCTCAAATGAGCCATACCTGCACATGGTGAAGATGTTCATTTCACTCATCATGCTAGCTCAATTATATTTATATTTGTTACTAATTCCAAATCCCAGTTCATAGTATCCAAAACATTATCAACTTGTTCGCGTCAGTTTCAAATAACTCTTTCCGTTTGTTGGCAAGCAACGGGTGTAAAATGATGTACTTACATGACCTTCATCTTCATATCGGGCTTCTGCTTCCTCCACCAAAGGTAAGAGTTGAAAACAATAACGTCAGCATTGCCCCAGGCACGGGCATGCTTCTCAATCTTCTCCGCCCGTATGATCCGGTACTCAACCCGGTGAATTATCGGGTTGTCGCTGTTGGATTCTAGTATCAGAGGCGACCAGTAGAAGTCGATTGTCGCATTGTATTCCTGAAACGGTGCGTCTCGATCAGCTGACAGATAGTGGCATGCCTTACTTCCAGTATATTCTTTCAAGTGTTCACAGATTGAGAAACATACGAATGCCGTGAAGGAGATGAGTGAGCCGTTGTAAACGCGCATCTTCTGGCCTTCAGGGATGGAGGCCTCCACCATGCACACCATGGAGACCCATTGGTTCCTGTTAATTGAGTCGCCGACGAAGACCATCCTCTTGTTCCTCAGCTTTTCGAGCAGTTTTGTGGCGTTGAACCTGTTTCAGAGTTTCAACATGACAGAAATAAGAACAAGATGTGAAATTCTCACAACTCATGATCTTTCACTATCCATTAGTTCCTTTGTGTCTTTGGGGAGCAGAGGCAGAGCAATCATATCACTATTTTCTGGCGTTGAATCTGTTTCAACATGTATAAAATAGCCCGCATGTCACAAATGCTATTGACCCTTTGACAGTACTAGGCATGAATGACTGGATGCCATGCCATATATGATCTGTTTCTAGCCATGCGGGTGTATGGAATTGGATGGTGAACAAAGCAAGAAAAAACATAGATTTCTCCTGGTTCAGCAGGCCAATCCCACTCATTTTGCCATCTCATATATGATTTGTTGTTCCATTGCTATACTTATCATGCACCCTTTGGTTTCAGCTAGAGACCAAGCTAAGATTTTAGTTCCCATATATTCCACAGAACTCTTTCCTTTTACTCCCCAAGAGTTCAATTTCGAAATTTTGCAACACTGACAGAGCATGTAGGTAGTAGCAGTGCATCTTTTTGCTGTTGACATGAATGAACAAAACCGAGCTAGAGAACCAGTCTCAACTGAACTATTCTTTCTAGAGAAACATGCATGTATGCAAATGTAACAAAACCAGACATACCTTGGAAGATCACATCCATCGGGCTGCCATCTCCAATACTGGTACCTGGTGTCATTCCGGCCATACTTCTCGCAGGCGACCTCGTCGAAGATGAAGGAGCAGTTGAGGCCGGAGTAGAGCGGCTGGGAGGCGTTGTCGTACACCCAGCGTCCCACGGACCAGTTGCACTCCTCGCCGGAGCCCCTCGTGGCCTCGCCCATGAGCTCGTCCGTCCACTGCACCTGCGCCTCATGGCTCCCGGCCGCGGCCACCTTCACCTCCTGGTGCCGGTGCTGCACCGCCAGCTGCACCTGCGACTCGTGGCCGCGGTCGAAGAGCAGGGAGACGGTGCTGACGACGATGAAGAAGGCGACGAGGGAGCTCACCACGCCGCGCAGGCCGACCACAGCAGACGGGGAGGACGCCGCCGTCGTCATCTTGTTGTGGGTGGCCTGCTCCGGCTTCATTTTCTCTGGTGAATCGGCTGTGGCGCTGTCCCCTCTTTTATTGTTGTAATGGGGGCACTCCTTCCCATGTCTAGTGCTGCACAAGCAAACGTGAACGCTGACCCTTGGGCTAACCTTCATCATCATCGATCACCCTGACCGCCTGCCTGCAGTGCAACCTCCTGTAAGCTAACTCAGAGGTATAAGAATGTGCAGCAGGTTGGTACTGGCACTGAAAGTTTGAAGTTGCAAGAGAAGTGGCGATGGGTGCTGTTTGTAAGTTTGGTCTACCCAGCTCTGAATTTGCAGATGATTTTATATGTCAGGCTCATGCTCACTCCACGCATGTGCTCTGCCAGTGTCCATAATGTAAGGCTAGTTTGTTTAATAAAAGCAAAAGGCGGTAAAGGTACAAGTGCTGGTTTCTGGTGCCGACACTTCTATCTATCAATCAAATCCACCAGACCACACCACACCACACCAGAGTCACACCACCCATTCAACAGAGGAGGAGCTAGCACAGCAAAAAGCAAAATATATTTATTTCAATGTGTTTGCGTTTGCGCGTGTCACTTTCAGGATATGATGTTTAGAAATTAAGCAACGGAAAGGCAAAAGAAGTCTTTTGCATTAATTGCTTTGTTCCTTACCTAATTAGCATTCAGAATAAGCTAATGTAAAGCCAACTGGTATAGAGGCCCCTGAATGTGAAGTCCAGTAATGCATGGTCGATCATTTCAAAATGGCAATCATAATTCTCTATTAGTTGATGTACTAGTAGTGCTAAACAACCTTAACTGGTACGGTCACATCACTATATATGTATATTTATATCAATATATTCATCAATCGAAGTTTATCTAGTACTTATCTGTTACTGCCGTCTACTACTTAAGTAGTATTTCTGATCAGTCAACACGTCTTAACGTGTGTTTGTCTGTTGCATGCATGCGTTAAAGTGGTGATCTCCCTGAATGAATTAACTTATACATGTTGGCCGTGTCTTTTTCAACACGGTGGTGTGTTGTCAAATAATCCGAGTGGCAAACACCGCACGATCAATGATTTGCCTTTTTTCGGCCTTCATTTCCACCTCTTTTCTGACAGAAGTAGCCGGACATATGAATAATGTGATTGGTTGTGACACTAGCACTATTTAATCTGCTGAAGGTACTACCTGGCAAGCTGTAAGTGAATGACAGATGATAAATCCTGATTTGGTTTGGTGCTGAATCTTCAAATTGCTCTATTCTGCGCCAACCAAAACACCTAGCCTCTCCCTTTTCCTGAGCAATCTCTTCTCTCAGCAAGCTAGCTAGTTAGCTAGCTAGCACAGTATGAAATGATCAGCAGCGCCCCAAAGGCCGCATAAAGTGTTAGGTGGAAGGAATTCTATGCCCACACCTGCTTTGTTTGGTATCATGTCCTAATATAGCTCGGTCCTATCTAACCAATGGGGTGGGGTCTATCTAGCCAGGCCTGCATAATACTCCGGTGCCAGTCACTCGGCAATCCGATCATTCCGTTTTCTCTGAGATTCTCCATGGCATGGCATGGTTTGCAGCTGGTGGAGACATGAAAGGCATGCCTGATGAGCACCACAATATCCATGGAAGACCGAACAATCTGACTTGCAGGAATGGACAAATGGTACTGCACGTATTACTGGCCTGTACCGGATGCTGCGTCAGTTGAGCGCGGCGAGCCTTAGAAGGAAGGCTAGCTAGTAACATCTGCCGCAGAAGCGGTTGGCAACGTGCATTTGAGACGTATGGACATACCTACTGCTGGTCCACCTTTAATTTGCTCCCCAAAAGCTAGTAGTTGCTTCCTGCAAAGTCCAATGGGAAACTATTTGGACGTCTCCGACTACTCTCCATCCGTCTTGTCCTGTGTAAGGAGCCATGCCATTGCCATGCAAGTACCATGTATTCCATGTGCGCTGGTCCAAAGCTTTGTGTTACTAAACTCACTGATCACGCATGGCATGGTGATAATTAGCGCGTGTGCTGCATGCTACTAGTATAAACAGAGTTCAGATATAAATAACAATCTAGTAATAATACTTGCATAATCACACAAACTACTAGTATAAACAGAGTTCAGAAATACTTAAATAACACTCTAGTAATAATAGGCATACCTGTCGCCATCTCACTTATACAGCTTTTTCCTAAAAAGGAGTTTAGAAATGAAGCTCGATTTCTGAACCTCTGCTCAAGTGAGTATCCTGCTGGCAGGAAATAATATGGTAGCTAGCTACTTTGATTGCCAACAGAGCTACTGCTTTGTAGCATCAAACCTGCACTTGGATAAGCTTGTTCAGCAGTTACTCAAGTTTACTACTACTACTTATCTGCATGGCATACAGACTAAATATGGTGTTCTCAGAGGTCACATACACGGCAGCAATGATTCTCAACTCTCATGCTGTTCCCAGCCTGATCATTTCGGTTTACACAGGTAGGTGCTGGAAGAACAGCATCCACCTGCAGTAAACCTGGTGCAGAGTAGAGTACTGTGACATCTGCGAAAATGATTGATGCTCTCAGGTCAAAAGAGTGAAGACCACAGCGGGCCTACCCACCTAGCTAATACCCGCTAGGGACGACAACGGAAAAAGGCTACCATGTCCTGCTTGGCTTCAACCACCTCACCAAACCATGTGTTTTCTAGTACCACCACCAATAATGCAAATCTCTACCTCCCTCCCCTGTTTCCTGTGGTGCTCTTAATTTCCACGGCAATCACATACTCCTACTGGTTGCTGCAGGTTTCATGTATGGCTTGAGTCCAAAACGATTGGTGTAATATTGATCGCACCGACGATGTACGTGTGGACAATGCTTGAAACAAGCTAGACATGATTAGAGTCGTCTTTCTTAATTTCCTTTCTGCGATTAATGCAGACGGAGGAAAGACATGTGTGGGTTATGCCCAAGCACTGGTAGAGCCTGGAGGCCGAGGGTTATGCTGGCAAACAAGAGGCATCCATCAAGCCTTGGACTTGAAGAATACTGTAGAATACAATACTGATGGAGCAAATCCTAACCCCAGTTTCTCATAAACCGTACATTCGTTGCAAGGTAACCATTCTCATCATTTAATGTCTGGGAGGACATTTCCTGATATTTTCAGAGCCCGAAAAATTGCAGAATCATTCAAGTCTTGGTAACCCGTCCAGCATGCTATTACTTGGTAGTTACAGTAATTAAGAAGACTGACAGGATGTTCCACTTTGCTATCTTATGATGGAAGGCTACAATTGATCAAGTCTGTTTTCTGCCCTGCCTATTTTCTTCACGTGTGCCCTTGCCCTGCCCGCCAGCATCATTGATCAAATTAATAAGTATATCTAGCATTTCTTCTGGAGAAAATATGGCCAGGAAAATTCACATCCTACATTAATTGCTTGGGACAATGTTTGCAGGCCTAGAGATGAAGGTGGGATTGTTACATTCCAGTGCATGATAAAGGCTCATGAAAAACCTCCACAAGTTATTAAACAAGAGGAACCTTCCTTGGGTTAAGATGATTTGGGACAAATATTACTCCTCTGAACTCTCAGGGGCAAGAATGGTGGGATCAAGCTGGTGGAGAACACATCTCAAACTTTTGCCCTCATTCAAGAGTAATACGACCTGCAAGGCTGGCAATGGAGGCACTATAAAACTTTGGCATGAAAAGTGGGTGGACAGACCTCTGATTCACATATTTCCTGAACTGCACTTTTTTTTTGCCAAAAATGACACCCAGTCCTTGGCCTGCTTGCTCAATACTGTCAAACACATCTATGGTACGTGACTTGGACGGAGCTTTGGCACAATGTCAGCGCATAGCTTGAACCGTTCCTGGAGGTAGTTAGGATAGAGATAGATAGATAGATAGAGTTGAGTTTCTTTCTTCCCAAGTTCTATCTCTTCTCCCTCAATATCTCATGTAATCTAAACAGCTTGTATGCGCTATACGGGATGTGCGCCCCGCCATATAAACACGTACCCGTCGGCCTCGATAGGCAAGACGTTTCCAGCTAATCGCACATGGTAGTCAGAGCTATCCTTTTCCCATCGTAGCTCCTCGCAAACTCCATCTAGCCCTAGCTATGTCTTCCACCTCCGGTGCATCCCAAACCAATCTCAGCCGCCAAGTCACCGAGAAGTTAACCCGCACAAACTATGTGCTATGGCGCACGCAAGTCATCCTCACCAAGGCGCCGGCGTCTACGGCTACGCCGACGCACACAAATGAGCCGGAGAAACTCCTCGTCACCACCAAGGACGGAAAGGAGGTCTCATCATCGCCCAACCCTCTCCACCCGATCTGGTCCGGAGGATCAGCAGGTTTTGGGGTACTTTCTGAATAATCGACGCGTGAGGTGTCTGCTCACGGTGACCACGGTCACCACCGCGCGCGCGGCCGACGACGCCATGGGATGTTCTCGTCCCAATCTGCCACCAGATCAACAACATACGCACGCCTCTCATCAACGCGAAGGGAACCTCTCGTCGCCTCCTACTTCGCCACCATGCGTGGCTATGCCGATGAGTCGCCGCCGCAGTAAGGCCATCCCCGACGACGAACTCGCCTCCTACATCATCCATGGGCTCGACGCCGACTATCACCGGTCTCCGCCGACGCCGCAGAATCGGGTAACCCTTGATGAACTTTTGCAATGCTCTCCAATTTCGATCAACGATGGCGACTTCGAGGAACCGGCGGTGGCGGCTTCAAATCTTCGCGAACGCAGCTACTGTGGTAGGCGGCGCTCGCCTCCGTGGCTCTCCTCGCAACAAGGGCAGGTCCAGCGGTGGTGGCAACCGTGGTGCCACGCCACACCAATCTGGTGGCCGAGGTCGCCATGACGTGGCGCGCGGGCGGCGGTGGCAGAACCGTCCGGACAGCCCTCGTGCCAAATCTGTGGCAAACTCGGGCATACAAAGAAAGGACTGCTGGTGCAGTAATGGAGGATGACTATGACTCACAAGATGAAGAAAAGGTCGCTGCGGCGGCTGATGGCTCATATGGTGTCGACACAAACTGGTACGTCGACAGTGGCGCTACAAACCACATCACCAACGAGCTCGAGAAGGTGACCATGAAGGAGAAGTACCGTGGCAAGGATCAAATTCACACTGCCAGTGGAGAAGGTATGAGTATAAGTCATCTTGGTCATTCAATATTTCGTACCCCTCATCGCAACATTCATCTTAGGAAAATCCTACATGTTCCTAATGCCAACAAAAGTCTTCTTTCTGTCCATAGAATTGCCCTCGATAATCATGTATTCCTTGAATTTCACCCTCACTTCTTTTTGATCAAGGATCAGGCAACGAGGACGGTTCTCTATCGAGGTAGATGCATTGGTGGCCTCTATCCATTGATCCCGGAGTTTAGAAGACCAAATAAATATGCTTGTGGTGCTATCAAGCTTTCATCTACACGATGGCATGATCGTTTAGGACATGCATCTTTTTCTTTAGTTGAAAAATTGCTTAGGAAAAATAATCTCCCATTTGTTGGTGAGCGTCATAATGAGACAATTTGTGATTCATGTCAGAAAGCTAAAAGTCATCAGTTGCCTTATCCTATTTCTAGTAGTGTTTCTACCAAACCATTACAATTAATTTTTTCTGATGTTTGGGGTCCCGCCCCACTTCGTTGGTAGACACTCTTATTATGTCAGCTTCATCGATGATTTTAGCAAATTCTCTTGGATCTATCTTTTAAAGAAACGATCCGACGTGTTTCAAGTGTTCAAAAATTTTCAAGCACTCGTTGAGCGCAAATTTGATAGCAAAATTATCGCTGTCCAATCAGACTGGGGAGGGGAATATGAAAAATTAAACTCCTTTTTCCAAACACTTGGTGTTTCCCATCATGTGTCTTGTCCTCATGCTCACCAACAAAACGGGTCAGCTGAACGCAAGCATCGACACATTGTCGAAGTTGGTCTTGCTCTCCTTGCTGGTGCCTCCATGCCTCTAAAGTTCTGGGATGAAGCATTTTTAACTGCAGTTCATATCATCAACATGCTCCCTAGTCGTGTTATTCACAATGAAACTCCAGTAGAAAGACTTCTCCACACCAAACCAGATTACAAATCTCTTCGTGTATTTGGGTGTGCATGTTGGCCTAACCTTCGTCCCTACAACAACCGAAAGCTCATGTTTCGATCAAAACAATGTGTTTTTCTTGGTTATAGTGCTCAGCACAAGGGGTTAAGTGCCTCGATGTTTCCACCGGACGAGTGTACATCTCTCGTGATGTCGTGTTTGATGAAACTAAGTTTCCTTTTGCTGATCTTCACCCAAACGCTGGTGCACTACTTCGAGAAGAAATTCTTCTCCTACCTCCTCATCTCACCAGTTTTGACCAAGGGGAACAAAATATTGATGATCATTCACTGACTAACTCATCTAACGACTTGCATGAGCCTTGTGCTGATGAAACAGGAGCAGGTTGTGAAGAAAATAATCAAAACAGGGAAGAATTTGGACCATATTTCATGTGTCCCGTGGCAGGAGACAACGCACCAGGAATTGGATCCGCCTCGGGATCGGCAGCGCAGCAGCAGGTCGCATCCACCTCGGGATCAGCAGCACCGCAGCGGGCCAGCAGATCCGCCTCGGGCTCCGGTGGCGCAGAGCCACCAGGCGCGGGCGCGTGCGCCGCTTCACCCGACCGACGCGCACCTGACCCACGCGCCTCCACAACCGCCAGGCGGGCCAGCCTCGACATGCAGGTCCCACCAGGCGGCACGCGGTACGGTGCCCGCCCTGTCACGTATCAGCGGCGCCAATCAGGACGGGCCAGCGCGGATGCGGGACCCGGAGCCGATCCCACAGCTGGTCCCACGGGCGCTGATCAGCCAACCGGCGCGCCGATTCCCTCCACTGCGTCATCATTGCGCCATAACGAGCGGGGGCCCGCCGCGGGATCTTCTGCGCCCGATCTTCAAGAGGCGTCTCGGCCAGCGACCACAGAAGATCCGGCTGGGGCTGCGCGTCCTGGAGCCGCTGCGACGGCTGCTGCTGAGTCTGCGGCAGAATCTCCCTCGGGATCTGTTGCTGATCTGGCCAGGCAGCCTGCTGGATCTTCTGCGGCTATGGATCCTGCTGCACCACCATCACGACGAACACGGCTTCAACAAGGGCTTCTTCAACCTTTAAATTATAAACATGTAACCAAATATGGTTTGGTCTGTTCTACAGGAGAACCAGATGAGCCAGCAACCCTTGATGTAGCACTTCGTGATGACAAGTGGAAAAAGGCAATGAATGACGAATACATGGCGTTAAAGAAAAACAAGACGTGGCACTTGGTTCCCCCACAGCAAGGTAAAAACTTGATTGATTGCAAGTGGGTTTTCAGGATAAAGAGGAGAGCTGATGGAACTGTTGATCGCTACAAGGCTAGATTAGTTGCAAAAGGCTTCAAACAGCGGTATGGTATAGACTATGAAGATACGTTTAGTCCTGTTGTAAAAGCAGCCACTATTCGCTCGCTTTGTCCATTGTTTGTTTCGAGGATGGAGTCTCGAGCAGCTTGATGTACGTAACGCGTTTCTCCATGGTGTTCGAAGAGGAAGTGTATATGAAACAACCTCCGGGTTTGAAAGTAAGAAAACTCCCTCCTATGTGTGCAAACTTGATAAAGCTCTATATGGGTTGAAGCAAGCTCCAAGAGCGTGGTACTCACGTCTTTGTCATAAAATGCAAACACTTGGATTTATTCCTCTAAGTCGATACATCATTGTTCATCTATAACAGATCCAATACATGCATATTTGTTCTCATCTATGTTGATGATATAATTGTAATGGTTCATCTAATGAAGCAATTAGAGGACTGTTAAGAGACTTAAGTACAGATTTTGCATTAAAGGATCTTGGAGACTTGCACTATTTTCTTGGGATTGAGGTAAAGAAGCATTCAAATGGACTTCATCTCTCTCAAGTTAAGTATGCCACCGATTTGGTCGAAAAAGCAGGATTGCAAGGTCAGTAAACCATCTCTCACACCACCGTCAAGCTCGGAAAAATTATCGCCATGAAGGTAAACTTTTGAGTCCGTAAGATAGCACAAGGTATAGAAGTCTAGTAGGAGCTCTTGATGATTTGACTCTTACTAGGCCTGATCTTTCATTTGTCACAACAAAGTTTGCCAATTTTGCATGCACCTACCATCGCTCACTTGATAATTGCAAAACGATCATCCGATATGTTAAACATACTTTGAGTGTAGGTCTGAATTTCAGCAAATCGTCCTCTACTCTTGTCAGTGCATTCTCTGACTCAGATTGGGCAGGTTGCCTGGATGACAGGCGCTCCACAGGAGGCTTTGCAGTATTCTTTGGACCTAACCTAATATCATGGTGTGCACGAAAACAGGCTACTGTCTCTAGGTCAAGCACTGAGGCAGAGTACAAGGCACTAGCAAATGCTACAGCTGAAATAATTTGGGTTCAGTCTATGTTGAAAGAGCTTGGTGTAAAGAGCAAACAAGCCCCGTGCCTATGGTGTGATAATCTTGGTGCTACTTATCTTTCTGCTAATCCTGTGTTCCATGCCAGAACAAAGCATATAGAGATAGATTTTCATTTTGTCAGAGAGAGAGTTGCTCAAAGGCAACTTGATATTCGATTTGTGCATTCCAAGGATCAGATTGCAGATGGATTCACTAAACCTTTGCCTACAAAGAGTTTTGAAAACTTCAAGCATAATCTCAACTTAATGAAGTTGTGATTACGGGAGGGTGTCAAACACATCTATGGTACGTGACTTGGACGGAGCTTTGGCACAATGTCAGCGCATAGCTTGAACCGTTCCTGGAGGTAGTTAGGATAGAGATAGATAGATAGATAGAGTTGAGTTTCTTTCTTCCCAAGTTCTATCTCTTCTCCCTCAATATCTCATGTAATCTAAACAGCTTGTATGCGCTATACGGGATGTGCGCCCCGCCATATAAACACGTACCCGTCGGCCTCGATAGGCAAGACGTTTCCAGCTAATCGCACAAATACAAATGATAGCTGTGATCTATTCCACACCCTACTCTCATAACAAGCTTTTGAACAACTTAATGACCTACAACTCCTAATGAGTCAGCACACCAATGGTCAAACTCAATGGATATGCCAGGGCAGTAATAACAGATACTCATCCATCTCACTGTACTCCAACCTGAAGGTAGGAGCAGAGGCTCACATCATCTTCAACTGGCGCTTTGGAAGTGGGCTAGCAGAATAAGACACAAAATCTTCCTTTGGTTGCTACTGCATGATAGAGTTAATACCAGGAATTTACTCAAAAGAAAATCTATGCACCCGGACTGTTATGATTGTGTATTCTGCAATGAAGGAGTTGAAGAAACTTCACTACCCTCTTTTGGGATTGCCCTTTTGCTCAAGACTGCTGGAAAACCATGATTCCTTCAAGGCAGAGAGGAACGTCAACATATGATGATATACTGCTTGTTCACCACAAGTTGCAAAACCCATTGCAATGGACATTGTCATACTAGGCTGTTGGAAAATTTGGAATCAAAGAAATGGGAAGATGTTCAGTTATCTCCTACAGTACACACAGATCCAAACTAAGTTTCAGTGTTGCACATTTGGAATCATATTATTCCACGGGCAGCACTGAAACTAGACTGAATCTCACGAACTGCATTGACCAAGAGGTTTATCGGGGGGGGATGGATTGACAAAATGACAATTCCCATCAGGTTCCAATTGTGATGGGCTTATAGGATTAAAAGTATAAACATAGACCCAAGAAGTCGTAGGTGTTTCTGGGCCACATCCATGTGTACTCGGCCCAGCTTTGAGCATGCATATAACTGAGTAGTTTGGGTCAACCAACACCACAGAATAAGGCCAATGCCCACTCGGGACAAAAACTCACAACTACTCCCTCCGTTCCATAATTCTGGAACTAAAACCCAAAGAGAGTATCAACTATGGCCTCCAAGAAAACAAAAACTACCAACTATGATCTCCAAGAAAACAAAAATCAAGTATGCCCAGTATATCTTGAGAAAAAACAAAACTATGGCCAGCATATGTACTGCTACTAAACAAGAACAATATAATATAATCAGTGTGCTAAAAGTCCCTCTCCGATGTTCATTTATCGAAAAAGGCTTTCGCCCCGCTTTCCGATGTTCATTTCAACAGGAAAAAGAGAAATGGCAACTGTTCCGCGCTAAGGAGTGGAAAATGGTAAGTTCAGGGGATTTGTCCATGGTCTTAAGCCACCAATGATTAGGGTAGACGAAAATATAAAACAGAGGTTGGCTGGACTGTAGCAAACCCTGATTCACCCAAGAGCTTTAATACTGTATCATTTTTGTAGATCTATGATCAATGTTCTCTGTCACATTATATATTGCAGGAGGGGACACGTATGTCCGCAAGAAGCCAAAGACTCTACCAAGCATGTTGATAAGCGTAAGCAGCATTGTGGGGGCTAGCTACAACTGATCCTTTGTTTGTCCTAGATTGACACTTGATGCATGCATCCACGCGATGACAACTAATGTTATAAGAGCATCTACAGCCAGACATCACCAAGATGGAAGGCGCGGGCTCATGGCGACTCGGGCGCCTCCGCCGCACTGTTGGCTGCCTCCCGGCCGAGCCCCTGCGCCGGGCGGCCCTTCCGCCGTGGCCTCCGCCTCCCCTGCTGCTCCTCCTCCCGGCCCCTCCTCCGTCCCCTGAACCTCCGGGCGGTGGTTTCAAGCGATCAGGCGAGGACGCCATTTGCGCCATGGGCCGCCGGCCGAGTGCCTTGGCGTGGCGCGTTCCCCGCCCCGCTCGCTCGCCCGCCACACGCTCCGCCGGTGGCCTTACTCCCGGGTGGGAGTTTGGCTGCCGGACGTCGCGCGCCCTCCCACCGCCTGCGCCCTCGCCCGTGACCATGGGAAATGTCGGACCTTTGGGCTGGGATTGGGGCGGCCGCCGCCACCGCCCCCGGTTAGGGCGTGGCTGGTTAGGCGGACCGCGCCCTGCCCTCGCCTCTGGAAGGTCTCACTTTAGCCGCCCGCGTCGGCCGGCCGCCCGTCGGCGCCCTCGACCGCCCGCGTCAGCTGCTTTCCCAACGCGCCTGCTCCGACCCTTCATTGCCTTCTTGGCTCCTCCGGGTTTGCCGCACCGTCCCCCCTGCCGCCTCGCTGCCCTCGCCACCGGCCCGTCCGTCCGCCCGCGTCCTTGTCGCCGGGCGGCGGCTGAACCCTAGCTGGGGTGCGGGGTTTGCACTGGCTGGCATCGCCTTGTCGGGCCCCGGCCGCCACTGGGCTCTCTCCTCCCACTCCCAGCGTGGCCGGCCCGAGTACGAGGCCTGCGATCTACGGGCCGGCCCTTCCTTCGTGCGGCGGCCCAGCGGCCTCGGCCCAGCTCCTCCCGGCCCGGGGAGGCATTTGGCTCCCGAACGGTTTCCCTCTGCGGCCTCGCCTCCCCCCCGATACCAGACCTAGCGCCCTCCTTCCCCCACTCCCGCCGCCGCCGGCTTCCCCCTCCTTCCCTGCGACGCCCCCTGCGACGCCGCCCTCCGCCCCCATGACGCGCTCCTGGGGGGACGGTTCTGGGCGCCCCAAACGCCCCCTGGAGGACCCTCGCCCACCGGGCCGCACCTCCCCGGAGGGGCAGCGCCTTGAGCCGATCTCCGCCGTCGGTGGCCAACCGCGACGGCCCCGGCGGGCGCTGAGCTCTGCATGACTTCGCGACGGTCCCCGCCAAGGGATCTCGCCGTCCCTCCCGGGAGGCTCGCGATCGCCTCCCCACGATGCCCGCGAGTCCCATCGCTTTCGCCGCCCGCAACCCCGACGCCCGCCCGCCACAACCGTCTCGCCGGACGCACCACGGGCGCTCCCGGCCGCTCCAGGCGCGGACCGACCGCCGCTCTCCCCTCCGGGGCAGCCGTCGCGACCGCCCCGCCACCTTCGCCGCGCCGTCGCCATGAGCGCCCAGCGTCGCCCCTCCTCGGGCCGAGCCCTCCGACACTGCGGCCACCCGCCGATACCAGCCTCCTCGGACCCAGCCGAGCCATCCTCCGGGCAACGGGGGCCCCGGGGCCCGTGGCCGCCAAGGTGCCAAGAAGAAGAAGAAGCGGGGTGCTGCCCGCACCCCCGCTACCGCGGCTCTGGTGCCCCCCGTGACCTTCCTCCGTGCTTCAACTGCGGTGAGGCTGGCCACTTCTAGGTTGACTGCCCCAACCCGCCGATGTGCTACCTTTGCAAGGAACCGGGCCATCCCGCGGTTCTCTGCCCCGACCGACCGATGACTGAGGAGCTCATGATGTACGGCCACGGCATCGAGGGCCTCGGATTCTTCCACATCGAGGTGGAGGACGTCCCCCCTCCGTCCCCTTCGCTCCTTGCTGTCGTGTCCATTGTGGGAGCCGGGGTCGCCTCGCCTGAGATGATCGAGGCGGAGCTTAACCACCTCTGCCATCGTGTCTGGGACTGACAGGTGACGCTGACCTCGGACAGCTCCTTCACCGTGGTCTTGCCCGACGCTCTCAGCCTGGGCCTCTGCACCCGTAGCGACGACATCACCCTCGCCCTCAACAAACTCGTCGTTAACATCTCTGAGCCCCTGTTGGATCCCAAGGCGGTTGCCGTGCTGGACACCGCTTGGATTCTCATAGCGGGCCTCCCCGACATCGCCCGCTCTGAGAGGGTGACCCGGAGCATGTCTAAGCTCCTGGGCAAGGTGGTGGTGGTGGACGAGCTCTCTCTCCGCAAGGAGGAGGAGGTCCGTGTCAAGGTCAAGTGTCTGGACTCCTCCACCCTCCGTGCCACAGTTCGAGTGTTCTTCAACGACCAGGGATTCAACCTCAAGATCTACCCCGAGCCCCCCAACCACGTCGGCCGTCCTCGTCACTTCGCTGCGGGTCACTTCGGTGGGGGTGGCGTGGACTCCCGCGACGATTCCCACTACCGCCGGCCGCGCCCCTCCTGCCACGAGAACCCGGAGGACGACGACGAGCACTCCGGCCGCAGCCGCTCCCCCTCTCGGGACCCCTCTCCTCCCCCGGGGCGGGGGGGCTCGGGTGCGGGCCGGTCGCGTGGGTTGGCCCTCCCCTCCGAGGCCGCCACCCCCACGCTGCCTGCCGCCTCTCCCTCCTCCTCGGCCGAGCTCAGCGTCAGCCTCCTCGTCCTCCCGGCATCTTCGCCGCGCTCGCCGTGTGCTCTTCCTGTGGTGGCCATGGGCCCCCCGTCTCCGACCTCGGCATCTCTGCTGCCTCCGGCCTCGCCGTTGTCGGTGCCTCCCTTCCTCGGGTCCCCCCTGTTGGACCCCTCTGGGGCGGATGCGCCGCCGCTGCCCGCCTCCCCCCCGGCCCCCTCCCCGGCCCCAGTGGTCGACGCGCCGGCCCCAGATCCACCGGCCCTGGACCCACCCTCCCCTCAGGCGGTGTCTGGTGCCTGTTTGATCCCCCCGGCACCTGCTTCCTCGACTCGTCTGCTGCTGGTGGCCTCCGGGGAGGTGGTCACCCCCGTCGCCCCTCACCCGCCTCGTTTGGTGTCCTACGTCCGCCGGGCTCGGGCCTCGTCGACCCCGGTGACGGCCTCCCCCAGCCGCCTTGGCTCGACGCGGACCGCCCGGCCGGCCTCCCGGCGCCGTCCATCTCCGAGCGGGCTGAGATCCGGGCTGCGGCCCGGAACCTCGAGACAAGTGCGACCGACATTCCTTCTAGTTCTTCCAGTTGCTCTTTCTCTGCTCTCGAAGCTGTTCCACTTGGCCGCCTTGCCAAGGTGGCCCGTGACTCGACCATAGTTTTCAGGGGGGAGGTTGGCCCCCCTTTGGAGCAGATTGCGGCTATCCAGACCCGTGAGATTCTCGATGGGAAACTTGCCGAGACACGGGCACGCCTCCTCCGCACCCCGGCACCCCAGCCTTCGGAGATGCCGGTCGAGGAGATTCAGGGCCGCACTCGCTCCCGCACTGCCGCTCTTCGAGCCCACATTGCTTCCACCGTCCTGGGGTCAAGCAGCCCCTCCATGGCGGTTTAGATGCGCGCCCTTTTCTGGAACATTCGCGGCTTCGGCCATGACGACCGTCGCCGCCAGCTTGTTGAGTACATCCGGGACGAGCACATTGACATCATAGCCATTCAGGAAACCATGCGCACGGACTTTTGCCTCCCCGAGCTTGACGGGCTCAGCTCCCACCTATTTGCGTGGCATTGGCTCCCTTCTAGTGGGAACAATGGCCACTCAGGTGGCATCCTCTTAGGTGTTAAGGATGCCACCTTTGAGGTGGGAGGAATGGATCGGGGCGAGTTCTTCGTCAGTATGGAGATCTTCGAGCGTGCGCTCAACTTCAAATGGGAGGTCATCATCGTCTACAGACCGGCGGATCACAGCTGCTCCCCGACATTCCTCGCCGAGCTGTAGCAGAAGATCTCTGCGTCCTCTCTTCCCGTTGTGGTGGGAGGGGACTTTAACCTCATCCGCTCCCCGGATGAGAAGAATAACGACCGGGTTAATCGCCCCCGGATGCAGATGTTTAACGATTGCATCGCGGAGCTTGGCCTCCGTGAGCTAGAGCGCACGGGGGCCCGGTTCACCTGGACTAACCAGCAGGTGAACCCGACGCAGTCTGTCCTGGACCGCGTCTTAGTTTTCCCGTACTGGGAGCTCTGATGCCCCCTGGCCTCAGTTCAGGCTATTACCAGGATCGGATCTGACCATGTCCCCCTCCTCTCCACGGCGGATGAACGCCCCCCCCATTCCCCCCCGGTTTTGGTTCGAGGCATGCTGGCTCAACCAAGCCGGGTTCCGCGAGGCGGTTGCGGCCAAGTGGGCCGCCGCGCGCGTCTCCCCCCACCGCACCATGTCCGCGGTCGACTCCTGGCAGTTCTGTGCCAAGCTAGCCCGCCAGTTTATGAAGGGCTGGGGCGCGAACCTTGGTCGGGATATTCGTAAGCGCAAGAAGGCCATCTTAAGCGCTATCCAAGCCTTGGACGCCCGTGCAGACCTGTCCGGGATCTCCCCATATGAGTGGATGTTGAGGTATGATCTCGAGGACCAGCTCTCGGCCATCTACACTGACGTGGAGGCCTACTGGCGGATGCGCGGCACCCAACGTTGGGTGCTTGAGGCGCGCCAACACGCCCACTTCGAGCGACACCAGCGGCGGCGGCGCCGCAACTCCATTCATTCCTTGTGGGCGGGTGACTCTCAGCTTGTTCGTCCCTCGGACATCCGCGCGCATGTAGATGGCTTTTATAAAGCCCTTTTTACCCCACCCCTCGGGGTGGGGCTGCACTGGCCCCCGATACCTGGTCGGGAGACCAGCTTGTTTCCGCCGAGGCCAATGGCGCTCTAGTGGCACCTTTCTCGAAGGAGGAAGTCCTTGCGGTGATCAAAGGAATGAACCCCTCCTCGGCCCCGGGCCCGGATGGACTGTCGGTATTGTTCTTTAAAACATTCAGGCAGACCATTAAGCCGGAGGTCATGGCCCTCTTCGACGAGTTCTTCTCTGGGACCATGGACCTAGGGCGCCTGAACTATGGGATCATTACCCTCATCCCTAAAGTTCCTGGGGCCTCGGACATCCGCTAGTTTCGTCCCATCACCGTGATTAACGTGATCTTCAGGATCCTGGCCAAGGGGTACGCCAATAGGGTGACCCTTCTTGCGGATTCTATTACCCACCCCAACCAGTCTGCCTTCATCCAAGGCCGATTTATTTTGGATGGGGTGTTAGTCTTCCACGAAGTTCGAGCGAAGCACCTCCGCGCGGTGTTCCTTAAGCTCGACTTCCACAAGGCCTACGACACGGTCCACTGGCCCTTCCTTCGGGAAGTTTTGCTTCGGAAAGGCTTCGACGACCGCTGGGTGACACGGGTTATGCAACTCGTCACCTGCGGCCGGACGGCGATCAACATCAACGGTGAGATCGGGCCCTACTTCCCCACCTTATGTGGGGTGCGCTAGGGGGACCCGTTCTCCCCTTTTCTCTTTAACATGGTGGTCGATGCCCTTGCAGTCATCCTGGATAAGGCCAATGCTTGCGGTCATATTCGGGGAGTTGTCCCTCACCTTGTTGGTGCTGGAGGGGTCTCCCTCCTCCAGTATGCGGACGACACCATTATCATGGTTGAAGGCTCCGCGTCCGACATCGCAAACTTGAAGTTCCTTCTCCTATGCTTCCAACAAATGTCCGGACTCACCATTAACTTCGACAAGAGCGAAGTGATGGTCCTTGGCTACAACCCGGACGAAGCCTTGTCCATTGCGGACCGGCTTAACTGCCGCCTGGGCACCTTCCCCACCACTTACTTGGGGGTGCCCATTAGTGACTCCAGACTCACCGTCGCGGATCTTCGACCGACGGTGACTAGGATGCAGCGCAGGGTTGAACCCTGGAGGGGCCGCTGGCTGTCGAAGGCCGCCAGGGTGATCCTTATCAATTCCTCGCTGGCGAGCCTCCTCTGGTTCCTCTTGAGCTTCTACTGCCTTCATGAGACCCTCCACCAGGAGGTGGACAAATACCAGTCGAGGTTCTTCTGGGCTGGCGAGGACGACAAACAGAAGTACCACATGGTGAGCTGGTCCGACATCTGCAAGCCCAAAGACCAGGGGGGTCTTGGGATCCTCTCTTCCCGGCGCATGAACATTGCCCTCCTAACTCGCTGGTTGTGGCGTATTGCCAACGGGGAGGGAGGCCTCTGGCTCATCATCATCCGCAATAAATACCTTCGTGGCCAACCTCTTGCCTTTTGCCAACGTACGGGCGGTTCTCAGTTTTGGCAGTCTGTGATCCAGCTCCTGCCCGTACTACGCATTGGCACCTCTATATTTGTTGGCTCCGGAGCCTCGACCCTGTTTTGGTTCGACCGTTGGCTAGGGGACGCCCCCCTGGCGGTGCGTTTCCCTGAGCTATTTGCCATTGCGGTTGACCCTCGGGTCTCGGTCGAGACGGCCCTTATTGACTTAGGGCGTCTCGCCTTCCGGCGCCCGTTTGGTCCCCTTGAAGGTGGCCGCCTGGGACTCCCTCCTCCAGGACATTGCTCTTCTGCCGATGGAGGTGGCGGAGGACCGGGATGTTCTGTCCTGGCACCTCGAGCCTTCCGGACGTTTCTCCACGAAGTCCTTACACGGTGCCATTGCTCCCTCGTCGGCCCCGGAACCATTTAGCCTAATCTGGGATATCCGTCTCCCGCTGAAGATCAGGATCTTCCTATGGCAATGGATCCGTGGCCGGCTCCCCTCTGGAGTTGAGGTCCTCAAGCGGAATGGCCCGGGTGATGGGAGGTGCCCCATCTGTGGCACCGTTGAGGATGCTAACCACATCTTTTTCTCGTGCCACTTTGCCCAGTTCCTTTGGGCCTGCTTCCGCGAAACGGTTGGTGGACAATGGTGTAATACCAACTTCCCCGACCTGCTTGCTGAGCTTAACGCATGCCCTGCCCGCTACCGCCATATTAGATGGCTGTGCGTGGGGGTTCTTGCTTGGACGCTTTGGAACATCCGTAATAAGCTTGTTATTCAGAAGGTGCCCCTTCGTCGTGCGACTGACGCAATCTTCAAACTGTCTGGCTACCTACAGCTTTGGCGGCCGCTTAGCCGCCCCCAGGACCGGGACGTCATCACCGCCCTCCTCTCCGATCTCCGCTCGATGGCGCTCCGCGTGGCTCCCCCGCTGCCGCCTCCTCCTCCTGAGCCTGACTAGTCCGCCTGGCGACTATGTGGATTGTGGCGTGCGTTTTTTGGGTTTAGGGCTTGTTGTGCTGTGCCCTCAGCTATGACCCTATGGTGTACTATTTTGGCTCCTGTGGACCTCCGCGTGTGTGTGTTTGTGGTGTGTTGGATTGTGTTGGATGCTTATTGTGCGGTTGGCTTTATAATATAAAGCGGGGCGAAAGCCTTTTTCGGTATATCTAATCCGGCCCCTCAAATGCCCGCGGACGTACCCAGGCGCGTCCGCAAGAAATGACCGGGCACCCCTCATTTGGCACAGCCGTGTCCCTCATATCCGAACCCTAAATTCATGTAACCCATGCAACGTTACGTAGATGAACACAATGAACATGCTTAATAGCAAAAAAGGACAAAATTCATCTAATACAAAAGGATCATAGTTCATCGCCAGACAAAAGGATCAAAGTTCACCGCCGGACAGTGCACATTCATACTAAAAACATAGATAAAACAGAGAAGGGCGGAGGAAATCATCATTTTCTCGCCGGCCATTCCCCTTGCAATAGCCCGTGCAGTTGTACCGCTCCATGTAGCCGTCGGCGGCCGGAGGGGCATCATCGTCGGAGATGGAGCCGTCGGTGACGTCCAAGCCATCATCGGAGCAGATTTGACCCGTCAGCCTCCGAAGCAGGCGGTCCTACTCCTTCACATGCCGGGGCCCCTTCGCCTTGGCCATTGCCTCGCGCTCCGATAGCTCGATGGCGAGCCAGAGCGCTTTGGCATTCTTGCGGCGGAGCCGCCGCGCATCCGTCTTCGCCGTCATCAGGGAGCGGGGGAGGACCGACGAGACGAGCACGTCCTCGAGATCCACCGGCGCTTGGTCAGCGCCTCACCCGCCACCGCCCTCTCCCTCGCTAGCTGCCGATCGCGGTGGGCTGCCCATGCCTCAAATTCGGGTGTCCTTGTCCGCGTCAGCGTGGGCACGAGGACCCAGTGGTGCCCGGGTACACCATCCGGAGTAGATTGAGCTTGAGGGCGTGGTGGGCGGCGTACCTGGACGGACGCGGAGTGGGCGGAGCTACGCGATGGGCAGGAGGCTCCGGCGACGTTGCCGGCGTTGCGTTAACAGGCGACGGGCGAGGTCGGGGAACTGGAGCTGCTGTTGCCGCCCTGGTCCAGCCGCAGCCGCCTCAAAGCAATGCAGAGGGCGATTTCCTCCACATCGCCTGACTCCGCATCGCGCAGTAGGCTCGCCCACCGGAGCCGGCACTGCTGCCGTAGCCGGCCATCAATCGAAAGTGGAGGGGACTGGGAGTGGAAGAGATGGATAGAGAGATAATGGAATGAACTGATTGACTTCGGTCTATGGTTCGTCCGAAGGGGCTATTTGTGGGGGGCAAGGTGGGCCAAACCGATGTGACGGACACACCAGGGCACGTCCGGGCCTCCCCATACCTGCCCCAGAGTTGGGATGGGTATGAGGGGGTGTATAGGGCCGATGTGAGGAGCTCGTCTGGGTCACAGTTTAATGATCAGGGACTGTCAGGTCGTCCGCTCGCTGAGTTTGGGGAGCCCGAATGTAGATGCTCTAAGGGCATATCCAAAGCGGATCATCAAACCTCCCCTATATGTCCAGATGGGACGTACCGGTAACTTTTAGGCCTAAATCGGATGGAGCTCTAGGGGAGTCTGGACGTCCGTCACATTAGACTCTAACATCTCGGCCCCACCCAAAACCTATCTGGCACCCGGGTGTTTTCACAATCCACCCCACTCTTCCCATGCCAGACTCCGCCATTTTCGCCCCGAACGTTGTCGCCCCCCCCCCCCGGTTCAGTCGTCCACCGCTGCCTCGATGGATCTGACGGAGCCCAGCACCATGTTCATCCTCTCACCAGACCCAGAGCCCATACATCCCTCGTCTGCGCTGATGAATATGGAGACTATCAAACGGCAAGACCGGCACGCTTAAGGTTTCGATGACAGTTATATTATGAGTTTATGTATTTTGATGTACCGAAGGTTGTTCGGAGTCTCGGATATGATCACGGACATGACGAGGAGTCTCGAAATGGTCGAGACATAAAGATTGATATATTGACGGACATATTTGGACACCGGAAAGGTTCCGGAGAAGTTTGGAGCTCGGAGGTTACGGAACCCCGGAGGTATATGGGCCTTATTGGGCCCATGTAGGAGGAAGGAGAAGGAACAAGGGGGGCGCCCCAGCCCAATCCGAATTGGGGAGGGGCCCCCCCTTTCCTTTCTCCTCCCTCTTCCTAATACTACTACTAGTACTATTTCCTACTACTAGTACTCTTTCCTTCCCCTCCAAATAAGATAAGGAAAGGGGAAACCTACTTGAGTAGGTTTCCCCTCCCCTATGGCGCCCCCTTGGCTGGCCACCTCCTCCCCTCCCTCCTTTATATACGAGGGTAGGGGGCACCCTAGAACACACAAGTTGATACTTGAGATCGTTCCTTAGCCGTGTGCGGTGCCCCCTCACGTTATTACACCTCGGTCATATTGTGGCGGTGCTTAGGCGAAGCCTGCGACAGAGAACATCAAGATCGTCACCACGCCGTCGTCTTGTGGAACTCCCCTCGGGCCTCTCTTCGGATTGGAGATCGAGGGAGCGTCATCGAGTTGTACACGTGTCAAGAACTTCGGAGGTGCCGGATGCGGTGCTTGGATCGGTTGGACCGGGAGGACATCGACTACTTCCTCTACGTTGTGTCAACGCTTCGCTTCGGTCTCACGAGGGTGCGTGACAACACTCTCCCTCTCGTTGCTATGCATCACCATGATCTTGCGTGTGCGTGGGAAATTTTTGAAATTACTACGTTCCCCAACAAGGGCATCCGAGCCTAGGTTTTTATGGTTTGATGTTATATGCACGAGTAGAACACAAGTGAGTTGTGGGCGATATAAGTCATCTTGCTTACCAAAGATGTCATACTTTGGTTGGCGGTATTGTTGGATGAAGCGGCCCAGACCGACATTACGCGTCGCTTCTGCGAGACTGGTTTTACCGCCGTGCTTTGCACACGGTGACTAGCGGTGTCGGTTTCTTCAACTTTAGTTGAACCGAGTGTGCTACGCCCGGTCCTTGCGAAGGTTAAAACAGCATCAACTTGACAAACTATCGTTGTGGTTTTGATGCGTAGGTGAGATTGGTTCTTGCTTAAGCCCGTAGCAGCCACGTAAAACTTGCAGCAACAAAGTAGAGGACATCTAACTAGTTTTTGCAGGGCATGTTGTGATGTGATATGGCCAAGACATGATGCTATATTTTATTGTATGATATGATCATGTTTTGTAACCGAAGTTATCGGCAATGGCGGGAGCCATATGGTTGTCGCTTTATTGTATGAAATGCAAGCATACATAATTGCTTTACTTTATCACTAAGCGGTAGCGATAGTCGTAGAAGCAATAGATGGCGTAAACGACAACGATGCTACGATGGAGATCAAGGTGTCGCGCCGGTGACGACGGTGGTCATGATGGTGCTTCGAGATGGAGATCACAAGCACAAGAAGATGATGGCCATATCATATCACTTATATTGATTGCATGTGATGTTTATCCTTTATGCATCTTATCTTGCTTTGATTGACGGTAGCATTTTAAGATGATCTCTCACTAAAATTATCAAGTAGTGTTCTCCACGAGTATGCACCGTTGCCAAAGTTCGTCGTGCCCGCACACCACGTGATGATCGGGTGTGATAAGCTCTCGTCCATCTACAACGGGTGCAAGCCAGTTTTGCACACGCAGAATACTCAGTTATACTTGACGAGCCTAGCATATGCGAGATATGGCCTCGGAACACGGAGACCGAAAGGTCGAAAGCGAATCATATAGTAGATATGATCAACATAAGATGTTCACCATTGAAAACTACTCCATCTCACGTGATGATCGGTTATGGTTTAGTTGATTTGGATCACGTGATCACTTAGATGACTAGAGAGATGTCTGCTCTAAGTGGGAGTTCTTAAGTAATATGATTAATTGAACTAAAATTTATCATGAACTTAGTACCGATAGTATCTTGCTTGTCTATGTTGTTTGTAGATAGATGGCCCGTCTTTGTTGTTCCGTTGAATTTTAATGCGTTCCTTGAGAAAGCTAAGTTGAAAGATGATGGTAGCAACTACGCGGATCGGGTCCGTAACGAGGATTATCCTCATTGTTTGCAAGAAAAAATTACGTCCCGGAAGCACCGCTGGGTGCCAGAACTGCTTCTTGATGTAACCGACGGCGTTAAGAACGTCTGGCGAGCAAAGCTGATGACTACTCGATAGTTCAATGTGCCATGCTTTACGGCTTAGAACCGGGACTTCAACGACATTTTGAGCGTCATGGAGCATATGAGATGTTTCAGAGTTGAAGTTGATATTCGTAAGAATGCCCAGATTGAGAGATATGAAGTCTCCAATAAGTTCTATAGCTGCAAGATGGAGGAGAATAGTTACATCGGTGAGCACATACTCAAGATGTCCGGGTATTGTAATCACTTGATTCAACTGGGAGTTACTCTTCCGGATGATAGCGTCATTGACAGAATTCTCCAATCACTTCCACCAAGCTACAAGAGCTTCGTGATGAACTATAATATGCAAGGGATGGATAAGACAATTCCCGAGCTCTTCGCAATGCTAAAGGCTGCGGAGGTAGAAATCAAGAAGGAGCATCAAGTGTTGATGGTTAACAAAACCACTAGTTTCAAGAAAAAGGGCAAAGGGAAGAAGAAGGAGAACTTCAAGAAGAACAACAAACAAGTTCTTGCTCAAGAGAAGAAACCCAAGTCGGACCTAAGCTCAAATCGAGTGCTTCTCTTGCAAGCGATAGTCCTTTGAAGCGGAACTGCCCCAAGTATTTGGCGGATAAGAAGGATGGCAAAGTGAACAAAGGTATATGTGATATACATGTTATTGATGTGTACCTTACTAGAGCTCGCAGATAGCACTGGTATTTGATCTTGGTTACATTGCTAATATTTGCAACTCGAAACAGGGACTACGGATTAAGCGAACACTGGCAAAGGACGAGGTGACGATGCGCGTGGGAAACGGTTCCAAAGTCGATGTGATCGCGGTCGGCACGCTACCTCTACATCTACCTTCGGGATTAGTATTAGACCTAAATAATTGTTATTTGGTGCCAGCGTTGAGCATGAACATTATATCTGGATCTTGTTTAATGCGAGACGGTTATTCATTTAAATCAGAGAATAATGGTTGTTCTATTTATATGAGTAATATCTTTTATGGTCATGCACCCCTGAAGAGTGGTCTATTTTTGATGAATCTCGATAGTAGTGATACACATATTCATAGTGTTGAAGCCAAAAGATGCAGAGTTGATAATGATAGTGCAACTTATTTGTGGCACTGCCGTTTGGGTCATATCGGTATGAAGCGCATGAAGAAACTCCATACTGATGGACTTTTGGAACCACTTGATTATGAATCACTTGGTACTTGCGAACCGTGCCTCATGGGCAAGATAACCAAAACGCCGTTCTCCGGTACTATGGAGAGAGCAACAGATTTGTTGGAAATCATACATACAGATGTATGTGGTCCAATGAATGTTGAGGCTCGTGGCGGATATCGTTATTTTCTCACCTTCACAGATGATTTAAGCAGATATGGGTATATTTACTTAATGAAACATAAGTCCGAAACATTTGAAAAGTTCAAAGAATTTCAGAGTGAAGTTGAAAATCATCGTAACAAGAAAATAAAGTTTCTACGATCTGATCGTGGAGGAGAATATTTGAGTTACGAGTTTGGTCTACACTTAAAACAATGTGGAATAGTTTAAACTCACGCCACCCGAACACCACAACAGTAATGGTGTGTCCGAGCGTCAGAATCGTACTTTACTTGATATGGTGCGATCTATGATGTCTCTTACAGATTTACCGCTATCGTTTTGGGGTTATGCTCTAGAGACAGCCACATTCACGTTAAATAGGGCACCATCGAAATCCGTTGAGACGACACCTTATGAACTATGGTTTGGCAAGAAACCAAAGTTGTCGTTTCTTAAAGTTTGGGGTTGCGATGCTTATATGAAAAAGCTTCAACCTGATAAGCTCGAACCCAAATCGAAGAAATGTGTCTTCATAGGATACCCAAAGGAGATAGTTGGGTACACCTTCTATCACAGATCCGAAGGTAAGACATTTGTTGCTAAGAATGGATCCTTTCTAGAGAAGGAGTTTCTCTCGAAAGAAGTGAGTGGGAGGAAAGTAGAACTTGATGAGGTAACTGTACCTACTCCCTTGTTGGAAAATAATACATCGCAGAAACCGATTTCTGTGACGTCAAAACCAACTAGTGAGGAAGTTGATGATGATGATCATAGAACTTGAGATCAAGTTATTCTGAGAACCACGTGGGTCGAGCAGAATAAGATCCGCACTGAGTGGTACGGTAATCCTGTTCGGAAGTCATGATACTAGATCATGATGAACCTACGAACTATGAAGAAGCGATGGTGAGCCCAGATTCCATAAAATGGCTTGAAGCCATGAAATCGAGATGGGATCCATGTATGATAACAAAGTATGGACTTTGGTTGACTTGCCCGATGGTCGGCAAGCAATTGAGAATAAATGGATCTTCAAGAAGAAGACCGACGACGGTAATGTTATCGTCTACAAAGCTCGACTTGTTGCAAAAGGTTTTCGACAAGTTCAAGGGGTTGACTACGATGAGACCTTCTCACCCGTGGCGATGCTTAAGTCTGTCCGAATCATGTTAGCAATTGCCGCATTTTATGATTATGAAATTTGGCAAATGGATGTAAAACTGCATTCTGAATGGATTTACGGAAGAAGAGTTGTATATGATGCAACCAGAAGGTTTTATCGATCCAAAGGGAGCTAACAAAGTGTGCAAGCTCCAACGTTCCATTTATGGACTAGTGCAAGCCTCTCGGAGTTGGAATAAACGTTTTGATAGTGTGATCAAAGCATTTGGTTTTATCTGCACTTTTGGAGAAGCTCAGATTTACAAGAAAGTGAGTGGGAGCTCTGTAGCATTTCTAATATTATATGTGGATGACATATTATTGATTGGAAATGATATAAAATTTCGGGATAGCATAAAGGGATACTTGAATAAAAGTTTTTCAATGAAAGACCTCGGTGAAGCTGCTTACATATTGGGCATTAAGATCTATAGAGATAGATCAAGACGCTTAATTGGACTTTCACAAAGCACATACCTTGACAAAGTTTTGAAGAAGTTCAAAATGGATCAAGCAAAGAAAGGGTTCTTGCTCAGATTGCAAGGTGTGAAGTTGAGTAAGACTCAAAGCCCGACCAACTGCAGAATATAGAGAGAAAATGAAAGGTGTTCCCTATGCTTCAGCCATAGGCTCTATCATGTATGCAATGCTGTGTACGGACTGATGTGTGCCTTGCTATAAGTCTAGCGAGGAGGTACCAAAGTAATCCAGAGTGGATCATCGGACAGCGGTCAAGAACATCTGAAATACGAAAAAGGACTAAGGATATGTTTCTCGATATGGAGGTGACAAAGAGCTCATCGTAAATGGTTATGTTGATGCAAGCTTTGACACTGATCCGGACGATTCTAAATCGCAAACCGGATACGTATTTACATTAAGCGGTGGAGCTGTCGGTTAGTGCGAGTTCAAAGCAAAGCGTCGTGGCGGGATCTACATGTGAAGCGAAATACATAGCTGCTTCGGAAGCAGCCAATGAAGGAGTCTGGATGAAGGAGTTCATATCCGATCTAGGTGTCTTACCTAGTGCATCGGGTCCAATGAAAATCTTTTGTGACAATACTGGAGCGATTGCCTTAGCGAAGGAATCCAGATTTCACAAAAGGACCAAGCACATCAAGAGACGCTGCAATTCCATCCGGGATCTAGTCCAGGTGGGAGACATAGAAATTTGCAAGATACATACGGATCTGAATGTTGCAGACCCGTTGACTAAGCCTCTTCCACGAGCAAAACATGATCAACACCAAGACTCCATGGGTGTTAGAGTCATTACTGTGTAATCTAGATTATTGACTCTAGTGCAAGTGGGAGACTGAAGGAAATATGCCCTAGAGGCAATAATAAAGTTATTATTTATTTTCTCATATCATGGTAAATGTTTATTATTCATGCTAGAATTGTATTAACCGGAAACATAATACATGTGTGAATATATAGACAAACAGTGTGTCACTAGTATGCCTCTACTTGACTAGCTTGTTAATCAAAGATGGTTATGTTTCCTAAACATGAACAAGGAGTTGTTATTTGATTAACAAGGTCACATCATTAGTTGAATGATCTAATTGACATGACCCATTCCGTTAGCTTAGCACACGATCGTTTAGTATGTTGCTATTGCTTCCTTCATGACTTATACATGTTCCTATGACTATGAGATTATGCAACTCCCGTTTACCGGAGGAACACTTTGTGTGCTACCAAACGTCACAACGTAATCGGGTGATTATAAAGGTGCTCTCAGGTGTCTCCGAAGGTACTTGTTGGGTTGGCGTATTTGAGATTAGGATTTGTCACTCCGAATGTCGGAGAGGTATCTCTGGGCCCTCTCGGTAATGCACATCACTTAAGCCTTGCAAGCATTTCAACTAAAGAGTTAGTTGTGAGATGATGTATTACGGAACGAGTAAAGAGACTTACGATAACGAGATTGAACTAGGTATTGGATACCGACGATCGAATCTCGGGCAAGTAACATACCGATGACAAAGGGAACAACATATGTTGTTATGCGGTCTGACCGATAAAGATCTTCGTAGAATATGTAGGAACCAATATGGGCATCCAGGTCCCGCTATTGGTTATTGACCGGAGACGTGTCTCGGTCATGTCTACATTGTTCTCGAACCGTAGGGTCCGCACGCTTAAGGTTTCGATGATGCTTATATTATGAGTTTATGTATTTTGATGTACCAAGGTTGTTGAGTCTCGGATATGATCACGGACATGACGAGGAGTCTCGAAATGGTCGAGACATAAAGATTGATATATTGGACGGACATATTTGGACACCGAAAGGTTCCGGAGAAGTTTGGAGCTCAGGAGGTTACCGAACCCCGGGAGGTATATGGGCCTTATTGGGCCCATGTAGGAGGAAGGAGAAGGAACAAGGGAGGCGCCCCAGCCCAATCCGATTGGGAGGGGCCAGCCCCCCTCTCTCCTTCCCTCTTCCTAATACTACTACTAGTACTATTTCCTACTACTAGTACTCTTTCCTTCCCTCCAAATAAGATAAGGAAAGGGGGAAACCTACTTGAGTAGGTTTCCCCCCCTATGGCGCCCCCCTTGGCCACCACCTCCTCCCTCCCTCCTTTATATACGGGGTAGGGGCACCCTAGAACACACAAGTTGATCCTTGAGATCGTTCCTTAGCCGTGTCGGTGCCCCCTCCACGATATTACACCTCGGTCATATTGTAGCGGTGCTTAGGCGAAGCCTGCGGAGGAGAACATCAAGATCGTCACCACGCCGTCGTCTTGTGGAACTCCCCTCGAGCCTCTCTGGATTGGAGATCGAGGGCGTCATCGAGCTGTCTGACGTGTCAAGAACTTCGGAGGTGCCGAGTAACGGTGCTTGGATCGGTTGGACCGGAGGACGACGACTACTTCCTCTACGTTGTGTCAACGCTTCGCTTGGTCTCACGAGGGTACGTAGACAACACTCTCCCCTCTCGTTGCTATGCATCACCATGATCTTGCGTGTGCGTAGGAAATTTTTTGAAATTACTACGTTCCCCAACACCGCCTCCTTCACCTCTGGCGGGCCTCCACCGTACACCGCCGACCTCAACAGTGACTACATGTTCACCGAGTCACTGACGCTCATCCGATCGCGGTATCCGTCAGAGGAGCCCTTGTCTGCGGGCGCCCGATCACTGTATCGCAGAATGCCTCCTGCCAAGCTCTACGGCAAAACGAAGACAAACAACTAGATGATCACTATTCGCCAGAGCCAGAGCCAGAGCCATCGACGGACACCCAGCAGCCGTCGATGCCCGATTCAGATGCAAAGAAGAGTGGTTTGGCGTACTTGAACAAGGAGGACAAGTTGTTCTATTTGGTTTGGTTGGGAACAATTGTTGATTTGTTTCACAGTGCAAAGCAAAAGGGCTTGACTTTTTGGCAAGGTGCACATGATTGGTTTCATGAGAACAGGCACTACGAGCCCTACAACAAGGAAAAGATCCCTGATCGAAATTCGAGCTCGATAAGTCATCGATGGTACACCATTCAAGAGGTCATCAACAAGTATTGGTGCTGCGTATGCACAAACACAAAACTGGTGGCCAAGTGGTGTCGCACTCCACAAGCTCGTTAGTTCTGCTTCTTGTTGCTCTATGTGCTGGTCATGTGATTTTTCTTGCTCTGTGATGCAATTTGTTGATCATGTGATTGTATTGCTTTGCTAGCCCGGACGCGTATCGTTATACCACAAGAATGAGGGCAAACCATTCCCGATGCTCCATTGTTGGTGCAAGTTGAATGGGCAAAGCAAGTGGAGCAACATTGCTAGTTCTGTCAAGACTGCCAACGCCAAAGGGGATGTAGTTGGTGATCCAAGCTATGGAGTTGAAGGAGGGCTTGCACCGGCCACCCACGTGGCTAGGTCGAGGGGGGCATGGGAGATCAAGAAGGGGAAGCGAGAAGGGGTGGCGACCAAGATTACTGACAAGTTCGAGGTCTTCATGGCGAAGAAGGGGGAGGTATGTGCCAAGCGCAATGAGCTCAAGGAGGAAATGAAGGTGGAGCTCAAGCAAGGAAGCTTGCAGTCAAACAAATGTGCGAGGAGCAAAAGATCTTGTAAGTGAAGGCCGACGACTTGGATCCCAATGTGGCGAAGTTTGTTCACGAACTGTATGGTGGCGTCTATGCATGCTATGCGCAAAAGGAGGCGGGGAAAGAAGCCGAATAATGAGGCCTTTGGTACGGACATCCAGTGCTTTTACTACTGGTTTGATGGAGGTACAAAACTTATTGAACATCCAGTGCTTTTACTATTAGTTGCATTTGTTTGCAACTATTAAAATGTATCGTTGAATTGCTTTTAATCAAGAAATTTTGTCAAAGGAGGAGGCCGGACAAATAGGAAAAAAAATTGACGGATAGCACTGGATGACGTCGGCCTGGCCCGATGTCAAGTGTCCGCGGACATTTGGCGTCCGTTTGATGTACACCGTTGGAGATGCCCTAACCAAACCAATCATGTGTAACTAGTAAAAGAACTTCATCTCCATTAATCATGTCTAGCAAATCCATTGAACCGTTACTTTGAAACAATCTGTAAAGAGTTCATGAAGCAAAATAATTGAAAACTCATTCTTTGACAGAGAACTTAATTAGGTTTTGTCTGTATTGGTGACACGGGGCACTCAGCCAGCAGGAGCTACGTAAGATCCAGGCATTATCATAAGGTCTGTATATAACAAGCAATATCTGACAGGTCAAATGTTAGTGAAGCCAGGCAAGTGCTGGTTCAGACACAGGACACATGTCTTGTGCAGAGAGATTAGGAATCTATTAGGTCAGGTCTTCCATTTGGAAGCATTAATTAGGTCTTCTACCTCGGGATGCTTCATGTCGTGATGTGCACGAACAAACTATTTGGATCCTACTGTGCATACCATGTGAGTGAAGCCAAATGCGCTTCACATCTTCAACAAATAACAATATCTGCAACTGGGAGCACAAAGGCACTCCTCAAACATGTCTTGTGGAGATAAGCATGAACTAACTGAACTTTGTGGTTAAGAAAACCTCAACCAGTTTTTGTCTAGATGACCCATGAATAGAAATGGAGGTACTATGCAATGCATGAATATGTGTCCCAATTGGGTGTATGTGCGCGATGCGGAGGCATTATCCAAAACAACATGTGTCACAAGCAATCAACTTTCTTCTCAATTTCCCAATTTTCAGAAAATTACAGAAGCAGAGACACTGTTTATGAATCATCAAAGTAGAAAAACACTAGACAGTTATGGCACATAATGATCATGTCCATAGGGACTCTTTCTTAAGGCAGGCCTCCTGTAGCAGCAGCGTACTCATCAGATCATTCTGCATGACGAGGCTGCTATACGCCTTGTCATCATCATCCATCTGCATTTGCTGCTGCTGCTGCACCTGGCGCTGCTGAAGCTCTTGCAGATGAAATGCAGCCGCCGGGGACGGGTGGTTGATGCGCTGGAGGATCTCGGCCTGCGCCACGGCGAGCTGTACCTGGAGCTGGGAGACCTGCTGCTGGAGGTAGGAGATGGCGCCAGCACATCCGTAGACGGGGTCCCGCATCCGCGCGGTGGCCTCGTACACCAGGCTGCTCACAGCATCGGCCCGCTGCGCCGCAGGGAGCTCCTGCAGCATCTTGCTCACGTTGCTGGCGCCGAAGACCCTGTGCACGGTGGCGAACCGGTGCGGGTCCTCCGGCGGGAAGTAAGGCGCGAACACACAGTCCCTGGTGCACCGTCGCCGCAGGAGCTTGCATGACGCACACGGTGTGGCGCTGCTCCCGGTCTGAGCCCCGGCCATGGCAGTGCTTTCCTCTTTGCTACGGGCTTAGAGAAGAGAAGAGAAGAGAAGATAGAGCAATGTATGGAGATGGTTGCAAAGGGGGAGGGTGATGGGTGCAGAGCTTGGCCTTTTTATAGAGGAAGCAGCCAGCCAGGAAGGAAGATGGAGGCTAAGCTAGGTGTCACTGAGGGAGGTTAGCTGCTAATTCCATGCACACCCTGGTTAATCAGGACAAACAAACAAACAAACAAGCATGATAAACTAGTTTAGTTATGGTTTTGTGCTAATTAATGAGCTCTGTCATGTTGCTTGCTGGATCACATTCATCTAGCATTGAATAGGTGCAGAGCCATGTACCTACTGGTACTGGATGCAGTGTGTGTAAAGGCCTTCTGCCTTGTTTGTCTGTATTTAGCAGCAAAGGTTGATTATTAGTCTATGCATTGCATCCTCCAATGGCCGTTATGATCTGGCAATTCTGCTTACCATTCACTTCACGCGGCACCGCCACACTTAGCTGGCTCTAGAGTCTGGATCAATATTTGACATTGCATGCATGCACGTTCAGAGTTGACCTTCCATTAGATGAAACACACACTCAGAGATAAATTAACATTGCTGGTCTGATCCGTCTGACGCACGCTGTTAACATGTACTTGTTTAATTAACCTAGCTTCCCCGCATAAATGAGGTGAAGATCGAAGACTTAGCACCAACATGCATTAATTAGAGAGGAAGAAGTGTTACTAGCTAGAGCCTAGAGGTGAATAATTATCAAGTCGGCAAGGGAAATGGCGGGGCTCGACGTGAGGATGTCTGTTTCAATCTTCTCTACAAATTGGTGATGTACTACACTTAGCTTCAATTCAATCTTCAATGCTAATCAACTACAGTACTAGCACTACTAATCAAATACAGTGAGAAAACAACAGATACCAGTATTTGTTTATCCCATACGCATATTAAATAAATCATGCCAAGACCAGGAGAAAACCTGACTCGTATGTACGCCTGGCCCTAGAACAGTGCTGCTACATCATCATCATGCGGACAAGGAGAGATTGGGGATTTGTCCTGCACTAGAACGGTACTGCTACATCATCGTATGGAAGCATTTCTTTCTATAATATACATGTCAATAATAGCATTGCTAGCTAGAGACAAGTATCCGTAATGTCTGATGCTAGTCATGAGGTACGTACGTGCACCCATGCGGCCATGTCCAACGCATTAAGGCCTCGTACCAACTTGTGATGCAGACTGTGCAACCACACCCTATACCTCTAGCTAACCCGGTTATGTTTCCAGTGTGGATGACAGGACAAATTCATGCTGGAGCTACACTACAAGAAGCATAGTTTGCCTAAGAGGATTATTGTTGCCTCAAAGAAGAGAAACAAGAAGCATAGTATACTACCAGTATCATACTATATCAACATGTACAAAAGTCTTGCCCCTCATGCATCGATTTTTCTCTGTGTTCTCGTGTACAGTGGTACCGCAACGTCCTCCTTTCTCAGTGCATGGGAAAAGGAGTACTACAAAGTATCGAGTCCTGACCCAGGAAGGAGGCAGGATTTCTAAAGTTGTTGCGATGCGTGCATGCACATGCACGTTGCCATCAAAACTCAAGAAAGTTCAGACATGCATGTTTCAGTTTCACCCTAAATAATTAACCTGCCGACAATGTTTCACCGCTAAGAGCTAACCCCAAGAGAAAAAGTCTTCACAGTTCCTGCTTAATTTCAAATTCCAAACGGATCCATCACATGGTTTGGTAAACTCACTGGACTAACAGAGCCACCCACGCATGGCCAGTCCACAGACAGGCCGTAGTCCGATTTACCTCGTGTGCTTTTACCACCCTCTATCAATCCGCGGGTTATTTTCCAGACACTAGGGCTAACCCACAGTGTAGTAGACTTTTTCTTTTAACTTTCCTAGGGCACTGGAACATGCAACAGACATCTCCTTTCCCCAACACGACGACTTGTTCCCATCCCATGTAAACGCCTCCAATTGGGTAGACCCTGCCATTCCACAAGGAAAAAAGGACAGAGGTTCCAGGATTCCATCTATCAGGGTGGACCTGGACCACTAGCTAACTCATGTTAGGTTCGCCTTGTGTGTGCATGTGCCTCTGGGATCAAACTTCAGAGTTGGGTTTAACCGACACTGCCACATGTTAAGTGTCTGACGTTACAGGGTAACTCACATGCTTATTACTCTTCATTCTCACTACCAACCTTGTAGGTTTTCATGTGTTTCCAAGAGAGCTTTCTTTCTATTCTGAATTCTCTAAGGTAAACTGTCCTATTGTTCGACGAAACCTAGCCAATGCCATGTTTCAGGATTGTCTTTTCTGTTGGGCTCAACAAGTCAATAGCACCTTTCCATGAAGTTAAATGCGCAATATTTCCCTACCGAATTATCTCAAAAGAAAAGACATTGTAACATAAGCGACGGAATTGTGGACGACGAACTAGCTATGAACCGAGGTAGAAGACGAGGTTTTGCCTGCGCAAACTTGCCGCAGTTTTCTGCTTTTACTGATCCACCTTTTATGCGAGATTACAACCAAGGAAACGGGGCTCATGGCCTCCGGACTGTGCGCCACTCCTCTCCACAACGTTCGTGCTATCCCACGAACAGATTAGAGGGCGCAGGACTCGGACTCGATCGCTGCCTGACGAGCTATTCTCGTGGCAACGCTAACTGACGAGACTGAAGAAAAGTGCAGCTAACGCTAACTGAAACTAATTGAACTTGCAAGGTTTATTCTAACAATCTCCTCCTAAGCCTTGCAGCTCCTACTTTATTTTGGTGATGCCGATCTTGTTCCTCAGCTCCTGAAACTTGACTCTGCCCAGAGGCTTCGTCAGAATATCCGCGAGCTGAAGATCAGTGCTGATGTAGTCCACCGTGATCTTCTTCTCCTCCACACAGTCCCTGATGAAATGGAACCGCAGGTCTATGTGCTTGCTGCGGTCATGGTGGACAGGGTTCTTGGCGAGAGCTATTGCAGATTTGTTGTCCATCTTCAGTACAGGCGCATCGGCATCTCTTCCCGTCAGATCCTTGAGTAGACGGGTCAGCAACACGCCATAGCAAGCCGCCGTGGCGGCCATGTACTCAGCTTCGCAGGAAGAGAGCGCCACCACCTTCTGCTTCTGCGACTGCCAAGATACTGGGCTGTCGCCAAGGTACCAGAGGAGGCCGGTGGTGCTCTTGCGGGTGTCCGGGTCGCCAGCCATGTCACTGTCGCTGAACCCGGACAGAACTGCACCGCCGCTCCTCCGGTAGCTGCAGCCGTAGTCGATCGTGCCCGCGACGTAGCGTAGGATGTGCTTGACCGCCACGAGGTGCTCAGTTGTTGGCGCCTCCATGAATCTGCTCACATACCCGACAGCAAAGGAGATGTCCGGTCGAGTGTGAACCAGATACCTGAGGCTGCCGACAATGCTTCTGTAGTCGCTGGCGTCCGTTGGAGGAGCCTGGCTGTCCTTGCTCAGTTTGAGCCTGTGCTCCATCGGTGCGTGGCACGGGTTGCAGTCCACCATGTGGGCCTTCTCCAGTATCTTGCGTGCGTATGCCGCCTGGCCGAGCGTGATCCCGTGCGCACTCTGGTGAACCTCGATGCCAGGTAGTAGGTGAGCAGGCCGAGATCGCTCATACGGAACTTGGCCATCATCTCCCCCTTGAAGCTGCGGATGTCGTCGTCGTTCGGCCCGGTGATGAGGAGATCATCCACGTAGACGCCCACCAGGAGCCCACGGCGGACGTAGACAGCGTGCTCCGACCTGCTCCTGGTGAAGCCCAGAGCGCCAAGCGTGGCGTCGAGCTTGGCGTTCCAGGCACGTGGAGCTTGATGCAAGCCGTACAGCGCCTTCTTGAGGTGCAGAACCTTGTGCTCTTCGGTCGCGACGACGAACCCCGGCAGTTACCGGACGTACACCTCCTCTGTAAGTTCACCGTTGAGGAACGCGGACTTGACGTCCATGTGGTGGACGCCCCAACCCTCCGGCACAGCGAGAGCGAGCATGAGGCGCACGGAGTCCATGCGGGCAACGGGCGCGAACGCTTCGTCGAAGTCGATGCCCTGCTGCTGAACGAAGCCCTTTGCGACCAGCCGCGCCTTGTGATTGGTCACTGCGCTGCCCTCATCGCGCTTGACCTTGAAGACCCACTTCAAGCCGATGGGCTCATGACATGGGGGAAGATCAGTGAGCTCCCAGGTTTGATTCTCCTCGATCGAGGCGATCTCCTCGACCATCGCCTTCCTCCAGCAGGGCTCGTGCTCAGCTTCAGAGAATGTGGACGGCTCTTCTGCAGAAGTGAGCAGCAGCTTTTCCTCCTGATCTGGGCGCACGCCGAGCACGTCTGTCATGCGCCGGAAGCAAAGAGGGCCGTGAGCGTCGACGGCAGCATCAAGCATCTCCAAGCACGGCGTTGGGGGCGTAGCGTACATGATCGGTGTGCTGCTCGAGGCGGATGCTGGACTCGCCGCCGTGCCGGGCGTTGTAGGCTCGACGCGAGCTGGACTCGCCGCCGTGCTGGGCGTGGCGGGCTCAACGCGTGTTGGAGTTGCCGCCGCCGTAGTCGTATCTTCGTCGTGTTCTTCTGCCACGACGGGGCTCCCTGGTTCAGACGACAATCCGGCTGTGGCAGGAGGCCGGCGCATCGGCGTGCTGGGGACGATCTTCCCTGCCATAGCAGGGACCCGGCGCACCTCGTAGTCGACGATGAAGGCGTTGGTGCCCGCGGTGCTGTCCTCGGCGTCCCAGTTCCAGTGTGCCGCCTCGTCGAAGACAACATCACGAGTCACGTGGACGCGCCCACCAACTGGATCGAAGACGCGGTATGCCTTGCCGCCTTCCTCGTAGCCGATGAACACCATCAGCGTCGATCTGTCGTCGAGCTTCTTCAGATGTGGGCGCACGTTCTTGACGTGCGCCACGCACCCAAAGGTGCGGAGGAAGTGCACCGTTGGTCGCCCGCCATGCCAGGCCTCGTACGGGGTCATGCCGCGCACGCTCTTCGTCGGTGCACGATTGAGGATGAACACGGCCGTGGTCATCGCCTCGCACCAGAACCTGTCGGGCATTGCCGTCGCCTTCATCACGCTCCGCGCCATGGCCACCACCGTCTGGTTGCGGCGCTCAACCACACTGTTCTGTTGGGGTGAATATGGCGCCGTGAGCTGACGCTGGACACCGCGGTCGGCGCAGTACTCACCGAACTCGACGGAGGTGAATTCGCCGCCGCGGTCGGTGCGGAGAGCGCGCAACTTGCGCCCGGTCTCGACCTCGATGCGCTCCTGGAAGCGGCGGATCGCGTCCGACGCCTCGTCCTTGCTGCTCAACAGTGTAAGCCACATGTACCTTGAGAGATTATCGACCAGGAGCAGGAAGTAGCGCCGGCCTGAAGGGGTTGCCGAAGATATGGGCCCGCAAAGATAGACGTGGATCAGCTCCAGGACGTGCTCGGCCCGGTAGTTCGCCGCGTCGGGGAACGGCGCTTGACGCTGCTTGCCAGCCAGGCAGCTGCGCAGAGTTGATCGATGTGATCGATCACCGGCAGACCGCGCACCATGTGCTGTCGAGCTAGCATCTGGAGTGAATTGAAGTTCATATGCCCATACCTCACGTGCCAGCGCCACGCCTCGTCGGTGGTGGTGCGCACGGCCAGGCACACCGGTCGGGCCAACTGCATGTCGTAGGGGTAGAGGCGATTGCGTGCTCTCATGGCGCGCGCGAACACATGTCCGCGGCGATCGCTGAGAGTGAACACGCCGCCCGCGATCACGGACTTGCAGCCGCTCTCGTTGAGCTGCCCGACGCTGACGATGCTACTCCGCAGGCGAGGGATGAAGTAGACCACAGTGAGCACGCGATGCCCACCGTTGCAGTCGGTGAAGAGCACGGATCCGCGTCCGTAGATCGTCACGACCGAGCCGTCCCCAAACTTCACAGTGCCGCCAACGCGGCGGTCAAGCTCGTTGAAGCACGCCGCGCTGCCCGACATGTGATTGGAGGCGCCCGTGTCAAGGTACCACTTGGAGTCGTACTCATCCGTGCGCCCGAGGTGGACCTCAGCGTGTTCCTCTGACGAGGTCGACGTAGTCGTCGCTGATGTCGTCGTGGTCGGCGACTGTGCACACTTGTGCCATGAGGAAGGTGGGATCCTCGGCGGCGGCGGCCTGCGCCTGAGCGAGGTTCGCCTCCTCCTCCCTTTTCTTCTTGCGGCAATCCTTGACCCGGTGGCCGGCATTACCGCAGTACCTGCACTTGTCGGCGTCGGTGACGGGCTGTTTGTTCTTCCCGTTGCCGCGCCCGCCGCCGCGGCCACGTCCGCTCCCTCGTGGCGCCTCGCTGCTTGAACCGCCCCGGCTCTTGAGGCGTTTGTACCACTCCTCCATGAGGAGAAGGCGCCCTACGCCCGACTCTGCTTGGTCGAGGTCGTATCTCTCCTCGGCGGCCTTTAGCCGCCCGGTGAGCTCCTCCACGGGGAGCGTGTCCAGATCGACGAGCGTCTCAATTGAAAGTGCGATCTGGGAGTACCTCTTCGGGACGACGGAGAGAAACTTGCGGACGATGCGCTTCTCCGGAATAGTCTCCCCGAGCTGCGCCATCTGGGCCACCATGTTGGTGATGCGCATGGCGAAGTCGTCGATCGTCTCGCTGTCGGCGAAGCGGATGTTGTTGTACTGCTTGTAGAGTGTCGCGAGCTTTGCCTCGCGGACGCGCGCCACTCCAAGGCACATCGTCTTCACGGTCTCCCACGCCTCCTTCGCCGTGGCCTTGCCGGCGAGGGTGGGTGCCATCTCCGGCGGGCACCCCGCGCAAGATCGCTTCAAGCGCGAGCCGATCGTCGCTCCGCTTCGCCGTGCCCGTCTGCACGGCTTCCCACAGGTGCCGCCCCTCCATCATGACCTGCATGAGGATGGCCCAGTCGGTGTAGTTAGTCCTCGTCAGCTACAGCCACGCCGTGCCGCCAGTGTCGCGCACCACCCGCGCCATGGATCTCTCTGCCACGACAAGCTCTGTGTCGTCGGAGACTTTTGCGCGCGGCGTCGGTGGCGACTTGCTCCCTCCGGAGTCGTTCCCGACCATCCCTTGGAACGAAAAACGGCTCTGATGCCAATTGACGGAGTTGTGGACGACGAACTAGCTATGAACCGAGGTGGAAGACGAGGTTTTGCCTGCGCAAACTTGCCGCAGTTTTCTGCTTTTACTGATCCACCTTTTATTCAAGATTACAACGAAGGAAACAGGGCTCATGGCCTCCGGACAGTGCGCCACTCCTCTCCACAACGTTCGTGCCATCCCACGAACAGATTAGAGGGTGCAGGACTCGGACTCGATCATTGCCTGACGAGCTATTCTCGTGGCAACGCTAACTGACGAGACTGAAGAAAAGTGCAGCTAACACTAACTGAAACTAACTAAACTTGCAAGGTTTATTCTAACAATAAGCATCATTTCACGTGATCCTAATATGTACAAATATGTAGAGCATAAAATTAGTCTAGTTTTTTGCTCTTCATAGCAGTACACAGCGAATAAGGCAGTGACAGTAGCAAAGGCCAAAGGTAACATACTCATTATGTCAGATCCAAGACTCGTCCACGATATGAATATCAAATCTCCAATCGAAAGACCTCACCTAATTGAGTTTGATATAACAAAGAAAGTCATAATATTAAGCAGTATTCTACACTTTTGTTTAGATAATGAAGCAGACACCTACATGGTTATTGGTTAAGCACACTTCATCTAATCAGATTGTGCAATAGACAATTAACAAAAACATTGCCAGTGCAATGAAGCCATGGGAGAGATTCATTGAGCATCGCTTAAGAAGAATGACAAGTGTGACCAAAAATTAGTTTGGTTTCATGCCTGGTAGGTCGACCATGGAAGCCATTTTCTGGGTACGACAAATTATGAAGAGATACAGGGAGCAAAAAAAGGACCTGCATATGGTGTTTATTGACTTCGAGAAGGCCTACGATGAGATACCGCGGAATGTCATGTGGTGGGCCTTGGAGAAACACAAAGTCCCAGCAAAGCACATTACCCTCATTAAGGACATGCAGGATAATTTTGTGACAAGTGTTCGAACAAGTGATGGCGACACTGTTGACTTCCCGATTAAAATAGGCCTGCACCAAGGGTCAGCTTTGAGCCCTCATCTTTTTAGTTTGGTGATGGATGAGGTCACAAGGGATATACAAGGAGATATCCCGTGGTGTATGCTCTTTGCGGATAATGTGGCTCTAGTCGATGATAGTCGGACGGGAAATTAATAAAAAGTTAGAGCTATGGAGACAAACCTTGGACTCCAAAGGTTTTCGGCTTAATGGAACTAAAACTGAGTACATGACATGCGGTTTCAGTACTAGTAGGCACGAGGAGGATGAGGTTAGTCTTGATGGCAGGTGATACCTCAGAAGGACAACTTTTCGATATTTGGGGTCAATGTTGCAGTGGTAATATCGATGAAGATGTGAGCCATCGAATCATAGCCGGATGGATGAAGTGGCGCCAAGCTTCTGGTGTTCTATGTGACAAGAGAGTGCCTGAAAAGTTAAAAGGCCGGTTCTATCGGACGGCGATTCGACCCGCAATGTTGTATGGCGCTGAGTGTTGGCCGACTAAAAGGCAGCATGCTCAACAGTTATGTGTAGCGGAGATGCGCATGTTGAGATGGATGTGTGACCACACAAGGAAGGACCGGATCCAGGATGATGATATACAGGATAGAGTTGGGCTAGTACCGGTTGTAGAAGCTTGTCCAACGTCGTCTGAGATTGTTTGGGCATATTCAACGCCGGCCTCTAGAAGCTCCAGTGCATAGCGGACGGATAAAGCGTGTTGATAATGTCAAGAGAGGTTAGGGTAGACCAAAGATGACATGGCAGGGGTCTATAAAGAGATATCTGAAGGAGTGGAATATCACCAAAAGAACTAGCCATGGACAGGGGTGCGTGGAAGCTAGCTATCCATCTGCCAGAACCATGAGTTGGTTGTGCGATCTTATGGGTTTCACCTCTAGCCTAACCCAACTTGTTTGGGACTAAAGGCTTTGTTGTTGTTGTTGATTGCTAGTGCAATATGCATTTAAAGATTGTATTGTTGGATACGCTGTAAGCTTACAGCAATATCTTATTTTTGTGTCATTGCCTGTTATTGGCCGTTCAGTTCAAGCAAGAGGTGATTATTTAATCATTATTATTTCATTTCAGGAATCCAAGGCTATCAAAGTAAGAAAAATACTTACTGGGACAGGTGTTAAGTTGTGCATGGCGTGGTAAAAGATATGGAACAGGAGTTCCACCCAGCACATGCATGATACCAAAGAAAATGAACATGACTGTCGTGCACATGCTATCAACAGAGACCCCACATATCCGTTTTGCATAATAAGACGTATGCCATGACATAGTTATTTTACAGAGAAAAAGATCAAAGTGGCCTTCTTTTGATCAAAGCACTAATCATTGCAATCTGAGAAGGAGACACATACAGAAGTATGGATGTATTTAATGAAGAAACGTTAATGACGGAGAGGAACAACCCCAACTATCTAGGTAGCCTGTAAAGATCCAGCCAATAACTGTGATGAAACAATATATATATTGATGTTACATGCTGCATATGCTCAATAAGTACTAGACTAGGAAATTCGAAGCTACTGTGGGAAACGACAAGAAAAACTAAGGCATGAAATTCACCTTTTGTACCAAAATAGCTTGGAAAGATGATCAAGACACTCTTTTCGGTCTTGGGAAGATGCCACACTGATAATGATCGAAATCAAACCTCTTCTAAGCTTCTCTTGCGGCTAAGAAGTAGTTTTTGTGTGTTCCTTGTTTTGATCCCCAGCCTAAACATCAAGTTCGCCGGTAACTTCGGTTTTTCTGAGTGTAAATTGCACTTTTCACTAACGCCTGAAGTTTTCCTTTTCATGTATTCAGCGGATTGCGTCTGAACTGTGACAGTACACAAGCAGCAGTATTAAAATTTGAAACTCCAAAGTTTAAAAGATCAAACAGAAGATTCATCACCCTGACTACTGCAAGGTTTAAGGCTATGTTATCCAACAGCTTCATGAAGACTACATGATCATGAATAGAGTGTCTATTCACTCTAGGCATTTAAGCTATTTCTCCAGTTAAAGCAGGAACAGTTTCTCAACACATAATTTACACTATTCATGGCATTACAGAACTGACCAGAACGCTGTGCAGATAATGACTTGGCCAAGGTTTGGAGTCCTCTTATATCATTGACCTTGTTCTTCTTCAGAGTCGAATTAGTAGAGTCCAAGTGGCTGGGATGAATGTGCACAAGAGCATTTGCAAAAGCCTAGAAGTACATAAAAAAAAAGTAACAAATGTAACAGATGAGATTAACAATACAATCAGGGGTCATTCAGAATACAAAGTTGCAGTTCAAGCAGCACAATACACTTCTTCAGAAACTTTAACCACAAAGAGCTGATCAGACTGACATGCTAAATATCATCAATTGATGAGACTGATGAGACTGTATCTGATGTTAGCTGATACAGGAAACAGACTAAACAATTCAGCCAATGTCGTTCTCCGGAATGATCTATGTTTATATGTGCTCAGTTGTACAAAGTACAAACAACACCACTATAAATAGCACAATCATCAAACACCTGTCATCACTTCATTCAAAGTAAGTGATAATAGGGATGCATTTTCATTTGAATAAGTTTGGTCAGTTTTCACTTTATAGTTAAGACTATGTTATAAGACTAACATGCTGAGGTATTAAAATGTTCAATATGTGAGTAAGGCAGCACAAAAAATTATTATCCCCTGAGAGAGTTATTTCTACCAGGATTAAGCCATCAGTTTTTGTCATGCCGAAATTATACCACATCACCAGTTTTATTATCAGAGAAAAATTATACTTGAAAGACAGCAGCACTCTATCCAATAATCAGAATCTGTTCCACTCTACATTTCATATTTAAGCTAGATAGTAATGTAAAACAGACAAGAGCGCAATGCAGAGAAATACTTGCTAGCTCTTGAGAGATCAGGTTAAAGAACCAACAATATGTTTTATGGTCCGTTACAAGTTGACCACTTCTTTGAATTATGACAATGTTACTGAATCCTGTTCTTCGCCAACACCCTGGACCATTAGTAGTACAAGCAAATGATGCTTGAGGTTAACTCTGTATTCCTTTTGGACAAAGCTAGAACGAAAGCCAAAATGAGCTGTTAAGCATGAGTAAGACTCTGTAGGCAGGGCCTCAAGCAAAATTTGGCCCTAAGGACATTCAAACTACTGACACTAACTGCAATAGTGATAAGTCAATGTAACAGGGTAGGGATTATAACCGTACAAGGAAGAATCACCGATAGACTGAATATAACATGCAAGCAACACCGACATCTTAGGCTAAGGCAACTAATACAAGACAAGTGAAGAGATGCTTCAGCGCAATCAGACTGTGGACTACCTTGGAAGCAATGGTGTAGAACCCATTATCAAGAGAGTCCTGTGCAAAGGTTAACCATTCTTCATGGAACACATGCAGATCAAGGTCGTCGGAGTATTTGGCCTCTCGCAGAACCAGCGCCTCATATCTCATAGCAAGGCAGCTCTGGCAGTATACGTTAGAACAATTAGTGAAGCGACAGTGAACAAAATGAAACACGGTCTGTTACCATCCAAAGAGCTACGATGGCACGATCAATTCCCAAGAAAAATAAAGCATAAACCGTTCATCATTGATAAATGATCTGTGCCGGGGTGTATACTGAACTGAAGCACTGAAACAGCATCATACATCGAACCCTGAAACTGCATTCCAAATCACACATGCCGCAGCACACGCTTATATACTGAGCTGAAGTACTGAAACTGCATCAAATTCACAGATCAAACCCTGAAAAACTGCATCCCAAATCACGCATGCCGCGGCACCCTCCATACTGAACCGAAACATTGAAACTGCACCCCTAAATCAAACCCTAGAGCGAAAACAACAGGGTACTGGACCACATAGTGTGCGCAGTCTGTCCTCACCTCGACATCTCCCGAGAGGGCGAAGGCGCGCGCGAAGAAGTCGGCGACGGAGAGCCTCGCCCCGTCCCCCTCGACCGCAGCCGCGGCGCACGCCCCGGCCACGCTCTCACGCAGAAGTTTCCGAGCTGCCGAGCGCGTGCTGAGCAGCGCGGCGACGTCGCCGCCGGCGGAGAGGGCCGCCTCCAGTACCCGGAGCTCCTCGTCTCCGAACCTGCGCGATCGACGCGGGGAGAGGTTGAAATGGGAGGTTGTAGAAGCTGGCGCGGGGAGGCGATGGAGTGCGCGTGCGTACCTGTGGTGGGAGAGGCGGGAGGCGAACAGGGAGAGCGCGTCGGTGATGGTGCCGCCGCCGTGCCGCTGGGGGGCTGTGGTGCCCTCCTGCTCCATCGCCATACGCTTTTGTGTGGTGGTAGTTTGATTTGATTTCAAACTCTGAGGTCGAAGTTGGCACGTACAGTAAATTTTTTTTTTTGAGAATCACGTACAGTATTTATTAGGCCCGTTTAAGTTGCTTCTCTATGATATGCTGAATCCGGCCCATAAGCACTGGCCGCACTGCCATGGCAAATTGTTTAGTTTCTTTTTTTTTTTCTTTTTTGCGATCACTTTAGTTTCTACTCTTCCCCCAAAAAAGAAAACTTTACTTTCAACCCATTATAAGGGCCTACTTGATTCACACGGTTTTGAAAAACACAGAAATAGGAAGAATGTAGCATTTCAATGTCGTGACATATTGAATCTTATAGGAACCAAAAACACTAAAATATGCAATGTAAGTTGCTTGATTGTCCAACAAGAAAAATCCAGGAATTTTTCCAATAGCATTAGGTGTTTGACATAGTTATAAAACAAAGAAATTTACCGCGGCAAGCGCGGTCAACAATGTTCAAATCATTCAAGAAACTAAAGAAATTTTCCATGAGGTTGGACTCAATGAAAAATTCCCATGATGCATTTGCACAATAGATGGTACTCATGTGACTGCTAGAGTGCCAGAGATCACGGGCTGCATCATATAGGGGTAGACAGCACTGCACAAGCGAATGTGCTTGTTGTTATGGACTTCGATCTGAAGTTCACATATGTGTTAGTTTGTTGGGAAGGATCAGCCCATGATGCTAAACATTCTTGCCGACATCATGGCTCGACTTGATGGCATCAATATCCCCGATGGAAAATTCTACCTAGGAGATGCTTGCTATGCATATCGACCTGGCGTTCTTCCACCCTTCAGGACAATCAGGTACCATATGAACGAGTTCTCTCCAGTAACTATCCTAGGACTGCACGGGGATAGTTCGATTTTAGACACTCTAGCCTTAGAGTTACAGTTGAGAATGCATTTGGAGGTTTGAAGAATAGATTTAAGATCCTTGACCAGAAGTCACTCCACCCTTTCCCCTCCCAGGTTAGGCTTGTTCTTGCATGTTGCATCCTTCATAAGTGGATCCTATAATGGTTTTGTGATGAATTTGTGTCGGGGGAGGAAGTTGTGATGGTTGATGATGTTGATACTCTGGCCATGGTGTGGACGCATTTGACAATTAAGCTTGGAAGAGTAAAAATGTTGGAGTGGACTGAGGCAATATGGGCAAACAAAGGTAACACAAGGATCCGATGAAGAAGAAGTGACAACACAAGATTCAGGAGTAGCAGAGGATGCATCCGCATCAGAGGAAGGCGCAACAACAGAAGAAGAAACAACAACATGAAGAAGATGAGAATGGACTTCCCCCTAGTTGGGCACAAATGAACTTTCCCCTACTGAGCCATATGGCTGTTAATTTGTACTGCAGTTTGTTAATGTCTAGGATGAACTGTCATTTGTTTAGTAGCTGACTGAAACAATGTTTTATTCAAACTTCACATGTTAGCGTCATGTGTGGTAAGGTCGCCACTAGTGAGAAGAGGTGAGCACAACATAGTCCATGCACAACCAAACACCGTGTAGTACATGAGCCTAGCCCAACGCAAGCCATCAAACGACAGGGGAGAATTGCTTCCCTAATGCAGCCAACCTACATGCAGGGTGCCAACCTACTCAGCCAGGCCCAACTAAGTCAAAAATGCAAAAAAACGATGCAACCTATCAAACAAGTCCTTGAATATGGACTTTGATAATGGCTTCGTGACTTGTGAAGGTGACAGGGGAGAGGTTGGGGTGGCATGGGTCTAGTCGTGTTGCTGTGTTTTCCTTTTGGATCCTCCTCGGATGCACGTGGATGTTCGTGGGCTAGGTTTTATCGTGTAGTGCATGAGTGGGGTTGTCTATTTATGTTTTCTTGGATTAAATTGCCTTTTTTTTCTTTGATGGGGTCTTAAGGTGGCTATTTTTTCAGTGGACTTTTTATATGGGGACAAAAGGAGATGTAGGACGGATAGGGCAAACTATGGCTTTAGAACCTCTACAGTCAGATTTGGCAAATCTGGACCCCTAAATGTCTGCGGACGTGTAGGGCGCTACTCGAACAGCGGTGGACGACCCCTCATATGTCCTGCCGGACAGCCACACTACTCGTGTCTAAACCCTCAAATCCATGCACGTGGATCATATAGCACAATTTCATCACAATTTAACAATGCAAGAAAGCAAAACAATTCACAATTCAACAATCCGTACATGTCAAAATGAAATTCAACGTCTGGACCACGGCTGGACAACGTGATGAATCTCTCCCGAGACGCCATCCATGTCGCGTGCTCTGCCACAGCCGTCGTCTGTGCCGGGTCCACCACCTCATACTCTCTAGCATGTTGATCTTCTTCTTCCTCCTCTCAAGCCAGTTCTTGCCTTCCTCATCTAAGAGGCTTGTGTTAATGACCCACAAGTATAGGGGATCAATCGCAGTCCTTTGGAGAAGGAAATGACAAGTGATTTTCAGCAAGGTATTTTCTGCAAGCAGTGAAATAGTCGGTAACAGGTAGTTTGATAGCAAGATAATTTATAATGGACAAATAACAGTAAGGATAAATAAACTAGAGCAATGTAGCTCAATCCTTTTGTGGCAAAGGACAGGCTAAAACAGTATCTTATGATAAGCAAAGCGTTCTTGAGGGTACACTGGAATTTCACCATGTCACTTTCATCATGTTGGTTTGATTCGTGTTCGCTACTTTGATAATTTGATATGTGGGTGGACCGGTGCTTAGGTGATGTTCTTACTTGAAAAAACCTCCTACTTATGATTAACCCCTCACAAGCATCCGCAACTACGAGAAAAGTATTAAGATAAAATCTAACCATAGCATTAAAAAATTTGGATCCAAATCGGTCCCTTACAAAGTAGCGCACAAACTAGGGTTTAAGCTTCTGTCACTCTAGCAACCCATCATCTAATAACTACTCCACAATGCATTCCCTTAGGCCCAAATATGGTGAAGTGCCATGTAGTCGACGTTCACATGATACCACTAAGGGAATCACAACATACATATCATCAAAATATCGAACACATATCAAGTTCACATGATTACTGATACGTCTCCAATGTATCTATATTTTTTGATTGTTCCATGCTATTATATTATCCATATTTGTTGGGGATATAACTATTAGGTATGACCCGCCCAGGAGGGGCTGGGTTATACCTATGGCGATTCATCATATGAAGCCCACAAAGATATTTGAAGATGGAGGTTTAGTTAAGGGCCCAAGGCCCAGAGGCGACTTAAGGCCTGTAAGGGTAAACCGCCATATATGTATGACTTGTGTTGTAAGGCATGAATAGATAGTAACCGAGCCGAACACTGTTTATGAGCCGGCCGGGACTCTATGAGCCACTGGGCGTCGACCTGTGTATATAAAGGGATGACCCGGCAGCGATTCAGGACAAGAAACGACAGATCGAAAGCTAGGTCAAGCGGATTCGCTCCCTGGTAATCGAGACATAAGCAATACCACCTCAAACTGGATTAGGCCTTTACCTTCACCGCAAGGGGCCGAAACAGTATAAACTCTCGTGTCCTTTTTCCCGTTTAAACCCTTTAAGCTTCCTAGTTGCGATGGCTCCACGACTAAGTCCTTTTGCTAGGACATCCACCGTGACCTTTCCACGACAGTTGGCGCCCACCGTGGGGCCAGCGCACGGTGGATTTGAGTTCTTAAAGGGCAATCGAAGGGCTCAAGGGATATGTTGTGGGCCGGATGACCAAGAGTCGTCACAGCAAGCTCTACATCAACGACGCAGGCTGGGGCCCCGACACCGGCTCAATTGAGTACGGGTACCGGGTCCCCTTCGGCGGAATTCACATCTTCATCGGCAAGATCGGTGAGCCGGGCCCTGAGCCAGACATCTGCACCGACATCATCGAGACGGCTCAGCATGTGAGACCCGCCCGAGCTTAGCCCGCCATGAAGCGCGCCTTCGTGGGATGCATCCATGGAGTGGAATTTGATGAAGGATCTATGTCTAGCGGAGACGGCCATCTACTTTGATGGAGAGTCATACACGGGTGAGACAGATTCATTGTATCAACTGCAAGATAGCGGGCTTGGGGGCTATTCTGACGGCAACAGTATTCCGGACTCCTTTGAGCCGCCAAACAGAGTCGGAATCTTCATGGCTGGCACGCAACCTGGGCAAAACTCTATAGCTGTGGCAGCAATGACTTCCGGGTCAGCAGCAGTGACGGCAGCCGGGGCAGGAGGCCTTGCGTGCCCGCCGGCTCAAGTTTTGATGGCTTTACTGGATAAATTGACGGCTTTGTTAACAGTCGTGGTTAGCCCGGCGAATCAAGCTCAGCATGATGCAGAGGTGGCAAAGTTACGTGAAGAGATAGCGCTAGCCAAGGAAGACCTGGCGGCGGAGGACGTTAGGATAGCCTCAGAGCGGCGGCTTTGGATGCTCAAGCCCAGATTCAGTCGGAGGCTTTCCATCTTATGATGGATCAGAACGCGTCAAATGAGATCATGAGGAGAAGGCACCAGTCCCGTCTACCTACGGTTTATGAGCCTAGAAACCTCTTCTGCACGCCCAGTGCAAGGCCCAGTAACCCGCCAGAGATAAACTAGGTTGCGGCACCCAGGGCTGGAATGCTGGTTCAACCGCGCAAGACGGAACCCCCTCGTCTGAATACTGCTCCACCTCAGCATGTACCGACACCATCGGGTCATTATTATAATCCTTTGGAGAACATGATCGCTGCGGCGGCATGATTGGTGGCTCTCCCGGTGGATGGCGACTCTCCGACGGCGGTTGAAACACGAAGGGTCAGAGAACTTCTTTAGACAGCATTGGCGCAGCAGGAGGCTTTTTTTATAGTCGGGACAGTATTCATTCGACCCCTCGCCCAAGCCAGAGTTATAGCAGGCACATGGACTCGCCAGCGGTGTCAAGCAACGCCAGCGTCGTGTCCAGCCGCGCGGGCATGACCCGGTGCGTGATGGAGCTCTTAACTTGGTTGATCAGGACAGAGTGCGTCAAGAAGCCGAGTGATACGTCTCCAACATATTTATAATTTTTTATTGTTCCATGCTATTATATTACCCCTTTTGGATGTTTATGGGCTTTATTTTACACATTTATATCATTTTTGGGACTAACCTACTAACCAGAGGCCCAGCCCGTATTCTTTTTTTTGCCTATTTCAAGATTTGAAGAAAAGGAATATCAAACGGAGTCCAAACGAAATGAAACCTTCGGGAGCGCGATTTTTGGAACGAACGTGATCCAGAGGACTTGGAGTGCAAGTCAAGAAGCAGCCAAGGTGGCCACGAGATAGGAGGGCGCGCCCACCCCTACAGGGCGCGCCCCCTGTCTCGTGGGCCCCTCAAGCGGCACCGACGTACTTCTTCCTCCTATATATGCCTATGTACCCCGAAAACATCCAGGGAGCCAACGAAACACAATTTCCACCGCCCTAACCTTCTGTATCCGCGATATCCCATCTCGGAGCCTTCGCCGGTGCTCCGCCGAAGGGGGAATCGACCACGGAGGGCTTCTACATCAACACTATAGCCCCTCCGATGAGTTGTGAGTAGTTTACCACAGACCTTCGGGTCCATAGTTATTAGCTAGATGGCTTCTTCTCTCTTTTTGGATCTCAATACAATGTTCTCCCCCTCTCTTGTGGAGATCTATTCGATGTAAACTCTTTTTGCGGTGTGTTTGTCGAGATCCGATGAATTGTGGGTTTATGATCAAGTTTATCTATGAGAAATATTTGAATATTCTATGAATTCTTTTATCTATGATTGAGTATCTGTTTGGTTTGGCCTACTAGATTGATCTTTCTTGCCATGGGAGAAGTGCTTAGCTTTGGGTTCAATCTTGCGGTGACCTTTCCCAAAGGTGACAACGAGGCGACAAAGCACGTATTGTATTGTTGCCATCGAGGATAAAAAGATGGGGTTTATATCATATTGCATGAGTTTATCCCTCTACATCATGTCATCTTGCTTAATCGTTACTCTATTCTTTATGAACTTAATACTCTAGATGCAAGGCGAGTCGGTCGATGTGTGGAGTAATAGTAGTAGATGCAAAGCAGAGTCACCTACTTGTTGCGACGTGATGCCTATATACATGATCATGCCTAGATAATCTCACAATTATTCGCTTTTCTATCAATTGCTCGACGGTAATTTGTTCACCCACCGTAATACTTATGCTATCTTGAGAGAAGCCTCTAGTGAAACCTATGGCCCCTGGGTCTATCTTTTATCATATTTGCTTTCAATCTACTTTTATTTGCATCTTTACTTTTTGCATATATATTATAAAATACCAAAAATATATTTATCTTATCATGTTATCTCTACCAGATCTCACTTTCGCAAGTGGCCGTGAAGGGATTGACAACCCCTTTATTGCGTTGGTTGCGAGTTTTTTGTTTGTTTGTGTAGGTGCGTGGGACTTTTGAGGAGCCTCCTACTGGATTGATACATTGGTTCTCAAAAACTGAGGGGAATACTTACGCTTCTTTGCTGCATAACCCTTTCCTCTTCAAGGAAAACCAACGCAAGCTCAAGACGTAGCACCGAGCAGGCGGCTCAGCAGGCGGCTCACCAGCCCTTTCCGGTTTATCCAACGACTTCAGTTGAGGCAGGTGTGACTTATAGATCTACAGGTGTGCCCTGTTTGGTGCTGGCTCTGCGTAATGAGCGTTTGCCAAGGATTTCAAAGGACCTTGAAAGGTGCCTAATTACACAGCCGACTTACCCCCTGAGGCGTGGATTGAAAGTTATGAGATGGCCATGGAGTTATTGGAAGTCAGTGATGCTGCGTGTGCCAAGTACTTCACCATGATGTTGGATGGAACGACCCGTACTTGGTTAAAGGGGTTGCCGGCTAATTCCATCGGTTCATGGGCGTAGTTAAAGGCCCGGTTTATCCAGAACTTTAAGGACACATGCAAGCAGCCCATGTCGATTGTGGACTTGGCCACTTGCAAGCAAGAGGAGGGTGAATCAACGACCCATTGGGTGCGCCGGGTCAAAGCAATCATACATTCATCTGATAACATGAATGACGACTCTACGGTCTTAATGTTGGAGAAAAATTGTCGTTTTTGCCTCTGAAACAGAAGCTGGGCCGGCTCAAGCGTGATTGTAATGATATGGGCCAGCTGATGGCGGATTTAATCAAATATGCCGATTCTGATAGTACCAAGGACCCCGAGTCTGACGACAAAAAGACAGGGAAGGGAAAAAGAACGGCAATGCCAAGGGTCAGCAGCCTAACCCGGTGAATCAGGGGGGCAACAGTAAACGCAAGGCGGATGGTAGTTCGGAGTTTGTGTCTAACACCAGTGCATAGGGCAATAATCAATGTCATAAGGGGAGTCCGCCTCCACGGGCTGGCGGACCGGGTCCTACTCTTGAACAGCTGCTAAATGAGCCCTATCCAAAGCATGGCTCACGGGAGAAGCCAACTACTCACCTTTGGAAAGATTGTACAATTATGAGGGCTTTTAAAAATTCCAACTCATTTGACGGCAATCATGGGCCGGGCGGCGGCTCAGGCGGCAGCGGTTTCCATGGCCCAGGTTGTGGAGGTGGCGGTTCTAATTCCAACTTCCAGGGCCCCCAAGGTAATCAAGGCGATTTTAATCAAGGTAATCAGGGTGGTTACAATCAGCAATCCGGCGAGGGAGGTCAGCAGCAGCAACAATCCGGATATCAGAGTAATCCGAAAGCAGCTGAATAGTGGGCAATATCATGTTTTCACCACAAGTTTATGCAAGCGGGGCCAGAAGCTCCATAAGTGGGCCGTGAACGCCGTTGAGCCGGCGGTTCCCCATTACTTGCGATGGTCTGAGCAACCTATTATGTGGAGTAGAGCGGATCACTCTCCCCGGGTTGACAATCCGGGTCACTTGGCCTTGGTGGTGGCGCCTCAAGTCGGTGGATACAAATTCACTAAGGTACTCATGGATGGGGGCAGTAGCATCAACATCCTTTATTATGAGACTTTCTGTCGCACGGGGTTAACTGATAAAAATCTTAAGACATCCAACACTGTTTTCCATGGAGTGGTGCCTGGTAAGTCAGCATATCCGGTGGGCAAGAGTGAGCTGCAGGTGGCCTTTGGGGATGAGCATGATTCCAGGGCTGAGAAGTTAACTTGAAAGTGCGCTATATCGACTAGAGGGGGGGTGAATAGGCGATTTTTAAGAATTCTTCACTGAGGAATTTCTTGGTGAGGAAATTCCTTAGCGAAGAACTACTTGCAATGAATATGTACTCGAAGTAAACATAACAGGATACAAACATAGTCGGCATGATGAAATGAAGACTAACACAGAGTACGGAAAGCGTAAACACAGGATAGCAAGATGAAGACAAACAGTCAAGAAATTGAACTGAGGAAATTTTGAAAGTCTTGATCAAAGTCTTCAAGCACGATATGAACAACATTCAACACAATAATGAGGAAATGAAAGAGTTGAGGAAATAGAACCAAATCGGTTGGTGAAGACAATGATTTGGTAAACCAGTTCCAACTTCTGTCTCTGGGTTGTACATCTGGTTGGAGCGGTGAGTATTTAAACTCGAGGACACACAGCCCGGACACCCGATCTCGAGCCGCAACTCAGGACACCCATCCTCACCGTATTCTCCTTGAACTAAGACCACGCAGGCCTCGTCCAATCACTCGTGGTAAGTCTTCAGGTGACTTCCAAACCTTCACAGACTTGGTCACTCGGCGATCCACAATTCCTCTTGGATGCTCTAGACCTTGATGCCTAACCGTCTGGAAGAAGCACAGTCTTCAAAGGTAACAAGCGTCGGATCCACGCAGGATCAATTTCTTCAGTGATGCTCAATCACTTTGGGTTTGTGGGGGTTTGGTTTTGGGATTTTCCTCACTTGATGATTTTCGCTCAAAGTCCTCGGAGGATGGGTTGCTCTCAAATGACAAGTGTCAAGTTCTCTCGGAGCAGCCAACCAGCTAGTGGTTGTAGGGGCGGCTATTTATAGCCTAGGGAGCAGCCCGACATGATAAGACATAAATGCCCTTCAATGATATGACCGTTAGGTGGATAAGATATTTTGGGACAGCGGTAAGAAGACAAAGAACGGATCGGAAATTTGACTCTCAAATTCCTCGGGGCTATCATGTTCCTCATTTGTGTAGGCAATTCAGACCGGCGAATTGCTAACTCGATCGAGCAAAGTCCTCGGTGACGGAAGAACTGCGTCTCATTCTTGAAGAATTTGATTGAATCGTATGAGATTTCAATGGCTTCACTCAAAGGGATTGGTAGGTGTAGGATTTTGAGTTGAGCATCACATGGAAATTTTTCCTTAGTATTTCCTCGACCCCTTTAACGATGACGGTGTTTCCTATGACTCAAGAAAGAGAAAATGAAACTACGAAAACAAAAGTCTTCACGCTTCATATTCCTCGAATGAATATCAAGTCTTCAAGGTCACACCAATTTCTTCACTTTCAAAGTCTTGAGAAAGTCTTGAGTATCAAAGTCTTCGATGAAGAACTTCATTTTAGGGTCGACTTTCTCTGTAAATATCAAACTCCTCATAGACTTATAGACACTGTACACTCACAAACGCATCAGCCACTTAACCTATAAGTCTTCAATACACCAAAATCACTAAGGGGCACTAGATGCACTTACAATCTCCCCCTTTTTTGATTGATGACAACATAGGTTAAGTTTTCAACGGGGATAAACATATGAAGTGTAAATACTGATATTGAGGAATTTGATTGCAAGATATACTCCCTCCGTTTCAAAATAATTGTCTTTCTAGCCATCTCAAATGGAGTACAACATACGGATGTATGTAGACATGTTTTAGAATGTAGATTCACTCATTTTGCTCCCTATGTAGTCACTTGTTGAAATCTCTAGAAAGACAATTATTTAGAAACGGAGGGAGTAGAAGAACTCCCCCTAAATATGTGCATAGTGAGAAGTTTGCTTTTGAGGCATTGCACATTTGAAGAATCGAATCATGGAGATCTCCCCCTATATCTTGTAATTCATACACGCATTTGATATATAATATGAAGAATTTGAAATGCATGATGAAATATGGTGCTGATGAGATTCAAATGCGTGCAATAATATTAACAAGGAATAAGCATGCGAATAGCACATCAAAGTTTGAGCTCGGTGCATCAAAAGCATCGAGCACGACCAAAAGTATCAAGGCACCATCGGTTTAAGATTACAACTCGATCCAATAAAAGTTTCTAAGAACGAGAGTTGTAACTTAATAAACACCCATAATATAAACCCGCTTGAAGACTAACTCAGATTTCTCCCCTTTGTCATCAAATGACCAAAAGGATCAAAAGCGAGGACTAACGCCTCAAGATTTTCAAGTCGATGGAGGCGCCCGGCATTATCGGGTTGGTTGTTGAAGTAGGGCCTGCCGCAGTGTCGTCCAAATCTTCATGTTCATCAGTTTCACGCGATGAAGAATAAGAACTGGCCACCAGATCGGGAACTTTGACTCTCTTGAATTTCTTCGGAGGTGGTGCAGACCAGTCAAATGCTTCCTGGAGACCCATAGTCTTCAATTCTTCCGCGGAATATACATGATTGAGAATAGCCCAGGTGCGGTTGAGGGTTTCATGAAGGTAATACTGATTTTTCTTCACTACATTATGTGTTGAGGTCATGTTGTGAAGAATTGCAACAAATTGACGCTTCACCCATTTCTGATTGCGTTCAACCTTCTGATGAAGACTGAGGAGTAACTCACGATCAGTCATCACCCTGGGTGCTGTTGCTTGAGGATTTTGCTTGGCTGAGGTATTTGTGGCAGTAGCCCTGCATCGTGGATAACTCTGAGGACTGGCTCGAAGCATGGCAATCATTCCATATCCACATGAGGAATATGCTCATGATCGAAGATTTTGTCCTTGTCAAAGAGCACTGAGGAATAAAAGTTGGCTTGAGTAGCAGTCCAGAAGCGTCTTTTCCTCATGCGAGCAGAGTCATATGGATTGTAAGCAGTGAAGAACACATGCTCAGAAAAGAAGTCTTCCGCCTTGAATTTTTGCTTGCTCGAGAACGGATTCTTTGGTTTGGGCAGAGGAATGTCAGTGATTTGCAACACAACCTCGGGAATCATGATCTCAGGTGCTTCAGGCTGAGGAATTTCTGGTTCCTCTTCTTGTGTAGTTTGGGGATCAGCAGCAGGTTCTTCAGCACTAGCGGCTGGAATTTCTTCATGAACAGACGATGTGGGATGAGTTTCTTCAGAGCCCAATTGAACAGTTGTAGCCGGGGACTGAGGAATTTGTTGAATCAGAGTGAAGAGAGGAGTATTGGGATGCTGACTTTCCCAAAACTCATCGTTCATCACTGGTGTAGTGCATCCAATATCCACATCTTCATCTTCTCTTTCAATTTCCTCAACACCAGCCTCTTCAGCTGTGAACTGAGGCATGGGTTAGGAAATGACTGACGGTGAAGGGAATGTTTCCACTTCAATTTCTTCATCAACCTGTTCTGAGGTAGCAACAGATTGATTTTCTTCATCAGATCCTGTAGGATCGAAAGTATGTCTAGAGGGGGGGTGATTAGACTACTTGACAATATAAAAATTATGCCTTTTGATAAAGACAAGTTTTTGGCAGATTCACAATTATGATCAAGTCAAGCATCACCCTACACATGCAATTCTAGAGTATAGGCAGCGGAAAGTAAATTGCACATGTAGTAAAGAGAGGTGGAGAAGAGCAAACGCAATTTGGAGACACGGAGATTTTTCTCGTGGTTCCGATAGGTGGTGCTAATCGTCATCCACGTTGATGGAGACTTCAACCCACGGAGGGTAACGAACTGCGAGAGTCCACGGAGGGCTCCACCCACGAAGGGTCCACGAAGAAGCAACCTTGTCTATGCCATCATGGCCTACGCCCACGGAGGGCTAGCCTTACTCGGGGTAGATCTTCACGAGTAGGCGATCTCCTTGCCCTTACAAACTTCTTGGTTCAACTCCACATCTTGACGGAGGCTCCCAAGCGACACCTAACCAATCTAGGAGGCACCACCCTCCAAAAGGTAATAGATGGTGTTGATGATGATGAACTCCTTGCTCTTGTGCTTCAAATGATAATCTCCCCAACACTCAACTCTCCTCACCGATTTGGCTGTGGTGGAAGAAAGGATTGAGTGGAAAGCAACTTGGGAAGGCTAGAGATCAAGCTTCATATGGTGGGAGTGGAGCAACTTGATCTCAACACAAGGGTAGGTAGTTCTCTTCTCGTAAATGTAAGGTAGGAGTGGTAGTACTTTCTGATGGCTCTCTCCATGAATGAAGAGGGGGTGGAGGGTATTTATAGCCTCCACACAAAATCCAACCGTTACACACATTTGACCAATCTCGGTGGGACCGAAGTTGACAACTCGGTGAGACCGAAAGTTCAAATTATGTGAGCGTTGGGATTTTCGATGGGACCGAAAATACAAACTCGGTTAGTCCGATTCGTAAAGACAAGAGCTTGCCAATCTCGGTGGGACCGACTTCATCATCTCGGTGACACCGATTTGATGACGAAGGTTCTGAAGCTTGGCAACTCAAGTTTCGTGAGACCGAGTTCGAATCGGAAAATCCGAGATTTCTAGGGTTAGGCTTTATGGTGAGGTGGTTCATCTCGGTGTGGTGAGCTTGGAATATCGGTGGGACCGAGATTACTTATGAGTGTATTAGGAAGTGAAAGTTCTTGATAGTTTGGGAGATATATCACTAAGCACTTTGAGCAACGGATCATTATCATAACCTCATCCCCTTTTAATAGTATTGGCTTTCCTATGGACTCAATGTGATCTTGGATCACTAAACCAAAAATGGAGTCTTGAGCTTTTGCCAATGCTTGCCTTAGCATTTTGAGGGTCCACTTCTTGATCCTTGCCATACCCATATCAATTGAACTTTCTCGAATGATTCTCAAGAAACTATTAGTTCAATGATATATATGTTGTTATTAATTACCAAAACCACCCGGGATTAGTTGCACTTTCAATCTCCCCTTTTGGTAATTGATGACAACATATAGATCAAAGCTCGACAAAGGATATAATCAATGAATAATATAAATAAGCTTTGAGAAGTATGTGATAAGCAAGAGCTCCCCCTAAATTTGTGCATTATTTAAGATTTGCGTTTGAATGCAAATGCACAATCGATTAGGATCATGGGTCACTCTTCCATGTCACATACATCTTGGTGGAGCGCACAAAATGATAAGAATGAATAGCATGCACCCAATCACCAAGACATGAGTAAATGGTCATACAAGATAGGAATAGCATATGATAAGCATTAAGCACACATTAAAGCATAGTACGACCTAGCACTCATTAATGTAGGATCAAACGTAGTATCAAACACACAGAATGTCACGAAAACCAAAAGTATCTCAAAGAAACCGCAAATGAACGAAAGAGCAAAAGCGCAAAGACAAAAGCACTCTCTCTCTCGAAGTCCTATGATCTATACAATTTCTCCCCCTTTGGCAACAAGTTACCAAAAAGTTCGAAAAAGCATAGAGCTAAGCGTCACCGGGGACTCTGTTGGCGGCTCTATGCAGGTTGATGTTGGAGTTGATATGGCAGCATCGGCGAAGACTTCACCGATGTCTGTCTTTGGAGGAGTGGTCACTTTGGAGCTGGAGCCGGAGCAACCGATGGAGCTGTGGGAGGTCTTTGGCTGTAGTCCCGTGTCGATCCTTCGGAATAGCAAATGATCGGGTCTGTGGGAACCGGAGCGATCTGTTGATAAGCATCTGGACTAGGTCATCCTGCATCTCACGATAAGCTCTTCCTTCTCCTCTTTGCTTCCTCAATATCTGCCTCGAGCTTGTTGTGATTACTTGCACTTGATCGACTTCACATCCGAGTGTGGATCTTGTCTTCAACAATCCTCTCTAGGCTCTCCCGAGACTGCATAATGCTGGCAGCGTTGCTCAATCCTTTGGGTAGCTTCAAGGAGCTGCTCTCCAACACTCTTTGGTTTAGGCTGCTGCTGCTGCTTCCTTGTCGACTTTGGCTTTCTTGGCAGCTTCAATCTTTGCTTGACCTTCAACCGACGTTGGATCCTCCTCATCCATCACAACAACATTATCCTCATGCTCAGCTGCGGTGGTAAGTGTTCTCTATCCAACAGAATGTGCTCGTGCCAAACTTGGCATTGATAAGCATCTGAATATGCGGGCAAATCCACACGACCTTTTACGGTCACCGCAGTCCTCTTGATGGTTTCTACTATTAAGTCCATCACCTTGAAAGGTGCCTTCTCATCAAGTATATGCAGCATGTTGATAGAGTATCCTCTAATCATGCGATGATCTCCAGACTTGGGCATCAATGTATGCCTCAGAATAGTGTTAGCGGTAGGTAGACCTGCCTGGAGATAGTACACTGAGCCGAGCTTCTAGATTCCCACATCCTTAGCTGGTACCTCTTTGTACATATTCTTCATGGATTCATGATTTTTCTTGGGAATACCATACACATCAACATCATCCTCTCTTGGCACTGGAGCATTCAGCAGTTCTGCCCATTCTTCAACAGAAGAAGAGAATCTTTGGCCTTCAGTCATCCATGTGATCTTTCCATCTGGATAGAAGTGAGCTGTGGCATAGAATTGCATAATCATCTCATCATTCCAACTGGTCAACTTCTGACCTACAAAGTCTGCAACACCACATGCAGTGAAGCTCTCATGCACATGTGGAAAGAAGTCTCTGTGCTCTTCGCTGTCAATGTATTTCCAATCAACATATCTTGTGTACCGCCACAATGGGCTTCTTGTCCATCAAGACAGTCTCATAGAAGTCCTGCTGCTCTCTGGTGTGAAATCTTGGATCAACAGCAGTTCTTCTCCTCACGGCATATGGATCAGCTTGTCTCCATAGCCTGAGACATATATCTTTCCTTTCCTTCATGTTTTCAGCTTGAGGATGAGCATCATTGTGAAGTGGCAGTTTTGGACGAAGTTTCAACAAAACTGGTCCTTCATTATTTGACACAGCTGGTGGCACATCATCTTTGTTCTTTTCGATCTTTGGAATGTTCTGACTGTTTTCTTGGGCTTGGCGTGAGGCTTTCTTGGAGCTGCCTTGACCGGAGCAGATTGCTTGGGCTTTGAAGTGGCTCCTGCCTCGATGGCATCACTCATGAGCTTAGGCTTCTGAGGAGGCTGGGGTGCTTCCTCATCCTCATCTTCCTCTGCTGCATCATCATGCACTAACCTCTTCCTCTTGAAAGTTTTCTTCACTTTGCTTGCAGCTTCTTCCAAATTCAGCTTCTTTGCAACAGTTGATTCCTTCACTTTTCTGGTGCCCTTCTTGGTCTGCTGACCTTGAGGCTCTTTGGCAACAACTTTTCTCTTGGGTTTTGAGGTGACTTCTTCCTCAACAACAAAATCTGAGTCTTCTTCATCTGAGTTTCTCTTCTTTCTGGCCCTGGTGGCTGCAGGAGGCAAACCACTTGGTGTACTCCTCTCACCATCATCGATGAGCTCTTTGGGATCGGGACTAGTGCCCGCCTCTGGAATATCTGCTATAGGTGACTCGACTGTTACGCTGTCACGGCATCGACATGGTGACAACCCGTGAATAGATAAGGTGTAGGCGAGAATAGAAGAGTTATCACAAACTGCAGAAGTTTTTGCAAACAAAATGAGTTCAAATTTTAGTATTGGGTTTTCATAGAAGACATTTCGGTCAGACCGAGTTTAAAATTCGGTGAATCCGAAGTGTTCAAACAGAAGCATTCACACCACTTTCGATTGGACCGAAGTGGTTTTCGGTCCTGCCAAAAACACTAGGGTTTCACTAAATCCTCATTTCGGTCACACCGATTTGCACAACTCGGTTGGACCGAAAGGTGCAGTGCAATGGCCATAGGCCAAATCGGTCATACCGAAAATGTAAGATCGGTCTCACCGAGATGTGTTCGGCGGAAACCTAACCCTAAAACTTTTACTCGAATCTAGTTCAAAAGAACCAATCTGGTGTTCAGGAATATTTCAAACGTGGCAAGATTACAGGCAAACCAAACGTGCATTGAATCGGAGATGGGAGCACGAGTGGGATCGAGACTCACCCTAACTTGGTGGAGTTTCTCTACGGCGGCAACGGCGCTGGAGAAGATGTCCGCTGACGGCGACGGAGACTGCGGCGAGGGCGACAAAGCGACAACGGCGACGATCCGGAGACCAAGGCGACGGCAAAGAAGGGTGCGGGGCGAAACGTTTGAAGTAGAAATCAACGCGCTGCTCTCGAGTATATATACCCTTTGTTGTCGGTGGGACCGAGTTGTAAAACTTCGGTGGCACCGAGATGGATAATCTTGAGGCGTTATGCACTTCGTCACGCCGAAAATCACAACTCGGTTTCACCGAGGTGAAAACCTAGATCAATCTAAATGTTTTCGGTTTGACCGAGTTTGAGTGGGTTGGTCTGTCCGAAATCACTTAGAAGGTTTTGGAAGATAGCCTTTGACGGATCGGTGGCTCCTAATGCTCCTCACTCGGAGGGTCCGAAAATGACTTGTTCAAAGTTTGTGATGTAAGCATCAATAGAATTTGAGACAAGAAAGCATAGATAGCTAGGGGAGGAACTTAGGCATTCTTGTCCATCCATTTGGTCAGAAAAATCAAAAAGACCAAAGCAACAAATGGATGTCCTCGAATGGATAAAATCATGCATCCAACATGCTCACACAATAAGATAGCAAATGAAATATGTGTCAAACATGCACAATCAAAAACTCTAGCTACTAACACACAATTTGTCGATGACTAGGTCATCTTTATATGAGTATATTGACTTAGGAGTCAAATGAGAACATTTCATCATAGGTCATACTCATCGTTTAAGCACAAGTGGGGTTACCACTTTTACATAAAGCATTGATGTGTTCACATCATTTGAAGATGCTTTAACTCAATTCTTTAGAGCAAAGCTCCCCCTAGATGTGAGAACCCCTTTTAAAGGGTCAAACTAACCTTGGGTTGTCGTAGAAGACTTCATGTAGATGTTGAAGATGTGGATGCTCAATGTTGATGAATATCATCAAGAGTTGGGAGCAATCCTTTGGATTCGGGCACTTTCAATACCTACATGGGTTAGTCCCACAAGGAACAAACAAGGATATCCATGGACATAGATTGAGATACACAATAGATGATGTCCATGAAAGCAATGATTACCTTGTCCCTTGACTTACCAACAAGAGGGTTTGTGACTCCATGAACTAGTGCATAATGTGGAAGTTGATTGCACAAGTTTTTTGCCAAAATGAATGTGAGTGAAGTATGTTGGCGGAGTCACCCTCAAGAACTCTCTAGTTCTTCTTCTTCGGGACCCACATCATCTTGATGGGAATCCTTGGGGTTGTAGTTGAGCTTGACGAAGTAGAACTTGACGTTTCCTTGGGAACCCACTTGACCATGGCTTTAGGTGCTTCAATAAATGCATCAATCTCCTCTTGAAGCTTGTCCTTGCCTTTTAGCTTGTGGTCTTGTGGTGGAAGATCATCTTGAGCTTGTTCCACATTGGAAGAAGTAGGATCGTACTTCTCCTTTTGAGAAACAAACTGTGGAGTAGGATATTGACCTTCTTCCCATTCAACACCCTCGGCGTTGAACTTTCGCTCAAAACCAATTCCTTGATTCTTCCGGTGCCTTCCTTGCTTGCGAACAATTTCCTCAAAGTTCTTGCTTCCGGCAAGGCTCTTGTAGACACCTTTCTCTATAATCCCTTTCAATAAACTATTTTCTTGCTCAAGTGTAACTTGGCTTGAAACATTGTTAGTGGAATCAAGAGAACTACTAGAAGCAACAATATTGGATTTAGCATGGTTATTGTTACTACTAGAAGAAGAATTTTTCTTATGCTTGTCATGCTTAGTTTTAATAGGTGGCAAGAAATTAGACAAGAGAAGTCGTTTGGCAAGATATGAAGAACTCTTCTTTCGAAGATCATCATTGATTGCTTTTAGAAACTCATGTTCTTGCTCTAGATTGAGCTTCTCGAAGCGTAGCTTCTCATGAGATCTTAGGAGCTCTCTATGATCTTATTGAGTTGTTTCATGAGCTAACTTAAGAGTGTTTAGTTCTTTAGTTAGACGCTCAATCTCCTTCATAGCATTGTCATTCGACTCTTCTCGACTATAAAGACTACTAGCATGTTCATCATTACTAGGCTCACTAGATTTATCATGTAAGAGCTCATCTTCACCAAGCAAGTCATCCTCATCACTATCAAAGTCAATGAATTCAGGGTGTGATACCTTGGGGCCTTTAGCCATGAAGCATCTTCCAATTCCCTCATTTGGTGAATCAAATAAGTCGTAGGAGTTGGAGTTGGAGGATCTGAGAGCAAGACCGCAACACCTTCATCTTGGTCAGTAGTCGGAGTTGGAGTGATAGCTTCTTTCGAATTGATTGTCGAGTCGGAGCCGGAGACCCATTCACCTACATGAGCTTGATGTTTTCTTCTTGTGTAGCTCCTTGATGACTTGTCTTTCCTCTCCTAATCCTTGCTTCTCCGAGAGGGTCTTCGTTCATAACGATCATCTCTACTCCTTCTCTCTTTCGAGGTGACTCATCTCTTGAGCTTCTTCTTCTTGGAGATTCTTCTCTTCTCTTGTGGGGAGCCGAACACTCATTTGAGTAGTGTCCGGTCTTCCACAATTGTAGCAATTCGATCACGACTAGAAGATCTCTTTTCATCATATGATCTAGACTTTGAGCTTCTCTCTTTGCTTCTACTCTTGTAGAATTTGTTGAAGTTCTTCACCATTAGGCTTATCTCTTCATTGGAAACTAGCTTGTCACTTGAGGTTGTGGGAGCATCACATGTAGCTTTTAAGCACCACTTGACTTGTTGTGAAGCTCTTCCTTATCTTTAAGTGTCATCTCATGAGCAACAATTCTTCCAATGACTTGGTTGGCTTGAGATTCTTGTAGTTTGGCATCATTTGGATCAAAGTGCACACGGTGTCATACTTTCCATCCAAAGCTCGAGAATTTTCTTGATGATGAATCGGTCGGTCATTTCTTCGCTTCCTAAGCCGGCAATCTCATTGGTGATGAGAGCAAGCCTAGAGTACATTTCAAATACTCCTTCACCTTCCTTCATCTTGAACTTGTCAAGTTGACCTTGAAGAACATCTAGCTTTGATTCTTTCACGGACTCGGTACCTTCGTGCATTTCAACCAAAGTATCCCAAATCTCTTTTGCATTATCAAGACGGCTGATTTTGTTGAACTCCTCGGGACACAAAGCATTGAAGAGAATGTCACAAGCTTGAGCATTGTTTTGCAACATCCGCAATTCATCCGTTGTAGCTTCACGATCCGAACTTTTCCTTCCTCGAAGAATTCACCTTGCATACCAACACAAATAATGCCCCATGCGGTGGGTTATGTCCAAGAATATGCATTTTCATTTTATGCTTCCAACTAGCAAAATTTGTACCATCAAAGTAAGGACCTCTCTGAAAATTACCCTCACTAGACGCCATACTCTCCTAGGTTGTGAAACCAAGCTTATGGAGTCCAATGCAATGGAGACCAATACAATGGAGACCAAAGCTCTGATACCACTTGTAGGATCGAAAGTATGTCTAGAGGGGGGTGATTAGACTACTTGACAATATAAAAATTATGCCTTTTGATAAAGACAAGTTTTTGGCAGATTCACAATTATGATCAAGTCAAGCATCACCCTACACATGCAATTCTAGAGTATAGGCAGCGGAAACTAAATTGCACATGTAGTAAAGAGAGGTGGAGAAGAGCAAACGCAATTTGGAGACACGGAGATTTTTCTCGTGGTTCCGATAGGTGGTGCTATCGTCAATCCACGTTGATGGAGACTTCAACCCACGGAGGGTAACGGCCATGAGAGTCCACGGAGGCTCCACCCACGAAGGGTCCACGAAGAAGCAACCTTGTCTATGCCATCATGGCCTCACGCCCACGGAGGGCTAGCCTTACTCGGGGTAGATCTTCACAGTAGGCGATCTCCTTGCCCTTACAAACTTCTTGGTTCAACTCCACATCTCGTGGAGGCTCCCAAGCGACACCTAACCAATCTAGGAGGCACCACCTCCAAAAGGTAATAGATGGTGTTGATGATGATGAACTCCTTGCTCTTGTGCTTCAAATGATAATCTCCCCAACACTCAACTCTCCTCACTGATTTGGCTGTGGTGGAAGAAAGGATTGAGTGGAAAGCAACTTGGGAAGGCTAGAGATCAAGCTTCATATGGTGGGAGTGGAGCAACTTGATCTCAACACAAGGGTAGGTAGTTCTCTTCTCGTAAATGTAAGGTAGGAGTGGTAGTACTTTCGATGGCTCTCTCCACGAATGAAGAGGGGTGGAGGGTATTTATAGCCTCCACACAAAATCCAACCGTTACACACATTTGACCAATCTCGGTGGGACCGAAGTTGACAACTCGGTGAGACCGAAAGTTCAAATTATGTGAGCGTTGGGATTTTCGTGGGACCGAAAATACAAACTCGGTTAGTCCGATTCGTAAAGACAAGAGCTTGCCAATCTCGGTGGGATCGACTTCATCATCTCGGTGACACCGATTTGATGACGTAGGTTCTGAAGCTTGGCTACTCAAGTTTCGTGAGACCGAGTTCGAATCGGAAAATCCGAGATTTCTAGGGTTTGGCTTTATGGTGAGGTGGTTCATCTCGGTGTGACTGAGTATGGAATATCGGTGGGACCGAGATTACTTATGAGTGTATTAGGGAAGTGAAAGTTGCTGATAGTTTGGGAGATATATCACTAAGCACTTTGAGCAACCAGATCATTATCATAACCTCATCCCCTTTTAATAGTATTGGCTTTCCTATGGACTCAATGTGATCTTGGATCACTAAACCAAAAATGGAGTCTTGAGCTTTTGCCAATGCTTGCCTTAGCATTTTGAGGGTCCACTTCTTGATCCTTGCCATACCCATATCACTGAACTTTCTGAAATGATTCTCAAGAAACTATTAGTTCAATGATATATATGTTGTTATTAATTACCAAAACCACCCAGGGATTAGTTGCACTTTCAGATCCGCTTGGGATCTTGTAGTCCTCTCCATAAGGAACAATTTCCTTAGACGACATGGAGGAAATGGGAACGGCATCAATAGGATTTTCAAGCGAGCTGGTCATCGGCTTCATTTTCTTCGCAGCCGAAGAATTTGACGCAGCAGATGCCTTCCTCTTCTTCACTGCAGCTCGTTCTGCAGCCTTTGTCTTCTTCACTTCATAAGCAGAAGGAAGAATTGGAGTTGGCATTGGCGCAGGAGGAGCTGAGGACTGTGGTTCAGTTTCTTCAGGCGCACCACTAGTGGATGCCCTGGGAATTTCTTCGGTGGTGGAATGGAGTCATCACCCTGAACTTGTATTCTCATCAAGATGTTTGAAGTCATCGGCAGATCTTGGCATGTTCTTCAAAGAGCTGAGCGAGTCTTTAGCTCGAGGATTTTCTTGTTGCGATGGGGCTGCAATAGATTGTCATTTTCTTCGTCAAATTGATTTAATCTCACCTTGGCTCCTTGCCAATCAAGATTATAAGCATCGAAATCCTTGCCGAGGGCTTGGATTTCAGATTGAGCTTTGAGAAGTTCTTGAGAGTCAAGTTGACGATGTTCTTCCTCGAAGCTTCTCCTTTACGGCTTGTGCTCGCTTTATTTCACGAGCCTTTTCAAATTTCCATTTCTCTTCAAATGATGAAATGGTTCAACATATGACTTTGACCAGAGTCGATGGCGGATCGAGCATGGGAGTGTTTGGATCCCGATGCCATAAGTCGATGAAGTCAAGGATCTTCTTTGGATCCAAAAGCGAGGCACAGCTTGTTACTTTGGCTCTAGCGGCCTTTGTCGATCTGTCTCGATGATTTCGCAAGTTCTTCATCGAAGCTTCATCATCGAGGGCACGTTGAAGGCAACTGTTTCTTTCTTGGACTTGGCGAGGACCGCGTCCAGCGCTTGCTTTTGTATTCAGCAGAGTGGGGCTGATGAGGACAATTGTGCCGAGAGAACTTGCTTGAGACACGAAGCAATCGAGAAACCCTGAGTCCTTTGACATGTAGCAAGATGCACAGGAGTTGAGGACTTGGAGGGAGCTGCTGAGGATTTGGAGGGAGCAGCAGCAGTCTGAGGAATTTTCCGTGAGGGTGCGGCTGAGGAACTGGGCCGTGAGGGCGCTAATGGTGAAGCACTTGGCTTGCGGCAGGCTTCTTGACATTGATTTCCTCGGCTTGACCGAGGTCTCAGCAAAAAGCAGCAGAGAATCCTCATTGAATTTCCTCACCGCCTCCTTGGCCTGTCTTGCCAATTTGGCTTGGCGCTGGACCATTCTTGGAAAGTCTTCACCACGCTTGATGTTTGGTGGGATCGTGACTTGGCGGTGCCAATGGAGCTCTTGGGCATGGAGGGTTTAAGGCGAATTTCTCCATGTACTTGGGAGTAACATAGCGATATTCCTCCATTCTCGTGCCCATCTTCGTTCTATCCTCTGGATGCGCACTTTGCGCTGATTTTTGGTCTCCTTGCCAAACTTGGCTTCATCAGTGTCTGATAATCTTTGTAAATTTCATCAGAATCTCAAAGGCGTCATGACCTCCGGTTTCTTTCCTCCCTTCTGCGGTCTCTTGCCTTCGCCATTTTCTTCAGATGAGGAATTTGAACAATAGACACTCAAGAAGTATGCAGTTTTTCTTCGAGGAACGCTGCAAATGAGTTAAGTTGATGAGAACCTAGTGATTCAAAGAATGGACATGAGTACCGTGAACAGAGTGTAGGTGCGAGGAATTTGGAGAGGTCATATCGTTCTCGATTTATTTTTCAAAAGGAACAAGTTTTGAGGAATTTGACCAGTTGAGCCTTGAGGAATTTCACTAAGCGTTTTTGTCTTAGGTTCCAGAGTTGTAAAGATTGAAAATCCGCACAATTGAGGAATCTTGAAGAAATGAGTGCTTAGAGAGATAAATCAAGAGCATACAATGTGTGAGGTGTTCATATGTGAAGATTTGAAGAACAAAAACACCTTTGAAGATTTTCAGAAAAGTTTGAGAATCAAAGCGAGTAATAAAAGTGACTTTTAATTACCCGAACTGAAGAACACGACGAACAGAGATGAACCGTGGTGAAGTTTGTCACGTTAGATCTCCCGCGCCCTAACTTGGCAGAGGGAGACAGCTACGGCGGCGGCGGAGTGAAGATTTCCGCAGCCGGCGCGAGTACGACGGCGACGAGGTTGAGGCAGTGAAGCTCTTCTTCACCGGCCGCGATGAAGTAGCGGCGGCGCTAGGGTTTTAGGAGAGCTCGAGCGAGAGACAGCGACCGAGCAGAGTAAATGAAGTAAGGAAGGGAGAGGGGTATTTATAGCCACGGTGAAAACTGTTCGCCCGAAGATTTTGGGACGAACATGCCCCTGCCCTTTCTTCTTCATGCGACATGTGTCACCCACGCATCGTGCGTATGAGATCGTGTAAGATCGTGGGTGAATAAACTAATGTATCGTGGGATACGGAACGGTTTGAGCGATAAAACCGAAAATCTGGATAAGATTTGTTTAAAATTTCGTTCGCAATTTCTTGGTGACAGACACAAAGGAAGACTTTGAGCGAGTTTCAATCGAACGCACATGAAGAATTTCTGAATAGATTGGATTGAGTATAGCATAGAGGGGGAAGGGTCCGATCACATTCACTTAGCGGAAATCACAACTTGAAGAAATAGCAATAAGTGAATGCTGTAGAGGACATAAACTCACACATATATATATATATAGCCAATGAAGAAAAACGACAGAAATATTGAAGATTTCGTAAAGTTGAAGAATTTGAAAAAACCGAGGAATTTCGAAAATGAGGAAAAACTCAAATTGAAGATTTTCAACTTTTGTGGTGGCGTAACCCACCGTATAAGAATGATGATTTCAGACACCGCGTATAATTGTCGTGGGTTCTGAGAATCAGATTCTTCATTAATTTCTTCACACTTAGAGTGTTATTCTTCTTTGATTGAAGAAAAACGTTTCTTCATGTGTTGCACACCTAAGTCATCAATTCTGCATAAGGGTTAGGATGTGTGTCCTTTTCAAAGAACATTCGAAGATTCCAAGATATTTAGCTCACACCGCAACTTGCTAAATCTTTTCTCATCCAAGGGCTTAGTGAAGATATCAGCTAGCTGTTCTTCAGTCTTCACATGCTCGATGGAGATATCACCCTTCAACACATGATCACGAAGAAAATGATGACGAATCTGGATGTGCTTAGTCTTCGAGTGCTGAACTGGGTTGTGAGCAATCTTGATGGCACTCTCATTGTCGCAGAGGAGAGGCACATTCTTCACGTGGACGCCATAGTCCTTGAGGGTTTGCTTCATCCAAAGTAGTTGAGCACAACATGAGCCAGCAGCAAATGTATTCAACTTCAAAGATGAGAAAGGATACACATTTGCTTTCTTCGAGGACCAACGGACCAAAGATCGTCCGAGGAAATGACAAGTGCCGATGTTGACTTGTGGTCCACACGATCACCAAAGATAGTCAAAGTCGAATATCCAATGAGATCAAAAGCAGAGCCCTTGGGGTACCATAATCCTAGTGTTGGTGTGTGAGCTAGATATCGAAGAATATGCTTCACACCTTATGGTGTGATTCCTTGGTGCAGCTTGAAATCGGGCACACATGCAAACACTAAGCATTATATCTGCCTAGATGCACATAAGTACAATAAAGAACCAATCATGGAGCGGTATACCTTGTGATCAAGTCAATACCATTTTCATCGATTGCATAGATGGCCATTTGTGGGCATAGGAATTTTGACGCCTTTGCAATCTTGCATGCCAATTTCCTCAAGACATCTTTGAGGTATTTCTCCGAGATATGAATATGCCATTGCGCTCTTGATTTAATTTGAAGACCTAAGAAGAATTTCAATTCTCCCATCATAGACATTTGATATTCTTCACTCATCATATAGGCAAATTCATCACTATATCGTTGGTTAGTACAACCAAAGATAATATCATCAACATATATTTGGCACACAAACAGTTCACCATCATATGATTTAGTAAAAAGAGTAGGGTCAAGTGAACTGGTGTGAAGCCATTCTTCACGAAGAATTCCTTCAATGTGTCATACCACGCTGAGGGGCTTGCTTGAGGCCATAGAGGGCCTTATTGAGTCTCAAGACTTTGTCGAGGATTCTTGGGATCTTCAAAACACGGGGTTGAGCAACATATACTTCTTCCTCAAGCTTACCATTGAGGAATGCACTTTTCACATCCATTTGATATAAGATGATATCATGATGGTTAGCATAGGCAAGTAAAATGCGAATAGCCTCAAGTCTAGCAACAGTGCAAAAGTTTCACCAAATCAATTCCTTCAACCTGTGTGTAGCCTTGAGCTACTAGTCGTGCCTTATTCCTCACCACAAGGCCATTTTCATCTTGCTTGTTGCGGTAGATCCACTTTGTGCCAATGATATTATGCTTGCGAGGATCTCAGGCGATTGACCAATTCGGACATTGTTCAACTCGAATGATGTAATTCTTCTTGCATAGCCCTGAATCCACTCCGGCTCGAAATGCTTCATCTACCTTAGTGGGCTCTGTGATAGAGACAAAAGCATAGTGCCCACAAAAGTTAGATAAGTGTGAGGCTTTTGAGCGTGTGAGAGGACCTGGTGCACTAATGTCATCGATGATCTTCTCCACTTGCACTTCTTTTGCAACGCTGTGGATGAGTTGGTTGTCGTGAGGATTTTGATCAGATTTTCTTCAAAGACCATTTTCCTCATCATGTTCTTGAGTGCATCACTCGATGTTCTTCATGAACAGGAATGAATTCTTCAAAGAGATTCTTGATGAGGAATGACATCCTCGGTTGCCTTGAGCTTGATAGCATCCTCGGTGCTGGTTCATCTAACACGTAAGGTAGGTGCTCTCTTTGCGAGGCATTAGTTTCATCGAACCGCACATCTACAATGTCAACAATCTTGTGAAGAACAATGTTGAAGACTCAGAGGTGTGCGAGTCCTTTCCGTAACCAAGCATAAAACCTTCATGTGCTTTCGGTGCAAATTTAGAGTTGTGATGAGGATCTCTAATCCAACATTTAGCAATCAAGACTTTGAAATAACTCACATTGGGTTTCTTGTCGGTGAGGAGTTCATAGGCGTCTTCTTGAAGAATTTGTGAAGATATACTCTGTTGATGATGTGGCGAGGCGATCAATTGCATCAATCCAAAAATGCTTTGGTGTTTTGTATTCATCAAGCATAGTGCGAGCCATCTCAACAAGAGTTCTGTTCTTGCGCTCCACGACGCCATTCTCACGAGGAGTATAGGGAGCGAGATAACTCATGAGTAATACCAAGTTCATCAAGATAGGCATCAAGACCAGAATTCTTGAACTCAGTTCCATTGTCACTTCTGATATGCTTGATCTTCACACCAAAGTTGGTTGAAGCCCTCGAGGAAAATCGTTTGAAGACTTCCTGACTTTTGCCTTTGTCAGCAAAGATGATATGCTTCAGAGGTGACGGTGATAAGGGAGCATTCATCAAAAGATTCTTGTCGCCAGTCATGTGATTTGTACATTCACTATCGAGGACCCATTCAGTGGTTTTGGGTTGATCATCCTGCAGATGAATTAGTGTAGCTTACAATCTCATATGCTTCATCAGTGAAGAATATGATATCAAGTTCATCAAATGAATTTCATCAAGCGATAGAAACAGATATAGCAAGATGAGGACGTGTGAAATGAAAGTTCATTTCATCATGATTCGCCTGCATCCTTTCGAGCATTTTGCGAGTCCTCAAAGAAATTCTTCAGACGTTAGAGCACGTCTGGAGACCTGACCCTGCAGAAGAGATTAGTTCTTTTTCTTCACCACCCACATCTGGAGGGGTGGCAAAGAGTTCATCATCCTGCGAGCACCATGTGAGAAAGGTGGCAAAGATGCCAAACCATTTCGCTTAGCATAGGAGGGGTTCGGGTATGCATATGAATAAGCAGAGTAATTCTTTGAGGACTTATGAACATAATGGTTTGAAGAATAATGCACATATTCATAGCCCTTAGCTCTACCCTCCGAGACAGAGTTGTTAGCACGATGATAATCATATGAGGACTTTGATCCAATTGAGGAATCTGATCCATGTGAAGAATTTGATCTGGGGTTCCTATTCTTCATAGGTGGTGCCATGAGGACAGTCACCTGAAGACTTTCAACACAGCTTTTGGGAACCCAGATTTTCTTCATAGGGGAACCGTTCCTGCAGTTAGTGCCAACATATCTAGCAAATACTTCACCATTCTGATTTTTGAACAGTTTATAGTTGAGTCAAATGACTCATCGAAGAATGAGGAGATTCACATGTAAAGCCGGATAAGTTAGATGGATCAATCGAGGTCCCTTTGCAGACAACCCATGAGGTTTTGGGGTACCGCGGGCTTACAATATGTTCCATCGGCATTGAGTTTCCTCTCAAAGGCAATACCCTCTTTCCTAGGGTTTCAGTAGAGGATCTGCTTTTGAGCACATCACAAAGTGTCGATGCCCTTTGAGGCTTTTGTACATGCTGTCATGTACAATTCCTTCAACCTGCATTGTCGGTGATACTAGCAATGTCCTCGGATGAGGAATTAGTGATAGCAGAGGCGGATGAAGAATTTGTAACATTTGAAGCATTTGAACATTCGGTGAAGAATTAGCGATTCACGCTCAATGCACTTTAAGCATGGAGGAACAAATTCTTCCTGAGAAGTGCTGATTTGTTGAGCTAGTAATGAATCGCGCTCCTTCTAAAGATCTTCATAACACACTCTTAGGTTTTCAAGATCTTCCTTTCTTTGAAGAGCTTCAAGAGAAAGCTTCTCATGATCTTGCTTTTCTTGAAGAAATTCATATGAAAGTTTCTCATGATCAGACAAGAGAGAGTTATGATGACCTTGAAGGTTATCATACCTAGACCAAGTCTCTGAAGATTTTCACCAAGGCTTTAGTGCGATCCATTTCTTCACCCAACATATCATCACTTTTATCTAGCATGTTTTGAAACTTTTCAAGAGCCCGTTGTTGTTTCACAGCAATTTTAGCAAGTTTAGAGTAGCTGGGCTTGAGATCCTCATCAGATTCATTTTCACTAGAGTCAGAGGAGTTGTATTTGAGTACCTTAGCTCCTTTTGCCATGAAGCAATAGGTGGGGCGTAGCCATCATTATCTTCATCGGGCTTGTCGGTGGAGTCGGTTTCTTGATGTTGAAGATGGACTTGCCGAAAAGCGAGTAACGCCGGACTCGCCACACCAGACTCAGATTCTTCAGACTCCTCCTCTTCATCATTTTCCTCAGATTCAGCTTCAGAGTCCATCACCTTGCCAATGAATGCCTGAGCCTTCTTGGAGCTGCCCTTCTTGTGAGATGAGGACTTGGAGGATTTCGATGACGAAGATTTTGACGATTTCTTCTTCTTCTTCGCATCATCAGAACTGTAATCCTTGTATTTCTTCTTCTTCATTTACTTTTCCCACCGAGGACAATCTTGAATATAGTGACCAGGCTTCTTGCATTTGTGGCAAAGTCTTCTCTTATAGTCACTGGATGAGGAGTCATTTCCCCTTGAGGATTTTCCAAAGCGACCTCGTCTTGTGAATTTCTGAAATTTCTTCACAAGCAGTGCTAGATCCTGGCTCAGTTCTTCAAGATCACCAAGGCTACTACCAGAATCCTCACATTCAGAGTCAGACACAACCTTAGCCTTCAGGGCACGTGGTTTGCCATAGTTTGAGCCATAGAGATCTCTCTTTTCAGCAAGTCGAACTCGTGAGTGTTTAGCCTTCGAGGATATCAGCAGGATCAAGCGACTTGTAGTCAAGACGTTCTTGTATCATCGGTCCCAGAGTATCAAATGAGGAATCAAGCGATCTCAGCAGCTTTCTTCACAACTTCATGATCGGTGATGTCAGTGGCACCGAGGGCTTGAAGCTCATTTGAGATGTCAGTGAGGCGATCAAAGGTTTGTTGGACATTTTCGTTGTCGAGTCTTTTGAAGCGGTTGAAGAGATTACGAAGAACATCGACTCGAGAGTCACGCTGAGTTGAGACTCCTTCATTTACTTTGGATAGCCTATCCCAGATAAGCTTAGCAGTTTCCAAAGCACTCACTCTTCCATACTGTCCTTTGGTCAGATGGCCACATATGATATTCTTCGCTTGAGAATCGAGTTGTTTGAATCTCTTCACATCGGTAGCGTTCAGTGAGGGAGTGACAGAGGGGACACCATTTTCCACAACATACCAGAGATCATTGTCAATTGCATCAAGATGCATTCGCATCTTGTTCTTCCATAGAGGGGTAGTCCGCTCCATCAAAGGTAGGACACCCACCGAGACCTTGATCATATCTGCGGTCGACACAACTAAAACTCCAGCGATTAAACCAAAATCACACGTAACAAGGAGTACCTTGCTCGATACCAATTGAAAGTCGTTATATCGACTAGAGGGGGGTGAATAGGCGATTTTAAGAATTCTTCATCGAGGAATTTGTCAGTGAGGAAAATCCTTAGCGAAGAACTACTTGCAAATGAATATGTACTCGTAAGTAAACATAACAGATACAAACATAGTCAAGCATGATGAAATGAAGACTAACAAAGAGTACGGAAAGCATAAACACAGGATAGCAAGATGAAGACAAACAGATCAAGAAATTGAACCGAGGAATTTGTGAAAGTCTTGATCAAAGTCTTCAAGCACAGATATGAACAACATTCAACACAAGAATGAGGAAATGAAAGAGTTGAGGAAATAGAACCACGGTTGGTGAAGACAATGATTTGGTAAACCAGTTCCAACTGCTGTCTCGCTTGTACATCTGGTTGGAAGGATGAGTATTTAAACTCGAGGACACACAGTCCCGGACACCCGCCTCTCGAGCCGCAACTCAGGACACCCAGTCCTCACCGTATTCTCCTTGAACTAAGACCACGCAGGCCTCGTCCAATCACTCGTGGTAAGTCTTTAGGTGACTTCCAAACCTTCACGACTTGGTCACTCGGCGATCCACAATTCCTCTTGGATGCTCTAGACCTTGACGCCTAACCGTCTGCGGAAGAAGCACAGTCTTCAAAGGTAACAAGCGTTGGATCCACGCAGATCAATTTCTTCATGATGCTCAATCACTTTGGGTTTGTGGGGGTTTGGTTTTGGGATTTTCCTCACTTGATGATTTTCGCTCAAAGTCCTCGGAGGATGGGTTGCTCTCAAATGACAAGTGTCAAGTTCTCTCGAGCGCCAACCAGCTAGTGGTTGTAGGGGCGGCTATTTATAGCCTAGGGAGCAGCCCGACATGATAAGACATAAATGCCCTTCAATGATATGACCGTTAGGTGGATAAGATATTTTGGGACAGCCGCCAGCAAGACAAGAACGGTCGGAAATTTGACTCTCAAATTCCTCGGGGCTATCATGTTCCTCATCGTGTAGGCAATTCAAGACTGGCGAATTCCTAACTCCTCGATCGAGCAAAGTCCTCGGTGACCGGAAGAACTGCGTCTCATTCAAGAATTTGACTGAACTGTATGAGATTTCCAATGGCTTCACTCGAAGGGATTGGTAGGTGTAGGATTTTGAGTTGAGCATCACATGGAAATTTTTCCTTAGTATTTCCTCGACCCCCTTTAACAGTACGGTGTTTCCTATGACTCAAGAAAGAGAAAATGAAACTACGAAAACAAAAGTCTTCACGCTTCATATTCCTCGAATGAATATCAAGTCTTCAAGGTCACACCAATTTCTTCACTTTCAAAGTCTTTAGAAAGTCTTCAGAGTATCAAAGTCTTCAGATGAAGAACTTCATTTTTAGGGGTCGACTTTCTCTGTAAATATCAAACTCCTCATAGACTTATAGACCTGTGTACACTCACAAACGCATCAGTTACTTAACCTATAAGTCTTCAATACACCAAAATCACTAAGGGGCACTAGATGCACTTACATAACTTTTGAAGTGGTCAAAATCAGAAGCCCGTACCACGCCCTGTTTGGACGGCCGGCTTATGCCAAGTTCATGGCACGGCCGTGTTATGTTTATTTGCAACTCAAGATGCCGGGTTATAAAGGGACCATCACAGTGCATGGGAGTCGGAAGATAGCCCTGGAATGTGAGGAAGGCGATGCCGCTTATGCTGAGTCTGTCCGTGTAACAAAGGAATTGAAGTTTTACAAGGACAATGTTGACCCGACGGATATGACATCTTTGAAAAATCCAACTATAGAGCATGACCTGGTGATGAAGTTTAAGTCGGCTAATGACACCAAGCTGGTTGATTTTGTTCCTGGCAACTCATCCAAGCAGTTCAGTATCAGTGCTAATTTGGATCCGAAATAGGAAAGCACGCTCATCGAGTTCATACGTGAGAACCGGGACATCTTTGCATGGAAACCTTCTGACATGCCGGGTGTACCAAGGGAACTCGCTGAGCACACTCTCAATATTGATCCGAAATTTAAACCGGTCAAGCAATTCCTTCGGCGGTTCAACAAGGAGAGGCATAAGGCCATTGGTGAAGAAGTGGCCTGGCTCTTGGCGGCTGGGTTCATTGTTGAAGTTTTTCATCCAGAGTGGTTGGCTAACCCGGTGCTAGTGCTTAAGAAGAATGGTACTTGGCGCATGTGTGTGGATTACATGGACCTAAACAAGGCTTGTCTGGCTGATCCTTTTGCTCTCCCTTGTATTGATCAAGTCATTGATGATACGGCGGGTTGTGAACATTTGAGTTTTTTGGATGCTTATTCTGGTTATCATCAGATCAAGATGGCAGTAAGGACCAGGAGAAGACAGCTTTCATTACTCCATTTGAAGCCTTTTGCTATGTGTCTATGCCTTTTGGGCTCAAGAGTGCCCAGGCGACTTATCAGCGATGTGTGCAGAATTGTCTTCACAGTCAGATTGGACGCAATGTTCATGCTTATGTGGATGACATTGTGGTGAAATCCAGAGAAAGGGAAACTTTGATAGATGATTTGAAAGAAACCTTCGATAACCTCCGGGTCTACAAGATGATGCTTAACCTGGCCAAGTGCGTCTTTGGTGTGCCAGCAGGCAAGTTGTTGGGTTTTCTGGTTTCTAACAGAGGCATTGAGGATAAGCCGGAGAAGATCAAGGCTATCACCTCCCTGGCTAAGCTGGCGTGTATCAATGATGTTCAGTGTCTGGTGGGTCGTATTGCTCCCTTAAGCCGGTTGGGTGAGAAGGCCATACCGCTATATCAAATGATGAAGAAAACAGATAACTTCGTCTGGAGTGATGCTGCTAACGACGCGTTTGAAGACTTGAAGAGGCAGCTAGCTGAGCCGCCAGTCCTTGCTGCTCCCATTGATAAGGAGCCATTATTGTTATATGTGGCTGCTAACACCCGAGCAGTCAGTGTAGCCATTGTGGTGGAAGAAAAGGAGGCTGGCAAGGAGTATTCGGTTCAGCGGACGGTTTATTATGTCAGTGAGGTGCTTACTGAGTCCAAGCAGAGATATCCACATTGGCAAAAACTTGTTTATGGGGTGTTCATGGCCAGCTGGAAGCTTAAGCAATATTTCCTGGGTCATCCCATTACTGTGGTCAGTTCTGCTCCTATAGGGGATATTATTCAAACAGAGAAGCCATAGGACGAGTCGCCAAGTGGGCCATTGAACTTGGGCCTCATGGTTTGAAGTATGTGCCTTGCACCACTATCAAGTCTCAAGCACTGGTGGATTTTATCAACGACTGGACAGAGCTGCAGATGCCTGAAGAGAAGCCGGATAACACATATTGGACTATTCACTTCGATGGGTCCAGGCAATTGGAAGGCTCAGGGGCTGGAGTTGTCTTAGCTTCCCCTCAAGGTGACAAATTTTGTTATGTTCTAAGGTTGATGTTTCCCTGTACTAACAATACAACTGAGTACAAAGCCTTGCTCCATGGTCTTGGGATGGCTAAGGAGATGAACTTAAGCCGGGTGAGATGTTTCGGCGACTTAGACTTGGTGGCTCAACAAGTCTCCGGTAAATGGGATTCCAAAGGCCCACTTATGGCGGCTTATCACCGTGAGGTGGATGCTATTGCTGGTCATTTTAAGGGTTATCAAGTGGAACACATCGATTGCAGGAAGAATGAGGCGGCTGATGCCTTAAGCCGGTTGGGGTCTCAGCATAAGTCGGTGCCACCTAACACTTTCTTGGATATTCTGCATAACCCTTCTGTCAAGTTGCCTACAGAGGAATATCTGGTTGTTCCTGACCCGAAGGAACAATTGGTGGCGGCTCTTCACGCTATCCCAGATTGGACATTACCATATTTGGCTTATATGACCCGGGGAGACTTACCTAAGGATGAAACTTTGGCCATGTAGATAACCCGGCGGTCCAAGTCAATGACAATTGCCAATGGCAAGTTACACCATCGCAGTGTCACTGTGGCGTTTCAGCATTGCGTCTCTCCTGAGGAGGGCCGTGAGATTCTTCGTGAGATTCATGAAGGAGATTGTGGTCATCGTGCCGGTTCAAAGTCCCTTGTGGCCAAAGCTTTTCGTCATGGGTTTTATTGGCTCACTGCTCACGCTGATGCAGAGAATTTGGTCAGTAAATGTGATGGTTGTCAGAAATTTTCACGGCGAGCTCATGTGCCGGCTCAAGAATTGAGGATGATTCCAATTACTTGGCCATTTGCAGTCTAGGGGCTTGATATGGTTGGGCCTTTCAAAAAGTCCAAAGACAAAAAGACCCACCTCTTGGTGGCGGTTGACAAATTCACAAAGTGGGTTGAAGCAGAGCCGGTCAGTAAGTGTGATACGGCAACGGCGGTTCAATTCATTAAAAAGGTGATTTTCCGCTTTGGCTTTCCCGACAACATCATAACTGATAATGGCACTAACTTGTCCAATGGTGCTATGAAAGAGTTTTGTCAACGTGAGCACATTCGTCTTGATGTATCATCAGTAGCTCACCCCTTAATCCAATGGTCAAGCTGAAAGAGCCAATCAAGAAATTTTGAAAGGCATCAAACCCCGGCTTATGGTTCCTTTGCAACGGATGCCGGGTTGTTGGGTGGAGGAATTACCTTCTGTAATATGGAGTATCAACACCACCCCCAATAGATCTACGGGTTACACACAGAGACGATTCTCCCTAGTGACATCCGTCATGATTCTCCTTGCGTGGCGGCTTACGTTGAAGCTGATAATGAACAAGCATGTCAAGATGCACTTGACCTATTAGATGAGGAGCGCGATCTTGTGGCAGCCCGTTCGGCGATTTATCAACATGACCTGCACCGTTACCATAGCCGCCGGGTTAAGTCCAGAACCTTTCAGGAAGGTGATTTGGTGCTCCGACTCATCCAGGATCAGACTGATATGCACAAGTTATCCCCACCTTGGGAAGGGCCCTTTGTGGTCAGCAAGAACTTGAACAATGGGTCATACTACCTTATCGATATTCGAGAGCATAAGGACTTACGTAAGTCAGAGGAGGAGACCCACCGGCCGTGGAATATTGCTCATCTTCAGCCTTACTACACTTGAGCCACCGGCTCTTATGATGTACATATTTTTGATGATGTATATATTATGATGATTATAATAAAGCAGGGTCTCTGTTGTTTCATCTTCAACAATCATGTGTCTTCGTCATCATAAGTTTAAAGACCAATTGGGGGCGGGTCGTATTCGAATCATGCTATTAACCCCTTTTGGATGGCTTCCTGGTCGTATTCGAACCATAGCCGTAAACACTTAGATAATTTGGGGGCTGGATCGTATTCGAATCATAGCTTAACCCCTTTTGGTCCAGCTTATTGATCGTATTCGAATCAGAGTCGTTAAAAGCTTCAAGGTCATTTCGGGGCTTCCTGTTCAAACATAGGTGTATTCACCAAAGAGAACATAGCTGTCGGTATCCTCTTGATCGGCTCAATGCCAACACCTCAATGTCATTTGTGGGCTTCCTGTTCAAACATAGGTGTATTCACCAAAGAGAACATAGCTGTCGGTACTCTCTTGATCGGAACAATGCCAACACTTCAAGGTCACTTGGGGGCTTCCTCGTCGTATTCGAATCATAGCTGTTGGTACCCCTTTGATCGGCGCAATGCCAAAAACCATTAGGGGTCTTCCTGATCTTATTTGAATCATAGCCATTAACCCTTTTGGTCCGGCTTCCTGGTCGTATTCGAACCATAGCCTCGCTTTTTGACATTTGGCTTGATTTCTTGAAGTTTTTACGGTTATTCTTGATACTATCTTGCCTTTTGGCCATGCAGCCTTTACTTTCATAAGCTCATATTTGAAGCTCACCGTGGTTTTTATTACCCGGCTTAACACAGAGGAGACAAGCCGCCCATACATGATGATATCCAACACTTGGACTTATTGGCTTCTAAAAAGCTTTGGGTGCTCACCCTTACTGCACAGGTATCGTAAACTGGCAGTGCAATTACATATCACAGGTATGATATCATTATTATGTTTTAATTAAGGTTCAACAAACCTTAGCAATAACTGTTTAAGCATCAGTGGGTGCATACGAGATAATATGACCCGCCCTACGGTAAACCGCCAAGGGATCTCTTTTGATTTACTTGTGTGCAGGATAAAGTTGAAATTTTTCTACGCCACTCAAAAATCATAAGTCTCAGGTGGCGGCTTAACATTGTGGAGCATAACACAAAAACGTGCATGATGGCACAGCAGAGCAAAAGTTGTTGCTATCCTATTACATGACTCCCAGAGTCCAAATAATTAACTGTTTTTCAGAAGGCCACAAATATGAACCGCCCAGCGGATCAATCTTCTTGCTAGCCTGATGCTTTCGGCTCAACCCTCTTTGCTTCTTTGTCCTATTCTACGTCCTGGAAGGTTGATGACGACCAGTCAATGCCACTCAAAGCTTGAAACTCAGCTTCATCATCAATTATCCTGGACGGGTCAACTTCAGGGGCAAAGGTGTGCTTACGGATTGGGGGGATCATGTCTGTCACTTTATAAGATGGTGTTGGCATCTTCTGATTTCCCACGTCATAAGTCGGATGATACTTGGTGAGGTCTGTCTCATTGGCAATCAGGCTGGCCAGAGGACGTATCTCCTGCATGCAAACAGCAAAGTCCTTCTGTTCAAACAGAGTGCCGTCCTCCTTAAGGCTTGGATTACCCGATAGAGATGTCGGCTGGGTCTAATTCCAGTAGCCATGCTTTGGCCCGGCTTAAGGCAGTCACGGCTCCGGCTCTCGCAGATGATCGCTTCATTTCATTAAACCGCTAGGGCAGCACAGAAAGTTTCCTTACCACGTCAACCAAGAGTGTGGGGGCTTCATTGGATGGAGAAATTGTGGCCAATGCACGCTGAGCACCAGTGTAAAGCTGCTCCACCAATGTATAAACCACCTTGAGCTTCACTAGCACGTCTTGGTTCAGATTGGTGCTTTGAGGGCCTGCAAAGTGATCATTGGATGGGTTAAAAGCAGATAATATCATCAAGGAGGATATTCTACAATTGACAGTCATCGGGTGACTTACCAAAGATAGCAGACACCATCTGAGACACCTGGCACTTTAAGCCAGTAAGTTCCATGGTGGCTTCCTTGAGAGCCGCCTCTGCCTTTTCTGCCTGTTGGGTCAAAGCAATCTTTTCTTCAGCCCAGGTGCTCTTTTCAGCTTTTCTGCCTCACCCACGCTAAATTCGAACTTTGAGTTTGCCTTCTGGGTCTCAGCCTCTTGCAGCTCCAGACGGTTCTTCAAGTCAGACAGCTCTGATTGAAGTTCAGCAGTGGTGGTCTGCACATACACAGGATTAAAGTCACAATTTAACGTTAGTTCAACATATCAAGTCCCAAGCCTTTTGCAAGCAACAACACTTGGCACTTGGAGGCTAATGTCTACCGAAAGCTCTATTTATGTGGCGGCTTATGTGAATAAGTCCCAAGCACTTTGCGAGCAAGAGTACTTGACACTTGGGGGCTAATGCATATTGCTTGTTTACAACTGGCCATAGCCGGTTCATGAGAACTACACAACTCTAAGCCGGATTTTGAAAGGATTGTTTCACGGGTTATTATTCATGTTCATGGTGATCAAGTCTACAACATATTCAAAATAAGCAGTAAACTTGGGGGCTGGCAGGATATGCATAATTTAAGATTGGAAGGGGTCATACCTCAAATTTGTGGTGCATCTGCTTCACCATGTCCACCTCAAGGTCACGACCTATGTGTACCTGGCTGAGAAAGCCAGAGTATAGTTCACCAATGCCCAGTTGAGCATAGTTGGCAACATCAAATCATACTTTGCATGGTTCAACATGTTCCTCCTTGGCAGAATGCTTGGCCAGTATGCTAGGTCTCCCCGGTTCAGTAAAGTTGGTCTTGGTGATCTCTACATCATCATCTTGTGTATTGGCTGTCTTCACAGGGCTTGAAGTTTCAGGATTTAAAGAATCATCGGCGGTTTGATCAACAGGTGGGTCAACAGTCATTGTTGGCATATCATGAAATGGCTTAGACGGTTCAGGAACAGAGGCCTCAGGAGCTGCGGTTTGGAGCTCCGGCTCATTGACTGTCGGCTCTTCGGCCGGCTTGTTCTTGTTTGCCCTCTTGCTGGGTTTTGCTTTTCCACTAGATGAGTCAAAAAGGTTAGTACAAGTATAAATGGATTATAATGAGTAAAGGATAAGTAAATCATCATTACCCAGGAGCGGTCTTGAAGGCCGGCATATTAGATTGGATTGAGTCAACGGGAGAGGAATGCGAAGTTTCCTGATAATTTGAGTCAGAAGAGTTGAGCGGTTGACGAGTGAGACCCGCCAAAGGATAAGAAAAGTGTAAGTTGGGGGTGACCTCATTTCGACGTTTCCTCGTTGTGTTCGGTAAGCTGGAGGAGAGTTCCACATCCTTGCTCGTCCGAGTATGTCGTCGACTCTCATGCTGATGTTGCTTCAAAATAAAGTGACGATCCAGATGAGCTAAGAGGTGTGAGAATCTTACTTTCTGGGTTACTCTTTGGATTTTTTGTCTTGGCAAAGGCTCGGAGTTGGAGGAAATAATAGTTACCTCTTCTTCCACTCCCTGACTCGTTCCCGTGTCATCGTGATGATAGTTAGTGTCAATAAGATGGTTGAAAAAAGAGCCAAGAGAACCAAGGGCCACCTCCGACTCAGAGGTGTCCTCCAGTTGAAGTAATTCAGAAGCGCTGGGCTTCTTTCCTCTCTTCTTGGTAGCTCTCCTGGCGGCTTTCTTGGCCTTCCTGGCTCTCTTTGCAGCTTCATGGTCATCCGCTTTATTCCAAAAGTCATCACCAGCTTGTGAAAATCATCAAGGTTGAGTTAAAACAAAGTATTAAGGGTGAAAGTAAAATAGCCAGTTCGGCGGCTTACTTTTGGTGCCGGGTTAGACTCGGAGAAAGGGCTTAGGCCCACCCTGCTGCAATCAGCTAGGCTCTCATTCAAAAGGGATTTTGTCATCTCATTGATAAGGTCATCAGGTAACTCCTCGGAGCTGTGGCGCAGAGGATCCTTTTGTCACCGGTGTAAGTGCGCATTAAACCGGAGCGACAGCTCAAGGGGATGATCCGCCATGCAACCCAGCACCGGACCAAGTCAATGCCATTTAAGTCATTCCCCAACAGAGCCTTGACTTTGGCAATGGTAGGGGCGAGCTTCTTGCGATCAGCAGCTGACAACTTGTCGGGGAGCGGATGATTGGATACGAGACGCAGGGCGCGGAAGCCGGGCAAAGGGTTCTCATCAATCGAAGATGTATCTAGCAGTAGTACCATGTCTGGTTCCAGTCCTTGGGATGACTTGGCGGCTGCGCATAAGGAAAAATGGCGTCTCTCTGTCATTGGATTGAGACCCCGCCAAGTTCCAAACTAGGTCCATTGGAGTATTCATTCTGGCGGTTCAAGTAAAAGTATTCCCAGAAAAGTTCCAAGTTGGGCTCTTCTTCAAGGTATACCTCACAGAACACTTGAAAGTTGCATATGTTAGCCACGGAGTTGGGTCCGATGTCTTGAAGATGGAGGTCCAAAAAGTGCAGAACGTCCCTGAAGAACTTAGAGCCGGGCGGCGAAAAGCCCCGGTTCATGTGATCAGTGAAGACAATGACTTCCCCTTCTTTGGGCTGAGGTTTTTCTTCTCTCGGTTTAGGGGCGCGGTAAGACATGACATCCTTTTTGGGCAGATAGCCAGTTTTCACAAAGTCTTCAAGTGTATTCTCCGTGACGATGGAGCAAACCCAATTACAGGAAGTGGTCGTTTTGGGCGGCATTGTGAAGAAGGAAGCCTAAAAGGAAAAGAATAAAATTGCCGGTTCAAAATTTAAGCCAGAGGAAAAGGTATTACAACACATATCAGAATGGCGACTTACAAAGGGGTCTAATGGTATATGACTAATTACGTTAGGTTATCTAAGCCGCCATGAGCAGTTTAATGCTATCTATTGAGCATGGCAATTAAAGCCGGTGGTATGAGCTGCCATGGCTAGGTGGATTTATCAAGTTGCAGTTTTTTGCTAAGTACAGTACAAACAAGTTTCACAGATTGCAAGTATTATTTCAGATCAGCGGCAGTTCAGAAAAAGAAAATAATTCAAGACCTAAAACCAGTACAGGGGAGTTAATAAGCTCTAACGAGATCTCTTTCCAAGGAAAGGGGGTCCGCTGGTATTGAAGGCAAAGGCAAAACAATGACCGCATAAGTTCTATACTGTTTTTAAATCAAAAGGTGCTACGATGGAGGAACTATGAAGAAACCACGAAGAACACGACGAACAGTCGGAATCCTAATGCGATCTAACGCGCTGGAGAAGAAGCACTTACAGGTGCAGATTCAACTGCGGTGGAGCGCCAGTACTCTAATCCAACATAGGTTGATGCAGCGGCCAAGGTTGAGGAGGACGAGGTGCTTCGCGGCGGCGGTGGAGCTTGAGTGGCAGAGGGTCGCGAAAGGAAGAAGATGATGGAAAAGCGGGAGAATGAGAAGAAGACCAGTCGTGGCTATTTATAAGGAAAGGCTAATAAGTGGGCGTGAAAAACGAGGAGGCCAAAACATGGTTATCTAGCTGCCCAGGCGCCTCGATTCTCGGGACGGTTATTAAAATAAAGATCCGTTGTGATATGTTGGATAAAGTGTGAATTAATGGCAGGTGATGTCATGGCGGGTTATCACAAATCCAGAAGATGACGTCATGGCGGGTTATAAACTCTCGCACAAATGAAGAGCAGAAGATTTTTTTCTAAGCATTGAAGATTAACATGAACTAGTTCAAATCAACCTGGGGCCTAATGTTGGGGGTATAATTATTAGGTATGACCTGCCCAGGAGGGGCCGGGTTATACCTATGGTGATTCATCATATGAAGCCCATGAAGATATTTGAAGATGGCGGTTTAGTTAAGGGCCCAAGGCCTAGAGGCGACTTAAGGCCTGTAAGGGTAAACCGCCATATATGTATGACTTGTGTTGTAAGGCATGAATAGATAGTCACCGAGCCGGACACTGTTTATGAGCGACCGGGACTCTGTGTGCCACCGGGCGTCGACCTGTATATACAAAGGGACGACCCAACGGCGATTCAGGACAAGAAACAACAGATTGAAAGCTAGGTCAAGCGGATTCGCTCCCTGGTAATTGAGACATAAGCAATACCACCTCAAACTAGATTAGGCCTTTACCTTCACCGCAAGGGGCCAAACCAGTATAAACTCCAGTGTCCTTTGTCGCGTTTAACCCTTTAAGCTTCCTAGTTGCGATGGCTCCACGACTAAGTCCTTTTGCTAGGACATCTGCCGTGACCTTTCCACGACAATCTAGGACGTTTTATATGCATTTATATGCTATTTTATATTATTTTTAGGACTAACCTATTAACCTAGAGCCTAGTGCCAGTTTCTGTTTTCCCTTGTTTTTGAGTTTTACAAAAAAGGAATATCAAACGGAGTTCAAACGAGTTGAAACTTTATGGTGATTTTTTATGGACCAGAAGAAGCCCCCGAAGCACAAGAGTATGGCCAGAAGAGTCCCAAGTCAACGACAAGGGTGGAGGCGCGCCCACCCCCTAGGGCGCGCCCCCTGCCTTGTCACTAACTCGTGGACCCCCCTAACGTGAAACCGACGCCAAAAAATCCTATAAATCCAGAAACCCCAAGAAAGAAACCTAGATCCGGACTTCCGCCACCGCAAGGCTCTGTAGCCACAAAAAACCAATCATGAGCCCATTCCGCCACCCTGTCGGAGGGGGAATCCATCACTGGTGGGCATCTTCATCATCCCAGTGCTCAACATGACGATGAGGGAGTAGTTCACCCTCAGGGCTGAGGGTATGTACCAGTAGCTATGTGTTTGATCTCTCTCGCACGTTCTTGATTTGGCACGATCTTGATGTGCCGCGAGCTTTGTTATTGTAGTTGGATCTTATGGTGTCCCCCCCTCTATCTCCTGGTGAAGAATTGAGTCTTTTCCTTTGAGGTTTTGTTATGTGGGATTGAATCTTTGGATGTGAGAGCACTGATGTCTACTATGCAACTTTATTCTTGTAGGCACGTGTTGGGCCTCCAAGCGCATAGTTTTGTAGGACAATAGCAATTTTCCCTCAAGTAAATGGCCTAAGGTTTATCAATCCATGGGAGGCGTAGGATGAAGATGGTCTCTCTCAAACAACTCTGCAACCAAATAATAAAAAGTCTCTTGTGTCCCCAACACACCAAATACAATGGTAATTTGTATAGGTGCACTAGTTCTACGAAGAGATGGTGATACAAATATAATTTGGATAGTAGATATTGATTTTTTTAATAAGAACAATAAAAAACAACAAGGTATCAAGTGATAAAACGGAGCACAAACGGTATTGCAATGCTTGAAAATGAGGCCCTGGGTCCGTACTTTCGCTAGTGCAACCTCTCAACAATGCTAATATAATTGGATCACGTAACCATCCCTTAACGTGCAACGAAGAATCACTCCGAAGTTCTAATCTAGCGGAGAACATAAGAAGAAATTGTTTGTAGGGTGCGAAACCACCTCAAAGCTATTCTTCTCGTTCGATCTATTCAAGACTTCGTACTAAAATAACACAAAGCTATTCTTTCCGTTCGATCTATCCTAGAGTTCATACTAAAATTACACCAAAGCAAATTCAGATTCATAATACTCAATCCAACATAAAGAACCTCAAAGGGTGCCCGAAGATTTCTACCGGAGAAACAAAGACAAGAATGTGTATCAACCCCTATGTGTAGATTACCCCAATGTCACCTCAGGAATCTGCGAATTGAGTGCCAAAATATATATCAAGTGAATCAATATGATACCCCATTGTCGCCACGAGTATACATTTGCAAGACATATATCAAGTGCTCTCAAATCCATAAAAGTATTCAATCCGACAAAACGAAATCCCAAAGGGAAAACTCAATTCATCACAAGATAGAGAGGGAAAACACCATATGATCTGACTATATTAACAAAGCCCACGATACATCAAGATCATGACATCTCAAGAACACGAGAGAGAGCTAGAGAGAGAGAGAGAGAGAGAGAGAGAGATTAAACACATAGCTACTGGTAAAAACCCTCAGCCCCGAGGGTGGACTACTCCCTCCTCATCATGGTGGCTTGAGGGATGATGAAGATGGCCACTGGTGATGATTTCCCCCTCCGGCAGGGTGCTAGAATAGGGTCTAGATTGGTTTTCGTGGATACAGAGGCTTGCGGCGACGGAACTTCCGATCTAGGGTTTCCCCGAGGGTTTTTGGAATATTTGGTGATTTCTATGGCAAAGGGGGGTGCGGGAGGCCACCGAGGTGGGCACAACCCACCTGGGCGCACCTGGGCCCCCAGGCGTGCCCTGGTGGGTTGTGCCTGTTGGGTAACGTAAGATGCAATTTCAAAACAATTCCTACGATCATGCAAGATCTGTCTAGGAGATGCATAGCAACGAGAGGGGGAGAGTGTGCGAACGTACCCTCGGAGACCGAAAGCGAAAGCGTTAGTTTAACGTGATTGATGTAGTCAAACGTCTTCGCGATTCAACTGATCAAGTACCACATGTACGACACCTCCGAGTTCTGCACATGTTCAGCTCGATGACGTCCCTCAAACTCTTGATCCAGCAAAGTGTCGAGGGAAAGTTTCGTCAGGACGACAGCGTGGTAACGGTGATGATGAAGTAATTCGCGCAGGGCTTCGTCTAAGCACTACGACAATATGATCGGAGGAGTAAACAGTGGAGGGGGCACCGCACACGGCTAAGAACAATTGATGTGCCTTAAAGGTGTCCCCTGCCCCCCTATATAAAGGAGGGAGAGGGGATGAGGCCGGCCTAGAGGGCGTGCCAAGTGGGGGGAAACCCACTTGGACTCCTAGTCCAATTCGCCCCCCTTCTTTCTATCGGAGGGGGAAAGGGGGAAGGAGAGGGAGAGGGAGAAGGGAAGGGGGCCCGTGCCCCCTCCCCTTGTCCAATTCGGACTCCCCATGGGGTAGGGCGCCACCCCCTTGTGGGCTGTCTTGCCTCTCCCCTATGGCCCATGTGTCCCATTTCTTCCCCCGGGGGGTTCCGGTAACTGTTGGGAACGCAATAATTTCAAAAAAAATTCCTACAATCACGGAAGACCTATCTAGGAGATGCATAGCAACGAGAGGGGAGAGTGTGTCCATGTACCCTCATAGATCAAAAGCAGAAGCGTTTGGTAACGCGGTTGATGTAGTCGAACTTCTTTGCGATCCAACCGATCCAAGTACCGAACATACGACACCTCTGCGTTCAGCACACGTTCAGCTCGATGACGTCCCACAAACTCTTGATCCAGTTGAGGTCGAGGGAGAGTTCCGTCAGCACGACGGCGTGGCGACGGTGATGATGATGTTACTGGCGCAGGGCTTCGCCTAAGCACTACGACGATACGATCGAGGTGTGTAACTATGGAGGGGGGAACCACACACGTTTAAGAGAAACTTGTGTGTTCTAGGGTGCCCCCTGCCCCCATATATAAAGGAGGGGAGGGAAGGCCGGCCGGCCCTTCTAGGGCGTGCCAGGAGAGGGGAATCCTACTAGGACTCCAAGTCCTAGTAGGTTTCCACCTAAGGAAGAGGGGGAAGAAGGAAGGAAGAGGGGGAAGGGAAGGAAAGGGGGGCGCCGCCACTTCCCCTAGTCCAATTCGGACCCAAGGGGAGGGGGCGGCTAGCCCCTCTTGGCCCTTCCTCTCTTCCCACTAAGGCCCATTGAGGCCCAGTTGTTTCCCCGGGGGGTCCGATAACCCCCCGGCACTCCGATAATTATCCGGTGACCCCCGAAACTTATCCGGTGTCCGAATAACATCGTCCAATATATCAATCTTTATGTCTCGACCATTTTGAGACTCCTCTTCATGTCCATGATCTCATCTGGGACTCTGAACAGTCTTCGGTCATCAAATCACATAACTCATAATACAAATCGTCATCAAACATTAAGCATGCGGACCCTACGGGTTTGAAAACTATGTAGACATGACCGAGACACATCTCCATTCAATAACCAATAGCGGAACCTGGATGCTCATATTGGCTCCTACATATTCTACGAAGATCTTTATCGGTCAAACCGCATAACAACATACGTAGTTCCCTTTGTCATCGGTATGTTACTTGCCCAAGACTCGATCGTGGTGTCATCATACCTAGTTCAATATCATTACCGGCAAGTCTCTTTACTCGTTCCGTAATACTTCATCCCGCAACTAACTCATTAGTCACATTGCTTGCAAGGCTTATAGTGATGAGCATTACCGAGGGCCCAGAGATACCTCTCCGAAACACGGAGTGACAAATCCTAACCTCGATCTATGCCAACCCAACAAATACTTTCGGAGACACCTCTAGAGCAACTTTATAATCACCCATTTACGTTGTGACGTTTGATAGCACATAAAGTGTTCCTCCGGTATTCGGGAGTTGCATAATCTCATAGTCTGAGGAACATGTATATGTCATGAAGAAAGTAGTAGCAATGAAACTATAACGATCATAATGCTAAGCTAACGAATGGGTCTTGTCCATCACATCATTCTCCTGATGAAATGATCCCGTTCATCAAATGACAACACATGTCTATGGTTAGGAAACATAACCATCTTTGATAAACGAGCTAGTCAAGTAGAGGCATACTAGGGACACTTTGTTTTGTCTATATATTCACACATGTACTAAGTTTCCGGTTAATACAATTCTAGCATGAATAATAAACATTTATCATGAAATAAGGAAATAAATAATAACTTTATTATTGCCTCTAGGGCATATTTCCTTTAGTCTCCCACTTGCACTAGAGTCAATAATCTAGATTACAAAGTAATGATTCTAACACCCATGGAGTTTTGGTGCTGATCACGTTTTGCTCGTGGAAGAGGCTTAGTCAACGGGTCTGCAACATTCAGATCTATATATATCCTGCAAATCTCTATGTCCCCTTCCAACACTTGATGACGGATGGAATTGAAGCGTCTCTTGATGTGCTTGGTTCTCTTGTGAAATCTGGATTCCTTTGCCAAGGCAATTGCACCAGTATTGTCACAAAAGATTTTCATTGGACCTGATGCACTAGGTATGACACCTAGATCGGATATGAACTCCTTCATCCAGACTCCTTCATTTGCTGCTTCTGAAGAAGCTATGTACTCCGCTTCACACGTAGATCCCTCCACGACGCTTTGCTTGGAACTGCACCAACTGACAGCTCCACCATTCAATAAAAATACATATCCGGATTGTGACTTAGAGTCATCCGGATCACTGTCAAAGCTTGCATCGACATAACCATTTACGGTGAGCTCTTTGTCACCTCCATAAACGAGAAACATATCCTTAGTCCTTTTTAGGTATTTCAAGATGTTCTTGACCGTTGTCTAGTGCTCCACTCTGGATTACTTTGGTACCTCCCTGCTAAACTTATAGCAAGGCACGCATAAGGTCTGGTACACAGCATTGCATACATGATAGAACCTATGGCTGAAGCATAGGGAATGACTTTCATTTTCTCTCTATCTTCTGCAGTGGTCGGGCATTGAGTATGACTCAACTTCACACTTTGTAACTTCTTCAAACTTTATCAAGGTATGTGCTTTGTGAAAGTCCAATTAAGCGTCTTGATCTATCTCTATAGATCTTGATGCCCAATATGTAAGCAGCTTCTGTGAGGTCTTTCATAGAAAACTTTTATTCAAGTATCCCTTTATGCTATCCAAAAATTCTAGATCATTTCAAATCAACAATATGTCATCCACATATAATATTAGAAATGCTACAGAGCTCCCACTCACTTTCTTGCAAATACATGCTTCTCCAGAAGTCTGTATAAAACCATATGCTTTGATCACACTATCAAAATGTTTATTCCAACTCCGAGAGGCTTGCACCAGTCCATAAATGGATCGCTGGAGCTTGCACACTTTGTCAGCAGCATTTGGATTGACAAACCCTTCTGGTTGCATCATATATAACTCTTCTTCCAGAAATCCATTCAGGAATGCAGTTTTGACATCCATTTGCCAAATTTCATAATCATAAAATTCGGCAATTGCTAACATGATTCAGACAGACTTAAGCATCGCTACGGGTGAGAAAGTCTCATCGTTGTCAACTCCTTGAACTTGTTGAAAACCTTTTGCAACAAGTCGAGCTTTGTAGACAGTAACATTACTGTCAGCGTCGGTTAGGGCTGGAATTCGAGCCGAGTCGAGCCAGCTCGGCTTGACTCGCTAGAGCTCGTTTTGTTAACGAGCTAGCTCGACTCGACTCGTTACTATAACGAGCTGAAACCCAAGATTCGCTCGACTCGTATAACTCGCGAGCTGGCTCATTTAGCTTGTTAAGCTCGTTAAAGATATAAACACAAAGCCCTCAAATATGATAAAAATGATTATGTATATATATTAAACATATATATCACTAAACAATTGTAATTTCCTTGTAACGCATGAGTCTCCTAGGAGGCCAGGCCTTCAACGGTCGGGCCTTGGGTTGTGCGCCTGGGACGTAGGTTGTTTAGTGGCTGATCTTTCTTTGTATTGGGAGTGGCTGATCTATTGTATCGAGCCTAACGAGTTACACGAGTACTCGTGAGATTGGCTCGTTTAACTTGGTCTATAAACGATCTTAAACTAAAGCTCAGCTCAACTCGTTATACTTCGAGTTCGAGTTGATTCGAGCCGAGTCATGAGCTACTTGTTTAGCTTGCGAGCTTCGAGCTTTTTTCCAGCCCTAGCGTCGGTCTTCTTCTTGAAGATCCATTTATTTTCTATGGCTTGCCGATCATCGGGCATATCCACCAAATTCCACACTTTGTGCTCATACATGGATCCCATCTCAGATTTCATGGCCTCAAGCCATTTTGCGGAATCTGGGCTCATCATCGCTTCCTCATAGTTCGTAGGTTCACCATCGTCTAGGAACATGACTTCCAGAAAAGGATTACTGTACCACTCCGGTGCGGACCGTACTCTGGAAGACCTATGAGGTTCTGTAGTAACTTGATCTGAAGTTTCATGATCATCATCATTAGCTTCCTCACTAATTGGTGTAGGAATCACTGGAACTGATTTCTGTGAACTACTTTCCAATTCGGGAGAAGGTACAACTACCTCATCAAGTTCTACTTTCCTCCCACTCACTTCTTTCGAGAGAAACTCCTTCTCTAGAAAGGATCCATTCTTAGCAACAGATATTTTGCCTTCAGATCTATGATAGAAGGTGTACCCAACAGTTTCCTTTGGGTATCCTATGAAGACGCATTTCTCCGACTTGGGTTTGAGCTTATTAGGTTGAAGCTTTTTCACATAAGCATCACAGCCCCAAACTTTAAGAAACGACAACTTTGGTTTCTTGCCAAACCACAGTTCATAAGGCGTCGTCTCAATGGATTTTGATGGTGCCCTATTTAAAGTGAATGCAGCCGTCTCTAAAGCATAACCCCAAAACGATAGCGGTAAATCAGTAAGAGACATCATAGATCGCACCATATCTAATAAAGTACGGTTACGACGTTCGGACACACCATTTCGTTGTGATGTTCCAGGTGGCGTAAGTTGTGAACTATTCCACATTGTTTCAAATGAAGATCAAACTGATAACTCAAATATTCACCTCCACAATCAGATCGTAGAAACTTTATTTTCTTGTTATGATGATTTTCCACTTCACTCTGAAATTCTTTGAACTTTTCAAATGTTTCAGACTTATGCTTCATTAAGTAGATATAACCATATCTGCTCAAATCATCAGTGAAGGTAAGAAAATAACGATACCCGTCACGAGCCTCAACACTCATTGGACCGCATACATCGGTCTGTATTATTTCCAATAAGTTAGTAGCTCGTTCCATTGTTCCGGAGAACGGAGTTTTAGTCATCTTCCCATTGATACGTCTCCAACGTATCTATAATTTATGAAGTATTCATGCTATTATATTATCTGTTTTGGATGTTTATGGGCTTTATTATACACTTCTATATTATTTTTGGGACTAACCTATTAACCGGAGGCCCAGCCCAAATTGTTGTTTTCTTGCCTATTTCAGTGTTTCAAAGAAAGGTAATATTAAATGGAGTCCAAATGGAATGAAACCTTCGGGAGAGTTATTTTTGGAACAGAAGCAATCCAGGAGACTTGGAGTAGACATCAAGGAAGCTTCGAGGTGGCCACAAGGCAGGGAGGCGCGCCCTACCCCCCTAGGCGCGCCCCACCCTTGTGAGCCCCTCGTGGCTCCCCTGACCGACTTCTTTCGCCTATATATATCCATATACCCTAAAAACATCGAGGAACACAATAGATCAGGAGTTCCACCGCCATAAGCCTCTGTAGCCACCAAAAACCAATCGGGACCTTGTTTCGGCACCCTGCCGGAGGGGGGATCCCTCACCGGTGGCCATCTTCATCATCCCGGCGCTCTCCATGACGAGGAGGGATTATTTAACCCTTGGGGTTGAGGGTATGTACCAGTAGCTATGTGTTTGATCTCTCTCTCACTCTCTCTCTCTCTCTCTCGTGTGCTTGATTCGGCACGATCTTGATGTATCGCGAGCTTTGCTATTATTGTTGGATCTTATGATGTTTCTCCCCCTCTACTCTCTTGTAATGGATCGAGTTTTCCCTTTGAAGTTATCTTATTGGATTGAGTCTTTAAGGATTTGAGAACACTTGATGTATGTCTTGCGTGGGATGCCCGTTGTGACAATGGGGTATTCTATTTATTCACTTGATGTATGTTTTGGTGATCAACTTGCGGGTTCTGTGACCTTGGGAATCTATGCATAGGGGTTGGCACATGTTTTCGTCTTGACTCTCTGATAGAAACTTTGGGACACTCTTTGAAGTACTTTGTGCTGGTTGAATAGATGAATCTGAGACTGTGTGATGCATATCGTATAATGATGCCCACAGATACTTGAGGTGACATTGGAGTATCTAGGTGACATTAGGGTTTTGGTTGATTTGTGTCTTAAGGTGTTATTCTAGTATGAACTCTATGATAGATTGAACGGAAAGAATAGCTTCGTGTTATTTTACAACGGACTCTTGAATAGATCGATCAGAAAGGATAAATTTGAGGTGATTTCGTACCCTACAATAATCTCTTCGTTTGTCCTCCGCTATTAGTGACTTTGGAGTGACTCTTCGTTGCATGTTGAGGGATAGTTATATGATCCAGTTATGTTATTATTGTTGAGAGAACTTGCACTAGTGAAAGTATGAACCTTAGGCCTTGTTTCCTAGCATTGCAATACCGTTTACGCTCACTTTTATCGCTTGCTACCTTGCTGTTTTTATATTTTCAGATTACAAATACCTATATCTACCATCCATATTGTACTTGTATCACCATCTCTTTGCCGAACTAGTGCACCTATACAATTTACCATTGTATTGGGTGTGTTGGGGACACAAGAGACTCTTTGTTACTTGGTTGCAGGGTTGCTTCAGAGAGACCATCTTCAACCTACGCCTCCCACGGATTGATAAACCTTAGGTCATCCACTTGAGGGAAATTTGCTGCTGTCCTACAAACCTCTGCACTAGGAGGCCCAACAACGTCTATGATACGTCTCCAAAGTATCTATAATTTTTGATTGTTCTTATTATATTACCTGTTTTGGATGTTTATGGGCTTCACTTTACACTTTTATATCATTCTTGGGACTAACCTACTAACCGGAGGCCCAACCCGAATTGCTGTTTTTTTGCCTATTTCAGTGTTTCGAAGAAAAGGAATATCAAACGGAGTCCAAACGGAATGAAACCTTCGGGAGCGATCTTTTTGGAACAAACGTGATACAGGCGACTTGGAGTGGACGTCAAGCAACAGAGGAGGCGGCCACAAGGGTGACTGGCGCGCCCCCTACAGGTGGGCGCGCCCCCACCCTCATGGGCCACTCATGCATCCACTGACCTACTTCTTCCTCCTATATATACCCATGTACACTGAAACCATCGAGGAGCACCACGAAAAACTATTTCCACCGCTGTAACCTTCTGTATCCGCGAGATCCCATCTTGGAGCCTTCATCGACACTCCGCCGGAGGGGGAATCGACCACGGAGGGCCTCTACATCATCTCCAAGGCCCTTCCGATGAGTTGTGAGTATTTTACCACAGACCTTTGGGTCCGTAGTTATTAGATAGATGGCTTCTTCTCTCTCTTTGAATCTCAATACAAAGTTCTCCTCGATCTTCTTGGAGATCTATTTGATTTGTGTGGTGTGTTTGTCGAGATCCGATGAATTGTGGGTTTATGATCAAGTTTATCTATGAGAAATATTTGAATCTCCTCTGAATTCTTTTATGTGTGATTAAGTTATCTTTGCAAGTCTCTTCGAATTATCAGTTTGGTTTGTGTAGGATCGAAGAAGGTGAGAGTGTCTAGAGGGGGGTGATTAGACTACTCGACAAGATAAAAATTCCGTCTTTTGTCAAGGACAGATTTTGGCAGATTTTGCATAACACACAAGTCAAGTAGCATACTACACATGCAATTCTAGAGTATGGGCAACGGAAAGTAAATTGCACAAGTAGTAAAGAGAAGTGGAGAAGATCAAACGCAATTTGGAGACGCGGTGATTTTTCTCGTGGTTCCGATAGGTGGTGCTATCGTACTTCCACGTTGATGGAGACTTCAACCCATGGAGGGTAACGGCTGCGAGAGTCCACGGAGGGCTCCACCCACGAAGGGTCCACGAAGAAGCAACCTTGTCTATTCCATCATGGCCTATGCCCACGGAGGGCTAGCCTTACTCGGGGTAGATCTTCATGAAGTAGGCGATCTCCTTGCCCTTACAAACTTCTTGGTTCAACTCCACATCTCGACGGAGGCTCCCAAGCGACACCTAACCAATCTAGGAGGCACCACCCTCCAAAAGGTAATAGATGGTGTTGATGATGATGAACTCCTTGCTCTTGTGCTTCAAATGATAATCTCCCCAACACTCAACTCTCCTCACTGATTTGGCTGTGGTGGAAGAAAGGATTGAGTGGAAAGCAACTTGGGAAGGCTAGAGATCAAGCTTCATATGGTGGGAGTGGAGCAACTTGATCTCAACACAAGGGTAGGTAGTTCTCTTCTCGAAATGTAAGGTAGGAGTGGTAGTTCTTTCGATGGCTCTCTCCACGAATGAAGAGGGGTGGAGGGTATTTATAGCCTCCACACAAAATCCAACCGCTACACACATTTGACCAATCTCGGTGGGACCGAAGTTGACAACTCGGTGAGACCGAAAGTTCAAATCATGTGAACGTTGGGATTTTCGGTGGGACCGAAAATACAATCTCGGTTAGTCCGATTCGTGTAAAGACAGGAGCTTGCCAATCTCGGTGGGACCGACTTCATCATCTCGGTGACACCGATTTGATGACAGAAGGTTACAAAAGCTTGGCAACTCAAGTTTCGTGAGACCGAGTTCGTAATCGGAAAATCCGAGTTTGCTAGGGTTTGGCTTTATGGCTGAGGTGGTTCATCTCGGTGTGACTGAGTTTGGATTATCGGTGGGACCGAGATTACTTATGAGTGTATATGGCAGTGAAAGTTGCTGATAGTTTAGGAGATGTATCACTAAGCATTTTGAGCAACCAGATCATCATCATAACCTCATCCCCTTTTAATAGTATTGGCTTTCCTATGGACTCAATGTGATCTTGGATCACTAAACCAAAAATGGAGTCTTGAGCTTTTTCCAATGCTTGCCTTAGCATTTTGAGGGGTCCACCTCTTCAGTCCTTTTGCCATGCCAATGTGTTTGAATTTCCTGAAACATACTTGATAAAAGCATTAGTCCAACCACAAAGTATGTTGTCATTAATTACCAAAACCACCCAGGGAGCAAATGTGCTTTCAATCTCCCCTTTTGGTAATTGATGGCAACACACAAAACAAGACATCAAAGCTTCTTGAAAGAAAGACAGAATTATCACAAAGCTTTGACAAACATGTAGTACACAGGCTCCCCTACAAGTGTGCAAGATTTTCATAAATTATGGTTTTGGACTACCACTAGCACACAAGAGAGAAAGGCAAGATGTGCTACATGCAGCTTGGCTATATGCATCGAAAGCAGATGAAAAGAAGTGAGTGATAATGCATATGTGCATGGTGATTTCTTGCAAACAAGTATTCACAAGCAAGTCACCATCATGCACATTCTCGCAAAGTGCATATACTTACCTTGAGGTTCCTTGGCATTGTACCAAGAAATAGACTTGGGAAAACAAGGTTAGATAACACAAGAGTATTTCTTCAACCAACTGCAAGAACATCAAGAGTACCAAGCCAGGGATGACATGTATAAAGAGTGTCTCATATTGAGCACAAGCTTGAATCGACAAACATGTCTCCGAAGCTTAACAGATTTTCAATGAACTCGAGAGATTTTGCTTTCCATAAGATATCAATTGTGAAGGTTCCTCTCCTTTGAGTTGTCTCGGATCAAGGGATTTGATGGAAAGAGCAAAATCAAAAGAATGATGCCAAATGTAATATCCAATGTGGAACACGGCAAAGCTTTGATGTGATTCTCTCCCCCTTAAGGTAAGATTGCTCTTCTTCTCCCCCTAAATCTTCTCTTCTCCCCCTAAGTCTTCTCCCCCTTTGACATCAAGTGCCGAAAAGGACAGCAAACTAGGAAGGTCAGGGAAGATGGAAAGAAGTGGGATCCTTAAGAATCACAACAGGGCAATAAGAAACATGCATAGAAAATCATTGAGTGGAGCTGCAGAAAATGATATCAAGGAAAAATCGGTGACACCGAAATAAGATGGATCGGTGGGTCCGAAAGTCATGGACTTAGGGCAGATCTTTTCGGTCAGACCGAAATTTTTAAGTCGGTGACGCCGAGTTTAATTCCAAGGAAATACAGAAATAATTCAGCTCACTTTGCAAGGAATGTTTCAAAGAATTTGCAATGAATTTGTAAATGATTTTCGAGGAATTGATCAGAGCCAAAAGGATATTCACAAAAACAGAAGAATAGAAATGAAAAAGATTCCTAGATGAAGTTTTTTTTAAGAAAACTCAATGAGAGAACATAAGAGAAAATAGAAAGACTCCAAAACATATGTACTTCATCTAGATAGGGGTCGGCGACAAGGTCACCTATGTTTGAGTATTTTGACTTAGGAGTCAAATGAGAACATTTGATCATAGGTCATACTCATCGTTTAAGCTCACAATGGGGTTGCCATTTTTCGATTAAGCATTTGATGTGATCACATCTTATGAAGCTGCTTGTACTCATGTCTTTGAGAAAAGCTCCTTAAAGATGTGAAGAACATACCTTGGGCTTGTTGTTGCTTTGCTCATGTAGGTGAACTTGATGTAGGTGCTCATTTGAATATGAAGTTAGAGCGCCATTTTCACTTGTGTAGTTCATCTTCCTACATGGGTTAGGCAAGCAAGGAAATACTCAAGGATATCCAAGATGACAAGAGTGAAATACTAGATGTATAAGATGTCAAAAAGGATATGTGGAATTGTGTTCCTTGAACTCAACATCCCAAAGGGCTAGATACTTGGTCAATGACAAGATTACTCAAGATTTGAGTGTGTGGTAATCTTGTGGAATGTAGATCATCCAAGTACCTGCAAGGAGTTAGATGCAATACAAGGGGGCAAATGTGTCCAAGACATATGATCATCATCATAAGAGAAATATCAAGGATTAGACAAGTAGGCTCATGCCTTGCATGCATCAATGGAGTTTTCACTCCAAGTTTGAAGCATCAATGATGTTCAACTCACTCCTTAGCGACAAAACACCTTTTCATCAAGAGGTTTTGTAAAGATATCGCGAGTTGTTTGTCGATCGAACATGCTTAAGATTGATGTCACCCTTGGCAATGTGATCACGCATGAAATGGTGACGAACTTCAATATGTTTCGTTCGAGAGTGTTGCACGGGATTGTGTCCAATCTTAATCGCACTCTCATTGTCACAAAGCAAAGGAACATGTCTCACATGTATCCCATAATCCTTAAGCGTTTGTGTCATCCATAGCAACCGAGCACAACATGAACCAGCAGCAATATATTCTCGCTTGGCGGTGGATAATGATATCAATTTTGTTTCTTGGAGGACCAAGATACAAGTGATCGACCAAGGAATTGACACGTACCCGAAGTTGACTTTCTATCAAACCTGTCACCGGCATAGTCCGAGTCGGAATAGCCAACAAGGTCGAAAGAAGCCCTCTTAGGATACCAAATGCCAAAGTTTGGTGTGTGTATCAAATATCTCACAATTCTTTTAACAGCTTTAAGATGACATTCTTTAGGGGCTGCTTGATATCGGGCACACATGCATACACTCAACATTATGTCAGGACGAGAAGCACAGAGATATAGTAGAGAACCAATCATAGATCGGTAAACCTTTTGATCAACAGGTTCTCCATCTTTTGTCAAGTCATTATGTCCACTTGTAGGCATGGGGGTTCTCATACCTTTGCTTTCTTGCATGTTGAACTTCTTGAAGAGATCCTTGGTGTACTTTGTTTGTGAGACAAAGGTACCCTCCTTAGATTGCTTGATTTGCAACCCAAGAAAGAATTTGAGTTCACTCATCATGGACATCTCGTACTTCTCCGACATGAGCTTTCCAAACTTCTCGCTAAAATGAGGGTGTGATAGCCTGGCTTAGTAGGGATGATAGACTACTCATATCAATAAGGAATTCCTTCTTTTCCGGGATCCCATTCGGACAGAACTCCAAAGTTAAGCGTGCTCGGCTTGGAGTAGTTTCAGATGGGTGACCGATCGAAGTTTGCTCCGGAGTGCGCGAGTGAGGACAAAGTCGCAGAAAAGACTAGTATTGATCTGTGGGGCCATCTAGATCCCGCCAGAGTAACGACCACCGGCGGGTGTGTCCGGGCGTTACAAGTTGGTATCGAGCCGACCCTCGCGATTACACGGATGGTTGCGGACAGGTCGCGGTCATGTTGTTCATGACGTTTGTGACCCGTCGTGGCACACGGCATGGCACATGTACCGGATGGATGCATGACGGTTGTGCCAAGAGGGAACGTTAGGTGGCCTGACGAGGACGTCGGTTCCTCCGAGTGTGGGTGTATGTGATAGCTGGCTTAGTAGGGATGATAGACTACTCATATCAATAAGGAATTCCTTCTTTTCCGGATCCCATTCGACGAAACTCCAAAGTTAAGCGTGCTCACTTGGAGTAGTTTCAGATGGGTGACCGACCGAAGTTGCTCCCAGTGCGCACAGTGAGGACAAAGTCGCAAAAAGACTAGTATTGATCTGTGGGGCCATCTAGATCCCACCAGAGTAACGACCACCGGCGGTGTGTCCGGCGTTCTGAGGTTAGTTGATCCAAAGATAATATCATCAACATATATTTGGCACACAAATAGTTCACCATCAACCCTTTTCGTGAATAGCGTTGAGTCTATTTTTCCAATCTCAAATCCTTTTCAAGAAGAAAGCTAGTCAAGATTTGTACCAAGCTCTAGGAGCTTGTTTAAGACCATAAAGAGCTTTGTGCAACTTGTAAACATGATTAGGCTTTTTAGGATTCACAAATCCGGGAGGTTGTTTCACAAATACTTCCTCCTCAATTTCACCATTTAGGAAAGCACTTTTAATGTCCATTTGATAGAGAGTAATATCATGGTGATTGGCATAAGCAAGAAGAATGCGAATGGACTCAAGTCTAGCAACAGGGGCATAGGTCTCACCATAGTCCATACCTTCGACTTGTGTGTAACCTTGAGCTACGAGATGAGCCTTGTTGCGGATGACTTGTCCATCTTCATCTTGCTTGTTCCGAAACACCCATTTGGTTCCAATGACGTTTTGATCATCCTTGGGCTTCTCTACCAAAGTCCATACCTTGTTCCTCTCGAAGTTGTGTAGCTCTTCGTGCATAGCGTTCACCCAATCCGGGTCTTCAAGTGCTTCTTGTACCTTCATAGGTTCAATACTAGAGATAAATGAGTAATGCTCACAAAAGTTAGCTAAGCGAGTTTTAGAGCGAGTAATTCTCCCGGAGTTGATGTCGTTCATCATTTGTTCCACGGGATGATTTTTCTTGACTCTTGCTCGGACTCGGGATAGCTTTTGTTGTGGTTGTGGCTGAGCTTCCTCATCATCCTCATCTTCCTCTTCTTCTTCATTGTTGTTGGTGTTGTCTTGAGGCGGTGGAGAAGGAGGTTGTGGTGGCTCTTCTTGTTGCACTTCCTCATCTTGGTGAGTTCCACTTGTGGAGGCCTCCATGTTGCCTTGAGGTTCATCTTGCCGTGAGGTAGGGGGCTCCACATATGTAGATGAGGTACTCTCCTTCACTTCCATGGGACGGATCTTTCCAATAGATAAATCTTGGATTGCTTCCGATGGGTCCTTGTCTCCTACATCAATAGGCATTTGCTCTACTTGCGAGCCATTAGATTCATCAAACTTCACATCTACCGTCTCTTCAACCTTTCGGGTGAAATTATTGTAGACACGGTAGGTGTGGGAGTTTGACCCATAACCAAGAAAAAAACCTTCATGAGTTTTAGGAGCAAATTTAGACCGACGATGCTTATCGAGGATATAGCATTTCGAACCAAAGACACGAAAGTATCCCACTTGGGGTTTGTTACCGGTGAGGAGCTCGTATGATGTCTTGCCGAGGAGCTTATGAAGATAAAGCCTGTTGATAGCATGACAAGCTGTCTCGACGGCTTCACCCCAAAAAGTGCTTGGTGTCTTGTATTCATCAAGCATCGTTCTCACCATCTCTATGAGCGTTCGGTTCTTCCTCTCAACAACTCCATTTTGTTGAGGAGTGTACGTAGCCGAGAACTCATGTAGAATCCCTTCCTCATCGAGAAAAGAGTCTACATTGGCGTTCTTGAACTCCATTCCATTGTCACTTTGAACTTTCTTGATCTTCACCTCAAATTGATTTTGGGCCTTTCTGGCAAAGATTTTGAAGATTCTCTGAACCTGCGATTTGTCATCAAGGAAAAATACCCACGTAAATCTGGAATAATCATCAACTATAACTAGACCAAAGGAGTTACCACCAAGGCTTTTGTAAGCATTGGGACCAAGAGATCCATATGAAGAAGCTCAAGCGGTCTCCTTGTGGTCATGATGTTCTTCACGGATGACTTCCACCTACTTGTTTTCCTGCTCGACAAGCACTACAAAGTCTATCTTTGTCAAAGAGAACATCTTTAACACCAAGAATATGATCACCTTTGATTAGCTTGTCTAGGTTACGATACCAACATGTCCAAGCCTTCTATGCCATAACCAACCTTTAGCGGATTTAGCAATGAAGCAAGTTCTAGGTTGAGCTTTCTTAGTGAAGTCAACAATATATAGATCACCTCTCGAATACGGTAAATACCATGTTATGATTGTCACGACGAAAGACTTGGCAATCTACTTGATGAATAGCACATTGAATCCAAAGTCAGCTAATCTAGACACGGAAAGTAAATTGTATCCAAGTGATTCTACAAGCATGACATTTTGAATAGAGCTATCATGAGATATGGCCACCTTACCAAGGCCAAGTACCTTACCCTTGGAGTTGTCTCCAAAAGTTACATACTTGCGTGGACCATCGTTCTTTGCAAGCTCTCAAAACATGTCTTCGCCTCCGTCATGTGATCGGTGCATCCACTATCAAGAATCCACTCTTTTCCACGGATATGTAGTCTCTCAGTTAGCCATAAGATTGAGACTCTTCATGATCTTGTCTAGCTCGGTGTCCGAATCGGAGTAATCATCATCATGCTCATACTCATCATCATATTGACCCATAGATAGTTCATCATCAACACCTAGGTCAATTTGACAGCAACTTGCATTAGTTTTGTCAATGTGACAATAATCATCGGAATGCAATACAAGAGCATTTCTAATTAGAACATTGATAAGACCGGGATCACCCTTCTTTTTCATAAGATCACGAAGCTCAAAGAAGCATTTATCAAAGTTGGGATCATTGGGGCGCATCATATCAAATTCAATAGTCTTGTATAGAATTTCATCAAGACCTCTCAAAGAGTAGTCCGGATAAAGTTCTTCCAAGAACTTCCACATAGCATAGGCGCACTCAAAGTTTGTAACGAGCTTAAGCAAGTTATCGGGTAACCCTCTAATGATAAGATTTACAGTCCTAAGGTTACGAAGCAAATCAAGCTCTTCATCCATGGTAGGGTGCAAGGGGTCAAATGGAGGCACATATGGGGTTTCAACATATTTGCGCAAGTTGTATGTCTTAAAGATAACAAGCATTTCAATCCTCCACGAGTTATAGGACACTCCATTAAGAATAGGCACTCTATGACTAACACTCCCAAACGTAGACACGTCCATCTTCCTCCAATGGTGTGTAAACCAAAGCAATGGAGACCAAAGCTCTGATACCAATTGTAGGATCGAAGAAGGTGAGAGTGTCTAGAGGGGGGTGATTAGACTACTCGACAAGATAAAAATTCCGTCTTTTGTCAAGGACAGATTTTGGCAGATTTTGCATAACACACAAGTCAAGTAGCATACTACACATGCAATTCTAGAGTATGGGCAGCGGAAAGTAAATTGCACAAGTAGTAAAGAGAAGTGGAGAAGATCAAACGCAATTTGGAGACGCGGTGATTTTTCTCGTGGTTCCGATAGGTGGTGCTATCGTACTTCCACGTTGATGGAGACTTCAACCCACGGAGGGTAACAGTTGCGAGAGTCCACGGAGGGCTCCACCCACGAAGGGTCCACGAAGAAGCAACCTTGTCTATTCCATCATGGCCTACGCCCACGGAGGGCTAGCCTTACTCGGGTAGATCTTCATGAAGTAGGCGATCTCCTTGCCCTTACAAACTTCTTGGTTCAACTCCACATCTCGACGGAGGCTCCCAAGCGACACCTAACCAATCTAGGAGGCACCACCCTCCAAAAGGTAATAGATGGTGTTGATGATGATGAACTCCTTGCTCTTGTGCTTCAAATGATAATCTCCCAACACTCAACTCTCCTCACTGATTTGGCTGTGGTGGAAGAAAGGATTGAGTGGAAAGCAACTTGGGAAGGCTAGAGATCAAGCTTCATATGGTGGGAGTGGAGCAACTTGATCTCAACACAAGGGTAGGTAGTTCTCTTCTCAGAAATGTAAGGTAGGAGTGGTAGTTCTTTCTGATGGCTCTCTCCACGAATGAAGAGGGGGTGGAGGGGTATTTATAGCCTCCACACAAAATCCAACCGTTACACACATTTGACCAATCTCGGTGGGACCGAAGTTGACAACTCGGTGAGACCGAAAGTTCAAATCATGTGAACGTTGGGATTTTCGGTGGGACCGAAAATACAATCTCGGTTAGTCCGATTCGTGTAAAGACAGGAGCTTGCCAATCTCGGTGGGACCGACTTCATCATCTCGGTGACACCGATTTGATGACAGAAGGTTACAAAAGCTTGGCAACTCAAGTTTCGGTGAGACCGAGTTCAGAATCGGAAAATCCGAGTTTGCTAGGGTTTGGCTTTATGGCTGAGGTGGTTCATCTCGGTGTGACTGAGTTTGGATTATCGGTGGGACCGAGATTACTTATGAGTGTATATGGCAGTGAAAGTTGCTGATAGTTTAGGAGATGTATCACTAAGCATTTTGAGCAACCAGATCATCATCATAACCTCATCCCCTTTTAATAGTATTGGCTTTCCTATGGACTCAATGTGATCTTGGATCACTAAACCAAAAATGGAGTCTTGAGCTTTTGCCAATGCTTGCCTTAGCATTTTGAGGGTCCACCTCTTGATCCTTTTGCCATGCCAATGTGTTTGAATTTCCTGAAACATACTTGATAAAAGCATTAGTCCAACCACAAAGTATGTTGTCATTAATTACCAAAACCACCCAGGGAGCAAATGTGCTTTCAGTTTGGCCTACTAGTTTGATCTTTCTTGCAATGGGAGAAGTACTTAACTTTGGGTTCAATCTTGCAGTGTCCTTTCCCAGTGACAGCAGGGGCAGCAAGGCACGTATTGTATTATTGCCATCGAGGATAATAATATGGGGTTTATATCATATTGCATGAGTTTATCCCTCTACATCATGTCATCTTTCTTAATGCATTACTCTGTTCTTTATGAACTTAATACTCTAGATGCATGCTGGATAGCGGTCGATGTGTGGAGTAATAGTAGTAGATGTAGGCACGAGTCAGTCTACTTGTCACGGACGTGATGCCTATATACATGATCATGCCTAGATAATCTCATAATTATTCGCTTTTCTATCAATTGCTCGACATTAATTTGTTCATCCACCGTAACACTTATGCTATCTTGAGAGAAGCCACTAGTGAAAGCTATGGACCCCGGGTCTATCTTTTATCATATAAGCTTTCAATCTACTTTTATTTGCATCTTTACTTTTCCAATCTATATCATAAAAATAGCAAAAATATTTTTCTTATCATATTATCTCTATCAGATCTCACTTTCGCAAGTGGCCGTGAAGGGATTGACAACCCCTTTATTGCGTTGGTTGCGAGGTTCTTGTTTTTTTGTGTAGGTGCGTGGGACTTCTGAGGAGCCTCCTACTGGATTGATACCTTGGTTCTCAAAAACTGAGGGAAATACTTACGCTACTATTGCTGCATCACCCTTTCCTCTTCAAGGAAAACCAATGCAAGCTCAAGACGTAGCAAGAAGGAGTTCTGGCGCCGTTGCCGGGGAAGTCTCCGCTCAAGTCGAGACATACCAAGTACCCATTACAAACTAATCTCCCTCACATTACATTATTTGCCATTTGCCTCTTGTTTTCCTCTCCCCCACTTCACCCTTACCGTTTTATTCGCCCTCTCTTTCCCAACCTCCTCTCTCTTTCGCTTGCCTTTTCGTTTGCTTGTGTGTTGGATTGCTAGTCGCGATGGCGCAAGATAATACCAAATTTTGTGACTTTTCCAATACCAATAATAATGATTTCCTTAGTACTCCAATTGATCCTATTAATGATGTTGAGTCTTGTGAAATCAATGTTGTTTTGCTGAATCTTGTTATGAAAGATCAATTCTCCGGTCTTCCTAGTGAAGATACCGCTACCCATCTAAAAAACTTTGTTGATTTTTGTGAGATGCAAAAGAAGAAAGATACGGATAATGATATTGTTAAATTGAAGTTATTTCCGTTTTCACTTAGAGATCGTGCTAAAGTTTGTTTTTCGTCTTTGCCTAAGAATAGTATTGATTCATGGAATAAGTGCAAAGATGCTTTTATCTCTAAGTATTTTCCTCCCACTAAGATCATCTCTCTTAGTAACGATATTATGAATTTAAACAACTTGATCATGAGCATGTTTCCTAATCTTGGGAAAGAATGAAATTAACGATTCGCAATTGCCCTACTCATGGTTTGAATTTATGGATGATCATACAAAAATTTTATGCCGGATTGAATTTTGCTTCTAGAAATCTTTTAGATTCGGCCGCGGGAGGCACTTTTATGGAAATCACCTTAGGAGAAGCTATTAAACTCCTTGATAATATTATGACTTCTTATTCTCAATGGCACACCGAAAGATCTACTAGTAAAAAGTGCATGCTATAGAAGAAATTAATGCTTTGAGTGGAAAGATGGATGAACTTATGAAATTGTTTGCAACTAAGAGTGCTCCTATTGATCCCAATGATATGCCTTTGTCTACTTTGACTAAGAATAATAATGAATCTTTGGATGTGAACTTTGTTGGTAGGAATAATTTTGGTAACAATGCTTATAGAGGAAACTTTAATCCTAGTCCGTTCCCTAGTAATTCCTCTAACAATATGGAAATTCCTACAATAATTCTTATGGAAATTTTAATAAGATGCCCTCTGATTTTGAGAATAGTGTTAAAGAATTTATGATCTCTCAAAAGAATTTTAATGCTTTGCTTGAAGAAAAATTGCTTAAAGTTGATGATTTGGCTAGGACCGTTGATAGACTTTCGCTTGATGTTGATTCTTTGAAAATTAGATATACTCCTCCTAAGCATGATATCAATGAGTCTCTCAAAGCTATGAGAATTTCCATTGATGAGTGCAAAGAAAGAACTGCTAGATTGCGTGTTCTTCTAGTTTCCATGAAAATAATGATGAAGATCTAAAAGTTATTGATGTGTCCCCTATTAAATCTTTGTTTTGCAATATGAATCTTAATAATGATGGACTAGAGATGAGTCAACTTTAGTTAAAAGGCGTCCCAATGATTCAGAGTTTTTAGATCTTGACGCTAAATTTGCTAAAAGTGGGATTGGAGAGGTCAAGACTTTAAATAGCATTGAACCCACTATCTTGGATTTCAAGGAATTTAATTATGATAATTGTTCTTTAGTAGATTGTATTTCCTTGTTGCAATCCGTGTTGAATTCTCCTCATGCTTATAGTCAAAATAAAGCTTTTACCAAACATATTGTTGATGCCTTGATGCAATGTTATGAGGAAAAACTTAATTTGGAAGTTTCTATACCTAGAGAACTTTGTGATGAGTGGGAACCTACTATAAAGATTAAAATTAAAGATCATGAGTGTTATGCTTTGTGTGATTTGGGTGCTAGTGTTTCCACGATTCCGAAAACTTTATGTGACATTCTAGGTTTCCATGATCTTGATGATTGCTCTTTAAATTTGCACCTTGCGGATTCCACCATTAAGAAACCTATGGGAAGGATCAATGATGTTCTTATTTTTGCAAATAGGAATTATGTGCCCGTAGATTTTATCATTCTTGACATAGATTGCAATCTTTCATGTCCTATTATTCTTGGTAGACCTTTCCTTAGAACGATTGGTGCGATTATTGATATGAAGGAAGGGAATATTAGATTCCAATTTCCATTAAGGAAAGGCATGGAACACTTTCCAAGAAATAAAGTCAAATTACCTTATGAATCCATCATGCGAGCTACTTATGAATTGAGTGCCAAAGATGGCACTACTTAGATCTATCCTCGCTTTTATGCCTAGCTTGGGGCGTTAAACAACAACGCTAGTTGGGAGGCAACCCAATTTTATTTTTTATTTTTTATTTTTGCTTCTGTTTAGTAATATATATTTCATCTAGCTTCTGTTTAGATGTATTTTCATGTTTTAATTAGTGTCTGTTCCAAGTAGAACCTATAGGATAACCTATGGTGATAGTTAATTTGATTCTACTGAAAAACAGAAACTTTGCACGCATGAAAATAATTTTAGTAACTCACAGGAACCTGAGTTTGCGTTGATTGTTTTTGCTGTAGATCAATAGACAAATTTCCCAGAACTTCCTATTTTGGTAGTATTTTTAGAGTTCCAGAAGTATTCGAGAGTTACAGATTGCTACAGGCTGTTCTGTTTTTGACAGATTCTGTTTTTCGTGTGTTGTTTGCTTATTTTGATGCATCTATGGCTAGTATGTAGGGGTATGAACCATAGAGAAGTTGTAATACAGTAGGTTTAACACCAATAGAAATAAAGAATGATTTCATTACAGTACCTTATGTGGTGGTTTTTTTCTTGCACTAACGGAGCTTATGAGATTTCCTGTTGAGTTTTGTGTTGTGAAGTTTTCAAGTTTTGGGTAAAGATTTGATGGACTATGGAATAAGGAGTGGCAAGAGACTAAGCTTGGGGATGACCATGGCACCCCAAGATATTCAAGGATAACCAAAAGCCTAAGCTTGGGGATGCCCCATAAGGCATCCCCTCTTTCGTCTTCGTCTATCGGTAAGTTTACTTGGAGCTATATTTTTATTCGCCACATGATATGTGTTTTGCTTGGAGCGTCTTGTATGATATTAGTATTTGCTTTTTAGATTACCACAATCATCCTTGATGTACACACCTTTTGGGAGAAACCCACTTGATTGGAATTTATTAGAATACTCTATGTGCTTCACTTATATCTTTTGAGCTAGATAGTTTTGCTCTAGTGCTTCACTTATATCTTTTAGAGCACGGCGGTGGCTTGATTTTGTAGAAATTGTTGATCTCTGATGCTTAACTTATATTATTTTGAGTGTCTTGTAGAACAGCATGGTATTTGCTATGGTTATAAAATTGGTCCTAGAATGATGGGCATCCAAGTTGGGTATAATAAAAACTATCATAGGAAGTGAATTGGATGTTGTGATCAATTTGATACTTGATAATTGTTTTGAGATATGGAGGTATTGATATTAGAGTCATGCTAGTTGGGTGATTATGAATTCAATGAATGCTTGTGTTGAAGTTGGCAAGTCCCGTAGCATGCACGTATGGTAAAAGTTGTGTAACAAATTTGAAACATGAGGTGTTCTTAGATTGTGCATCCTTATGAGTGGCGGTAGGGGACGAGCGATGGTCTTTTCCTACCAATCTATCCCCCTAGGAGAATGCGCGTAGTGCTTGGTTTTTGATGACTTGTAGATTTTTGCAATAAGTATATGAGTTCTTTATGACTAATGTTGAGTCCATGGATTATACGCACTCTCACCCTTCCATCATTGCTAGCCTCTTCAGTACCGTACATTGCCCTTTCTCACCTTGAGAGTTGGTTGTAACGCCCCGGATTCGTTGCGCCAGGTGTCTGCCAGTTATTCGTCGTTGTTGCCATGTCATTTGCTTGCGTGTTGCATTTTATCATGTCATCATGTGCATCTCATTTCGCATTCATGTTCGTCTCATGCATCCGAGCCTTTTCCCCGTTGTTCGTTTTCCAATCCGGCACTCCTATGCCCTCCGGGTCCCCTTCTTGACTCTTTTCATGTGCGGGTGTTAAACTTTCTCGGAATGGCCCGAGGTTTGCCAAGCGGCCTTGGTATAGCACCGGTAGACCGCCTGTCAAGTTTCGTGCCATTTGGAGGTCGTTTGATACTCCAACGGTTAACCGGGTAACCGTAAAGCCCTCTTTGAGTTGTAGCCCAACACCCCTTCCAAAGTGGCCCAAAACCCACCAAACACCCCTCCATGCTCTCGGTCGTTCGATCACGATCGCGTGGCCAAAAACCGCTCCTCATTTGGACTCTCCTAGCTCCCTCTACCTATAAATTAGCCCCCTCCCCCGAAATCTCGGGCAAACCCTAGATCAAACTCCACCCGCCGCCGCCGGACACGTCCGCCGCCGACCCCTCGCCCAATCAGGGAGCGCCACGTGGCCTCTCCGCCGCCAGTGCTCGCGCCCAAAGGGCCAGTGCAGCCCGCCCAGCCAGCCAGCATCGCCCGCACCGCCCTCACCGCCGCCATCCGCCGCCTCCACCATGAGCCGCGCCAGCGCTTCGCCGCCGTCCGCGCCGGCCAGCCGGCAGATACCGCCCAAGCCCTCCTCGTCTGCCGCCGATGCCGTCTGCAGCCGCCGCCCGCCATGCGCGGACGCCCCGAGGCCCAGCGCCTCCTCCGTCCGCCCTCTGCCGCCCGGCGCCTTATGCGCCGCCGCCCGCCAAGATCTCCTCGCCGCCGCCGGCCGGATCCGGCCGGATCCGGTCCGGGGCTACCTCCCCGCGCCTCCCCGGCCACCTCCGGCCCCGTCCCCGAGCCTCCCCGGCGTCTTCCTTGTCCTCTCCGGCAGCTCCTCCGGCGAACCCCGGCGAACCTCGTAATCCGTGCGAACCCTAAGGTTGCCCCGAAATGCCTAAGTCCCAGATTTCTTGCATCATCATGCCATGTTCATCATGTTGTATCTCTGCATCCTTAGCTCCATTTCGTGCGTGTAATATGTCATATTGTTCGTCTTGACGAGTACTTCATTTCATTCCATTGCTTCATTTTCATTTGAGCTCATCTTGATGCCCGAAATGCTGTTGGAAGAGTGCATGTTGATGTTAACTTGCTGAAACTGTTATAACTTGCTCATTTATCATTTTGCCATGATTGATGTGTGCAATCTATGAGGTTGATGTCTACATGTGTTTTGATATATGATATGCCATATTTCCAGGGGTGCCAACCATGTATTTTTGTGAGTTGTGTGCTGAGTGCATCGAGCTTGTTAAGTAGGGTAGTTGATGTTGCTGTTTTCCTAACAGATTCTGTTATATTTTGTTGCTATGTAAACATGCCTCTACAAGTCATTGTGTGCATAATATGGAGATGTCCTATAAACATGTTTTGATCTACATGTCTTGCTCTATCCATTCATGCCCTTGGTTGCAATTATAGCCTGCTGGAACATGTTGTTATCTTGCTCTAAAGTTTGCTAAATGATGTTGCTGTCAACCTGTTAACATGAAGTTCAATGTTTCCATGATTGTTTCCTAGTGATCCATGCACCCTATGAACTTGATCTTGCCATGCCTAGCTTCATAAACATGTCTTCTTACTGTTTGTTGCCTTGCCATGCCATGTAGTGCTCTGTGGTGAGTGGTTCAAGCTCACCAACATGCCTACTTATTATTGTTCCTGCCATGGTTGAATCTGTAATATAACTTGCCATGTTTACATGGGTGCCATCATATTTTTTGTGCCCTTTTGGCTCATGATCAGTAAGGGTCTTTTGATCTATGCTATTAGTAGATTCATGCCATGCCTTTGTTTGCCATGATAAGTTCCTGTAACATGTTGTTTGCTTGCTCTAAACATTGCAACCTGATGTTATTTCTGCTAAAATCTGAAACTGTTATTATTTGCAATCTTACCATGTCATTTTGAGCATGATCTAGTGATTTCTGGAGATAGCTCAGTTTCATGTTTTGTTGTGCTTTACCTGTACTTCATGCCCATGCCTTTTGTTATCATGTTGTGGTACTGTAGCATGTTGTTTTGATGCTTGTAAGATGCCTAGTTGTTGTTATGGACAGATTGTTGTTATGACTTGTATAGTGTGCATGTGTTGAACCGTTGCTCCGTTTTGAGTGTGCTCTTTATGAAACTTGCTTGATTTTGTATGTAGTTTCATATTACCATGTTGCATCCTTGTTTTGAGGTGTTTGCTTGATGTTTGTATGCATTTTGCATCGATGCCATGCTTAACTTGTTTTGCTCATATCTTCTAGGTCGTAGCTCCGAATCTAATGAACTTTATATGTAACTTGACTAGAATTTCGTGTAGTTCATCGTGGTGCATCTTAACTTGCTGTTTAACAAATTGAACATAAGGTTTATTCAGTTCTGGACCAATTTCGAAATATGCATATGAGGACTTACCGGATTTGTTATATGTTGTTCCAGGCCTCATTTAAACTTGCCTTGATGTGTTGTTCTTGTTTGCATCATCTCTTGCCATGAGTAGCCTCATCTAGAATTGTCATGCATCATGCTTGTTGTGCATCATGCCTTGTTCATGTGTGGTGTGTTTACCTATGTTGTGTGCTTCTTCTTGTTAGTTCCTATTTCGTTGCGATCGTGAGGATTCGTTCGTCTACGATTGGTTCGGCTTCATCCGTTCATCTTCTTCATGGACTCGTTCTTCTTCCTAGCGGGATTTCAGGCAAGATGACACGCTACCCTGGATCTCACTACTATCATTGCTATGCTAGTTGCTTCGTTCTATCGCTATGCTGTGCTACCTATTACCTGTTTATCAAGCCATCCCAAATCGCCATGAACCTCTAACCTTTGACACCATTCCTAGCAAACCGTTGTTTGGCCATGTTACCGCTTTTGCTCAGCCCCTCTTATAGCGTTGCTAGTTGCAGGTGAAGTTGAAGATTGCTCCATGGCGGACAGGGTTTTTGGTTGGGATATCACAATATCTCTTATATTATTAATGCATCTATATACTTGGTAAAGGGTGGAAGGCTCGGCCTTATGCCTGGTGTTTCGTGTCGGTGTACTAAAGTAGGGGTACCTTAGTACCCCAAACTTGTCTGCAGTGATCGGTCGAACACCCAGCGGCAAGGCTTGCGGATGCCCGCCAAGACCCTCCATCACACCTACTACTGCCATTCAAGAACAAAGTATTAACCAAAGAGAATAAAGGCTCCGGCAAGAGGAGCTTGCCGGGAAGGCTAACCAAGGCTTCACGGAAGACTTGCATGGCGCCAGCGCCCGGCAAGACCTGACGGCCGGCAAGCTTGCCGGCACGACAAGAAAAGGGCCGCGGCAAGGCTGCCACCCAAACTCCAGCGCATCCGGCGACGTGTCAACACAAGGCCATCCCATGGGCACGTGGTGCGGCATTACGCAGCCATACGGGGCGAGGTGGCAAACGGAGCTGACAGAGACGCCATCGTGGCAACCGGTGGCTCACCTAACAGTCACTCCTTCGCACTGTTGGGGTGACCGGACGGGCATTTAATGCCCTTGTCCCCTGCCGTCAGAGTTAGGTAGGGGTCACTATTGGTCACTGTTGTACCAACCCGCGATTTTACCTTTCTACCCCCTCTTCCTACGCTGCCACCTGTGGATGCCCCCTTCAGAGTATAAAAGGGAGGCCCATGCGCAAGTAGAAGGGGTTCGGTCCATTCGACACCCACAACACCACCATACGCTCGCATGCTCGAGCGAGATCAAATAACAAACACAAAGTAGCAGTAGGGGTTTTATCTCCCCGGAGAGCCCCGAAGCTGGGTAAAAATCGCCCGTCTCCCCCGCGCGCTCGACCTCGATCTGCTCTGCGCCCGACCTCCGCTCCCTTGCCGGACTAGAAGGGGCCCCAAGTGCCCCATAGGTGCTCGAGGCCACAGAGAGACGCCCCGACATCTTTGGCACGCCAGGTAGGGGGGCGTCGAGGTCGTGAGCATCTGATCCGGTCTCCGCACGCGCAGCATCAACATCTTCGTCAACATGCCACCGAAGAAGAAGCCTTCGGAGGTGGCCGCTCCGTCTACATCAATTCCACCACCACCGCCGGAGCAAACAGGCGGTGGAGTGGACGCCAATGCCGAGGAGCGGCGCCGGTGGGACTCACGTCATCACCAGATCCAAAAACAAGGCCCCGCAAGCGTCGGCGACGGTGCAGACACCGCACCCTTCCCAGGAGGTGCAAGGTCGACAACGCCCCGGTGCTCCTAGCACCATGCTCGCGTTGGAACAAGGCCAAGCTGTTGGGTCGCGGGACGCTCGAGGTCAGCATGCACGCCCCCATGCTGGCGCGAGCGAGGTACGGTCGCCCGGACGGGGTGTTGCACCTCCCAATCCGATTGGGAGTCCAAGCACATCCCGTTCCTCGCGCCGCTCGTCGCCACCGCCACCCAAGACAGCCGAGGAAGCGCTGGCCCGAGCCCAGCTGCTTCTAGACTACCCTCCGGCGCCGCACAAGATCGACGACTGGAGGATGACCATTTACAGCCTCATCGGCTTCGCCAACGGCGACAAGCCCCGACGACCAAGCGCGTCGAGGCCCCGGCAAGACGCCCAGGCGCACGCCGACGCCGACAAGACCGCTGGGGGTGCCACCTCCTTGCGCTCCCAGCCCCGAGGGCCAAGATCGCCAGTTCGCCGGGCCAACCCCGACGCCGACTCCACTGCGTCGTCGGACCCGCGAACTCGCCGTGATCAGCGCCACGTTCTCCAAGAACGACAACACGAGGACGCACGCACTCGCATCGAGTGCAGGAGGGAAACGCGACGTCAACCTGACCAGCGTGCTGGGCCCACTGTCGACGTGCATGCACTAGGGGAGCTAGGCGACTTGCCGTACTCGGCAGGTTGCCCTGCGTTCACTCGTGAGCTGCGGCAAGTCCAGTGGCCCAAAACAAAGAACTTCAAGCCAGACGTGCCCGAGAAGTATGATGGCAGGATACATCCGTCGGAGTTCCTCAGCATCTACACCATCGCGGTGCAGGCTGCCGGAGGGCGCGACGAGAAGATCCTCGCCAACTACTTCCCGCTGGTATTCAAGCCCAACGTCAGATCTTGGCTCATGCACTTGCCGGACGGCGCCATCTCTTCATGGGCGGACCTGTGTCACCAGTTTGTCGGCGCCTTCATAGGCGGCCACAAACCCCATGGCCAGGAAAGCGACCTGCATTTGCTCGTCCAGAAGGAAGGGGAGCCCCTGCGCAAGTACATACAGAGATTCAGCCAAGTGCAGCGCAACATCCCAGACGTCCACCCAGCCGCGGTTATCAGCGTGTTCTACCAGAACGTGCGCAACCGCAGGATGAGGGAGGAGATGGCGATGAGCAAGATCAGAGATGTCAGCGAGCTCTATGCTCTGGCCGACAAGTGTGCACGGGCTGAGGAAGGGAGGAAGATTCCCGGAGAGATTGCTGGAGCAGAAGGGTCTAACAGTGAGGATACCGCCCCGGCAAGGAAGAATCGGAGGCGGAACAACAGGAAGAGAAAGGCTAAGGATGTGCTAGCTATCGAGCATTCCGGCAACGGAGGCGCCTCTGACAAGGCCAAAGCCGATGACTTCAGCGAGGCCGTGGTAGCCGCCGACAAGCAGGATGGCTCCGGCAAGCGGTATTGCAAGATCCACCGTACCAAGGTCCATGATCTCCAGACCTGCAAGAAAGTGGAGCAGATGGCGGAGCTGCAGAAAGCTGAGTACGAGTGCCGCGACAAGGAGAGGGCCCAGGGAGGCGGCGGAGGATCCGGCAAGAAACTTCCCGCCCGGGGAGGGCACCGCGGCAAAGCCAAGCCGCGGCAAGGAGATAGGCCTCCCCGGGGACGTGACAAGGATGAAGATGAAGATGAGGAGGATGAAATGGAAGAAGATGAGGCTGAAGACCAAGAGTTTCAGAAGGCAACAGAGGTGCTATGCATCGACGGCGGCGCCTCCCTGCATGCCTCGCACCGCCAACTCAAGCAGTGGGTGCGAGAGGTAAATGCTGCGGAGCCGTCCGTCGAGTCGCGCAGGCCCCTGAAGTGGTCCAGCACGCCCATCGTCTTCGATGTTGAGGATCATCCCGATCGCGTCACCGCGGTCGGGTGCTTGCCCATGTTGGTCTCACCAACAATCCGCAACCTCAAGGTCACGAAGATGTTGGTTGACGGCGGGGCCGGCCTGAACCTGATTTCCTCCGCAGTGCTCAAGAAACTCCAAATCCCCGACAGCGAGCTCGAGGAAACGGGTACATTCCAAGGGATAAATCCGGGAAGGAGCATGCCAAAGGGGAAGATCACACTGCCAGTGACGTTTGGCAGCGAACTGAACTTCAGGACAGAGAAAGTCACATTCGACATTGCCGATATCCGTTGCCTACAATGGGATACTAGGCCGTCTGCGCCGCCAAGTTCATGGCAGCCTCTCACTACGCCTGGCGTGCTTAAGATGCCTGGTCCGATAAGTGTCATTTCTGTCCAAGGAGACAAGAAGGATGCGCTTATCTGCACCGACAAGATCTACTGGAAGCAGCAGCCGTGGCGAAGCATAAACCACTTGCCGCCAAGCTCCCGGGGAAGAAGAAATCAAGTCCGCGAAGCAGCTCTGGTGTCCACTCCGCAGCGCACCTCCCGGGCGCTTCTTGCCGTCGTCGAGGACGCGCCATCGAGCTCTGCCGGCAAATCCAAGAAATCAAAGGCAGATCTACCAAAATCTAAGCCCGGCAAGGACAGCTCTGGTGCCCCCTCCGGCAAGCGCACCTCTCCGGAGTGCCGCGCTGCCGTCGAAGACGTGCCATCGAGCTCCGCCGGCCAGTAAAGGCGAAGAAAACAACCAGTTCCGAACTTTTGAGTTGCATTCCCTGAAAATCCGTACCTTGTATGAAGAATCTGCGTGCAAAGGGACCGAATCGTGGCTAAGTTGCGCCCTTGATCTGTTTCGAGTCCGCTCAACAATAAAAGCGCGCTGCAGCTAGCCCGACGAGTTCCTCCTGCCAGGGACAACACCGCCAGCGGGCTGCTGACGTCCCGCACCCGGCGAGTGTGTTCGCACCGGCGGTTTCCCTGAAGGCGCGAGGGTGAAAACATAAAAGGAAGGAAGACAAGGGAGGAGTACGGCCTCGCCGGATCATAGAAGACGGAAAAGCTAAGTCACTCTTGAGTACAGAGCCCTTTTTGTCCTAAACTTTTATGTTATATTCCTCGAACGTTCGTGCCTTGTACGTTAAACCTGTCCGCAGAGGAACCAACTCGTGGTTAAGTTGCGTCCTTGCTTTGTTTCCGAGTCCGCTCAACAATACAAGTGCACCGCAATCGGCCGAGAAGGTTTCTTGCCGAAACTCTTTACCGCCAATGGTAAGCAGTGATGTTCCGCACTCAGCCCGATTAATGTTAACGCCGGCAAGTTCCCTATAAGCGTGGGGTAGAAACGCACAAGGGGCGTAATGGGATAGAGGAAGTAACGTGGCAATCTTTGCCGTGGGGCGTCCTTTGTATGAGAAACTTGTCTTGCAGAGGAGCCGACTCATGGCTAAGCTGCGCCCTTGATTTGTTTTCGAGTCCGCTCAAACAATGAAAGTCTTGCTGCAGCTAAGCCCGACGAGGTTTCTTGCGGAGGCTACACCGCCAAGAGAGCTGCTGATGTTCCGCTTTCAGCGGCGTGTATGCCCGGCAAGTTCCTAAAAAGCGTGAGTATGAACATACCAAGGACAAAACACAGACATCGCGTTGCCAACGCGGGTTACGTTCTGAAGTAGTTTATTACAGCGCTGTCTAAGTTGTTCTCATGATCGGAATAACAGCGGCAAGGAAAGAGCAAAGGAAAAGGGCGCGAGCTCGGCGTCCCGACAAGCTAGAGTCGCCGGGGCTGCAAGTACCAAGATTCCTCCCGGCAAGTTAGAGTCACCGGGCTGCGGCGCCAGATAAGTTTTCATCCTCATCATGCATCCTCTTATGGGCTGGGAGGCGGAGCAGCGATCCTTGAGCGAGTGTGCCATGTAAAAGAAACTGTGTCGCGGAGGAGCGAGTCGCGGCCAAGTTGCGCCCTTGATTTGTTTCCGAGTCCGCTCAACAACACAAGCGCTGCGCAATCGGCCCGACAAGGTTTCTTGCCGGAAGCAACACCGCCAGCGGGCTGCTGACGTTCCGCACTCAGCACGCTTGTTTGCACCGGCAAGTTCCCTAGAAACGTAGGGTGGAAACATACAAGGCACAGTGTCAAGTAAAGGACGCTATCCGGCAAGCTTTCCCCTCTTTTCACTAAAAAACATCCCATTCCATTACAAGTCCGTAGAGGATGAAAAACATGATAGAGAGGATTACAGATTTTAAATATCGCTAAGGCCCGAAGGCTTACAAATTAAGAAGATAAGATGCCCGTAATCCCTCTCCTGTTTCTCTCTTCAGGAGGTAGGTCAAGGAGGCCCCGGCAAGAGAAGCTTGCCGGGGAGGGCAAAAGGGGCGCCTAGGTGAGCTACGGGCGCCAGAAGACACCAAGAGAACACCCGGGGCGGCCAGGAGCTTGGCGGAGACGGAGGCGTCGGAGGCAGAGCTTGAAGACGGGGCGGCGGGACGTCAGCACGCTGTCGAGGGCTCCTCGCCCTCGTACTCCGACTTGACGGCCTTGCCGCCACCCCTCTTCCTCTTCCGCAGCCTCCCTACGCCAGCCGCCCAAGGAGACGGCCCCGGGGAGTTCAGAAGGCCGGCGACCCGGATGATGGGGTCGCCGGTGGCGCGCGAGGCAGCGTCCGACACCTAGTCGGACCCGCCATCCTCGTCATCGCTGTCGCTCCCCTCCTCATCACTCTCGCTCGAGGAGGGGCCTTCGCTATCGGAGGAGCTGTCCACGCAGCATCTCGCCCAGGTGCCGGAGTCCCCGAAGACCTTGACAGCGAGAAGGTCGCCCTCCATTAACTTAAAATGGAGGGTAAACCCCGCCGTCAAGCTGTGGATGCGGGCGAACGTTTTCCACCCTCGATCGAAGTACATCACGCCGGGGGCTGGGGATACGACACTAACTCGAGTGCCGCTGATCCTGCAGCCCCTCATGCGCAACTCCAACATCTCGGGCGGATCTGGTTCCATCGCGCTCGCAAATGGAGCCGGAAGCCGGAGACGGCGACGAGGTGCTCGGCGCAGTTTGATGAAGAACTCCGACGGGTCGTCTCCGGTATGGACCGCCTCGAGGAGAGCTGCCGGGCGGGGCGAGGTGGCGCACCGCCTCGGCCGCCTCGTCCCCGAACGCCCCGACCACGTCCTCGACCTCGTCCTCGGCCTCGCCCCCTCCCTCTCCCCCTCGTGGCCGGCTCCGCCACCACAAAGGGGATAGGGAGGCGCGCTACTGGGGCGACCCTCGCTGCCACCGTTGAAGGACAGGATTCCCTCCTCCATGGCGAGATGGGAGGAAGAGTAATGGAAGTTGTAAACGAAGGAAGAAGCGGAAGTGCGGGACTATTGTGCTCCCTTCCACCCTTTTTAAAGGGCGAGGTGGGGCTCGGCCGCCCGCTCAGCCAATCAGGGCACAAGGAGGCAGAGGAGGCGGGGCCGACTCGCCATCTTCGCCGTGGCGGCTCGGTCTCCCACCTTCGCCGCCCGACCCCCACGCATGGGAGCAGCGTGGCAAAAGCGGAGCCGAGCGACGGATGAAATGACCTCACCCTGCCCGTGATCACGGGGGTGGACGCCTTAAAAATCGCGCACACCACCCACGTCTCCCACGACGCCGCAATCGACGCGTGCCGTTGCGGGAGAGCGCGGTGGGCATGGAGTCCGGTTGTGCGTGGACCCAGGCCGCGCATGACCGCGCACTGTTTTGGGCCTGGCCCAACAACGCTTGGCACCGTGTATGGCCCAGGCCCGGGGGCTCCTGTCGGTGTACTAAAGTAGGGGTACCTTAGTACCCCGAACTTGTGCACGGGCGGTCGCAGCACCCCGCGGCAAGGCTTGCCAGACGCCCGCCAAGACCCTCCATCCCACCTACTACTGCCATTCAAGAACAAAGTATTAACCAAAGAGAACAAAGGCCCCGGCAAGAGGAGCTTGCCGGGAAGGCTAACCAAGGCTTCACCAGAAGACTTGCCGCGGCGCCCCGCGCGCCCCGGCAAGACATGACGGCCGGCAAGCTTGCTGGCACGACAAGAAAAGGGCTGCGGCAAGGCACCTGCCGCGGCAAGGCTGCCACCCAAACTCCAGCGCATCCGGCGACGTGTCAACACAAGGCCATCCCAAGGGCACGTGGCGCGGCATTACGCAGCCATACGGGGCGAGGTGGCAAATGGAGCTGACAGAGACGCCATCGTGGCAACCGGTGGCTCACCTAACGGTCACTCCTTCGCACTGTTGGGGCGACCGGACGGGCATTTAATGCCCTTGTCCCCTGCCGTCAGAGTTAGGTAGGGGTCACTGTTGGTCACTGTTGTACCAATCCGCGATTTTACCTTTCTACCCCTCTTCCCTCGCCGCCACCGTGGATGCCCCTTGAGTATAAAAGGAGGCCCATGCGCGCGTAGAAGGGTTCGATCCATTCGACACCCACAATACCACCATACGCCGCATGCTCGGCGAGATCAAATAACAAACACAAAGCAGCGGAGGGGTTTTTCTCCCGGAGAGCCCCGGCCGGGTAAAATCGCCCGTATCCCCCGTGCGCTCGACCTCGATCTGCTCTGCGCCCGACCTCCGCTCCCTCGCCGGACTAGAAGGGGCCCCAAGTGCCCCATAGGTGCTCGAGGCCACAGAGAGACGCCCCGACATTTCGTTCCACTCTTGCCGCCCTAATTTCCGTCATACTGGTGTTATGTTCCCGGATTTTGCGTTCCTAACGCGGTTGGGTGATTTATGGGACCCCCCTGACAGTTCGCTTTGAATAAAACTCCTCCAGCAAGGCCCAACATTGGTTTTACCATTTGCCTCACCACCACCTACCTTTCCCTTGGGAGTAATTAACCCAAGGGTCATCTTTATTATAGCCCCCCGGCCAATGCTAGTCTAAGTGTTGGTCCAAACCAGAGCCACTTGCGGTGCCGCCCTAGGCAACTTGGGGTATCGTCGGTTGCCGTCGACGTAGTGTTCATCCGGTCGTGGCTCGAGACGAGATCTGTGCTGCTACTATCGGGATGTCGACCGCGCCGAGGTCTTGCTGGTCTTGTTTTACCATTGTCGAAATGTCTTGTAAACCGGGATTCCGAGACGATCGGTCTTCTGGAGAAGCTCTATTCCTTCGTTGATCGCGAGAGCTTGTCATGGGCTAAGTTGGGACACCCTGCAGGTATAAACTTTCGAGAGCCGTGCCGCGGTTATGTGGCAGATGGGAATTTGTTAATGTCGGTTGTAGATAACTTGACACGATCCGAATTAAAACGCATCAACGGCGTGTGTAGCCGTGATGGTCTCTTCTCGGCGGAGTCCGGGAAGTGAACACGGTTTCTGTGTTATGTTTGACGTAAGTAGGTGTTCAGGATCACCTCTTGATCATTGCTTGCTTCATGACCGTTCCGCTTGTTTCTCTTCTCGCTCTCATTTGCGTATGTTAGCCACCATATCATGCTTAGTTGCTGCTGCAACCTCACCACTTTACCCATTCCTTTCCTATTAAGCTTTGCTAGTCTTGATACCCATGGTAATGGGATTGCTGAGTCCTCGTGGCTCATAGATTACTACAGCAACAGTTGCAGGTACAGGTTATGCGATGATCTTGACGCGAGAGTGATGCTTGCTTGCTTGAGTTATTCTTCTGCTTCTTCTTCGATCAGGGGATAGGTTCCAGGTCGGCAGCCTGGGCTAGCAGGGTGGATATTGTTTGGGTTTCTGTTTATGATTCAACTGTAGTCGGATGTTGTTCTTGTATATGATGTTGTATTCATGTGGCATTGTATGCCTTATGTATGTATCCCCATCTATTATGTAATGTTGATGTAATGATATCCACCTTGCAAAAGCGTTCCAATATGCGGGTCTATCCTTGGTGGGACCTTCGAGTTCCTTTTGGATAGGGTCGCATATTGGGCGTGATATTGGTGCAAACTTCGCCGGTGAATCCAAACCTCGTGATACGATACGCTCTATCACACATAATCCTCCTTATATCTTCCTCAAAACAGCCACCATACCTACCTATTATGGCATTTCCATAGCCATTCCGAGATATATTGCCATGCAACTTTCCACCGTTCCGTTCATCATCATGACACGCATCATCATTGTCATATTGCCTTGCATGATCATGTAGTTGACATCGTATTCGTGGCAAAGCCACCATGCATAAATTTTCATACATGTCACTCTTGATTCATTGCCCATCCCGGTACACCGCCGGAGGCATTCATATAGAGTCATATCTTGTTCTAGTTTTGAGTTGTAATTCATGAGTTGTAAATAAATAGAAGTGTGATGATCATCATTACTAGAGCATTCTCCCTAAATAAAAAAACGAAAGGCCAAAAGGAAAAAAAGAAAGGTCAAAGAAAAAAAAAGAAAAAAAAAGAAGAAAGGCGAAATAAAAAAAGAAAGGCCAAAAAAAGGGGGGACAATTTTACTTTCCTTTTCCACACTTGTGCTTCAAAGTAGCACCTTGTTCTTCATATAGAGAGTCTCAGATGTTGTCACTCTCATATAACTAGTGGGGATTTTTCATTATAGAACTTGGCTTGTATATTCCTACGATGGGCTTCCTCAAAATGCCCTAGGTCTTTGTGAGCAAGCAAGTTGGATGCACATCCACTTAGTTTCTTTTATTGAGATTTCATACATTTATAGCTCTAGTGCATCCGTTGCATGGCAATCCCTACTCCTCATGTTGACATCAATTGATGGGCATCTTCATAGCCCGTTGATTATCCTCGTTAACATGAGACTTTCTCCTTTTTTGTCTTCTCCACACAACCTCCATCATCATATTCTATTCCACCCGTAGTGCTATATCCATGGCTCACGCTCATGTATTGCGTGAAAGTTGAAAAAAGTTTGAGATTACTAAAGTATGAAACAATTGCTTGGCTTGTCATCGGGGGTATGCAAGATCAGAGCATTTTTGTGTGACTAAAATGAAGCATAGCCTAACTATATGATTTTGTAGGGATGAACTTTCTTTAGCCATGTTATTTTGAGAAGACATGATTGCCTTGATTAGTATGCCTGAAGTATTCCTATTTCTTATGTCAATATGAACTTTTATTTTGAATCATTTGGATCTGAACATTCATGCCACAATAAATAAAATTACATTGAGAATTATGCTAGGTAGCATTCCACATCAAAAATTCTGTTTTTATCATTTACCTACTCGAGGACGAGCAAGAATTAAGCTTGGGGATGCTTGATACCTCTCCAACGTATCTATAATTTTTGATTGTTCCATGCTATTATATTACCCGTTTTGGATGTTTATGGGCTTTACTTTACACTTCTATATCATTTTTGGGACTAAACTACTAACCGGAGGCCCAGCCCGAATTGCTGTTTTTTTTTGCCTATTTCAGTGTTTCGAAAAAAAGGAATATCAAACGGAGTCCAAACGGAATGAAACTTTCGGGAGCGATCTTTTTGGAACAAACATGATCCAGGGGACTTGGAGTGGACGTCAAGCAATAGAGGAGGCGGCCAAGACGGTGCCTGGCGCGCCCCTATAGGTGGGCGCGCCCCCCACCCTCGTGGGCCCCTCGAGCGTCCACCGACCTACTTCTCTCTTATATATACCCATGTACCCTGAAACCATCTAGGAGCACCACGTAAAACTAATTCCAAGGCCGTAACCTTCTGTATCCGTGAGATTCCATATTGGAGCCTTCGCCGGCGCTCCGCCGGAGGGGGAATCGACCATGGAGGGCCTCTACATCCTCTCCAAGGCCCTTCCGATGAGTTGTGAGTAGTTTATCATAGACCTTCGGGTCCATAGTTATTAGCTAGATGGCTTCTTCTCTCTCTTTGAATCTCAATACAAAGTTCTCCTCGATCTTCTTGGAGATCTATTCGATGTAACTCCTTTTGTGGTGTGTTTGTCAAGATCCGATGAATTGTGGGTTTCTGATCAAGTTTATCTATGAGAAATATTTGAATCTCCTCTGAATTCTTTTATGTGCGATTAAGTTATCTTTGCAAGTCTCTTTGAATTATCAGTTTTGTTTGGCCTACTAGATTGATCTTTCTTGCAATGGGAGAAGTGCTTAGCTTTGGGTTCAATCTTGCGGTGTCCTTTCCCAGTGACAGTAGGGGCAGCAAGGCACGTATTGTATTGTTGCCATCGAGGATAAAAGGATGGGGTTTATATCATATTGCATGAGTTTATCCCTCTACATCATGTCATCTTTCTTAATGCGTTACTCTGTTCTTTATGAACTTAATACTCTAGATGCATGCTGGATAGCGGTCGATGTGTGGAGTAATAGTAGTAGATGCAGGCTGGAGTCGGTCTACTTGTCACGGACGTGATGCCTATATACATGATCATGCCTAGATAATCTCATAATTATTCGCTTTTCTATCAATTGCTCGACAATAAATTTTTTCACCACCGTAATACTTATGCTATCTTGAGAGAAGCCACTAGTGAAACCTATGGCCCCCGGGTCTATCTTTTATCATATAAGCTTTCAATCTACTTTTATTTGCATCTTTACTTTTCCAATCTATATCATAAAAATACCAAAAATATTTATCTTATCATATTATCTCTATCAGATCTCACTTTCGCAAGTGGCCGTGAAGGGATTGACAACCCCTTTATTGCGTTGGTTGCGAGGTTCTTGTTTGTTTGTATAGGTCGTGGGACTTCTGAGGAGCCTCCTACTGGATTGATACCTTGGTTCTCAAAAACTGAGGGAAATACTTACGCTACTATTGCTGCATCACCCTTTCCTCTCCAAGGAAAACCAACGCAAGCTCAAGACGTAGCAGTCGACAAGAAGAAGGTTGTGTAGTAGACATCAAGCTCTTTTCTGGCGCCGTTGCCGGGGAGGCTAGGTAAGCGACACTAACACCCCGTCAACTAAGCTCTTTTCTGGCGCCGTTGCCGGGGAGGTTAGTGCTTGAAGGTATATCTTTAGATCTTGCAATCGGATCTTTTTGTTTCTTGTTTTATCACTAGTTTAGTCTATAAACGAAAACTACAAAAAAATGGAATTGAGGATGCCTTATATGCTTCATCTTTTTAATGTCTCTCATGAAAATGATGGAAAGGAAAATTGTGCTCAAGTGATAGAAGAAGAATGCATTAGAATGTTTGGCACTAAATCTTTGTGCGATGAGCATGATTGCAATGTTGTTAGTATGAATTCCTTGAATGTCCATGATGCTAATGATATGCAAAGCCACAAGTGATGACCCACAAGTGTAGGGGATCTATCATAGTCCTTTCGATACGTAAGAGTGTCGAACCCAACGAGGAGCAGAAGGAAATGACAAGCGGTTTTCAGTAAGGTATTCTCTGCAAGCACTAAAATTGTAGGTAACATATAGTTTGTGATAAGATAATTTGTAATGGGTAACTAGCAATGAAAATAAATAAGGTGTAGCAAGGTGGCCCAATCCTTTTTGTAGCAAAGAACAAGCCTGGAGAAGTTCTTATAATGAGAAAAGCGCTCCCGAGGACACATGGGAATTATCGTCAAGCTAGTTTTCATCACGTTCATATGATTCGCGTTCGTTACTTTGATAATTTGATATGTGGGTGGACCGGTGCTTGGGTACTGCCCTTTCTTGGACAAGCCTCCCACTTATGATTAACCCCTATTGCAAGCATCCACAACTACAAAAGAAGTATTAAGGTAAACCTAACCATAGCATGAAACAAGTGGATCCAAATCAGCCCCTTACGAAGCAACGCATAAACTAGGGTTTAAGCTTCTGTCACTCTAGCAACCCATCATCTACTTATTACTTCCCAATGCCTTCCTCTAGGCCCAAATAATGGTTAGTCGACATTCACATAACACCACTAGAGGAGATACAACATACATCTCATCAAAATATCGAACGAATACCAAATTCACATGACTACAAATAGCAAGACTTCACCCATGTTCTTATGAACAAACGTAACTACTCATAAAGCATATTCATGTTCATGATCAAAGGGGTATTAATATGCATTAAGGATCTGAACATATGATCTTCCACCAAATAAACCAACTAGCATCAACTACAAGGAGTAATCAACACTACTAGCAACCCACAGGTACCAATCTGAGGTTTTGGTACAAAGATTGGATACAAGAGATGAACTAGGGTTTGAGAGGAGATGGTGCTGGTGAAGATGTTGATGGAGATTTACCCCCTCCCGATGAGAGGATCATTGGTGATGATGATGGTGATGATTTCCCCCTCCCGGAGGGAAGTTTCCCCGGCAGAACAGCTCCACCGGAGCCCTAGATTGGTTCCGCCAAGGTTCCGCCTCGTGGAGGCGGAGTTTCGTCCCGTAAGTTTGCTTATGATTTTTTTTCAGGGTAAAAGAATTCATATAGCAGAAGATGGGCACCGGAGGGCTGCCAGGGGGCCCACGAGGCAGGGGGCGTGCCCAGGGGGTAGGGCGCGCCCCCCACCCTCGTGGCCAGGGTGTGGGCCCCCTCTGGTACTTCTTCCGCTGAATATTTATCATTAATTCCAAAAATGACTTTCATGGAGTTTTAGGAATTTTGGAGCTGTGCAGAATAGGTCTCTAATATTTGCTCCTTTTCTAGCCCAGAATCCCAGCTGCCGACATTCTCCCTCTTCATGTTAAACCTTGTAAAATAAGAGAGAATAGCCATAAGTATGGTGACATAACGTGTAATAACAGCCCATAATGCAATAAATATCAATATAAAAGCATGATGCAAAATGGACGTATCAACTCCCCCAAGCTTAGACCTCGCCTGTTCTCAAGCGGAAGCCGATATTGAAAAATAAGTCCACGTGTTTAGAGATAGAGTTGTCAATAAAATAAAATACGGACATGAGGGCATCATGATCATTCTTATAACAGCAACATATATATATTTTGTCATATGATTTCTTATGCTCAAGTAACAATCTATTAACCATGCCAAGTATGATTCAGAAACATCATTGAGAACAAACAAACTGAAATCTCAGTCATTGAAGCAATTGCAATTTATCATAACATCAGAAAGAGTCAATAATAGAGCTTTTCAGCAGGTCCACATACTCAACTATCATTTAGTCTTTCACAATTGCTGACACTCACGCAATACTTATGGTTATGGAGTTTTAATCGGACACAGAGAAAGATAGGGGCTTATAGTGTTGCCTCCCAATGTTTTACCTCAAGGGTAATGTCAACAATAATAGTTCATGCTAACTTACAACCAATTGGATATATATATCAGGATCTTTCCAACACGAGGTGCTTGCCAAAGGATAAAATGTAAAAGGGAAAGGTGAAGATCACTTTGACTCTTGCATAATGTAAAAGACATAAAGTAAAAGATAGGCCCTTCGCAGAGGGAAGCAGAGGTTGTCATGTGCTTTTGGTTGGATGCACAAAATCTTAATGCAAAAGAACGTCACTTTATATTGACACTTGTGATATGAACCTTTATTATGCAGTCCGTCGCTTTTATATCACAAGATCGTATAAAGCTTATTTTTTCCACACTAATACGTCATACATATTTAGAAAGCAATTTTTATTGCATGCAACATGACAACTTACTTAAAGGATCTTACTCAATCCATAGGTAGATATGGTGGACTCTCATGGCAAAACTGGGTTTAAGGATATTTGGAAGCACAAGTAGTATCTCTACTTAGTGCGAGGAATTTGGCTAGCATGAGGGGGAAAGGCAAGATCAACATGTTTGAATAATCCATGACAATATACTTTAACTGAGATGTGAGAAAACATAACCCATTACGTTGTCTTCCTTGTCCAACATCAACTCTTTAGCATGTCATACTTTAATGAGTGCTCACAATCATAAAAGATGTCCAAGATAGTATATTTATATGTGAAAACTTCTCTTTCTTTATTGCTTCCTATTAATTGCAACGATGACCAAAACTATGTTTACCAACTCTCAACAACTTTTAAGCCGCATACTCTCCATGTGTGAAGTCATTACTATCCATAAGATCAATATGAACTCTTTTATTCTTTTTATTCTTTTATCCACTCAAGATCATAGAAAGATAGTAAAGCCCTTGACTCAACACTAATCTTTATTATATATAGCTCATGGACTCGATTACATAGAGGGATCACAAAGCAAAACTCAAAACTAATTCATACCAAAGCTTTATTCTACTAGATCAATATATTACCAAAAGGATCGAACTAAGTAAAACGGTAAAGATAGGAGTGTGATGGTGATATGATACTGGGGCAACTCCCCCAAGCTTGACAGTTGCCAAGGGGAGTGCCCATACCCATGTGATTATGTCCTCGGAGGTGGTGATGATGGAGTTGTTCATGATGTGGGCTTGTCGTCCGTCTTCCAAGGCATAGGCTCACCATCATAGAAGGATGATTGAGTCTCCGGGATCCTCAAATCTGCAGCCAAACTCATCCTCTTGAATCTATATTCATACTCACAGTTTTGGTTTTGCAGGTCATAGATCTGGGCTTGGAGTTGCTCGATTTTCTCATGAAGCTTGAAGATGGTCTCCCCAATGTTCTTGGCGTCCAGCTTGTGGTTGTTGGTGAACTCCGCGATCATCATCTGGTTGGCGTTAAGTCCGCGCTCCACCATCCCTTGGCACTTGAAAACTTGTTGTTCCATCGCCTCGAGCTTTGTCTCCACGCTTCCGATACTCCTTGGTCCCTCCACATCGCGGATGTGCAGCACCCCCTCACGCATCTCAATGGTTTGAGGGTGATGTAGCACCTCCGTGAGATAGGGGTTGAGGACCCTCTCAAAAAACCTGTCCTTGGGAGCGCTTGGAGATGTCATGGTGCTCTAGATCTGTCAGAAAAACAGCTCGAAACAAAGACAGAACATATTTGCGTGATACGGCGGTCAAAACCTTCGGGAGATTATATAATGAATATTTACCGACCAAAAGAAGTATCGTGCAAGAAAACGGAGTCCGGAGGGCACACGAGGTGCCCATGAGGCAGGGGCGCGCCCAATACGGTAGGGGGAGCCCTCCACCCTCGTGGACGCCTCGTGTCCTTCCCGGACTACTTCTTATTTTCCTATTTTCTTAAATATTCCAAAACGGATAAAAATTGCTATTAGAACTGTTTTGGAGTCGGTTTACTTACTGTACCACATACTTATTCCTTTTCGGAGTCTGAAACATTATGGAAAGTGTCCCTTATGTATTCCTCCGGTGTTACGGTGTCAATAATATTAGTTTCAACATTTACAGGATTACCTGAGATATATGTTTGATTCTTTGACCGTTCACCACCTTTGGATTTGTGCCTTCGAAGTTGTTGATTTTTATGGCACCGGAATGATAGACCTCCTTGATAACGTAAGGGCCTTCCCATTTAGAGAGAAGTTTTCCTGCAAAAAATCTTAAACGAGAGTTGAAAAGCAAAACATAATCACCTACGTTAAACTCACGCTTTTGTATCCTTTTGTCATGCCATCTTTTAACTTTTTCTTTAAACAGTTTGGCATTCTCGTAGGCCTGGGTTCTCCATTCATCAAGTGAGCTAATGTCAAATAACCTCTTCTCACCAGCAAGTTTAAATCATAATTGAGCTCTTTAACGGCCCAATATGCCTTATGTTCTAGTTTGAGAGGTAAGTGACATGCTTTTCCATAAACCATTTTATATGGAGACATGCCCATAGGATTCTTATATGCAGTTCTATAAGCCCATAATGCATCATCAAGTTTCTTGGACCAATTCTTCCTAGATCTATTAACAGTCTTTTGCAAAATTAATTTGAGCTCTCTGTTACTCAATTCTACTTGACCACTAGATTGTGGGTGATATGGAGATGCATTTCTATGATTAACATCATACTTAGCAAGCATTTTACGAAAAGCACCATGAATAAAATGTGAACCACCATCAGTCATTAAGTATCTAGGGACCCCAAACCTCGGAAAAATAACTTCTTTAAGCATATTAATAGAGGCGTTATGATCAGCACTACTAGTTGGAATAGCTTCTACCCACTTAGTAACATAATCAACAACAACTAAAATATGTGTATACCCATTGGAGGCAAGAAACGGTCCCATATAATCAAAGCCCCAAACATCAAATGGTTCAATAACAAGAGAATAATTCATAGGCATTTCTTGATGTCTACTAATATTACCAATCCTTTGACATTCATCACAAGACAAGACAAACTTACGGGCATCTTTGAAGAGAGTAGGCCAATAAAAACCGGATTGCAATACCTTGCGTGCAGTTCTATCTCCAGCGTGGTGTCCTCCATATGCCTCGGAGTGACACTTGCGTAGGATCTGTTCCTGTTCATGCTCAGGTACACAACGTCTAATGACACCATCTACTCCTTCTTTATAAAGGTGTGGGTCATCCCAGAAGTAATGTCTTAAATCGTAGATTTTTTTCTTTTGCTGGTATGTGAAACAAGGTGGTATAAATTTAGCAACACTGTAATTAGCATAATCAACATACTAAGGAGCAGTACGAGAAGCATTTATGACAGCTAATTTTTCATCAGGAAAGCTATCATCAATAGGTAGTGGGTCATCAAGAACATTCTCTAACCTAGACAAGTTGTCTGCAACGGGGTTTTCAGCTCCCTTTCTATCAATAATATGCAAATCAAATTCTTGGAGCAAGAGAACCCATCTAATAAGTCTAGGTTTAGCGTCTTTCTTTTTCATAAGATATTTGATAGCAGCATGATCAGTGTGAATAGTTACTTTAGAATCAACAATATAAGGTCTGAACTTATCGCAAGCAAATACACCTGCTAAGAATTCTTTTTCAGTAGTAGCATAATTTCTCTGGGCAGTTTCTAGAGTTTTACTAGCATATTGAATAACATTTAATTTCTTATCAACTCTTTGCCCTAAAACAGCACCTACATCATAATCACTAGCATCACACATATTTTCAAAGGGTAAATTCCAATTAGGTGGCTGAACAATAGGTGCAGAAATCAAAGCTTTCTTAAGTATTTCAACTGCTTCTAGACAATCATCATCAAAGACAAAAGGAATATCTTTTTGCAATAGATTAGTCAGAGGCTTAGAAATTTTAGAAAAGTCCTTAATGAACCTCCTATAAAAACCGGCATGACCAAGGAAACTTCTTATACCTTTTATGTCCTTGGGACAAGGCATGTTTTCAATATCATCAACTTTAGCTTTATCAACTTCAATACCTCTCTCAGAAATCTTATGCCCCAAGACAATGCCTTCATTAACCATAAAGTGGCACTTTTCCCAATTCAAGACGAGAATAGTTGTCGGTGTCAAAACCGGTGGATCTCGGGTAGGGGGTACCGAACTGTGCGTCTAGGCGGATGGTAACAGGAGACAAGGGACACGATGTTTTTACCCAGGTTCGGGCCCTCTCGGTGGAGGTAAAACCCTACTCCTGCTTGATTAATATTGATGATATGGGTAGTACAAGAGTAGATCTACCACGAGATCAAAGAGGCTAAACCCTAGAAGCTAGCCTATGGTATGATTGTTGTTCGTCCTACGGACTAAAACCCTCCGGTTTATATAGACACCGGAGAGGGTTAGGGTTACACAGAGTCGGTTACAATGGTAGGAGATCTACATATCCGTATCGCCAAGCTTGCCTTCCACGCCAAGGAAAGTCCCATCCGGACACGGGACGAAGTCTTCAATCTTGTATCTTCATAGTCTTAGAGTCCGGCCAAAGATGATAGTTCGGCTATCTGGACACCGCCTAGTCCAGGACTCCCTCAGTAGCCCCTGAACCAGGCTTCAATGACGACGAGTCCGGCGCGCATATTGTCTTAGGCATTGCAAGGCGGGTTCCTCCTCCGAATACTTCATAGAAGATTTTGAACACAAGGATATTGTCCGGCTCTGCAAAACAAGTTCCACATACCAAAGTAGAGAGAATAATCTTTACACAGATCTGCTCACTTATCCCGCGGCGTGACATCATAGCACGGCCAGGCCTTTATTCTTGGCACGTCTTATCAAAGCGGAGATCGTGCCCCCTTATTCCGGGATCCTCATCAATACGGGCATGGGTAACCCAACCGTGCCCGTTGGCACGCCCCCTCTATCGAAGGCGAGTCCCAAACGGCCACGGGGAGGGCTCTTGGTATTGAACCTCTTTATAACGAGACCAAGGCCTGCTCCTTTCTTTTAATCTCAATCGAATCTGCCCCTCGCCTCGAGTTCCAACACCCAAGGCTCCAGATTCAGGCGCTCCGGACATTCGACGATGTCCGGCTCTGACCTGCAAGGCCGGTGGATGCCTTCTTCCGTCACAGAAGAAGACGTGCTAAAGCTGAGAGACGCCAGGTATCTAACCGGTGAAATTTCGCATAGGCTGCCTTCCCAAGGGCAGGTTATTCCTACTCCCGTGCCTGGTGAGAGTGTGGTGTTCGTGTCTCACTTCCTTCAAGGTTTAGGCTCCCCGACGGACCCCTTCGTGAGGGGGCTCATGTTTTATTATGGGCTGGAATTCCACGACTTGGATCTAGAGTCCATGCTCCACGTCTCATCGTTCATTGTCGTATGCGAAGCCTTCCTCCGCACTACCCCTCACTTCGGATTGTGGCTCAAGACCTTCAAAGTGGAGCTGAAGATGATCAAGGGGCAACAGACAGAGTGCGGAGGGGCTGTTATAAGCAAAAATGCCGACGCTCCCTGGCCCGAAGGCTCTTTTCAAGAGGTTCTCGGTTTATGGCAACGGGAGTGGTTTTACATCACCACTTCCAGGGGCACCAAATGGGTGGCACCACCTGCCTTCCACCCGGGTCCTCCACAGCGGCTGGCGTCATGGGTCAACAAAGGGCTCGACTGGGGGCCGTCCAAGGACGTTCCTCTGCTGCAGGGCCGTATTCGAGACCTCCAATAGAGAGAGATCAATCTGGTCGTAGTGGCGCGGGTTATGCTGATTCAACGCCTTCTGCCCTGCAAACGTCGCCCCCTCTGCCTGTGGGAATTTAATCCGGAGGGACCACGAGCTATCCAAGACTTCATGGGCGCGACGCCCGTGGAGATGTATAAACTGTTCTTTGGATCACAAGAGATGTGTCTGGACTTAACCGAGGACGCAGGTCTGAGCTGCAATCACCCGGATACTCAAGTAAGTAGTCCTGTGCCCGGACGCGCTATCTGTACATTTATCATAAACTTGCCCTTCAAAGAGTTGTCCCTTGAACATGAGTGGATAGTGAAAGCAAAACTAATAAGGTGTCCGGCCCCCTCCCTGAGACCACGCCGGATCCTGTGTTAACCAAGATGCTGGAGGCTGCGCCTTTGGAAGAGGGAAAAGGGGGGAACAGGGAAGCTACTGCCTCCGCGAAGGAGGCTTTCAAGGAAGGAGGGATCGAGAATCCCTCCCTCCAGGGGGAGAAGAGGACCGCTTCTGAAGATCCGGAGGCCAAGGCCTCAAAGCGGGGGAAGAAATCTTCACCAGAGGGTCCTACGCCAGGAGAAGCCCTGGCCGCACTATTGCCCCAAGGGAATCAGCCCTCCAGCGAGCCGTAAGTAGAAAGGGGAGTTTTGTAATAAGGGGTATCCATGTTTTTATTTCTGAAGATAACCGAAGTTTTACCTTGTAGTTTGGATCTCGGCCCTTCTCAGCAAAGCACATCTTCGGGGGATCTTCGTCCGGAGATGATGGAGAGCGAAATGCCTCCATCTGCCGCACTGTCATGAGGGGCGGACGACCCTGAGGTGTCGTCGCGGAGGGTTTCCCCGAGTCCGGTGGGGCCGGGAGGTCCGGCACCAACTGGTGTACGGTCGGAGGAGCTGAAAGATCTGCTCAGGCGAGCGTCTATCTCAGAAGATCATCGTGCGTTAATGGGCACGGTGATTGAAAGGATTTCATCCGTTGAGAGCGGATTGCATGAAGCCGTCAGAAGTTTACTAACGGGGTTTGAGGTACATGAAAATGACATACCTTCTGGCAGTTTTGCATATAGAATGCGCACTGTATAGATAGTAGCCCCTGAGACTCGGTACGTTGTCGAGAGTGACAGCGTGCCGAGGATCATAATCTCAGTTGTAAGATGTCGCCTGTCCTTTATAGGTGGCGGAGCATCCGGTGGCTAACCGTACTGATCAATTCGCCGAACTGAAGCGGCAACTTGACGTGGCGGATGCGGACATCGCGCTTGTCAATAAGCGGCTTGACGAGTCACAAGGTATGCAACTTCTCTGCGGACACCTGGTAAGGGAGCTTGACGCCCATGCCTTACAACATCTATGCTTTATGCAGATGGTGGTGCTGCTATGGAGAACCTTCGGGCGGAGCTAACCCGAGTCAAGGAGCAAGCCAGAAAAAGTGATGCGGCTGCCTTGAGGGCGGCCGAAGAGCTAAAAGCCGAACAGGCTGCTCACTGCCGAAGCAGGGAGGAAATGGCCGAGATGGCCGGGAAGTTGAAGAATGATACCAACCGCTGCGAGTTTCTTGAAAAAGAACGTCGAGCGGAGCAAGAGGACCTAAAGAAGGCCACCGCCGAAGCCAAGGATGCCCGCTCTGCGATGATAGCTATAAAGGAGGAGCTACGTCAAGCCGGGGATATCGCGGCTGGAAAGCCCTTTCTGTTGCGGAGGAAGTTCACGGATCTGAAGTATGCTCAGTTGGGCCAGCTGTGGGGTGCGGAGGATGCTTATCTGGATTTGGCGGCGAGTGCCGCGGACGCGGTCGCACACTTCCAAGGCCAAAAGGATCACGGAATGGAAGAGCTTTTTTGGTCGTAGTTCCATAGTCCAGAGCATCCGCTTCCATTGACCGATCGTTTGGCCGAATGGGCTGAGCTGAATAGGTTGTCCGGACTTGCCATGAAGGATGTCGTGAGTCATTTGTGGCTGAAAAGGCTCGAGCCGAAGAGTTATTTTGGCTTGGTGCAGCAGTTCCTTGGTGCGGTGCCGCATATCGATGCAATGAAGCGGTCGGCATGCATAGAGGGTGCGCGGATGGCTCCTGCCCATGTCAAAACATACTGGGTAGAGGTGAAGGCCACCGACGTTGAATCCCGAGATTCGGACAGAAGCCGAGTACCAGCCGAGCACTATTTTGAGGAAGTCCTGCAGGGCGCTCGTTTAATAGAGACGCAGTGCTCGAAGGATATTATGTTCTAATGACATGTATGATTTGTGAAACGATGTTTCAATATAATATAAGGGCATTTTATACTTGTGCGTTCAAGTATTGAGCTACCTCCTGTGCGGCTGTTAATGTATATGTGTATATAACCTGAAAGATGGCAGTCTTCGGCTTCAGCCCCCACGCGCATAGTGCGGGGGTGTTTGCAAAAAAAAGCGCATTTTCACACTTAGTCCAACGTCTTGGTCCTGTTAAGGAGGTGATAGCGTAGCAAACTAGGCAACCGGACTATAATGCTTTATCACTTTCACTTAGCCATAGGAGTTCGATGGTGGGGCTACTATATAGCCCCTAAGGGCACCGCGCTCTCCGAATTCGAGGCGCGTATGTGCCTGACCGGGAAACTGTCCTTCGTTAATGAGGAGGAATTCTAAACATTCCGGTGGGTCATCGAGTGGTTGACCAGTCTCACGCTATATCATGACGATCGGTTTTGGCTTTCTCTCGAGGTGCTCACCGGGCGAACCGGGCACAATCGCAGAGTTCTCCGGTGCCGCGTTAGCCGATAGAGCGGAACGTAAGGCAGCAAAACACAGGAGCCGGGAAAACCCAGCATTTGACCAAAGACATGATTCGGAGCTGATGCATATAAGGCCTAACTCGAGATGCCGAACACTCCCTAAGGTATTCGGTCTTTATGAAAACGGGCAGAACAATGCCCTAAGCCCCTAGTGTCCAGGTACGCGCAAAAATTTCTGACGCGACCGATGCCAAAACACCAGCCTCCTCCTCGGTTATAGCAAGAAACCGGGGGATGTGTAACAACAAGAGACAGTAAAAAAGGTTTACGCAGGGTCTTAATCTGAAAAGAATCCTTGCAATGGGTCCCTACTACACGTCTGCGCCTGTTTCTCCGTTGTGCCGTATCCTGGACGGGTGTAGCACGGTGTTCATCTGTAAAAGAGAAGAACTTAGTTGGGAAAAAAAGATCGTGCGAAAAATGTATTTTAATATAAACAGAGTATGATTCGAAAAATGAATAAAATTGAGCTTTATTGCCTCTTGTTGTACATGCGTGGAGCCCCTTGTAAGGGGGTACGCGGCTAGTAAGCCCCTTGTTTATTTATGCCGGACTCGCCTAACCATGTCCGGGGTCTGAATGACCCGTTTAGGTGCTTTGATCAGCAAAGCCGGATTAGTGTGTGGCTGTCAAGGAAGTCTCACGTTCTTCCATATTCGAGGAACACTCGAAGTTTCCCTTTAATGAGATGATGCCGCGTGGACCGGGCATTTTAAGTGTAAGAGATGCGTAATGTGGTACTGCGTTAAAGAGGGCGAAAGCTTCGCGTCCCAATAGTGCTTGATAGCTACTTTTAAATAGGGCGATGTGGAAGACTAACTTTTCGCGACGGAAGTTGTCGGATGAGCCAAACACAACTTCTAGTAGTAGAGAGCCTGTACAATGGGCATATGGGCCTGGCGTCACTCCTTTAAAGGAAGTGTTGCTATGGCGAATTTTGGTTGGGTCTATCCCCATTCTGCGGATTGTGTCCTGATATAGCAGGTTTAGATCACTGCTGCCGTCCATTAGGACTTGTGTAAATTGTAGTCCGTCGATTATAGGATCTAATATCAAAGCAGTCCATCCCGCGTTTCGGATACTTCCGGAGTAATCCTGATGGTCGAAGGTGATTGGTTTTGACATCCAGTGTCGGGACTCCGCTGGGGTGGACCGTGCGGCGCGTATTTCAGTCGGTGCCGCTCTGTTTTCCCCTTTTGTCACTTGAAGTGAGTTTACTGTTTTGACCTCTTGTGGGAAATTCTTTTGTTTTCCGGTGCTCTGCTTGTGGGGTTTGTCATCGTCCTCACTTGGTGTGTCAAGCCCCTTGTGTTCGGTGTTAAGTCGGCCGGACTGCTTGAAGACCCATCAATCTCTGTGGGTATGGTTTGCAGGCTTCCCGGGAGTACTGTGGATTTGGCATATCTTGTCCAAGATTTTGTTTAGGTTGGATAGCTCATTGCTGTTGTCCTTAAGAGGCAGTTTTTTTGTTGTTCTGCCGAGAGCTTTTGAATCTGGCATTGACTGCCATGCTCTTCGGACTGTTTCCCTTGGTCTGGCGCTGGTCCTTGTTGCGTCGTGGTTTCCCATTTCCATCCCTGAGCTCGGATGTACTTGGGTCGCTGGTGCTGCATCTTGCCAGCCAGCTATCCTCTCCCGCGCAAAAGCGGGTCATGAGGCTTGTTAGTGCGACCATTGTTCTCGGCTTTTCTTGGCCAAGGTGTCTGGCAAGCCATTCGTCTCGGACGTTGTGTTTGAAAGCTGCTAAGGCTTCGGCGTCCGGACAGTCGACTATTTGGTTCTTTTTGGTGAGGAACTTGTTCCAGAATTTGCGGGCTGACTCTCCGGGCTGTTGAGTTATGTGACTTAGATCGTCTGCATCCGGAGGGCGGACATAAGTCCCCTAAAAATTTGCCCGAAACACATCCTCGAGCTCTTCCCAACTTCCAATGGTATTTTCCGGGAGGCTTTTGAGCCAATGTCGGGCTGGCCCTTTGAGCTTGAGGGGTAAGTATTTTATGGCGTGGAGGTCATCTCCTCTAGCCATGTGTATGTGCAGGATGTAATCCTCAATCCAGACTCCAGGGTCTATTGTTCCGTCGTATGCCTCTATGTTTACGGGCTTGAATCCCGCTGGAAATTCATGATCCAGCACCTCATCGGTGAAACATAGTGGGTGTGCGGCGCCCATGTATTTGGGTATGCCGTGATGTTCGAATACTCGACGTGTTGCATTGCTTTCTAGAGCTTGCTTTCTTGGCCCATAGATAGACCTGACTGGGCCATCCTTTTGGTGCGGATCCTTATGCGGATCGCGTGCCGGCTTGTGTGCGGCGCCGCTTGCCGCTCTATGTTTGCCATGTGGTCGTCTATCCGACCGGGCGGCCTCTTTGTTCTTTGATTGTGGGGGCTCTACGGCCTCCTCGTCAAATTCGGGCAGTAGTTTGCGCTTCGGGTAGCTCTTTGTTTGGCGACTATCACCGTATTTGTCTGCGGTGTTGAGTACTTTGCTCCATCTCATTCTGAGTGCGTCTTCCGCTGTTTTGAGCTTCCGCTTCTGCTTCTTCAGACTACGTGCAGTGGCAACGAGCCTTTTGTGGAGGTTCTTCTGCTCCAACGATGTGTCCGGCATGAGATCGTCCGGACTGTTATCTTCGTCGGGGACGGATTGTTTATCCAAGTTATCCTGTTTGGATGGTTGCTCGAGGGCATGTTCGTCGTCCACCGGTTCGCCCTGCTCTATGGCTGGGTCTGTATGGGTGATGTCCTTGTTGAGGCGGGACTTTGAGTGGCGCTTACGTCGCCGTTTTAACTGCTTTTCGAGGGAATTATCCTTCGCAGCGTCCCGTTGTTCCTCGTTATCGCTTCCGTTAGGTGTATCCACCGTATATACATCGTGAGTTGACGTGGCCTTCCAGTGCCCTATAGGCGCTGGTTCTTGGTCGTCTCCGGCATCGTCGTCTATACCGTCGATGTCTTCGGAGTCAAAGTCGAGCATGTCGGTTAAATCATCGACAGTGGCTACAAAGTGGGTGGTGGGCGGGCGTTGAATTTCTTCGTCGTCCGTGTCCCAACCTTCCTGACCATAGTCCGGCCAGGGCTCTCCTGATAAAGAGAGAGACTTTAGCGAGTTCAGAATGTCGCCGAAGGGCGAGTGCTGAAAGATGTCCGCGGCAGTGAACTCCATAATAGGCGCCCAACCGGATTCGACTGGCAGGGGCGCGGAAGGCACGCAGTCCGGAGAGGAGGAGTCCGGCACCTTGGAGTCACGAGCTTTGCAAAGGACAGGGATGGTATTTGGCTCTATCGCCGTAGAGGTAGCAGCCCCCGAGGCGGTGTCCAGCCACCCGTCCTTGATCGGCGCAGTCGGCTCCGAGCTAGGGGTCTGAGCGAACACTTGTGTGGCCTCCAGGGCACTGTCCGGTAGCAGAGCTAGATCATGCCCATCGTGACAGTGCGGCATGCTTGGCTATGGCTCGAACCCATCGAAGATCAAGTCTCCGCGGACGTCAGCCGTGTAGTTCAAACTTCCAAATCTGACCTGATGGCCAGGGGCTTAGCTTTCAATCTGCTCCAGATGGCCAAGTGAATTGGCCCGCAGTGCAAAGCCGCTGAATACGAAGATCTGTCCGGGGAGAAAAGTGTCACCCTGGACCGCGTCGTTGTTGATGATCGAAGGAGCCATCGGGCCTAAAGGTGACGACACAGAGGAACTCTCAATGAAAGCACCAATGTCGGTGTCAAAACCGGCGGATCTCGGGTAGGGGGTCCCGAACTGTGCGTCTAGGCGGATGGTAACAGGAGACAAGGGACACGATGTTTTTACCCAGGTTCGGGCCCTCTCGGTGGAGGTAAAACTCTACTCCTGCTTGATTAATATTGATGATATGGGTACTACAAGAGTAGATCTACCACGAGATCAAAGGGGCTAAATCCTAGAAGCTAGCCTATGGTATGATTGTTGTTCGTCCTACGGACTAAAACCCGCCAGTTTATATAGACACCGGAGAGGGTTAGGGTTACATAGAGTCGGTTACAATGGTAGGAGATCTACATATCCGTATCACCAAGCTTTCCTTCCACGCCAAGGAAAGTCCCATCCGGACACGAGACGAAGTCTTCAATCTTGTATCTTCATAGTCTTGGAGTCTGGCCAAAGATGATAGTTCGGCTATCCGGACACCCCCTAGTCCAGGACTCCCTCAATAGTGTCTTCACATCTCTGCAAAACTCGATCAAGGTTGCTCAAGCAATCATCAAACGAGGATCCATAAACGGAGAAATCATCCACGAGTACCTCACAAATCTTTTCACATAAGTCAGAGAATATAGCCATTATGCATCTTTGAAAGGTAGCAGGTGCATTACATAAACCAAAAGGCATACGTCTATAAGCAAAAGTACCGAAAGGGCAAGTAAAAGTAGTTTTTGATTGATCCTCCACGACACGTATTTGAGAGAAACCGAATAACCATCTAGAAAGCAGAAATGTGTGTGTTTGGATAGTCTTTATAGCATTTGATCAATAAAAGGTAAAGGGTAATGATCTTTCTTAGTAGCTTTATTTAATTTATGGAAATCAATTACCATCCTATAACCTGCATTAATTCTTTGCGGGATCAATTCATATTTATCATTAGTAACGACAGTAATACCTCCCTTCTTAGGTACACAATGGACAGGACTTACCCAATCGCTATCAGCAACGGGATAAATTACACATGCCTCAAGGAGCTTTAGTATCTCCTTTCTTACCACTTCTTTCGTCTTAGGATTTAATCATCGTTGAGGATCCCTAACTGGTTTGGCATCTTTCTCCACTTTAATTTTGTGTTGGCATAGAGTGGGACTAATGCCCTTAAGTTCATCCAGAGTATATCCAATAGCAGCACGGTGCTTTCTCAGAGTTTTCAATAATCTTTCTTCTTCTTGCTCTGAAAGGTTAGCATTAATAATAACATGATATATTCTCTTTTCATCAAGATAAGCATACTTAAGATTATCAGGTAATGGTTTGAGGTCAAACACGGGATCACCCTTGGGTGGAGGGGGATCCCCTAGTATTTCAACAGGTAGGTTGTGTTTCAGAATAGGACCCTGTTAAAGGAACACTTCATCTATTTCCCTTCTTTCATTCATAAACATATCATTTTCATGGTCTAGCAAATATTGTTCTAACGGATCAGTAGGAGGCACGACAATAGAAGCAAGACCAATAATCTCATCCTTACTAGGTGATTCTTTATCACGGGGTTGTCTACAAAACTTAGCAAAACTAAACTCATGAGACATATCCCCTAAGCCGATTGTAACAACATCCTTTTTGCAATCAGTCCTAGCATTAACAGTATTCAAGAAGGGTCTACCAAAATAAAGGGACAAAAGTCATCTTGTGGGGAACCAAGAACAAGAAAATCAGCAGGATATTTAACCTTCCCACACAAGACTTCAACATCTCTAACAATCCCAACTGGCTTAATGGTGTCCCTATTGGCAAGCTTAATAGTAACATCAATATCTTCTATTTCAGCAGGTGCAATATCACGCATAATTTCTTTATATAAGTCAAAAGGTATTGCGCTAGCACTAGCACCCATATCACATAAGCCACGATAACAATGATCTCCTATTTTAACAGAAATAATAGGCATGCCTACAACAGGTCTATGTATCTTAGCATCTGGTCTAGCAATATTAGCAGCCTGTTCACAGAAGTAAATAACATGCCCATCTAAATTATCATCCAAGAGATCTTTAACCCTAGAAATACTAGGTTCAACTTTGATTTGCTCAGGAGGTGTATAAGTTCTAGTATTACTCTTACGAACAACAGTTGAAGTTTTAGCATGATCATTTATCCTAACAGGAAAAGGAGGTTTCTCAACATAAGTAGTAGGAACAATAGGATCATCATAAGTGATAGTCTTTTCTTCAACTGTATAGGTGCAACTACTTTTACTTCAATGGGAGGATTATATTTAAACCACTTCTCCTTAGGGAGATCAACGTGAGTAGCAAAGGATTCACAAAAAGTAGCTACTATCTCAGAGTCAAGTCCATACTTAGCGCTAAATCCACGAAAAGCATTGGTATCCATAAAAGATTTAACACAATCAAACTTAGGTGTTATACCTGACTCCTTACCATCGTCGTAACCCCAATCTTCAGAGTTGCGTTTAATTCTTTCCAATAAATCCCACTTGAATTCAGTAGTCTTCAGCATATAAGAACCAGCACAGGAAGTATCGAGCATGGTGCGATCATTGAGAGAAAGCCGAGCATAAAAGTTTTGAATAATCATTTCTCAAGAGCTCATGATTGGGGCATGAATATAACATTGACTTAAGCCTCCCCCAAGCTTGAGCGACGATTACTCCTTCGCGAGGCCAGAAATTATATATGTAATTACAATCATGATGAACAAGACGCATAGGATAGAACTTATGGTGAAATTCCAACTTCAGTCGTTTATAATTCCAAGATCCCGTATCATCACATAGCCTACCATGTCAATGCATCACCCTGGCCACGAGGGTAGGGCACGCCCCCCACCCTCGTTGCCAGGGTGTGGGCCCCCTCTAGTACTTCTTCCGCTGAATATTTATCATTAATTCCAAAAAAGACTTTCGTGGAGTTTCAGGACTTTTGGAGCTGTGCAGAATAGGTCTCTAATATTTGCTCCTTTTCCAGTCTAGAATCCCAGCTGCCGGCATTCTGCCTCTTCATGTTAAACCTTGTAAAATAGGAGATAATAGCCATAAGTATGGTGAAATAACGTGTAATAACAGCCCATAATGCAATAAATATCTATATAAAAGCATGATGCAAAATGGACGTATCAACAAGTTTTGATGAGAATATTTATTTTGATGATAGCATGCCTCCTATTTATGATGATTATTGTGATGACATGTATGCTATAAAGAATAATGGTAACCATGAAACTTGTCATCTTGATTTTAATTTTCAATTGGATTATGCCTCACATGGTAGTTATTTTGTTGAGTTTGCTCCCACTACTATTCATGAGAAGAAATTTGCTTATGTGGAGAGTAATAAAATTTATATGCATATAGATCATGAAAATAATGCTTTAAGTGATGGTTATATTGTTGAATTCATTCATGATGCTACTGAAAGTTATTATGAGGGAGGAATATATGCTTGTAGGAGTTGCAATAATATCAAGTTTCCTCTCTATGTGCTTAAAGTTTTAAAGTTATGCTTGTTTTGCCTTCCTATGCTAGTTGATTATTGTTCCCATAAGTTGTTTGCTCACAAAATCCCTATTCATAGGAATTGGTTTGGCTTAAATGTGCTAGTCATATTCTTCATGATGCTCTCTTTATGTTTCAATTCTTATCTTTTATGTGAGCATCATTGTCATCATCATGCCTAGCTAGAAAGGCATTAAAGAAAAGTGCTTGTTGGGAGACAACCCAATATTTACCTTTACTGTTTTTGTGTGCCCACATGATTATGATACTGTAGTAATCATGTTTTATAGCTTTTTTCAATAAAGTGCCAAGTAAGACCTTTAGGATAGCTTACGGTGATAGTTGTGTTGATCCTGCTAAAAATCAGAAACTTTTGCGCTCAGTAAATTAGTTTTGATAATTCACAGAAACGTGATTTTGGTCCAATTATTTTTTCTCTGGATTGGTACACAAATTCTCAGGATATCCTAATTTGGTAGAATTTTAAGTATTCTAATGCTACAGATTACTACAGACTGTTCTGTTTTTGACAGATTCTGTTTTCTATGTGTTGTTTGCTTATTTTGATGAATCTATGAGTAGTATCTGAGGGTATGAACCATAGAGAAGTTGGAATACAGTAGATACCAATATGAATTTAGAATGAGTTCACAATAGTACCTAAGTGGTGGTTTTATTTTCTTATACTAATGGAGCTTACGAGTTTTCTGTTGAGCTTTGTGTTGTAAAGTTTTCAAGTTTTGGGTAAAGATTCGATGGACTATGGAATAAGCAGTGGCAAGAGCCTAAGCTTGGGGATGCCTAAGGCACCCCAAGGTAATATTCAAGGACAACCAAAAGCCTAAGCTTGGGGATGCCCCAGAAGGCATCCCCTCTTTCGTCTTCTTTCATCGGTAACTTTACTTGGAGCTATATTTTTATTCACCACATGATATGTGTTTTGCTTGGAGTATCATTTTATTTTATTTTGTTTTGCTTGCTGTTTGAATAAAATTCCAAGATCTGAAATTCTTAAATGAGAGAGTCTTCACATAGCTACATAATTATTTAACTACTCATTGATCTTCACTTATATCTTTTTGGAGTAGTTTCTCATTTACTCGTGTGCTTCACTTATATCCTATGAGTAAATGGTTGAATGATTTGAATATCATAAATCTGAAATTATATATGTTTCATATGCTTATCCCATGGGGATTAATGACTTCACATATAATAAGTAGAGGTGGTAAATTTATTGAAAGTTAGCAAACATAGTATTGGTCACTTGGACAATACATGAAAGAATATTGAAGGAAGAGAGATTTCACATATAAATATACTATCTTGGACACCTTCTATGATTGTGAGCCCCATTAATTATTTTCAAACCCGAGCAAATTAGTTGAAGTTGGACAAGGAAGACAACATAATGAGTTATGCTTGGGTATATTTGTATAGAAGTTATATATTTATAGATCCTCCAACATGTGGTGCTTGCTGTTTAGAATCCTTTGCTACCCAAAATATCCGTACTAAGCGGGAATGTGCATCCAAATTCCTTGAACCAAGTTTCTTCCATGAGTGTCCACCATATCTACCTATATGGTATTTACCTGCCGTTCCAAGTAAATTTGCATGTGCCAAACTCTAGACCTTCAAATAATAATCTGTTTTGTATGCCCGAATCGCTCATGTGGCGACTAGGGGCTGTCAGTATCTTCCATGCTAGGTGGGTTATTCTCACGATGAGTGGACTCCGCTCATCATTCATGGGAAAATGGCTGGTAACTGGGATGCCCAGTCCTATGACCAAAAGATAAAAAACAAAATCACAAATAATTTAAACAAAGCTCCCCCAGGATTGTTGAAAGTTGGACGACACCCGTTGTTTTGGACAAGCTGCGGAGTGTGATTCTTGGTGGAGGGGGAGTAAAAACTTTACCATTCTATTTGGGAACCGCCTATAATGGATCTAGTATGGAAGATATTGGGAACTCTTGGTTGTTATGTTGACAATGAAAGCATACCTCTCAAAATTATTTTCATCTCTGTTTAAAAGCTTCGAGCTCTGGCACCTCTACAAATCCCTGCTTCCCTCTGCGAAGGGCCTATCTTTTACTTTTATGCAAGAGTCAGTAGTATTCCTTCTCATTCCAACCTACTCTTTATTCGGCAAGCATCATGTGATGGGGAAAGATCTAAGCATATATGGCCATTCAAATATATTTGATCATGAATTATTATTGTTGACAATTATCTATATGATAAGTAAGTTGGGAGGTGAAACATTAAGCCCCTATCTTTCTCTGTGTTCTGTGGATGCTATTTGTTCTAAAAATATGCTTTGAGTGGTAGCAATCATGGAAGACTATATGATAGTTGAGTATGTGGGATTTGCTAAATCAAAGCTCTTACATAGACCCTTCCCGAAAATAAGATGAATTGCAATTGTTTGATGACTAAGAACATAGTTTGCTAGTTTTCAAGAAAGTTTATGGTCTATGCTTTAACATTTGAATAGCTTGTTTACTTGATCATGAGAAGTTTTATGAGATGAGCTACTGTTATGACATATAATGATGCTAGAAAAGGTGATTGAAATTATCATTGATCAAACTTGTGCACCTGCTAGCATTCACACTTCATAAATTATTTCCTTTACCATTTACCTACTCGAGGATGAGCAGGAATTAAGCTTGGGGATGCTGATACGTCTCCAATGTATCTGTAATTTATGAAGTATTATATTATCTGTTTTGGATGTTTATGGGCTTTATTATACACTCTTATATTATTTTTGGGACTAACCTATTAACCAAAGGCCCTGCCCAAATTGTTGTTTTCTTGCCTATTTCATTGTTTCGAAGAAAGGGAATATCGAACGGAGTCCAAACGGAATGAAACCTTTGGGAGAGTTATCTTTGGAACGGAAGCAATCCAGGAGACTTAGAGTAGACATCAGAGAAGCTTTGAGGTGGCCACGAGGCAGGGAGGCACGCCCCCACCCTCGTGGGCCCCTCATGGCTCCCCTGACCGACTTCTTTCGCCTATATACATATCCATATACCATAAAAACATCAAGGAACACGATAGATCGGGAGTTCCGCCGCCGCAAGCCTCTGTAGCCACCAAAAACCAATCGGGACCCTGTTCCAGCACCCTGCCGGAGGGGGGATCCCTCACCGGTGGCCATCTTCATCATCCCGGCGCTCTCCATGACTAGGAGGGAGTAGTTCACCCTCGGGGCTAAGGGTATGTACCAATAGCTATGTGTTTGATCTCTCTCTCTCTCTCTCTCTCTCTCTCTCTCTCTCTCGTCTTCTGGATTCGGCACGATCTTGATGTATCGCGAGCTTTGCTATTATAGTTGGATCTTATGATGTTTCTCCCCCTCTACTCTCTTGTAATGGATTGAGTTTTCCCTTTGAAGTTATCTTATTGGATTGAGTCTTGAAGGATTTGAGAACACTTGATGTATGTCTTGAGTGGGATGCCCGTGGTGACAATGGGGTATTCTATTGATTCACTTGATGTATGTTTTGGTGATCAACTTGCGGGTTCCATGACCTTGGGAATCTATGCATAGGGGTTGGCACACGTTTTCGTCTTGACTCTCTGATAGAAACTTTTGGGCACTCTTTGAAGTACTTTGTGTTGGTTGAATAGATGAATCTGAGATTGTGTGATGCATATCGTATAATCATGCCCATGGATACTTGAGGTGACATTGGAGTATCTAGGTGACATTAGGGTTTTGGTTGATTTGTCTCTTAAGGTGTAATTCTAGTATGAACTCTATGATAGATCGAACGGAAAGAATAGCTTCGTGTTATTTTACTACGGACTCTTGAATAGATCGATCAAAAAGGATAACTTTGAGGTGGTTTCGTACCCTACAATAATCTCTTAGTTTGTTCTCCGCTATTAGTGACTTTGGAGTGACTCTTTGTTGCATGTTGAGGGATAGTTATATGATCCAGTTACGTTATTATTGTTGAGAGAACTTGCACTAGTGAAAGTATGAACCTTAGGCCTTGTTTCCTAGCATTGCAATACCGTTTATGCTCACTTTTATCGCTTGCTACCTTGCTGTTTTTATATTTTTAGATTACAAATACCTATATTTACCATCCATATTGCACTTGTATCACCATCTCTTCGCCGAACTAGTGCACCTATACAATGTACCATTGTATTGGGTGTGTTGGGGACACAAGAGACTCTTTGTTATTTGGTTGCAGGGTTGCTTGAGAGAGACCATCTTCAACCTACGCCTCCCACGGATTGATAAACCTTAGGTCAACCAATTGAGGGAAATTTGTTGCTGTCCTACAAACCTCTGCACTTGGAGGCCCAACAACGTCTACAAGAAGAAGGTTGTGTAGTAGACATCACCCATGAGGCACGGTCTGCAAGCACCAAGTGATTCCAAAAGCCCATCAGCATGGAGTTTCTTCATGTGTTTTATACCGATATGACCTAAACGGCAGTGCCACAAATAAGTTGCACTATCATTATCAACTTTGCATCTTTTGGCTTCAATATTATGAACATATGTATCATCACGATCGAGATTCAACAAAAATAGACCACTCAGCAAGGGTGCATGACCATAAAAGATATTACTCTTATAAATAGAACAACCATTATTCTCTGATTTAAATGAATAACCGTTTCACATCAAACAAGATCTAGATATAATGTTCATGCTCAACGCTGACACCAAATAACAATTATTTAGGTCTAAAACTAATACCGATGGTAGATATAGAGGTAGTGTGCCGATGGCGATCACATCGACCTTGGAACCATTTCCCACGCGCATCGTCACCTCGTGCTTAGCCAATCTTCGTTTAATCCGTAGCCCCTGTTTTGAGTTGCAAATATGAGCAATAGCACCAGTATCAAATACCCAGGCACTACTACGAGCATTAGTAAGGTACATATCAATAACATGTATATCAAATATACCTTTCACTTTGCCATCCTTCTTATCTGCCAAATACTGTTGGAAATATGACCTAGAGGCAATAATAAAATGATTATTATTATATTTCCTTGTTCATGATAATTGTCTATTATTCATGCTATAATTGTGTTATCCGGAAATCATAATACATGTGTGAATACATAGACCATAACATGTCCCTAGTGAGCCTCTAGTTGACTAGCTCGTTTATCAATAGATGGTCACGGTTTCCTGACCACGGACATTAGATGTCATTGATAACGGGATCATAGCATTGGGAGAATGATGTGATGGACAAGACCCAATCCTAAGCATAGCACAAGATCGTGTAGTTCGTTTGCTAGAGCTTTTCCAATGTCAAGTATCATTTCCTTAGACCATGAGATCGTGTAACTCCCGGATGCCGTAGGAGTGCTTTGGGTGTACCAGACGTCACAACGTAACTGGGTGACTATAAAGGTATACTACAGGTATCCCCGAAAGTATCTGTTGGGTTGACACGGATCGAGACTGGGATTTGTCACTCCATATGACGGAGAGGTATCTCTGGGCCCACTCAGTAATGCATCATCATAATGAGCTCAATGTGACCAAGTGTTTGGTCACGGGATCATGCATTACGGTACGAGTAAAGTGACTTGCTGGTAACGAGATTGAACGAGGTATTGGGATACTGACGATCGAATCTCGGGCAAGTAACGTACCGATTGACAAAGGAAATTGTATACAGGATTACTTGAATCCTTGACATCGTGGTTCATCCGATGAGATCATCGAGGAGCATGTGGGAGCCAACATGGGTATCCAGATCCCGCTGTTGGTTATTGGCCAGAGAGTCGTCTCGGTCATGTCTGCGTGTCTCCCGAACCCATAGGGTCTACACACTTAAGGTTTGGTGACGCTAGGGTCGTAGAGATGTTAGTATGCGGTAACCCGAAAGTTGTTCGGAGTCCCGGATGAGATCCCGGATGTCACGAGGAGTTCCGGAATGGTCCGGAGGTGAAGAATGGTATATAGGAAGTCCTGTTTCGGCCATCGGGAAAGTTTCAGGGGTCACCGGTATTGTACCGGGACCACCGGAAGGGTCCCGGGGGTCCACCGGTGGGGCCACCTATCCCGGAGGGCCCCATGGGCTGAAGTGGGGAAGTGAACCAACCCCTGGTGGGCTGGTGCACCCCCCTTGGGCCTCCCTCTGCGCCTAGGGTTGGAAACCCTAGGGGTGGGGGGCGCCCCACTTGACTTGGGGGGCAAGTCCCCCCCTTGCCGCTGCCCCCCTTGAGATGGGAGGGGCCGGCGCCCCCCAGGGCCCCTATATAAAGAGGGGGGAGGGAGGGCTGCGCACCCCTGCTCCTGGCGCCTCCCTCTCCCTCCGTAACACCTCTCCCTCTCGTTGAGCTTGGCGAAGCCCTGCCGAGATCGCTGCTACTTCCACCACCACGTCGTCGTGCTGCTGGATCTCCATCAACCTCTCCCTCCCCCTTGCTGGATCAAGAAGGAGGAGACGTCTTCCCCAACCGTACGTGTGTTGAACACGGAGGTGCCGTCCGTTCAGCACTAGGATCATCGGTGATTTGGATCACGACGAGTACGACTCCCTCAACCCCGTTCTCTTGAACGCTTCCGCGCGCGATCTACAAGGGTATGTAGATGCACTCCTCTCTCTCATTGCTAGATGACTCCATAGATTGATCTTGGTGAAGCGTAGAAATTTTTTATTTTCTGCAACATTCACCAACAGTGGCATCATGAGCTAGGTCTATGCGTAGTTTCTATGCACGAGTAGAACACAATCTTGTTGTGGGCGTAGATGTTGTCAATTTTCTTGCCACTACTAGTCTTATCTTGTTTCGACGGCATCGTGGGATGAAGAGGCCCGGACCGACCATACACGTACGCTTACGTGAGATAGGTTCCACTGACTGACATGCACTAGTTGCATAAGGTGGCTAGCGGGTGTCTGTCTCTCCCACTTTAGTCGGATCGGATTCGATGAAAAGGGTCCTTATGAAGGGTAAATAGAAATTGGCATATCATGTTGTGGTTTTACGTAGGTAAGAAATGTTCTTGCTAGAAACCTATAGAAGCCACGTAAAAACATGCAACAACAATTAGAGGACGTCTAACTTGTTTTTGCAGTATATGCCTTGTGATGTGATATGGCCAAAAGGATGTGATGAATGAAATATATGTGATGTATGAGATTGATCATGTTCTTGTAATAGGAATCACGACTTGCATGTCAACGAGTATGACAACCGGCAGGAGCCATAGGAGTTGTCTTTATTTTTGTATGACTCATGAGTCATTGAATAACGCCATGTAAATTACTTTACTTTATTGCTAAACACGTTAGCCATAGAAGTAGAAGTAATCGTTGGCGTGACAACTTCATGAAGACACGATGATGGAGATCATGGTGTCATGCCGGTGACAAAGATGATCATGGTGCCCCGAAGATGGAGATCAAAGGAGCAATATGATATTGGCCATATCATGTCACTATTTGATTGCATGTGATGTTTATCATGTTTTGTTTCTTATTTGCTTAGTACGATGGTAGTAAATAAGATGATCCCTTATAATAATTTCAAGAAAGTGTTCCCCCTAACTGTGCGCTGTTGCGAAAGTTCGTTGTTTCGAAGCACCATGTGATGGTCGGGTGTGATAGATTCTAACATTCACATACAACAGGTGTAAGACAGATTTACACATGCAAAACACTTAGGTTGACTTGACGAGCCTAGCATGTATAGACATGGCCTCAGAACACAAGAGACCGAAAGGTCGAAAATGAGTCGTATGGAAGATACGATCAACATGGAGATGTTCACCGATGATGACTAGTCCGTCTCACGTGATGATCGGACACGGTCTAGTTGAGTCGGATCATGTATCACTTAGATGACTAGAGGGATGTCTAATCTGAGTGGGAGTTCATTAAATAATTTGATTAGATGAACTTAAATTATCATGAACTTAGTCTAAAAACGTTTGCAAAATGTCTTATAGATCAAATGGCCAACACTCATGTTAACCTCAACTTCAACTCATTCCTAGAGAAAACCAAGCTGAAAGATGATGGCAGAAACTATTCGGACTGGGTCCGGAACCTGAGGATCATCCTCATAGCTGCCAAGAAAGCATATGTCCTAGAAGGACCGCTAGGTGAAGCACCCATCCCGAGAGAACCAAGATGTTATGAGCGCTTGGCGATCACGTCTTGATGATTACTCCCTCGTTCAAGTCACGACATGCTTTACAGCTTAGAACCGGGGCTCCAAAAGCGTTTTGAGCAACACGGAGCATATGAGATGTTCGAAGAGCTGAAAATGGTTTTCCAAGCTCACGCCCGGGTCGAGAGATATGAAGTCTCCAACAAGTACTACAATTATAAGATGGAGGAAAATAGTTCTGTCAGTGAGCACATACTCAAAATGTATGGGTTGCACAACCGCTTGTCCCAGTTGGACATTAACCTCCCGGACGAGGCGGTCATTGACAGAATCCTTCAGTCGCTCCCACCTAGCTACAAGAGCTTTGTGATGAACTACAATATGCAGGGGATGGTGAAAACTATTCCTGAAGTATTTTCAATGCTGAAATTAGCAGAGGTGGAAATCAAAAAGAAACATCAAGTGTTGATGGTCAATAAAACCACTAGTTTCAAGAAAGACAAGGGTAAGAAGAACTTCAAGAAGGACGGCAAGGGAGTTGCCGTGCCCGGTAAGCCAGTTGCCGGGAAGAAGCCAAAGAATGGACCCAAACACGAGGTGAGTGCTTTTATTGCAATGGAAAGGACACCGAAGCGGAACGCCCCAAATACTTAGCGGACAAGAAGGCCGACAACACTAAAGGTATATGTGATATACATGTAATTGATGTGTACCTTACCAGTACTCATAGTAGCTCCTGGGTATTTGATACCGGTGCGGTTGCTCATATTTGTAACTCAAAATAGGAGCTGCGGAATAAGCGGTGACTGGCGAAGGACGAGGTGACGATGCACGTCGGGAATGGTTCCAAGGTCGATGTGATCGCCGTCGGCACGCTACCTCTACATTTACCTACGGGATTAGTTTTAAACCTCAATAATTGTTATTTAGTGCCAGCTTTGAGCATGAACATTGTATCTAGATCTCGTTTAATACGAGATGGCTACTCATTTAAATCCGATAATAATGGTTGTTCTATTTATATGAGAGATATGTTTTATGGTCATGCCCCGTAGGTCAAAGGTTTATTCTTAATGAATCTCGAACATGATGTTACACATATTCATAGTGTGAATACCAAAAGATGTAAAGTTGATAACGATAGTCCCACATACTTGTGGCACTGCCGCCTTGGTCACATTGATGTCAAACGCATGAAGAAGCTCCATGTTGATGGACTTTTGGAGTCTCTTGATTACGAATCATTTGACACATGCGAACCATGCCTTATGGGCAAAATGACCAAGACTCCGTTCTCCGGAACAATGGAGCGAGCAACCAACTTATTGGAAATCATACATACTGATGTGTGCGGTCCAATGAGCGTTGAGGCTCGCGGAGTATATCGTTATGTTCTCACCCTCACTGATGACTTAAGTAGATATGGGTATGTCTACTTGAAGAAACACAAGTCTGAGACCTTTGAAAAGTTCAAGTCTGAGACCTCTGAAAAGTTCAAGGAATTTCAGAATGAGGTAGAGAATGAACGTGACCGAAAGATAAAGTTCTTACGATCAGATCGTGGGGGAGAATATTTAAGTCACGAATTTGGTACGCACTTAAGGAAATGTGGAATCGTTTCACAACTCACGCCGCCTGGAACACCTCAGCGTAATGGTGTGTCCGAACGTCGTAATCGCACTCTATTGGATATGGTGCAATCTATGATGTCACTCACCGATTTACCGCTATCATTTTGGGGATACGCTCTAGAGACAGCTACATTCTCTTTACATAGGGCACCGTCTAAATCCATTGAGACGATATCGTATGAATTATGGTTTGGGAAGAAACCTAAGCTGTCGTTTCTAAAAGTTTGGGGATGCGATGCTTATGTCAAGAAACTTCAACCTGAAAAGCTCGAACCCAAGTCGGAAAAATGCGTCTTCATAGGATACCCTAAGGAAACCATTGGGTATACCTTCTACCTCAGATCCGAAGGCAAGATCTTTGTTGCCAAGAACGAGTCCTTTCTGGAGAAAGAGTTTCTCTCGAAAGAAGTAAGTGGGAGGAAAGTAGAACTCAATGAAGTACTACCTCTTGAACCGGAAAGTAGCGCAGCTCAGGAAGACGTTCCTGTGGTGCCTGCACCGACTAGAGAGGAAATTTATGATGATGATCAAGGTACTTCAGATCAAGTTACTACTAAACTTCGTAGGTCCATGAGGACACGTTCCACACCAGAGTGGTATGACAACCCTGTCCTGCAAATCATGTTGTTAGACAACAGTGAACCTTCGAACTATGAAGAAGCAATGGCGGGCCCAGATTCCAACAAATGGCTTGAAGCCATGTAATCCGAGATAGGATCCATGTATCAAAACAAAGTGTGGACTTTGATAGACTTGCCCGATGATCGGCGAGCGATAGAAAACAAATGGATCTTTAAGAAGAAGACGGACGCGGATCGTAATGTTACCATCTATAAAGCTTGACTTGTCGGTAAGGGTTATCGACAAGTTCAAGGGGTTGACTACGATGAGACTTTCTCTCCCATAGCAAAGCTGAAGTCCGTCTGAATCATGTTAGCAATTGCCGCATACTATGATTATGAGATATGGCAAATGGACGTCAAAACGGCATTCCTTAACGGCCATCTTAAGGAAGAACTATATATGATGCAGCTGGAGGGTTTTGTCGATCCTAAGAATGCTAACAAGGTATGAAAGCTCCAGCGCTCCATCTATGGGCTGGTGCAAGCATCTCAGAGTTGGAACATTCGCTTTAATGAAATGATCAAAGCATTTGGGTTTATGCAGACTTATGGAGAAGCCTGCGTTTACAAGAAAGTGAGTGGGAGCTCTGTAGCATTTCTCATATTATATGTGGATGACATACTTTTGATGGGAAATGATATAGAACTTTTGGACAGCATTAAGGCCTACTTGAATAAGTGTTTTTCAATGAAGGACCTTGGAGAAGCTGCTTACATATTAGGCATCAAGATCTATAGAGATAGATCGAGACGCCTCATAGGTCTTTCACAAAGCACATACCTTGATAAGATATTGAAGAAGTTCAATATGGATCAGTCCAAGAAGGGGTTCTTGCCTATGTTGCAAGGTGTGAAATTGAGCTTGGCTGAATGTCCGACCACGGCAGAAGATAAAGAAAAGATGAGTGTCGTCCCCTATGCCTCGGCCATAGGGTCTATCATGTATGCCATGTTGCGTACCAGACCTGATGTAAACCTTGTCGTAAGTTTGGTAGGAAGGTACCAAAGTAATCCCGGCATGGAACACTGGACAGCGGTCAAGAATATCCTGAAGTACCTGAAAAGGATTAAGGACATGTTTCTCGTATATGGAGGTGACGAAGAGCTCGTCGTAAAGGGTTACGTCGACGCTAGCTTCGACACAAATCTGGATGACTCTAAGTCACAAACCGGATACGTGTATATTTTGAATGGAGGGGCAGTAAGCTGGTGCAGTTGCAAGCAAAGCGTCGTGGCGGGATCTACATGTGAAGTGGAGTACATGGCAGCCTCGGAGGCAGCGCATGAAGCAATCTCTATGAAGGAGTCCATCACCGACCTAAGAGTCATACCCAATGCGTCGGGGCAGATCACCTCTTCTGTGACAACACTGGAGCTATTGCCCTTGCCAAGGAGCCCAGGTTTCACAAGAAGACCAGGCACATCAAGCGTCGCTTCAGCTCCATTCGTGAAAATGTTCAAGATGGAGACATAGATATTTGCAAAGTGCATATGGATCTGAATGTCGCAGATCCTTTGACTAAACCTCTTCCGCGAGCAAAACATGATCAACACCAGAACTCTATGGGTGTTCGATTCATCACAATGTAACTAGATTATTGACTCTAGTGCAAGTGGGAGACTGTTGGAAATATGCCCAAGAGGCAATAATAAAATGATTATTATTATATTTCCTTGTTCATGATAATTGTCTATTATTCATGCTATAATTGTGTTATCCGGAAATCATAATACATGTGTGAATACATAGACCATAACATGTCCCTAGTGAGCCTCTAGTTGACTAGCTCGTTTATCAACAGATGGTCACGGTTTCCTGACCATGGACATTGGATGTCATTGATAGCGGGATCATATCATTGGGAGAATGATGTGATGGACAAGACCCAATCCTAAGCATAGCACAAGATCGTGTAGTTCGTTTGCTAGAGCTTTTCCAATGTCAAGTATCATTTCCTTAGACCATGAGATCGTGTAACTCCCGGATGCCATAGGAGTGCTTTGGGTGTACCAAACGTCACAACGTAACTGGGTGACTATAAAGGTATACTACAGGTATCCCCGAAAGTATTTGTTGGGTTGACACGGATCGAGACTGGGATTTGTCACTCCGTATGACGGAGAGGTATCTCTGGGCCCACTCGGTAATACATCATCATAATGAGCTCAATGTGACCAAGTGTTTGGTCACGGGATCATGCATTACGGTACGAGTAAAGTGACTTGCTAGTAACGAGATTGAGTGAGGTATTGGGATACCGACGATCGAATCTCGGGCAAGTAACGTACCGATTGACAAAGGGAATTGTATACGGGATTACTTGAATCCTTGACATCGTGGTTCATCTGATGAGATCATCGAGGAGCATGTGGGAGCCAACATGGGTATCCAGATCCCGCTGTTGGTTATTGGCTGGAGACTCATCTCGGTCATGTCTACGTGTCTCCCGAACCCGTAGGGTCTACACACTTAAGGTTCGGTGACGCTTGGATTGTAGAGATATTAGTATGCGGTAACCCAAAAGTTGTTCGGAGTCCCTGATGAGATCCCGGACGTCACGAGCAGTTCCGGAATGGTCCGGAGGTAAAGAATGGTATATAGAAAGTCCAGTTTCGGCCACCGAGAAAGTTTCGGGGGTCACCGGTATTGTATCGGGACCACCGGAAGGGTCCCGAGGGTCCACCGGGTGGGGCTACCTATCCCGGAGGGCCCCATGGGCTGAAGTGGGGAAGGGAACCAGCCCCTGGTGGGCTGGTGCACCCCCCTTGGGCCTCCCCCTGCGCCTAGGGTTGGAAACCCTAGGGGTGGGGGGCGCCCCACTTGACTTGTGGGGCAAGTCCCCCCATTGGCCGCCGCCCCCCTCCCTTGAGATGGGATCTCTAGGGGGCCGGCGCCCCCCCAGGGCCCCTATATAAAGAGGGGGGAGGGAGGGCTGCACACCCCTGCTCCTGGCGCCTCCCTCTTCCTCTGTAACACCTCTCCCTCTCGCTGAGCTTGGCGAAGCCCTGCCGAGATCGCTGCTACTTCCACCACCACGCCATCATGCTGCTGGATCTCCATCAACCTCTCCCTCCCCCTTGCTGGATCAAGAAGGAGGAGACGTCTTCCCCAACCATACGTGTGTTGAACGCGGAGGTCCCGTCCATTCGGCACTAGGATCATCGCTGATTTGGATCACGACGAGTACGACTCCCTCAACCCCGTTCTCTTGAACGCTTCCGCGCGCGATCTACAAGGGTATGTAGATGCACTCCTCTCTCTTGTTGCTAGATGACTCCATAGGTTGATCTTGGTGAAGCGTAGAAATTTTTTATTTTCTGCAACGTTCACCAACAAATACTTGGGGCAGTTCCACTTCCAGTGACCAGTCCCTTTGTAGTAGAAGCATTCAGTTTCAGGCTTAGGTCCAGACTTGGGTTTCTTCTCCTGAGCAGCAACTTTCTTGTCGTTCTTCTTGAAGTTCCCCTTCATTCCTTTGCCCTTCTTCTTGAAACTAGTGGTCTTGTTGACCATCAACACTTGATGCTCCTTTTTGATTTCTACCTCCGCTGTCTTTAGCATTGCGAAGAGCTCGGGAATAGTCTTGTTCATCCCTTGCATATTATACTTCATCACAAAGCCTTTGTAGCTTGGAGGCAGTGAGTGAAGAACTTTGTCAATGACACTATCATCAGGAATATTAACTCTTAGCTGAATCAAGTGGTTATGGTACCCAGACATTTTGAGTATGTGTTCACTAACAGAACTATTCTCCTCCATTTTGGAGCTATAGAACTTGTTGGAGACTTCATATCTCTCAACTCAGGCATTTTCTTGAAATATTAACTTCAACTCTTGGAACATCTCATATGCTCCATGACGTTCAAAACATCTTTGAAGTCCCGATTCTAAGCCGTAAAGCATGGCACACTGAACTATCGAGTAGTCATTAGTTTTGCTCTGTCAGACGTTCTTAACGTTATCAGAAGCGTCTGTAGCAGGCCTAGCACCTAGCGGTGCCTCCACGACGTAATTCTTCGGTGCAACAATGAGGATAATCCTCAAGTTATGGACCCAGCCCGTGTAGTTGCTGCCATCATCTTTCAACTTAGCTTTTTCTAGGAACGCATTAAAATTCAAAGGAACAGTAGCACAGGCCATTGATCTACAATAACATAGACATGCAAAATAACTATCAGGACTAAGTTCATGATAAATTAAAGTTCAGTTAATCATATTACTTAAGAACTCCCACTTAGATAGACATCCCTCTAGTCATCTAAATGATCACGTGATCCAAATCAACTAAACCATGTTCGATCATCACGTGAGATGGAGTAGCTTTCAGTGGCGAACATCACTATGCTGATCATATCTACTATATGATTCACGTTTGACCTTTTGGTCTCAGTGTTCCGAGGCCATATCTGCATATGCTAGGCTCGTCAAGTTTAACCCAAATATTCTTCCTGTGCAAAACTGGCTTGCACCCATTGTATGTGAACGTACAACTTATCACACCCGATCATCATGTGGTGTCTCGGCACGACGAACTGTAGCAATGGTGCATACTCAGGGAGAACACTTATACCTTGAAATTTAGTAAGGGATCATCTTATAATGCTACCGTTGTACTAAGCAAAAAAAGATGCATAAAAGATAAACATCACATGCAATCAAAATATGTGACATGGTATGGCCATCATTATCTTGTGCTCATGATCTCCATCACCGAAGCATCGTCATGATCTCCATCATCACCGGCGCGACACCTTGATCTCCATTGTAGCATCATTGTCGTCTCGCCAACTATTGCTTCTATGACTATCGCAACCGCTTAGTGATAAAGTAAAATAATTACATGGCGATTGCATTGCATACAATAAAGCGATAACCATATGGCTCCTGCCAGTTGCCGATAACTCTGTTACAAAACAAGATCATCACATACAACAAATTATATCACATCATGTCTTGACCATATCACATCACAGCAAGCCCTGCAAAAAAAAGTTAGACATCCCTTACTTTGTTATTGCAAGTTTTACATGGCTGCTATGGGCTTAGAAAGAACCGTTCTTACCTACGCATCGAAACCACAACGATTTTTCGTCAAGTATGTTGTTTTAACCTTCAACAAGGACCGGGCGTAGTCAAACTCGATTCAACTGAAGTTGGGGAAACAGACACCCACTAGCCACCTGTGTGCGAAGCACGTCGGTAGAACCAGTCCCATGAATGCGGTCATGTAATATTGGTCTGGGCCGCTTCATCCAACAATACCGCCGAATCAAAGAAAGATGTTGCTGGTAAGCAGTATGACTATTATCGCCCACAACTCATTGTGTTCTACTCGTGCATATAACATACGCATAGACCTGACTCTGGTACCACTATTGGGAACGCAGTAATTTCAAAAAAAATCCTACGATCACGCAAGATATGTCTAGGAGATGCATGGCAACCAGAGGGGAGAGTGTGTCCACGAACCCTCGTAGACCAAAAGCGGAAGCGTTTAGTAATGCGGTTGATGTAGTCGAACTTCTTCGCGATCCAAGTAGCGAACGTACGACACCTCCGTGTTCAGCACACGTTCAGCTTGATGACGTCCCACGAACTCTTGATCCAGTTGAGGTCGAGGGAGAGTTCCGTCAGCATGACGGCATGGTGATGGTGATGATGATGTTACTGGTGCAGGGCTTCGCCTAAGCACTACGATGATATGATTGAGGTGTGTAACTATGGATGGGGCACCACACGGTTAAGAGAAACTTGTGTGTTCTAGGGTGCCCTCCTACCCCGTATATAAAGGAGGGAGGGGAGGCTGGCCGACCCTCCTAGGGCGCGCCAGGAGAGGGGAATCCTACTAGGACTCCAAGTCCTAGTTGGTTTAGACCTAAGAAAGAGGGGGAAGAAGGAAGGAAGAGGGGAAGGGAAGGAAAGGGGGGCGCCGCCCCCTTCCCCTAGTCCAATTCAGACCCAGCGGGCGCGTGGCCAGCCCCTCTTGGCCTTGCCTCTCTTCCCACTAAGGCCCATTGAGGCCCATTAGTTCCCCCGGGGGGGTCCGATAACCCTCCGGCACTCCGATAATTATCCGGTACCCCCGGAACTTATCCAGTGTCCGAATAACATCGTCCAATATATCAATCTTTATGTCTTGACAATTTCCAGACTCCTCGTCATGTCCGTGATCTCATCCGGGACTCCAAACAATTTTCAGTCATCAAATCACATATCTCATAATACAAATCGTCAATGAACTTTAAGCGTGCGGACCCTACGGGTTCGAGAACTATGTAGACATGACTGAGACACATCTGTGGTCAATAACCAATAGCGGAACCTGGATGCTCATATTGGCTCCTACATATTCTACGAAGATCTTTATCAGTCAAACCACATAACAACATATATTGTTCCCTTTGTCATCGGTATGTTACTTGCCCGAGATTCGATTGTCGGTATCATCATACCTAGTTCAATCTCGTTACTGGGAAGACTCTTTACTCGTTCCGTAATACTTCATCCTGCAACTAACTCATTAGTCACATTGCTTGCAAGGCTTATAGTGATGAGCATTACCGAGAGGGCCCAGAGATACCTCTTTGAAACATGGAGTGACAAATCCTAATCTCGATCTATGCCAACCCAACAAATAATTTCGGAGACACCTGTAGAGCATATTTATAATCACCCATTTACGTTGTGACGTTTGATAGCATACAAAGTTTTCCTCCGATATTCGGGAGTTGCATAATCTCATAGTCTGAGGAACATGTATAAGTCATGAAGAAAGCAGTAGCAATGAAGCTGTAATGATCATAATGCTAAGCTAACAAATGGGTCTTGTCAATTACATCATTCTCCTAATGATGTGATACTGTTCATCAAATGACAACACATGTCTATGGTTAGCAAACATAACCATCTTTGATAAACGAGCTACTCAAGTAGAGGCATACAAGGGACTCTTTGTTTTGTCTATGTATTCACACATGTACTAAGTTTCTGGTTAATACAATTCTTGTTGGGGAACGCAGTAATTTCAAAAATATTCCTACAATCACGCAAGATCTATCTAGGAGATTCATAGCAATGAGAGGGGAGAGTATGTCCATGTACCCTCGTACACCAAAAGTAGAAGCGTTTAGTAACGCGATTGACGTAGTCGAACTTCTTCGCGATCCAACCAATCCAAGTACCGAACGTGCGGCACCTCCGCGTTCAGCACATGTTCAGCTCGATGATGTCCCTCATGCTCTTTATCCAGTTGAGGACGAGGGTGATTTCCGTCATCACGACGGTGTGGCGACAGTGATGATGATGTTACCGGCGCAGGGCTTCGCCTAAGAACTACGATGATATGATTGAGGTGTGTAACTGTGGAGGGGGGCACCGCACACGGTTAAGAGAAACTTCTGTGTTCTAGGGTTCCCTCCTACCCCCGTATATAAAGGAGGGGAGGGGAGGCTGGCCGACCCTCCTAGGGCGCGCCAGGAGAGGGGAATCCTACTAGGACTCCAAGTCCTAGTAGGTTTCCACCTAAGGAAGAGGGGGAAGAAGGAAGGAAGAGGGGAAGGGAAGGAAAGGGGGGCGCCGCCCCCTTCCCCTAGTCCAATTCGGACCCAGGGGCGCGTGGCCAGCCCCTCTTGGCCTTGCCTCTTTTGCCACTAAGGCCCATTGAGGCCCATTAGTTCCCCCGGGGGGTTCCGATAACCCTCCGGCTCTCCGATAATTACCCGGTGACCCCCGGAACTTATCTGGTGTCCGAATAACATCATCCAATATATCAATCTTTATGTCTTGACAATTTCGAGACTCCTCGTCATGTCCGTGATCTCATCCGGGACTCCAAACAATTTTCGGTAATCAAATCACATAACTCATAATACAAATCGTCAAAGAACTTTAAGCGTGCGAACCCTGCGGGTTTGAGAACTATGTAGACATGATCGAGACACATCTCTGGTCAATAACCAATAGTGGAACCCTGGATGCTCATATTGGCTCCTACATGTTCAACGAAGATCTTTATCGGTCAAACCGCATAACAACATACGTTGTTCCCTTTGTCATCGGTATGTTACTTGCCCGAGATTCGATCGTCGGTATCATCATACCTAGTTCGGTCTCGTTACTGGCAAGTCTCTTTACTCATTCCGTAATACTTCATCCCGCAACTAACTCATTAGTTACATTTCTTGCAAGGCTTATAGTGATGAGCATTACCGAGAGGGCCCAGAGATACCTCTCTGAAACACGGAGTGACAAATCCTAATCTTGATCTATGCAAACCCAACAAATACTTTTGGAGACACCTATAGAGCATATTTATAATCACCCATTTATGTTGTGACGTTTGATAGCACACAAAGTGTTCCTCCGGAATTCGAGATTTGCATAATCTCATAGTCTGAGGAACATGTATAAGTCATGAAGAAAGCAGTAGCAATGAAACTGTAATGATCATAATGCTAAGCAAACGAATGGGTCTTGTCCATCACATCATTCTCCTAATGATGTGATCCCGTTCATCAAATGACAACACATGTCTATGGTTAGGAAACATAACCATCTTTGATAAATGAGCTACTCAAGTAGAGGCATACTAGGGACACTTTTTTTGTCTATGTATTCACACATGTACTAAGTTTCCGGTTAATACAATTCTTGTCTGGGAAGACAGTAATTTCAAAAAAAATACCTACAATCACGCAAGATCTATCTAGGAGATGCATAGCAACGAGAGGGGAGAGTGTGTCCACGTACCCTCGTAGACCAAAAGCGGAAGCGTTTAGTAACGCGGTTGACGTAGTCAACTTCTTTGCGATCCAACCAATCCAAGTACCGAACATGTGGCACATCCGCGTTCAGCACACGTTCAGGTCGATGACGTCCCTCGTGCTATTTATCCAGTTGAGGGAGAGGGTGATTTCCGTCATCACGATGGCGTGGCGACAGTGATGATGATGTTACCGCCGTAGGGCTTCGCCTAAGCACTATGATGGTATGATCGAGGTGTGTTACTGTGGAGGGGGGCACCGCACACGGTTAAGAGAAACATGTGTATTCTAGAGTGCCCCTGCCCACGTATATAAAGGAGGGAGGGGGAGGCCGGCCGTCCCTAGGGGCGCGCCCAATGAGAGGGAGTCCTACTAGGACTACTAGTCCTAGTAGGATTCCTGCACAAGGAAGAGGGGGGAGGAAGGAGAGGGAGAGGGAATAGGAAGGGTGCGCAGCCCCCCTTCCCTTGTCCTATTCGGACTGCTAAGGGGGGGCATGGCCTGCCCTGGCGGCCCTCCTCTCTCTCCAATAAGGCACATGGTGGCCCATTAGTTCTCCCAGGGGTTCCGGTAACCCCTTTGGCACTCCGTTTTTACCCGAACTATCCGGAACACTTCCGGTGTCCGAATAACATGGTCCAATATATCAATCTTTATGTCTCGCCCATTTCGAGACTCCTCGTCACGTTCGTGATCTCATCCGGGACTCTGAACAAACTTCGGTCATCAAAACACATAACTCATAATACAAATCGTCATCGGATATTAAGCGTGCGGACCCTACAGGTTCGAGAACTATGTAGACATGACCGAGACACATCTCCGGTCAATAAAAAATAGCGAAACCTCGATGCTCATATTGGCTCCTACATATGTTGTTCCCTTTGTCATCAGTATGTTACTTACCCAAGATCCGATCGTCGGTATCATCATACCTAGTTCAATCTCATTACCGGCAAGTCTCTTTCCTTGTTCCGTAATACTTCATCCTGTAACTAACTCATTAGTCACATTTCTTGCAAGGCTTATGGTGATGAGCATTACCGAGAGGGCCCAGAGATACCTCTCTGAAACACGGAGTGACAAATCCTAATCTCGATCTATGCCAACCCAACAAATACCTTCGGAGACACCTGTAGAGCATCTTTATAATCACCCGTTTACGTTGTGACATTTGATAGCACACAAAGTGTTCCTCTGGTATTCGGGAGTTGCATAATCTCATAGTCTGAGGAACATCTATAAGTCATGAAGAAAGCAGTAGCAATAAAACTGTAACGATCATAGTGCTAAGCTCACGAATGGGTCTTGTCCATCACATCATTCTCCTAATGATGTGATCCCTTTCATCAAATGACAACACATGTCTTTGGTCAGGAAACATAACCATCTTTGATAGTCAAGTAGAGGCATACTAGGGACATTCTGTTTTGTTTATGTATTCACACATGTACTAAGTTTTCGGTTAATACTATTCTAGCATGAATAATAAACATTTATCATGATATAAGGAAATAAATAATAACTTTATTATTGCCTCTAGGGCATATATCCTCCAGTCTCCCACTTGCACTAGAGTCAATAATCTAGTTCACATCGTCATGTGATTTAAGACCAATAGTTCACATCTTTATGTGATTAACACCCATAGTTTACATCGCCATGTGACCAACACTCAAAGGGTTTACTAGAGTCAATTATCTAGTTCACATCGCTATGTGATTAACACCCAAGAGTTATAAGGTGTGATCATGTTTTGCTTGTGAGAGAATTTTGGTCAACGGGTCTGTCACATTTAGAGCCGTATGTATTTTGCAAATTTTCTATGTCTACAATGCTTTGCGTGGAGCTACTCTAGATAATTGCTCCCACTTTCAATATGTATCCAGATTAAGACTCAGAGTCATCCGGATCGGTGTAAAAGCTTGCATTGACGTAACTCTTTACGACGAACTCTTTATTACCTTCATAACCGAGAAATATTTTCTTAGTCCTCTTAGGTAACTAAGGATGACTTTGGCGGTTGTCCAATGATCCACTCATGGATCACTATCGTACCCCCTTGCCAAACTCATGGCAAGGTACACAATAGGTTTTGTACACAACATAGAATACTTTATAGAACCTATGGGTGAGGCATGGGGAATGACTTTCATTCTCTTTCTATTTTCTGCCGTGGTTGGGTTTTGAGTCTTACTCAACTTTACACATTGCAATACACGCAAGAACTCCTTCTTTGACTATTCCATTTTGAACTACTTCAAAACCTTGTCAAGGTATGTACTCATTGAAAAATCTTATCAAGCGTCTTGATCTATCTCTATAGATCTTGATGCCCAATATGTAAGCAGCTTCACCGAGGTCTTTCTTCGAAAAACTTCTTTCAAACACTCCTTTATGCTTTCCAGAAAATTCTACATCATTTTCGATCAACAATATGTCATTCACATATACATATCAAAAAGGTTGTAGTGCTCCCACTCACTTTCTTGTAAATACAGGCTTCACCATAAGTCTGTATAAAACTATATGCTTTGATCAACTTATCAAAGCATATATTCCAACTCTGAGATGCTTGCACCAGTCCATAGATGGATCGCTGGAGTTTGCACATTTTGTTAGCACCTTTAGGATTGAAAAAACCTTTTGGTTGCATCATATACAACTCTTCTTTAATAAATCCATTAAGGAATGCAGTTTTGACATCCATTTGCCAGATTTCATAAAATGTGGAAACTGCTAACATGATTCAGACAGACTTTAAGCATCGATACGAGTGAGAAAATCTCATCGTAGTCAACACCTTGAACTTGTCAAAAACCTTTTTCGACAAGTCGAGCTTTGTAGATAGTAACACTACTATCAGCGTCCGTCTTCCTCTTGAAGATCCATTTATTCTCAATAGCTTGCCGATCACCGGGCAAGTCAACCAAAGTCCATACTTTGTTCTCATATATGGATCTCATCTCAGATTTCACGGCCTCAAGCTATTTCCCGGAATCTGGGCTCATCATCGCTTCCTCATAGTTCGTAGCTTTGTCATGGTCTAGTAATATGACTTCTAAAACAGGTTACCGCACCACTCTAGTGCGGACCGTACTCTGGTTGACCTACGAGGTTCAGTAGTAACTTGATCTGAAGTTTCATGATCATCATCATTGACTTCCTCACTAATTGGTGTAGGCATCACTGGAGCTGATTTCTGTGATGAACCATTTTCCAATTCAAGAGAAGGTACAACTACCTCATCAAGTTCTACTTTCCTCCCACTCACTTCTTCCGATAGAAACTCCTTCTATAGAAAGGATCCATTCTTAGCAACGAATATCTTGCCTTCGAATCTGTGATAGAAGGTGTACCCAACAGTTTCTTTTGGGAATCCTATGAAGACGCATTTCTCCGATTTGGGTTTGAGCTTATCAGGTTGAAGCTTTTTCACATAAGCATCACAGCCCCAAACTTTAAGAAACGACAGCTTAGGTTTCTTGCCAAACCACAGTTCATACAGTGTCGTCTCAATGGATTTAAATGGTGCCCTATTTAACGTGAAATGAGTTGTCTCTAATGCATAACCCCAAAACGATGGTGGTAAATCGGTAAGAGACATCATAGATCGCACCATATGTAATAAGGTACGGCAACGACATTCGGACACACCATTACGCTATGGTGTTCCAGGTGGCGTGAGCTGTGAAACTATTCCACATTGTTTTAAATGAAGGCCAAACTCGTAACTCAAATATTTGCCTCCGCGATCAGATTGTAGAAAGTTTACTTTCTTGTTATGATGATTCTCCACTTCACTATGTAATTCTTTGAACTTTTCAAATGTTTCATACTTGTGTTTCATCAAGTAGATATACCCATATCTGCTCAAATCATATGTGAAGGCCAGAAAATAATGATACCCATCGTGAGCCTCAACACTCATCGGACTGCATACATCGTATGTATTATTTCCAATAAGTCAGTTGCTCGCTCCTTTGTTCCTGAGAACAGAGTCTTTGTCATCTTGCCCATGAGGCATGGTTAGCAAGCATCAAGTTATTCATAATCAAGTGATTCCAAAAGCCCATCAGCATGGAGTTTCTTCATGCGCTTTACACCAATATGACCTAAACAACAATGCCACAAATATGTTGCACTATTATTATCAACTTTGCATCTTTTGGCATCAATATTATGAATATGTGTATCACACGATCGAGATTCAATAAACCATTCACATTGGGTGTATGACCATTGAAGGTTTTATTCATGTAAATAGAACAACAATTATTCTTTGACTTAAATTAATAACTGTATTGCAATAAACATGATCCAATCATGTTCATGCTCAACGCAAACACCAAATAACATTTATTTTAGGTTCAACACTAATCCCGAAGGTAAAGGGAGTGTGCGATGGTGATCTTATCAACCTTGGAATCACTTCCAACACACATCATCACCTCGCCCTTAAGTAGTCTTTGTTTATTTTTCAACTCCCGTTTCGAGTTAGTACTCTTAGCAACTGAACCAGTATCAAATACCGAGGCGTTGCTATAAACACTATTAATGTACACATCAATAACATGTATATCAAATATACCTTTGTTCACTTTGCCATCCTTTTTATCCACCAAATGTTTGGGGTAGTTCCGATTCAGTGACCATTCCATTTGCAGTAGAAGCACTCAGTTTTAGGTTTAGGTCTAGCTTTGGGCTTCTTCATGGGAGTGACAACTTGCTTGCCATTCTTCTTGAAGTTCCCTTTCTTTTCCTTTGCCCTTTTCTTGAAACTAGTGGTCTTGTTAACCATCAACAATTGATGCTCTTTCTTGATTCCTACCTTCGCTGATTTCATTGTCGTGCAGAGCTCGGGAATTATTTTCGTCATCCCTTGCATATTATAGTTCATCATGAAGTTCTAGTAACTTGGTGATAGTGACTAGAGAACTTTGTCAATTACTATCTTATCTGAAAGATTAACTCCCACTTGATTCAAGCAATTGTAGTACCCAGACAATATGAGCACATGCTCACTGGTTGAGCTATTATCCTCCATCTTGTAGGCAAAGTACTTGTCAGAGGTCTCATACCTGCCGACACGGGCATGAGTCTGAAATACCAATTTCATCTCTTGGAACATCTCATATGATCCGTGGCATTCAAAATGTCTTTGAAGTCCCGGTTCTAAGTTGTAAAGCATGCTGCACTAAATTATCAAGTAGTCATCATACCAAGCTTTTGTCAAACATTCATAACGTCTGCATCTGCTCCTGCAATAGGTCTGTCACCTAGCGGTGTGTCAAGGACATAATTCTTCTGTGCGGCAATGAGGAAAATCCTCAGATCACGGACCAAGTCTGCATCATTGCTACTATCATCTTTCAACTTATATGTCTCTAGGAACATATAAAAAATAAATGGGGAGCTACATCGCGAGCTATAGATCTACAACATAGATATGCAAATACTATCAGGACTAAGTTCATGATAAATTAAAGTTCAATTAATATATTACTTAAGAACTCCCACTGAGATAGACATCCCTCTAGTCATCTAAATGATCACGTGATCCAAATCAACTAAACCATGTCTGATCATCACGTGTGATGGAGTAGTTTTCAATGGTGAACATCACTATGTTGATCATATCTACTATATGATTCACGCTCGATCTTTCGATCTCAGTGTTCCGAGGCCATACTGCATATGCTAAGCTTTTCAAGTTTAACCCGAGTATTCCGCGTGTGCAAAACTGGCTTGCACCCATTGTATGTGAACGTTGAGCTTATCACACCCGATCATCACGTGGTGTCTCAGCACGACGAACTGTAGCAACGGTGCATACTCAGGGAGAACACTTATACCTTGAAATTTAGTGAAGGATCATCTTATAATGCTACCGCCGTACTAAGGAAAATAAGATGCATAAAGGATAAACATCACATGCAATCAAAATAAGTGATATGATATGGTCATCATCATCTTGTGCCTTTGATCTCTATCTCCACAGCACCGTCATGATCACCATCGTCACCGGCTTGACACCTTAATCTCCATCGTAGCATCGTTGTCATCTCTCCAACTATTGCTTCTACGACTATCACTACCGGTTAGTGATAAAGTAAAACAATTACATGGCGATTGCATTGCATACAATAAAGCGACAACCATATGGCTCCTACCAGTTGCCGATAACTTTGTTACAAAACATGATCATATCATACAACAAATTATATCATATCATGTCTTGACCATATCACATCATAGCAAGCCCTGCAAAACCAAGTTAGACGTCCTCTACTTTGTTGTTGCAAGTTTTACATGGCTGCTACGGGCTTAGCAAGAACCGTTCTTACCTATGCATCAAAACCACAACGATTTTTTTGTCAAGTGTGTTGTTTTAACCTTCAACAAGGACCGGGCGTAGTCAAACTCAATTCAACTAAAGTTGGAGAAACAGACACCCACTAGCCCCCTGTGTGCGAAGCACGTCGGTAGAACCAGTCTCATGAACGTGGTCATGTAATGTCGGTCTGGGCCGCTTCATTCAACAATACCGCCGAATCAAAGTAAGACGTTGCTGGTAAGCAGTATGACTATTATTGCCCACAACTCATTGTGTTCTACTCGTGCATATAACATCTACGCATAGCCCTGGCTCAGATGTCACTGTTGGGGAACACAATAATTTAAAAAATTTCCTACAATCACGCAAGATCTATCTAGGAGATGCATAGCAACGAGAGGGGAGAGTGTGTCCATGTACCCTCGTAGACCGAAAGCGAAAGCGTTTTGTAATGCGATTGATGTAGTCGAACTTCTTCGCGATCCAACCGATCGAAGTACCTAACGTACGACACCTCTGTGTTTAGCACATGTTCAGCTCGATGACGTCCCTCGTGCTCTTGATCCAGTTGAGGACGAGGGTGATTTCTGTCATCACGACAGCGTGGCGACAGTGATGATGATGTTACCGGCACAGGGCTTCGCCTAAGCACTACAATGGTATGATCGAGGTGTGTTACTGTGGAGGGGGGCACCGCACACGGTTAAGAGAAACTTGTGTGTTCTAGGGTGCCCCCTGCCCCCGTATATAAAGGAGGGAGGGGGAGGCTGGCCAGCCCTAGGGGCACGCCCAATGAGAGGGAGTCCTACGAGGACTACTAGTCCTAGTAGGATTTCTCCACAAGGAAGAGAGGGGGAAGGAAGGAGAGGGAGAGGGAGTAGGAAAGGGGCCTCCGCCCCCCTTCCCTTGTCATATTCGGACTTCTAAGGTGGGGGGCGCGGCCTGCCCTGGCGGCCCTCCTCTCTCTCCGATAAGGCCCATGGTGGCCGATTAGTTCCCCTGGGTGGTTTCGGTAACCCCTTCGGCACTCCGTTTTTACCTAAAACTATCCGGAATGCTTCCAGTGTCCAAATAACATGGTCCAATATATCAATTTTTATGTCTCGATCATTTCGAGACTCCTCGTCACGTCCGTAATCTCATCTGGGGATCCGAACAACTTCGGTCATCAAGACACATAACTCATAATACAAATCATCATCGAACGTTAAGCGTGCGGACCCTACGGGTTCGGGAACTATGTAGACATGACCGAGACACATCTCCAGTCAATAACAAATAGCGGAACTTGGATGCTCATATTGGCTCCTACATATTCTACGCAGATCTTTATCGGTCAAACCGCAGAACAACATACGTTCTTCCCTTTGTCATTGGTATGTTACTTGCCCGAGATTCGATCGTCGGTATCATCATACCTAGTTCAATCTCGTTACCGGCAAGTCTCTTTACTCGTTCCATAATACTTCATCACATAACAAACTCATTAGTCACATTGCTTGCAATGCTTATTGTGATGAGCATTACTGAGAGGGCCAAGAGATACCTCTCCGAAACACGGAGTGAGATATCCTAATCTCGATCTATGCCAACCCAACAAATACCTTCGGAGGCACCTGTAGAGCATCTTTATAATCACCCATTTACGTTGTGACGTTTGATAGCACACAAAGTGTTCCTTCGATATTCAGGAGTTGGATAACCTCATAGTCTGAGGAACATGTATAAGTCATGAAGAAAGCAGTAGCAATGAAACTGACACGATCATAATGCTAAGCTAACGGATGGGTCTTGTCCATCACATCATTCTCCTAATAATGTGATCCCGTTCATCAAATGACAACACATCTTTATGGTTAGGAAACATAACCATCTTTGATTAACAAGCTAGTCAAGTAGAGGCATACTAGGGACACTCTGTTTTGTTTATGTATTCACACGTGTACTAAGTTTCCGGTTAATACAATTCTAGCATGAATAATAAACATTTATCATGATATAAGGAAATAAATAATAACTTTATTATTGCCTCTAGGGCATATTTCCTTCAATTCTAGCATGAATAATAAACATTTATCATGAAATATGGAAATAAATAATAACTTTATTATTGCCTCTAGGGCATATTTCCTTGAGTAACCTCCCGGTACTCCGATAAACACCCGAAACACTCTGGAACCATTCCGGTGTCCGAATACTATCGTCGAATATATCAATCTTTACCTCTCGACCATTTTGAGACTCCTCGTCATGTCCGTGATCCCATTCGGGACTACGAACAATCTTCGGTCACCAAAACACATAACTCATAATACAAATCGTCATCGAACGTTAATCGTGCGGACCCTACGGGTTCGAGAACTATGTAGACATGACCGAAACACCTCTCTGGTTAATAACCAATAGCGGAACCTGGATGCTCATATTGGTTCCCACATATTCTATGAAGAACTTTATCAGTCGAACCGTTATGACAACATATGTTATTCCCTTTGTCATCGGTATGTTACTTGCCCATGATTCGATCGTTGGTATCCACATACCTAGTTCAATCTCATTACGGGCAAGTCTCTTTACTCGTTCCGTAATGCATCATCCCTCACCTAACTCATTAGTCACATTGCTTGCAAGGCTTATCATGATGCGCATTACCGAGAGGGCCCAGAGATACCTCTCCGATACTCGGAGTGAAAAATCCTAATCTCGATCTATGCCAACCCAACAAAACACCTTCGGAGATACCTATAGAGCACCTTTATAATCACCCATTTACGTTGTGATGTTTGATTGCACACAAGGTATTCCTCCGTATTTGGGAGTTGCATAATCTCATAGTCAAAGGAACATGTATAAGTTATGAAGAAAGCAATGGAAATAAAACTTAACGATCATTATGCTAACACTGGTGCACTTCAGTGCTATGCAAATGGTTTTTAACCCCTTTTCGCGACGGTATTTGGAACCGTCACCAAGTGAGTGTGGTTGATTGGGGGGTCCTTACCATACGACCCAAAAACCGTCGGGGATAGGGCCCCTACAGTACTCCTACTCGTTTCTGCTCGCATTGCCATCGCAGTTGGTATTCTATTGTGCTACATTTACGATGCGCGGCCCATCACAAATGGTTTACTATTATAGAACGTGTATCATGCGCGGCCCGTCACAAACGGTTCACTATTAAGAAGATTAGCTAATCATCGTACGAGTGTCAGACAGGATTACGAAACGTCGGACCGTTGTAACATCGTCATACACGACAACTATCGCACAAGCTATTCTGTGGTGCAACATTTACGATGCATACTTCATTAGAAACTGTTCATGTTGCAAATCATGTACAATAGGGAAACTAACACAAACGTTTAGTTTTCCTGTACCATTTGTGATATTGTCTGACATTGCACACACTTTGCAAACGGCAACTGTGTGCATGCTTGCACACGTTTCCTCTCTGTGAACCATCTCCGATTAGGGTGCATATCGCAAACGTTTGTGTTTTACCAACCGTGTGTGCCGTAACAACCTGGAGAGCATAATTTCACCGTAATTTAATTGCTACTTTTTGAAATTGTACCGGATTTGGATTTGAATTTGAATGTATGCTACAGCTTTACTCATATCCATCAGGTTCAAACAACCAATGCATTATTCGATTCATAGGTACATATGTCAAGAATTACATAAGAACCAAATAAAGAATGATGAACCACAATTGTATACTTGTACGGTTAAAGACGGTAAAGAAAGAGGTGAAATATATTCTGGTTACTGAACAAGGTGAAGCGGAATGCCCATATTGTGCCCTCCTCCATGCAGAAGGCACACACGACTCTAGCCCAACCCCTTGTGATGGCTGACCGCCCATCCTTCACGGTCTTCATGAAAACATCTAGATAATCATTGTGTTCTGGTAGAAATACTTTAATCTTTGCATGCCCACCAATCGTGTAGTTTGAGAGGTAATCTTGAGTAAACTGCTTTGGCAACCACTGCAAAGGAAAAAGATTCAGACATTGTCATCTAACACAACTCATTATGGGCAGTAAAAAGAAGGCTGCAGAGTTCTTACTTACCATCCTGCAGTTCGTTGTTGTCTTGGATGAAGTGTAAACAAATAGTTTAATTGTCATCTCTGGACCCATTTTACTAACAATCTTTATCAGCTTCCTCACTTGATGTTGGTTCATCGATATCTCATTGCCCCATACGCAGAAAGGGTCGAAGCGTGGATATTTACCAATGACATATCTACCTAAAAGCACCAAGTTAATATTAGAAGCTAAACAGCAATTGCACAATGATGTAGTACAACACTCTATATAATATGTCTATATACATCCGTATGTGGTAGTCCATTTGAAATATCTAAAAAGAAAAATATTAGGAATGGAGGGAGTATCTTATAACATCCAATATACTCACATATTAGATGAATTAACATCTAATATTATGGGCTGGAAGGAGTTTAGTTCATTCTTACAAATTATCGGTTGATTAATTGCTGCTGTATCCATGGGTTACAGTTAGTTTGAGCTAGTTCGGGCCAAAATATCCCTAAAGTATATCTAAACATGAGGGCTAGTTTGAGCTAGTTGCATCTATGACCCACCCGAAAAAACTATCCAACCCAAGAGGTGCTAATTGGAGCTAGTTCTCCTAGTGCATTTATTGTCAATCTAACCCTGCCATCCAAACAACTCTTTGGATGGAGTTAGTTCAGGGTTAGTCATGAGCTAGAAACTAACTCTAACCTCTAGCTAAGTTGAGTATCCAAATAGGGTTGTGTTGTTGTTGTTTCTGCTGCTCTTCTACATATATCTAGACATCATTAGAACATTAATGTAACACTCTTCCTTGTTGCTATGTAGCCTAGGATTGCATATTTAGACACTAAGTACAGTGCATGTTGCTATGTAGCCTCATATATATTACATATGGCCCTAGTTAACCTAACGATAAATGCGTTGCAGATATATTCAGTCAAAAGTACGATTCACCGATTAGTCCCTTATCAGCCGCCGGCCTATATGGTACCAGCTACCGATATCCTGAACAGTGAGCAAATATAAGCCACGGGATGAAACTAACCTCGATGGAAAACAACAGTCGTTCCCAAAATTGTCTTGTGTAGGTACATCGAGAAGCATGTTAAGCACAACAGGCTAAACATCAACCAAAATTATCCATGGTAGACAAAATAATCTCCAAAAGATAGCTTCAGTGTGCAGGTTTAAGCACGCTAGTAAACCAAAACAAGTGGAAAGGTGTGCTAACTGCAACATGCCTAACATTTAACAACAAGCAAACGTAGTCATTCAAACTGGTATTGTGCCGGTCTAAGCAAACTGGTTATTGTTAAATAAAAATGGAAAGGCGTGTTAACTACAAGATGCAGCAACCAAATGTAGTCATTCATAGTGGTATTGTTGAAACTAGTACTAATGAAATTGAACTGCACAGTTCATACTTGCACATATAGAACATCAAGTTGTGAATAACTGGAATAAACAAGGCATACTACGAACAACCAAAGATAGCATTTGACACTGGACATATGCTAACTACAAACAACCGAACAATCAAAAAACTTTAAAAGAGGCATATGCTAGCTATAACAGGATTAACAGCAAGCAAATATATGCATTCCTATCGGTATGTTTAAAACTGGATTGATGAAATATACTGCACTGTAAATAATTGCACATATAGAGCATCACATTGTGAACAACTAGAATAAACAAGGCATACTGCAAACAACCAGATATTGCAATTAAAACTGGACATATTCTCACTACACTACAAAAGGGACTCGACAAAACAAATCATGGGTTTCCCCCTGTGAAGAGGCACGGCAAAACAAATCATGTGTTTCCTCACTTGTCACAGATGGGCTCGTTCCCGTGGGAAGAGCACGGACCCTGGATGCACTCCATGTTGTCGCAGATGGGCTCCTTCCCTTGGAAGAGCACGGCTGTAGGGTGCCCTCCCTGATGTCATAGACGGGCGCTTTCCCCTTGGAAGAGAAGATGGGGTCTTTCCCCTTGGAAGAGCCGGAAAGGGTGCCCTCCCTGTGGTTGCCGTCGATGAGATCTGACTTGGAAGCTGTGGATCCCAAGCCAGCGTCGCAGAACGTGTCCTTCAGAAATGACAAAAGGGGCTCGATGGCGATGTAGAATGGCAAATTGTTGACAGCGAGCCAGAGGATATCAGCGGCGGGGCCATGGATGAGATCGATGGTGGGTGAACCCGAGGGGTTGGGGGTGGTCCACTTAACCTGTGACATAGCCCGCCTCAGGCCGTTGCTGTTGATGACCTCGATGTCGTAGCCGACGGCTGAGACATGCCTGCATACTCTAGCCCGCTGCTTGAGTTCCTGCCGCCAATAATGGTCATCCGCTTCGTCGGCGACGTCGGGCGAAGAGACCGCTATACACCTCTTTTGGGCCAGTCGCTCCTCGAGCTCCATGGGAAGCATAGTCCGGCTTAGGCTGCGACGCTTTGGAGTGGGGGGATGGGGATCTGTGGGAAAGGGAGCGTTTCACAAGCGTCATCTAAGAAACTCAGGGCTGCCTCGGTATGGAGATCGATGGGTAAGCTGCACGGGCAAATCAACAGATGTTGACAATGGAGGCCTTGTGGCGGCGGCGACAGTGGCGGCGGGGACCTTGCTAGGGTTTCGAGCGAGGGAGCTGGTGTGTGTGTGTGCGCGCGCGCACGCCCGAGGAGGTTTTGGTGTGTGTGTGTGTGTGTGTGTGTGTGTGTGTGTGTGTGTGTGTGTGTGTGTGTGTGTGTGTGGGGGCGCGGGGTTTTTGAGGAAATGACGCGGGTACTGAAAATTTTACTACGCGGGAGTCAAACGCGGGAGTGAAATGCTGGCTATTGAAAATTTTGATGATACTGCATCGCACACGTTCCGGAGATAACAACCGTGTGTTATGAAACAGAAAAACCCTCGAGGCGGGAAAATATTTTCTAGGGATGCAAGCAGGATTGGGAACAAGAAATATCGCACACGGTCCAGAGATAACAACCGTGTGTTATGAAACAGAAAAACTCTCGAGGCGGGCAGATATTTTTGAGAGGGGGAGCCTCATGGAGCCCAATGTACTGTGCGGATGTGTGCGTGACAGGGGCACCGGCGTGGCACATGGTTAGTTTGAGTGAACCGTGTGTGTTGTGTCATCCGACTTGTCTAATGTTCATAAATTTGGTGAAAAATGATGCGGGAGAGGGTAAGAACACGAACACACTTGCATGTGGACCAAATTTATGTATCAAAAGGGTGGTTTGATTTTCAAATACCAAATGCAACTTCGATGTGGCACCTCTCTCGCAAAGCGCATGGTATTGCTTGCCCCCACCCATCCTCGTGTCGGCACGAAGGGAATCCTAAGCTATGAATGCATGCCCCTCCCCCCAACTAAGGTTCACCTAGCAAAGTGCAAAGTAGCTAGCAGCCCCCCTCGTCCCTCGTGTCAGCACGAAGGGAATCCTAAGCTATGAATGCATGCCCCCCCAACCGAGGTTCATTCACCTAGCAAAGTGCAAAGTAGCTAGCCTCCCCCTCCCTCGTGTCGGCATGAAGGGAATCGTAAGCTATGAATGCATGCCCCCCCAACCGAGGTTCACCCTAGTAAAGTGCAAAGTAGCTAGCAGCCCCCTCCCTCGTGTCGGCATGAAGGGAATCCTGAGCTATGAATGCATGCCCCCCAACCGAGGTTCACCCTACAAAGTGCAAAGTAGCTAGCAGCCCCCCTCCCTCATGCCGGCACGAAGTGAATCCTAATTAAGCTATGAATGCATGCTCCCCCAACCGAGGTTCACCAAGCAAAGTGCGAGTAGCTAGCAGCCCGCCTCCCTCGTGTCGGCATGAAGGGAATCCTAAGCTACGAATGCATGCCCCCCAACCGAGGTTCACCTAGCAAAGTGTGAAGTAGTTAGCAGCCCCCCTCGTGTCGCCACGAAGGGAATCCTAAGCTATGAATGCATGCCCCCTCCCCCCCAACCGAGGTTCACCTAGCAAAGTGCGAAGTAGCTAGCAGCCCCATCCCCCTCGTGTCGCCACGAAGGAAATCCTAATGTATGAATGCATGCCCCCCCAACCAAGGTTCACCTAGCAAAGTGCAAAGTAGCAATCCCCTCCCCCCACACACACACTTTCCGTTGGCGGGCCAGAGAGGCATATCTCACCAAAATGGATCGTAAAACAGACCAAGAATAATCCACCTTGGTCGTACAACCTCTCTCTTGTTGTTGGTCAAAGTGATGGCCGTCCATGCGACCCCGGAGATGGGCTAGCTCGCCAATAATCACGCAAGTAGCTAGTCCCTGAAGACAACCACTGCATGTGTGTGGCCCAAACATATGTATGGAGAGGTGTGTTTTTGAGTAACAATGGAACAATTTTGATGTGGCACCGTGATTTCGAACTAGAAATCCCCACACTGAGTGAGGGTGAGGGTGAGGTTGACGATGCATATGTATGTTACACCACACTTCAAGCCAACAACGGGGATTCATGCATGCATGCATGTGTCCATAGTATATGCGGTCAAACTTAAGGTCTGAATCTCACCATGACCTATACTATGATAACACGAACCAAATGAAGAATCTGCCATGCTAACCTATCTTGTTGTTGGTCAAGGTGATCATGGATGTCCACACGGGCCCATGAATATATAGGCTTGTCGCTGATAACCACGCGAGGGAGTGTAACGTTCGAAGGCAACCACTACATGCATATGTATGGAGGTGATGTGTGCATGCATGTTTGAATACACAACATTGATGTCGCGTGCGTCAAAAATCATACACTAGCTCCCCACACAAAGCGAGATCGATTCATGATGTGTCGTTGTACTAGCCACTTCGACTCGATGGGAGGGATTCATGCGTACACATGCATGTGTGTGTGCTCAAACTGTATCATGCATGTCATCCCAGAGCAAAAATAATAATCCCCTCCTAACTCAAATTAACCTCTCTTGTTGTCAGGCAAAAAGTAGTGATGGACCAAGCGGGCCCACAGATGAAAAGCATCGATAGTGCTAATAACCGCTTAAGTGGGTCTGAGAGGACAACCACCACAGCTTTGCATGTGGGCCAAACATATATATGTTGAATACCCAAAATGCACAACTTTGATGTGCCACATGCCTCAAAAACCGTAAACCATGCACCCACACAGAGCGAGGTTCATCAAGCGTACTACATATGATGGTCCCCTCCCCCCTCTTCACCGCATACTATATGCTCCTGCCGTAATATATGTACAACCCAAAAGAATCCTCATCGATGGTGAAATTAATTAACCTCTCCCGATGTAGGTCAAAGTGATGCATGCATGCATAGATGATGGCCTTGTGGGCCCATAGATGGAAGCGTCACACGTGAGTTTCCTAGCTAGGATATACATGTGGCCCAAAAAGGTGTTGTGTGATGTTTGAATAGCCAATTTCACAATTTTGATATGGCATGTGCCTCGGAAACCAAAAAATCCCGACACTGAGTGAGGTGTACTTGTTCACGGACGCGTATGTATAGTATATATGCTAGTCCCCTCCCACCTCTTCGACGCATACTATATACCACCATAACACAAACAAACAAGATTCTACCTTACTTGTCAAATTAACCTCACTGTCGGCTGTTCGTCAAAGTGATGGACGACGACCTCGCGGGCCCACAGAAAGCGTCACACGCGAGTATCGAGTGTCGTGTAGGACAACCATCGATTGCATGTGGCCAAAACATGTATGTATGAAAGGGTTGTGTAATGTTTTAAATAACGATTTCATGACTTGATGTGGCACCGGCCTGCCTATAATGATATTCATGACTTGATGTGGCACCGGCCTGCCTAACAAAACACTCAAACCCACACGGTGGCTCACACCTAGTAGTGTACTGCGAGCCACCGGCCACCCGCAGATGCACACACCCACACACACACCGAATCCACTGCAACTATGATGCATGTTAAATTAATTATCCTGCGGTGAACATGTATGTTACCAAAGGAGGGACGTTTTAATTTCAAAAAAAACGCAAAGATCATTAAGACATTTTAGTACATTAATTGATTGATTTTCTACGGGTATAATGTGCAAAAATCAAATTTGAGCTACATGCACACGTGACAGTGCACCTAAATGGATTGCAAAAACATACGTGTCTCACTGGGTGCATGTTTACTCCCCGTGCAACAAATTTCAAACATTGAGAATCTTGATTTTTAAATTCTAGTACACCCAATACTTATTAGAAGTTCATGAAACTTATCGTGTTGTCATATGGACACCAATTCAAAGTGGCATTGTACTCTTTTTTGTCAAATTTGAGACCAGTTTTGGTATAATCTTTATCTAATTACAAACAGGAGATTATTAATAATTGGAAACCAATATCCCAAATGGATTATTTATTCGAGCCGTGAGCGTTAGACCAACAATGGATACGTGCCATGCTTCGGTTAAGAAATAAAGCAGCGGCATTAATCATCCAAATAGAAAAACAATATACGTGCCGCCGCGCGACCCGTGTACCGTGCTAGCAAACGTGAATTGACGGGGCGCATGCGAGCAGTCCGCCGCGCAAGCAGACGGGGAGGCGTGCGTGCAGGTGTGTGAATTTATGGAGGCGTGCTAACTGCGTAGTGTCATCGGGAGGAATGCACATAGCTGTGTGAAACTTTGGTAGGCATGCCAGCAGTCCAGTGCGCAGGCTCACCGGGAGGCGAGTCATCGGTTTGACCGCCGCCTGCCCCTCTCCCATAACTCCCACTACTCCATATTAATGGTGCGCTCGAGCGACCGCACCCCCATCCTCACCACACACACACAATTCTCTCTCTCCGCTTGCATCCTCGACGCCGCTCTTAGTCCTCAAAGCCGTCAGTGTATGAGGATGCCGCCAAAGCGCCCCATCGGAGTGAGTGGCGATGCCGGGGCTGTTAAAGCACCGGAGCAGTGCGTGGAGATGGAGACAGAGGTTGCCGTCACCGCTAGCGAGTTATCGCTGCACCCTGATGTCGTCGACGGCGTCGAGCTTCCACAGCCGGAGGCGGAGTTCCACACCGACTCCGACGACCACTCCGGCGATTACTCCGACGACGACGGATAGCTGGTTAGTCATCTATACCCATTTATGTGTCAAATAGATCATAGGGTTTCTCTGGTTACTCCTGCCTCCCCCTTTTTGGAATAGAAATCCTATGGTTATGTTCTCCCAATCCATGAAATCTGAGTAAGTTTCGTTAGATCCGTGTAGTGTATTGATTGTTTGAATGGTACAGGTGATAAGTGATTAGTTGTTTCATCTGTGCAAATGATTTCTGCTAGTAATTCGACTAGGGTTAGTGTTCGTGCTAATAATTCCTAGCCAGGACTTGACAATTGATTTTGGATGACCTACATATGTTTGTGCCATTATTTTCTTCAAGATTGGTCTGTACATAGATGACTGTGCTTAAAAATCGAACCATAATATCTGGATATGTATAAATAAATAGCCATAAATTCCTAATCCTACTTTAAGGCATGTAATCATTGATTTGATGCCAAATTTGTTTTACTATTTGTATAGGTGTTGTCTGACGATGTGGACAACGAGGATGAAGATGGCGAGAGGAGGTACAAGAATCAAATCCTGAGGGAGCTTTATGCGGGAATGCATAACAAGCGTATTAGGACCTGGAATGGCGGCTATCCATGCCCATTTTGCAACCAGAAGCTTCATGATGCGTATCTAAGTGTTCTGGCGCATGCAATAGGACGAGCTGTTGGCTCCTTCAAGCAGAAGTATTCTCGTAGGGTGGCGCACGGCGTGTACGCCGAGTACCTGGAGAAGCTTCAGGATTGTGTCGGCATGTGAGATGAGACGTGGGATGGATCAAACTATGTACGCTTGAGTATGCTTAATGACGGTTGAACTATGTACTTGTGGTTGAACTATGTTTATGTACATGTACGCTTATTATCTATGTCTAAGTATGTTAAATATCTGGTCAAAATATGGTAAAAATGACAAAGGGGGACCAATGAACCAGGACGGAGGTAGTACATTAATCACACACGGTTCCCAAAATTGGAACCATGTGCAATGACTTTCATTTTGCCTGCCGCGTCAATCACACATGGTTCGCAATAGCAAACCGTCGCCCCCATAATTCTTTGTGGGCTAGAAAACCCTCACCACCCAATTGAAAAAAGAAAAAAGGAAACACTCACCATCCCCATGTCAGAAAACCCTCACCCCGCCCGCCACCCCCTCCGGTACGTTCCCCATTCACACCTGCACAAGCTCCTCCGCGTCTATGCCATGGCAGTGCCTATCGTGGCGGTAAACACTTAGATCGAAGCCTGCCGCCGCCGCCAGGCTTCCGGCAAAGCCCACCGCATTTTGCCACATCCGCTTGCCATCGCCTATCGCCATCCACTTTCTCGACGCTGCTTGCGGTCGACCCAACTCCGCTCAGTTGGGGAATCTGCCGTACTGAGGGTTCTTTCTCATGGACGACAAGGCAACTAATTTAATGAGATATTATCTCATCTCTTATCGCAGTTCATCTGCCTCCTTTAATCACCCGACGGAAATCGCCGTGAATTCATTTTTATTCGAGCTAATTTGAGGGTTTTCTTTCATTCATAGAATGTACAGTGCGCCGACACTTCAGGACGTTGTGACCTCCAACAGAGATTCCATCTCACCGTACCAGATAACTTGAGGAAGCGCGCGGTATGTTCAATCTCACTCTAAATCGGTTAGCATGACCTACTTTCCTTAACATATTCTAAATATTGCTACATTTGGATAAAAGGTGACACATGCACCATATACATCAAAGGGGATTTTTCCCCTCTTCTTTCTATATTAGGCAAATTAATGATGTATTGTTCTTTTGATTACTCTCATATTTCCATGACATCATGTTTACCCTATCTGTTTAATTATAGATTTTTGTCCTTCAATTTTAACTGTTGTATAGTTCTTTCAATTTGGGCCCATATTTGCATGTTACCATATTTTCTTTAACAATCCTACCATTTTCTGCAGCACATCCCTTGCTATGCAACAGATTATGTAGTGCACAATTTTTCCCTTTACATAGATCAAGGCTCCACGGATGTCATACTGCACACAAACCATGGATTTACAATCATTGCTACTGTAAGACTTGATGAAGGTGGTGACTCCTATTTTGGCACTGGCTTTTGGAAAGAAATTTCTAAGTTTTATGTACTGAAAGGTGACTCTAAAATTGCACTTCACATAAAAGGGCCTGGTCATGAGATATAGGCTAACTTCCCCGATAAAATCATCCGTCAAGACTTTGTTCGAAGTAAGTTTTCTTTTCAACTATCTGCATGTTGACTTACCCAGCAATGTCAAATGAATTGTGTAGTATTTAAGAAACCAATTGTTATTCCTTTTTCTTACTATATTCCTACCTAATAACTTCTAGTTACCAATACACTTTTCTATTGCCCTGTTTTAACCAAATATTCCCTGTACTCCCATTTCTATCATAAAGCGTCGCTGACAAGGAGACTCTGGAGGTGGAGAATGGGGCTGCCAACAAGCGGAGCTACTCCAACAGGCCTAGACTTCATCAGCAGCCTCCCCGATAATATGTTGAGAGTCATCATCTCCCTCCTCCCAATCAAATATGAGGCACGGACAACCGTCCTTTCCCAACGGTGGCGCCCCCTATGGAACTCCAGCCCTCTCGACCTCATCGACACCCACGAGCTCTACCATGGCTATCACAAAAGCTTGGATGCGTTCTCCAAGATCCTCGGCAGTCACCTTGGCCCAACCAAAGGCCTTAGAATGGGCAAGTTCTGTTCCAACGGCAAGGACCAAGCCAAGCTTGATGACTGGTTCCAATCCCCCGCCCTAGATCAACTCGAGGAGCTCACTTTTGATGATGGTCATATGCGGTCGCTGCCAACGCCCGCACTCCACCTCGTGCCCACGCTGCGTGTCGCCAAGTTTAGGAATTGCCATTCCCCTCCCCCCTTAATGACGCGCCCGCTCTTATTCTACCACGACTGAAGCACCTCGAGCTTGCCGCCGTCTGCCTCTCAAATGGTGACATGGAGCGCCTGCTCCGTTGTTGTACTGCACTCGAGTACCTTCGTATTCAGGCGATCAATGGGTTGAGTACCTTTCGCATCACCTCCATGACTCTCCGGACTACTTATGTGTGTTGCTGGTGCGGCAGGAAGACATCACAAGATGTGTACCACGGTATGGTCATTGAGGACACACCTGCACTTGAGAGATTACTTGTAGTTGATCAAGAAGGTCCAACAAGAATCAATGTCATTTCTGCACCGAAATTGACAGTGGTGGGCTACTCGTCTCACAAATACTCCTAACTTGTTATTGGATCCAAACACGTCCAGGTACAACAACTGCCTTCTACCTCTCCTTCTACAAATTAACATTATTTCTAATTTTGAAGATGTTTGTTCGTCTGTCATTCAGAAAATGATTTTGACAAGCTTGACCCTGAAACTGCGCATAGTGAAGGTCTTGGCACTAGAATCTATAGGCCCCAACTTGGAGCAAGTTGTCAATTTCTTGAGATGCTTTCCGTGCCTGGAGAAGCTATATATCGAGGTGATGTTCCTTTCCTGTTAAATGTTAACCATAAGGGAGTTCAATTTGTGACACCTTTTTCCAAGTTTACAATGACAATGTACTACAATATCTGAAGGATTCCTTTGGAGGATTTCAGTACATACATGTTCCACCCCCCAACCCCCATAATGGTTGCTTGATCTATATGGTTACAATCAATAAGCTTTTCTCCTTTGCATTCATCTGTACTAGTTTTCTTAGGGAACTTTTCATCCACTCCAACCTCTTGTGAAGAAGGCTATATTTTTCTAGAATGTAATCAAATGCCCATGTTAATCATGTCAGATCGAGGATGGCACGTTAGTGCACTTTACAAATCCTGCAAACCAAATAGGCATGTAGTAATGTTCAAAACTGCATGTAGGCACTAACACGTTTTCTTATTTCGCAGATAAGATTCGGCCCAGTGGTGGATAATGTGACACAATATAACAATCACGTCGAATGCCTAGATCTGCATCGCTCAGAAATTACTTTGAACTCCTACCAAGGGACCTTACCGGAGATTATATTCGCCGGGTTCTTTGTTCTCAGAGCAAGGATGCTGAAGGAAATGAGGTTTGCCCTACATTTATTTCGCAAAAATGAATGGTTTGTTGATCAGCGTCGGCGCCTGCGGCAAAATGGAGTAGGCTCCAAAAATGTTGAATTTCATTTTGGAACTTCAGATGACAGAGTAATCGGAAGTCATCGTGTCAACCCCATACATGACTTCTCAGTGGCTGACCCCTTTGCAAAAATTGTGAGGTTTTGAAACCAGACTTAGATGCAGTGATATTAGTTTGAACCTCTCTCATATCCATGTTCAGCTTATCAGTGCGAGCGTTTGTAGCTGATGAGCTGAATTTCATTTCTAATATCAGTTTGAACCTTGTAATCTTCGAATTTGAGCCATATAACTCTGGAATTTGAACCTTGTAACATTTCGAGCTTTTGTGGTACAATCGTTGAAATGGCATCGTATGAGACTCGTATATTGCTAGCACTATTTTGACCTTAATATGCAATGGTCTTAGATTTTATTAACCATTCTCGAATCAGTTTACATTGTCGATCTCACAGCACACGATCTGTATAGCTAACTCAACTGCGATCTTCGACATTATTGCACATAGTTGGTTTCTTCCACTGTGTGCACTGTAGAGCCAGAATTAATTATCACACTCGATCGAGTGTCCATCATCACCCTTCTATGTACCTTTGACCTCATCACCCATGGGTAAACTTATGATCAAAGTCATTCCACACACTTCGTTTTTACAAAGCTTTTTGCCAATAAACACCCACAATTGTCCCTCTTCTAGACGATCCGTGGCCAAACTAGTCGGGCGGGAAGCTTGCGCGGTAAACAGCACGGTAGTGCGGGAACAGACTCACCGACGATACATTTGGAACCTCTTCGAGCCCACGTGTGTGGTGCAGTGTTGTCAAGTGTGCACTGGAATCCTCCGCTATGAACGCCGTGACAAGACGTGACGATTATAGGCCGGTCAGCCCCATTTATTACAGCGGCCATTTAACCCTTGTGTCTCTTCAACCTTTCGATCGCGCCCCACCACTGCAAGAAGCACACCCACCACGAGAAATTCTTAGAGGGTATCCTGCGCAGCTCCAATGGCGCTCCGAGCGGCTGCTGACGATGAGCAGCAGTTCACCTGTGTGCCATGGTGTACACCCACATAAGGTTCATGGACCTCTTGGTGGTGTATTCCAACGACCCGGTATGGGTGGAGAACTCCATCCACATCATGGAGTTGTTGCTTGCCGCACAGAAGTACAAGGTGGCCGGGTTCGACCTCGAGTACACCCACGCTTGTGTCGGGCCTCGTCCCAAGGTCGTCGTCGCCCAGATGTGTGTGCGTCACCACGTCCTCGTCTACCACTACTGCCTGGCCACAAGGCCTTGCGAGCGTTTCGCCAGGTTTGTCAACAACCCCACTACATGTTCGCTACGGTGGACATCACCAACGATGTAAAGGCGCTCGAGAATTCGGGCAAAGCCTGCCAGAATCTTGTCGACATCCGGGGACAATACAAGATCTGGGGTAGCAAGGAGCATGACAAGGATTCAATGGTTCACCTCGCCGAGGCCATCATCGACCCCTACTACAGAGACATGAAGGATTCGTGCAACAAGGACAAGCGTGCCTGGCACTTGGCCTGGATGGAGAAACTCGACAAAGCTCACGTCGTGTGCGCAGCCAAGGAGGCATACACGAGCTACGACATGTACAGGCAGATCGTTGACATGAGGAAGTGCCTCCTTCCCCAAAATGGCCAGGATCCAGCCGGAAGCAGAGCAATGGCAAGCGTCGTCGCAACAATAAGTAGATGATTAGTTCCTTGTTTCTCCTACTTTAGTATGCATGTAATTGCTTACTTTGGTGTGTGGAAATGTTATGTGGGTAGTCACTTGTGTAATTGTATGCTTAATTTGGTTATGCAATGCTGTCTTTTTAAATATATGTTGATGCTCTGTAGTCAGAGCGTAGATATTGTGCGGACAAAGAAAATCACATCGCGCACGGACTAAACAATGGAACCCATCGGTGATGTTTTCATCAATCACTCGCAATTGTATACTAGCAATAGTATGCTCACAACACACACGGCTTGTTAGCAGTAATCGTCTGTGTTTTTACTGGTCTTCGCACATGTTTCCGGTTACAGACCTGTTTGCCTCATATCACACACATCTTGTTCATTTGAACCGTTTCTGTTCTCATGTCTCAATGCAAACAGTTCATCCGAGTGAACCGCATGCCGTATATCGCACACACCTTTGATCTGGCTGACCGTTTCTTTTGTGTTGCCTAATCGCAAATAATTCATTCGAGTGATCCGTATACTGTACATCGTGCACACCTTCATCTGGCTGCCCATTTCTTTTGTTCCTCCTCATCGCAAACAGTTAATTGAGCTAAGCCATATGCCCTGCATTGCACACGCAACTAAAATCTGAACTGTGTTTGATGCATCCTCCATCGCAAACGTTTTGCACCTTTTTTGACGGTTTTCTACACCACCGTTTGTGATTATGGCATCGCACACAGTTTCGTCAAAGGGTCTCTGATTGTAGTGTCACGTTAGCAGCATCCTGCAGTAGTGTAAGCTAACGGATGGGTCTTGTCCATCATCATTCTCCTAATGATGTGATCACGTTCATCAAATGACAACACATGTCTACGGTTAGGAAACTTAACCATCTTTCATTAACGAGCTAGTCAAGTAGAGGCTTTACTAGGGACACTGTTTTGTCTATGTATCCACACATGTATCAAGTTTCCAGTTAATACAATTCTAGCATGAATAATAGATATTTATCATGATATAAGGAAATATAAATAACAACTTTATTATTGCCTCTCGAGCATATTTCCTTCAGTGCCCCCCTCAGGGCACCCCCAGGTGCTTCTCTGGCCCACAGGATGTCTTCTGGTCCATAAAAATCCACAAAAAGTTTTGCGGTGTTTGGACTCCGTTTGATATTGATTTCCTATGATATGAAAAACAAGCAAAAAACAGCAACTGGCACTCAGCACTGGGTCAACTGGTTAGTCCCAAAAATGATACAAAGTTGCTATAAAATGATTGTAAAACATCCAAGAATGATAATATAACAGCATGAATACTTCATAAATTATAGATACGTTGGAGACGTATCAAGCACTTGATGTATGTCTTGCGATGGGATATCCGTGGTGACCATGGGATGTTCTGTTGATCCACTTGATGTATGTTTTGGTTATCAACTTGCGGATTCCCATGGTGACATTGGGGTAATCTACGCATAGGGGTTGATGCACGTTTTCATATTCCTTTCTGCGGTAGAAATCTTGGGATACTCTTTGAGGTTCTTTGTGTTGGATTGAATATTATGAATCTGAATTTGTTTGATGCATATTGTATAATTGACCCACGGATACTTGAGGTGAAATTGGAGTATCTAGGTGACATTAGGGTTGATTGATGTGTCATATGGTGTTATTTTACTATGAACTCTAGGGCTGTTTGTGACACTTATAGGAATAGATCAATGAATTGATCAGAAAGAATAACTTTGAGCTGGTTTCGTTCCATACCAGCAATTTCATCTTATGTTCTCTGTGATAGGAACTTTGGAGTGACTTTTGCCGCACTTGAGGGATTGCCATATGATCTAATTATATTATCATTGTTGAGAGAACTTGCACTAGTGAAAGTATGAACTCTAGGCCTTGTTTTCAAGCATTGCAATACCGTTTTCGCTCACTTTTGTTACTTGCTACCTTGCTGTTTTTATATTTTTCAGATTACGAAAAACTATATGTACTATCCATATTACACTTGTACCACCATCTCTTCACTGAATTAGTGCACCTATACAATTTACCATTGTATTGGGTGTGTTGGGGACACAAGAGACTCTTTGTTATTTGGTTGTAGGGTTGTTTGTGTCACGCCCAATATGCGACCCTATCCAAAAAGGAACTCGAAGGTCCCACCAAGGATAGACCCGCATATTGGAACGCTTTTGCAAGGTGGATATCATTACATCAACATTACATAATAGATGGGGATACATACAAGAGGCACACAATGCCACACGAACACAACATCATCATACAAGAGATCAACATCCGACTACGGATGATACATAAACAGAAACTCAAACAATATCCACCCTGCTAGCCCAGGCTGCCGACCTGGAACCTATCCCCTGATCGAAGAAGAAGCAGAAGAAGAACTCCAAAACAAGCAAACATCGCTCTCGCCATGATCATCGCATAACTGTACTCAAGAATCGTTGTTGTAGTAATCAGTGAGCCACGAGGACTCAGCAATCCCATTACCATGGGTATCAAGACTAGCAAAGCTTAATGGGAAAGGAATGGATAAGTGGTGAGGTTGCAGCAGCGGCTAAGCAAGATATGGTGGCTAACATACGCAAATGAGAGCGAGAAGAGAAACAAAGGAACGGTCGTCAACTAGTAATGATCAATAGGTGATCCTGAACACCTACTTACGTCAAACATAACCCAGAAACCGTGTTCACTTCCCGGACTCCGCCGAGAAGAGACCATCACGGCTACACACGCGGTTGATGCGTTTTAATTCGGATCTGGTGTCAAGTTATCTACAACCGGACATTAACAAATTCCCATCTGCCACATAACCGCGGGCACGGCTCTCGAAAGTTTATACCTGCGGGGTGTCCCAACAAGCCCATGACAAGCTCTCGCGATCAACGAAGGAATAGACCTTCTCCAAGGAAGACCCGATCAGTCTCGGAATCCCGGTTTACAAGAAATTTCGACAATGGTAAAACAAGACCAACAAAGCCGCCCGATGCGCCGACAATCCCGATAGGAGCTGCACATATCTCGTTCTCAAGGCAACACCGGATGAGCACTCCCTACAACTAAAACCAGACCTCAAGTTTCCCTGAGGGGGCGCTACAAAGGACTCTAGTTCGGACCAGCACTTAGACAAGCACTGGCCCGGGGGGGCTAAAATAAAGATGACCCTCGGGTTGGCCGACCCAAGGGAAGGGTATAGGTGGTGGTGAGGCAAATGGTAAACCAAGGTTGGGCCTTGCTGGACAAGTTTTATTCAAAGCGAACTGTCAGGGGGGTCCCATAAATCACCCAACCGCGTTAGGAACGCAAAAATCCGGGAACATAACACCGGTATGACGGAAACTAGGGCGGCAAGAGTGGAACAAAACACCAGGCATAAGGCCGAGCCTTCCACCCTTTACCAAGTATATAGATGCATTAATAATATAAGAGATATTGTGATATCCCAACCAGAATCCTGTCCACCATGGAGAAATCTTCAACTTCACCTGCAACTAGCAACGCTATAGGAGGGGCTGAGCAAAGCGGTAACATAGCCAAACAACGGTTTGCATAGGAAAGGTGTCAAAGGTTAGAGGTTCATGGCAATATGGGATGGCTTGATAAACAGGTAATAGGTAGCGCAGCATAGCGATAGAACGAAGCAACTAGCATAGCAATGATAGTAGTGAGATCCGGTAGCGGTCATCTTGCACGAAATCCCAAGGAAGAAGAACGAGTCCATGAAGAAGATGAAGCCACGAAGACGAACCAAGCGTAGATGAACGAATCCTCACGATCGCAACGAAACGGGAACTATCGAGAAGAAGCACACAACATGGTAAACACACCACACATGAACACGGCATGATGCACAACAAGCATGATGCATGACAAAGCTAGATGAGGCTACTCATGGCAAGAGATGATGCATACAAGAGCAACACATCAAGGCAAGTTTAAATGAGGCCGGAAACAACATATAACAATTTCGGTAAGTCCTCATATGCAAATTTCGAAATTGGTCCAGAACTGAATAAACCTTATGTTCAATTTTTTAAACAGCAAGTTAAGATGCACCACGAGGATCTACATGAAATTCTAGTCAAGTTACATATAAAGTTCATTAGATTTGGAGCTACGGTCTAGAAGATATGAGCAAAACAAGTTAAACATGGCATTAATGCAAAATGCACCCAAACATCAAGCAAACACCTCAAAACAAGGATGCAACATGATAATATGAAACTACATGCAAAATCAAGCAAGTTTCATATAGAGCACACTCAAAACGGAGCAACGGTTCAACACATACACTCTATACAAGTCATAACAACAATCTGTCCATAACAGCAAGTAGGCATCTTACAAGCATCAAAACAACAAGCTACAGCACCCCAAAATAACAACAAAAGGCATGGGCATGAAGTACAGGTAAAGCATAACAAAACATGAACACTGAGCTATCTCCAGAAAAGACTAGAACATGCTCAAACACACATGGAAAGATTGCAAATAATAACAGCCAGACTTTGCGAAAATAACATCAGTTGCGATGTTTAGAGCTATCAAACAACATGTTACAAGAACTTATCATGGCAAACAAAGGCATGGCATGAATATACTAATTGCATAGATCAAAAGTCCTTTACTGACCATGAGCCAAAAAGGCATAGAAAATATGATGGCACCCATGTAAACATGGCAAATTATATTACAGATTCATACATGGCAGGAACAATAATAAGTAGTCATGTTGGTGAGCTTGAACCACTCACCACAGAGCAATACATGGCATGACAAGGCAACCAACAGTAAGAAGGCATGTTTATGAAGCTAAGCATGGCAAGAGCAAGGTCATAGGGTGCATGGATCACTAGCAAAACACATGGGAACTAGTGAACTTAATGTTAACAGGCTGACAGCAACATCATTTAGCAAACTTTAGAGCAAGATAACAACATGTACCGGCAGGCTATAATTGCAACCAAGGGCATGAATGGATATAGCAAGACATGTAGATCAAAACATGTTTATAGGACATCTCCATATTATGCATAGAATGATTAGTAGCAACATGATAACATAGCAACAAAATATAACAGAATCTGTCAGGAAAACAGCAAAAGCAACTACCCTACTTAGCAAGCTTGATACACTCAGCACACAACTCACAAAAATACATGGTTGGCACCCCTGGAAAGATGGCATGACATAGATCAACATACATGTATACATCAACCTCATAGGATGCATGCATCAATCATGGCAAAAATGATAAATGAGCCAGTTATAACAGTTTCAGCAGATTAACATCAACATGCACTTTTCCAACAGCATTTCGGGCATCAAGATGAGCTCAAATGAAAATGATGCAATGGAATGAAATGAAGTACTCGTCGAGCCGAACAATTTGACATATTATACGCATGAAACGGAGCTACGGATGCAGAGATGCAATGCGATGAACATGGCATGATAATGTCACAGATTCGGGGACTTAGTCAATTTCAGGAAAAAAACAGGTGAGCGCTGGATAGCTATAGTGCGACCGGGCCGGGATTTGGTGGGCTCTCACCATTGGGCTCGGCCAAGGACGGAGGGGAAGGCAGGCCGGGGCTTGCTGGGCCAGAGCTGGGCCTTGAGACCGGATCTGGGCCGAGGGCCGAGGCTCGGGCCTGAGGTCGGCGTCGTCCCGACCATGAGCAGGCGCGCGGCGGCGGTCTCTGGCGCAACTCCGGCGAGGCCGGGCCGCGGAGGCGCCGGAGGTGAGCAGATCCGCGGGAGGCGCGGCAGAGGAGGCAAACGGCGGCGGCGAGCAGGACGGCGCGGGAGGCCGGCAGGCGGCGGCGGAGGAAGGCGGCGCGGCGGCCAGCGGCGGCGGCGGCGGGCGCGGCACGGAGCGCGGGCGCGCGGCGCGGAGCGGTGGCTGCGACCAACGGCGGCGAAGCGCCGGCGGGTGCCGGCGGGCGGAGGCGGCGGGCACGCTGGCCGGAGGGCAGCGCCGGCGAGGAGATGGGCGGCGGCGAAGCGACGGCAGAGGTGCGGGCAGCTGCCCGCAGCCGGCGCGGGCGGCCAGGCCCCGCGGCCCAGCAAGAGCGGGGGCGGCGCCACGGGTGGCGTGGCGCGTTGAGTGGAGGGAGGCGGCGGGGCTGGCGTGGCGACGCCCGATTGGTCGGAGTGAGGTGGTGGGCGGCGGACATGTCCCAAGGCCAAGCGAAGAGATCGTCCGTGGCGGAGAGAAATTGCTAGGGTTTAGACTGCGATTTTGAAAGGGGGAAGGCATATATATAGGTAGAGGGAGCTAGGAGAGTCCAAATGAGGAGCGGTTGTCGGCCACGCGATCGTGATGGAACGAACGAGAGCATGGAGGGGAGTTAGATGTGTTTTAGGCCACTTTGGAAGGGGTGTTGGGCTGCAACAAAAGAGGGCTTTTACGGTTACCCGGTTAACCGTTGGAGTACCAAACGACCTCCAAATGGCACGAAACTTGACAGGCGGTCTACCGGTGTTATACCAAGGCCTCTTGGCAAACCTCGGGCCATTCCAAGAAAGTTTAACACCCGCACCAGAGAAGAGGCAAAAAAAAAGTAACGCCGGATGACATCGGAGTGCCGGATTGCAAAACGAACAACGGGGAAAATGCTCGGATGCATGAGACGAACACGTATGCAAAATGAAATGCACATGATGACATGATAAAATGCAACACGCAAGCAAATGACATGGCAACGACGACGAATTACTGGAAGAAACCTGGCGCATCGAATCCGGGGCGTTACAACACTCCTCCACTAACAAGAGATCTCGTCCCGAGATCTTAGGACCGAGACGGAAGGGAAAAAAAGATGAGGTGAAGCAAGAACTCAAGAGAGGAAGCAAACAATCGAGAACACTCGAGAAGAAGAGAGGAACAACGAGAATGACGAGAATCGAAAACTCACGGAATCAGATAGACTACGAAATCACTCGTTCTAACCGGAGTGGTTAGAATGAGAAAAGAAACGAATAAGACTGAAACGATTTAGGCAGCACTTCGGCTGAAACATGGGGGAATAGAACACGAGCTTGAGAGGATGGAATGATACTTGACGAGAGGAACGCCACGATGCCTCCGGAAGAATTGAAAGAATGAGCACCTCGGGAAGCAATAAGAAGAAGATACTTGAGCTCCTTCGAGAAGAATCTTGACGAACACTTGAAGAATGAATTAAATCATGATGAGCCACCGTGAAGAACTCCGGCAACAAAAGGATGACGAGATAAAATGAAGGATGAAAGAATAAGAAGAGCCTTGCGATGATTTAGATGGAGGTTCCGACGAAATGACCGAGGAAATTTGAACTCCGGGAAAGAAAAGATGAAAACAGTTGGAAACTAGAATTTATTCATCAAGAACAAACTCCGAAGAAACGGATTAAACACTTGGATGAAATAAGAATAAGATTTATTGTATGCTTATCCTTCATCAAGTTAAATTGATGACTAGCAATGGATTTTGCATACTACTTATTCTTGTTGAAAAGGATTGAGAAGTGACATAAAGCAAACTTGAGAAGGTCTTCATGAACCACCGGTAGGATTGAAACGAACGAATGGATTAATATGATAAACAAGGAAAAGAATCTGAATGAACCACGGTAAAAATTCGAAAATGACTGATGAAAGAGAATGAATCACTGGGAAGAATTAGAAGAACAAATATGCTTGAGGGGATTTAGATGCAAAAGAACAAAGAGATCGCGAACTGATTGAAGAATACTTGAACGAAGCACCAGAAGAATATTGAGACGAATGAAGGGGCACGGATATAGAATAATTGGAGAACGAATCTGAAAAACTTAGAACGAAGAAATTTTCTGAAAAGATGGCCTCCGGATGATCGAGAGAGAAAGCAACTCCTGAAATGCTCCGGATGAATGAAAAGAATTTGCACGACTGGAAAACAATTTGATAGGATAACATCGAGCTAGCACCGCGAATCTCCGGGAGAACGGACAAGATTTAGAGGAAAAACTCTTCTTCAGTTTTCAAATGACGACGAGAAACACCACCAAAATTACTGAGGTACTCCGGGAGAATGAAAAGCAAAGAAGTTGAGCCGACGATGAAAAGAGTTTGAAAACGAACTTGAAGAAAGCATATGACTGATGGAATCCATTCTTACGTCACACTTGAAAAGAATTGAGAATAGCTCCGGGAAATTAGAAGAGTCAGGTAAGATCCTGGGAAAAGACCTATGGGTTAGGGCCCACTGAAGAGAAAACACCATTGGAAAGGATTGTTGAACAGATAGAAGAAGCACCGGAACAATTGAAATATTTGAATGAGGTGACAACCTCGAATTAAATCAAACACAGACAAATCTCCTGAGATGTCTTGAACACTCCGGAAGGATAAACTGGCGAGAGGCGAACAAGCAAAGGAAAATATTTGAGCTAAGGGAAAGAATACGATCGACAACGAAAAACTTGAATTGAGTCCACCGGAAAAGAGATGAAGAATGACGAACGAGACAAGAATTCACTGGTTGAAATAATTGATAAAAGACTGAAGAGGCTCCACACGAATGAAATAGATGGTTGAGAGAGAGTTAGACTCCGGGAAGAAGAGGGTGGGAGGGCGGGAAAACAAAGGCGACTAGGAAGGTAGAACCGACGAATAACTTGAAGGGAAAACACCGGTTGAAATCATTGAGGAAAGAAAGCAAAGACTTCGCACGAGTAGAATGGATACTCGATTATAGACTCCGGTTCCGAGAGGAAGAAGGGTGGGTGGGTGGGAAAATAAAACAACTGAGGATTGAACTCAAAGATGAAGAGGCTCGAGTCAACTTGACGAGAAATGCACCGGATGCAAAGAGCTGAGGAACAACTACCGGAAAACCAATTGCGTGAAACTAAAGAAAATTTTGAAGGGGAAGAGGAGTAGTTCAAAACACGTACGTCAAGATTCCTCACCAGAGCGATGAAGGGGCAGAGGAGTAAAAAGAATTCCTACTCTCCAATATAACTAGACCCCGAAAACAGTTTTCTTCTAGACTCAACAACGACCAAACTACACGATCAATCAAGGGGCTCCTAGGGTTTGGTCGAGGCTCGATACCAACTTGATCACGCCCAATATGCGACCCTATCCAAAAGGAACTCAAGGTCCCACCAAGGATAGACCAAGCATATTGCAACGCTTTTGCAAGGTGGATATCATTACATCAACATTACATAATAGATGGGGATACATACAAGAGGCACACAATGCCACACGAACACAACATCATCATACAAGAGATCAACATCCGACTACGGATGATACATAAACAGAAACTCAAACAATATCCACCCTGCTAGCCAAGGCTGCCGACCTGGAACCTATCCCCTGATTGAAGAAGAAGTAGAAGAAGAACTCCAAAACAAGCAAACATCGCTCTCGCGTCATGATCATCGCATAACCTGTACCTGCAACTGTTGTTGTAGTAATCTGTGAGCCACGAGGACTCAGCAATCCCATTACCATGGGTATCAAGACTAGCAAAGCTTAATGGGAAAGGAATGGATAAGTGGTGAGGTTGCAGCAGCGGCTAAGCAAGATATGGTGGCTAACATACACAAATGAGAGCAAGAAGAGAAACAAAGGAACGGTCGTCAACTAGTAATGATCAAGAGGTGATCCTGAACACCTACTTACGTCAAACATAACCCAGAAACCATGTTCACTTCCCGGACTCCGCCGAGAAGAGACCATCACGGCTACACACGCGGTTGATGCGTTTTAATTCGGATCTGGTGTCAAGTTATCTACAACCGGACATTAACAAATTCCCATCTGCCACATAACCACGGGCACGGCTCTCGAAAGTTTATACCTGCAGGGTGTCCCAACTTAGCCCATGACAAGCTCTCGCGATCAACGAAGGAATAGACCTTCTCCCAGAAGACCCGATCGGTCTCGGAATCCGGTTTACAAGACATTTCGACAATGGTAAAACAAGACCAGCAAAGCTGCCCGATCGCCGACAATCCCGATAGGAGCTGCACATATCTCGTTCTCGTGGCAACACCGGATGAGCACTCCTACAACTAAAACCAGACCTCAAGTTTCCACGAGGGGCGCAAAGGACTCTAGTTTGGACCAGCACTTAGACAAGCAACGGCACAGGGGGCTAAAATAAAGATGACCCTCGGTTGGCCGACCCAAGGGAAGGGTATAGGTGGTGGTGAGGCAAATGGTAAAACCAAGGTTGGGCCTTGCTGGACAAGTTTTATTCAAAGCGAACTGTCAGGGGGGTCCCATAAATCACCCAACCGCATGAGGAACGCAAAAGTCCGGGAACATAACACCGGTATGACGGAAACTAGGGCGGCAAGAGTGGAACAAAACACCAGGCATAAGGCCGAGCCTTCCACCCTTTACCAAGTATATAGATGCATTAATAATATAAGAGATATTGTGATATCCCAACCAAAATCCTGTCCACCATGGAGAAATCTTCAACTTCACCTGCAACTAGCAACGCTATAAGAGGGGCTGAGCAAAGCGGTAACATAGCCAAACAACGGTTTGCATAGGAAAGGTGTCAAAGGTTAGAGGTTCATGGCAATATGGGATGGCTTGATAAACAGGTAATAGGTAGCGCAGCGTAGCGATAGAACGAAGCAACTAGCATAGCAATGATAGTAGTGAGATCCAGGGTAGCGGTCATCTTGCCTGAAATCCCGCAAGGAAGAAGAACGAGTCCATGAAGAAGATGAAGCCACGAAGACGAACCAAGCGTAGACGAACGAATCCTCACGATCGCAACGAAACGGGAACTATCGAGAAGAAGCACACAACATGGTAAACACACCACACATGAACACGGCATGATGCACAACAAGCATGATGCATGACAAAGCTAGATGAGGCTACTCATGGCAAGAGATGCTGCATACAAGAGCAACACATCAAGGCAAGTTTAAATGAGGCCGGAAACAACATATAACAATTTCGGTAAGTCCTCATATGCAAATTTCGAAATTGGTCTAGAACTGAATAAACCTTATGTTCAAGTTGTTAAACAGCAAGTTAAGATGCACCACGAGGATCTACACGAAATTCTAGTCAAGTTACATATAAAGTTCATTAGATTTGGAGCTACGGTCTAGAAGATATGAGCAAAACAAGTTAAACATGGCATTAATGCAAAATGCACCCAAACATCAAGCAAACACCTCAAAACAAGGATGCAACATGATAATATGAAACTACATGCAAAATCAAGCAAGTTTCATATAGAGCACACTCAAAACGGAGCAACGGTTCAACACATACACTCTATACAAGTCATAACAACAATCTGTCCATAACAGCAAGTAGGCATCTTACAAGCATCAAAACAACAAGCTACAGCACCCCAAAATAACAACAAAAGGCATGGGCATGAAGTACAGGTAAAGCATAACAAAACATGAACACTGAGCTATCTCCAGAAAAGACTAGAACATGCTCAAACACACATGGAAAGATTGCAAATAATAACAGTTTCAGACTTTGCAGAAATAACATCAGGTTGCGATGTTTAGAGCTATCAAACAACATGTTACAAGAACTTATCATGGCAAACAAAGGCATGGCATGAATATACTAATTGCATAGATCAAAAGTCCTTTACTGACCATGAGCCAAAAAGGCATAGAAAATATGATGGCACCCATGTAAACATGGCAAATTATATTACAGATTCATACATGGCAGGAACAATAATAAGTAGTCATGTTGGTGAGCTTGAACCACTCACCACAGAGCAATACATGGCATGACAAGGCAACCAACAGTAAGAAGGCATGTTTATGAAGCTAAGCATGGCAAGAGCAAGGTCATAGGGTGCATGGATCACTAGCAAAACACATGGGAACTAGTGAACTTAATGTTAACAGGCTGACAGCAACATCATTTAGCAAACTTTAGAGCAAGATAACAACATGTACCGGCAGGCTATAATTGCAACCAAGGGCATGAATGGATATAGCAAGACATGTAGATCAAAACATGTTTATAGGACATCTCCATATTATGCATAGAATGATTAGTAGCAACATGATAACATAGCAACAAAATATAACAGAATCTGTCAGGAAAACAGCAAAAGCAACTACCCTACTTAGCAAGCTTGATACACTCAGCACACAACTCACAAAAATACATGGTTGGCACCCCTGGAAAGATGGCATGACATAGATCAACATACATGTATACATCAACCTCATAGGATGCATGCATCAATCATGGCAAAAATGATAAATGAGCCAGTTATAACAGTTTCAGCAGATTAACATCAACATGCACTTTTCCAACAGCATTTCGGGCATCAAGATTAGTTCAAAGGAAAATGATGCAATGGAATGAAATGAAGTACTCGTCGAGACGAACAATTTGACATATTATACGCATGAAACGGAGCTACGGATGCAGAGATGCAATGCGATGAACATGGCATGATAATGTCACAGATTCGAGGACTTAGTCAATTTCAGGAAAAAAACAGGTGAGCGCTGGATAGCTAAAGTGCGACCGGGGCGGGATTTGGTGGGCTCTCACCATTGGGCTCGGCCCAGGACGGAGGGGAAGGCAGGCCGGGGCTTGCTGGGCCAGAGCTGGGCCTTGGAGACCGGATCTGGGCCGAGGGCTGAGGCCTCGGGCCCACGAGGTCGAGGGCGTCGTCCCCGACCGCAGACAGGGCGACGGCGGCGGGTCCTGGCGCAACTCCGGCGAGGCCGGGGCATGGAGGCACCGGAGGTGAGCAGATCCGCGAGAGGCGCGGCAGAGGAGGCAAACGGCGGCGGCGGAGCAGGACGGCGGGAGAGGCCGGAGGCGGTGGCGGAGGAAGGCGGCGAAGGCCGGGGGCGGGTGATGGCCGCACGACGGGCACGGGCGGTGGCCGGCGCGGGGCATGGGAGCGCGGTGGCGACGAACAGCAGCAAGAAGCGCGGGGTGCCGCGGCGGCGGAGGCGGCGGTGCACGCCGGCGAGGACGGCGCCAGGCGGTGAGGAGATGGGCGGCGGCGAAGACGGCAGAGGCGCTGGGCTGCGCCCGGCTGCAGCTCGGCGGCGGCTTTGAGCCTGCGGGCCCGGCCAGTGAGTTAGCGGCGCGACGGGTGGCGTGGCGCGTTGAGTGGAGGGGAGCGGCGGCGGGGCTGACGTGGCGACGCCCGATTGGTCGGAGTGAGGTGGCTGGGGCGGCGGACATGTCCGGGCGCGGCGAGAGATGCGTCCGGCGGCGGAGAGGGGAAATTGCTAGGGTTTAGACTACGATTTTGAAAGGGGGAGGCATATATATAGGTAGAGGGAGCTAGGAGAGTCCAAATGAGGAGCGGTTTTCGGCCACGCGATCGTGATCGAACGACTGAGAGCATGGAGGGGAGTTAGATGGGTTTTGGGCCACTTTGGAAGGGGTGTTGGGCTGCAACAAAAGAGGGCTTTTACGGTTACCCGGTTAACCGTTGGAGTACCAAACGACCTCCAAATGGCACGAAACTTGACAGGCGGTCTACCAGTGTTATACCAAGGCCGCTTGGCAAACCTTGGGCCATTCCGAGAAAGTTTAACACCCGCACCAGAGAAGAGGCAAAAAAAAGGAACACCGGATGACATAGGAGTGCCGGATATCAAAACGGACAACGGGGAAAATGCTCGGATGGATGAGACGAACACGTATGCAAAATGAAATGCACATGATGACATGATAAAATGCAACACGCAAGCAAATGACATGGCAACGACGACGAATTACTGGAAGACACCTGGCGCATCGAATCCGGGGCGTTACAGTTTGGGAGGGACCATCTTCATCCTACACCTCCCACGGATTGATAAACCTTAGGTCATCCACTTGAGGGAAATTTTCTACTATCCTACAAAACTCTGCGCTTGGAGGCCCAACACGAGTCTACAAGAAGAAGGTTGCATAGTAGACATCAAGCTCTTTTTTGGCGCCGTTGCTGGGGAGGTTAGTACTTGATGGTATATCTTTAGAACTTGCAATCGAATCCTTTAGTTTCTTGTTTTATCACTAGTTTAGTCTACAAAAGAAAACTACAAAAAATGGAATTGAGGTTGCCTCGTATGCTTCATCTTTTTTATATCTTTCGTGAAAATGATGGAAAGGAAAATTGTGCTCAAGTGTTAGAAGAAGAAGTCTATGAAATGTTTGGCATAAAATCTTTGTATGATGAGCATGATTGCAATGTTGTTAGTATGAATTATTTGAATATCCATGATGTTAATGATATGTAAAGCTACAAGCTTGGGGATGTTATGTTTGATGAATATGATATTTTTAGTCCCCCAAGTTTTGATGAGAATATTTATTATGATGAAAGCAGAGTGTCAACTTTAGGAAGTAATGATCGCACTATTTTGGAGTGTGTTGAGTCTTATTGTGATAATTATGAAAGTGGATTTTGAGAGGTCATGACTTTATTAGTGATGAATCCACTATTTCGGAAGAGGTTCCAATTGATTATGAGAACAAAGCTGCTATCTATGATGATTATTGTGATGACATGTATGCTATAAAGAATAATGATAACCATGAAACTTGTCATCTTGATTTTAATTTTCAATTGGATTATTCCTCACATGATAGTTATTTTGTTGAGTTTGCTCCCACTATTATTCATGATAATAAATTTGCTTATGTGGAGAGTAGTAAAATTTCTATGCATGTAGATCATGAAAAGAATGCTTTATGTGGTGGTTATATTGTTGAATTCATTCATGATGCTACTGAAAATTATTATGAGGGAGGAATATATGCTTGTAGGAATTGAATAATATCAAGTTTCCTCTCTATGTGTTGAAAATCTTGAAGTTATGCTCATTTTGCCTTCCTATGCTAGTTGATTCTTGCTCCCATAAATTGTTTTCTCACAAAATCCCTATGCATAGGAAGTGGGTTAAACTTAAATATGCTAGTCATATGCTTCATGATGCTCCCTTTATGTTTCAATTCTTATCTTTCATGTGAGCATCATTGAAATCATCATGCCTAGCTAGAAAGGTACTAAAGAAAAGTGTTTGTTGGGAACAACCCAATATTTACACCTACTGTTTTTGTGTGTTCAGATGATTAAGATACTGTAGTAATCATGTTTTATAGCTTTTGTTTCAATAAAGTGCCAAGTAAAGCCTTTGGGATAGTGTGGATGATAGTTGACTTGATTCTGTGCAAAAACAGTAACTTTTGCACTCAGTCCAGGAATTTTGAAATTTCACTAGAGCGTGCTTTTGATCTAAATTTTTTACACGAGCTTGATATACAAATGCCTACGTCGTCCTAATTTTTTAGATTCTTTGGAATTACAGAGGTATGGAAAGTTTCCAGATTACTACAGACTGTTCTTGTTTTGACAGATTCTGTTTTCATCGTGTTGTTTGCTTATTTTGATGAATCTATGAGTAGTATCGGAGGGTATGAACCATGGAGAAGTAGGAATACAGTAGATATTACACCAATATAAAATTATAATGAGTTCACAACAGTACCTAAGTGGTGATTTGCTTACGAGTTTTCTATTGAGTTTTGTGTTGTGAAGTTTTCAAGTTTTGGGTAAATATTAGATGGATTACGGAATAAGGAGTGGCAAGAGCCTAAGCTTGGGGATGCCCAAGGCACCCCAAGGTAATATTCAAGTACAAAGAAGCATCTAAGCTTGGGGATGCCCCGGATGGCATCCCCTCTTTCGTCTTCGTTCATCGGTAACTTTACTTGGAGCTATATTTTTATTCACCACATGATATATGTTTTGCTTGGAGAATCATTTTATTTTATTTTGTTTTGCTTGCTGTTTGAATAATATCCCAAGATCCAAAATTCTTAAATGTTAGAGAGTCTTCACATAGTTTCACAATTATTCGACTACTCATTGATATTCACTTATATTTTTTGGAGTAGTTTGTTGTTTGCTCTAGTGCTTCACATATATCTTTTTAGAGCAAGGTTGTGGTTTTATTTTGAAGAAATTGATGAACTCTCGTGCTTCACTTATATTATTTTGAGAGACTTTATAAACAACATGGTAATTTTCTTTGGTTACAAATTTAGTCCTAATATGATGGGCATCCAAGAGGGATATAATAAAAACTTTCATACAAAGTGCATTGAATACTATGAGAAGTTTGATTCCTTATGATTGTTTTGAGATATGAGGATGGTGATATTAGAGTCATGCTAGTCAGTAATTGTGAATTAGAGAAATACTTGTGTTGAGGTTTGTGATTCCCGTAGCATGTACGTATGGTGAACTGTTATGTAACGAAGTCGGAGCATGATTTATTTATTGATTGTCTTCCTTATGAGTGGCTGTCAGGGACGAGCGATGGTCTTTTCCTACCAATTCTATCCCCCTAGGAGCATGCGTGTAGTACGTTGTTTTGATAACTAATAGATTTTTGCAATAAGTATGTGAGTTCTTTATGACTAATGTTGAGTCCATGGATTATATGCACTCTCACCCTTCCACCATTGCTAGCCGCTCTAGTACCGCGCAACTTTTGCCGGTACCATACACCCACCATATACCTTCTTCAAAACAGCCACCATACCTACCTATTATGGCATTTCCATAGCCATCCCGAGATATATTGCCATGCAACTTTCCACCATTCCATTTATTATGACATGCATCATCATTGTCATATTGCTTTGCATGATCATGTAGTTGACATCATATTTGTGGAAAAGTCACCTTTCATAATTCTTTCATACATGTCACTCTTGAGTCATTGCACATCCCAGTACACCACCGGAGGCATTCATATAGAGTCATATTTTGTTCTAAGTATCGAGTTGTAATCCTTGAGTTGTAAGTAAATAAAAGTGTTATGATCTTCATTTTTAGAGCATTTTCCCATGTGAGGAAATAACAAAAAAGAGGCCAATGAGGCCTAAATAAAAAAAGGTGGCCAAAGAAGCCAAACAAAAGAAGAGAAAAAGTCAGAAGGGGCAATGTTACTATCCCTTTTCCACACTTGTGCTTCAAAGTAGCACCATGATCTTCAGATTGAGAGTCTCCTATTTTGTCACTTTCATATACTTGTGGGAGTTTGTCATTATAGAACTTGACTTGTATATTCCAACGATGGGCTTCCTCAAATTCCCTAGGTCTTCATGAGCAAGCAAGTTGGATGCAGACCCACTTAGTTTCTTTTTGAGCTTTCATAAACTTATAGCTCTAGCGCATCTGTTGCATGGCAATACCTACTCACTCACATTGATATCTATTGATGGGCATCTCCATAGCCCGTTGATACACCTAGTTGATGTGAGACTATCTCCTTCTTTTTGTCTTCTCCACAACCACCATATTCTATTCCACCTATAGTGCTATGTCCATGGCTCACGCTCATGTATTGCGTGAAAGTTGAAAAAGTTTGAGAACATCAAAAGTATGAAACAATTGCTTGGCTTGTCATCGGGGTTTGATTTTTTATGGACCAGAACAAGCCCCCAAAGCACAAGAGTTGGGCCAGAAGAGTCGTGAGTCAATGACAAGGGTGGAGGGCGCGCCCTTTCCTTGTCGCTGACTCGTGGACCCCCCCCGATGTGAAACCGATGCCAAAAATTCCTATAAATCCAGAAACCCCAGAAAGAAACCTAGATCGGGAGTTCCGCCACCGCAAGCCTCTAAAGCCACGAAAAACAAGTCGGGAGCCCATTCCGACACCCTGTTGGAGGGGGAATCTATCACTGGTGGCCATCTTCATCATCCCTGTGCTCTCCATGATGAGGAGGGAGTAGTTCACCCTCATGGTTGAGGTTATGTACCAGTAGCAATGTGTTTGATCTCTCTCACGTGTTCTTGATTTGGCACGATCTTGATGTACCACGAGCTTTATTATTATAGTTGGATCTTACGGTGTCCCCCCCCCTCTATCCCCTGGTGATGAATTGAGTCTTTTCCTCTGAGGTTTTGTTATGTTGGATTGAACCTTTGGACGTGAGAGCACTTGATGTATGTCTTGTGGTGGGATATCTATGGTGACAATGGGATGTTCTGTTGATCCACTTGATGTATGTTTTGGTTATCAACTTGCGGATTCCCGTGGTGACATTGGGGTAATCTATGCATAGGTGTTGATGCATGTTTTCATATTCCTTTCTCATTCTCTTTGAGGTTCTTTGTGTTGGATTGAATATTATGAATCTGAAGTTGTTTGATGCATATCGTATAATTGACCCATGGATACTTGAGGTGACATTGGAGTATCTAGGTGACATTAGGGTTGATTGATGTGTGTCATATGGTGTTATTTTACTACGAACTCTAGGGTTGTTTGTGACACTTATAGGAATAGTTCAATGGATTGATCGAAAAGAATAACTTTGAGGTGGTTTCGTACCCTACAAGCAATTTCATCTTATGTTCTCTGCGAGAGGAACTTTGGAGTGACTTTTGTCGCATGTTGAGGGATTGCCATATGATCTAATTATGTTACCATTGTTGAGAGAACTTGCACTAGTGAAAGTATGAACTCTAGGCCTTGTTTTCAAGCATTGCAATACCGTTTTCGCTCACTTTTGTTACTTGCTACCTTGCTGTTTTTATATTTTTAGATTACAAAAAACTATATGTACTATTGAGACGTCTCGAACGTATCTATAATTTTTTATTGTTCCATGTTGTTATATTATCATTCTTGGATGTTTTGTAATTATATTATAGTCATTTTATATCATTTTTTGGTACTAACCTATTGACATAGTGCCAAGCGCCAGCTGTTGTTATTTTGCAAGTTTTTTACATCGCAGGAAATCAATACCAAACGGAGTCCAAACACAGCGAAACTCTTTCCTTTTTCCTCTTCTTCTTCTCCTCCTCTCCTATTTTTTTCTTCTTCTTCTTCCTCTTCTTCTTTTTTCTTCTCCTCCTCCTCTTCTTCTTCTTCCTTTCCTTTTTCCTCTTCTTCTTCTCCTCCTCTCCTGTTTTTTTCTTCTTCTTCTTCCTCTTCTTCTTTTTTCTTCTCCTCCTCCTCTTCTTCTTCCTTTCCTTTTCCTCTTCTTCTTCTCCTCCTCTCCTATTTTTTTCTTCTTCTTCTTTTTCTTTCCTAAAACTAAACTAAACCTAAAACTAAACCTAAATCTAATCTAAACATAAACCTAAAACTAAAAAAATAGAAAAAAGGAAAAAACTAAATCTAAACCTAAAACTAAACTAAAACTAAACCTAAACCTAAAACTAAAACTAAAACTAAATCTAAACTAAACATAAACCTAAAACTAAAAACAGAAAAAAAAGGAAAAAGCAGAGGAGAGGTAGAGCTCACTGGCCGATGGAGGAGGTGGCGGTGGAGGAGGGGCGGGCGGCTGGGCGGCGGCACCGTCCTAGAGCGCGGGCACGGAGGCAGGCGGCGCGACACGGCAGGCGGCGGAGGCGACGGGCGGCGGCGGTGGAGCAGCAGCGCTGGCAAGCGATGGCGACGAGGCGGCGGGTGGGCGAGGGCGAGTCGGCCGGGCGTGGGGCGGTGGGGGAGCCGGGTCGCCGGGGTTGAGCACGGGCGGCGCCGAGACGGGCGGGGGCGGGCGGCCGGGCGGTGGGCGGCGGGCGGGGCGGGGCGGCGATGCGATGGTGCGGCGAAGGCGGCGGTGGTGGGCGGCGGCGTGTGTGGGTGGGAAACAGAGAGAGAGGGGGGTGGGGCGCGCCTGCCGTTAGATACGTTTAATCTTTGCCGTCCGCCACCTTTCTCGTCCGCTAATGTGCGCTTTGTCGTCCGCTAGCGGACGGGAAAGAGGGGGCCGTTAAGTATTTTTTTTAACCAGCTCCTCAGTGGGGCCCCCCTCCCTCTTTGCCGTCCGCTAGCGGATGGCAAATATTCTTTGTCGTCTGCTAGCGGACGGCAAAGAATAGGCTGATGGCAAAGGCTTTCTTTGCCATCGGCCGCTTCTTCCGTCTGCTTTGTAGGCGATGGCAAGAGCTTCTTTGCCGTCCGCTAGCTGACGGCAAAGAGCTGGCAGATGGCAAAGTAGTTGATTCTAGTAGTGAATAGTAGTAGATGCAGAATCGTTTTAGTCTACTTGACACAGACATGATGCCTATATTCATGATCAATGCTTTAGATATCGTCATAACTTTGCACTTTCTATCAATTGCTCGACAGAAATTTGTTCACCCACCGTAATAATTTTTATCTTAAGAGAAGCCTCTAGTGAAACCTATGGCCCCCGGGTCTATTTTCCATCATATAATCTTCTATTTTACATCATATTAGTTTTTGATCTGCAATTTAAGTTTCCTATTTACTTTCTTTGCAATCTTTTACTTTCCGTTCCATAAACCAAAAATACCAAAAATATTACTTTACCATTTATCTATCTCTATCAGATCTCATGTTGCAAATAACCGTGAAGGGATTGACAACCCCTTTATCGTGTTGGGTGCAAGTTGGTGTGACTTGCGCGGAGTCTCCTACTGGATTGATACCTTGGTTCCCAAAAGCTGAGGGAAATACTTACTCTACTTTGCTGCATCACCATTTCCACTTCAAGGAAAAAACCAACGCAAGCTCAAGAGGTAGCAACCACCGTTTGCTATTTTTCTCGAGAGGAGCCACTAGTGAAACCTACGGCCCCCGGGTCTCTTCTTTATTATATTTGCCTTTGCGATCTATTTTCCTTTGCTTTTATTTTCAGATCTATTAAACCAAAAATACAAAAATACCTTGCTGCAATTTATTTTATTTGGTGTTCGATCTATCAATATTTACAACTCTATCACGTTCGTTTGCCAATTTCTGGCGCCGTTGCCCGAAAGGGATTGACAACCCCTTTAATATGTCGGGTTGCGAGTATTTGTTATTTGTGTGCAGGTGTTGTTCACGTAGTGTTGCGTGGTTCTCCTACTGGTTCGATAACCTTGGTCTCATCACTGAGGGAAATACCTACTGTTGATGTGTGGCACCATCCCTTCCTCTTTGGGGAAATACCGACATAGTTCAAGCAAACATCAACTATCCATATTACACTTGTATCACCATCTCTTCGCCGAACTAGTGCACCTATACAGTGTACCATTGTATTGGGTGTATTGGGGACACAAGAGACTCTTTGTTATTTTGTTGCAGGGTTGTTTGAGAGAGACCATCTTCATCCTATGCCTCCCACAGATTGATAAACCTTAGGTCATCCACTTGAGGGAAATTTGCTACTGTCCTACAAAACTCTGCGCTTGGAGGCCCAACACGAGTCTACAAGGAGAAGGTTGCGTAGTAGACATCAATTACTTGCAACATGACTTCACCCGTGACCTCAAGAACAAAAGTAACTACTCACAAATGATAATTATGTTCAAGATCAGAGGGGTATTAAATATCATAATGGATCTGAACATATAATCTCCCACCAAATAAACCATATTGTAATCAACTACAAGATGTAATCAACACTACTAGTCACCCATAGGTACCAATCTGAGGTTCCGGTACAAAGATTGAACACAAGACATGAACTAGGGTTTGAGAGGAGATGGTGATGTTGAAGATGTTGATGAACATTGCCCTCCCAAAGATGAGAGGGTTGTTGGTGATGACGATGGCTTCGATTTCCCCCTCCGGGAGGGAAGTTCAAATCGCTCTGCTGGAGGGCAAAAGTCCTCCTGCCCAAGTTCCGCCTCGAGACGGTGGCGCTTCGTCTCGAAAGTCCTCTCCTGATATATTTTTCTAGGTCAAAATGACCTTTATACCAGAAGATGGGCACCGGAGGTGGGCTGGGTTGAGCACAACCCACCACCGTGCGCCTGGGGGGCCTGGCGCGCCCTGGTGTCTTGTGCTCACCAGGTGGTCCCCCTCCAGCAGTTATTTGCTCCAGCATTTTTTATATATTCCAAAATAATTATCCGTATTTTTTAGCTAATTTCGAGATGTGCAGAATAGGTAACTCTGACGTATCTTTTTCAGGTCCAGAATTCCAGCTGCCGACATTCTCCCTCTTTATGTGAACCTTGCATATTATGAGAAAAAAGGCATTAGAATTACTCCATAAAGCTTTATTATGCATAAAAATATTATAAATAATAGTAGGAAATCATGATGCAAAATGGACGTATCAACTCCCCCAAGCTTAGACCTCGCTTGTCCTCAAGCGAAAAACCGATATCGAAAAACATGTCCACATGCTTAGGGAGCGAGGTGTCGATAAAAACAAAATACGGACATAGAAGCATCATGCTTAATATTATAACAACAAAGAACTTTAACATAAAACTTTATCACACAACTTTTATCATATAACTTCTGATGAACAAGTAACAATTCATCACAACATTGAAGTATAAAGCATAATTTCTATTGAAAACCAACAAACTATGTTCTCAGCCAACTTTGCAACTACAATTCATTATATTTCAGGAAGGGTCACGTATCGGAGCCTTTTGGAAGTTCCACATGCTCAACCATCATTTAACCTCCTATGATTGCTAACACTCACAGCATACCCATGAGCAAAAAGTTTCAACTGGACACACAGAAAGATAGGGGCTTATAGTTTCGCCTCCCAACGTATTCACCTCAAGGGTGATGTCAACAATAATAACTCATGCTCGCTCATATCCAACTGGATATATGTGCCTAGATCTTTCCTCACCGCATGATGCTTGCAAAAAGAGAAAATAAAAAGGAATAGGGAAGAATACTTTGACTCTTACATAAAATTGAATACATAAAAGTAAAAGATAGGCCCTTCGCAGAGGGAAGAAGAGGTTGCCATGCGCTTTTTGTTTGTATGCCAAATCCCTTAATGCAAAAGAACGTCATGTTTTATTGCCCCTTATGATAGCAGCCTTCATTATGTAGTCCGTCACTTTTATTACTTTGCCATCACAAGTTCGTACAACGCTCAATTTTCTCTTACACAAAATGACCCAACACATTTAGAAGAAATTTTTATTGCCTTATCGCACTAATGACAACTTACTTGAAGGATCTTACTCAATCCATAGGTAGGTATGATGGACTCTCAAAATAAGATTTTTGGTTTAAGGTTTTTTGGATGCACAAGTAGTATCTCTACTTCATGCGGAGTTTTTGGCTAGCAAAGATATTGAGCAAGCACCACATGTTGAAGGATCTATGACAATATAACTTCTATGTGAATATGAACAACCATAAATCATTACGTTGTCTTCCTTGTCCAATGTCAACAATTTTGACATATAATATTTAATGGGGGCTCACAATCATAAAAGATGTCCAAGATAGTGTATTTGCATGTGAATCTTCTTTTCCCTTATTAATTCTTTCATGAGTTGCATCATTGACCAATGCTACGTTTGTCAATCTCCGACAAAATTTACCACTTATACTTTTCCTTATGTGATGTCATTACTTACCATAAGATTAGCGTATGATCTTTTTCATTTATTTCTATCTATTCTTATTGAAACATAAGAGTAAAGAAACAAAACTCAAACTAGTTTTTGTTATATATCTCGCACACGATTACATAGATAGATAGATCACTAAGAAAGCACTCAAAAACAGATCGAACTAAACTTTTATTCAACTAAATCATAGGAGAACTAAAGATCAGACTAAAATAGATAAAGGCAAAGATAGTGGTGGTGATACGATACCGGGGCACCTCCCCCAAGCTTGGCACCAGCCAAGGGGAGTGCCCATACCATGTACTCAAGTTTCCTTTGTTGGGGAAGATGATGATGGTGGTGGTGATGAGGTGGTAGCGAGCTTATCCTCTGGCTTCCGTGGCAGCGGTTCACCATCATAAGAGGAAGCACAAGTCTCACGAGTCCCGCAATTGATTTGCTCGTTGAGGGTGAAGACGATGTCCTTCATGGACCAACCATCCACCTTGTGATCACACGTGAACTATGTAATCATGAGGTGATTGTCACTGGACCCATGTTTCACCACCCCCCTTGCATTTGAAGACCTCCTGCTCCATGGCTTCGAGCCTGGCCTCCATGGTTCCCGTCATCTTGGGCACCTAGACATCCTGGATGTGGAGCACCCCCTCACACATCTCAATGGCTTGAGGGTGCTGCATCACCTCCCACGAATACGGGTTGATGACCTTCTTGTCCTTGGAGGAGCTCGAGGCGGCCATGGCGATCTAGATCTGTCACAAAATAGCAACAAAGAAGAACAGAAGATTTCTCCATGATGCAGTGGTCAATACGTTCAGGGGTATATACAGATTTTTTATCTTGGGAAACAAGCAAATGGGAGGAAAACGGAGTCGGGAAGGTTCCTAAGGTGGGCACAACCCATCTGGGCGCGCCAAGCAAGGCAGGCACGCCCTCGTGTCTTGTGCCCTCCTCGTTTCCTTCCTGGTTATTTCTTATTTTTCTATTTTTTGTGATATTCCAAAATTGATAGAAAATATTTTTGTGGATTTTTCGGAGTCCGTTTACTTACTGTATCACGTACCTCCTCTTTCTCAGGATTTTAGAGTGTTCCAGATGGTTTCTTTTATGTGTTCCTCTAGTGTCAAGGTTTGGATAATATTGCTTTCAACATTAATAAGTGTACCTGAGATATAGTGTTTAATTCTTTGTCCATTGACCACCTTCGGGTTAGTACCTTCGGCATTATTAATTTTGATAGCTCCAGAGCGATAAACCTCTTTGATAATATATGGTCCTGTCCAAGTTTTCCTGCAAAGAATCTAAAATGAGAATTGTACAAAAGAACATATTCTCCTACTTTGAATTCCCACTTTTGGATTCTTTTGTCATGCCATCTTTTAACTTTTTCTTTAAATTATTTGGCATTTTCATAAGCTTGGGTTCCCCATTCACCTAATGAGCTAATATGAAATAACCTCTTTTAACCGGCAAGTTTGATATCATAGTTGAGCTCTTTAATTGCCCAATATGCCTTATGTTCAAACTCAAGAGGCAAATGACAAGATTTTCCAAAAACCATTTTATAAGGATACATACCCATAGGATTTTTATATGATGTTCTGTAGGCCCAAAGTGCATCATCCAACACTACAAAAAAAATACAATTCCTTGATGATACGTGTTTGTCACAGTAGGTCACGTTTTCTGTCATGCATGTACATCCATGATGATTTTATGAAAGAATCAAGATAGTCATATGTGTGCTGTCGTAGAAGTGTTCCATGACATTACCGAAACTATCATCACGGAAGTGTCCACTTCCATGACGATAAATCACGCGTCATAGAAGTGCTTTCGTCAAGGGTGACCGACACGTGGCATCCACCGTAATGGGTCGTCGTAAAGCTATCGGGTTCCAGTTTGGATCCAATAACCCGTTAACAGCACCAACCAATGGGGATTTTCCACGTGTAAAATTCTCATTGGCCAGCAGATCCACATGTCGGCCCGTCGTTCGGACAGTTGTCATCCAGCGAATGGACGGAACGCGCCTATGATACGTCGACACGTATCTCGGCCCAATAGTGGCCCATTCAAATTAAAAGGTCGGGCCTGTCAAAATAAGCGTGTCGGCCCATTAGCGGCCTACTTGAGTCAGGCCCATTTACAAGCACGGCCCATACAAGTTACGTAGAATTGGCCCATCAAAGGCCCATTCTAGATTTGACAATTTCCAGCCCATCGTTAGTTTAAGCCCGTTCACAGCCCGCTACATGTTTGGGCCCAATTACGGCCTGAGCTTCTTTCGGCCTGTTAGCAGCCCATCGTCAGTTCCAACCCGTTAACGGCCCGGAACATCTTTTGGCCTTTCCCCGCCCATTCTGTAGTTGGGCCAATTCTAGCCCACTATGACTTTAGGCCTGTCCTCGGCCCATTTTGTAAATGGGCCAACTCCTATCCCATTTTGTCTCTCGGCCTGTTAACGGCCCGCACAACAGTTGGCCTTTGACTTTAGGTCCATTAGGGGCCCACATTCCGCAGGGCATCATTTCAGCCCAATGCGACATTCGGCCTATTAAAAGCCTAGTTTGCAAATTGGGCCTCCTCTGGACCATAACACTTTCGGCCTCATACTGGCCCGTAAAGTAAAAGGGCCGAGAAAAAATTGACATGTATTTCAGCCTGCTAGAGGCCCGTCGGCCATTTCCATTTATATGTCCCTATCAAGCTTTTGGCCTGTTAACAGCCTGCTAAGAGCATTGTTACGGTGGGTCACATCATTTGGGATCCACTAAATATTATTTTGACCAGCCCAATTAAGGCCCACTTTGACTACACATGTTTGTTTGTTTGTATGGCGTCCAGGAAATGTTTGGGCATGCTAGCCCCCGTTTCAACGATATAGCATATTCAAGAATTATCCTACTCTATACTATCGCCTCTAAAAAACATACACTATACAATAGAAAGACTAAGGCATAGAAACGTAGAATAATCCTACACTATACAATAAATAAATTACAGCCGAATATACCCGCTGGGCATTATAGTTCGGCACTAGTGATAATAAAGCATACACAAACAGCAAATTACATACATTGGACAAATAAAGCTCATACATCATGGACACGCATCAACAGAACTTATCATTTGAACTATAATCTCTTCAGAAAATAAGATTGGCCGGATTCAGATAGCATAAATTTCAGTCTGCAAAATCTCCAATTCCTTCATGGTTACATGAGTGTCTTGTTTCGTTTTTGCGACTCCTACATCTAATACCTGCAAGTCCGGTCTCAACTTATTGATTGTACGTTGAGAATCATGTACACGTTGTCTTGCCACCTCTAGTTGATGCTCGAGAACATCAACATATTCCAATTCCAATTCATAATCATTCGGTAACGGCCATGCCGCACTACTCGGAGGTCTTTGTGTTGATGTCACTTCATCCTGAAATGCTCCTGTAACTACACATGACTAGGGCAAATATATAGTTACAACAGTGAAGGGAGCAAGACAGACTATTTTGTACATGGCAAAACAGGACTAGCAATAAAGTTACATGTCATGAAGCATAAGCAGGTGACATTTTAAAAATTATAAAAATGGTAGTTTGTGCAGCCTGCATACAGAAATCTCTCTTAGCTCACGATAGGAGCATGATGTTGGAGCCAAATCCAAAACACAGACAGGTACAAATTTAGACAGCACGTTGCATATAAGTAAGCAAGTAGTTGGTCATTCTGTAGTTCATTTAAAGTCTTAGGGAGCACAATGAATAGCAGAGGGATTCCTACAAACCTACTACAGCAAGCTAAACTATGCAATCATTAGCCTAGTATAAACTAGATTGTGAGCCTCATGCAGTAATAGTTGGTTAATAGACTTCAAAGCTTCAGGCACACTTCGCCAGAGTAATTAAATGGTAAGGCCTTTAATTATGTCAACTAATAGTTATACAAGTACCCAACATTAGGCATCATTGTTTGGGCATCTCATTAACTGAGGACAAATAAAGCAATTGAAAAGAGCAAATTAACTAAGCCCGAAACAAACAAGGAATTGAACTGTTGAGTTGGATACAGTGACTTACCTTAACTGGTTGAACAGGCTCAGCGCTGCTCCTACTTCTCTTGCAAGGCTCCTTCCTAACATCTTGTACTTGGGAATCCTCAATCCTATCTTCATCGCACCCCCTGTGCAAGGTGACACAAACTAGTTGCTCGTCTCCTTGGAAGATAAATATGCACACTTTCCCGTCTGTGAACAACACAGAAGGATGAGATTATAACAAAACAACACCACATAATGAAACATGCCACATCTCTTGAACTTTCACACAATGAAATGAGCATTTACTATGTGTGCACTATGCAAAAACTAGGCATACCTTCGAACTGGATCTCCAGGTACTCTTGGAGAGCCTACTTTAGTGTACAGCCAAACCTTTATGTCACCTATGAGTTAGACAAGCCCCCACTACAGCAGCCCTTAGTGTTTAAATCGTTGACAAGCTCTGTTAGAGTGTTAGGCCAGGAGCAGCAAGTAATCAAAGCAAACAGTCCTAGTATGGTTGGCTGATGCAAACAAGCAATTGAACAGATGTGTGAGCAAATCTTACATATCAAGAAAAGAAAAAAAGAAGGAGGCTTAAAGACCATCACTTGACTGACCAGATTTAAGGGGCATTTAAACATCATGTGCAACGTATGAACTAACATAAACATTGCATATTCCAGATTCTACAATGGAATGCACATGTATTAGGTTATGCCATGTATGATGATGCCTAAATGTACACCATAGCAGGCAGGAGTGATTCATCATTGCACGCACAATTAAATTGCAGGTTAAGGGCCAGTTCTATTTTGCCTTTACAGAGCTTATTGTCAAAATAAGCCATAAAAGTGTAAAGAAGTCATTTTTGAGTTATGGGCTTGGGCTTAACTTATTTCGCTTTGGAGGGGGGTGTTTCGGGTAGAAGCTCACTAAAAATTGAAGGGAAGGGAAATAGTGAAATGACTCTGTAGTCTGCCTATATTACACTCAAAATACAACTACTCACACCCCCGTCACACCTGACCCTCAAGTAAAAAAACAAACATGCAAGCGTTCATTGCTCGGCCCGCTTGCATCTCCTCTCCCCTTTCCCTCTACCTCGATACCCTGCCTGCAGCGTTAGGGTTCCTCCAGCAAGCCATTGCCACTGGTCCCATCTGGCCTGGTCCTCAATGATGCTCTGTCCAGCTAGGTTACATGGCCAGCGGGTAGGGACAAATCTCCCCGGCTGCTCCTCCCTATGGCGTCGCCCCTCATTCTCATGGTCTCCAGCAGCTGCTCCATTGTGGTCCGTCCAACGCACTACTTCGACGGGCGCCGCACAACTACGGTCGATGCCACACTGCAGTAGAACGCACCTTATTCCCCCTCCTTCCAGGCAGTGGCCTTGAGGTGCTGTTGAAGGATGAGCTCATCCAACAAGGTGAGGATCTCCTCTGATTTTTTGCCAATTTTTCATTCCGATCCACTATACGATGAATTGCTATGAGCTGCTTCTGCTGCTGCTATATGACGCATTGCTATGAGCTGCTCCTGCTGCTGCTATATGATGAATTGCTATGAGCTGCTACTGATATATGATGAATTGCTATGAGCTACTGCTATTATATGATGAGTTGCTATAAGCTGCTCCTGCTGCTGCTATATGATGAATTGCTATGAGATGCTCCTGCTGCTGCTATATGATGAATTGCTATGAGCTACTCCTACTGCTGCTATATGATGAATTGCTATGAGTTGCTGCTGGTATATGATGAATTGCACATTGCTGCTACTGCTGCTGTATGATGAGTTACTATGAGATGTTGCTGCTGCTATATGATGCTTTCAAGTGGTGCTGCTATATGATAATAACCAGCCACTTGGACCATCGAATTTCAACAAATAATTGTTCTTCATTTAAATGTGGGTCATGCGTTCTTCGTTTAAATTAGGCAATGGGATCTCTATGGAAGACATTGACCAAAGTAGATTATGCCAAGTAGATGGTGTCTTTGTATTTGCATTTTGAACACATGGTGATGGTCTGTTTTCCTATCATATTAATTACTGCACTGGGTTCAATTTGTGATGTTTGCAAGTCAAATTATTTTTCATATGGGCAGCAAAATGACAAAATATAATGCAATCTAGACTTTTCACTGATCATACCAAAGATAAGCTGAAAAGGAAGGCAATAAAAAGAACTGGTTGGCTTATTACCAGGAGCTTATATTCACAGGTGCTTATTTACTTAGGATAACTTGTAATAACTGTCCCTAAGAAACTTAGCCAATAGAACTAACATACAAATAACATGTCATGATGATTGCAATGGAGGAGTGACCTACCATAGCACACTATATAGGCTCACTGCTGCCTCTCCTTTTTTTGCGATGTTCCATGAAATTGCCACATACATCTTGTACTTCTTCATTGTGTAACCCTATCTGCAAGTTGACACGGCTAATTTTAGACATCTCTACATGATAATACATTCATATCCCTTGCGCATATTTAAACCACCAATTAACGATTGTGTGCATAGCATAAACTAGCCATGACTCTGTGTGCTGGACTAGCAGGCACTCTAAGGGAGCCTAATGTAGTGCATTGGAATTCCTACATGCCACTTATGATCTTGTGTAATGTACCACCTCTTTTCCTAAATATACGTCTTTGTAGAGATTCCAGTATGGACCACATACAGATGTATATAAATGCATTTTCGAGTGTAGATTCACTCATTTTGCTCTGTATGTAGCCTATAGTGGAATCTATAGACAGACTTATATTTAGGAACGGAGGTACGAGGTAGTATCATGTATGACATCTACATATCTAATTTAGCAGCCAGTAGTAGAAATCATTGTCTGCACAAAGGGGTTAATGGTCGAAAATCCTAGCAAAGCACGTTGGCAGGCACACAACAATACAAGAGAGAGAGAGATGCACTTACAAGATAATAGCAATGCCTTAGTCCAGGATCTTGGTCGGCCAAGCTGTTAGATCCAGAAGAAACATCGTCCTTGTAGTTTTTGCTGGCTACATAACATGTAACAATGACATGTTAGTATATTTGAAGTACATCGGGCAGGTGATGCTGGACGGGTTTAAAGGTGACAAGTACCTAGGCCGTGGCGGGTGCTTGGCATCTTGACAAACGGTGGGAATAAGGTTAGAAACGTCAAGGGTGATGATGATGCGCTGGCTATCGGGGGTCCGGTAAGGAGATCTAGAACCGTCGAGTAGGGTGTTTGTGGAGTGGCTCTGGTAGGGTGGACTACGGTGTGGGCGAAGCGGATATATGGCCGTGGACGAGGGGGTTGGTGAAGCTGCTCCGGTGGTTGGGTTCAGGATGATGTCGATGATGCGGATCTGCGACCGTGGACGGGGCGTCAAAAGCTGCTCCGGTAGGTTGGATGACAGTGCGACGAAGCGGATCTGAGGCCGTGGACTTGTGAGTTGGCAAAGTGGCCCCGGTAGGGTTGGGAATGGTAGAGGCAAAGCTACTCCGGTAGGGTTGACGATGGTGTCGGCGAAGCGGCTCCGGTAGGGTTGAGGAAGGTGTCGGTGAAGAGGATCAGAGGCCGTCGACGGGGGCATCGGTGGGGCGGCTCCGGGGGTGTAGATGAAGCATCTCCGGTGGGGAGTATGAAGGAGCTGCTGCATATGCGCTTTGGTTGACGAGAGTACCGGCGAAGCAGATCCGGCACCGTGGACAAGGTCAGCACTAAATGGGCTATGGTACAGTGGTGGATGAGTAGTCTACTTGTTTCTAGGTGAGGTGGGAGGGTAGATGCGGCCGCAGAAGCAGATCCGGTGAGGTGGACGCCGCTGGCAGTGAATGGGCTATGGTACGCCGGTGGATGAGCAGTCTAGGGTTTCGAGAGGGGAGGGGTAGAAAGGCCGATGAAGTACGGACGACGTGATGTAAGATGCTCTGGTGTTGTGGAGTTAATCGATTTTGTGGGAGGGGAAGAGGAAATGGGGGTGCCGTGTGGTGGGGGGAACCGGAAGTTACCAAAGCAGCCCTGACCTATTATGTAGATGAGGGCGGTATTCGAACTGTTGTTCTCCGTGCACCAAGGACAAAAGGGGAATTTCGTATGCTAAAGACTAGGTGGTGGAAATTTTAGAAGGAGGCAGGAGATTTTGCCGCCCGCGGGATCATTCGTATCCAGTTTCAACTAATTTTGGACCGTGCTAGCGGGAAGGTCATGCGAGACTGTGTACACGGGGCACGCGTCAATAGTTAATAACTCGTGTGAAGTCCACCCCAGAAAAAATACAATAACTCGGGATGATGCACCGTTACTTGGACGTTCACACGAGCGCAGCCAATCGTACGGGTGTAGAGGCGCGTTCACAAAATGGGATCAAACACTCAGCCTATGTATTTCTCGTGTAAATAGATAATTTAGTGCCATTGGTTATTTATTAAACATAGTGCATCGACGTGTTAGTGTAGAGGCGCACAAAAAGAAATGGATATTGTAGTCCCACAAAAGAAATGGATATTGTAGTCCGCTACTTAAAAGTGTTACCTCATATGATTACATAGCCTCCATTTCATAAATTGTGTACCCGTCGAATTCATATATAAATATTGCATATATTACTTCATAATAGAACCTTAAATCATCCAAGACTACTGAATTTGAATGCAAGACTAACAATGGCGCATGTACATGATAGCTAAATTGGTTGTTTGAAGAAAGATCACTGTAACTTTGGCATGCACAATTGAAAAGTTTTATTTAGATAGAAAAAAATGTGATATGTGAGTGTCCAATCTTTATAGCGTTGAATCGATATTGTACCTTTGGCCATGATACGAAGTAGATATTGATTTATGTTCAACCGATGCACGTCCACGATCGCTGGATAGTGATACGTGAATGAATTGTGCAATCTCTCTCACACTCATACATATCTCATTTCCCCGTGGGCATCGGAATCACACATGTGCACTTCATGTATTTCTCTCCCTCCATCAAGGTTAGAATTCATCTTTATACCCCATCCTACAAGTCTCTCACACAAAAACACACACGCTCTATCTGTCGAACATGCCCACCCCTTTAATTCCGCCCACCCATAGCCAGTAATGTCTCAAAGTATAATATGTCTCTCACACATATGCCTAAGGTTAACTCAAATTCCGGAACCATATGAATACATACAACAGGATTCCAGCAGAGCACCTCTTGTTTTGAGATTTCACTCTCTCTCTCTCTCTCACACACACACACACACGCGCGCGCGCACGCTCGTAGACATTATTTCTTGCTTCACTTTTCCGGCACTTGCATGCACACCATTTGTTTATATTCGTGATGCTTTAAGTATGCCTCGCACACATGCTATCTACCTATCCCTTAATATAGATATGTGTCACACAAACTCCTTCTCCCTACTAGCAAGATGCCCATGCGTTGCACGGAACATCAAGATGCATTTGTATGAGTAGTTTATCTCGTGGGAGAAAAGGATGAACAAGGGAAGGCCTTATTTGTAAATGTGGAGAGGGGTGTGGGTATCTTTTTGCAAAATTGCCATAGTTTCCTTCCTATCTGTCAGATATAAATTGGATGGCCTATATTGCAGGATGGCAGACACACCATCATCACCAACTCTGTTTTTTATAAGAGTAGAGATATGTAAGTGTCACTGCCCCCCCCCCCCACACCCACACCCACACACTTCCCAACACCGAAGGAGTAGGGTGACACCTCGATCTTGATATCAATCTATTGACTAGCTTCTCTCTCAAATACACACACACACACACACACACACACACACACACACACACACTACCCGACACTGAAGGAGTAGGGTGGCACCTCGATCTTGATACTAATCTATCTAATGCTTCTCTCTCAAACACACACACATACACACACTCGCTAGTTGTGCCTCTGTGCCTACCGCGCACACTCTCGATACGTCTTTCTCTCCCTCCCCCCTCCCCACCCCAACAATGACAGCAGAAGGGTGACAACTCGATCTGATCTTAATATGTCAATTGGTTTCTCTCTCAAACATTGTGTCTCTGTGCCTCGCTCAGACACACTCGATATGTCCTTCTCTCCGTAGCCCCCTCGATATGTAGACTTCTCGCGCACGCACAGCTGTAGTGACGATGACGCTGAACCCAGTGTGCCTTGTTTTTACCGGCCTCATGTGATAGTTTTCACCCTGTTTTCTGTTAATTAACAAGGCAACATTTTCTTTGTTACTACTAGTGAATCTGAAATCATTCACGGCAGACATAAAATATATCGCTTCAGCCCAATTATCGCAGTAACTATTTTAAAAGAAACTAGCTAGATGCCCGTGCATTGCACGGAACATCAAGATGCATTTGTATGAGTAGTTTATCTTGTGAGAGAAAAGGATGAATGAGGGAAGGCCTTATTTGCAAACGTGGAGAGGGGTGTGGGTATCTTTTGCAAAATTGCCATAGTTTCCTTCATATCCGTTAGATATAAATCTGACGGCCTATATTGCAGGATGGCACGCACACCATCATCACCAACTCTATTTTCTACTCCCTCCATTCCTAAATATTTATCTTTTTAGAGATTTCAACAAGTGACTACATACGGAGCAAAATGAGTGAATCTACACTCTAAAATATGCCTTCATGGGACCCAAGTGGCGACGGCCTCCCGTGTTCTACTTCTCCTTGATGATGGTGGTAGACACGGAGAACCTGGCCACCGACTCGTTGCTCTCCACACACCCGGCTTCTGTCTCTGCCTGCATGGCGCGGCTGCAGGCACGGGAGGCGCACCCACAGACATGGGAGGCGCATCCACCGCAGACACTGGTGGTGCGGTATGACGCGGCAGCGATGACGCCCGTACCGGCGTGGAGCAACTTGCCACTTCTCATCAAGCTGAACTAGAGCGGCGAGTTGCTGAACCATGCACCGGCTTGGGCCGGCAACTGGCTCCGTCGGGCCAAGCGAGGTTGGTGAAGCACCGAGCAGCCTCGCCCGTATCCAGAGGGCTCGGCGGGCCACCCAGGTGGGTAGTATGCCGGAGAACGGCTCCTTGGGAGCCATTAGAAGAGTGGAGAAAATTGTGAAGGAGGAGATGGGGGAGAGGCGGAGGGGTGCGATTCTTGCCCGCTGTTTGGCTGACCTCATTTAAATAGAGGGAGGACGGTAGGAGCTTGGCCGGCGTCTGGCCTCGTTTAAACAAAGGGCGGACGGGAGGAGCTCGGCCGGCGTTGCGTTCAATTCCGGCCCGCTCATGAACGGACGTGTGGCCGGAGTAGGTTTCTCGGTTTGCATGCGGATTTAGCGGAGGGGTTTGATGGAGGCGAGGAGCTGTGTTCAGCCGGGCATGCAGAATACGGCTTTAATGCAGACAAGGGAGGGAGTGGCGGTTCCCGAAATGTTGAACGGCCAATGATGCATCCTCCTTCAATTAGCATCATGAATGCATGAGGGAAGTAATGGGAGGAGGACCGGGAAAAGGGGCTGGCACGATGTGAATGCAACGCAGTTTGTACTCATATAAAAGCGCCCCTCCATTCCAATGCATCTACCACATCGTACGCACCTAAGCATTTTCCTAAGCACCTACACTAAGCGCAAAAGTGCTCACTCCAGACCCATGATGGCGATGCGCGCGAGCGGCCAGCGATTGTGCTAGATGGTCCACGATGTCGGCCTGCGGCATGGCGCCGAGGATTGTCTCCAGACGGTGTTGGCGACCGGCTGGTGGATGGTCGCCGTCTGTAAGTGCATCTAGTGCCCCTTAGTGATTTTGGTGTATTGAAGACTTATAGGTTAAGGGACTGATGCGTTTGTGAGTGTACACAGGTCTATAAATATATGAGGAGTTTGATATTTACAGAGAAAGTCGACCCCTAAAAATGAAGTTCTTCGACTGAAGACTTTGATATTCTGAAGACTTTCTGAAGACTTTGAAAGTGAAGAATTTGGTGTGACCTTGAAGACTTGATATTCATTTGAGGAACATGAAGCGTGAAGACTTTTGTTTTCGTAGTTTCATTTTCTCTTTCTTGAGTCATAGGAAACACCATACTGTTAAAGGGGGTCGAGGAAATACTAAGGAAAAATTTCCATGTGATGCTCAACTCAAAATCCTACACCTACCAATCCCTTGAGTGAAGCCATTGGAAATCTCATACAGCTTCACCAATTTCTTGATGTGAGACGCAGTTCTTACAGTCACTCAGGACTTTGCTCGATCGAGGAGTTAGGAATTCGCCAGTGCGAATTGCCTACACAGTGAGGAACATGATACCCCTGAGGAATTTGAGAGTCAAATTTCCGACCGTTGTTGTGCTGCGCGTCGGCTGTCCCAAAATATCCTATCCACCTAACGGTCATATCATTGAAGGGCATTTATGTCTTATCATGTCAGGCTGCTCCCTAGACTATAAATAGCCGCCCCCTACAACTACTAGTTGGTTGGCTGCTCCGAGAGAACTAGACACTTGTCATTTGAGAGCAACCCATCCTCCGAGGACTTTGAGCGAAAATCATCAAGTGAGGAAAATCCCAAAACCAAACCCCCACAAACCCAAAGTGATTGAGCATCACTGAAGAAATTGATCCTGCGTGGATCCGACACTTGTTACCTTTGAAGATTGTGCTTCTTCCAGAAGGTTAGGCGTCATGGTCTAGAGCATCCAAGAGGAATTGTGGATCGCCGAGTGACCAAGTCTGTGAAGGTTTGGAAGTCACCTGAAGACTTACCACGAGTGATTGGACGAGGCCCGCGTGGTCTTAGTTCAAGGATAATACGGTGAGGACTGGGTTTCCTGAGTTGCGCTCAGCCGATCGGGTGTCCGGATCGCGTGTCCTCGAAGTTTAAATACTCACCGCTCCAACCAGACGCATAACCGAGACAGCGAGCTTGAACTGGTTTACCAAATCATTGTCTTCATCAACTAACTGGTTCTATTTCCTCAACCCTTTCATTTCCTCATTATTGTGTTGAGTGTTTGTTCATATCGTGCTTGAAGACATTGATGAAGACTTTCTCAATTTCCTCGCCAATTTCTTGATCTGTTTGTCTTCATCTTGTGTTATCCTATGATTACGCTTTACGTACTCTGTGCTAGTCTTCATTTCATCATGATGACCATGCTTGTATTCTGTTATGCTTACTTACGAGTACTTATTCATTGCAAGTAGTTCTTCGCTAAGGAATTTCCTCACTAGCAAATTCCTCGATGAAGAATTCAAAAATCGCCTATTCACCCCCTCTAGTCGATATAACGCACTTTCAATTGGTATCGAGCAAGGTACTCCTTGTTACGTGTGATTTTGGTTTAACCGCTTTGGAGTTTTAGTTATGTCGACCGCAGTATGAAGAAAGTGACATGCCCTATCTTTGACGGTCATGACTATCCCAAGTGGAAGGCCATGATGAGGAAGCGCCTCATGGCAATGAACAATGAGTTGTGGACCATCACCGAGATTGGTCTTCTTGATCTATGCAAGATGGCGACGCCGATGATATTCGCAAGTACACTTGACTTGACATCATGGCGAAGGATATCATCTGTTCTGCCTATCCAGAGATCAATTCGGCGCATTATGCATCTTGGCAATTCGAAGCTTATACGGGACCGAATCTCGATGTCTATGAAGGTCATCGAACCCGTCATGATCCCTGGTTTGAGGACTTCAAGGAATCTCTCAAAACGATGACTTTCGAGCCGAATCATCATCTTCGCATCATGTCTCATGGCGGGGCGGTCTTTGAGGTAACCGAATGCCCTCATCCGAAGTTTTGTGACGATGAATCGATAATGATGAATCGATAATGATGAATCGATGATGATATTGAATCTTGTTATACCAAACTTGTTTGCATTGCCACTAAACAACAAACGGCTTTGGAACAAGTTCAAAACATGCTAGACAAAAGTGATGATATGTTGCGTAAAGAAATGGATCAGTCAAAAGCATTGGGTGAATGTCTTTAGAGAATTCACTCCAAGTTTGACGCCCTTCAAGATCAACATAATACCCTCTTAAATGATCACGACAAGCTTTCTTCTGAATCTCTTCAAAGAAAGGAAGATCTTGAGAAGCTGAGAGTGTGTTATGAAGATCTTCAGAAGGAGCGTGATTCATTACTAGCTCAACAAATCAGCGCTTCTCAGGAAGAATTTGTTCCTCCATGCTTAAAGTGCATTGAACGCGAATCTGCTAATTCTTCACCTGAATGTTCAAATGCTTCAACTGTTACAAATTCTTCATCTGCCTCTGCTATCACTAATTCCTCACCGAGGACATTGCTAGTATCATTGACAATGCAGGTTGAAGGAATTGTACATGACAGCATGTACAAAAGCCTCAAAGGGCATCGACACTTTGTGATGTGCTTACAAAGCGATCCTCAACGAAACCCTAGGAAAGAAGGTATTGCCTTTGAGAGGAAACTCAATGTCGATGGAACATATTGGAAGCCCGAGCGAGACCCCAAAACCTCATGGGTTGTTTGCAAAGGGACCTCCAGCTTGATCCATCTAACTTATCTGGCTTTACATGTGAATCTCCTCATTCTTCTGATGAGTCATTTGACTCCAACTATAAACTGTTCAAAAATCAGAATGGTGAAGTATTTTCTAGATATGTTGGCACTAACTGCAGGAACGGTTCCCCTATGAAGAAAATTTGGGTCCCCAAAAGTTATGTTGAAAGTCTTCAGGTGAATGTCCTCATGACACCACCTGTGAAGAACAGGAACCCCAGATCGAATTCTTCATATGGACCAAATTCTTCATATGGATCCAAGTCCTCATACGGACCAAATTCCTCACATGGATCAAATTCCTCAAAAGGATCAAAGTCCTCATATGATTATCATCATGCTAACAACTCTGTCTCGCAGGGTAGAGCTAAGGGCTATGAATATGTGCATTATTCTTCAAACCATTATGTTCATAAGTCCTCGAAGAATTTCTCTGCTTATTCATATGCTTACCCTAACCCCTCTTATGTGAAACAAAATGGTTTGGCATCTTTGCCACCATTCTCACATGGTGCTCGTAGAATGACGAACTCTTTGCCACCCCTTCAGATGTGGGTGGTGAAGAAAAAGAACTAATCTCTTCTGCAGGGTCAGGTCTCCAAACGTGCTTTAACGTCTGAAGAATTTCTTTGGGAACCCGATTTAAAATGCTCGAAAGGACGCAGCGAATCATGATGAAATGAACTTTCATTTCACACGTCCTCATACTGCTATATCTGTTTACTTCTTGATGAAATTCATCTGATGAACTTGATATCATATTCTTCACTGATGAAGCATATGAGATTGTAAGCTACACTAATTCATTTGCAGGATGATCACCCCAAAACTACTGAATGGGTCCACGATAGTGGATGTACGAATCACATGATTGGTGACAAGAATCTATTGATGGATGCTCCCTTATCACCGTCACATCTGAAGCATATCATCTTTGCGGACAAAGGCAAAAGTCAGGTATTGGGTCTTGGTAAGGTTGCAATCTCTAAGGATAAACACATGGACAAAGTCATGCTTGTTGAGTCCTCAGGATACAATCTCATGTCAGTCTCAATGCTATATGATCTTGATATGGTTGTTGTCTTTGGCAAGTATCGCTGTGTTGTGATTATGGAAGCTGACAATTCCAAAGTCTTCGAAGGCTTTAGGAGAGGAGATTTGTATATTGTTGATTTCTCTACAGGACCACAACCAGCCGTGTGTCTACTTGCAAAAGCTTGAGAAGGCTGGCTATGGCATCGACGACTTGGTCACGCACGCATGAGGAATTTGCACACGCTTGCAAAGAAGAAGCATGTCATTGGCATTGAGAATGTCAAATTCCTCAAGGATCACTTATGCGAGCCTATGAAGTGGAAAAATGACCAAGGCCAAGCATCCAAAGAAAGACTATCATGACCACTATCCGTCCATTCAATTACTTCACATGGACCTCTTCGACCTAATCATTACTCAAAGGTCACTAATGATGCATCTCTATATGGTTTTGTCATTGTTGATGATTACTCTCGATATACATGGGTACACATTGTTACTTACAAACATGAAGTGCAGGAAGTCTTCAAACGATTTTCCTCGAGGGCTTCAACAAACTTTGGTGTGAAGATCAAGCACATCAGAAGTGACAATGGAACTGAGTTCAAGGATTCTGGTCTTGATGCCTATCTTGATGAACTTGGTATTACTCATGAGTTATCTGCTCCCTATACTCCTCAGCAAAATGGCGTCGTGGAGAGCAAGAACAGAACTCTTGTTGAGATGGCTCGCACTATGCTTGATGAATACAAAATGCCTCAGCTTTTTGGATTGATGCAATTGATACTGTGTGCCACATCATCAACAGAGTATATCTTCACAAATTCTTCAAGAAGACGGCCTATGAACTCCTCACTGACAAGAAACCCAATGTGAGTTATTTCAAAGTCTTCGGTGCTAAATGTTGGATTAGAGATCCTCACCACAACTCTAAATTTGCACCGAAAGCACATGAAGGTTTTATGCTTGGTTACGGAAAGGACTCGCACACCTACAGAGTCTTCAACATTGTTCTTCACAAGATTGTTGACACTGTAGATGTGCGGTTCGATGAAACTAATGGCTCGCAAAGAGAGCACCTACCTTTTGTGTTAGATGAACCAGCACCTGAGGATTCTATCAAGTTCAAGGCAACTAAGGATGTCATTCCTACTGAAGAATCTGATGAAGAATTCATTCCAGTTCATGAAGAACGTCGAGCTGATGCACCTGAAGAACATGATGAGGAAAATGGTGCTGAAGAAATGCTAATCAAATTCCTCAACGACAACCAGCTCATCCTCGCGTTGCAAAAGAAGTACAAGTGGAGAAGATCATCGATGACATTAGCGCACCAGGTCCTCTCACACGCTCAAAAGCTTCACATTTAGCTAACTTTTGTGGGCACTATGCTTTTGTCTCTATCACAGAGCCCACTAAGGTAGATGAAGCATTTCTGGAGCCGGAGTGGATTCAGGCTATGCAAGAAGAATTACATCAATTCGAGCTTAACAATGTCTCGAACTGGTCAATCGCCTGCATCCTCGCAAGCATAATATCATTGGCACAAAGTGGATCTACCGCAACAAGCAAGATGAAAATGGCCATGTGGTGAGGAATAAGGCACGACTAGTAGCTCAAGGCTACACACAGTTGAAGGAATTGATTTCGATGAAACTTTTGCACTGTTGCTAGACTTGAGGCTATTCAGATATTACTTGCTTACGCTAACCATCATGATATCATCTTATATCAAATGGATGTGAAAAGTGCATTCCTCAATGGTAAGCTTGAGGAAGAAGTATATGTTGCTCAACCCCGTGTTTTGAAGATCCAAAGAATCCTGACAAAGTCTTCAGACTCAATAAGGCCCTCTATGGCCTCAAGCAAGCCCCTCGAGTGTGGTATGATACATTGAAGGAATTCTTCATGAATAATGGCTTCACACCCGGTTCACTCGACCCTACTCTCTTTACAAAATCTTATGATGGTGAACTGTTTGTGTGCCAAATATATGTTGATGATATTATCTTTGGCTGTACTGACCAACGTTATAGTGATGAATTTGCCTATATGATGAGTGAAGAATATCAAATGTCTATGATGGGAGAGTTGAAATTCTTCTTAGGTCTTCAAATTAAATCGCCAGCGCATTGGCATATTCATATCTCAGAGAAATACCTCAAAGATGTACCGAGGAAATTCGCATGCAAGATTGCAAAGGCGTCAAAATTCCTATGCCCACAAATGGCCATCTATGCACTGATGAAAATGGTATTGACTTTGATCACAAGGTATACCGCTCCATGATTGGTTCTTTATTGTACCTATGTGCATCTAGGCCAGATATAATGCTTAGTGTTTGCATGTGTGCCCGGTTTCAAGCTGCACTGAAGGAATCACACCATAAGGCTGTGAAGCATATTCTTCGATATCTAGCTCACACACCATCTCTAGGATTATGGTACCCCAAGGCCTCTGCTTTTGATCTCATTAGATATTCTCACTCTGACTATGCTGGTGATCGTGTGGACCACAAGTCAACATCTGGTACTTGTCATTTCCTCGGACAATCCCTGGTCTGTTGGTCCTCGAAGAAAGCAGAATCGTATCACCGTCTACTCTGAAGTGAATACATTGCTGCTGGCTCTTCTTTGTGCTCAAGCGCTTTGGATGAAGCAAACCCTCAAGGACTATGGCGTCACGTGAAGAATGTGCCTCTCCTCTGCAACAATGAGAGTGCCATCAAGATTGCTCACAACCCAGCCAAGCACTCAAGACAAAGCACATTCAGATTCGTCATCATTTTCTTCGTGATCATGTGTTGAAGGCGACATCTCCATCGAGCATGTGAAGACTGAAGAACAGCTAGCTGATATCTTCACTAAGCCCTTGGATGAGAAGAGATTTAGCAAGTTGTGGTGTGAGCTAAATATCTTAGAATCTTCGAATGTTCTTTGAAAAGGACACACATCCTAACACTTATGCAAAATTGATGACTTAGATGTGCAACACATGAAGAAACGTTTTTCTTCAATCAATGAAGAATGACACTCTAAGTGTGAAGAAATTAATGAAGAATTTGATTCTCAGAACCCTACGACAATTGTATGCGGTGTCTGAAATCATCATTCTTATACGGTGGGCCACGCCACCACAAAAAGTTGAAAATCTTCAATTTGAGTTTTTCCTCAATTTTTCAAATTCTTCAACTTTGCGAAATCTTCACTGTTTCCGTCGTTTTTCTTCATTGGCTATATATATATATATGAGTTTATGTCCTCTACAGCATTCACTTATGGCTATTTCTTCAAGTTGGTTTCTCTGCTAAGTGAATGTGATCGGACCCTTCCCCCTCTATGCTATACTCAACCCAATCTATTCACAAATTCTTCATGTGCGTTCTATTTGAAACTCGTTCAAAGTCTTCACTGTGTCCTTGTCAGCTGAAGAAATTGCGAACGAAACTTTAAAACAAATCTTATCCAGATTTTCGGTTTTGCCGCTCAAATCGTTCCGCATCCCATGATGCATTATTATATGCACCCACGATCTTACACGATCGCATCTACACAGTACGTGGGTGACACATGTCGCGTGAAGGAGAAAGGGCAGGGGCATGTTCGTCCCAAAATTTTCGGGCGAACAGTTTTTCACTGTGGCTATAAATACCCCTCTCCCCTTCCTCACTTCATTTACTCCGCTCGACCGCTCTCTCTCTCTCGCTCGAGCTCCTCAAACCCTAGTGCCGCCGCTACTCCATCATCGCCGGTGAGGAAGAGCTTCGCGCCTCGACCTCGTCGTCGTCGTACTCGCGCCGGTTGAGGAAATCTTCACTCCACCGCCACTGTAGCTGTCTCCCTCTGCCAAGTTAGGGCGTGGGAGATCTAACTTGACGAACTTCACCTCTGTTCATCTCAGTTCGTCACGTTCTTCGTTCGGGTAATTAAAAGTTACTTTTATTACTCACTTTGATTCTCAAGCTTTCTTGAAAATCTTCAAAGGTGTTTATTCTTCAAATCTTCACACATATGAACACCTCACACACTGTATGCTCTAGATCCATTTCTCTAAGCACTCATTTTCTTCAAGATTCCTCAATTGTGTGGATCTTCGATCTGTACAACTCTGGAACCTAAGACAAGAACGCTTAGTGAAATTCCTCAAGGCTCAACTGGTTAAATTCCTCAAAACTTGTCTTTTGAAAAATCTTACGAGAACATATGACCTCTCCAAATTCCTCGCACCTACACTCTGCTCACAGGTACTCATGTCCACCGCTGAATCACTAGGTTCTCATCAACTTAACTCATTTGCAGCGTTCCTCGAAGAAAAACTGCATACTTCTTGAGTGTTCAATTGTTCAAATTCCTCATCCAAGAATATGGTCAAGGAAAGAGACCACGAAAAGGAGGAAAGAATCTCGAGGTCATGACTGCTTCGAGATCCCTGATGACATATACAAGGATTATTGCACACCTGATGAAGCCAAATTTGGCAAAGAGAACAAAAATCAGCGCAAGGTGTGCATTCAGAGGATTGAACGGAGGTGGGCAAGAGAATGGAAGGAGTACAGATATGTTACTCCAAAGTACATGAAGAAATTCGCTTTAAATCCTCCATGCCCAAGAGCTCCATTGGCACCTGGCCAAGTAGCTGATCCCACCAGCATCAAGCGTGGTGAGGACTTTCCTGAAGAATGGGCTAGGTGCCAAGCAAAATTGGCACGACAAGCCAAGGAGGTAGTGAGGAAAATCAATGAGGATTCTGCTGCTGCTGCTGCTACTGAGACCTCGGTCAAGCCGAGGAAATCAATGCCAAAGAAGCCTGCTCGCAAGCCAAGTGCTTCACCAACAAATACCCTCACGGCCAAGTTCTCACCTATGCCCTCACGGCAAATTCCTCGACCGCTCTCGCTCCATCAAAGTCCTCAACTCCTGTGCATCCGCTACATGTCAAAGGACTACGGGTTTCTCAATTGCTTCTGGTGTCTCAGCAAGTTCCTCAGCTGCACCAATGTCCTCATCAGGCCCCACACTATTTAAGACTAAAGCAACAGCTGGACACGGTCCTCGGCCAAGTCCAAGGAAGAAACAGGTCGCATTCCAAGTGCCCTCTGATGATGAAGCTTCTGATGATGAACTTGCAGAAATCATCAGAGACAGACAAGTGAAGGCCGCTAGAGCCAAAGGCACATCGGTGACACTGCTTTTGGATCCGAGGAAAATCCTCGACTACATTGACCTCTGGCACAAGGATCCAAACACCCCCATGCCTGATTTTCAACTGACTCCTGGTCAAAGTCACATGCTGACCCATTTCATCACTCAAGAGAAATGGAAGTTTGAAAAGGCAAGAGAGATCAAGAAGGCTCAATACAGGAAGGAGAAGCTCCTGAAGAAAAATGTTGTCAGAATGACACCTAAGGAACTTCTCCAGGCTCAGTCTGAAATCCAAGCCCTCAAAGAAAGACTTGATGCATACTATGCTGATTGGCAAGGAGCCAAAGTGAGATTCGCCAACTGACGAAGAAAATGACAACTGCTGCAGCCCCATCGCAACAAGAAAATCTTCAAGCTGCAGACTCTGCTCAGCTGCTGAAGAACATGCCAAGACTGTGATGACTTTCAACTGCTTGAAGAAAATGTAAGTTCGGGGTTGATGACTTCATCCCAGCCATTGAAGAAATTGCCGGGCATCCACTAGTGGTGCGCTGAAGAAATCGAAGAGATCGAGCAACAATGCATCGATTGCACTGAAGAAAATCAACCAGATTCCTCAGCTCCTCCCGCACCTACACCAACTTCAATTCTTCCTTCTGCCTATGAAGTGAAGAAGACCAAGGCTGCAGAGCGAGCTGCAGTGAAGAAAAGGAAGGCATCATCTGCGTCAAATTCTTCGGCTGCAAAGAAAATGAAGCCAATGACCAGCTCACTTGAACATCCAATTGATGTTGTTCCAATTTCCTCCATGTCATCAAAGGAAATTGTTCGTTTTGGAGAAGACTATAAGATCCCAAGCGGATCTGATGAAGAAAATCATTCTGCTGCTTCGTCAGAGCAGATTGATGAAGAAATTGTAGTGGATACAATCCCTTCAACGACAGTCCATTCCTCACCTATGCCTCAGTTCACAGCTGAAGAGGCTGGTGTTGAGAAAATTGAAGATGAAGATTTGGATTCGGATGCACCACACCTGTGATGAACGATGACTTCTGGGAAAGTCAGCATCCCAATAATCCTCTCTTCACTCCTATTCAACAGATTCCTCAGTCCCCGGCAACAACAGTTCAAATGGGCTCTGAAGAAACTCATCCCACTCCCTCTGTTCCTGAAGAAATTCCAGCCGCTAGTCTTTGAAGAACCTCTTCTTCTTGATCATAAGGTTGCACAAGAAGAGGAACCAGAAATTCCTCACCAAGAACTGAGCTCGCGATTCTTGAGGTGGTACTGCAAATCACTGACATTCCTCTGCCGAAGCCAAAGAATCTGTTCTCAAGCAAACAGAAGTTCAAGGCTGAAGACTTGTTTTCCGAGCATGTGTTCTTCACTGACTACAACCCATATGACTCTGCTCGCATAAGGAAAAGGCGTTTCTGGACTGCTAGTCAAGCCAACTTCTATTCCTCAGTGTTGTTTGACAAGGACAAAATCTTCGATCATGAACATATTCCTCACGTGGATATGGAATCTCTGCCATGCTTCGAGTCAGTCCTCAGTGTCATTCATGATGCAGGATTACTGAATTTCTGCACTGACATTTGCGATTGGAACAAAGAACTCATTCTTCAGTTCTACACGACACTGCATATCACTGGAAACGCTGAAGATGTTAATTCATGGGTGTTGGATTGGATGACCGAAAACACTCACTACAAGGCATCGGCAACTGAATTGCTTCGTGTCCTTCCTCTCGATCCTCCCCATGACAGTGCACGTTGCATCTACAATGACCCTGAACTGACAAATCGCTATATGCAAGTGCTCATGAAGCCTTTGAAGCCTGGGCAGGCCCCACGAACCAAATTCCTCGTCAAGGAATTGCTTTATGTGCCTCGGACTATCTATCGCATTCTGACGAAGAAAATGAGTCCTATCAAAGGCCACGACTCAAATGATGAAGATGTCGTTGGCATCATGAAGAATATGCTTTTCAACATCATTCATGGCGTTCCCGTCAACTTCCATGATTTCTTCACGAGGACTCTGGCAAACGTTGCTATGTCACCTTTTGAGCTGAAGCCCTATGCGCCTTGGATTATGAGATTCATAAGGGCAAGATCTTCACTGAATTACAAAGCTGATACTCTGAACCATGGTAGCTACTTGCCTCCCATTGAAGTCCTCAAACGGCCAGTTTCGTCATCTGATGATAAAGGCAAGGCAGCTGCTGTGATCGATGAAGGCATTCATCCTTTGGATGGTCAATTTCGCCTGGCTACATCTTACTCTACCAATGACGACTCGCCACACATGACACTTTGCCAAAATACCTCAGCTAAGCAAAATCCTCAAGCCACAAAGACCTGGGTGATGACCGACCGTGAGTTACTCCTCGGTCTTCATCAGAAGGTTGATTGTAATCACAAATGGGTAAAGCGTCAGTTTGGTGCACTTCTTCACAACATGACCTCAACACACAATGCGGTGAAGAAGAACCACTACTACCTTCATGAAACCCTCAACCGCTTTGGGTTGTCCTCACTCATGTCTATAGCGCCAAGAACTCAAGACTATGGGTCTCAAGGAAGAATTTGGTGATCTGCACCTCCTCCAAGAAATTCAAGAGGGTCAAAGTTCCCGATCCGTGGCTAGCTCTTATTCTTCATCGCGTGACACCGATGAGTATGAAGATTTGGACGACACTACGGCAGCCCTGCTACAACAAACAACCCCGATAACGCCGGCGCTCCTCCATCGACTTGAAATTCTTGAGGCGTTAGTCCTCAATTTCAATCCTTTTGGTCATTTGATGACAAAGGGGAGAAATCTGAGTTAGTCTTCAAGCGGGTCTATATTAAGGCGTTTTTTAAGTTACAACTCGTTCTTCGAAACTTTTATTGGATCGAGTTGTAATCTTAAACCCGATGGTGCTCGATACTTTTGGATGGTGCTCGATACTTTTGTTGCACTATGCTCGATACTTTTGATGCTTTCGCATGCTTATTCCTCGTTAATATTATTGCACGCATGCTGAATTTCATCAGCACCATATTTCATCATGCATTTCAAATTCTTCATATTATATATCAAATGCGTGTATGAATTACAAGATATAGGGGGAGATCTCCATGATTCAACTCTTCAAATGTGCATTGCCTCAAACGCAAATTCCTCACTATGCACATCTTGAGGGGAGTTCTTCTATATCTTGCAATCAAATTCCTCAATATTAGTATTTACACTTCATATGTTTATCCCCGTTGAAAACTTAACCTATGTTGTCATCAATCACCAAAAGGGGAGATTGTAAGTGCATCTAGTGCCCTTAGTGATTTTGGTGTATTGAAGACTTATAGGTTAAGGGACTGATCTTGTGAGTGTACACAGTCTATAAGTCTATGAGGAGTTTGATATTTATAGAAAAAGTCGACCCCTAAAAATGAAGTTCTTCGACTGAAGACTTTGATATTCTGAAGACTTTGAAAGTGAAGAATTTGGTGTGACCTTGAAGACTTGATATTCATTTGAGGAACATGAAGCGTGAAGACTTTTGTTTTCGTAGTTTCATTTTCTCTTTCTTGAGTCATAGGAAACACCGTCTTCGTTAAAGGGGTCGAGGAAATGCTAAGGAAAAATTTCCATGTGATGCTCAACTCAAAATCCTACACCTACCAATCCTTCGAGTGAAGCCATTGGAAATCTCATACGATTCAGTCAATTTCTTGATGGATGAGACGCAGTTCTTCTTGTCACCGAGGATTTTGCTCGATCGAGGAGTTAGGAATTCGCCAAAGGCGAATTGCCTACACAAATGAGGAACATGATACCCCGAGGAATTTGAGAGTCAAATTTCCGACCGTTCTTTATCTTCTTGCCACTACTGTCCCAAAATATCCTATCCACCTAACGGTCATATCATTGAAGGGCATTTATGTCTTATCATGTTGGGCTGCTCCTAGGCTATAAATAGCCGCCCCTACAACCACTAGTTGATTGGCTGCTCGAGAGAACTAGACACTTGTCATTTGAGAGCAACCCATCCTCCGAGGACTTTGAGCGAAAATCATCAAGTGAGGAAAATCCCAAAACCAAACCCCACAAACCCAAAGTGATTGAGCATCATCAAGAAATTGATCTGCGTGGATCGAAGCTCGTTACCTTTGAAGATCGTGCTTCTTCCGCATTTATTAGGCGTCATGGTCTAGAGCATCCAAGAGGAATTGTGGATCACCGAGTGACCAACTCTGTGAAGGTTTGGAAGTCACCAAGACTTACCACGAGTGATTGGACGAGGCCTGTGTGGTCTTAGTTCAAGGAGAATACTGATGAGGACTAGGTGTCCTGAGCTGCGGCTCACGATCGGGTGTCCGGATCAAGTGTCCTCGAGTTTAAATACTCGGCCGCTCCAACCAGACGTATAACCGAGACAAAGAGTTGGAACCGGTTTACCAAATCATTGTCTTCATCAACTAATCGGTTCTATTTCCTCAACCCTTTCATTTCCTCATTCTTGTGTTGAGTGTTTGTTCATATCTCGCTTGAAGACATTGGTCAAGACTTTCTCAATTTCCTCGGTTTAATTTCTTGATCGTTTGTCTTCATCTTGTGTTATCCTGTGATTACGCTTTCTGTACTCTGTGCTAGTCTTCATTTCATCATGATGACCATGCTTGTATTCTGTTACGCTTACTTCTGAGTACTTATTCCGCTGCAAGTAGTTCTTCGCTAAGGAATTTCCTCACTAGCAAATTCCTTAGTGAAGAATTCATAAAAATCGCCTATTCACCCCCCCTCTAGTCGATATAACGCACTTTCACCATCAACGCCAACTACGACTCTCGGTGTGACCAGATGATCGTTGCCACCACCAACAAGTTCACCGTCCTCAAGAAGCTCGCAGACAACATCGCCGTACTCCTCCAGCCCGCGCGCTCGGGCTCCTCATTGCCTGCCACCCTAATCGGCCTCCATGGTTGGAACCTCTTTCAAGCACTGGTGGCCCTGCGACTGCCCGCAGACTCCACAAAGAATGTCCACCTGGAGATCGCGCTCACCACGAGGCACCTCGCCATGCAAGAATTCGTTGACCCACACATCCACGTGTACAAGCAAATCGTGTACATAGGTATCTACAAGGCCAGTGAGGACGCTACTATGCTGGCCTTCTTCAACCGGCTGGAAGCCTTGGATGCCTTTGCTGAGAAGCACCTTAACCTCGCCACAAAAGCCGCCGCTCCTTAGCCGCCGGCCAGTGGCCCGGCACACTAAGTTGAGGAGGAGGAGGCCGTACGTTGATGGATGCATCTTTCTTCTTGCCTCCTGTAACCACCACTGCGATAGCATCATCATGGCCTTAATTCTTATTGTGCTATTGCATTCTTGTTCCAGCCAATACCAACATGTGCGATCCCTTTGCTTAATTATATGCATCACTGTAACTAGTACTCCATCCATCAATTTATAAGTTGCGCTTACCTTTTCCATCAACTTCGTGCAACGCACGGGCATCTTGCTAGAAACACTAGAACATGTCGGACCGCATGTGACCAAACCGACGATGTGCCAACCTAGCTAGTACATACCCAGCTTATCTGGCGGAAATAGCCCCGCCCTAGCGTTTCCAATCGTTATTTCTATCTATCGATCGTGCCAAGGAGCAGAACCAAATGTTACAATTTACTAGCAAGATTCACGTGCGTTGCACAGAACATCAAGATCTTGTGGAAGAAAAGGATGAATGAGGGAAGGCCTTATCTGCAAAAATGTGGAGACGAGTGCGGGTAAATTGTCATAGTTTCCTTCCTATCCGTTAGATATAGATCGGACGGCCTATATTGCAGGATGGCAGGCACACCATCATCACCAACTCTGCTTTTTATAAGAGTATATAGATATAGATATAGATAGATACATGTTTCTCTACTCCTACTCCTATAGAAGACTCAGTTGGTGATGGTGGTGTGTCTGCCATCCGTCGTTTCTGACCATTAGATATGCATCTAACGGCTATGAGGTAAGTTGTGGCATTTTTGTAACAATAGCCCACTTCTCTGCTCCAATTTGTAGAAAACCCCTGTTGGGGAACGTTGCAGAAAATTAAAAATTTTCCTATGGTTTCACCAAGATCCATCTATGAGTTCATCTAAGCAACGAGTCATGGGAGAGAGTTTGCATCTACATACCACTTGTAGATCGCGTGTGGAAGCTTGCAAGGTGATGATGGAGTCGTACTCGACGTGATTCAGATCGCCGATGTCCAAGTGTTGAACGGACAGCACCTCCGCGTTCAACACACGTACAGGACGGGAGACGTCTCCTCCTTCTTGATCCAGCAAGGGGGAAGGAGAGGTTGATGATGATCCAAAGAAGACGATGGCGTGGTGGTGGATGCAAATGAACTCCCAGAGGCCGCCAGCGACTACGGAGGAGGACGAGGTGTAGCAGGGAGGGAGGCGCCAAGCACAAGGTGCGGCTGCCCCCTCCTCCCCCTTTATATAGGCCTCCGGGGGGCGCCGCCCTGGAGATCCAATCTCCAAGGGGCGGCAACCAAGGGGTGGAGTGCCCCCAAGCCAAGTGGGCGCTTCCCCCTAGGGTTTCAACCCTAGGTGCAAGGGGTGGGCCTGAGGCGCACCAGCCCACTATGGGCTGGTTCCTCCCACTTCAGCCCATGGGGCCCTCCGGGATGGGTGGCCCCACGGTGGACCCGGGACCCTTCCGGTGGTCCCAGACATTACCGGAGACCGAAACTTTCCCGATGGCGAAATACCACTTCCTATATATTATTCTTTACCTCCGGACCATTCCGAAACTCCTCGTGACGTCCGGGATCTCATCCGGACTCAACAACATTCGGTATGCTGCATACTCATATTCATACAACCCTAAGCGCCACCGAACCTTAAGTGTGTAGACCCTACGGGTTCGGAGACACGCAGACATGACCGAGACGACTCTCGGGCAATAACCAACAGCGGATCTGGATACCCATGTTGGCTCCACATGCTCCTCGATGATTTCATCGGTTGAACCACGATGTCGAGGATTGATCAAAACCACATATGCAATTCCCTTTGTCAATCGGTATGTTACTTGCGAGACTCGATCGTCGGTATCCCAATACCTTGTTCAGTCTCGTTACCGGCAAGTAACTTTACTTGTACCGTAATGCATGATCCCGTGGCCAAACACCTTGGTCACCTTGAGCTCATTATGATGATGCATTACCGAGTGGGCCCAGAGATACCTCTCCGTCATACGGAGTGACAAATCCCGCTCGATCCGTTTCAACCCAACAGATACTTTCGAGATACCGTAATGCACCTTTATAGTCACCCGATTCGTTGTGACGTTTGATACACCCAAGGCACTCCTACAGTATCCGGGAGTTACACGATCTCATGGTCGAAGGAAGAGATACTTGACATAGGCAAAGCTCTAGCAAATGAACTACACGATCTTTGTGCTATGCTTAGGATTGGGTCTTGTCGATCACATCATTCTCCTAATGATGTGATCCCGTTATCAACGACATCCAATGTCCATAGTCAGGAAACCATGACTATCTGTTGATCACAACGAGCTAGTCAACTAGAGGCTCACTAGGGACATATTGTGGTCTATGTGTTCACACGTGTATTACGATTTCCGGATAATACAGTTATAGCATGAACAAAAGACAATTATCATGAAGAATGAAATATAATAATACTTTTATTATTGCCTCTAGGGCATATTTCCAACAGTCTCCCACTTGCACTAGTCACTAATCTAGTTACATTGTGATGAATCGAACACCCATAGAGTTCTAGTGTTGATCATGTTTTGCACGCGAGAGAGGTTTAGTCAACGGATCTGCGACATTCAGATCCGTGTGCACTTTGCAAATCTCTATGTCTCCATCTTGAACATTTTCACGGATGGAGTTGAAGCGACGCTTGATGTGCTGGGTCTTCTTGTGAAACCTGGGCTCCTTGGCAAGGGCAATAGCTCCAGTGTTGTCACGAAGAGTTTGATCGGCCCCGACGCATTGGGTATGAATCCTAGGTCGGTGATGAACTCCTTCACCCAAATCGCTTCATGCGCTGCCTCCGAGGCTGCCATGTACTCCGCTTCACATGTAGATCCCGCCACGATGCTCGCTTGCAACTGCACCACCATCTTGCTCCACCATTCAACATATACACGTATCCGGTTTGCGACTTAGAGTCATCCAGATCTGAGTCGAAGCTAAGCGTCGACGTAACCCTTTACGACGAGCTCTTCGTCTCCTCCATAAGCGAAAACATGTCCTTTGTGCTTTTCGGTGCTTCAGGATATTCTTGACCGCTGTCCGTGTTCCTTGTCGGGATTACTTTGGTATCTTGCTACCAAACTCATGGCAAGGTTTACATCAGTCCGTACACAGATGGCATACATAATAGATCCTATGGCTGAAGCATAGGGATGACACTCATCTCTTCTTTATCTTTTGCCGTGGTGGGTGGTCGAGTGAGCTCAATCTCACACCTTGTAACATAGGCAAGAACCCTTCTTGGACTGATCCATTTTGAACCTTTTCAAAATCTTATCAAGGTATGTGCTTTGTGAAAGACCTATGAGGCGTCTCGATCTATCTCTATAGATCTTGATGCCTAATATATAAGCAGCTTCTCTAAGGTCCTTCATTGAAAAACACTTATTCAAGTAGGCCTTAATTCTGTCCAGAAGTTTTGTATCATTTCCCATCAAGAGTATGTCATCTACATATAATAGGAGAAATGCTACAGAGCTCCCACTCACTTTCTTGTAAACGCAGCTTCTCCATAAGTCTCATAAACTAAACGCTTTGATCATCTCATCAAAGCGAATGTTCCAACTCCGAGATGCTTGCACCAGTCCATAAATGGATCGCTGGAGCTTGCATACTTTGTTAGCGTTCTTAGGATCGACAAAACCTTCCGCTGCATCATATACAGCTCTTCCTTAAGATGTCCGTTAAGGAATGCCGTTTTGGCGTCCATCGCCATATCTCATAATCATAGTATGCGGCAATTGCTAACATGATTGAGACGGACTTCACTTCGCTCACGGAGAGAATGTCTCGTCAGTAGTCAATCCCTTGAACTTGTCGATAACCCTTAGCGACAAGTCGAGCCTTATAAATGGTAACATTTCCATCCGCGTCTGTCTTCTTCTTAAAAATCCATTTGTTTTCTATAGCTCGCCGATCATCGGGCAAGTCTGTCAAAGTCCATACTTTGTTTTCATACATGGATTCTATCTCGGTTTCATGGCTTCAAGCCATTTGTTGGAATCTGGGCCGCCATCGCTTCTTCATAGTTCAAGGTTCACCGTTGTCTAACAACATGATTTCCGGGAGGGTTGCCGTACCACTGCAGTGCGGAACGTGTCCTTGTGGACCTCTGAAGTTCAAGAGCAACTTGATCTGAAGTACCTTGATCATCATCATTGGTTTCCTCTTGGTTGGTGTGGGCATCACAGAACATTTTCTGAGCTGCACCACTTTCCCGTTCGAGAGGTAGTACTTCATCGAGTTCTACTTTCCTCCCACTTACTTCTTTCGAGAGAAACTCTTTTCGAAAGCATCCGTTCTTGGCAACAAAGGTCTTGCCCTCGGATCTTAAGTAGAAGGTATACCCGACGGTTTCCTTAGGGTATCCTATGAATCGCATTTTTCCGACTTGGGTTCGAGCTTTTCAGGTTGAAGTTTCTTGACATAAGAATCGCATCCCCAAACTTTTAGAAACGATAGCTTAGGTTCCTTCCCAAACCATAATTCATACGGTGTCGTCTCAGCGGATTTAGGCGGTGCCCTATTTAAAGTGAATGTAGCTGTCTCTAAGCGTATCCCCAAAATGACAGCGGTAAATCGGTAAGAGACATCATAGACCGCACCATATCCAATAGAGTGCGATTCTGACGTTCGGACACACCGTTTATTTGAGGTGTTCGGTAGGCGTGAGTTGTGAAACGATTCCACATTTCCTTAAGTGTGTACCAAATTCGTGACTCAAGTATTCTCCTCCACGATCTGATCGTAGGAACTTTATCTTTCGGTCATGTTGATTCTCCACCTCATTCTGAAATTCCTTGAACTTTTCAAAGGTCTCAGACTTGTGTTTCATTAAATAGACATACCCATATCTACTTAACTCATCAGTGAGAGTGAGAACATAACGATATCCTCCGCGAGCCTCAACGCTCATTGGACCGCACATCGGTATGTATGATTTCCAACAAGTTGGTTGCTCGCTCCATTGTTCCGAGAACGGAGTCTCGTCATTCTGCCCAAGAGGCATGGTTAGCATGTGTCAAACGATTCATAATCAAGAGACTCTAAAAGTCCATCAAGATGGAGCTTCTTCATGCGCTTGACACCAATGTGACCAAGGCGGCGATGCCACAAGTATGTGGGACTTTCGTTATCAACTTTACATCTTTTGGCATCCACACTATGAACATGTGTAATATTACGCTCGAGATTCATTAAGAATAAACCATTGACCATCGGAGCATGACCATAAAACTTATCTCTCATATAAATCGAACAACCATTATTCTCGGACTTAAATGAGTAGCCATCTCGTATCAAGCGAGATCCGGATACAATGTTCATGCTCAAACTTGGCACTAAATAACAATTATTAAGGTTCAAAACTAATCCGTGGGTAAATGTAGAGGCAGCATGCGACGGTGATCACATCGACTCTGGAACCTTTCCCGACGCGCGCCGTCACCTCGTCCTTCGCCAGATCTCCGTTTATTCCGCAGCTCTGCTTGTGAGTTACAAATATGAGCAACGGCACCGTATCAAATACCGGGAGTTACTACGAGTCTTGGTAAGGTACACATCAATTACATGTATATCAAATATACCTTTGGTGTTGCGGCCTTTTTATCCGCTAAGTATTTGGGGCGTTCCGCTTCGAAGACCCTTCCCTTGCAATAAAAGCACTCGATCTCGTGCTTGGGTCCATTCTTTGACTTCTTCCGGCAACAGGCTTACCGGGCGCGACAACATCTTTGCCGTCCTTCTTGAAGTTCTTCTTACCCTTGCCCTTCTTGAACTTAGTGGTCTTATTGACCATCAACACTTGATGTTCTTTCTTGATTTCAGCCTCTGTGACTTGACATCAAGAACACTTCAGAATGGTCTTCACCATCCCTGCATGTTGTAGTTCATCACAAAGCTCTTGTAGCTTGGTGGGAGCGATCGAGGATTCTGTCGATGACCGCCTCATCTGGGAGGTTAATGTTCACCGGGTCATACGGTTGTGCAACCCGACATCTTGAGGATGTGCTCACCGACGTAACTATTTTCCTCCATCTTACAAGCTGTAGAACTTGTCGAGACATCATATCTCTCGACCGGGCATGAGCTTGGAAAACTAGTTTCAGCTCTTCAAACATCTCATATGCTCCGTGATGCTCAAAACGCTTTTGGAGCCCGGTTCTAAGCTGTAAAGCATGCCGCATTGAGCGAGGGAGGTAATCATCAACACGTGTCTGCCAAACGTTCAAATCGTCTTGCAAGTCTTTGGGAGAACAGGTGGGTCACCTAACGGTGCTTCTAGGACATATTGTTTCTTGGCAGCTATGAGGATGATCCTCGGGTTCCGGACCCGATCCGTATAGTTCTGCCATCATCTTTCAGCTTGGTTTTCTCTAGGAACGCGTTGAAGTTCATGTTGACATGAGCATTGGCCATTTGATCTACAAGACATATTTGCAAAGGTTTTAGACTAAGTTCATGATAATAAAGTTCTAATCAAAATTATGAACTCCCACTTATATTAGACATCCCTCTAGTCATCTAAGTGTTACACGATCCGAGTCGACTAGCCCATGTCCGATCATCACGTGAGACGGACTAGTCATCGTCGGTGAACATCTTTATGTTGATCGTATCTTCCATACGACTCGTGTTCGACCTTTCGGTCTCCGTGTTCCGAGGCCATGTCTGTACATGCTAGGCTCGTCAAGTTACCCCTAAGTGTTTTCGCTGTGTAAAATTGTCTTACACCCGTTGTATGTGAACGTAAGAATCCATCACACCCGATCATCACGTGGTGCTTAGAAGAGACGAACTGTAGCAACGGTGCACGGTTAGGGGAGAACACTTCTTGAGATTTTTGTAAGGGATCATCTTATTTATTATCGTCGTCCTAAGTAAACAAGATGCATAAACATAATAAACATCACATGCAATTATATAGTTGTGACATGATATGGCCAATATCATACAGCTCCATTGATCTCCATCTTCGGGGCTCCATGATCATCTTGTCACTGGCTTGATACCATGATCTCCATCATCATGATCTCCATCATCGTGTCTTCATGAAGTTGTCACGCCAACGACTACTTCTACTTCTATGGCTAACGCGTTTAGCAATAAAGTAAAGTAGTTTACATGGCGTTCTTCAATGACACGCAGGTCATACAAAAAATAAAGACAACTCCTATGGCTCCTGCCGGTTGTCATACTCATCGACATGCAAGTCGTGAATCCTATTACAAGAACATGATCTCATACATCACAATTCATCATTCACCACAACTTCTGGCCATATCACATCACATGATCAATCGCGGCAAAAACAAGTTAGACGTCATCTAATTGTTGTTGCATCTTTTACGTGGCTGCAATTGGGTTCTAGCAAGAACGTTTTCTTACCTACGAATAACCACAACGTGATTTTGTCAACTTCTATTTACCTTTCATAAGGGCCCTGTTCATCGAATCCGCTCCAACTAAAGTGGGAGAGACAGACACCCGCCAGCCACCTTATGCAACTAGTGCATGTCAATCGGTGGAACCGGTCTCACGTAAGCGTACGTGTAAGGTTGGTCCGGGCCGCTTCATCCCACAATTGAAGCAAGAAAAGACTAGTAGAGGCAAGTAAGTTGACAAGATCCACGCCCACAACAAAATTGTGTTCTACTCGTGCATTAGAGAACTACGCATAGACCTAGCTCATGATGCCACTATTGGGGAACGTTGCAGAAAATTAAAATTTTTCCTACGGTTTCACCAAGATCCATCTATGAGTTCATCTAAGCAACGAGTCATGGGAGAGAGTTTGCATCTACATACCACTTGTAGATCGCGTGCGGAAGCTTGCAAGGTGATGATGGAGTCGTACTCGGCGTGATTCAGATCACCGATGTCCAAGTCTTGAGCGGACAGCACCTCCGCGTTCAACACACGTGCGGGGACGGGATCGTCTCCTCCTTCTTGATCCAGCAAGGGGAAGGAGAGGTTGATGATGATCCAGCAGAAGCGATGGCGTGGTGGTGGATGCAAACTGAACTCCTAGAGGGCCGCCAGCGACTACGGGAGGAGGACGAGGTGTAGGGGGGGAGGCGCCAAGCACAAGGGTGCGGCTGCCCCCTCCCTCCCCCTTTATATAGGCCTCCGGGGTGCCATGCAGGAGATCCAATCTCCAAGGGGCGGCGGCAAGGGGTGGAGTGCCCCCAAGCCAAGTGGGCGCCCCCCCCTAGGGTTTCAACCCTAGGTGCGAGGTGGGCCTGGGGCGCACCAGCCCACTATGGGCTGGTTCCCCTCCCACTTCAGCCCATGGGGCCCTCAGGGATGGGTGGCCCCACCGGTGGACCCAGGACCCTTCCGGTGGTCCGTACATTACCGGAGACCGAAAACTTTCCCGATGGCCGAAATACCACTTCCTATATATTATTCTTTACCTCCGGACCATTCTGAAACTCCTCGTGACGTTCGGGATCTCATTCGGGACTCCGAACAACAGTCGGTATGCTGCATACTCATATTCATACAACCCTAGCGTCACCGAACCTTAAGTGTGTAGACCCTACGGGTTCGGGAGACACGCAGACATGACCGAGACGACTCTCGGGCAATAACCAACAGCGGGATCTGGTTACCCATGTTGGCTCCCACATGCTCCTCGATGATTTCATCGGTTGAACCACGATGTCGAGGATTCGATCAAAACCTTGTATGCAATTCCCTTTGTCAATCGGTACGTTACTTGCCCGAGACTCGATCGTCGGTATCCCAATACCTTGTTCAGTCTCGTTACCGGCAAGTCACTTTACTCGTACCGTAATGCATGATCCCGTGGCCAAACACCTTGGTCACCTTGAGCTCATTATGATGATGCATTACCGAGTGGGCCCAGAGATACCTCTCCGTCATACGGAGTGACAAATCCCAGTCTCGATCCGTGTCAACCCAATAGATACTTTCGGAGATACCTCTAATGCACCTTTATAGTCACCCAGTTACATTGTGACGTTTGATACACCAAGGCACTCCTACGGTATCCGGAGTTACGATCTCATGGTCGAAGGAAGAGATACTTGACATAGGCAAAGCTCTAGCAAACGAACTACACGATCTTTGTGCTATGCTTAGGATTGGGTCTTGTCCATCACATCATTCTCCTAATGATGTGATCCCGTTATCAACAACATCTAGTGTCCATAGTCAGGAAACCATGACTATCTGTTGATCACAATGAGCTAGTCAACTAGAGGCTCACTAGGGACATATTGTGGTCTATGTGTTCACACGTGTATTACGATTTCCGGATAATACAGTTATAGCATGAACAAAAGACAATTATCATGAACAATGAAATATAATAATACTTTTATTATTGCCTCTAGGGCATATTTCCAACAACCCCTTATTATCTTGAAAGTAACCACATCCCTCCCTCACCTCATCAAAACAGCCTGAGAAATATATTTTGAGTGAAAAGTAATATGTTTTAGTGGTATATATGTATATCAAAACAAGAGTGATTTCTTTCAAGTTTGTGAACAAGTACTATTCTACTACTTTGGATCCATCGCAACACACGGGCACATTGCTAGTAAAATGAAAAGGCTTGTCGCGTTCGCATCGTACCCCCACACGCCCGGGAATCGGGAGTACTCCACGGCCCGTCTGGCAAGCCACATAGCTAGGGAACGTGTGTTGCCTAGCATTTTCACTTTCATGTGGGACCGCCGTTGAGCAAACCGACTATTGGCAAACTGCACCCCGCCCGTCGCCGGGTTGGAAAACAGAAACAAGGGGAAGATCTAGCTGTAGCACGGAAGCCAAGAAATTTTGTGTCAGATGGGGCTCGTTGATAGAGTAGGAGCATTTTGTACTACTACTCCTACTAGTATGAAGTTTGTACTACAACTAGTATTACCACTATACAACTAGGTACGTGCACGACACGACATCATAGGAACAAAAAACGGGAAGATCTTGTTTTGGGTGATTTATCTTTTTTCAGTCAACGTAGTATGAATAATATGATGTGGGGGCACCCATGAAGCTTATGTGGCTTGGTCACATGGCTACGAATGGTTAGAGAAGAATAAATAGATGATGTGTTTAAAGTGCACTCCACTAAATAGATATACTTTGGATCCATTGCAATGCACGAGCCGACACATTGGTAGTAGTACGAAACAAATTCCGGGCTTGGCACGAGCTCGTACTGCGGGAGCACCACAAGGCCTGACGCAGGAGTTACATTTCCCTCTCGGGGCCCACGAGACCAACCTTCGATGACTTAGTGCACCGGCCTATGGGTCAATAACATGTGGACCTTAAATGTGGCTGGCCCACATGTCATACTCATGGTGGTGGCGTGGTTCGCGACTCACTCATTCGAGATGAACCGGCTGGTGCTGGTGCGGCCGTGGTGAGGGTGCCACAGCTGGATGTTGGGGCATTACGAGTCATAGATGGCCAAACCGGTGGGTACTACATGCAGTACAGAAGTACTCCAACTGAGGATTTATGCTCGGGACGAAATGTGTCACAGCCGCTGGATGAAAATTTAATGGTGCAGGAGTACGGTTCAGAGCACAGGAGCGGAGCAGGCAAACCGCATCCAATCGGCTGTGGCTGTGGTAGAAAGTTGATGGTCGCCGCAGTTTAGCTGGCCCGCATGTCATGCACACAAAGGCAGAGGAGCGGTGGGGCCGAGAGGGATGAGGCGCACGTCGGGGGACGTCATGCCTGTTGGGGAACGTAGTAATTTCAAAAAAATTCCTACACACACGCAAGATCATGGTGATGCATAGCAACGAGAGGAGAGTGTGTCCACGTACCCTCGTGAGACCGAAAAGCGAAGCGTTAGCTGTACGCGGTTGATGTAGTCGTCGTCTTCACGATCCGACCGATCAAGTACCGAACGCACGGCACCTCCGAGTTCAGCACACGTTCAGCTCGATGACGTCCCTCGAACTCCGATCGAGCCGAGCTTTGAGGGAGAGTTCTGTCAGCATGATGGTGTGGTGAAGATGATGATGTTCTACCGACGCAGGGCTTCGCCTAAGCACCGCTATGATATTATCGAGGTGGATTATGGCGGAGGGGGGCACCGCACACGGCTAAGAGACCCAAGGGATCAATTGTTGTGTCTAGAGGTGCCCCCCTGCCCCCGTATATAAAGGATCAAGGGGGGAGGCGGCCGGCCTAGGAGGAGGGCGCGCCAAGGGGGGAGTCCTACTCCCATCGGGAGTAGGACTCCCCCTTCCCTTGTTGGAGTAGGAGAGAAGGAAAGAGGGGGAGAGAAAGAAGGAAAAGGGGGCTGCACCCCTTGTCCAATTCGGACCAGAGGGGGGCGCGCACCTCCTTCCTTTTGGCCTCTCTCCTCTATTCCCGTATGGCCCAATAAGGCCCATATACTCCCCGGCGAATTCCCATAACTCTCCGGTACTCCGATAAATATCCGAATCACTCGGAACCTTTCCGATATCCGAATATAGCCTTCCAATATATCGATCTTTACGTCTCTGCCATTTCGAGACTCCTCGTCATGTCCCCGATCTCATCCGGGACTCCGAACTACCTTCAGTACATCAAAACACATAACTCATAATATAACCATCATCGAACTTTAAGCTAGTGAACCCTACGGGTTCGAGAACGATGTAGACATGATCGAGATACGTCTCCGGTATATAACCAATAGCGGAACCTAGATGCTCATATTGGCTCCCACATATTCTACAAAGATATTTATCGGTCAAACCGCATAACAACATACGTTGTTCCCTTTGTCATTCGTATGTTACTTGCCCGAGATTCGATTGTCGGTATCTCAATACCTAGCTCAATCTCGTTACCGGCAAGTCTCTTTACTCGTTCCGTAATACATCATCCCGCAACTAACTCATTAGTTGCAATGCTTGCAAGGCTTAAGTTATGTGCATTACCGAGTGGGCCCAGAGATACCTCTCCGACAATCGGAGTGACAAATCCTAATATCGAAATACGCCAACGCAACAAGTACCTTCAGAGACACCTGTAGAGCACCTTTATAATCACCCAGTTACGTTGTGACGTTTGGTAGCACACAAAGTGTTCCTCCGGTAAACGGGAGTTGCATAATCTCATAGTCATAGGAATATGTATAAGTCATGAAGAAAGCAATAGCAACATACTAAACGATCAAGTGCTAAGCTAAAAGAATGGGTCAAGTCAATCACATCATTCTCCTAATGATGTGATCCCGTTAATCAAATGACAACTCATGTCTATGGTTAGGAAACTTAACCATCTTTGATTAATGAGCTAGTCAAGTAGAGGCATACTAGTGACACTATGTTTGTCTATGTATTCACACATGTATTATGTTTCCGGTTAATACAATTCGAGCATGAATAATAAACATTTATCATGAAATAAGGAAATAAATAGTAACTTTATTATTGCCTCTAGGGCATATTTCCTTCAGTCTCCCACTTGCACTAGAGTCAATAATCTAGCTCACATCGCCATGTGATTTAACACCAACATTCATATCTGTATATGATTAGCACTCATAGTTCACATCTGGATCAGTGTCAAATCTTGCATCGACATAACCCTTTATGACGAACCTCTTGTCATCTCCATAATCGAGAAACATATCTTTATTCCACTAAGGATAATTTTGACCAATGTCCAGTGATCTACTCCTAGATCACTATTGTACTCCCTTGCCAAATCGAGGCGGTAGTATACAATAGGTCCGGTCCATAGCATGGAATACTTTTATAGAACCTATGGTGAGGCATAGGGAATGACTTTCATTCTCTTTCTATTTTCTACCGTGGTCGGATTTGAGTCTTACTCAATTTCACACCTTTGCAACACAGGCAAGAACTCTTTCTTTGACTGTTCCATTTTGAAATACTTCAAAATCTTGTCAAGGTATGTACTCATTGAAAATCTTATCAAGCGTCTTGATCTATCTCAATAGATCTTGATGCTCAATATGTAAGCAGCTTTACTGAGGTCTTTCTTTTAAACAACTCCTTTCAAACACTTCTTTATGCTTTTCAGAAAAATTCTACATCATTTCTGATCAACAATATGTCACTCACATATACTTATCAGAAAGGTTGTAGTGCTCCCACTCACTTTATTGTAAATACAGGCTTTACCGCAAGTCCGTATAAAACTATATGCTTTGATCAATTTATCAAAGCGTATATTCCAACTCCGAGATGCTTGCACCAGTCCATAGATGGATCGCTGGAGCTTGCACATTTTGTTAGCACCTTTAGGATTGACAAAACCTTCTGGTTGCATCATATACAACTCTTCTTTAAGAAAACCATTAAGGAATGCAATTTTGACATCCATTTGCCAGATTTCATAAAATGTGGCAATTGCTAACATGATTTGGACAGACTTAAGCATCCCTACAGTTGAGAAAATCTCATTGTAGTCAACACCTTGCACTTGTCGAAAACCTTTTTGCGACAAGTCGAGCTTTATATATAGTAACACTACTATCAACGTCCGTCTTCCTCTTGAAGATCCATTTATTTTCTATGTCTTTCCGATCATCGGGCAAGTCCACCAAAGTCCACACTTTGTTCTCATACATGGATCCTATCTCAAATTTCATGGCCTCCAGCCATTTCACGGAATCTGGGCTCATCATCGCTTCCTCATAGTTCGTAGGTTTATCATGGTCTAGTAACATGACTTCCAGAACAGGATTACCGTACTAATCTGGTGCGGACCATACTCTGGAAGACCTACGACGTTCTGTAGTAACTTGATCTGAAGTTTCATGATCATCATTATTAGCTTCCTCGCAAATTGGTGTAGGAATCACTCGAACTAATTTCCGTGCTGAACTACTTTCCAATTTGGGAGAAGGTACAATTACCTTATCAAGCTCTACTTTCCTCCCACTCACTTCTTTTGAGAAACTCCTTCTCTAGAAAGGATCCATCTTAGCAACGGATATCTTGCCTTCGGATTTGTGATAGAAGGTGTACCCAACAGTTTCCTTTGGGTATTCTATTAAGACGCACTTCTCCGATTTAGGTTCAAGCTTATCAGGTTGAAACTTTTTCACATAAGCATCGCAGCCCCAAACTTTAAAAAACGACAACTTTGGTTTCTTGCCAAACCACAGTTCATAAGGCATCGTCTCAATTGATTTTGATGGTGCCCTATTTAAAGTGAATGCAGTTGTCTCTAATGCATAACCCCAAAACGATAGTGGTAAATCGGTAAGCGACATCATAGATTGTACTATATCCAATAAAGTACAGTTATGACGTTTGGACACACCACTAAGCTGTGGTGTTCCAGGTGGCATGAGTTTGTGAAACTATTCCACATTGTTTCAATTGAAGACCAAACTCGTAACTCAAATATTCGTCTCCGCGATCAAATCGCAGAAAACTTTATTTTCTTGTTATGATGATTTTCCACTTCACTCTGAAATTCTTTGAACTTTTCAAATGTTTCAGACTTATGTTTCATCAAGTAGATATACTCATATATGCTCAAATCATTTGTGAAGGTCAAAAAATAATGATACTCGCCAAGAACATCAACACTCATTGGACTGCATACATCGGTATGTATTACTTCCAACAAGTCAGTAGCTCGTTCCATTGTTCTGGAGAACGGAGTTTTAGTCATCTTGCACAAAAAGGTACGGTTCGCACGCATCAAATGATTCATAACCAAGTGATTCCAAAAATCCATCTTTATGGAGTTTCTTCATGCGCTTTACACCGATATGACCCAAACGGCAGTGCCACAAATAAGTTGCACTATCATTATTAACTTTGCATCTTTTGGGGTCAATATTATGAATATGTGTATCACTACGATCGAGATCCAACAAACTATTTTCATTGGGTGTCGACCATTGAAGGTTTTATTCATGTAAGCAGAACAACAATTATTCTCGACTTTAAATGAATAATCGTATTGCAATAAACATGATCAAATCATATTCATGCTCAGCATAAGCGCCAAATAACATTTATTTAGGTTTAACACTAATCACGAAAGTATAGGGAGTGTGTGATGATGATTATATCAATCTTGGAACTACTTCCAACACTCATCGTCACTTCCCCTCAACTAGTCTCTGTTTATTATGTAACTCCTGTTTTGAGTTACTAATCTTAGCAACCGAACAAGTATCAAATACTCTGGGGCTACTATAAACACTAGTAAGGCACACATCAATAACCTGTATATCAAATATACCCTTGTTCACTATGCCATCCTTCTTGTCCACCAAATATTTAGGGCATTTCCGTTTCCAGTGACCATTTCCTTTGCAGTGTAAGCACTCAGTTTCAGGCTTTGGTCCAGCTTTGGGCTTCTTCGCGGGAGTGACAACTTGCTTGTCATTATACTTGAAGTTCCATTTCTTTCCCTTTGCCCTTTTCTTGAAACTAGTGGTCTTGTCAATCATCAACACTTGATGCTCTTTCTTGATTTCTACCTTCGTTGATTTCAACATCGCGAAGAGCTCGGGAATCGTTTTTGTCATCATTTGCATACTATAGTTCATCACGAAGTTCTACTAACTTGGTGATGGTGACTAGAGAACTCTGCCAATCACTATCTTATCTGGAAGATTAACTCCCACTTGATTCAAGCGATTGTAGTACCCAGACAATCTGAGCACGTGCTCACTAGTTGAGTAATTCTCCTCCATGTTTTAGCTATAGAACTTGTTGGAGACTCATATCTCTCAACTCAGGTATTTGCTTGAAATATTAACTTCAACTCCTGGAACATCTCATCTGGCCCATGACGTTCAAAACGTCTTTGAAGTCCCGATTCTAAACCGTTAAGCATGGTGCACTAAACTATCAAGTAGTCATCATATTGAGCTAGCCAAACATTCATAACGTCTGCAGCTACTCCTGCAATAGGTCTGTCACCTAGCGGTGCATCAAGGACATAATTCTTCTGTGCGGCAATGAGGACAATCCTCAAATCACGGATCCAATCCGCATCATTGCTACTAACATCTTTCAACACAGTTTTCTCTAGGAACATATCAAAATAAACATATGAAAGCAACAACGCGAGCTATTGATCTACAACATAATTTGCAAAATACTACCAGGACTAAGTTCATGATAAATTTAAGTTCAATTAATCATATTACTTAAGAACTCCCACTTAGATAGACATCTCTCTAATCATCTAAGTGATCATGTGATCCAAATCAACTAAACCATAACCGATCATCACGTGAAATGGAGTAGTTTTCAATGGTGAACATCACTATGTTGATCATATCTACTATATGATACACGCTCGACCTTTCGGTCTCGATGTTAGAGGCCATATCTGCATATGCTAGGCTTGTCAAGTTTAACTTTGAGTATTCGCATGTGCAAAGCTGGCTTGCACCCGTTGTAGATGGACGTAGAGCTTATCACACCCGATCATCATGTGGTGTCTGGGCACGACAAACTTTGGCAACGGTGCATACCCAGGGAGAATACTTTTATCTTGAAATTTAGTGAGAGATCATCTTATAATGCTACTGTCAATCAAAGCAAGATAAGATGCATAAAAGATAAACATCACATGCAATCAATATAAGTGATATGATATGGCCATCATCATCTTGTGCTTGTGATCTCCATCTTCGAAGCACCGTCATGACCACCATCGTCACCGGCGCGACACCTTGATCTCCATCATAGCATCGTTGTCGTCTCGCCAACTATTGCTTCTACGACTATCGCTACTGCTTAGTGATAAAGTAAAGCAATTACTGAGCGCGTGCATACAATAAGCGACAACCATATGGCTCCTGCCGATTGCCGATAACTTCGGTTACAAAACATGATCATCTCATACAATAAAATATAGCATCACGTCTTGACCATATCACATCACAACATGCCCTGCAAAAACAAGTTAGACGTCCTCTACTTTATTGTTGCAAGTTTTATGTGGCTGCTACGGGCTTAGCAAGAACCGTTCTTACCTACGCATCAAAACCACAACGATAGTTTGTCAAGTTAATGTTGTTTTAACCTTCTCAAGGACCGGGCGTAGCTACACTCGGTTCAACTAAAGTTGGAGCCGACACCCGCCCAGACCACACATGTGCAAAGCACGTCGGTAGAACCATCTCGCGTAAGCGTCTGGCGTAATGTCGGTCGGGGCGCTTCATCCAACAATACCGTCGAACCAAAGTATGACATCTTTGGTAAGCGGTATGACTTATATCGCCCACAACTCACTTGTGTTCTACTCGTGCATATAACATCAGCGCATAAAACCTGGCTCGGATGCCCTTTGTTGGGGAGCGTAGTAATTTCAAAAAATTCCTCGCTGCATAAGATCATGGTGATGCATAGCAGAGAGGGGAGAGTGTGTCCACGTACCCTCATAGACCGAAAGCGGAAGCATTAGCACAACGCGGTTGATGTAGTCGTACGTCTTCACGATCCGACTGATAAAGTACCGAACACATGGCACCTCCGAGTTCAGCACACGTTCAGCCCGATGACGTCCTTCGGACTCTGATCGAGCCGAGCTTTGAGGGAGAGTTCCGTCAGCACGACGGCGTGGTGACGATGATGATGTTCTACCGACGCAGGGCTTCACCTAAGCACCGCTATGATATTATCGAGGTGGATTATGGTGGAGGGGGGCACCGCACACGGCTAAGAGATCCAAGGGGTCAATTGTTATGTCTAGAGGTGCCCCCTGCCCCCGTATATAAAGGAGCAAGGGGGAGGCGGCCGGCCTAGGAGGAGGGCGCACCAAGGGGGGATTCCTACTCCCACCGGGGGTAGGACTCCTCCTTCCCTTGTTGGAGAAGGAGAGAAGGAACGAGGGGGAGAGGAAGAAGGAAAAGGGGGTTGCACCCCTTGTCCAATTCAGACCAGAGAGGGGGCGCGCGCCTCCTTCCTTTTGGCATCTCTCCTCTATTCCTGTATGGCCCAATAAGGCCCATATACTCCCCGGCGAATTCCCGTAACTCTTCGGTACTCCGATAAATATCCGAATCACTCGGAACCTTTCCGATGTCCGAATATAGTCGTCCAATATATCGATATTTATGTCTCGACCATTTCGAGACTCATCGTCATGTCCTCGATCTCATCCGGGACTCCGAACTACCTTCAGTACATCAAAACACATAACTCATAATATAAACGTCATCAAACTTTAAGCGTGCGGACCCTGCGGGTTCGAGAACTATGTAGACATGACCAAGACACGTCCGGTCAATAACCAATAGCGGAACCTGGATGCTCATATTGGCTCCCACATATTCTACAAAGATCTTTATCGGTCAAACCGCATAACAATATACGTTGTTCCCTTTGTCATCGGTATGTTACTTGCCCGAGATTCGATCGTCGGTATCTCAATACCTAGTTCAATCTCGTTACCGGCAAGTCTCTTTACTTGTTCCTTAATAGATCATCCCGCAACTAACTCATTAGTTGCAATGCTTGCAAGGCTTAAGTGATGTGCATTACCGAGTGGGCCCAGAGATACCTCTCTGACAATCGGAGTGACAAATCCTAATCTCAAAATATGCCGACCCAACAAGTACCTTCAAAGACACCTGTAGAGCACCTTTATAATCACCCAGTTACGTTGTGATGTTTGGTAGCACACAAAGTGTTCCTCCGGTAAACAGGAGTTGCATAATCTCATAGTCATAGGAACATGTATAAGTCATGAAGAAAGCAATAGCAACATACTAAACGATCAAGTGCTAAGCTAACAGAATGGGTCAAGTCAATCACATCATTCTCCTAATGATGTGATCATGTTAATAAAATGACAACTCATGTCTATGGTTAGGAAACTTAACCATCTTTGATTAATGAGCTAGTCAAGTAGAGGCATACTAGTGACACTATGTTTGTCTATGTATTCACACATGTATTATGTTTCCGGTTAATACAATTCTAGCATGAATAATAAACATTTATCATGAAATAAGGAAATAAATGATAACTTTATTATTGCCTCTAGGGCATATTTCCTTCAGTGTCGTGGGTTGGAGCGGTGTCGTGGGAATCGTGTGTGGGTGTGGCAGTGGTAGAAACAAGAAACGTGATGGTCGTCGTGGTTCAACTTCCATGGACAAGCTGTCATGTCTGCTGACACATGCATTGCATACCACTCACTGCAAGGAGTAGTAGTAGAGAAAACTTGTTCCAAAGATACCATTTTTCCGATAAAATTCTCGAGATATCATTAGCTTTTACACATGGGATTACTCCTGCAAGGGTCAATCACAACAGGTGTTTTGTAAAAAATGCATCTTGATGTTCCCTGCAATGCATGGGCATCTTGCTAGTTATAGAAGAAGCCCACATGGGCATCTTGCCACAGGGTGTGCCCCCGACCCAAACTCAATTTTTTTCAGACACTTAGGTGCACCGGATGCCGTGCCATGCTACAATGTGAAAAAACAGCTCCAATTTTTTTTAAACCTGTTATCTTCAAACCAGCCACACCCGTCTCTCACCTCATCAAAATAGCCCGAGGAATATATTTTGAGTGAAGCATGATTTGTTTTTACCTATATATGTATATCAAAACTAGAGTGTTTATATTTCAAGCCCGTGAACAAGTATTATTTTACTACTTTGGATCCATTGCAACGCACGAGCCAGCACATTGGTAGTAGTAGTCTCTATCTCTATCTCTACTCTACTCTTATAAAAAACAGACATGTTGATGATGGTGTGCCTGCCATCCTGCAGTATAGGCCGTCCGATTTATATCTAAAGGATAGGAAGGAAACTATGGCAATTTTGCAAAAAAAGTACCCACACCCCTCTCCACATTGGCAAATAAGGCCTTCCCTCGTTCATCCTTTTCTCACACAAGATAAACTACTCATACAAATGCATCTTCTTGATATTCTGTGCAACACATGGGCATCTTGCTAGTCTACTACTCTCTTATATCTATCTACTCTTATAAAAAACTAGCAAGATGCCCGTGCATTGCACGGAACATCAAGATCTTGTGGGAGAAAGGATGAGCGAGGGAAGGCCTCTACAAATGTGGAGTGAATCTTGAGTAAGTGTCATAGTTTCCTTCCTATCCGTTAGATATAGATCAGACGACCTATATTGCAGGATGGCAAGCACACCATCATCACCAACTCTGCTTTTTATAAGTATATTGCAAGATGGCAGGCACACCATCATCACCAACTCTGCTTTTTGTAAGAGTATAAAAAGCAGAGTTGGTGATGATGGTGTGCCTTCCATCCTGCAATGTAGGCCATCCGATCTATCTCTAACGGATAGGAAGGAAACTATGACAATTTACCCGCACTCCTCTCCACATTTGTAGATAAGGCCTTCCCTCGTTCATCCTTTTCTCCCGCAAGATCTTAATGTTCCGTGCAACGCATAGGCATCTTGCTAGTCTCATAAAAAACAGAGTTGGTGATGATGGTGTGCCTGCCATCCTGCAATTTAGGTCGTCCGATTTATATCTGACGGGTAGGAAGAAAACTATGGCAATTTTGCAAAAAGATACCTACACCCCTCTCCACATTTGCAAATAAGGCCTTCTCTCGTTCATCCTCTTCTCTCACAAGATAAACTACTCATACAAATGAATCTTGATGATCCATGCAATGCACGAGGATGTTTCCTTGGGGGTTTCTCCAGCGCGGCGTGGCCGTAGTTGCAAGTTGACGGCCCTTGAGATGCCGACGTTGAGGGGCACTCGGATTTTGTCCGATGAGCAGGTAAGATGAGTTTGATCACGTAGTAAATGCATTCTAAAGACTACTTCCGTGTCCATTTCCTAATTTTCCCCACCGCATTGTTTCACGAGTTAGGCTCGGTCTTGAGTGGAGATTGGCTTGCATATATACGGGAGGGTACCAACATCAATTTGCACAACATTTACAATGGTGACACCGTTCCCGTAGAACCTTTGTCAACCATTGGGATCAGCCATGCAATGGGCCACCGCCTGAATTGGTATGATGGAACCCCGGTGAGATTGAAGAAGATAGCACGAACCTTGGACATGGCGGTCAAAGGTGGACCATGCTGTCTGCGGCCGATTTGTTGCTGTACGAGTACGAAGACGTTGTGCTCCTTTCTAACCGCATCTTCGCGGTGACAAACCAGTGGACTTGTTTCGTATGGGACACATCCTATGGTATACTCCCTCTCTCCCAGTTTATTTTGTTTTGAATTTTTTTGCTTCATAAGTTTCAAATTCAAAGTTAGAGCTCCCCATCACATGTTGAGATTACAATGTCCATTAAATCGTTGCGTGCATGTATAGTAAATAAACAAATCTCGAGTTTGGCACGAGTTCGTGCAGCGGTAGCACCACAAGGCCTGGCGCAGGAGTTACATTTCCCTCTCCGTCCCTCGGGACTGAGCTTCAGCGCCTTACTAGACCAGCCTTTGAGTTAATAACATGTGGACCCGATATGTGGCTGGTCCACATGTAATGCTCCCGAAGGCAGAGGGGCCGAGAGGGGTGAGCCGCAGATTGGGGGACGTGTGGTGTCATGGGTTCGAGCGACGTCGTGGGAATCGCGTGTGGCTGTGGTAGAAACTTGATGCTCGCCGCATTTCTGGTGACCCACATGTCATGCACACAAAGGCAGAGGAGCGGTGCGGCCGAGAGGGGTGAGGCGCACGTCATGGGACGTGGTGCCGTGGGTTGGAGCGGCGTCGTGGGGATCGCAAGTGGCAGTGAATGAAACGTGATGGTCGCCGTAGTTGAACTTCCATGGACAAGCTATCATGTCTACGGACACATGCATTGCATACCGATCACTGGAAGGAGTAGTAGAGAAAGCTAGGCGGATAAATAGTTCCTTATAGTCAAGTAGGCCCACGCTATTACTTGTTCCAAAGACATGCACACCATTGAAATAGTCCATCTATGTCAATATACACAGAGAGGGAATAATTTGTTTTACAAGAGAGGAAATAGTTCATCCATCCATAATGCCCTGCTGCTGGTGCAGCTTCTTCTTCTTCTTCTTCTTCTTCTTCTTCTTCTTGTTCTCATTTTCTATGGGAGACGGCTTCGCAACAAGCTCTCTGGACCTTGCAGGTATCTCGAAAGTCACACGGGCATCGAGGGCAACATATTTTATCCGCTCGTACGTCAAGGGATAATTCTCCCATCCAGACGACCTTAATGCCAGCATCTCTTCACCCTTCTGAAGATTTGTTCCGAGCACAAAATTTGCTAAGTCGAATAGGGATGGTGTCGGTTTATCACAATCTTCTACAGGAATTTTTATTTTGGTTTGTACGTCAGCAATGCTTTTCAAATCAAGGTTGTACGGCTCCAACTTCTGTTTGTGCCCTACGATGGCTGCCCCACAGAAGTATATGTCCTCTCGAGACAAGAAATCATGAAGCTCACTTGGTATGGAGGGCGCGTGTATGATGTGGTACACCAAAACATCATCTTCGAGGCACAGCTGAAGGACGGCGTCGCGTTGGATCTTCCCAGTGGCACGCTCCGTGTACTCTGCATCGAGACCGATGACCTTCATCTCCACCTTTTGGAGGGAGTTGGATACATTGTTGATCCACTTCCAAACAACCCTTGGGTGGTCGGTGACTGTGGCAACTATGCTCAACGAGCCTTCGACGAGGACATGTTGGACGCTAAAAACCTGCATCTGGATCTCTTTCGCCATTTGGAACCGCTGGACCGGAGGGCTGTGGTTTGGAGAATTAGGATTAGATGGCTAATCTAACTGAAGAAGATGATTATTTAAAGGGGCTTCGGAATTACTCCAGGAGGATGTGAAGAGGTTAAAACAATGTGAATGCAGTGTGGTTTGGATGCAACTGAAAATGAAGGAGAGGTCAAGAAGCCAAGGAAAATTGGTTCCCGATGGAGAAGTAAATGGGAGAAGTGGCCTGCAGGCAGTTGATTAGATGGCCAGGTAGACTAAACGAAAAGGCTATGCGGGTAGACTAAGGAGTGGTACCTGTCCGTGTATGTGCCCATCCTTCTAGCGCTACATGTGCCACTGGCTAGTTGAGGTCACTCTTTCGAGTCACCGCGGCGAGACGTTTTATGATTCCTTTTTATTTCTACACCCTTCCTGACAGGTGGGACATATGCAAACGGATAAAAAATGTGTCGTAGCTGGTTCATATGGATATTGTCGCGTGCGTGGGAGACACAACATTCTCTAGTTAAGGAATAAGTATGCTGTTATCCTAAAAAAAGGAAAAGGCCTTCTTCGCACTTCCGCATGCACGAGAATTTGGTTAAGCTTGCAATATGGATGATACCTGGAGGATGAAGTGAACCCAGAGGCATGCTAGCACGGGACTACTACTCATGTTCCTACTACTCCTACTAGTAGTAGTAGTACAACTGTGGTACACTTGATGGTCAAAATATTATTCATCTGGTCCTCATAGTGAAGTGACAAGACCCTGCGCCCGAGGTGACACCAGTCCAGGCGGCGTGTCCAGGTTACCAAAGTCAGCCTCACCTTGTGCACTGTGCAGTCACTGTCACCACCGTTGTATAGCATGCCTCGCCTCATCTCCCTCTCCCCTAGTCCATCTCTGTCTCACCGGAGATACTGAGGTCAATCTTCATCATCTCATTGTGCCCCCGCGTACCCTTGCCTTCCTCGCCTCCCCCAGTACCACTATTCCCTCGCTAGTCGTTCCAGCACCGAGAGCCTTCTCCCCCATAAATCAAGCCCCCCAAAACCCCACCTTCCAAACTCCACCATGGCCGAACGCGAACCGCGCAGCATCCATATGAGCCGCGATTGGAGCAATCTCCCCAGTGACATCGTCGACCTATATTGTTCGTGTATGGATATGTTGAGCGCCCTGCGGCTGGCTGCATGCTCGAGGGACATGCACACAGCCATCGTCGAAGCATGGCCTAAGCTTTTCAAGACACCCTGCTTGCTGCTATCTGATCTTGCAAGATTTGCTCACAATGATATAGAGGCGTACATGATGCCCCTCGACTTCAATCCGACCTCCATTAGTCGAAACTTCTTTGGAGGTATGTAGTGGGTCGCCATACATCATTTCCCTCAACTTTGATCCAATCACCATCGCCCAAAACTTCTTGGCAGGTATGTACCGGGTCGGCATGAGATCCCATTGGATGGCTGTCAGACAAGACAGGAAAACGTTGGTGCTCGTGAACTTCCACACCTCCCATGAGATTATCCTTCCTACGTTGGTTTATATAGGGTTTTACCATCGCGGTCCAAGTCATCTAGAATACGAAGTTAGTTGGACGCAACTTGTTTTGCACAAGATTGTAATCCGTCAAGTGCCCACGAGATGCGAATTAGAAAGACTTCAAGCTATTTGCCTTGTTCGACCGCAGACTCGCCTATCTTTCCGCTGGTGCCTTCTTTAGCTAGAGACAGCTCACCTCACAGTGGATCGTCAAAGCTGATACACACTTCTGTGATGCTATTGAACACAATGGCATCATCTACGCGATCGACAAAGCAGATGGCACCATGTATTGCTGGGACGGCGCATGTAAGTTGTTTTCATCTGATGTTAATGATGACGCCATGACATTGTTTGAACTTTTTGTGATGATTGGCATATCCCTGTTTGAGCAGAATTTGAGTAGAACTATGGCAATGTATTAGAGACGTCGTAAATCAGCTATATTTGGAATGAGTTAATTCATGCGATTGTGACCATGTCATTACAGCCAATTTGTACCCCTGAATAATCAAACGGTTAGGAAGATATGGATATTCTCCTTATTTTATAATAATCAATATACTACTAAATACGAGTGTGTATCAATGGCCATGTTAGTTTCCTCATTTTCATGATGTAGAAACATGCATCACACTGTTGGTTTCATCTAACCATACATTAGGGAAGTAAATGTGCATATGGAGAACTCTACATTTGGAAGTAGTGAAATCCTGTAATGCTTACCATGTGTACATACCTATATTCTCCCTTCAGCAATCAATGGCTAGAATAATATCCTGACAAAAAAATTCCCACAGAACATGAGTATATAACAATGCATGGTATGTCTGTTAGTTTCCTTGAAGAATTTGTTTGTGAGGGCAGAACATGATTACATAACATGCATGACATGGTAGTTTCCTGTGAAGAATCGATTGTGAGATAACATGAGTACAACCATGCATGGCACTTCTATATTTATGAACCCAGTATACATTTCCCTGTATTTTCCTCCCAGTTCCAACAGGGACATATCAATGTTGTTTATTACTTTATCCTACTCATACTCTGAACAATGTTGATCTTACATTAACAATGCATGCCCTTTTTGATATGATGCAGTGTCCCTACAGTTACTGCCCTTTGTAATCACACCACCTTTGCCACAAATAGGGAAGCACAACTGGTTCCTCGCTTGATCAGACGACGACAAAAGACTGATGATCATTCGGACACATGAGCCAAAAAAGTTATATTGCAAAAACCCCACTATGTGCAAGCACTATGAAATACGTGAGTATCCGGACAATGGTTGTTACGTCTATGAGCAGGATACTAGCTTGTTGGGGCCTTCAGGATTTTTGAGTTGGAGGCAGGTAAACAGCCTTGGTTCACACTCTCTGTTTCTCGGACTCAATTATCTGATTAACCAGGAGATCACCGTTGGCAAGGACCTTGATGGCAGAGAGGCTCTGTTTGCTATGGAAAATTGTGTCCACATGGCGAGCCCTAGGAGTTCGGGAGCAAACTCCCCTGATTGTCAATGATATAACCTGTAGCCAAAAGAAGGTGAGAATGACAAAGGCATCTGGATTAACTTTGATCCTTGGATGTGTCGAGTCCGACAGGCAGTGATATGGTTCAAGCCTTCGGGTTGATAAGTAATTGGGTTGTTGCATCGAAAGGGTGGAGTACTGGTATCTCCGGATCACTGGTGGCTAAAGCGGGGCTGCAAATTATGATGGTGTTGGATCATCCCTTTTTGAATGACTTGTTATCTTTAATGCTTGTTCTGGATGGGTAGTTCTCTCTTTTATTATGCATATTCCTTGTCATTTGATCATCCTCGTCTATGTCACTCTTACTATGTAATAGTTGCCTCTATTTAGAATGTCATTCTCGGCTGGATCATGAGAGTCTGAGCGCTGCAGATGGGTGCATTTTGGTGGTGTAGCAAGACTTCTTATGAACTATCATGTCTTGATGTTTATGTCAGCAATAGTCACTAGTCAGTGTATGAATGTTGTATATACCGTTGTTTCGAACTGTTTATTGTCTCGAACTGCTGGTGGGCTAAATGAGGGCATCACCATTCTCTAGTGTTCAGAGTATATCTCCTTCTTTCAAGTTATAATTTGAGCTCAGTGTCTTTTCGATGATGTACACTTATTTGGGCTAGTGAGGTGTCGTTCAATATGGGCCGAGTAGCAACGCAATGCCAAACAGGTCAATTATGAATCTCACGCCGGGCTCTCAAAAGATCCTCAAAAAATGGTTGGGCTCTAAAAAAAGAAAGAATTGGGACTCTGAGGCCGACATGTGGGCGCCACCGGTGTTTTCGTGCTCTTGCGCGCCGAGAGCATATTGGCGCGTGTTCGAAATTCATGCTACCTTTTCATCCCCAATCTCCTACCCCTCCCCCACCTCTGGAATCTTAATTCCTACTCCAGTTCCCCCAAATCCCCCTCCTGTACTCCATATACTCAAGCACACTATCATGTCACCGGTCAACGCGGCTCTCTGAGCCGGAGATCCTGAGGTCCGTCCTGCCTTCGGGCCTTGCATGCTGTCGCTCAACAGTGGCATGGCAGTGCTTGACGACCAGTTTGCCGGCAAAGTGCTGATGATAACCATCAACGGCGACCGGCCTCCCGTCTCGTCGGACGACCTTGTCAAAGCTCTTGGCACTGTGCACGGCATCCAAATAAGTCACTTGCTCGTCGAAGTCTGTCTGCCACCGGCTGATTTCTTCATCAGGTTCCGGACAACTTTTGACTGCAGTCGTGTTTTTGAATCTTCCCGGGCGTCTCTTCTGCGATGGTGCGCTGGTGAGCTTTGATCGGTGGCACCCAGGATGGGGCTCGGTGCCCTCTGAGCATGAGTTTTTAATAAAGCTTACCTTCCACGGCATGCCTCGACATGCTTGGAACAGCGAGTCCATGAATGAGCTTATCAACGACCTTGGAGGTGAGCTCATAAGTATGTTTGTTACTCCATACAGCTGGGCTCTGATGGTTATGGCATTGATGAAGAAGCCGTCCATCATACCGAAGGTGATTGTGTTGAAATACCGGTGCAGGAACTGGGGTTGTACTATTCATCGCCACCAAGGCCATCGTGGACCACATTAGGGATGTACCTGTATCGAGTGTTCGTGCATGTCGAAGAAGTGATCAATCCATCAATCGAAGTCCTGCCGCCGCCTCTGGTGCCCGGGTCCATCGACAACATCCGTTACAGGAGTCAACGTCAGACTTTCCCCGTGTTGCTCGGAACGATGCATGGCACAGGGCCTACTCCATCGCGCAGCGGAGGCCACTGCTTCTTTGGGAGAAGAGGCAGGGCGGGCTGCCTGGATGTGCTCTAATTTAAGGTAACAATTGAATCTTGTCAGATACTAGTTAAATCCGAGCTACGAGTGTGAAGCACTGATGTGCTAGTACATTTGATTGTGACCTGTTCTATTTTTTTACCTGAACTTTTTTTAGAAAGGGATGTACATCAACTTAATGTTCTAGCAGAACTTATATATTGTGTTGTCTGTCTGTTTTCTTTGCACAACATTCATGATATTTCCCCGTCATTGATAAAGATGATGAACCGTTATGTACGAGTTCGTTGGTTTCAACATAGCCCTACCCGTAGCGATCCACTGCTTCCACCCTGATTGTGCTACCTGCGTGAAATTTTTGCATGCAACTTCAGTGTGCTATGATGTTCTATATGATTGTGTCAACTATATAAGTTTTTACTGAGCATCAACAATGCATACGGATGAAAGATGTATTTATGAGCATCGACCGATGGGTCTCTCTCTCTCTCTCTCTCACACACACACACACGCACAAGTGGGGCCCGTTGAATTATTTCTTCGCTCGTGACAACTTTTAATTAGGTTCTACTGCACTCTAACTTTTTTCTTAAGTTATTAATTGAGCTCAGTGACTTCAAAAGGTTGTACAGAAGCCTTGTTTAGGCCTTTCCGACATCGCTGAATGTGGGCTGAGTAGCCATGTAAGGTTGTATTGTACTACACAGGGCTTTTTTCAACTTCAGCAATTCAACTGGGCCGACACTTGTACACAATATCTGAGTCAACTTGTTATTCTCCGCCCCGCTGGGCTGCAAATCTTTTCTAGGAGGGATGCATTAGACTTAACAAGAAAATGGGCTTTAAGAAATAATAAATGAGATGTACTTATAAAATCTGGGAAGTAACTATTAAAAAATGCACCAAACATGTAATTAGTTTAAAAAATGTATTATTTTTGGAATTTGGAAATTTTAATTTCATTACTTGTTTCGCGCGCAATATTCATTGGATTTTTACGTAATACAAATTTATTATGAAATTATATTTAATCTGACTAGAAATTTCGGGATAAAAATATTTTGGATACCATCAAAATGTGGGAAATTTTATTGAATTCTGTTTTGAGCGGTAAGTTAAAATTATTAATCATTGTCCTAGCTAGAAAATGGGTTGTACTTTTAACAAATTGTAAATGGGCTATAGTAAATTCCATTAGAAATCAAAAATGGGTTGTACATTCTTACAAATTGCAAATGGACTATATGTTCTCTGCCACACACTTGTGGGACTACTAAGTTGACACGTCCCCTCAAGAAAAAGAAAAACTAAGTTGACGCCTATGCAAGGCTTTGTCAACTTATAGTCAACACAAGGTTCTAGCAGCAGTGGCCGTTGGATGTCCATCCAACGGATGTCGTGCTTCTTCTTTAGTCTCGGATATTCTTGCTTCAGCCACCCAAAAAATGATTCCTCCCCCTGACATCTGGGGCGCACCGTTTCGGAGACAGACCTTTGGGCCTACTAAGTTGATGCGTACCAAGGGCTTTGTCAACTTAGTCAATATAAATGATTCTAGCTGCAGTGATCGTATGATGTCCATCCAACTGCCATCGTGCTTCTTCAACCTCTGGTCTTCTTGTTCCAAATTACCCAAACAAGCACCGCCATGCCGCCGCTTCTCCGCCTCCCGTGTCCGGCCAGTCTTGCCACCGCCGCCATGCCATCCTCTCAGACTCACTCACACCTCCTGTTATTCTCCGGCGATGGCAGCCTCACACCACATCTGAAGCAGTCAACCCACATACTCCCCTCCACGTGGGCATCCACTGCCGCGTCTTCTCCAGCTCCACGTCGTTCCCTTCCTAGGCCTTGCCATCGTCCATGCCTTGGTGCTCTCGGTGCATCGTGGTCAACGTGGTCAATGAAGGACAGCCATCAGAAGAGGACTTTAGGTGGTGAGGCTGACAGCTGGACCCACCAGCTGCATCTTCGAACACAAGGAAGTGCCTCCTTATTAGTCGCAAATAAAAATGATTCCTCCCCCTGACAGCTGGGACCGAGCAGTTATATCTTCACACGCAAGGAAGTGCGTCCTTATCCTCCCTGACCACTGGCACCCACCCGGTCAAAGCGTACGTAGTGTTATGCATGCAGTCGCGAACGTAATGCGTATATCGGGTCGATCGGTCTCTCTACAAGTATGAACCATGGCCGAGTAAGTAGCGGCACATGTAGTTGTGGAGCACCCGACATAGCAGTTCACCCAGTCCCGTCTAAGTCATGTACATGTACGTATGACCACAGGCAAAAATACGCCACGTCGCATACATCTGGCGGGGTCTCGAGCGCGTACTTGCGCATATATATACGGACGGCCGGGGATTGTGTACATGGAGAGGCAACGGACGGTAGCAACGGCGTCCTGTTCATTGGGCAGTGAACCGGCTGGGTCGGAACGGAGAAAAGCGTCATGTTCATCCGGATGCAACCGACTGGGTCGGAATGTGTCCTGTTCAACAGGAGCCAACCGGCTTGGATGGAACAGTCGAAATGGGGCCTGGCGTACCGCAGAATGGAGGAAACAGCCTTGTGTTCGACCAGCCACGGTCGAAACGGGATCCTGTTCATCGGGAGGGGTATGGCGTACCGCAAAACAGAGGAAACGAACTTGTGTTCGAGTGCCTACGGTCAAAACGGGGTCCTGTTGGTCAGGAGGGTGTGGCATACCACAAAACGGAGGAAACAGACTTGTGTTGGAGCGCCTACGGTCGAAACGGGGTCCTGTTGATCAGGAGGGGTGTGGCGTACTGCAAAACAAGACTCCGCGGGCTACTATTCATCCACCGTCGACTTCCTCCAGCCTCCACCTGCTACTGTTCATCCACCGTCAACTTCCTCGAGCCTCCACCAGCTATTGTTCATCCACGGGGTCCTATTCATCCAGCCTCCCCGACTACTGTTCATCCAGCCCTCCACCGGGTCTTGCTCATCCAGCCTCCGCCGGCTACTGTTCAACCAGCCCTCCATGGGGTCCTGTTCAACCAGCCCTCCACACACGGGGTCCCTCCACCGGCTACTGTTCATCCACCCCCACGCCTCCTCAATTGAGGTCCTGTTCATCCAGCAGCAATGGCCTCTACTACCACGGGGTCCTGTTCATCTAACCCCCCACCGGGAACTGTTCATCCAACCCCCCCCCCAACAACACTCACTGTTCATCAAGGGAAGGAGGCAGCAGGTCCGATCGGCTTTAGTTAGCAGCAGTAGCGAAAGAATCACTCGGGTTCAGTTAGAGCGCAACGCCTTGCACACACATGCGTACGTGTATGAGAGAAACACGCAAACCTCCATGCATCGCTCGGCCCTGACCACCCACCGTAACCGGGAACTCCTCGATATTTTCCTCGCCCTCGCTTCTACCATGGTTTTTTCTGTCATGGATGGCCCAAAGAATGTCATGCAGCTGCGTCTCCGGCCCGCCCACGATGAAAAGCCCATTTTCTGTCATGATTTTTGTCATAGAAGTAGGAGCCCACCACATCTATGATGATGCTGGGTTTTGTCACAATTATCGTCATAGAAGTGTCATAAGCATGACAGAAAAAAATTTGTTCGGCCCAAAATGTCACGGATGTGTCTTTTTTTGTAGTGCAATTTCTTACACCAATTCTTTCGGGACCTATTAATAATTTTTTGTAATATCAGTTTTATTTCTCTATTGCTAAGTTCAACTTGACCATTAGATTGAGGATGATAGGTGAAGTAATTCTATGTTAACATCATATTTAGAAGCATTTTACGGAAAGCACCATGAATAAGTGTGAGCCACCATCAGTCATTAAATATCTAGGGACTCCAAACCTTGTGAAAATAACCTTTTTAATCATTTCAATGGAAGTGATATGATCGACACTACTAGTTGGAATAGCTTCTACCCACTTAGTAACATAATGATCAACAACCAAAATATGTGTATACCCATTAGAGGAAGGAAAATATCCCATATAATCAAAACCCCAAACATCAAATGGTTCAACAACAAGTGAATAATTCATAGGCATTTCCTGATGCTTACCGATAGTACCAATTCTTTGACATTCATCACAAGACAAGACAAACTTACGGGCATCCATGAAAACAGTAGGCCAATAAAAACCAGACTGCAATACCTTGTGAGCAGTTCTATCTCTAGCATGATGCCCTTCATAAGTTTCGGAGTGACATTTCCGTAGGATTTATTCCTGTTCATGCTCAGGTACACAACGTCTAATAATACCATCTGAAAAACCCTTCCCTCCTTGCACCGCCACCCGCGAGGCGGCCGGCGAGGGCCCCCAGACCCTCCCGCCGCGAGCCTCCACTCCTCATCCTCCTCCCTCGCCGCCGCCGCGGGCGCGCCGGCAGGCGCCGGCCGGCCCGGCGGCTGTTTTCTTCCGGCGCGACGGGCGGCCGAGTTGCTTCTTTGAGTCTTGGTAGCGGTGCGGGCACGGGCACCGCCATGGGCGGCGGCGCGCGGACTCTGGCGGCGTGGCGCTGCGTGGCGGTGCATGGTGGAGCGCGCCTCGCCGTGGCGGCAGGATCTGTCTAGCAGGCGGCGCGGGCTGCGGGCGGCGTGGACGGTGGTTGGGGTCTGGCTTCCGGCCCCCGGCGGCTGCATTGGTTCCTCTCCATCGCGGGCGCGCGGTGGTGGTGCGGCTCTGCCGGTGGCGGTCCAGTGACCTGGTGGTGGTGGCCGGCGGTGCACGTGGAGGTGGTGCTTCCACTTGGCGGTTCTCTGTGCGGGGAGGCAGGGCAGCGGCTTGGATAGGGGCAGCGGCGTCGACGGCGTGCCGGCTGCAGCGCGAAGGCGGGAACTTTACGGGTGATACGTCTCCAACGTATCTATAATTTTTGATTGCTCCATGCTACTTTATCTACTGTTTTGGGCAATATTGGGCTTTATTATCCACTTTTATATTATTTTTGGGACTAACCTATTAACCGGAGGCCCAGCCCAAATTTGTTGTTTTATGCCTATTTTAGTGTTTCGAGGAAAAGGAATATCAGACGGAGTCAAAACGGAACGAAATCAACTAGAGAAGTTATTTTTGGAAGGAAAGCAACCCGATGGACTTGGACCCCACGTCAGAAGATATGGGAGGTGCTCACGAGGGTGGGGGGCACCCCCCCCCCCCCCCGGGCGCGCCCCCTACCTCGTGGGGCCCTCGTAGCTCCACCGACGTACCCTTTTCACCCATATATACCTACGTACCCTAAAACTTCCAGAACAGAAGATAGATCGGGAGTTCCGCCGCTGGAAGCCTCTGTAGCCACCAAAAACCTCTTGGGAGCCCATTCCAAGACCTGCCGGGAGGGGATCCCATCACCGTGGCCATCTTCACCATCCGGCGCTATCCATGGCGAGGATGGAGTAGTTCACCCTCGAAATTTGAGGGTATGTACCAAGAGCTATGTGTTTGATCTCTCTCTCTCTCGTGTTCTTGAGGTGATACAATCTTGATGTATCCCGAGCTTTGCTATTGTAGTTGGATCTTATGATGTTTCTCCCCCTCTACTCTCTTGTGATGAATTGAGTTTCCCCTTTGAAGTTGTCTTATCGGATTGAGTCTTTTATAAGAACACTGGATGTATGTCTTGCCGTGATTATCTGTGGTGACAATGGGATATCATGTGCCACTTGATGTATGTTTTGGTGATCAACTTGCGGGTTTTGTGACATTGGGAACCTATGCATAGGGGTTGGCACACGTTCTTGACTCTCCGGTAGAAACTTTGGGGCACTCTTTGAAGTACTTTGTGTTGGTTGGATGAATCTGAGATTGTGTGATGCATATCGTATAATCATGCCCACGGATACTTGAGGTGACAATGGAGTATCTAGGTGACATTAGGGTTTTGGTTGATTTGTATCTTAAGGTGTTACTCTAGTATGAACTCTTTTATAGATTGATCCGAAAGAATAACTTTGAGGTGGTTTCGTACCCTACCATAATCTCTACGTTTGTTCTCCGCTGTTAGTGGCTTCGGAGTGACTCTTTGTTGCATGTTGAGGGCTTGTTATATGATCTATCTATGTTATTATTGTTGAGAGAACTTGCACTAGTGAAAGTATGAACCCTAGGCCTTGTTTCCTATCATTGCAATACCGTTTACGCTCAGTTTTATCATTAGTTACCTTGCTGTTTTTATTATTTCAGATTACAAAAACCTATATCTACTATCTATTTTGCACTTGTATCACCATCTCTCTGCCGAACTAGTGCACCTACACAATTTACCATTGTATTGGGTGTGTTGGGGACACAAGAGACTCTTTGTTATTTGGTTGCAGGGTTGCTTGAGAGAGACCATCTTCATCCTACGCCTCTTACGGATTGATAAACCTTAGGTCATCCACTTGAGGGAAATTTGCTACTGTCCTACAAACCTATGCACTTGCAGGCCCAACAACGTCTACAAGAAGAAGGTTGTGTAGTAGAAATCAACGGGCCTCGGAGATCCCGGTCGGGCATGTACAACCACGGGCCTGGTTTGTTCCCGCTATTGCGTCCGGTCAGCTACCGTCTTCGATGGTGGAGGTGGGGCCCTCCCGCATGCCGACGGTGCTGCTGCCCTTGTCCCGACTCCTCTTCTTCATTGTGCAAGCCACACTTTACAGTGCCGTGGTGAGGCAGCGTGGGAAGCTTCCTGGCCGGGTTGGCGCAGGGTGGTGGTCAGTTTGGTAGCGAGCTCCGAAGTGCCTGAGGTGAAGGTTGGGATCGGGAGAAATCCCTATTGGCTTGGCCGACACCGACGCGGTGGCACATGAGGGTGCCGTCGGACCTTCCTGGAGGGCGTCGGGGCTACCCTTCCTCTCTCCTCACCACGTACCGGGGGAAACCTTTGGCAGCAGCATCATCGCGTCCCTTCTTGGAGGTGTTGATTGGTACCGGTGCTTCGAAGGCTCGGAGCTTGGTGGGCGATCTCCGGTGGATGCCGCAGCCATGAGGCTTCTTCGTTTTTTGTCAATCCGCCGTTGTCGACATTTGTTTTTCTTGTATTTCTCTTTCTTTTTTCTTTTGGGCGTGACTGTGCTGCTTCCGCCCCAGCACCTATCGTTGGTTGTGTCGATTGGTTGCTTTGTATACAAAGCGGGGGGAAACCCTTTTTCGGAATAATACCATCTACTCCTTCTTTATAAAGATGTGGGTCATCCCAAAAGTAATGTCTTAAATCATAGAAGAATTTTTTTCTTTTGTTGGTATGTAAAACTAGGTGGTATATATTTAGCAACAATGTAATTAGAATAGTCAGCATATTAAGGAGTATTATGAGAAACTTTTATTGCAGCTAGTTGTTCATCAAGAAAGCTATCGTCAATAGGTAGTGGGTCATCAAGAATATTCTCTAACCTAGACAAGTTATCAGAGACGTTGTTCTCAGCTTCTTTTCTATCAGTAATATGTAAATCAAATTCTTGTAGCAAGAGTACCCACCTAATGAGTCTAGGTTTAGCATCCTTCTTTTCCATAAGATATTTTATAGCAGCATGATTAGTGTGGACAATTACTTTGAAATCAACAATATAAGATCTGAGTTTGTCACAAGCAAACACAGCTGCTAATTTTTTTTCAGTAGTAGCATAATTTCTTTGGGCATTGTCTAGAGTTTTGCTAGCATAATGAATAGCATTGAATTTCTTAACAACTCCTTGTCATACAATAGCACCGACAACATAATCACTAGCATCACACATAATTTCAAAAGGCAAGCTCCAATCAGGTGGTTCAACAATACATGCAGAAGTTAAGGCTTTCTTAAGTGTTTCAAAGGCTTCCACACAATCATCATCAAAAACAAATGGAACATCCTTTTGTACAAGATTAGTAAGAGCCTAGAAATTTTAGAGAATTATTTAATAAACCTCCTATAGGTGTACGAATACCTTAAATATCTTTAGGACATGACATTTTCTCAATTGATTCCACTTTAGCTTTATCCACCTCAATACCTCATTCGGAAATTTTATGCCCAAGACAATACCTTCATTAACCATAAAGTGGCACTTCTCCCAATTCCAGACAAGATTAGTTTGCTCACATCTCTGCAAACTCGATCAAGGTTGCTCAAGCAATCATCGAAAGAAGTTCCATAAACAGAAAAATCATCCATGAAAACCTCAACAATCTTTTCACAAAATTCAGAGAATATAGCAGTCATACATCTTTGAAAGGTAGTAGGTGCATTGAATAAACCAAAAGGCATACGTCTATAAGCATAAGTTCCAAAGGGCAAGTAAACGTAGTTTTCTCTTTATCAGGTTGTGAAACAAGTATTTGAGAAAAACCAGAATATCCATCAAGGAAGCAAAATTGTGTGTGTTTAGATAATCTTTCCAACATTTGATCAATAAAAGGCAGAGGGTAATGATCTTTTCTAGTTGCTTTATTTAGTTTTCTAAAATCAATTACCATTCTATAGCCAGTAACAATTATTTGTGGAATAAGTTCATTTTTATCATTAGGAACAAAAGTAATACCTCCCTTCTTAGGGACACAATGAACGGGACTTACCCATCTACTATAAGCTATGGGATAGATTATACCTGCTTCCAAAAGCTTTAGTATTTCAGTTCTTACCACTTCTTTCATCTTAGGATTCAAACGTCGTTGATGATCAACAACGGGTTTAGCATCAGGTTCCATATTAATCTTGTGTTGATAGAGAGCGGGACTAATGCCCTTAAGATCATCAAGAGTATATCCAATAGCAGCATGGTGCTTCTTCAGAATTTTCAATAATATTTATTCTTCATGTTCTGAAAGGTTAGCACTAATAATAACATGATATATCTTTTTCTCATCCAGATAAGCATATTTCAGAGTGTCAGGCAATTTTTTTAATTCAAACACAGGATCACCTTTAGGTGGAGGAAGACCTCTTAGAGTTTTAATAGGCAAATTGTGTTTGAGCAGAGGTCGTTGTTCAAAGAAAATTTTATCCATTTCATTTCTTTCATGCATATGCATATCATTTTCATGGTCTAGCAAATATTGTTCTAGTGGATCAGTAGGAGGCACGGCAATAGAAGCAAGACCAATTATTTCATCCTTACTAGGTAATTCTTTCTTTTGTGGTTGTCTATGAAACTTGGAGAAATTAAACTCATGAGACTCATCACCAAAGCTAACACCAACAATTTGTTTTCACAATCTATTTTAGCATTAACGGTGTTCAACAAATGTCTACCAAAGATAATGGGACAAAATTCATCTTGTGGGGAACCAAGAACTAGAAAATCAGTAGGGTATTTTATTTTCCCACACAAAACTTCAACATCTCTAACGATCCCAAGTGGTGTGATGCATTCTCCATTAGCAAGTTTAATAGTAACATCTATGTCTTCTATTTCAGTGGGTGCTATGTCATTCATAATTTCTTGGTATAAGGTAAAAGGAATAGCACTCATGCTAGCACCTAAGTCACATAAACCATGATAACAATGATCTCCTATTTTAACTCAAACAACAGGCATGCCAACAATAGGTCTATGTTTATCTTTTTCATCGGGTTTGACAATTCTAGCAGCTTCATCACAGAAGTAAATAACATGTCCATCAATATTTTCTACCAGGAGGTCTTTAACCATAGCAACACTAGGTTCTACTTTAATTTGCTCAGCAGGTTTATGTGCTTTAATATTACTTTTGCGAACCACAGTTGAGACCTTAGCATGTTCCTTTATCCTTACAGGGAAAGGTGGTTTTTCAATATAAGCAGTAGGCACAACTGGATTAACATTGTAAATGATAGTTTCATCCTTAACCATGACTGGTTCTTTAATTTCTTCTTTAATAGGGGGATGATATTTAAACCACTTCTCCTTAGGGAGATCAACATGAGCAGCAAAAGATTCACAAAAGAGGCTACTATCTTAGAGTCAAGTCCATATTTAGTGCTAAACTTGTGAAAAGCATCGGTATTCGTAAAATATTTAACACAATCAAATTCAAGATTAATAGCTGACTCTTTACCTTCGTCATGTTCCCAATCTTCAGAGTTGCATTTAATTCTTTCTAAAAGATCCACATGAATTCAATTGTCTTCTTCATAAAAGAAACAATGCAAGAAGTATCGAGCATTGATCAACCATCATGAGAAAGCCGAGCATAAAAATTCTGAATAGTAATTTCTCTAGAGAGCTCATCATTGGGGCATGAATATAACATTGACTTAAACCTCCCCCAAGCTAGAGCGATACTTTCTCCTTCATGAGGCCAAAAATTATATATATAATTCCGATCACGATGAACTAGATGCATAGGATAAATTTTTGGTGAAATTCCAATTTCAATCGATTCCAGTTCCAAGATCCAATATCATTGCATAGCCTATGCCGTGTCAATGCTTTTCCCTTCAAATATAGAGGGAAAACCTTCTTCTTAGCTTCATCTCCAGGCAAACCTGCAAGCTTAAATAATCCACAAATTTCATCCACATAGATCAAGTGCATATCAGGGTGTTCGATTCCATCTCCTGCATAAGGATTAGCTAGCAGTTGTTCTATCATACCCGAAGGAACTTCGTAACCAATATTTTTAGTAAGTGCAGCAGGTTGAGGGGCAATTAATTGTGCTTCTGGTCGAGGTGAAGATACCCCGAACAAACCCCTCAAAGGATGGCTCTCCATAGTAACGTTCTCCATAGTAACGTGTGACAATAAATTTCAGCACGTAGTAATAATTTTTCCTTACCAAGAGCGCTTCACTCCCCGACAACGGTGCCAGAAAAGAATCTTGATGACACACAAGTATAGGGGATCAATCGTAGTCCTTTCGACAAGAGTGTCGAACCCAACGAGGAGCAGAAGGAAATGACAAGTGGTTTTCAGCAAGGTATTTTCTGGAAGCACTGAAATAGTCGGTAACAGGTAGTTTGATAGCAAGCTAATTTGTAACGGACAAATAACGGTAATGGTAAATAAAGTGCAGCAAGGTAACCCAATCCTTTTGTGGCAAAGGACAGGCCAAAACAACATCTTATGGTAAGCAAAGCGTTCTTCAGGGTACACGGGAATTTCACCATGTCACTTTCATCGTGTTGGTTTGATTCGTGTGCGCTACTTAGATAATTTGATATGTGGGTGGGCAGGTGCTTAGGTGCTGTTCTTACTTGAACAAACCTCCTACTTATGATTAACCCCCTCGCAAGCATCCGCAACTATGAGAAAAGTATTAAGATAAAATCTAACCATAGCATTAAACTTTTGGATCTAAATCAGTCCCTTACGAAGTAGCGCATAAACTAGGGTTTAAACTTCTGTCACTCTAGCAACCCATCATCTAATAACTACTCCACAATGCATTCCCTTAGGCCCAAATATGGTGAACTGCCATATATTCGACGTTCACATGACACCACTAAGGGAATCACAACATACATATCATCAAAATATCGAACACATATCAAGTTCACATGATTACTTGCAACATGACTTATCCCGTGACCTCAAGAACAAAAGTAACTACTCACAAATGATAATTATGCTCAAGATCAAAGGGGTATTAAATAGCATAATGGATTTGAACATATAATCTTCCACCAAATAAACCATATAGTAATCAACTACAAGATGTAATCAACACTACTAGTCACCCGCAAGTACCAATCTGAGGTTCCAGTACAAAGATTGAACACAAGAGATGAACTAGGGTTTGAGAGGAGATGGTGATGTTGAATATGTTGATGAAGATTGCCCTCCCAAAGATGAGAGGGTTGTTGGTGATGACGATGGCTTTGATTTCCCCCTCCGGGAGGGAAGTTTCCCCGGCGGAATCGCTCCACTCGAGGGCAAAAGTGCTCCTGCCCAAGTTCTGCCTCGAGACGGCGGCGCTTCATCCCGAAAGTCTTGTCCTGATTTTTCTTCTAGGTTAAAATGACCTATATAGCAGAAAACGGGCACCGGAGGTGGGCTGGGCTGAGCACAACCCACCAGGGTGCGCCTGGGGGGCCTGGCGCACCCTGGTGTCTTGTGCTCACAAGGTGGCCCCCTACGATAGTTATTTGCTCCAATATTTTTTTTATATTCCAAAATAATTCTCCGTAAATTTTTAGCTCATTTGGAGATGTGCAGAATAGGTAACTATGACGTAGCTTTTCAGGTCCAGAATTCCAGCTGGCAGCATTCTCCCTATTTGTGTGAACCTTGCATATTATGAGAGAAAAGACATTAGAATTACTCCATAAAGAACTATTATGCATAAAAACATTATAAAAAACAGTAGGAAATCATGATGCAAAATGGACGTATCATGCGTCTGCCAACATTATCCTCGAATCCTCCATATCTCGAGAAAGTTGCAACTTATCATTCTCAAGCTTTATTGATCCAGTACTCCAGGCCTTCTCGAGCTCCCATTTGAACATGCCTTCTCCAAATCTGTCTTCTCCCTCTTGATTCACAACTTTTTGTTCTCAATTTGCAACTTGTTGTTCACCCTCTCTGGTCCCAATTTGTCCTCTCCTTTTGCGCAACATGAGCTTGTACCTCTCTCTTTCTTGTTCTCCCTTTGGGAAAAAAAGACCCGTCCATGTGAGGAACACTTTTTTCATCGCGAGGTCACGGGCGGCCCTCCCCTTCTCCCATTTGTTTCCGTCACTTGTCGGTTATTCATAGGCACGGTGACTCGGCCATTCTCCCCAACATTTTCTTGCTCTTCATCATCCAACCCAATGGATTGGTTGGAGCTTGAGCCATCATTTTTCTTCAATCTCTTGTTGCTGGCTTTGAGGTCTTTCCCACAAGTTGATTCCACTTTGCTTGGACATTCAATTTCATCCAACAATGACTAAAACGGAATGTTTTCTCCTCGGTTTGTTGGTAAAAGTGGCCGCCAACACCATCTATCAATCAATAAAGTAATCATGATAATCTAGCAAAAAAAATAACAACTCAAATTATGATGAAGCGAACCAATTCAACTTATGTGATTTTGGACTCTAGTCCCACTTTGATTCCGGCCAAGCACAGAAGCATAGTGGCCAACAAGTTGTTCACGTTGTCTTAGATGGTGGACCATCTATCTTGGAGAGAGGCCACATTACTGGTTGTATTGATAGGATACGATTCCACGTATTCCTTGTGTTTGTGATAGTGCTTGTGGATCTTCTCTAAATACGTGTTGCCCTTTTGCTCCATGCCACATATAGGGTTCATGCTTGTGGTCAACCAAGATTTCACCGACAAAACATCCTCAAATGTTGTGAATGTCGGACCTCTTGCCTTGGGTATATTTGCCATTTTTTCTTCTTAATGTGCGATGTTCCCCCAACATCAAACCAAGGACAATTTGGATCCTCCAAGTCATATTCCATAGGGTCCCTAGGCTCTTGACCCTCATTGATCATCTCCAACATGAAATTCTACTAAAATGATCACGATTCCAAATAAACTAATGGAATATGCAACTAATTGATTCAATGGCATATGCAATTAATTGATCCAATGACATAGCGAATATAACAAACGAAGCGATACAAAATGGAGCAAACTTTGTACGTTCTCCTGCTAGGGCATTCTGTCGAATAGGAGCAGGGCAGACCGGGTGTGCGGCGCCATCCGTGCTTTTCCGTGTCCGTTGGAGTTGCAGCGAGTCACACAACTCGTCATCCCGCACCTCCATTTGCGTAAATGCATCTGGAATCTCCCAGTTGGTTGTTGGATCGTTGTCGACTGCGGCGGGGCGGACGATGGCTTCCTTGTGAGCGGCAAGATGGGCGAGCGTGGGGCGACCGGGCTTAGCAGAGGGGACACATCCTCGTCGACGTCCACAACATCCTTGGCGAGAACTTCCTTCATCGTCGCTTCCAGCTCGCGCTGCTTCCTTCGCGGCTCTATCCGGGCGACGCTGTCCGCCTTACAACTCGCCGCCATGGATGGAAGCCGCACAGCTGATGCCGAGGCAACATCCATGGCGGCGGTGGAAAGGAGGCAGGGTACCGGGCGACGACATCTAGGGCGGCGGGTGGGCCGGCGGCGCAGATGGGGGAGCAAGGGTGGAGGGCGAAGACGACTCGGACGCGGGAAATGAAGGACAGACACATGAGGTGGATCGGCGATGGGTTTCGTGGACTTGATCAATTTGGTGGAATATATGGTGGGTCCAGTTTGTCTAGTCTGACATGACAGACGCACCTGGACACGTCCGAGTCTCCTAATATGGGCTATATATGAAGAGTGTTGGGACATATATGCACGTTTGAGGAGCCCGCCGGACGCCGGATCACAATTTTGTGACCGGTCAGAGCGGCTCCAATGGGGCGACCAATTTCGTCTGCCCGCGTCCGTTTGGGTCAGCGCGGACAGAAAAGACGGCCCAACGCGCCGACCCAAACGGACGCGCGTCCGCTTTCGTCCGCGTGCCGACCGATTCCCGGCCCATTTTTGAGCCGGATTTGCGTCGGCGCGGACACAAGACGGACGCGCGCGCGCCCTCTCTCCTCCCCGCGCGTGCACAACCTCCATCGCCTGCTTCGTGGCCGACGCCACCGGCCATTTTTTCCGATGAAAAAGGATACATAGATAGTTCTTGCGTACACAGATAAAAGAAAATATCAACTACTCGTCGGTTTCCGACTCTGACTCGGTAATGTCCTCCTCCGATGTCTGAATATAGGCGTCAAGACATGCTCGTCCGCGAAGTCCCACTCGATGTTTCTCGCAGCTCGGTCTCATTTGAGCGGTCGACTTCAAGCATGCTTGCCTCCCAATAGGCGGCTCGCTCCGTCCTCCCGCCTTCTCTTCGCCCTCCATCGCCATAGAATCGACATTCGTCGACGATGTCTGCGGGAAGCGTTCGCGCCCGGCACCAAGGCTTGCACATCCATCTCGGCGAGGGCGAGGCGACGATCCGCCTCCGGTGGGCGCGATGATCTCGTCGGTGAAAAGCCGCGAGAGGCGCCAGATCCCGCGCCCGGCTTGACACGTCGGGAAAATTCATATCCCGACGAGGCCTCGGGGGCGCTTCGCCGCCGCGACGCTGGCCGCGCGCTGCTTCGCCGTGTCGAAGGTGCCGAGGATGAGCCGTTTCTTGCCAAACAAGTTCTCGACGGAGAAGGCGACGGAGGGGCGCTCGCGGACTCCGCGAAAATCCGAAGCGTCGAGGATGCGCATCGACATGGTGGCGCACAGGCGGTGAGGCTAGTGAGAGGGGGCGAGACGAGTGGGCGGCGGCGGCGGACTGAGTGTGGAGGGAGCGCCATCTTTATAACGAGTGCCGGCCATAGCGCGTCAAAATGCGCGCGCGAACATTTCCCACGCTCTGGAGCGCCAAAGCCAGCGCGCGCTAGACCGAATTTCCACCGCGCGCGCTGGCATGGTCGCTGGCATGATATAAAACGCGCGCGGTCATGAAATGGGTCGGCGCGTTGGGCGCGCTACCGACCCAAATCTAAAAGAGGGCGGACGATGGACGGGCGGCCGACCCAAACAAACAAAAGACGGATAAAAGCGTCGTCCGTTTGGGTCAACCCGTTGGAGTTGCTCTCACCGGCCGGGCTGTCCGCCCGAGTCTGCTGTAGATGCTCCTAGTCCTATAGTGGCAGACATAATTATTCTGTTTTAGAGTTTAATAGGATTATTATCCAAAACATGATATCCGACTCCGTTTCCCTCTATTCCTATGCCTAAACAAACCCAGATCGACGAGCAAGAAAAACCACCGCTCACGAGCCGATGAGAAGAACACGGGCCGCGGATCTTCCCAAACCAGTTGCCTTCGCACACCATCAACGGGAGCTATGCACGGGCGCCTGACTAACGAGAAATAATCCGCGTGCACAAAATGGATGAGACCACTTGACCGGAGCTGGTTCGAGAAGACGAGAAGAGACGCGTGTGCAAACGGAGCACGGCGGCGGCTACGGCGACGATACAGCTCAGCTCGACGTGGATTTGGCGATAAGGATGTGGGCATCATGTGGTGGCAGAGCCTCGGCCAATCTGGTCCAGGCCGCGCGTGAGCCCGCCACACGTCGTGCAGTGCCCACGGGCGGGAGGGAGGAAAACTCCAACACCTCCCCTGCGACCTGGCTGGCCCGTTCGCTCCAGAAGGCTTCGCTTTCTCGTGTGCCGTCGCCGTCAGATATCAGCAGCAGTACCACCTTATCTCCTGCTTCAACTTTTCTTCTTGCATGTGGGCATGTGGCAGCCTTGGCATGTGCTCGCCACACGACATTGGGATATTTTCCTCTCCCGCTTTCAAAATGGCGCGTGGATCTGTGGCTAGAAAACTCCCACCCACACCAACTCTTCTTTCCCGTGCCATGGATCCAACACGTCTTTTCTCTTCTTGACAGCTGGATCCTACACGGTTAGCGAAAAAGGACTGGCTTATACGGGCAGCAAAGGTACACGTGGTGATAGGGAGGGGACGAAAAACATATAGAAAGAAACCGATGGTTAGAACATCTTCAATGTAGATGTAAAAATAACTAATTTTTACATCTTTGAGATACAGAACCCTCTGCAATAGATGATGTAGATGGAAAAAAAAAATTACATCTCTGCTTCCCGAATATGTAAAATGAAACACCTAGTGATGCAAATTTACATCTCTAGCCGCTCGAGACGTAAAGCCAGATGTAAACGGCCAGCCGCGCACGAACTCCAACTACCCTGAAATTTCCCCACCCCTCCCCGACCAGCCGCCTACCTCGATCCACTGCCGCGCCACGAACCCTCCGCACCCCTCCGCCGACAGATCCGGCCTCCCCACCCCACTGCCGCCGGATCCGCTTGCACTCCGCCGCATTTCGGTTGGACTCGCCTGCAAATCGGTCGTAACGGCCGCTTTTCCGCCACGACGTCGCCCGATTCTAGCTCCATCGCACTTCCCCGCTTCAGTTCCACCTCCGCTACCAGGTTTGAAGCTCGGGCGCCCCTTCCCACCGCATTTCAAGCTCGGTCGCCACCTGATTCGAGCACCGCTGCTACCCCCGCCCGCTCCTCCTCTCGACTCCACGCTCAGCCGTCGTAGCTCGATTCACAGCCGCGCCGCCCCACAGTCTCAAAGCTCGGACTCTGCCGGTTGATCCGCAACCGCACCTCCGCCATGCCACCGAAGCTCGGTCGCTGCCGCTTCGAGTAGTAGTTTTACATCTTCCAATATGCATCATCTGTTGGAGCACTACTTTTACATCTCCAATATACATCATCCGTTGGAGTTGGCTTTTTTTGGAGATGTAAAAAGCACTTTTTGAAGATGTAAAAATTTACATCTCCTGTTTTACATCTCCAAATTTGCATCTTCTATTGGAGATGCTCTTAGGTTCTCTTTGGTAGAACCAGACCATCAGGGTTAATTTTTCTTGGCTTTGCACTTAAGCTTGTATTTTACTGAATTTATTTTAAGATTTCTAGTGATGTTCGTTCAGTGGAAGGTTGTCGTTGACCACACACCATTTAGATTATTGCTTTTTGTGAAAAAGAATATAAAAGTTCGCCCGAAGTACAAAACAACCCCAACGTAATAAAAATTACATCGAGGTTCTTGCAGCACGGAACAACCGCTACTAGAACGAGTCGTTGACGCGCCGTTGTTGCCGCTCCTCTATCGGAGCTAGTCTGACCTTACCATTGACAGTCGGGAAGTCTTCTTGCACATGGACCTATGGACTGGCACCATGAAGTCACAATCGTCGTCGTCGTTGAACACTTGAATCAAGCTCAAGCGCCTGGAGCCATATGTCGACATCACGAACACGGAGCAAGAAACCCTAACCTCGCCACCCTAAGGAGATGGCGGGAATCTACACCGGAACTCCGTCCTGATGGACAAACTCGAGAAGGATCGAAACCCAGAAAAGCAACTTGAAGAGAAGATGCCACCATCCGCTTGAATGTCGCCCCCACGAGAAAAAAAACTGTAACAGAAACTACTAGCCGAAACCAAGAATTAGGGATTCTCCTCTCTGCCACCGGCCGCCTAAGCAACCGACATAGGAAAGAACAATCCGTAGGTTGCCCGGCTGAGCTGGAAGGTACTAGATCTGCTGCCGCCACCGCTTAGCGAGAGCAAAGGAAAACGATTTGGTCATACGTTGAGAACCACTATTTACCCATTTGGTGCGGAAAAATGACACGTGAGAAATGGAGTTTTTTTCTTCTTCTTTTGGTTTGAGTTTCAAAGGAATAACAATGAAATAATTACAATCCACTCTCACACTTCTTTTTTGCAATCCTATGCATGCAGAGGACTGAGATTCGGCGACTTGCTTGAGCGAGTCACCGTTGAGCAGTATGGTGACTTGCCCTCGTCCTAGACCGTCCAATCAAGGATCAACATACGGATCGACATAAACGGTGAGATAGCTACAGTGCACTTCTACGGTACCTGGTCTACATCACATCATGAACAATGACTTCTTGTTACAGTTCTTGGTCTGATTTGTCCATTTCAGATCAAACGGATGGGTGCCCGCAAGTTACAATGTGACTGGTTGTGGGCATGTCACCTGATCCGTATCAGCACAGAGATCAAGTCAAATGCCACGAGCCGGGCAATAGAAATCTTTTTTAATACTTGCATGTGTTTTAATCTTTATTTGACCTAAAGTTACTCCCCATTATGATAACCTTCCATTGTTACGACCCTTATGGCTTGTAAACATACGCCAATGTCTCTTTTTTTGCAAGTGTACACCAATGACTTACTCCCTCCACAAAAACGTCTTACATTATGGGACGGAGGGAGTAGCATATAGCTTGTGCCGAAAGTAGCAACAGATGAAGGTAAATACATTACTTCCACCTATAGAAGAATTATTGCAGATAATCTTGTCCATAAAGAAATGTAAATGCACGTCCAAAAACATGAAATAAATCCCGAATAAATAAATGTTGCACAAAAGAGAAGACGAAACCAGATGCTCGTTCTCCTCCGTAGTCCCTACACGACCGGCGCAACTTGCTCCACCTCCGCTGCCACCGGGCTCCACCACCACCACACAACCCAAAATATCCCCGCCCGTGCGTTCGCCCGCCACGCGCACCCCACGCGCCCCCGCCCCTCCCAGCCCATCGCCGCCGTCCACGTGGAGCGGATCCGGGGACACCACGCGCCTATATCTATCCCCATCTCCACCTCTCCCACCTTCCACCGCACAAACCAAATCCCACTCCCACAATTTCCGGAATAGCAAGCGCGCCGCCGCCGTTCGGGTTCGAGATGTTGCCTAGGGTTGCGCCGTCTCCGGCCACCGCCGCCGCCGCAGCGGTTGGCCAGCTCTCCGGGGCGGGGCTCACCGCCGGTTCGGTGAGGCTGCCGGGGGCCCTGCCGTCTGCCGCAGGGTCGGCGGTCTGCTGCAGGGCCGCGGCGAAGGGGAAGGAGGTGCTCAGCGGCGTGATGTTCCAGCCGTTCGAGGAGCTCAAGGGGGAGCTCTCCCTCGTGCCGCAGGGCAAGGACCAGTCGCTCGCCAGGCACAAGTTCGTCGACGAGTGCGAGGCCGCCCTCAACGAGCAGATCAAGTGAGTGTTGCTCCGCTTGGTATAAATATAAAATGAATCCTTACTCTTCTCCGGTGCGCGTTTTTCTGACGAATCATGAGGAGATTTACCAGTATTTCTGTCTACGGATCGTCAGATTCTTCTGAACTGCCACAAGACACTCTGTTTCTGCTATGATTTCAATCCGAAATGGATGCAAATGTCGATTTATAATCTTTAAAATTGCCATTGCAGTGTGGAGTACAATGCCTCATACGCGTATCACTCCCTCTTCGCCTACTTCGACCGCGACAACGTTGCTCTCAAGGGATTTGCCAAGTAAGTCCTGTCCCCACTCACCACACCACCAAATTTGGCCCGTTGGATTCGTTAAATCCACCAACACAGTTTTCTGATGAGCGTTTGTTCTTGCAGGTTCTTCAAGGAATCAAGCGACGAGGAGAGGGGACATGCCGAGAAGCTCATGGAGTACCAGGTATCAATTTCGCTACCTCTCTAATTGCTAGTATCTTTGATTGGTCCGGACTGTTGCCCCGTGCTGTTATATACTCATGCTTGGTGTGTTCTTGTGTCGACCAGAACAAACGTGGAGGCAGGGTGAGGCTCCAGTCAATTGTCACACCCTTAACGGAGTTCGACCATCCTGAGAAAGGCGATGCCCTGTATGGTAAGTTGCCTCCTCATACAGTTATTCTGGACGTGTTTGCATTTCACGGCGCGTTACATTACATGGGGAATGCATGTGAGTGCCTATTGTGTGATAACGAGTTTCTGGTTGTTCATGTGAAACTTGAGTTGTCTGGAGTGGTTCCAGGTGTTGCCAGGTCAGGAACACAGACAAAAACTCAATGTTGTTGCAAAAGTTCAGTAAACCTTAGGTTGAACCTGGTTGTATGAGTTAGGATTTGCATCATTTTTTTAGGGGAGGATAAATTAATGAGCTTGTTGAGGAGAGGTCAGATCTCTCAATATCAGCTGCGTGCTGTACTCGCTACACTCACAGCTATTTGATGGCCTTTTGATTATTTGTAATATATTTTGTGTTTTGGAAGCTTTTATTTCTGAAATTATTGGTTTCCCTGACTTCTATTTGTTTTTTTTTAACCCTGTGATACATAAGTTTTGATGGTTATATATTTGTTAGCAAAGCAACATCTGATACCCTATATTTTAAACTTGTGCCTCTGTCGTAATGTCAGCAATGGAGTTGGCTCTAGCTCTTGAAAAGCTGGTGAATGAGAAACTGCACAACCTGCACAGTGTAAGTTGCTCGCTCTTCCATGCCTTCTATTCTGAAAGGGATATGCAATGCTGTGTCACAGAATCTAAAATGAGGTTCCCCAAATTAACAGGTAGCTACAAGGTGCAATGATCCTCAGCTGACCGACTTTGTTGAGAGTGAATTCCTTCAGGAGCAGGTAAACATCTTGATTCTCCGGTTAATACAGAACGAGACATGTAGCATACGGCATGTGCTATTCATATATGTTTATTGTGTGTTTTACTAAGTAGAAACACCTCAAATTTATGTGAAAGGTTGACGCCATCAAGAAGATCTCTGAGTATGTGTCGCAGCTGAGAAGAGTCGGCAAAGGCCACGGTCAGTATCTTGCTGAACACTGCTGCATCATTCGGTCGCCTGTGTTTGCCCTGGTTTCTTACGTTGTTTGGATGAAATGCAGGAGTGTGGCACTTCGATCAGATGCTGCTTGAGGAGGCAGCTTGAAGGACACGACGACTACGGGCAATGGAGGATGTAGGTGTGATATGTCAAGTAGTGGACAGATAAGCCAACCACTGGATGTGGTTCTGAGGGATTTTTGCAGTGGGGTTTGTAGGGTGCTATGCTGCTGAACTGCTCTGTGTTTGGGATTTGTAATAAAACGAAGGGAGATGTGCCCCGCTCTTAAATGCCAGTCTTCTGCTCTAATCTTGCTAAATTTACTTGTTGCATCTTGCATCCTGTCTACTTCTTTTACAGTGACTACCGCCTGGAGAAAGATGGTTTTTTTCTTTTGGCTAAATATCGGCTGATAATTTAGGAAGGGCCCGGTTGCAACGAAATATACGTGTTAGGCCTCTCCAACAGCAGCCCTATAATAGGCCACGGCCGTTTTTAGTGCACGAGAGGGTGAAAAATGCCCTCCAAATTTGTAGGGCAGCCCTAAAAAGGGCTTTTCGTGAAAATATTGGGCACTTCAGAGGCTGCCGCGAATTTTTTACTACTCTCGCGACGCACCAATCGCTGCCCTTTTCTTTGCGTGCGTGGCCGGAACGCCGCCTCTGCTCGCCCGCCGGCCATCGGGTCGCCATGGCCAGCTCCTCTGACCTTGTAGTTGACCCTACGAAGCTCGCCGCTGCTCCCGCCTTCGCTGCCACTACTTTCATACTCGATTCCTTGCTTGACTACCTGCGTGGAAGGAAGAAGGAGAGGGACCCACAGCCGCCAGTGTTCCTCGCCATGGCAGGTTCTGCACTCGATTTGGCCGGCACGGTACACGAATGGATTCAGCATCGTCTTCATCGCTGCTCTCCATGTCTTTGTCATATTCTGCCGCTTCTAATTCAGCCCTCAACTCTTCATCATGCACAACCAGTCTTGTTCTTGCGTTGTTCTGAGTGTAGGTGATATAAGGGCCTATGGGTTGTGCAATAGGCTCGCTAGGATCACCACGAGCTCTCCTGGGATAGTTGCGGCCTGCTAGAGAAGTTGAGGCACCCATGACTTCATCAACCTGAGACCAAAGTAGTGGTGTTTCACCGTCCATGACTTGAGCTTGATCTTCATGTACCATTTCAGCATTGATACCAACCCATTCATTATCCCATTCAAATTCTTCTAGGACAAGTGGACTAGATTTCTTTGCTTTAGAGCCTTGCTCACGCAGATTCTGAAACCTAGCTTCCATTTTTCGGTTGTACAAGACATATGATAGCTTGTTCAATCTCTTGTACTCTAGACGGTTTCTCCCTTTGGTGTGGATCTGCAAGCACACAAATATGTGAGAAGCTGCAGCAATTAGCCTATCAAACCAGCCAACTAATGGCTACTTACATGAGCAAATACACTCCAATTGCGCTTGCATCTGAACAACATAGACTAATGATTCGCTTTGAAAGAGTTTGGAGGTCAAAAGCAAGGCCACCATAAGCATTCCACCAAAGAACTACAAAACCAAAAAGTCCCACATTAAAGAGAAGGCCACAATAACCAGCAATTAGTGGAGTAATTGAGCTGAACAAGAAGACACAAGCTGCCATAAAATTTACACTTACGAGGGCTTTTTTTGTCACGATCTTTAACTAACAATGGCTTCGAGAAACATTCACTCCCCACTCATAGTCGTCGACTTCCCTACTAATAGTTGCTTCTCGCTCATCATCGGGCACCATCTTCCATAGCACATCATTGAACATTGAGCGGAGACGGGCAGCTTGTCTTCTGTTGGACTCCTTAATGACTAAGAATTTATTTGGGTTCAAGAACAAAGCAGCCCCATGTAGCTTTTGTTCCATCTGATTATCCCACCTCTTATCAACAATAGCTACCACTTGACCTAGGAGGTTTGGCTTATGTGCCAAAGGTTCCTTTATGTGTGTCTTTGCAAAATCCATGGCTGCCCACATTTCTGCCATAGCCGGAGTCTCATCACCATCAGCGATCCTCAAAGCTCTAAGAAGTGGTTGTGAAGCTCTCATGCAATGCTCCACCGATTGCCAAAATGACACGGAGATCACAGTTGCTTCAGCCGCCTTCCCTCCTTCGCTGTCCTTTAATCTGTTTGCATACCATTGTGGGCTAACAAAGAGAGTTTTCAAGGTTTGCCTTTGCTTCCACATGCTTGCCAAAGTAAGGAATGACATAGCAAAACGAGTTGCTCCAGGCCTCACAATTTCTTGCTTACCATTCAAGCTTCTCATTAATTAAGAACCTTTCCATGGGCATAAATAAATCTGGTTGTTCTCTTTGCTTTAGCAATGCAATGGCTGAACTCTTTGATCTTCCCAATGTCCTCTAGCATAAGATCCAAACAGTGGGCAGCACAAGGTGTCCAATACATTATAGGATACTTTTCCATTAGAAGTCTACCGGCTGCCTTGTAGTTAGACCCATTATCATTAACTACTTGGACTACCTATTCAGGGCCAATTGCATCAATTTGTTCGCTCAACAGCTTTGCCACCAGATTTGCATCAACCGTTTCAGAAGAAACATTGGCTATCCCTAAGAAGAATGTACCTTCTGGACTATTGACAAGGAAGTTGATCAAGTGTCGCCCGGTCATGTCCGTCCAGCCATCTGACATGAGTGAGCAACCATATTCTTTCCATGCAACTTCATGCTTCCCTTTCAAGTTGTCGGTCTTGATCTTTGCCTTCTCAAGCAATGGTTCCCTCACTTGATGATAAGTAGGAGATATATAATCAGATCCATACTACCCTATAGACTCCAATAGAATCTCCCAACTCTTTGAATTAATAATATTGAGTGGAAGGCAATTCTCATACAAAAAGTCAGCTACATGACCATCTACTTCATCTTTTTGCTCCTTTGTCTTCTTGCTGTAATCCTTCATGGTCTTTTGAGTGCCCTTTAACATATGTCTCTCAGCAACCACCTCTTCCGGTGTCTTCCGAATCTGATCTGCAATGGACTTTCCTTTTCTTTGCCACCGTCGTTGCCAAATGAGTAGTCCCCTTTGATTTCCTTTCGGTGGAGGCGTTGGAGTTGGAGTTGGAAGCTCTTGAACTTGCTGCACACTTCTCTTGTTCAGCACCTTCTTCACCACCTTCATCTCCATCAAGATTTTTGAAACGGAATGAGTGAGTCCTCAAGTAGTCGTGCATCTCCTTTCGAATTGCAGGGGTTGTTTTGGTGCACATACTCACAATTGTAAACCCCCCAGCAAGGTGTTTCTTTATCCTACAAGGTCCAGAGGTAATTTGCTTGCCGCACAAATTACATTGCAGCAACAATCTCTTGTTAAGATCTGGCCAGAATGCATATTTCCATGTTGGATCCTTGCTCTTTGTCGGCCTCCTCTTAGGATCTTTGAATGGATCATAGTGCTCATCAGCTTCTTCTGCAGCTTGAGCTGATCGAACAACTTGGGATATCTCTGGCTGGGAGGACATGGTGCTTGCTGTGAATCTATGATAGAAGGAAAGATAACTCCACTTAGTTGTTTTTCTCACCAAATCAAGCCCTAAGCTAACTAGCAGAAACACTAGAGGTCCAACCAGCAGCAACAGCATATAGATCAAAGCAAAAGGACAAGAGAGGAAAGAGGGATACATGATAGTACTTACCAGGGGAGGAGCACACAGCAGCAACAGCAACCAGGGGAGGAGTGAGGAGCATAAGAGCAGCAGCATTAACCAGGGGAGGAGTGGAGGAGCACAACAACAACAGCATCAACCAGGGGAGGAGTGGAGGAGCACAACAGCAGCAGCAACCAAAGGAGGAAGGGAGGAGCACAGCAGCAGCAACAATCAGAGGAGGAGGGAAGGAGCACACCACCAGTAGCAACCAGGGGAGGAGGGAAGGCAGTCGCCAGGGAGAGGGTTAGGTCAGGGTGAGGGGGGATGGAGCGATCTATATGTTTCCAGGGCTGGGATGGGATGATGGGCTAAGCAAATACTGTTAAAAGACAAAAAACTGTTGGGGGCCCAAAATAACTGAGTCGTTCGACTCACTTATGGCGACTAGTCGTGACTAGTCGAGACTAGTCGGTCGAGTCGCTCGACTCATGCGAGGAGTCGAGTCGCCAGCCCGAGTCGCTCCTACTCTTGCGACTCGTCGACTAGTCGACGACTAGTCGCGACTAGTCGCTCGACTCGAAAACAGAGCTCCGGTTGTCACCATTTCGGCAGTGGTGTACCTCTTGGTTGTGTGGGTGGCAAGAGGTGTGGCAGTGGGTGGCTCGGGCGTGCTCTCTGTCATGTCCTGGAGGCCTCGTGTTGGCACGGTAGAACTGAGTGAAAGCTCCGCACTTTGTAGCCGACGACAGTGATGTCCATGGGTGCGGCTCTCTTCTTGAAGATGTCGTCGTGGTGCTCTTTTTCGTGTTAAGGTTTCAGGTGAAAACCCTTGTCCGTCTGGACTCGATAGTTGCAACACTTAGCATCGTTATCGCTCCTTAGGATGTTGTCGTGGAACTTAGATGTTTTAGGGTGTTGTCTAACATTGTCTCAGATCCTTCTATACTTTCTTTCAATAGCCTAGTCGTGTCCTGCTGATACACGTAGTCTAGGATATGAGAGCTACCCATCACTTCCGTCTTATACTCTGTTTGATGTTTGCTTTATATATAAAGGAAAACGTTTACAATCGGCACGCCGGCCGAACGCTCGATCGGTCGCGTCCACGCACGAGCGGTCCCAGCCATTCAGTCCAACACGTAAGTGTGAGGGCCCACCTTATCTTCTATCCTCTCTCTCTCACACGCCCACCTCTCTTTCTCTGTACTTTTCTCTCTCTCTCTCATGCGCCCACCTCTCTTTCTCTATATTTTTCTCTCTTGCATCGCGCACATGGTCTGAGGCGTTCTCCTCATCGGCAGTCTCTCACCGAGCGCCACCGCCGTGGGCCTCCATCAGTGCCCCCTCCTCCGATCAACCCTGTCTGAACGTGGTGGAGCGATGCAGACGAGCCTTATCGGAAAAGCCTGCAACCTCGATGTGAGATGCTGGAGAACTGTGACCGACACCCGTCGGCACTGGTGAAGACGCGCCCTCAAACTCCCACGGTGCTACAAATGGCATCCACTGTTGCTGGAACGGTGGTCTCCATTTGCTACAACTGGTAGTGCCAAAAAAGCTGGAATAGTTGGGAATCCGAGCTGCATTCGTGTTGATTTTTGCTGGAATGGTGCTTGATTTTTGCTGGAACCGCAGTCAACTTTTGCTACATCCACCACGACGGTGTTGGTCGAGACGACAATGATGTTTTTTGTGTGGAAACCATGTTTGAATTTTGTTGGAACCGGAGACAACTTTTGCTACAATCCACCATGGTGGTGTTGGTCGCGGCAGCGACGGCGTTTTTTTTGCTGCAACCGTTTCAGAGTTTGCTACTAGCGGAGGTGTCATTTGCTTCAACGGCGATGATGGCGAGGTTGCAACAGCGAGGCTATGAGGAGGAGGTTGCAAGCTGCAACGGCAAGGCTGCTACCAACAACGACAAGGTTATGATGGTGAGGTTCCAACTTCCAAGCTCCAACAGCAAGGCTACGATGCCAAGGTTGCAAGCTGCAACCGTGAGGCTGCTACTCGACGACGACGAGTGGGTCTACGACCACGAAAGCATTCCATGGTGTAACCATGTGCAGTGGTGCGTCAAGCGGCGATGACTTGGCTGCAACGGCGCAAGGTAGCTCGGCAAGTTTTTTCGACTATGTCCGGTGGACGTGGTCGGAGATGCTACCACCGGTGATTGGTTTTGCTACAACCAAGCAAAACAAAGATGCAATGGATGACCATGGGAGCTGCATTCTAGCGACGATGGCCGACATTGAGCTGTAACCGGCGGCGACGAGAGCCGATGCAAACGCGAGAGGACGGGGAGTGGAGGAGCGGAGGACAAGTCGACGAGGAGGGGGAGCGGAGGAGCTGTAGGTGAGGAGGGGCGAGGGGGTAACAAGAAGGAGAGATGCATACGCAAAGGAGAGAAAGACGACATACCTGCGGGGGAATATCCAATGATGAGGTTGTACGCAATCGTGTGGCTACAGGCCGACCGGCCCAAAATTGGGCCGGCGCACCGGCGCCCAGTAGTCACCATATATAAAATGCTCGCACATGTTTGTTTGCCTGTTTGCATCCACAACTGGGCTGGAAAACTAACCCAACATGTCAAGCCGATGCCCCATTTCTCTCTAAACCATGGGTCGACTTGTTGGAGTCCGGTTGTATGCATGTTCGGTGCCATGTTGGACTCATCCGCGTCAACATCACCCAACGCGGATGGAAACCTCCTCTCCCTCCTTTTGCACTCCCTTTGCTCTCACTGCCCGCTGCCTTGACTTCTCGCGTAGCCCGATCCAGCCGCTCACCGCCCCAGATGCTTCATATCTCGTCGGCACCAACACAATCGTCGTATTGGAGCTGACCATGATGGTGCGCTGCGGCACCCAAAAGAGTTTCTTGAGGAATCATTGACGTTGTCCTACACTGGGGGTGGCTCCCTCAAGGGTGCCTGGCCTCGGTGTCCACCAGGGGCCCACTTGGCTTAGGGAAAAGGAGAAACCCCGAGGAAGCAATGGAGACCTTCTTACCCTCCAAGACAGGGGCGACGGCGCCACATATCGCATCTACCATCATGTAAACCCTAAACCTCCCTGCCCATATAAAGGGAGGTCGGCCAACCCTCTAGGGCATCTCATCTCAGATAACAATTCCAGAAAGTGATCTCATACACCATTGTAACACCTCACACGAGGTATCCCTTCACCATGAATAACAAAAACAAGCAGGATGTATGGTATTACTCTACGAAGGACTGAACCTGGATAAACCCTTCGTGCGACCTCTGATCGAAGACTTCCAGCTTCTCTCAGAACCCTACCGAGCGATCTGGCGGTATTATTGCACCGTTAGTTAGCGCGATAGGCACGGGCGGCGCCTACTGGAGATGTAATCTTCTTCTACCTCCGACGGCCTCCCGCTGGGAGAGAGTAGTTGGGAATCGTTGCATGGAAAACAAAAAAATTCTACACACACGCAATGATCTGTCCATGGATATGCATAGCAACGAGGGGGAGAGTGTGTCTACATACCCTCGTAGGCCGTAAGCGGAAGCGTTTTACAACCGCAATTGATGTAGTCGAACTTCTTCTCACATGAACCGATCAAGTACCGAACGCACGACACCTCTGCGTTCGGCACACGTTCAGCTTGGTGACCTCCCTCGTCTTTTTGATCCAGCAAGTCGTCAAGGTAGTAGATGAGTTCTTTCAGCACGACAGCATGGTGACGGCGATGGTGAAGTGATCCTCGCAGGGCTTCACCTAAGCACTACGAAATTATGACCAGAGGTGTAAACGGTGGAGGGGGCGCCGCACGTGGCTAACAATTGATATGGTGTGTGCTAGGGAGCCCCCCAGATATATATATATAGGTGGGATGGAGAGGGAAGGCAGCCAGGAGGCGCCCAAGTAGGCCAAATCCTACTTGGGGTCTCCCATGGTCGGGCCCCCTGCCTTATTTGCCGGAAGGGGAAGGAAAGAGGAGGGGGAGAAAGGGAAGGGGGAGGCCGAATCCCCCCTTTCCTTTCCCTTCCCTTTCCTTCTCCCCCTAGTTCGGCCCATATGGGGGGCCCACCAGCCCTTGGTGGCTGGTGCGTTACCCCTCTTGGCCCATAAGGCCCATATCTTTTGCCGGGGGGATGCCCGGAACCCCTTCCGGTGACCCGATATGTACCCGGTACCCACGGAACACTTCCAGTGTCCGAATACCATCGTCCTATATATCAATCTTTACCTCTCATCCGTTTCAGGACTCCTCGTCATGTCCGTGATCTCATCCGGGACTCCGAACAACATTCGGTCAAAAAATCACATAACTCATATAATACTATATCGTCATCGAACGTTAAGCATGCGGACCCTACGGGTTCGAGAACTATGTAGACATGACCGAGACACCTCTTCGGTCAATAACCAATAGCAGAACCTGGATGCCCATATTGGCTCCTACATATTCTACGAAGATCTTTATCGGTCAAACCGTTATAACAACATACGTAATTCCCTTTGTCAATCGATATGTTACTTGCTTGAGATTCGATCGTCGGTATCTTCATACCTAGTTCAATCTCGTTACAAGCAAGTCTCTTTACTTGTTCCGTAATACATCATCTCGTGACTAATTCCTTAGTCATTTGCTTGCAAGCTTATGATGTGTATTGCCGAGAGGGCCCAAAGATACCTCTCCGATACTCGGAGTGACAAATCCTAATCTCGACCTATGCCAACTCAACATACACCTTCGGAGATACCAGTAGAGCATCTTTATAATCGCCCAGTTACATTGTGATGTTTGATAGCACATAAGGAATTCCTCCGGTATCCGTGAGTTGCATAATCTCATAGTCGAAGGAATATGTATTTGACATAAAGAAAGCAATAGCAATAAAATTGAACGATCATAATGCTAGGTTAATGGATGGGTCTTGTCCATCACATCATTCTCCTAATGATGTGATCCCGTTATCAAATGACAACTCATGTCCATGGTTAGGAAACCTTAACCATCTTTGATCAACGAGCTAGTCAAGTAGAGGCTCACTAGGGACATGGTGTTTGTCTATGTATTCACACATGTATTTAGGTTTCCAATCAATACGATTCTAGCATGAATAATAAACATTTATCATGAATAAGGAAATGCAAAATTACAACTTATTATTCCCTCTAGGGCATATTTTTCTTCAGCCTCCCACTTGCACTAGAGTCAATAATCTAGATTACATTGCAATGAATCTAACACCCATGGAGTCTTGGTGTTGATCATGTTTTGCTCGTGGAATAGGCTTAATCAACGGGTGTGCTACATTCAGATCTGTATGTATTTTGCAAATCTCTATAACTCCCTCCTTGACTTGCTCACGGATTCCTTTGCCAAGGCAATCACTCATTGAAGCGTCTCTTGATGTGTTTGTTTCTCTTGTGAAATCTGGATTCCTTTGCCAAGGCAATTGCTCCAGTATTGTCACAAAAGATTTTCATTGGACCCGACACACTAGGTATTACACCTAAATCGGATATGAACTCCTTCATCCAGACTCCTACATTTGTTGCTTCTGAAGCAGCCATGTACTCCGCTTCACACGTAGATCCCGCCATGATGCTCTGCTTGGAATTGCACCAACTGATAGCTCCACCAGTCAATATAAATACGTATCCGGTTTGTGACTTAGAGTCATCCGGATCAGTGTCAAAGCTAGGATCGACGTAACCATTTACGACGAGCTCTTTGTCACCTCCATAAACGAGAAACATATCCTTGGTCCTTTTCAGGTACATCAAGATGTTTTTGACCGTTGTCCAGTGATCCACTCCTGGATTACTTTGGAACCTCCCAGCCAGACTTATGGCAATGCACACATCAGGTCTGGTACATAGCATAGCATACATGATAGAACCTATGGTTGAGGCATAGGGAATGACTTTCTTTTTCTCTCTATCTTCTGCAGTGGTCGGGCTTTGAGTCTGACTCAATTTCACACCTTGTAACACAGGCAAGAACCCTTTCTTTGACTTATCCATTTTGAACTTCTTCAAAACTTTGTAAAGGTATGTGCTTTGTGAAAGTCCTATTAAGCATCTCGACCTATCTCTATAGATCTTGATGCCTAATATATAAGCAGCTTCACCGAGGTCTTTCATTGAAAAACTCCTATTCAAGTATCCTTTTATGCTATCCAGAAATTCTACATCATTTTCAATCAACAATATGTCATCTACATATAATATTAGAAATGCTACAGAGCTCCCACTCACTTTCTTGTAAATACAGGCTTCACCAAAAGTCTGTAAAAAACCATATGCTTTGATCACCTCATCGAGGCGTATATTCCTACTCCGAGATGCTTGCACCAGTCCATAGATGGGTCGCTGGAGCTTGCACACTTTGTTAGCACCTTTATCATCGACAAAACCTTTTGGTTGCGTCATATACAACTCTTCTTTACGAAATCCATTAAGGAATGCAGTTTTGACATCCATTTGCCAAATTTCATAATCATAAAATGCGGCAATTGCTAACATGATTCGGACCAACTTAAGCATCGCTGCAGGCGAGAAGGTCTCATCGTAGTCAAGCCCTTGAACTTGTCGAAAACCTTTTGCGACAAGTCGAGCTTTGTAGACAGTAATATTACCATCAACGTCAGTCTCCTTCTTGAAGATTCATTTATTCTATATGGCTTGCCGATCATCGGGCAAGTCCACCAAAGTCCATAATTTATTCTCATACATGGATCCTATCTCAGATTTCAGGGCCTCAAGCCATCTGTCGGAATCTGGGCTCATCATAGCTTCTTCATAGTTCATAGGTTCGTCATGGTCTAGTACCATGACTTCCAGGACAGGATTACCGTACCACTCTGGTGCGGAACGTGCTTTGTTCGACCTACGAGGTCCAGTATTAACTTGATATGAAGTTTCATGATCATCATCATTAGCTTCCTCTCTAGTTGGTGTAGGCAGCACAGGAACGGATTTCTCTGATGTGCTACCTTCCAAATTGAGAGAAGGTACAATTACCTCATCAAGTTCTACTTTCCTCCCACTCACTTCTTTCGAGAGAAACTCCTTCTCTAGAAATGTTCCAATCTTGGCAACAAAGATCATGCGTTTGGATCTATGGTAGAAGGTGTACCCAATTGTTTCCTTAGGGTATCCTAAGAAGACACACTTCTCCAATTTGGGTTCGTGCTTATCAGGCTGAAGCCTTTTGACATAAGTGTCGCAACCCCAAATTTAAGAAACGATAGCTTAGGTTTCTTGCCAAACCACAATTCCCTATTTAACGTGAATGCAGTTGTCTTTAACGCATAGCCCCAAAATGATAGTGGTAAATCGGTAAGAGACATGATAGATCGCACCATATCAAATAAAGTATGGTTACGACATTCGGACACACCATTACGCTGTGGTGTTCCAGGTGGCATGAGTTGTGAAACTATTCCAAATTGTTTTAAATGAAGGCCAAACTCGTAACTCAAATATTCGCCTAAACGATCAGATCGTACAAACTTTATTTTCTTATTACGATGATTCTCCACTTCACTCTAAAATTCTTTAAACTTTTCAAATGTTTCAGACTTGTGTTTCATTAAGTAGATATACCCATATCTACTCAAATCATCTATGAAGGTCAGAAAATAACAATACCCGCCGCGTGCCTCAACACTCATTGGACCGCATACATTGGTATGCATATGTAACATCCCAAAATTCTAAATTTTGGAATGTTATAGTAAATAGATAGTTTTGATTGATTGTCTGATTGATTGACTGAAAGTGAGTGAATTCGAAACTTTTTGAAAGTTAAATGAGAGGGAATAAAAGGACTTTCCCAAACTTTCATTTTCTTTTCTGATCTTCGTGAATTCAAATTTTTTCAAATACAAAACCCTTGAGCGAAGATGATATGACTTCTTCCATTTTATTAAATGAAAGGATATTTGAAAATATTTGAATTTCATTTGGAAATATTTCAATTCATAAACTTCATGCAACTCAATGATTTTCATGAGAGAAGATAAAATGACTTCTTCAAATTATATGAAATAAGAGTTGGAAGTTTAAAAGAAATCCAATTTAAAATCCTTTTGAAATTATTTTCAATTGGGAGTTATTTGGGTTTTATTCAAATTATTTTTCTCCAAAAATAAAATATATAGAAAATAGGGTAACATGATTCCCTACAACAGAAAATTGGAGAGAAATAAATTTGAAATCATTTCGGTATTTTCTAAAATGATTTTTATTGGATTTTATTAGAAGGGTAGCACAGTTTGAATTATTTGAATTCTTATAGATTTTATTTGAATCTATAATAATGTTCATGTTGTAGAAAATCTTTTTCTGAAAATTTTGATATATTATATGCCTATATAATATTTTTTGGTTATTTTGTTTTTATTATTTTAGTTCTGTAAAATTTTGTTTAAAAAAACCCTGCTTCCACCGAACTGGGCCGGCCCAGCCGAAGCCAGGCCAAGGCCCAGCTCCGCGCCGCCTCGCCCGACGTCCCCGACCGGGACTCTTCCCGGAGTCCGGCGCCGCCCCGCCACCTGCCGCCCCCTTCCCCACGCCACCGCCTCCTCTCTCCTATAAAGCCGCCCGACCCCACTCTCTCCGCATCTCCGCTGCTCGAGCCGTCGCCGCGCATTTGTTGTTCCGCCGCAGCTCATGCTCCTCTATACAGCACTCCACCGCCGCCGACCGCCGTCGGTGCCACCATCGACCCCACCGCCCGAGCCGCCTCCTCGGCCCGCCGCGCCATCTGGATGACCGGAGCCGCCGCCCCGGCCGGACCCGAGCCGCCGCCGTCTGCCCGACCTTGCCGGAGTTTGGGTAAACCCTAGCCCCGACCCCCGCCGTCGGATTGAGATCCGACGATCTCGATCCAGTCTTGTTTTTTTGTTTCGGCTAATTAACTAACGCCCGTTCGTTTAGGTTTTATTTGTGAGCAGATTCGCTAGATTAGTTGCTATAGCGAATGTTTGCTCGATAGGATTTTTTCTTTTCTTTTTAATTTCGGCAAGGGACCCGTCTGTGAATATTTTATTTACAGGTTAGCCCCTGGAGTTCAAACACTCACAACTTTTTACCCGTTTGTCCAAATCCAACGAAACCAATGCCCACCTCTTCGTTATGATCCCCTCTATCCAGTAAAACAACTTAAACATGTTTGTTAAAGTTTAAGACTTGAATTTCAAACAGTTTAGTATTTGAACTTCATTTGATCATAACTTGAGTTTCGTAACTCCGATTTAGTTGATTCTTTTTGCAAATCGAAGCTTTTGACCTAAACTTTCTGATAAGGCCAAATTCACATAGTTTTGGTACTGTTAGAAATTTTTTTATGCTGCAAGAGTCATTTGCTTGGTTTTGATGTTCTCCGAATCGTACTCTTCGTTCTTTCCGACCTTTTGAGTGATTGCTTATGTGTGGTTACTATTGCTTGCTTACGATAGATTGACCGGAGTGTGATGCATAGAACTATCAAGAGTTTGGAGTGCGAATCATCTTCATCAACATTGCAGGCAAGTTCACACTTTGATCATACCTCCTTATTACCCAGTTTTATTGCATTAGTTCAATCCTCCAAACAATTGCATGATTAGGATCTGAATTAAATTGTGGGTATTGGGAAGTAGTTTGAGGTAGTACCTATTACCTGTTTTATTATCAAACCCTTGGGAGTTACTTCTACGTTTGCTTATTATGCCATGTTATGCTCGTAGACGTGGATTGGGTTTGAGTGAATATCCATGACAGATGTGAGATTGTTAATTAATGGTTTATTTAAGGTGGCAACATTAATACACATCTGGGTGGATTGAGGTACCTGGTTATTCCAAGATTTGCTGTCTAGGCACAGGTTTCAGGACTTGCTTTTTTGGACCGCCACCTGGCTCAAAGGGATCATGAGATTATTCATGCTAGAAACTTCCGTGTGCAGCCACATGCTACTATGGGCTCTAGCATAGTTGACTAAGTCGTGCGAACTCTTACAGTGGTAGAGTAGCTGATGTAGGGGATGTAGGTTGGTACGGTCTACCCGATCGTAAGGTGCAAGCGCTTCTGAAAGACTGTGTCTCGGTCATCCGTTTCTCAAACACCATGCAGTGCGAGAACCCAAATGGAGGCGATCGAGTCATGTGGGGAAAAGTGCACAAACCTCTGCGGAGTGTATAAACTAATCATGCTTAGCCGTGTCCTCGGTTATGGACATTTTGAGTATCTAGTACTTGGATTATCATGTGAATCTCATCATGTTACTTTAATTAATTTTGTTGGGTTTAATGATGATGTTACTTAATTGGGATTGAGGATGCTGTCAACCATTCTCAATGTTTAACAACCACCATGATAGTTAAATAAATTTATTCCTTTGTAGTAGGGAAAAATTGGCTTTTTGCAAAAAACTTTATAACCATAGAGCCTCCACCAGCCAATTATGCATGTAGTGATAGCCTTTATTTCATCATTGCTCTATGGTGTGAATTTGCCAGTACATTCAATGTACTGACCCTTTGTGGCTGCAACGTCTCATGTTGCAGGATCTTACGACGAGTAAGTGATACGTTAGGGTTACGATTCCTAAACTCAACTTTGCCGTTGGTGTTGATGGGAATCCACAACCTTGTTACTTCTGCTATTTTGGATTGACGTAATAGTATTTACGCTACTTTATACATGTGATTTACCTTTATTATAAATCCTCGAGTACTGTGTGTGTCAGCATACCGATCCAGGGATGACACTTAAGCACAGAGACTTGACCCATTCGGGTCGGGTCGCTACAAGATGGTATCAGAGCACATGTTGACTGTAGGACGTGACCCTAGAAACTGGCAAGCCCATAGGAAAGATTTTTCTCTACAACTTTGTTTTCAAAAGGATCTTTTACCTCTCTTCTCTTCTGAGCTTATTTAAAAAAATTTCTTTTTAGTCAGACCATACCCTTTTCCCTTTTGACCACTCAAAGATTCGACTAATGAGACCACTCCAAGGAGTACAAGATATCAGGACAACCACGACCACTTCGGAATGAAGAGGATTTTACAGAGCATTATAATGATGGAAACTACGACGGATAAAGACTTCGAAGACTAGGAGAATATGAAGAATTTCCAGATTTGGTATGACCAAGGAAGGCTACACTTATGGAACTTGACAGACTATGGAAGATGTCAATACCCGAGATCAAGGTGTATCGGAGAAAGACCTGAACATGGAGCATTAGAACTCAAAGTTTTGTCAAGAAAGCCCCAAGATAGGAAATATCAAGTATGGAATGATAGCTCATGACAGAGACATAGTCATAAACATGGATATCCATGATGCTATCGCTCGTTCATGTTATTGTCACCGTGAAGTGTTAAGGAAGCATCTTTCGGAAGAATTGGATGACAAAAGGGCTAATGGAGCATCTGTCAGCAAAGGATGAAGTTTTAACTTTAGCTGGTGTATCGCCAGGATCTGAAGTATTACAACAAGGATTTTAGGATGGACTTTTATAAGTCATATTTGACAAGGAGGCAATTCGTGAAGAACTCAGGAAACTAGAAGCTGAAAGTAGCCAAGCTGGAGGAGTAAGACCTCGAGATACCGGAGATTTGTCAGGAGCTGAAGGATAGAAGGACATGGTTCATGTCAAGGAGGTTGAAACCCAGAATTTTGGAACGCAACTCTAGATATATTAAAGGATGTCATGAGAGACTTCATGTCAATAGAGATGATCTGGCAGAAGATCTTGAGAAGGACAAGCATGATCGGAAGAAGCTATCAGAGACATGAACAAGACTTGAAGAGTTTGACTACTTTGAAGATTTATTGACCTTTAGCAGACCAAACCCTGTTGTACCTGCGTTAGATGCGACGATTGTGAGTTGTCATTTGTTTGTTGTTTTTTCGACAGCCACAATAAAAATCTGCCGTTTCAAAACTATTGTTGTACTGTGTGCATCCCTCTCGATCTCTCTTATCCCACCCAAAACCCATGGACCCAGTAGAGGATGAATGGAGATGAACCCATATTTTTTCTGGACTGATGATTCAATTGGAGACGGACCGATGGATTCGGAACATGGAAGGTCATATGGAGAATAACCCTATAGTCGGAAAGGATATGACTCAGCATGCTCTTCAGTGCTTGGAAAGAGGAGCTGCTACTTTGTGGAGGATGTACCAAACCGTCAATAGATGACAAAGAACAACCATTTGGGAAGAATTAAGTTGACTTTGCCGAAGTTTCGTCTTGTGTCCCAGAAGTTGAGGCCTTATGGAAAGAATATGAAGAAACCTTGTGCATACAAGCTTTGTGGAGAAATAGGACCCAACAATAAAGAAAACAAGGAACGAATACCCTCATAAGCGGGGGATTACTAAAGGAAGTTAGCTGAGGATCTCAGAGAACTTCGGTTGGAGATTGTTCCCAAAGGTTTTGTTGCAGAAATGGAAGTTCAGTCTACATTGTTGGGAAAGATCCGTGAAGCTCAGAAGGGTGACAAAGAGATTGCTGAGGTAAAAGAGAGGATGAGCAAAGGAAAGGCCAAAGGTTTTTGTAAGGATGAGCACGACATCTTATGGTTCGAGGAACGTGTATATGTTCCCAGTAATGCAAAGATCAGGAAGTAAATACTTCAGGAGGCTCATGACTCACCATACTCGATTCGCCCTGGAAACACCAAGATGTATTTGGATTTGAAGGAGTGTTTCTGGTGGACTGGTATGAAGAAGGATATTGCAGAGTATGTAGTCGTAGGTGATGTATGACAGAGAGAGTAAAAGCAAAGCATCAGAAGCCAGCAGGATTACCACAGCCTATGCCAATACCGGAATGGAAGTGGGATAAGCTTGGCATGGATTTCATTACTGGATTTCCCAGAACCCGAACGGGATATGATTCTATCTGGGTAGTAGTTGATTCGCTTGACCAAAGTGGCTCACTTTATCCCAGTAAAAACCACCTATACAAGTGAGAAGTTGGCCAAGATATATTTGACCAGGATCGTATGTCTGCATGGAGTTCCGAGGACCATCGTATCAGATAGAGGAACACAGTTTACCTCAAAGTTTTAGAATCAGCTGCACCACACTTTGGGTACTAGGCTAGAGTTCAGTACAACCTTTCATCCGCAGACAGATGGATAGACCGATAGAGTCAATCAGATTCTAGAGGACATGTTGAGAGCGTGTGCGCTAGATTATGGATCTAGTAGGGATGATAATCTACCTTACGCTGAGTTCTCATAAAACAACAGTTACCAAGCCAGTTTGAAGATGACCCCTTTTGAAGCGTTGTATGGGAGAAGGAGCTAGACACCGTTGATGTGAGATGAAGTTGGAGTTCGTCAGTTGTTTGGACCAAATATGATCAAGTAGTCAGAAGAGAATGTTAAATTGATTCGAGATAGACTGAAGGTAGCTCAGTCCTGGCAGAAGAGTTATGCAAACTCAAAAACGCAAGGAGGTAGTCTATGAAATTGGAGATAGAGCATGTCTTCGTGTGTCCCCTATGCGAGGAGTTAAATGATTTGGAATTAAGGAAAGTTAGCCCCGAGATTTGTAGGACCATACCGAGTTTTGGAGAGTATGGGAGAAGTGGCCAACAAGTTGGAGTCACCCGAAGGACTGTCAGGAGTTCATGATGTGTTTCACGTTTCCCAATTGAAGAAGTGCCATGCAGAGATGGCCAATGTTCCCCTGTAAGGACGCTTGACCCTGGAAAGGATAATGATGTTCCACGAAGTGGAGTATGGACTTCATAAGTATAAGTATTTATCTCGGTATGTGGGACATTCCACGAGGATGAAGAGATGTATTACTATTGGATATAAAGGAGATATGATGTTGGAAATATGGATCAATGGAAATTCCATGATGAGTCTGAGTAATCACGTCTTAGTTTGGTACAACCGAAGGAAGGGAGACAATACAATTGGATGGATTTTAAGTATGCTAAGAAGCTGGAAGTTGGATGATGGAATAACGATCAGTTGACCCGAGGATGAGTTCAAGGTTTACAAGAGATGAGATGGGCCATAACCCACAGGCCCCAAGACCTGCCAAGAAGCAAGCACACTCTTGCTGAAGGAAAAACCCCTGGAAGAGGATATGCCTTTACCCACAGACGATTTTACAGGAGTAACGCAAAACCTGAGAGTTGTGAAGGACCGATAGATGTTTGTTTGGCTTGCAGAATCAATGGATTTATTCGAACTTGGTTCGTTGACAAGAGAAATTCTGCAATGCTTGTGAGGATGACCGAGTTTTAGAATGCGAGATTCGCTAAACCATGTACAAGGTAATGATTTGGGTGCGGGATTGATTGATCACCATACCGACTTACTCTTATTATTCGCCTTGCTATATGGGATGGTAAATCTGAGTGACTTACCTATATTAGAGAGACGACGATCAAAACCTTGTTTGAACCTTAGAATAGTATAAGTATTTTCCCTTGTACACGGCAGTTGTTGCCAATCGTAGGATATACGGTGAGGTTCAACCCAGACCAATTTCCTGCAGGAGAAACCATATATTATGTCCACCATGAGATATCGATAGTTGTTTAGTATTGGCGCCAGACCCGTCAGCGAAGAAGACCCAATCATGGAATAACCTTACCAAGATAAATGGACACGAGAATTAAGTAAAAAAGGTTATACCACTACCGGAAGAGCCGAGAGAAGGAATTATCCTGAAGATCTGAGAAGACTGCCACTGTCAACAATAAGGATGGAGTATATGAGTTTTGACGGAACCGTAACAATGTTTCTAAGGGTGGTAGCACCCCAAACCCCCTGTGACGATTGATGGATTTTGAGAAGACCCCGAACCTAACCTATTTCTTGCTAGCCTCTCCGAATCTCGAGGACGAGATTCATTTTAAGGGTGGTAGGTTTGTAACATCCCAAAATTCTAAATTTTGGAATGTTATAGTAAATAGATAGTTTTGATTGATTGTTTGATTGATTGTCTGAAGTGAGTGAATTCGAAAGTTTTTGAAAGTTAAATGAGAGGGAATAAAAGGACTTTCCCAAACTTTCATTTTCTTTTCTGATCTTCATGAATTCAAATTTTTTTCAAATACAAAACCCTTGAGCGAAGATGATATGACTTCTTCCATTTTATTAAATGAAAGGGTATTTGAAAATATTTGAATTTCATTTGGAAATATTTCAATTCATAAACTTCATGCAACTCAATGATTTTCATGAGAGAAGATAAAATGACTTCTTCAAATTATATGAAATAAGAGTTGGAAGTTTAAAAGAAATCCAATTTAAAATCCTTTTGAAATTATTTTCAATTGGGAGTTATTTGGGTTTTATTCAAATTATTTTTCTCCAAAAATAAAATATATAGAAAATAGGGTAACATGATTCCCTACATCGAAAATTGGAGAGAAATAAATTTGAAATCATTTCGGTATTTTTTAAAATGATTTTTATTGGATTTTATTAGAACAGTAGCACTGTTTGAATTATTTGAATTTTATATATTTTATTTGAAGCTATAATAATGTTCATGTTGTAGAAAATCTTTTTCTAAACTTTTTGATATATTATATGCCTATATAATATTTTTTTGGTTATTTTGTTTTTATTATTTTAGTTCTGTAAAATTTTGTTTAAAAAAACAAAACACCTTCCTTGAACTGGGCAGCCAGCCAAGCCAGAGCCAAGGCCCAGCTCATAACGCCTCGCCTGACGTCCCCGATCGGACTCTTCCCGAGTCCAGCGCCACCGCCGCCGCCGCCCTTCCCACGCCACCGCCTCCTCTCCTCCTATAAAGCCGCCCGAACCCTCTCTCCGCATCTATTCGCTCGGCCGAGCCGCCGCCCGCCGTTCTTGTCACCGCCTGCAGCTCACGCCGCCTCAAGACTCCACCGCCCGCCGCCGCCGCCGGTGCCACCATCGACCCCACCCCAGCGCCGCCCTCCCGACCCCTTCGCCGCCTCTGGGACGGCGAGCGCTGCCCGGCGGACCCGAGCCGCCGCCGTCTGCCCGACCTCGCCGGAGTTTGGGTAAACCCTAGCCCCAACCCCCGCTGTCGGATCGAGATCCGACGATCTCGATTCAGTCTTGTTTTTTTCGTTTCGGCTAATTAACGAACGCCCGTTCGTTTAGGTTATTTGTGAGCAGATTCACTAGATTAGTTGCTGTAGAGAACGTTCTCTCGATAGGATTTTCTCTTTTCTTTTTAATTTCGGCCAGGGACCCGTCTGTCAATATTTTATTTACATGTTAGCCCCTGGTGTTCAAACACTCACAACTTTTTACCCGTTTGTCCAAATCCAACGAAACCAACGCCCACCTCTTTGTTATGATCCCCTATATCCAGTAAAACAACTTAAACATGTTCTTGAAAGTTTAAAAATTTGAATTTCGAACAGTTTAGTATTTGAACTTCATTTGATCATAACTTCAGTTTCGTAACTCCGATTTAGTTGATTCTTTTTGCAAATCGAAGCTTTTGACCTAGACTTTCTGATAAGGCCAAATTCACATAGTTTTGGTACTGTTAGAAATTGTTTTATGCTGCAAGAGTCATTTGCTTGGTTTTGATGTTTTCCGAATCGTACTCTTCATTCTTTCCAACCTTTTGAGTGATTGCTTATGTGTGGTTACTATTTCTTGCTTACGATAGATTGACCGGAGTGTGACGCGTTGAACTATCAAGAGTTTTGAGTGCGAATCATCTTCATCAACATTGCAGGCAAGTTCACACTTTGATCATACCTCCTTATTACCCAGTTTTATTGCATTAGTTCAATCCTCCAAACAATTGCATGATTAGGATCTGAATTAAATTGTGGGTTTTGGGAAGTAGTTTGAGGTAGTACCTATTACCTGTTTTATTATCAAACCCTTGGGAGTTACTTCTACGTTTGCTAATTATGCCATGCTATGCTCGTAGACGTGGATTGAGTTTGAGTGAATATCCATGACAGATGTGAGATTGTTAATTAATGGTTTATTTAAGGTGGCAACATTAATACACATCTGGGTGGATTGAGGTACCTGGTGATTCTAGGATTTGCCTGTCTAGGCACCTGGGTTTCCAGGACTTGCCTGTTTTTTTGGATCGCCACCCAGGCTCAAAGGGATCATGAGATTATTCATGCTAGAAACTTCCGTGTGCAGCCACATGCTACTATGGGCTCTAGCATAGTTGACTAAGTCGTGCGAACTCTTACAGTGGTAGACTAGCTGATGTAGGGGATGTAGGTCGGTACGGTCTACCCGATCGTAAGGTACAAGCGCTTCTGAAAGACTATGTCTCGGTCATCCATTTCTCAAACACCATGCAGTGCGAGAACCCAAACGGAGGCGATCCAGTCATGTGGGGAAAAGTACACAAACCTTTGCGGAGTGTATAAACTAATCATGATTAGCCGTGTCCCCGGTTATGGACATTTTGAGTATCCAGTACTTGGATTATCATGTGAATCTCATCATGTTATTTTAATTAATTTTGTTGGGTTTAATGATGATGTTACTTAATTGGGATTGAGGATGCTGTCAACCATTCTCAATGTTTAACAACCACCATGATAGTTAAATAAATTTATTCCTTTGTAGTAGGGAAAAATTGGCTTTTTGCAAAAACATTATAACCATAGAGCCTCCACCAGCCAAATATGCACGTATTGATAGCCTTTATTTCATCATTGCTCTATGGTGTGAATTTGCCAGTACATTCAATGTACTGACCCTTTGTGGCTGCAACGTCTCATGTTGCAGGATCTTACGACGAGTAAGTGATACGTTAGGGTTACGATTCCTATACTCAACTTTGTCGTTGGTGTTGATGGGAATGCACAACCTTGTTACTTCCGCTATTTTGGATTGAGGTAATAGTATTTACGCTACTTTATACATGTGATTTACCTCTGTTATAAATCCTCGAGTACTGTGTGTGTCAGCATACCGATCCAGGGATGACACTTAAGCACAGAGACCTGACCCATTCGGGTCGGGTTGCTACAGCATAATTTCCAATAAGTCATCGGCTCGCTCCATTGTTTCGGAGAAGGGGGTTTTAGTCATCTTGCCCATGAGGCATGGTTCGCAACTATCAAATGATTCATAATCAAGTGATTCCAAAAGCCCATCTGCATGGAGTTTCTCCATGCACTTTACACCAATATGACCTACACGACAGTTCCACAAATATGTTGAACTATCATTATTAACTTTGCATCTTTTGGCATCAATATTATGAATATGTGTATCACTACAATCGAGATTCAACAAAAATAGACCACTCTTCAAGGGTGCATGACCATAAAAGATATTACTCATATAAATAGAACAACCATTATTCTCCGATTTAAATGAATAACCATCTCGCACTAAACAAGATCTAGATATAATGTTCATGCTCAATGCTGGCACCAAATAACAATTATTCAGGTCTAAAACTAATCCCGAAGGTAGATGTAGAGATAGCGTGCCGACTGTGATCACATCGACCTTGGAACCATTCCCGACGCGCATCGTCACCTCGTCCTTAGCCAATCTTCGTTTAATCCGTAGCTCCTATTTCGAGTTACAAGTATGAGCAACCGAACCAGTATCAAATACCTAGGCGCTACTACGAGCATTAGTAAGGTACGCATCAATAACATGTATATCAAATATACCTTTGTTCACTTTGCCATCCTTCTTATCCGCCAAATACTTGGGGCAGTTCCGCTTCCAGTGACCAGTCCCTTTGAAGTAGAAGCACTCAGTTTCAGGCTTGGGTCCAGTTTTGGGCTTCTTCCCGGGAGTGGCAACTTGCTTGCCATTCTTCTTGAAATTCCCTTCTTTCCCTTGCCCTTTTTCTTGAAACTAGTAGTATTGTTAACCATTAACACTTGATGCTCCTTCTTGATTTCTACCTCCAAAGTTTGAGCATTGCGAAGAGCTCGGGAATTGTCTTGTCCATCCCTTACATATTATAGTTCATCACGAAGCCTTTATAGCTTGATGGTAGTGATTGAAGAACTCTGTAAATAACACTACCATCTGGAAGATTAACTCCCAGCTGAGTCAAGTGATTATGATACCTAGACATTCTGAGTATGTGTTCATTGACATAACTATTCTCCTTCATCTTGCAGCTATAGAACTTGTTGGAGACTTCATATTACCCAGGCATTTGCTTGAAATATTAAATTCAGCTCCTGGAACATCTCATATGCTCCATGACGTTCAAAATGTCTTTGAAGTCCCGATTCTAAGCTGTAAAACATGGCACACTGAACTATAGAGTAGTCATCAGACCGCGTTTGCCAGACGTTCACAACGTCTAGATTAGCGAGAGGGGGCTTGTCACCTAGCGGTGCATTAAGGACATAATTTTTCTGTTCAACAATGAGGATAATCCTCAAGTTATGGACCCAGTCCATGTAGTTGCTACCATCATCTTTCAACTTAGCTTTCTCTTGGAACGAGTTAAAACTCGGGGGAACGGTAGCACGGGCCATTGGTCTACAACGTAGATATGCAAATACTATCAGGACTAAGTTCATGATAAATTAAGTTCAATTAATGAAATTACTTAAGAACTCCCAATTAAATAGACATCCCTCAAGTCATCTAAGTGATACATGATCCAAATCAACTAACCCATGTCCGATCATCACGTGAGGTGGAGTAGTCATCAATGGTGAACATCTCTATGTTGATCATATCTACTATATGATTCATGTTCGACCTTTCGGTCGCCAGTGTTCCGAGGCCATGTCTGCACATGCGGCTCGTCAAGTTTAACCCAAGTATTCCTCATGTGCAAAACTGTCTTGCACCCGTTGTATGTGAACATAGAGTCTATCACACCCGATCATCACGTGGTGTCTCAACACGATCAACTGTAGCAACGGTGCATACTCAGGAAGAACACTTTTACCTTGAAATTTAGTGAAGGGATCATCTTATAATGCTACCACCGTACTAAGCAAAATAAGATGCATAAAAGATAAACATCACATGCAATCAAAATATGTGACATGATATGGCCATCATCATCTCATGATTTTGATCTCCATCTCCAAAGCATCGTCATGATCTCCATCGTCACCGGCTCGACACCTTTATCTCCATCGTTGCGGCGTGCTCGTCTCGCCAACTATTGCTTCTACAACTATTGCTAACGCATAGCGATAAAGTAAAGCAATTACATGGCGTTTGCATTTCATACAATAAAGAGACAACCATAAGGCTCCTGCCGGTTGCCGATAACTTACAAAACATGATCATCTCATACAAAAACGTATATCACATCATGTCTTGACCATATCACATCACAATATACCCTGCAAAAACAAGTTAGACATCCTCTACTTTGTTGTTGCAAGTTTTACGTGGCTGCTACGGGCTTCTAGCAAGAACCGTTCTTACCTATGCATAAAACCAAAACGGTGTTTCATCAAGTTTGCTATTTTAACCTTCTTCAAGTAACGGCTGCAGTCAAATTCGATTCAATTAAAGTAGGAGAAACAGACACCCACCAGCCACCTTTATGCAAAACTAGTTGCATGTTTGTCGGTGGAACCGGTCTCATGTGCATGGACATGTAAGGTTGATCCGGGCCGCTTCATCCCACAATACCGCCGAATAAAAATAAGACGTTGGTGGTAAGCAGTATGACTATCGCCGCCCACAACTCTTTGTGTTCTACTCGTGCATATCGTCTACGCATAGACCTGGCTCATGATGCCACTGTTGGGAATTGTTGCATGGAAAACAAAAAAATTCTACACACACGCAATGATCTATCCATGGAGATGCATATCAACGAGGGGGGGGAGTGTGTCTACGTACCCTCGTAGACTGTAAGCGGAAGCGTTTTACAATGCGATTGATGTAGTCGAACTTTCTTCTCACATCAACCGATCAAGTACTGAACGCACGACACCCCTGCGTTATGCACATGTTCAGCTCGGTGACGTCCCTCATCTTCTTGATCCAGCAAGTCGTCAAGGTAGTAGATGAGTTTCGTTAGCACGACGGCGTGGTGACGGTGATGTAGAAGTGATCCTTGCATGGCTTCGCCTAAGCACTACGAAATTATGACCGAAGGTGTAAACGGTGGAGGGGGCGCCGCACACGGCTAACAATTGATATGGTGTGTGCTAGCCCCACACATATATATAGGTGGGGGGAGAGTGGAGGTAGCCAGGAGGCGCCCAAGTAGGCTGAATCCTACTTGGCATCTCCCCATGGCCGGTGTCCCCCTGTCTTATTTGCCGGAGAGGGAAGGAAAGAGGAGGGAGAGAAAGGGAAGGGGGAGGCCGAATCCCACCCTTTCCTTTCCCTTCCCTTCTTTCCTTCTCCCCCTGGTTCGACCCATATGGGGGGGGCACCAGCCCCTGGTGGCTGGTGCGTTTCCCCTCTTGGCCCATAAGGCCCATATCTTTTGCCGGGGGTGCCCGGAACCCCTCCTGGTGTCCTGATATGTACCCGGTACCCTCGGAACACTTCCAGTGTCCGAATAACATCATTCTATATATCAATCTTTACCTATCGGCCATTTCAGGACTCCTCGTCATGTCCGTGATCTCATCCGGGACTCCGAACAACATTCAGTCAAAAAATCACATAACTCACATAATATTATATTGTCATCAAACGTTAAGCATGTGGACCCTACGGGTTCGAGAACTATGTAGACATGACGGAGACACCTCTCCGGTCAATAACCAAAAGCGGAACCTAGATGCCCATATTGGCTCCTACATATTGTACGAAGATCTTTATCGGTCAAACCTTTATGACAACATACGTAATTCCCTTTGTCCATCGCTATGTTACTTGCCCGAGATTCGATCTTCGGTATCTTCATACCTAGTTCAATCTCATTACTGTCAAGTCTCTTTACTCGTTTCGTAATACATCATCTCGTGAGTAAATCCTTAGTCATTTACTTGCAAGCTTATGATGTGTATTACCGAGAGGGCCCAGAGATACCTCTCCGATACTCGGAGTGACAAATCCTAATCTCGATCTATGCCAACTCAACAAACACCTTCGGAGATACCTATAGAGCATCTTTGTAATCACTTAGTTACGTTGTGACGTTTGATAGCACACAAGTCATTCCTCCGGTATCCGGGAGCTGCATAATCTCATAGTTGAAGGAATATGTATTTGACATGAAGAAAGCAATAGCAATAAAACTGAACGATCATAATGTTAGGCTAACGGAAGGGTCTTGTCCATCACATCATTCTCCTAATGATGTGATCCCGTATCAAATGACAACTCATGTCCATGGTTAGGAAACCTTAACCATCTTTGATCAACGAGCTAGTCAAGTAGGGGCTCACTAGGGATATGGTGTTTGTCTATGTATTCACACATGTATTTAGGTTTCTGATCAATACAATTCTAACATGAATAATAAACATTTATCATGAATAAGGAGATATAAAAGAACAACTTTATATTGCCTCTAGGGCATATTCCTTCAAGAGATAACTTTCAACTCCTTCATGTATACCCCTGATGGGGCTTGCCAGGTCGACATCAACCCATCGGCCACCCTGTACGCACAATCTATGTCAGCAGTATCGTCTCCACCACCAACGCTCGTGGCGACCTCCGACTGTGCCTACCACCTATTCAGCGTGAAGCATGAGACATGTTTCCGATCTTGGCGACCTTACCATTTGGCCTAAACCGCCTCTACCAGTTTGGACTGCAGAACTCGGGGGTTGTGTATCAGCAGGAGCTCCATCAACACCCCCATAAGAACATACAGTTCGTCGCCATGGTTTGCAATAACTGCCACATCAACCATTCGCTAGAGGATTGTTTCCTTGATGAAACCATCACAGATTGCAACATTGACATAGCCGATCTACTACCGTTCTCCGATTATGAGAACGTTGACAGCGAAACGACTTCACATGAGCGTGACGAACCTAGAGAAACTGCGGCATCACCAGCCATAAACATGACTCCAGTCCATGGAATCCCTGATGAACAGCAGAAGGCCACCGCAAAAGTAGGCATCCCGCGGAGGCCACCAAGAAGATCGAGGAGTACGTCCCACAACCAATCAAACTACAAAAGGTGATAGCAACGGAGGCAGCGGCCAAGGCAAGAGACCACACAACACCACTTGTCTAAGAAAATCCATGTCATTTTTGTCACTTGTACTAGGCAAATATACAAGGGTTGCAAACATGGATACATTCTTGCAAGTTGGCTCCTTCTATATGGTCAGTCATCCAAGTAGCTTCTGGCTTATATCCTCCATGTAGTGTTGTTAATATATTCGACAACTGGTTAGATGGGGTAGAATACAGGTTTAGAATTCTTCTCAGGGTGGGAGCGCTTGCCGTTATTTGGTCGCTTTGGTTATGTAGAAATGATAAGGTTTTTAACGATAAAAATACTTCACTTATGCAGGTTATCTACAGATGTATCGGTAGCTCCGTTTATGGCCGTATCTACAAAGTGTGGAGAATTGAAACCTGTTTACGGTGGTGCGTACACGCTTGGAGGCCACGCCAAGGGATACTTTTACCCGACATGGATGGCAGCATGATCTTCGGATTGGCTCTCCTATGTCTTAGGCGTTATACACACTCCATTTGACTAAGTGCATTTCACTTTTTCTGCTTTTTTGAAACTTGGACTTGGATATGGCTGTGTGCATCTCAGTTATGTAGAGGTCGAGTGTAATGCTTAAATCTTTTAAGTGATAAAGCATCTTTTATCAAAAAATAGCCAAAATCATTTAATATATGGAAAATGCACACACAAATCTTATCCGCACGAATACAATAACACACTTCACACATTTTACATGTATGAAAATTACTTGCCATGCGCATGTACAGGAGCATAACCATGTCTACCATCGACAAACCATATGAAATAAGCAAAGGGAGCTCACCTTGGGTTTGGCGAGGGGTCTTATAGGAGGAGGAGGGGCCCGTCAAGGTGAGCACCGATGTGAATAGCGTTGGGGTCGTGTTTCCTTCCAGTGGGGATGTTGCTTCGGGGCTGATCGTGATGGAAGTCCTCCTTCTGGATAGGGTCCAATGGGGGAGGGATTCGAACAGTCGGATTTGTCAAAGAAGAGGAGCGCCATCAAGGGACGGGGTGGATCCAGGCGTTGAGGTGGGGTAGTGGCACCCGCCAACTCCCTTACGTGTGCAAACAGAAATTAATCAGACGGTTAATTAGTAAGTGGGGCCCACTGACGATGTCCTGGACTAGGGGATACTCACCATGTCATCTCCCGACTAGGTGGATCGGGCCGAGGACCCCATGGCGGTTCACTCATTGACCACTTCGGGCAGCCCATGCCGCATACAGGGAAGATTCCGCCCAAGACGAGAACTCTCCTGAAACCCCAGGCCTCCGGTGTATTATATAAACTGAGGCCAGGCTAGTCAATAGATGATTCATATTCATTAGAAAAATCTCATGGTAGACACATGTACTCTGTACTACACCCATATCAATACAATCAAAAGCAGCATGTAGGGTATTATCTCTTCAAAGAGCTTGAACTTGGATAAAATCCTGTGTCCATGTTACCATCGCTCCAAAACGCCTAGCTTAGGACCCCTACCATGAGATATGCCGGATATAAAACCGACACCCACCCACCAGTGACACAACCTAACCTGATTAGCCTAACCTAATGATGCCACATCGGCTCACCGGGGATTAACCACCGACGACCTAGAAACATGGCGGCGACCGCGAGAGAGGCCACAAGAGCAGCAGATAGAGGTACTGGGGGTAGATCTCGTTCGCGCATGTCTTATGGGCCAAGAGGAAGGTTAAATGGTGGTCGGAGCTCGACGGGAGCAACCTCATGGCGGCGCCACACACATGTCTTCAACAACGTGAGTGTTACGGGGCACGAGAGCATAAAATTGAGGGGCGGTAGAGTCTCCTAGGAGCTCATTGAGCATGATAGACTACTCGGCTAAGACGTGTTCTAGCTCTAGCGACGGCACAGACATGGCCGGTGGAGTAGGGCTCATGGATGTGGGGAGAAGTTAGCTAAGGTTCGTACTTGACAGAGATACCAACTGTATATTGAACATGGGATCACAACGAATCTGTAGAGAGTCTCGGTGGGCTCGGGGACACAAGAATCATGGCGAATTGACGACAACATTTGTAGGGTCCCGAGGTTGAAGATGATAGCGATGGCGAGGATATAGGGCATCCTAGATTGATTTATTATGTATACAGGCATAAGAAGAAGGGGCGGAGCTAATGGACATGTATTTGAGGAAATTTGACGGTTTTGGGCACGACGACGAGCGACGATGACTGTCTCCTCTCTGGCGAGCTCAGTCTGAGCAAAAGGTAGGGAAAAGAACGAGGCTGCGAGGGGAATGGCGTGGGGGCGACATGTCGGGCTTATTCTCCTCTCGCCGATGTGGCAAGCAGGAAACATGTGGCACGGAAGCGGCGGCTCCCGGAGTCCATGCACTCTGCCCTTCTCACGCGAGGAAGGAGACGACCGTAGCCGGGCCTAGGCCGGTTGCCATGTTGGGCCTAAGGTATGCGCTTTGTCTCTTTCTCTCTCTTTTCCTCTTTTCTTTTATTTGTTTTTCCCTTTTTTTTCTTTTTTTCTTCGAAAAGGGGGGATTCCCCGGCCTCTGCATCAGAAAGATGCATACGGCCATCTTATTAACCAAATAAAGCAGTGCCAACATGGTTCCAAGGTCTCCAGAAGTAATAACAAAGCAAAGAAAGCTCACATAGAGCCAAAAAGGGCTAGAAACACCCACTAGCCATGAAAAGACGCCACAACCGGCTGGCTAAAACTAGATAGGTAAACTACATGCCTATCCTATTACATGACCGCCATCCAAACCGGTTGAAGATATCCCGAGCTACCATCTCCCAGCGGAAAGACACAGTAACCAAATGCTCCCTGGCCTCCGTCGGGGCGAGTAGCGACCACGAATGGATCAGTGCCGTAGTTCGGCATATAACCTGCAAAAAATGGATACACGATATTTTGTTAAAAACCAAATCATTTCTGCAAGTCCAGATAGTCCACAGCAAGGCACAAACTCCAACCCGAATGTGTCTCGCTAAGTCAGGCTCAATCCTGTTAAGCCATGTCCCAAATAACGCGTTAACAGAATTCGGTGGATTGATATTAAAAGCAATGTGGACCGTCTGCCAAAGTACCTTGGCCAACGGGCAATCCAAAAAAGGTGTTTGATTGTCTCATCCCGATCACAGAAACTACACCTAGTAGGTCCTGTCCAATAACGCTTTATCAAGTTGTCCTTGGTTAAAATAACTTGTTTATGGACAAACCACATAAACACTTTTATTTTCAAAGGAATTTTGACATCCCAAACATGCTTGGAAGTAGGAATGGAGTTCGAATTAATAACATCAATATACATTGATTTAACAGTGAATACTTTTTTCCCTACGGGTAGTTTGGTACAAAGTAGCGCTCAAACGGCTTTGACCGGACGGATCTTTGATGGGAGGGCATTCGAGCGATCTCTACGGAAAAAATAAGGGCAAAACTGAACAAGCCTGAAAAGTAAGGACAAAACCCGTGGGTAGGAACCAACCAGGGACAAAAATGCAATTGTCCCTATTGTATGAGTGGCTATAAGAGCATCTCTAGCAGATCCGGTATACATCGTCCTGCAAAAATTGGTTTACAGGATACCGCAAAACGTTTTTTCGGTATGACTTTTGCCCCGGCAGAACAGATCCCGTAAAACTATTACATGGTTCCAGCAAAGCACAAACCCCCAAAAAAGCCTGCTAAATTACAATTGGGTCCATCTTCCTCGCCCCATCTCCTCTGCGCTTGGGCGAACGGGCTTGGCACATCGGCAACGTGGCGGTGCCGTGCAGGGACTTGTGCGCGGCAGCCACGAGGAGCAGGCAGCAGCAGCAGCTAGCTAGTGACGGTGCCGGCGGCAGCAGAGCACCTCGCGACTTGAGCAACGGCGACAGTAAGCGGGGTAGCTCCAGCAACGGCAACAGCTAGGGTTTGGTGGTGGCCGACGTCGAGGCGTTTCGGCTCGCGCTCGGGGAAGACCGTGGCAGGAGCTGAAACTTCCCTCCCACCAACCGTTTCTATGCTTTGCAAGTCCATGCAAAAAGAGCTCAAATCCTGTAGATATGGAGGAAATGGGTCGCGGTTTGGAGGACCCTAAAAAGAAATTTAGGGATGGACGAATATACGAGATCTGTTCTGACCCGGCAAATCAGTCTCTGTCCCGTAAACCAGCGGTTGTTTTATCAGATGACCCGATTTGCACTGTTAAAGATGCTCTAAGTGGTGGCTATATATGACATGACAACATCCGTAGTGGGCTACACTATTAAACCATGCTCTAAGTAGAGTACTCCCTCTGTTCACTTTTATAAGATTTTGAAGATATTTCAGACAATGTGTAAAACAACCCATTTTGAGTTGTCTGAAACGACTTACAAAAGTGAACGGAGGGAGTACTTATTTTATTTCGGTACTAAACTTGTGCTTTACTTTTCGAAACAAGGGAAACCAGGCGGGAATCTCAAAATTTGAAAGTTGGCTTTCTTCCGAAAAGACAAAGCCAACGTCACAAAAACCAGAGGGAGACCCACGTCGGTCTCCAGAACCCTCCGCCAACCGCACCAATGGCGCGGAAGAACAGAGGCAAGAAGACCAAATCCAGAAAAATCCCACCTTCCTCCACCTCGGTTCCTCCCCCACCGCCGATGGAGCCACAGGCCAAGGCGGCGAAAGCTTCGATCGACGTCCTCGCCGACTTCGACATCTGCAGCATTCTCCGCCGTCTCTCCCTCGCCGACCTCCTCCGTGCCGCCCTCGCCTGCCACCGCTGGCGCCGCCTGGCCGCCGGCTGCCTCCCTCGCGCCCCTCCTCTCCTCGGCTACTTCTTCCACCCAACCGAGACCCCTCCCCCGCCCCCCCTCCCGTATACCAAGAACGTCGACACCCCCGCCGTGTTCGTTCCCCTCGACGCCTCCTCCCCTCGCCTCTCCCTCGACTTCGCTCCGGACGCCTTCCGCTTCTTCCTCTTCGACTCGCATCAAGGCCTCCTGCTTTTCGAGCCAGCCGACGAGTTTCCCAAGAAGATGATCCCCCGCTTCCTCATCCTCGACCCGTCCACCCGCCGCCGCACGGTCCTCCCGCCCCCGCCACGCGACACGGTACCTGATGACCGCCGCTGGCGCAACTCAAGGTACTATGTCGGCGGCGCGCTGCTCTCCCGCGCTCGCCCGGGAAAGCTCTGCTGCGAGGTTGTCTGCTTCGCCATCGACGGCGGGCACCCTCGCGCCTGGGTGGCGTCCGTCGACAACGGCGACTACAGCTGGCGCGCGCTCCCGCGGGACGAGGATGTCGTGGTCGAGTTCGATCCCTATTGGTTCGAGGGACGCTGCGTGCACGCCGGCGGGAAGATCTACTGGCACATCTGCAACTCTTGGCGCCTGCTCGTGCTGGATCCTGCCACACTGAAGTTCTCCTGCCTGCTGGTGCCGGACGCTATGGCATGCGGATCCTGCAAGTACCGCATCGGGGAGACACCGGATGGGCGACTTTGCTTGGTGACTGACGGCGAGAAACAGCTGCAGCTCTGGGTGCGCGGGGAGGGCAGGTCGAGTGACAACGGTTGGCTTCTGGAGAGGAGGATCGTGGATTTGAGCGTGGTATGCGACATGGTTCCTGGCCTGCACAGGGACACCAAGCTCAGGACTCTTAGGGTCTGGCCCAGCGACATGGACGCCGGTCACACAGGGAAGGTGTTCATCAAGACCTGGGGATACGGGTACTACTCGTTCGATATGGACACCGGCAAGATGGAGCTCCTGTCGACCAAAGGTGGCAAGGAATATGGGCACCCCATGTTCGCCTACTTCCTGGCATGGCCACCTGCGTTCCTCGCTCCAGAGAACTGACTTGGGGTAATTTACAAGACAGCCCACTCCTGTTGATGATGTTAGTTTTTGTTCAGCGATGTTGCTTGCTCATTTGCACACTCAGATCAATGTTTTCCATATGTGTTTGCTTGGAGTAGTTTGTTCCATGTGCATAATACCGTGAGTAAGTTAGTGCATTAGCTCTGGAGTAGACTAGTACAACTTGGAGGCACAAATGTTCATCCTTTCTAGGATTCTCAGGTTATAGGGAGTTCTTCTTGCAACATAGGTAGGATAGTGAAGTAATTATGCTCAAAATGACAAGGACGGGAGGCCATCGTTCCAATACTTAAGTCTGTTTTAGAAGTTAAGATCACAAGTTCTGTTGGCTGTAGACTATACATTATATATAGGGGTCCCTTATATATATGCTGGTATAAGAGATATGACACACTTGATACTTCCCTAATTCCTGCTGTATAATCTCTAGTCTATGCACATGTTCATTATCCTATCATGTCACTGTATTTCACATTATGAAAGTTTCCCAGTTGCAACTTCTGAATTATTCTTACACATTAACTTCCTAGTATGCTCCGAACGAATTTTTGGCGTCATGTATTACAGTCGCTTCATGCGACTTTCCTAAAACCAGTTTTATTTAGCTGTCCGCTCACTCCGGTTGCCTTGCTCATTTTGATTTGTTATAAAACAACTTTTAGGTTACCTTCAGATTTCCAAAATGCAGGTTGTTTTTTTATGCTGGAAGCCTCAGTGAGATTCTTCTGTAGGCCTGTTGCAAGTTTGAGACTGGATCTTTTAGCTTCAGTTTATGAATTGTATACCTGGGAAATCAGCATAATGTGTTTTTCTCTCTGAGACATTTGTCTTCTGGTACTGGGTTGGGAGATGGTCCTTATTATTCACATAAAGCTCCTAGCTGTCACGTCCGGTGTCACCTTTCTTTACGTTATCTCATCTTTACAATTGATAAGGAATTAAGGATACAGTCTTGCTTGTGTATTTTCTGGTATTTGGCCATTTTGAAGATCAAAGAAATCTAGAAGGATATTATAACATGCATATATGATTATATATGTGTCGTTCGCTCTGATCGGTTAAGTACCTTGTAATCCTCGCTGCATGGGACCAATTGATGATTTTGTTTGGAGACTTATATTCTCTTATTCAGTTTTCTTTTCATAATACAGTGATTGTCAGTTTGTCTGAATCGGTGCAATCTTTTCGACGGCTCATAATACTGTAAAGCGAAAATCTTTCAGAATTTTAAAATAGTAAATAGCATGCACATGAGCTTGATGTTCTGGTTATGAGTCGGCTTGATCTTTTACTACTTGCTCAGCTTGTTTGCTTGTGAATTATATTGGTTTGTTTCAGTGCAAATTTGGTTGCTGATACCTCTGTCATTTATGATCCAGGCCGTGTGTAGACTTGTCAGGAATTGGGCGCATCTTCGTGTGAAGTCAACTCTTCATTTCAGGGTCACCACTTACCTACTGCACTGCCATCTCGAAGCTCAGCTTACCTTTGCCTTGGATGAAACTATTTATCTATGTTTAATGCTATATTTCCAAGTGTCATTTGTATTTGGTGATATTCAGCGAAGCGTACTGCTAAAATTGTGCTTACTTTGGACGATCCATCATTTTGATCGTATTCAGTAATATTCGTTGCATTTCTATCACCTTGTTCTGTCTTGCCTCGGTAATTTGAGAGCCCTACCACTGATCGATCAGTGAACATCTTGAATTTGAATAGTATGATACCGGTGTACACAAACATTTTGAACACCTGATTTGGTTATTTATCGCATTAACCCATCTTCTGCAGTCAATTGGATACACATATTGTTCGAATTGTAAACCACTTGTGTAGGTTGAAATTGGAGACTGTTTGTTGCATGAAACTGTTTTCTTTTTGTTGTTCCCTTTTTCTGCTGTTTTCTTGTTTTGGTTCATGTTCGACATACTACAAGCCAGCTTCGCTGGATCTTCTGAAAATGAAAGGTGAATAGGCTCCTTTGATTCAAAGGAATTGCATAGGATTTTTGGAGGATTTGAACCCTTAGGAATTTTTCCTGTGATGCTCGTTTGATTTGTAGGATTGGCATCCTTAGGAATTATTCCATAGGATTCATTTGTACTATATTTTGAAGGAAAATTTCCATCCACTCAAACCTCTTTGTAGAATTCCTTTGTTTTTCCTGCGTTATCAAACATTCTTTCAAATTCTGTAGGATACTATGGGACATGCCAACCTATTCCTGCATTTTTCCTATTCCTTCATTTCTATCCGGCGAATCAAAGAGGCCCTAAATGTGGAAAGTGGTGTGCCATATGGTCTCGATTGGCATAATAAATGTTGGCAGATCATTCTAGCAGAGTTGTCCTGTGGGTTGGGGTTGCCATAATTTATGAAGAGCGCTCTAAATCTAGCCCACGAGTCCAGAAAGTGCAGCAGCTGCTGGGCTCCATGTTTGCATCGGTGGATTGGGAACTTGATCACCCAGATTGCATCCTACATGCCCTCTTGTCGGATACCTCAGATCATTGCCCGTTGCACCTCTCCATGGACGATCACCTACCATGCAAAAAATGGTTCAGGTTTGAAACCTTTTGGGTGAAGCTTGAGGGTTTTGAGGATGTGGTTAAGGAGGCTTGGGTATGCGATATGGACATCTCGGATTTGTTTCATAGGCTGGATACCTTGATGCGGAACACAGCGAGGGTCCGCACGGCTTGGGGTCAAAGGAAAGTGGGTAATGTCTAGCTGCAGATTGCGATTGTGAGTTCGGTGATTCTGTGATTTGATATTGCTCAGGAGTCGAGGATGCTGAGGAGGGAGAGAGATGGCTTCGGAAACCCTCAAACGCACGGTGCTAGGCTTGGTCTCGCTAGAAAGGACGAGCATGACAGCGCTCGTGGATGAGGTGGCTACGGGAGGGGCGCGTGCTCCAAGCTTTTCTTCTTGGTCCAATGGAAGAAAGCTGGAGAATTTTATTCCTGCGGTCAACCATGGAGATGTGATCATCACAAATCAAGCTGGCAAGGAAAAAATATTGTATGACTCATACAAGGATTTGTTGGGGGTGGCGCGGGCTAGAGGTTGCACACTAGACCTGGAGGAGCTAGATATTGGGCAGGTCGTTATCGATTTGGTATTTTGGGAGGATGAGGTGTGGGAGTCAGTCAAAGAGACGTCGGGAGAGCGATCTCCGGTCCCGGACGGTTTCATTGGGCTCCCTTTCCAGAAGTCATGGGTTGTGATCAAGACTGATGTGATGCCTGCGATCCACAAGTTCTTTATGGGCAATGGAAGGGGTTTTGGTCGACTTAATCAGGCCTTGATCACCTTAATACCAAAGAAAGTTGATGCCACAGTGGTTGGAGACTTTCGGCCAATTAGTTTGGTTCGCAGTTTTCCCAAGCTCTGTTCCAGGGCGAGGAGACTATGTACGAGAATGTCGGAGTTGGTGCAGATTAACTAGTCAGCATATGTACAAGGACGAAATATTCATGACAACTTTCTACTGGTGCATCAGGTGGCTCGGATGTTACATAAGAGGAAAGCAAAGGGATTGCTTCTCAAGCTGGATATTTCTATGGCCTTCGACTCCCTGTCAGGGTCGTTCTTATTCGAGGTCCTTCATGCTAAAGGCTTCTCGGATCTTCGGAGGTCATAGGTGGCGATCTTGCTTAACCCTGCTACCTCACGTGTAGTGGTTAATGGCTGCCTAGGAAAAAAGTTTATGCATGCTCAAGGGTTAAGGCAAGGTGATCCAATATCACCTTTATTGTTCGTCATTGTCGTGGATATTCTAACGGCTATGATCTCAAAGGCGCAACAAGTTGGGGTGATCGGCACTTTACGTGGGTGTTTGCCACTTTTCATAGTCTTTCGATCATGCCGATGATGTTGTCTTGTTCATCCTGCCAGCGAGGGGAGATCTTCGGTTTGTTCAGGATGCTCTCAGAGCGTGTGGGGCGGTCTATGGATTGAATGCCTATTATGCCAAGTCAATGTCATTAGGATGAGGAACAATGAGGAAGATGAGGCGATGGTCAAGGCTGCTCTACTACCTTGGCGCATGGAGAAGTTCCCATGTAACTATCTTGGGTTGAAACTCTCAATTCATCAACTTACCAGACCGGAGTGGCAACCAGTGGTTGATTGTAACACCCAATAATCATGCTACAGTAATCCCATGCTAATGATGCCATGTCATCACCTTTTTGTTAAGCTAAATTGCCCCTTGATAAAATCCCAATTTAAATTCAAACTCAAATTGCAAGTCAAATTATTATTTCTCCAAACATAAAACAAAAATGTTTGTTGGGTTGCAAATATTACATAAATAATTGTCATGATGAAACCAACATCAATTGAGTTATCAAAATGCACCTAAAATCATTTTAACTGGATCGACAACATTAAATTGGACCCTTTCAATTTAAACAAATGCTTATACATTTGAAAATAAGTTGAAATTGTGGGGCTAGCTCAAATCATTGTATAATAATTATGGGCATAACTTCATAGTCAACTAAATTCTCTTAGTGTGGAAATAAAATGTAAAACCGAGAAGAAAAGCTAAACGAAAAAATAAAAAGAGAAATGCCACAGTGCCATTATGCACTTAGGCTCGCACAACTCCTGTGTGGGCCGGCCCAGCCAGCCACAGCCTTTCGTCCACCTCCCATCAGCGCGCGAGGTAGAGCACGCCCTGGCCGTCCGCGCGCGATACGTCGGTGGATCCACGACGATGCTACAGGGTCGCGCGAGGGGATAAGAGCGTCGCCCACACCCCCCTAGCTTAAACTAGCCACTCCCCCATCCTACGTCTCCCACGCTCGATCCTGAGCACGACCATGGCCACGCCATCGTAGTGTTGGGGAACGTAGTAATTTCAAAAAAAATCCTACGCACACGCAAGATCATGGTAATGCATAGCAACGAGAGGGGAGAGTGTTGTCCACGTACCCTCGTAGACCGTAAGCGGAAGCGTTATGACAACGCGGTTGATGTAGTCGTACGTCTTCACGATCCGACTGATCCAAGCACCGAGCGTCACGACACCTCCGAGTTCACTGACGTTCAGCTCGATGGCGATCCCGGACTCGATCCAGCAAAGTGTCGGGGATGAGTTCCGTCGTCTGGCGGCGTGGTGGCGATGATGATGCTCTACCAACGCAGGCTTCGCCTAAGCACAAAGAACGATATGACCGAGGTGGAATATGGCGGAGGGGCACCGCACACGGCTAAGGAGCGATCACGAAGATCAACTTGTGTGTTCTAGGGTGCCCCTGCCCCGTATATAAAGGAGGGAGGGAGGTGCGGCCGCCCCTAGGGTGCGCTGGCGAGTCCTACTCCCACCGAGTAGGACTCCCCCTCTGCCTTGGTGGAGAAGGAAGGGGGAGGAAAGAGGAAAGAGGCGCCGCCCCCTTCCTTGTCCTATTCGGACTAGGGGGGAGGGGCGCACGGCCTGCCCTGGCCGGCCCTCCTCTTCTCCCTCATGGCCCACTAAGGCCCATTAACCCCCGGGAGGGTTCCGGTAACCCCCCGGTGTTCTGGTAAAATCCCGATTTCACCCGAAACCATTCCGATATCCAAATATAGGCTTCTAATATATCAATCTTTATGTCTCGACCATTTCGAGACTCCTCGTCATGTCCATGATCACATCCGGGACTCCGAATAATCTTCGGTACATCAAAACTTATAAACTCATAATAAAACTGTCATCGTAACGTTAAGCGTGCGGACCCTAGGGGTTCGAGAACTATGTAGACATGACCTAGAACTATTCTCGGTCAATAACCAATAGCGGAACCTGGATGCTCATATTGGCTCCTTGATATGGGCAAAGGTGTCCCGTCTTTCGATGAGATGGTGGATTTCGCTTTGGTGGAAGTCGACTTTGACGATCCGACTCTGAAGCGTGCGAGGGCGTCGCTATATAGCAATCGCTAAACCAACTCCGAGAGGTTATTGACCACGCCGAGCACGATCAACCTGACCACGAGGGTCTATTTCCTGCGAGCAAACGAAGAACAAGCAAGCGAGGTTGCAATCTGGATATTGCGAATATAAGATGAAAGCTTTATTGATCGAGGTGGGGTTACGTGGCGCCTTTGTGCAGTCGTTGAACACAAACGAAACGCGAAGTTGCAGCTATGGCGAACTTTTGATCTAAACAAAACCCAAAGTCTAAGCGGTGCCCTAAGGGCTGTATATATGGAGGAAGAGGGTGAATTTCGTGGCCCTTGGTGGAGGGGTCCAAACTAACCCTATCTCTTGTTTCCCCACACATACGGACTCTAAAAATAGCCTATACTAATGTATTTCGAAATTACATGGGCTGGCCCAATAATAAGGTGGCGCATCACCTAGAATAGCCTCTGGACGAAATTTATGAAGTGGCATCTTGTATATTTTGTCCAAGGCTTCATGCACTCATTATGGTGGCTTCAAAGTCCCAAATCATCACTTGTAACTCCATTCTTGTCCCCTTAGCATGCCATCATCTCCATGCTTGTTCTTGCTCCAATGTTCATCCTTCTCCAAGCTAGGCCCTTCATTTGTAAGCAAAACAAATGTATCCAATTTAAGCAGATCATATTCTCATGAACATTAGAATCATTACCAAGAAACGAAAGTACACGTAATTTAGTTGGCGTCTTGTGAGCTCTAGTAATTGGTCCAAGATGTATAGCGGCGGGGCTGTGGGTGTAACAATGGTATTGATGTCCTCATCATCCTCCCTTCTTGAAATGAAGTCGTCCTCGACGGAAGTTCATCTTCCTCACCCAAATATGCCTTCAAATCTGCAATGTTAAAAGTGGGACTAACCCCAAAATCTGCGAGCAGCTCGAGTTTATATGCATTATCATTTACTTTCTCCAACACCTTAAAGGGACCAGGCAACACGTGGCATTAGCTTTGATTTGCGCAAATCGGAAATCTATCCTTACGCAAATGTAACCAAACAAGATCTCGGTGCAAACACAACATGTTTTCTACCCTTATCTCCGGCAAGTTTATATTTAGCATTCATACGCTCAATGTTTTCCTTAGTTAACTCATGCATTTTTAAAATCAATTCAGCATGTTCTTTAGCATCAAAATTAACCTTCTCCGAAGATGGAAGAGGCAACAAATCAATAGGTGCACGGGTAGGAAACCATACACAACTTCAAAAGGGCACATCTTAGTAGTAGAATGCAATGAGCGAATATAAGCAAATTCAATATGAGGCAAGCATTCCTCCCACATTTTCTTATTTTTCTTTAGAACAGCCCTAAGCATAGTAGACAATGTTCTATTGACTACTTGATGTATCCATCGGTTTGGGGTGACAAGTAGTACTAAAAGCAGTTTAGTCCCCAACTTAGCCCATAAACATCTCCAAAAGTGGCTAAGAAATTTAGTATCACGATCTGAAACAATAGTATTTGGCACACCATGCAAGCGAATAATTTCACGAAAGAACAAATCAGCAACATTGACAAACATCATCGCTTTTATGACATGGTATAAAGTGTGCCATTTTCGAGAATCTATCCACGACAACAAATATGCTATCCTCCCTTCTTTGTTCTAGGTAAACCTAAAACAAAGTCCATAGATATATCCTCCCAAGGAACACTAGGTGCGAGCAAAGGCATATATAAACCATGAGGATTGAGTCGTGACTTAGCTTTTTGACATGTAGTGCAGTGAGCAATAAAACGCTCAACATCCGTCTCATCTTTGGCCAAAAGAAATATGTAGCAAGTCGTCCTCCGCCTTCTTCACGCCAAAGTGTCCCATTAGTCCTCCTCTATCGCCTCCTGCAACAACAAAAGACGAACGGAGCTAGATGGAATGCATAGCTTGTTAGCACGAACACAAATCCATCGATAACGACAAACTTGTTCCATGTTCTTCCTTCTTTACAATTCTGCAATACATCTTTAAAATCAGCATCATGCACATATTGATCTTTGATGGTCTCCAAACCAAATATTTTGAAGTCAAGTTGTGAAAGCATAGTATAGCGACGAGACAATGCATCAAGAATAACATTTTCTTTACCCTTCTTGTGTTTAATGACATAAGGAAAGTCTTAATGAATTCAACCCATTTAGCATGTCTACGATTCAGTTTAGCTTGACTTTTAATATGTTTCAAAGATTCATGATCGAAATGTATAACAAATTCTTTGGGCCATAAATAATGTTGTCATGTTTCTAAAGTCCTAACAAGAGCATATAATTCTTTATCATAAGTAGAGTAATTCAGACTAGGCCCACTCAATTTTTCGTAAAAGTATGCAACAGGTTTGCCATCTTGTAATAACACACCTCCTAATCCAATTCCACTAGCATCACATTCAAGCTCAAAAGTCTTATTAAAATCGGGAAGTTGGAGTAAAGGAGCATGTGTCAACTTAGCTTTCAATACCGTGAAGGCTTCTTCTGTCTGGTACCCCAAACAAAAGGCACATCCTTCTTTGTAAGCTCGTTGAGAGGTGCAGCAATGGTGCTGAAATCTCTCACAAAACGCCTATAGAAACCAGCGAGACCAAGGAAACTCCTCACTTGTGTGACCGTTTTGGGCTGCGGCCAACTCTCAATAGCTTCAATCTGGCTTTATCTACTTCAATTCCCTTTGGAGTAACAACATAGCCAAGAAAAGATACTCGGTCGGTGCAAAAGGTGCACTTCCCAAGGTTACCAAACAAACGTGCATCACGTAGAGCATTAAAAACAGCACGTAAATGTTCCAAATGTTCTTCCAAAGATTTGCTATAAATCAGTATATCATCAAAATAGACTACCACAAATCGTCCAATGAAAGCACGTAAAACTTCGTTCATTAATCTCATGAAAGTACTAGGTGCATTAGTTAACCCAAAAGGCATGACTAACCACTCATATAATCCAAACTTAGTTTTAAATGTTGTTTTCCATTCATCTCCCAATTTCATACGAATTTGATGGTATCCACTCGCAAATCAACTTTGGAGAATATTGTAGAGCCACTCAATTCATCAAGCATATCATCTAGCCTAGGAATAGGGTGATGATAACGAATAATAATATTATTAATGCCTCTACAATCAACACACATACGTGACGTACCATCCTTTTTGGCACTAGAATAATAGGAACAACACAAGGACTAAGGGATTCGCGTATATAACCTTTGTCGAGCAGCTCATGTACTTGACGCATAATCTCCTTCGTCTCCTCTGGATTGGTACTGTATGGCGCACGGTTGGGTAATGATGCACCGAATTAAGTCAATTTGATGCTCAATCCCTCGAATAGGTGGTAATCCGGTGGCACGCCTTGTGGAAAGACGTCGTGAACTCTGCAAAATGTTAGTGACAAGGGGGCAAGGAGGAAGGCACGTCCTCGAATGAAAATAATGCCTCTTTGCACACAAAAGCATAGCAAATAGATTTGCTAAAATCTAGCTCATCAATATCGATTTGGTGGCAAGTAAACATGCACTATTCAATTTAATTTCGAAGCAACGAGATGGTTTATTATTAGGCTTCATGTGTTGCTCAAATTCTTTTGCCACAATCTGATTTTCACTCTTATTTTTCTCCTGTTTTGCTTTATTAGCTCTATTAATATCATCTTTCAAAATGGACTCAGAGTCATAGGAAGCAAAGTAATATTTTTATCTTTATGAACAAGAGTATCTTGATTGTTTCTACCATGGTGTATGAAATTTTATCAAATTGCCATGGTCTACCAAGTAACAAGGAACATGCTTGCATAGGTACCACATCACAATCAACATAATCAGCATATGTAGAGATACTAAAATGCACACGAGCGATGACGTGTTACCTTAACCTTGCCGCTGTTGTTGAACCATTGGATGTAGTAAGGATGTGGATGTGGTCTTGTGGTGAGAGATAGCTTCTCCACCATCTCCATGCTAGCCAAGTTGTTGCAGCTCCTCCATCTATGATGACACAAATAGAACGTTCCTTCACAACTCCCTTTGTATGGAACAAATTATGCCTCTGATTTTGCTCACTTGTGTAACCTGCACACTCAAAACACGTTGAGCAACTAAACATTCATACTGTCGGCATCTTGACAGCCATGTATTGTGTCTCATGATCGAATCATCTCCACCGTGTTCCTCATGTGTAATAAGAGCCAAAGTCTCCTCATCATAGTCACTAGCGGACTCATACCCACCATCCTCGTGAGCAATCATCACACGCTGAGATTTGCATTCTCTCATAAAATGTCCTCTTCCCTTACAACGACGACAAATAATATCACTTGTGTGCCTGTTGACGCCATGGAAGAAGAAGAGCTCTGTGCAGGCCCGGCGGTGTGCTCTTGGCGATAGAGGTGGTTGTGCACCTTTCTTGTATCACGGTTGGAGGTGGCACCAAGGAGGTGATGGTGCGGTGGAAGTAGATGATGCACGTGGTGTCCATGATGAAGGTCGACTGCGAGAAAAGTTAGTGCGGCGCCAATGCACCGATCCTGCACTTCACGTTCAGACTTTACAAGCAAGATGGAATAAGCGAGTGATATTATTATAATCCTTATTGTCTAGAATGGTGCGAATCTCTCTATTTAATCCACCCGAAAAACGTGCAAGCATAGCTTCATTCTCCTCAACAATACCACATCTAATCAAGCCGGTTTGTAATTCCCGATAATATTCTTCTACGAAATTTTTCCTTGTCTTAAGCGCTGCAATTTTGAAGTAATTCACGTTGATAATATGGTGGAACCCAACGAGTACGCATAGCAGTTTTCAAAGCAGCCCAAGTAGTGGAGCAGGATATAATCTACAATGTTCGGACCACCAAACACATGCAAAGCTAGTGAAAGCACAAACAATGACGAGAACACGTCTCTCCTCGGGATATTGTAAACATGTAAATCGTTGTTCGGTTTCTAACTCCCAAGTAAGATATATATCGGAACATATCTACCCTCAAATGGTGGAATATTCAATTTCAGTTTAGGGAGATGGTCATGATCTCGTACTGAGGGGAGCCCTAATATTGCCATTATTTGCATGTGGACGACGTGGTGGTTGTGGTGCTGGTGGTTGCACGTGGTTCGATGTTGATCAACCTCATCCTCGTAATCTCCCACATAATCATCCTCGTCGGTACCAGCAGCAGCAGATGGCGAGGAGCCAAAGAAGCACCAACAGCAGATGGCAGCGGCACGAAATTTTGTCGACTCAATAGGAACACGCCGAGCTCGTCCATACCGATTCGGAAGGGGCGTAGTTGTTGTCGTTCTTGCAGAGGTGCGATAGGTGCAGCCGGCGGTGGTTGTGGAAAACGCGCGAGCAATTCATCAAACTTGCTATCAAGCTTTGTTTCAAGCGTCTTCTTAATGCCATCTATCTTCTCCATGGCCTCGTCAAATCTGTTTAGCACATCTTGCACTGTCCAATCATCATTTGCTGAAACTTATCATGTAGCTGTTTGTTAGTCGGGTTCTCCCAATCAGTCTCATCGGCTTGTGATCCTGCCATGGTTAGCACAATAGAAACACACAAGAATATGATCCTCTGACTACTAGGAAGTGGTGGTGGTGGTGTGGTGGGCGGTCACAAATCCGTCAAGCAAATCTCAAATTCTTACCAGTTCTTACCCAAAGAAGAAGCGGTGATCGGCAACCGTTGTAGTCAAAACTCTCAAAGCTTGGCTATAGCGATTACGGGGAGAATCAAGCGCACGACGTAGATGTATGTGGAGCTGGGAAGGCTTATAATATGGTAGCAAAAGGGTCAGAATAATCAAATCGAGATGCAAAGTTGAATAAGCGCTCAACGACGGATCTTGTCTTTGGTCCTAGGCTAGACCGTGCTAGAGACGCGAGCCTAGAACACTAACAAAATCACGGCGCTGCACGTAAACAAGGGAAAAGCACACTCTGAATTTTTTTTCGCTTTTTTTTTCGCTGTTTTTTTTTTTACTCTCTTTTTTTTGCTGTTTTTTTTTGCTGCTTTTTTTTTGCGAAAAATCACTATAATGGCGAGTGTCTCAAAACTCTTCCCAGGTCAAATGACAGATGGGCACGAAATTTTTCGACCAAATTTTTTTTTCGACCGCTGGACCCAAAAGCTGAAACGGGTCAAAAACTTTCTATAACGGCGATCGTCTCAATACGCTTAGAAACACCTAAAAATAGGATAGCGAATTTTTTTTGTCCGTGCGTTTTGGAAAATTTTGGGCCTAAGCGGAGGGTGGTTTCGGACTCTTTTTTTGGAAACCAACCTCTTCTACGGACGACAAAAGATTGCTGGAATCAAAACCTACTCGAACAAGGAAACACGAATCGGAAATTAGATGGTTCGAAAACAAATCTAATATGCAAGGAACTCGGATTGGTGGTGGATATATGGTGGTGGTATATGGCAGCGGTGGTGGTATATGGCAGCGGTGGTGGTATATGGATACGGATTGAAGCGGTGGTGGTAGATGGCGGGCGATGATGATGGTGCGGCGGCGTGACAACTTATGACCGAACTCGAAACTCTAAAAGACTAGACTCTAAGACCAGCAACTAGACACGACGATGCAACCGCAAATTCAACAACGCAAATCTGAAAAAGATTATGCAAAGGCTCGATTGGTTCGGATATGATGACCTAACCCTAATTTTTTTGGCTTTTTCGTGGACTGTAGGTATGAAGAATGACTCGATCTAAACTACGAAAAAGCTGTAAAATCTCACCGAGCAACACGGAAATCTGATACCACTTGATATGGGCAAAGGTGTCCCGTCTTTCGATGAGATGGTGGATTTCGCTTTGGTGGAAGTCGACTTTGACGATCCGACTACGAAGTGCGAGGGCGTCGCGCTATAGCAATCGCTAAACCAACTCCGAGAGGTTATTGACCACGCCGAGCACGATCAACGACCACGAGGGTCTATTTCCTGCGAGCAAACGAAGAACAAGCAAGAAACTGAGATTGCAATCTGGATATTGCGAATATAAGATGAAAGCTTTATTGATCGAGGTGGGGTTACTGTGGCGCCTTTATGCAGTCGTTGAACACAAACGGCATCGCGCGAAGTTGCAGCTATGGCGAACTTTTGATCTAAACAAAACCCAAAGTCTAAGCGGTGCCCTAAGGGCTGTATATATGGAGGAAGAGGGGTGAATTTCGTGGCCCTTGGTGGAGGGGTCCAAACTAACCCTATCTCTTGTTTCCCCACACATACGGACTCTAAAAATAGCCTATACTAATGTATTTCGAAATTACATGGGCTGGCCCAATAATAAGGTGACGCAAAGACCTAGAATAGCCTCTGGACGAAATTTATGAAGTGGCATCTTGTATATTTTGTCCAAGGCTTCATGCACTCATTATGGTGGCTTCAAAGTCCTGAAATCATCACTTGTAACTCCATTCTTGTCCCCTTGCGCATGCCATCATCTCCATGCTTGTTCTTGCTCCAATGTTCATCCTTCTCCAAGCTAGGCCCTTCATTTGTAAGCAAAACAAATGTATCCAATTTAAGCGACATCATATTCTCATGAACATTAGAATCATTACCAAGAAACGAAAGTACAGGTAATTTAGTTGGCGTCTTGTGAGCTCTAGTAATTGGTCCAAGATATGTATAGCGGCAGGGGCTGTGGGTGTAACAATGGTATTGATGTCCTCATCACTCCTACATATTCTACAAAGATCTTTATCGGTCAAACCGCATAACAACATACGTTGTTCCCTTTGTCATTGGTGTGTTACTTGCCCGAGATTCGATCGTTGGTATCCAATACCTAGTTCAATCTCGTTATCGGAAAGTCTCTTTACTCGTTACGTAATGCATCATTCCGTAACTAACTCATTAGCTACATTGCTTGCAAGGCTTATAGTGATGTGCATTACCGAGAGGGCCGAGAGGTACCTCTCCGACAATCGGAGTGACAAAACCTAATCTCGAAATACGCCAACCCAACATGTACCTTCGAAGACACCTGTAGATCTCCTTTACAATCACCCAGTTACGTTGTGACGTTTGGTAGCACACAAAGTGTTCCTCCGGTAAACGGGAGTTGCATAATCTCATAGTTACACGAACATGTATAAGTCATGAAGAAAACAATAGCAACATACTAAACGATCAAGTGCTATGCTAACGGAATGGGTCATGTCAATCACATCATTCTTCTAATGATGTGATCCCGTTAATCAAATGATAACACATGTCTATGGTTAGGAAACATAACCATCTTTGATTAATGAGCTAGTCAAGTAGAGGCATACTAGTGACGTTATGTTTGTCTATGTATTCACACATGTATCATGTTTTCGGTTAATACAATTCTAGCATGAATAATAAACATTTATCATGATATGAGGAAATAAATAATAACTTTATTATTGCCTCTAGGGCATATTTCCTTGATCTCCCACTTGCACTAGAGTCAAGAATCTAGATTACACATTAATGATTCTAACACCCATGGAGTCTTGGTGTTGATCATGTTTTGCTCGTGGAAGAGGCTTAGTCAACGGTTCGCAACATTCAGATCCGTATGTATCTTGCAAATCTCTATGTCTCCCACGGACTTGGTCCGGATGAAATTGAAGCGTCTCTTGATGTGCTTAGTCCTCTTGTGAAATCTGGATTCCTTTGCCAAGGCAATTGCACGATATTGTCACGAAGATCTTCATTGGTCCGATGCACTAGGTATGACACCTAGATCGAAATGAACTCCTTCATCCGAGACTCCTTCATTTGCTGCTTTCGAAGCAGCTATGTACTCCGCTTCACATGTAGATCCCGCCACGACGCTTTCTTTAGAACTGCACCAACTTACGGCTCCACCGTTTAATAAAAACATGTATCCGGTTTGCGATTTAGAATCGTCCGGATCGTTGTCAAATCTTGCATCGGCGTAACCATTTACGACTAGCTCTTTGTCACCTCCATATACGAGAAACATATCCTTAGTCCTTTTCGTATTTCGGGATGTTCTTGACCGTGTCGATGATCCACTCTGGATTACTTTGGTACCTCCTGCTAAGCTTATTGCTAAGCATACATCGTGTCAGTACACAGACATTGCATACATGATAGAGCCTATGGTGAAGCATAGGAACATCTTTCATTTTCTCTATCTTCTGCGTGGTCGGGCATTGAGTCGACTCAACTTCACACCTTGTAATCTGAGCAAGAACCCTTTCTTTGCACGATCCATTTTGAACTTTTTCAAAACTTTATCAAGGTATGTGCTTTGTGAAAGTCCTATTAAGCGTCTTGATCTATCTCTATAAATCTTGATGCCCAAGTATGTAAGCAGCTTCACCGAGGTCTTTCATAGAAAAACTTTTATTCAAGTATCCCTTTATGCTATCCAGAATTCTATATCATTTCCAATTAATAATATGTCATCTACATATAATATCGAAATGCTACTGAGCTCCCACTCACTTTCTTGTAAATCTGAGGCTTCTCCAAACGTCATATAAAACCATATCTTTGATCACACTATCGAAGCATTTATTCATCTCCGACATGCTTGCACCAGTCCATAAATGGATCATTGGAGCTTGCACACTTTGTTAGCACCTTTTGGATCAGCAAAACCTTCGGTTGCATCATATACAACTCTTCTTCCGTAAATCCATTCAAGAATGCAGTTTTGACATCCATTTGCCAAATTTCATAATCATAAAATGCAGCAATTGCTAACATGATTCGGACAGACTTAAGCATCGCTACGGGTTTGAAAGTCTCATCGTAGTCAACCCCTTGAACTTGTCGAAAACCTTTCGCAACAAGTCGAGCTTTATAGACAGTTACATTACAATCAGCGTCAGTCTTCTTCTTAAAATCCATTTATTCTCAATGGCTTGCCGATCATCGGGCAAGTCAACCAAAGTCCATACTTTGTTCTCATACATGGATCCCATCTCAGATTTCATGGCTTCTAGCCATTTTGTGGCATCTGGGCTCATCGTCGCTTCCTCATAGTTCGTAGGTTCGTCATGGTCAAGTAACATGACTTCCAGAATAGGATTACCGTACCACTCTGGTGCGGATCTTACTCTGGTAGACCTACGAGGTTCAGTAGAAACTTGATTTGAAGTTTCATGATCAATATCATTAGCTTCCTCACTAATTGGTGTAGTTGTCACAGGAACCGGTTCTTATGATGAACTACTTTCCAATAAGGGAGCAGGTACAGTTACCTCATCAAGTTTTACTTTCCTCCCACTCACTTCTTTCGAGAGAAACTCCTTCTCTAGAAACGATCCAAATTTAGCAACGAAAATCTTGCCCTCAAATCTATGATAGAAGGTGTATCCAACAGTCTCTTTTGGGTATCCTATGAAGACACATTTCTCCGATTTGGGTTCGAGCTTATCTGGTTGAAGTTTCTTCACATAAGCATCGCACCCCCAAACTTTAAGAAACGACAACTTTGGTTTCTTGCCAAACCATAGTTCATGAGGCGTCGTCTCAACGGATTTTGATGGTGCCCTATTTAACGTGAATGTGGCCATCTCTAAAGCATAACCCCAAAATGATAGCGGTAAATCAGTAAGAGACATCATAGATCGCACCATATCTAGTAAAGTACAATTACGACATTCGAACACACCATTTCGTTGTGGTGTTCCTGGTGGCGTGAGTTGCGAAACTATTCCGCATTGTTTCAATGTAAACCAAACTCGTAACTCAAATATTCTCCTCCACAATCAGATCATAGAAATTTTCTTTTCTTGTTACGATGATTTTCCACTTCACTCTGAAATTCTTTGAACTTTTCAAATGTTTCAGACTTGTGTTTCATTAAGTAGATATACCCATATCTGCTCAAATCATCTTTGAAGGTGAGAAAATAAAGATACCCACCGCGAGCCTCATATTCATTGGACCACAAACATCAGTATGTATGATTTCCAACAAATCAGTTGCTCGCTCCATAGTTCCGGAGAACGGCGTTTTAGTCATCTTGCCCATGAGCCACGGTTCGCAAGTACCAAGTGATTCATAATCAAGTGATTCCAAAAGTCCATCAGTATGGAGTTTCTTCATGCGCTTTATACCGATATGACCTAAACGGCAGTGCCACAAATAAGTTGCACTATCATTATCAACTTTGCATCTTTTGGTTTCAACACTATGAATGTGTGTATCACTACTATCGAGATTCAATAAAAATAGACCACTCTTTATAGGTGCATAACCATAAAAGATATTACTCATATAAATAGAACAACCATTATTCTCTGATTTAAATGAATAACCGTCTCGCATCAAACAAGATCCAGATATAATGTTCATGCTCAACGCTGGCACCAAATAACAATTATTTAGGTCTAAAACTAATCCCGATGGTAGATGTAGAGGTAGCATGCCGGCCGCGATCACATCGACTTTGGAACCATTTCCCACGCGCATAGTCACCTCGTCCTTAGCCAATCTTCGCAATCCGTAGTCCTGCTTTGAGTTGCAAATATTAGCAATGTAACCGAGATCAAATACCAGTACTCTGCGAGCATTAGTAAGGTACACATCAATAACATGTATATCACATATACCTTTGTTCACTTTGCCATCCTTCTTATCCACCAAATACTTGGGGCGGTTCCGCTTCTAGTGTCGATCGCTTGCAATAGAAGCACTTTCGGTTCGAGCTTAGGTCCGGACTTGGGTTTCTTCTCTTGAGCAACAACTTGTTTGTTGTTCTTCTTGAAGTTCCTTCTTCTTCCCTTTGCCCTTTTCTTGAAACGGTGGTCTTGTTGATCATCAACACTTGATGCTCCTTCTTGATTTCTACCTCCGCAGCTTTTAGCATTGCGAAGCGCTCGGAATAGTCTTGTCCATCCCTTGCATATTATAGTTCATCACGAAGCTCTTGTAGCTTGGTCGCGATGATTGAAGAATTACATCAATGACACTATCATCGGGAAGATTAACTCCCGTTGAATCAAGTGATTATTATACCCGCACATTTTGAGTATGTGTTCACCGACGTAACTATTCTCCTCCATCTTGCAGCTATAGAACTTATTGGAGACTTCATATCTCTCAATCCGGGCATTTGCTTGAAATATTAACTTCAACTCTGGAACATCTCATATGCTCCATGACGTTCAAAATGTCGTTGAAGACCGGTTCTAAGCCGTAAAGCATGGCGCCTTGAACTATCGAGTAGTCATCGGCTTTGCTCTCGCAGACGTTCTTAACATCATCGGTTGCATCGGCGGGCAGTTCGCACCCAGCGGTGCTTCGAGCGTAATTCTTACATGCAAGAATGAGGATAATCCTCGATTCTGGACCCGATCCGTGTAATTGCTACCATCATCTTTCAACTTTGCTTTCTCAAGGAACGCATTAAAATTCAATGGAACAACAGCACGAGCCATCTATCTACAACAAACATAGACAAGCAAAATACTATCAGGTACTAAGTTCATGATAAATTTAAGTCAATTAATCATATTACTTAAGAACTCCCACTTAGACATACATCTCTCTAGTCATCTAAGTGATCACGTTATCCAAATCAACTAAACCATGTCCGATCGTCACGTGAGATGGAGTAGTTTCAATGGTGAACATCACTATGTTGATCATATCTACTATATGATTCATGTTCGACCTTTCAGTCTCCGTGTTCCGAGGCCATATCTGTTATATGCTAGGCTCGTCAAGTTTAACCTGAGTATTCCGCGTGTGCAACTGTTTTGCACCCATTGTATTTGAGCGTAGAGCCTATCACACCCGATCATCACGTGGTGTCTCAAAGACGAAGAACTTTCGCAACGGTGCATACTCGGGAGAACACTTCTTGATAATTTTAGTGAGAGATCATCTTAAAATGCTACCGTCAATCAAAGCAAGATAAGATGCATAAAGGATAAACATCACATGCAATCAATATAAGTGATATGATATGGCCATCATCATCTTGTGCTTGTGATCTCCATCTTCGAAGCACCGTCGTGATCACCAACGTCACCGGCGCGACACCTTGATCTCCTTCGTAGCATCGTTGTCATTACGCCATCTATTGCTTCTACGACTATCGCTACCGCTTAGTCATAAAGTAAAGCAATTATAGGGCATTTGCATTTCATACAATAAAGCGACAACCATATGGCTCCTACCAGTTGCCGATAACTTCGGTTACAAAACATGATCATCTAATATAATAAAATATAGCATCACCTCTTGACCATATCACATCACAACATGCCCGGCAAAAACAAGTTAGACGTCCTCTACTTTGTTGTTGCAAATTTTACGTGGCTGCTACGGGCTGATCAAGAACCGTTCTTACCTAAGCATCAAAACCACAACGATAGTTCGTCAAGTTAGTGCTGTTTTAACCTTCACAAGGACCGGGCGTAGCCACACTCGGTTCAACTAAAGTTGGAGAAACAGACACCGCTAGTCACCGTGTGCAAAGCACGGCGGTAAAACCAGTCTCGCGTAAGCGTCTGGCGTAATGTCGGTCCGGGCGCTTCATCCAACAATACCGCTGAACCAAAGTATGACATCTTTGGTAAGCGGTATGACTTGTATTGCCCACAACTCACTTGTGTTCTACTCGCGCATATAACATCAGCGCATAAAACCTAGGCTCGGATGCCCTTTGTTGGGGAACGTAGTAATTTCAAAAACTTTCCTACGCACACGCAAGATCATGGTGATGCATAGCAACGAGAGGAGAGTGTTGTCCATGTACCCTCGTGACCCGTAGCGAAGCGTTATGACAACGCGGTTGATGTAGTCGTACGTCTACGATCCGACCGATCCAAGCACTGAACGTACGACACCTCCGAGTTCAGCACACGTTCAGGTCGATGACGATCCCCGGACTACGATCCAGCAAAGTGTCGGGGATGAGTTCCGTCAGCACGACGGCGTGGTGACGATGATGATGCTCTACCGACACAAGGCTTCGCCTAAGCACCGCAACGATGTGACCGAGGTGGAATATGGTGGAGGGGGGCACCGCACACGGCTAAGGAATGATCACGAAGATCAACTTGTGTGTTCTAGGGTGCCCCCCTGCCCCCGTATATAAAGGAGGGAGGGGGAGGTGCGGCCGGCCCCCTAGGGGTGCGCTTAGAGGAGTCCTACTCCCACCGGAGTAGGACTCCCCTCTTGCCTTGGTGGAGAAGGAAAGGGGAGGGAAAGAGGAAAGGGGCGCCTTCCTTGTCCTATTCGGACTAGGGGAGGGGCGTGCGGCCTGCCCCGGCCGCCCTCCTCTTCTCCCTCACGGCCCACTAAGGCCCATTAACCCCGGGAGGTTCCGTAACCCGGTGTTCCAAGAAAATCTGATTTCACCCTAACCATTCCGATATCAAATATAGGCTTCCAATATATCAATCTTTATGTCTCGACCATTTCGAGACTCCTCGTCATGTCCGTGATCACATCCGGGACTCCGAATAATCTTCGGTACATCAAAACTTATAAACTCATAATAAAACTGTCATCATAACGTTAAGCGTGCGGACCCTACGGGTTCGAGAACTATGTAGACATGACCTAGAACTATTCTCGGTCAATAACCAATAGCGGAACCTGGATGCTCATATTGGCTCCTACATATTCTACGAAGATCTTTATCGGTCAAACCGCATAACAACATACGTTGTTCCCTTTGTCATCGGTGTGTTACTTGCCCGAGATTCGATCGTTGGTATCCAATACCTAGTTCAATCTCGTTACCGGAAAGTCTCTTTACTCGTTACGTAATGCATCATTCCGTAACTAACTCATTGGCTACATTGCTTGCAAGGCTTATAGTGATGTGCATTACCGAGAGGGCCCAGAGATACCTCTCCGACAATCGGAGTGACAAAACCTAATCTCGAAATACGCCAACCCAACATGTACCTTCGGAGACACCTGTAGAGCTCCTTTATAATCACCCAGATACGTTGTGACGTTTGGTAGCACACAAAGTGTTCCTCCGGTAAACGGGAGTTGCATAATCTCATAGTTACAGGAACATGTATAAGTCATGAAGAAAACAATAGCAACATACTAAACGATCAAGTGCTATGCTAACGGAATGGGTCATGTCAATCACATCATTCTTCTAATGATGCGATCCCATTAATCAAATGACAACACATGTCTATGGTTAGGAAACATAACCATCTTTGATTAATGAGCTAGTCAAGTAGAGGCATAGTAGTGACGTTATGTTTGTCTATGTATTCACACATGTATCATGTTTCCGGTTAATACAATTCTAGCATGAATAATAAACATTTATCATGATATGAGGAAATAAATAATAACTTTATTATTGCCTCTAGGGCATATTTCCTTCACGTAGCCCTGGCCATCGACGTCTCAACGCCATTCCGACATGTCCAGAAGCTCTGCCAACGTCCGCCTCATCGTTCGCATCTACGAGCTCGAGCCTACAGCCTCCCCATCACTGGCATCGGCTTCGTCTTCGTCTCCGGCCACCGGAGCTCCATCGCGTCGATCCACGCCCCTGCTGCTACTAAAACATAGTCGGGCCCTCTTGTGCCTTCTCAATGAGCCACAACGTGTTTCCCCTCTGCCCTCCTCGATCTACAGTCTCTAGCCGCCTTGCCGTCAAAGTCGAAGCTCGACACCGCCATTCACTTCGCCACCGCAGACACAGCAAACGCGGCTCGCGTCCGAGCATGTTGTCGTGCTCCTGGGATCCCCAGGTGTCGGTGTCAAAACCAACAGATCTCGCGTAGGGGGTCCCGAGCTGTGGACCTTGGATCGATGGGTAACAAGGAACGTAGAGACATCGTTTACCCAGGTTCAAGACCTCCCAAAGAGGTAAAACCCTACATTCTGCTTGGTTGTATTGATGTGTTGGTATGACAATTACATAGTTGATCTACCACGAGATCCGATGAACTAAAGCCTAGGTGGGTATGATGATAATGGTTCCCACCTCTATGGACTAACCCTCCGGTTTATATAGACACCAGGGGTACCTAGGGTTACACATGGTCGGTCACCATCAGGGGATAAACATGCCAGTTATGCTAACTAGCATTGGAGGACACGCCAAGTCTTCGGATGTTTCCTTCTGGAGCACGGGGTCGCCTGTAGTCCGGCCTTCCTTCGATGAATCAAGTACGACCCACCAGTCCGGCCCATGAGAGATAGGTCGGCGTCCCGAGGACCCCTTAGTCGAGGACACCCTCAGTAGCCCCCCTAACTAGTCTTTGAAGCCGAGGTATGTGCGGATATTATCGGCTTTGTGGACCAATTCCTCCCCTTCTGCAGTTGCATCATTTCTGGCCACACATCCCGCGAGCCAGGTAATTAGCCCCAAAGGCCAGTCGCTCTAGTGTGAACCGTGACCATGTATGACAACTTTTGCGAAAGGGTCATGACCTGCCATAATCACAAGCCAGTCATGAAAAGTCGATTCGCGGTTCGAGGCGGTTTCTCCATTAGCACATTCCATCAACATGGAGATCGTGCCCTATTTTTAAGCGACATGATCAATTATTTGAGCTATCCCATATGTGCATAACGGCGTGATTGTATCAGGAAGCGGCGAGGGCTGTGACGTAGTTAAAGGACTCTTGGCCTTAGAGTAGCCCATAAAAGGGGAGCAACGACCATTTCCTGCACATACTCTCACTTCCTCCTGCGACATTGCTTTCCCAATGTCCTGAGCTCCAGAACTTTTGCACATATATTTCAGACACGAGTTTAAGTGCCACCATGCATGCAAGTGTCTCTAGCATCTCAGGGTCAGTTACTGGGCCGAAGGAGTGGCAAGCTGCCACATGGAAGTCACCAACATGTCCCTGAAGGATAACTTCTCCACCACCCTTATCTCCATGTTTTGCAATGCCAGCATCAGAATTTCCCTTCACCCATCCTTCATCAGGTGGAGACGACCGATGTAGCTCTTTCACGGGTTTTACATCGTCTTTCTTCACATGCAGTGACATCCCTTCAGCCATGTACGTAGCCACAAACCTCGATATTTTTTTAGAAAAGGAGGTCATCCCCCAGCCTCTGCATCAAAAAGATGCATGCAACCACTTTATTAACGAGCAAAATGTTAAACACAGTCTCCAAGTCTCAAACAAAAACAAAGCTCACAAAAGAGCGGAAAGCAAAAAACAGGTTAGCCACAACCGCGCGGTGTAAAGAAGAACATGACGACTAAACACCTATCCTATTACACGGTCGCCATCCAAACTGGTTGAAGATAGCCCGTGCTACCGTCTCCCAACGAATAGACCCAGTAACCATACACACACTGGCCTTCATCAGAGTAAGTAGCGACCACATACAGATTAACATAGTGGCCCGGAAGACAACCTGCAAGAAATGAACATTTGTTGTCCTGTTAAAAACCAAATCATTTCTGCAATTCCAAATAGACCATAATAAAGCACATACGCCTACACGGATGTGTCTCGCTATTTCTATCTCAACTCCGTTTAGCCACGTCCCAAATAACGTGTTGATGCTAGTGAGAGGGGCAATGTTAAACGCTATATTAATAGATCGCCACAAAATTTTGGCCATTGGGCAATCAAGAAAAAGGTTGTTTGATAGATTCATCCTGATCATAGAAGCTACATCTTCGGACCCTGTCCAGTTACGTTTAGCCAAATTGTCTTTAGTGAGAATGACTTGTTTGTGCAGAAACCACACAAACACTTTAATTTTTAAAGGCACTTTGACCTTCCAAATATGCACTGACCGAGGGATAGAAGCCGAGTTGATCATGTCCAAATACATGGATTTCATGGAAAACACTCCATTCTTAGTTAGTTTCCAGTGTATCTGATCTGGCTGTTGATTAAGGTGGACATCCATCAATCTTCTCACAATATGGAGCCATGCTTCCCAACGGTTTCCCACTAAAGTCCTTATGAATTGAATATTTAGAGGAGTTGATTGTAATGCTGTTGCAACATAGGCATCTCTACGTTGCACAATATTATAGAGGGAAGGATATTGGATAGCCAGAGGCGTCTCCCCCAGCCACGTATCCTCCCAAAATCTGGTGGAAGTACCATTACCAAAAATAAACTTTGTCTTGTGGAAGAAGATTGATTTCACTTTCATCAGTCCTTTCCAAAACGGCAAATCTGTTGGTCTGATCGTCACCTATGCTAAGGTCTTAGACTGTAGGTATTTATTGCACAGAATCTGGGCCCATGTGGCGTCGGTCTCTGCACATAACTTGTAAAGCCATTTGCTGAGTAAGCATCTGTTCTTCACCTCTAAACTTTCAATACCAATACCACCTTGGTCCTTTGGCCTACAAATAATGTCTCACTTAGCAAGTCGGTATTTCTGTTTTAATTCGTCACTGCCAAAAGAAGCGCGATCGATAGAAGTCCAGTCTTTTCCGTAACCCTACTGGTACCTCGAAGAAGGAAAAGAGAAACATTAGCATACTCGTGAGCACTGAATTACTAAGAATTAACCGGCCTCCATATGACATAAGTTTGCCCTTCCAGCAACTAATTTTCTTTTCAAAACGATCTTCAATGCACTTCCATTCTTTGTTGGAAAGCTTGCGATGGTGAACCGGAATACCCAGATATGTGAAAGGCATCGAACCAATACCACATCCAAATAGTTGTTTGTAAGCTTCTTGTACGTCTTAAGCTCTCCCAAAGCAGAACAATTCACTTTTATGGAAGTTAATCTTTAACCCCGACAAACTGCTCAAATAAGCATAACACAAGCTTCATATTTATTGCTTTCACCAGTTCATGCTCCATGAAGATGATAGTGTCATCAGCGTATTGTAGAATGGACACTCCACCCTCCACCAGGTGCGGAACTAGACCACCTACTTGGTTGTTTTCTTTAGCTCTTCCTATCAAAATTGTCAATATATCTACCACTATGAAACAAACTAGGAGACATCGGGTCACCTTGTCTTAGACCCTTGTGTGTCTGGAAATAGTGACCAATAACATCATTCACCTTTATTCTGACATTGCCTTTTTGCGTAAAATAATATACATGCTTTCTTCACGATTGGTCGAATCCTTTCATCCGCAAGGCCTGCTGAAGAAAAGGCCACTTAACCTTATCGTACGCTTTCTCAAAATCCACCTTAAAAATCCACCTTATCGTGTGGATTTCATGAAGCGTTTCATGAAGAACTACAACCCCTTCAAGGATGTTTCTGTCCGGCATGAAAGCTGTTTGAGATGGTTGCACCACACCGTGTGCAATTTGCGTTAGCCTGTTTGTCCCCACCTTGGTGAAGATTTTGAAACGTACATTGAGTAAACATATCGATCGGAATTGCTCAATCCGTACTGCCTCTGTCTTCTTAGGTAACAACGTAATCGTTCCAAAATTAAGGTGAAATAGTTGCAAATTTCCAGCAAACAGATCCTGAAACATTGGAAGCAAATCACCTTTAATAATATGCCAACACCTTTTATAAAACTCTGTCGGAAAGCCATCCGGGCCATGCGCTTTATTATTTTTCATTTGTGAAATCGCCTCAAACACCTCTTTCTCAAAAAACGGGGCAGATAAGATCTCATTCTCATCCGTCGCAAGTTGAGGAATATCCTCAACGATTGACTCATATAAAGACACAAAACTGTCCCCAGGAGCCCCAAATAACTGCTTATAATAATTAGTGATGTATAATTTTAGGTTCTCTTGACCCAAGATCGTCCCCTCATCCTGCTCGAGCTGAAAAATTCTCTTCTTGCGATGTTTGCCATTTGCAACCATATGAAAGAATTGCGTGTTATTGTCTTCTTGGACAATTTTTCACACTTTAGCTTGAAGTGCCCACTTTAATTCTTCCTCTCGTAGCAAACCTCGATATTTCATGCGCGCGAGGCGATGTTCTTCCATTCTTTTGTTTCATTCCTTGTAACTCAAAGCCCATACACCGTCTGGACCATAGCCGCTCGCTCGACAACACCATCGTCTGCAAACAATCCCAACAACCAGCTCGACAATGTACTCATGGAGTTGGCCATAATCGGTGGGATCACCTGTTGGGGAACGTAGTAATTTCAAAAATTTCCTACGCACACGCAAGATCATGGTGATGGCATACCAACGAGAGGGGAGAGTGTTCGTCCACGTACCCTCGTGAGACCGTGGCGAAGCGTTAGCACAACACGGTTGATGTAGTCGACGTCTTCACGATCCGACCGATCCAAGCACCGAACGTCACGGAGCCTCCGAGTTCACACACGCTTCACTGATGACGTCCCTCGAACTCCGATCACCGAGTGTCGAGGAGAGTTCCGTCGACGACGCGTGATGACGATCTTGATGTTCTACCGGCGCAGGGCTTCGCCTAAGCTTCGCGACGATATGACCGAGGTGGAATATGGTGGAAGGGGGCACCGCACACGGCTAAGGAATGATCCGTAGATCAACTTGTGTCTCTATGGGGTGCCCCCCGCCCCCGTATATAAAGGAGGGAGGGAGGAGGGGGCCGGCCTAAGGGGAGGCACGCCCTAGGAGGAGGAAACCTACTCCAAGTAGGTTTCCCCTCTCCTTTCCTAATCCAAGAGGGAGGGAAGGAAGGAGTAGGAGGGAAGGCAAGGGGCGCCGCCTCTTCCTTGTCCTATTCGGACTCAAGGGAGGCGCGCCACTTGCCTGGCCGCCCCTCTTCCTCCACTAGGGCCCATCAAGGCCCATTACTTCCCGGGGGTTCCAGTAACCCTCCCAGTACTCGGTTTTCTCCAAAAATCCGGAACCTTTCCGTGTCCGAATATAGTCGTCCAATATATCAATCTTTATGTCTCGACCATTACGAGACTCCTCATCATGTCCGTGATCACATCCGGACTCAACAAACTTCGGTACATTAAAACTTATAAACTCATAATAAAACTGTCATCGAAATGTTAGCGTGCGGACCCTACGGGTTCGAGAACTATGTAGACATGACCTAAAACCATTCTCGTCAATAACCAATAGCGGGACACGGATATCCATATTGGTTCCTACATATTCTACGAAGATCTTTATCGGTCAAACCGCATAACAACATACTTTGTTCCTTTGTCATCGGTATGTTACTTGCGAGATTTGATCGTCGGTATCCAATACCTAGTTCAATCTCGTTACGCAAGTCTCTTTACTGCTCGTAATATGTCATCTCATAACTAACTCATTAGTTACATGCTTGCAAGGCTTAGGTGATGAGTATTACCGAGAGGGCCCAGAGATACCTCTCCGACAATCGGAGTGACAAATCCTAATATCGAATTATGCCAACCCAACATGTACCTTCTAAACACCAGAGCACCTTTATAATCACCCGATTCGTTGTGACGTTTGGTAGCACACAAAGTGTTTTTCCGTAAACGGAGTTGCACAATCTCATAGTTGTAGGAACTTTGTATATGTCATGAAGAAAGCAATAGCAAGATACTAAACGATCAAGTGCTAGGCTAACAGAATGGGTCAAGTCAATCACATCATTCTCCTAATGATGTGATCCCGTTAATCAAATGACAACTCTTTTGTCCATGGCTAGGAAACATAACCATCTCTGATAAACGAGCTAGTCAAGTAGAGGCATACTAGTGACACTATGTTTGTCTATGTATTCACACATGTATTATGTTTCCGGTTAATACAATTCTAGCATGAATAATAAATATTTATCATGAAATAAGGAAATAAATAATAACTTTGTTATTGCCTCTAGGGCATATTTCCTTCAGTCTCCCACTTGCACTAGAGTCAATAATCTAGTTCACATCGCCATGTGATTTAACACCAATATTCATATCTCAGATATGATTAACACCCATAGTTCACTTCATCATGTGACCAACACCCAAAGGGTTTACTAGAGTCAATAATCTAGTTCACATCGCTATGTGATTAACACCCAAAGAGTACTAAGGTGTGATCATGTTTTGCTCGTGAGAGAAGCTTAGTCAACGGATCACATCACATTCGAGCCGTATGTATTTTGCAAATATTCTATGTCTACAATGCTCTGCATGGAGCTACTCTAGCTAATTGCTCCCACTTTCAATATGTATCCAGATTGAGACTTAGAGTCATCTGGATCGGTGTGAAAACTTGCACCGAGGTAACTTTTACGACGGGCTCTTTTATCACCTCCATAATCGAGAAATATTTCCTTAGTCCTCACTAAGGATATTCTCGACCAATGTCTAGTGATCTACTCCTAGATCACTATTGTACTCCCTTGTCAAATACAGAGCAAGGTATACAATAGGTCTGGTACATAGCATAGCATACTTTATAGAACCTATGACTGAGGCATAGGGAATGACTTTTCATTCTCTTTCTATTTTCTGCTGTGGTCGGGTTTTGAGTCTTACTCAATTTCATACCTTTGCAACACAGGCAAGAACACTTTCTTTGACTGTTCCATTTTAAACTACTTCAAAATCTTGTCAAGGTATGTACTCATTGAAAATCTTATCAAGCGTCTTGATCTATCTCAATAGATCTTGATGCTCAATATGTAAGTAGCTTTACTGAAGTCTTTCTTCGGAAATCTCCTTTCAAATACTCCTTTATGCTTTGCAGAAAAATTCTACATCATTTCTGATCGACAATATGTCACTCACATATACTAATCGAAAGGTCAGAGTGCTCCCACTCACTTTATTGTAAATACAGCTTCATCGTAAGTCCATATAAAACTATATGCTTTGATCAACTTATCAAAGCGTATATTCTAACTCCGAGATGCTTGCACCACCATAGATGGATCATTGGAGCTTGCACATTTTGTTAGCACCTTTAGGATTGACAAAACCTTCGGTTGCATTATATACAACTCTTCTTTAATAAATCCATTAAGGAATGCAGTTTTGACATCCATTTGCCAAATTTCATAAAATGTGGCAATTGCTAACATGATTCAGACAGACTTTAAGCATCGATACGAGTGAGAAAATCTCATCGTATTCAACACCTTGAACTTGTTGAAAACCTTTCGCAACAAGTCGAGCTTAGTAGATAGTAACACTACTATCAGTGTCCGTCTTCCTCTTGAAGATCCATTCATTTAACATGGCTTGTCGATCATCGAGCAAGTCAATCAAAGTCCATACTTTGTTCTCATACATGGATCATATCTCGATTTTATGGCCTCAAGCCATTTCGCGAATCTGGGCTCATCATCGCTTCCTCATAGTTCGTAGGTTTGTCATGGTCAAGTAACATGACCTCCGAAATGTGATTACCATACCACTCGTGCGAATCTCACTGCTTTTTACCTACGAGGTTCGGTAGTAACTTGATCTGAAGTTACATGATCATCATCATTAGCTTCCTCACTAATTGGTGTAGTAGTCACAGAACAAATTTCGTGATGAACAACTTTCCAATAAGGGAGAAGGTACAAATTACCTTATCAAGCTCTACTTTCCTCCCACTCACTTCTTTCGAGAGAAACTCCTTCTCTGGAAAGGATTCATTTTAGCAACGAATAACTTGCCTTCGGATCTGTGATAGAAGGTGTACCCAATAGTTACCTTTGGGTATTCTATGAAGACGCACTTCTCCGATTTGGGTTCGAGCTTATCAGGTTGAAACTTTTTCACATAAGCATCGCAGCCCCAAACTTTAAGAAATGACAACTTTTGGTTTCTCGCCAAACCACAGTTAATAAGGCGTCATCTCAAACGGATTTTGATGGTGCCCTATTTAAAGTGACAACTCTTTTGTCCATGGCTAGGAAACATAACCATCTCTGATAAACGAGCTAGTCAAGTAGAGGCATACTAGTGACACTATGTTTGTCTATGTATTCACACATGTATTATGTTTCCGGTTAATACAATTCTAGCATGAATAATAAACATTTATCATAAAATAAGGAAATAAATAATAACTTTATTATTGCCTCTAGGGCATATTTCCTTCATCACCAAAACTCCGTTTTTCGAGCGCACAATTTCCTATAACATAGCCGAATGGGGGCATGGAAGGGGTGATGCATTTCATGCCATCCCACTTCTCTCGTCATCTCTGCCGCCCATTCCTCCTTGCACCGCCGCGTACGTTGTGCCCCCTTTTTACCCTCAATTCAACCTGGCTTGCTGAAACGGTCGATTCGAGCGTTCCTATCGAGCGGACTGCTTTAAAGTTCATTTGCGTGACCCTATACAATATCAAACCTGTTTTTCTTGCACTCGTTTTGGAACGATGCAACCTACCAAACGCTTCGTTCCTCTGTCTTTCGTGTGTTCCGGACCGGCGTGAACCTCGAAATTCCAACGCCCCTCAACGCGTTTTGCGACACGGTAGTTGTACGAACATTAATTAAAGTACAACGCGGGCCCTACCATCGGAATAATCGGGGCCACTTGTAAGTTGACCTTTCGGCCCACCTCGCAGCCTCCTCGTTCTTTCCAGAGAGGACACAGGTGCTCCCCGTCCCGTCTCTCCTTTCCCCGCCAGCAAGAAAAGCACACGCGCACTCCCGTCCGGCCGACACGTGGGACCCACCCGTCACCCCCCCGTCAACAAAGCCGCCTCCAGCAACAACCGCCGAGATTTTGCAATCCGGTCCTCCACTTCCTCCGTCCCCAGCCCAGAAACCCTAGACCGTCGCTCGCCTGCTTCCTTCACCGACGCGACAGGCGAATCCAAGGTGAGTTCCGCCGGATCCGCCCTCTCAGCGCCCGCTTCCCCGCGCTCCCCGCCTCACGACGCGCCGGCCGGTGCAGGTTTCGCGGCGGTCGCGGCCCTAGCACGCGCTGGATCTGACGCGGCAGCTACCGGCGGCCGCGTACTACTGCCTGCTCTTCGCTGCGTCGGCGGCCGTCCTCGGGCTCCTCGGCGGCGTCGCGCGCTATATGCTTCCCCGGAAGCGGGAGATCGTCGCCGGCGAGGTCGAGGACTTGCAGAAGAAGACCCGGGCCGGGGAGGGGGAGGCCACTAGGGAGGAAGGAGACGCAGCCATGGCAGGGAGGGGGAACGAGATCGACGAGGACCTGCACAGCCGCCAGCTCGCCGTCTATGGGCGCGAGACCATGAAGCGCCTCTTCGGCTCCAACGTCCTCGTCTCTGGACTCCAGGGTCTCGGTGCTGAGATCGGTACGTGCAGTCCAGGCGCTCTTCTAATGGAGATGGTCTTTTACTCTTTTTTGTTTAATATATATAATCTCTTTCCTTGATTTGTTACCTTTTATATGTGGAAGTAGGTTAGCTGCAAAAAAGGAAATTAGTAATTACCACCCCTTGCTCGATCTGATGTAGCTTAGCGACCTAGGAATTCCTATTATGTTTCTCGTACACAAATTTACTGCTCGTAATTGCTATCTTGAGCTCTGGGTTTAGCTCTGGCTCAGCTGATGTTGCTGCTAGTTTGACCAAACACACTGATGGGGATCGCCCTATTAGCTAGATGAGCTCTTATTATTGTGTCTTATGATTCAAGTTCAAACCACCATGCCAGAACTTTTGTCTACCTACGTTTTGTAACTACTGTACTATCTAAACCATCAAACCAAAATTTTTATTTGTGTGGTGAAATGAGTTTCTTTTGTGTGACCCTATCAGTGCCCCTTAACACACAATGCTAGCGTACGCATTATGATGGGCGAACTTCTGCACTGCACCACATTGCACACAGTTATTCACTGACATTTTGCCAATAAGCCCACTGTAGTTTTGGTCCGTGATACCAAGTCTAGACATGACACCTTAAAGGTTAAAGGCGTACTTTTTTTTTGCTGCCGTCCAGTTGGATTATTGGATTCATCTGAGATGCCTGTTACTCATTATCACACCATACAAGTGTTTGGGTATAAAAACAAATCATAAGCTTGGTTAGGAGCTTGGCAGTCAGTAAAAACTGAACTTTTAAAACTTGGATGAGGTTTTGACAGTCTGTAATTAAGCTTTACGCTTACAATTGATTTAATACTTATGTATTCCTGCAGCAAAGAACCTTGTCCTTGCGGGTGTCAAGTCTGTAACCTTGCATGATGATGGTAATGTGGAGCTGTGGGACTTATCAAGCAACTTCTTCCTCTCGGAGAATGATGTTGGGCAAAACCGTGCTCAAGCTTGTGTACAGAAGCTACAAGAGCTGAACAATGCTGTCCTCGTCTCTGCCTTAACCGGTGATTTGACCAAGGAGCACCTTTCTAAATTCCAGGTGCACCAGCATGACATTTATCTGTGATCTTCTACCTTGCTATTTCAATTTTTTCTACATCTATGTGTCTTCCATTTAAGGTTTTACATTATGCTTGTACTTTCTGTCCATGTGACTTTAACAAGCAGGCTATCCATCTTCCTATTTGATTTTGGCATAGAAATTTCATGCCAGTTTTCCAAAGAACTAGCATTTCAAAAGAAGCGATGTACCACAATCCTAGCATTTACAGAACATCACTTTTAACAAATACTAATAAAGTAATGCAGTCAAGTACTTGAAATATTTGGCCATGATCTCGTCATAATCAAGGTGTGTTGAAGTGTGTGTACTGTAAAATTGTATGAAGTATAAGATGAACCCTGCATATCGTGGATTGCTGTGAGATTCTAAAAGGCTTCATCTGCTTGACTGTTTGGACTAGGTTAGGTTTGTACAGTCTTTCTGTATATCTGTGCTCTGTTCATTGCCTGATTTTACCTGCAATTTCGTTGTGTGATTTTGGTGCCTAAATCGAATTTTATTAAACTGTCGATTTTGTTCTGACAACGTGTATTCTGGCAAGTGTTGGCCTTGGTGATATTATTGCCAACTAGCTAATTGCCCGTGTGTTGCAACGGATGCATACATATTTTAGTGGTTCACATTAATTCTGTCTCCCGTATACCTTCCACTCAGTATGTCCGCCTCCCCGATCCACATATGTCAATGGCTCATTTGGTCACAGTCCCCCTTCCACTATCACCCGTACACTTTGGACAAATAAAATTGGAAATAAATCAGTGGGAGTACTACGTTTCCAATTTACGAAACAAAAAATAATTAGTTTTCATATTGCTGGCGGAAGGAGATGTGATGTCGGACAAATTAGTTTGGAAATAAATCAGTGGGTGGGGATGTGAATTGATAGGAGATGTGATGTTGCACAAATAAAATTATAAATAAATCAGTGGGGTTACTGTGTTCTGAATTTGCCAAACAGAAAAATGATTAGTTCCCATATTATGGAAGGAAGGAGAGGTGATGCCAGACAACTAAAATCGGAAATAAATATGTGGGAAAGGGTGGAATCGGAGGAGAGAGAGAGAAAACCTGGAGACGAGGAAGCGAACGACCTATTCCTGTATTCTGTTAACTGTGCTTTGCGAACTGGTGAGAAGATAAATTGACTATGAAACTGCAAAAACATCCTTGGCATCTTTATAGTGACACATAATTTGTTCACTATAATTTCACATATGCTCTGTCGTGACAGTCCCACAAACGGATCTGTTTGTCAAATGCAACTGAAATTCCAAATCCATGTTCTTCAGTTTGCAGTATATGAGTTTTTAGGAGGATTAGATGACTCCTCTCACATATTTTATTTATATGCTTCTTGATTTACACTGGTTAAATTTGGTCATTTATCATTTCTCAGAACAAATTTCATATGTACTTGCAGGCCGTTGTCTTCACTGATATCAGCTTAGATAAAGCAATTGAATTTGATGATTACTGCCACAGCCACCAGCCACCCATTGCTTTCATCAAGTCTGAAGTTCGTGGTCTTTTTGGCAGTGTTTTTTGTGACTTTGGTCCTGAATTTACTGTTTTGGATGTGGATGGAGAGGAACCACATACAGGAATTGTTGCATCAATCAGCAATGACAATCCAGCACTTGTATCTTGTGTGGACGATGAGCGTCTGGAGTTCCAGGATGGTGATCTAGTAGTTTTCTCTGAAGTCCATGGAATGACTGAGCTGAATGATGGAAAACCAAGAAAAGTTAAGAATGCAAGGCCTTACTCTTTCTTCTTGGAAGAAGACACTTCCTCATTTGGCGCATATGTTAGAGGTGGTATTGTCACACAGGTCAAACCACCGAAGGTTATTAAATTCAAACCCTTGAAAGAGGCCATGTCAGAGCCGGGAGAATTTCTCATGAGTGATTTCTCCAAATTTGAGCGGCCACCTCTTCTGCATTTGGCATTCCAAGCTTTGGATAAGTTTAGGACTGAGTTGGGCAGATTCCCTGTTGCTGGGTCCACTGATGATGTGCAAAGGGTGATAGAGTATGCTATTAGCATTAATGATACTCTGGGAGATAGGAAACTTGAAGAAATTGACAAAAAGCTCCTGCACCATTTTGCCAGTGGTTCCAGGGCTGTTCTGAATCCTATGGCTGCGATGTTTGGTGGTATTGTGGGTCAGGAGGTAGTGAAAGCTTGCTCAGGGAAATTTCATCCACTTTATCAGGTTAGGATCTACTGTCTCTTGTCTTCAGTATATAATAATTACATTTGTCTGCAGTAATTTTTAACATTAGTTGTTTTGATTTTGTAGTTCTTCTATTTTGATTCTGTCGAGTCTCTCCCTGTTGACCCCTTGGAGTCTGGTGATTTGAAGCCGAAGAACAGTAGATATGATGCTCAAATCAGCGTATTTGGATCTAAGCTTCAAAACAAACTGGAGGAAGCAAAAATCTTTATGGTCGGTTCTGGGGCACTTGGATGTGAGTTCTTGAAGAACCTGGCACTAATGGGTATTTCTTGCAGCCAGAATGGAAATCTGACTGTGACAGATGATGATGTCATTGAAAAGAGTAATCTGAGCCGCCAATTTCTTTTCCGTGACTGGAACATTGGGCAACCTAAGTCCACAGTTGCTGCTACAGCTGCTATGGTAATTAATCCTAAACTTCATGTCGAGGCCCTTCAGAACAGAGCAAGTCCTGAGACTGAAAATGTGTTTAATGATGCCTTCTGGGAGAACCTTGATGCTGTTGTCAATGCCCTTGACAATGTTACTGCAAGAATGTACATAGACTCCAGATGTGTATATTTCCAGAAGCCACTTTTGGAATCTGGGACTCTGGGTGCTAAATGCAATACACAGATGGTCATCCCTCACCTAACAGAGAACTATGGGGCTTCAAGGGATCCACCTGAAAAGCAGGCACCTATGTGCACTGTACATTCATTTCCTCATAACATTGATCATTGCCTAACCTGGGCTAGGTCTGAGTTTGAGGGTTTACTTGAGAAGACTCCCACTGAAGTAAATGCTTTCCTGTCAAATCCTACTACATACATAAGTGCAGCAAGAACTGCTGGTGATGCACAGGCTAGAGATCAGCTTGAACGTGTTATTGAGTGTCTTGACAGAGACAAGTGCGAGACGTTCCAGGATTCTATTACCTGGGCCCGGCTTAAGTAAGTTTAGTTCCTCTCCTCTGCCTCCTTGCCCCTCTTCACAATTAGGTTAATATGCCTTGGTGCATCACGAGCAGTGTTACTGTGTGCATGCTTTGTTTATATTTATTTCACTTGCTTCCAATGTTACTCACCCTACTGTTTTTCCTGGTGGTTTATCTTAGGTTTGAGGATTACTTCTCCAACCGTGTGAAGCAGCTGACGTTCACTTTCCCAGAAGACTCGATGACCAGCTCTGGTGCTCCTTTCTGGTCTGCTCCAAAGCGGTTCCCACGACCTGTGGAGTTCTCGTCCAGTGATCCAAGTCAGCTTAGCTTTATTTTGGCTGCTGCAATATTGAGGGCAGAGACTTTTGGAATACCCATACCTGAGTGGGCCAAAACCCCAAACAAGCTGGCTGCTGAAGCTGTCGACAAGGTGATTGTCCCGGATTTCCAACCAAAGCAGGGGGTTAAGATAGTTACAGATGAGAAGGCCACTAGTCTATCCTCTGCATCTGTTGACGACGCTGCTGTCATTGAAGAGCTTATTGCCAAGTTAGAAGAAGTTTCCAAAACACTGCCATCAGGGTTCCACATGAACCCTATACAGTTTGAGAAGGTCAGCATGCCGTCACATTTTCTTTCTCTGAACTTGAGTGATTTGCTCTGAATTTTTCCTGTCGACCTATATATGGCACCTTTCCTGCGAAATGCTTAATTTCATTTCGAACACATGCCTACTTTCCTCCCATTTTCCCCTTGGGTATGCAGCCTTGCATCTCTAGAAACAACACTTGTAAGCCTCCTAAAGTTTCATTCAAGAAGAATTTTGCTGAGCTGCTTTCTGTATTTGCAGGATGATGACACAAACTTCCATATGGATGTGATAGCTGGTTTTGCCAACATGAGGGCAAGGAACTACAGTATTCCTGAAGTGGACAAGCTCAAGGCCAAGTTTATAGCCGGCAGGATCATCCCAGCTATCGCCACCTCCACCGCGATGGCCACTGGCCTCGTCTGCCTCGAGCTTTACAAAGTCCTTGCTGGTGGACACAAGGTTGAAGACTACCGCAACACGTTTGCAAACCTCGCGATCCCTCTCTTCTCCATTGCTGAACCAGTTCCACCCAAGACCATCAAGCACCAGGAGTTGTCGTGGACGGTCTGGGACCGGTGGACTGTGACGGGCAACATCACGCTGAGGGAGCTCCTGGAGTGGCTCAAGGAGAAGGGCCTGAACGCTTACAGCATATCCTGTGGCACCTCGCTGCTGTACAACTCCATGTTCCCCAGGCACAAGGAACGGCTTGACAGGAAGGTAGTTGATGTTGCCAGGGAGGTGGCCAAGATGGAGGTGCCCTCTTACCGGCGTCATCTCGACGTCGTGGTGGCGTGTGAGGATGACGACGACAATGATGTTGACATCCCACTTGTGTCGGTCTACTTCCGCTGAAGAAGCTGCGTTTAAATGATCTTGTGGTTGGTCATGCTGGATCGACTGACATGTTATGAGTGGGGGCTTAAGCCACATTACCGACTGATTTTCCTTTCTACCATCTTTGATGTCGATCGGATCATTGGGGGCTGATCTCGGGTTGTTACCAGACATCATGATTCACGAGACTAGGCACAACATCATCTTGATAATTGTTGCATGATGCGTTTACAGCTAAAATTGATCGTTGTGGGATTGAATGCATGTCTTAATCTGTTTGTCCTTTTTCTGCGCCACGGCGCACTATTCGTAGCGTGTGTGTGTGTTGTGAATTGCGATCAGCTTCGTTGCCTTTACTTGTTCAATTCAATCTCGTAAATAGGGGGCAACCTTTTCATCTAAAAAAACTCTATGCCTTAGTGATTACTGCTTGCGCGCCAAATCGGATCTCCGAGTAAAGTTGCATCTTGGGCACATTGTGGAGAAGAAGGCGGTTGGTGTTCATGTTGGGCACATGAATGCGAATGCCAGATGTACAACTTTATCGATGATGTTACCTGTTCAATGCGAGGGTAACATGCACGGTTTGGCGTATGTTGCATCCCGTTCTGCGCGGGAGGCTGACGCCAGTGGTACAAATGCTTGAAAGTTATTAGAGGCAAGTGCCAGAATGGAATGAATTTTTTTTGAAGGCAAGAAGAGTGACGTCCTTGGTAAGGTGTCCGTGGCTGCTTAATGGATGATTCTCAGTCTCTTCGACCACCATCTCGGATTGGCTCGTCTCTGTGGATTTGGTGTTGTTCGTTGTCTTCAACCTTGGTTTCGTTGGGTGTTTCTTTACGACGTAGAAGTGTGAGGGATTGTGGTTGTTGCGCGTTATGTATGTTTGCTGGGTTGACCGTGGGGTTAGGGGGTTTCTTTCTTAGCGAGTAGTCCGCATGTGGTCTATATGTATCGGTTTTCGCCCGGTTTTCCGCTAATTAACTGGGCTATTCTCTTCTTAATTAATCGATGAGGCAAATCTTTTGCCTCCATTTCAAAAAAAAAAACAACTTGAACGAAAATACTCCTTCCGTTTTTATATATACAAATCACTTTGCTTTCCATGCAAAACATCGATTCATAATTTTGGTCAATAAAATATAGGACAACGCTATGCGCCGGCCGGTGAATAATGCTAACAGATCCGCCGCCTCGCTGACCATTGGATAGACAAATTATTGGCTAATTGATCTACACACATAAGCTCTTCGCAATTATAGTGGTGTCGCAGAAAGCTCACTGGGTGCTTGTTGCAATCACCTTGAAGTGTTTTTTTTTCTTCTAGAAAATCTTTGAATATTTGCAACAAAGGATGTGTTGCAGAAACATTATTGACCGATTTCTGCCGTAATTTTTGCAACAAAGCCCGTGTTACGAAAAGCCTTTTGCAACATCGGACATATTGCAGAAAGCATTCTAGTGATAGTTGCGTGCAGCTTTTCAGAGAAGCTTGTCGGTTTGCTTGTCGGCGCCAATCACAGATAGCGATGGTCGGAGTAGCAAGGGGGAGGGCTGACAACTCGTCATCGGTGGCGGCAGTTGGAGCAGCGCAGGGAGGCGGCAACTCGACGGGAGTTTGGGGCAGTCGAAGCAATGCAGGGAGGCGACAGCTCACAAGAACTCACGAGGAGCACGAGAGATGACTTTTCTCAAGGATCCAGATCCCGCAACAGACCTGTTGTTGCGATGAGAGATATTGCAAGAACGGACTAGTTGCAAAACTAGTGGTGCTAGTGATGGGGCACGTGGCGTGCGGAGAAGGCGGCGCACACAGGGCTACGGTCCGCTGGGTGATTTAAAGGGTTTTTCATAAAATATGGGTTATATATGTCATCAAATATATGTTAAGGGAAAGTTCTTTGAAATGTGCATCCAATGACATTCATATTTTGTTGGTAAAATTAATGGTTAAAGCTAGACATAAAAAATATGTACAAATGACCATTTGAATTTATAGGGGAACATATTTGTTAAACTAAAAAAAAAGCGGGGTGTTCCGAGAATCGAACTCGGGACCTCTCGCACCCGAAGCGAGAATCATACCACTAGACCAAACACCCGGTGTGTCAGTTTGATTAAGGAAACTTATATATACTCGCACTTACGGGCCAATTCAAGCTGGACGTTAATTTGCAAGCAATTGGAAAAAGTTGTTGTGGTGTCTGCATCAGAGATGTACTGTAAACGACCAAATAGCTACGCAGTTAGCATCATGAAGGCCAGCGGTGACTCTTAACAATAACATGGGCTATGCTGTCAACTGAAACCAAACCACTGACGATGTTTGCCTCTATAGCTAGGCTGGGACCAGGGGCCAGGTGGGCATTACTCCTCCTCATTCCTCGACAACAAACCGCCCCAAAGTTCCGTTTTAAAAAAAATTCTTGATGCTCGGACACGTCACACGCCAATGTCCTAGTCGAGCAGAGCAGCTGTTGCTTTGCACCATGCTCGGGGCGAGGGCGACGGGTGGGTTCATCGTTGCAGAGAGAAAGCGAGTGCGCGGGGGACCAGAGTGTCGTGTCCACTCGTTCGGCGACTGCAGGCCGGAGTGGACATGGCATCCACGACATAGCACGACGGAGAAAGATGCATGGCGCGCGGCGTAGCGTATGGCTCGAGGCGAGGGTCGCCCAACACGCAGGACTAGCTACCAGCCACGCAAATTTTCTAGGAATGAAATTCCCTCTTTTTCTTTTGAGAGAATCCGTTTTCTAGGACGACCTTGGCGAGTCATGACTAGAACGGGCCACCGTACATGAGGTCACGAAAGCCACACCAACTCCTTTTCTGATACCTACAGCCTACAGGCCAGGCCAGTGGTGCAGGCATAGGCTTGGCTTGGTCTCCCTCTCCCCGTTGTGTGTGTCCGTCGTAGCGCAAGTGGGCGAAGCGACGATCGAGGAGAAGCCATCGACCGGAAGAGTTCAAAGGGATGGATGATCACCAAATCAATCTGTGAACAACGCAACGCAATGGAAGGGCAGAGCGTACAGGTGCACGTGTGCACGCGTGCCCGGTCGATCGGCCCACGGAGCAAGAAACGACCGATTCCCGACTAGCTACCTAAAGCGTGCCCACCCACATGCGAGCCACGCCCGGATGCTATGAATTCCACGTGCTCTGTCTTCCCGTACCTGTTGCTCCTGCCACTGGGATATAGGAGTAGTACAGTACTATGCACCGGCACGCACGTTCTCTAAACAAACATACATATACGCATCTAACCAGAAATCTCGCAAACTTACATAACCAGGGTTCGGATTCTTTTATAAAGTTAGTATAAAGTTGGTTCATCTATTTTACATGTCAAGTGGGAGCACTGGGATTGAATTCTGGTCGATGAGATGTCACACGTCCATGACTAAACCACTCCTGATTGTTTTCGCAAGTCGTGTGGTAAACCACGGAACATTCTCATCCAATACACCCGTCACCGTTGTAGTTGTTGGGGCCATACGTTACAGGACAAGGGCAAGCTACCAAAGGGGGAGTATACTGCATAATAATCAAACAAACAAGCAAGGAGAGCCAAACACGCACGCCATTACGTGGCAATGGCACGCAGGTTGAACTTGACACGACACGAGACCTGTGTCCAGTACGTCCTCCTGTTACAGGACGGCCTTTGATGCCGACACTCCATAAATTTCTTCCATAAACTAAAAATACAATTAGTACATGACCGAACATGATATGGCTAGACCTTGCTTGTCTGGGGTTTGGAGCAACTTTTTCTATAAAAACAAGGAATCAAACCAGCCATGCACAGGATAAACGGCAGCACAGCCACTGGATGTAGATGCAGTGTCGTATCCAAATCGGGCAGCAAGTGTCGTGTGCATAGTAATTTCGTAATAAAAAAAGGCTTTAGACCCACTATTTATGAGCGAAAATCGAGTTAACGGGTTCACTCATTGATTTATTTTGAAATTTTAGTATGCCTTAATTAAGTATGATGTCCAATTTCACACGATCATACTACCTCGGTCCGAAAGTACTTGTCAAAGAAATGGATGTATCTAGACGTAATTTGGTTTTAGATATATTCATTTTTATTCATTTCTTCGAAAAGTATTTCCGGACGGAGGGAGTATAACGGAACCATAGCACCCAAAGACAGCATACCAAAGAGAAATATGATAGCCCTTATATTCTATACAATGAAAACAAAATACAACGTCATTTGCACATTTTTTTTGCAAGATATACTAGTTGGGTGAAATTATAAAAATCTCTTGTTTACAAATTGTGAGTAGGATAGTATCAAAAGAACTTCATAGCTTCAGATGCGGACTCTCCTCCCCAAAAACACTGGTAAAAATGCCAAGTTAGTTTGACTAATGTATAATACCATCAATCAAAAGAAGCATGCACAACCACTCACATTTTACAGTGTCCTCTTTTGACCGTTCTAGCCACTCCAACTTGGCATCCCCCCCCCCCACTGTGATCCGTGAAGAGGTGGCAACACAAATAATAAATGGATCATCTTAATATTATTTCTCAATATAGAAGTCTTCATAAGACTACAATTGATGCACTTTACCTACATCTAACAGGTGGCCTTGAAGTGCCAACATCATAACCTGAATTTTGTGATTAGTTTGTAGACAATACATGTGGGCAAACAATTTGGAGAATCCAACATATGAGAAGTTGGATCAAGTTCTAGCCATAGTCGAATGAGAACACAAATTCCCTGGATCGATGCGAGCATTACAAAGGGGGCTATCAAATCATACCCCCCTCCTTATTGACTCCGGTGACGTGTCTCACGTTGGTAACAAAACCATTTTCTCGTTGGAACTATGAAAGGGAAGATTTCTTGTAATTGGTGGCCAGGTAGTGGGGTAAAGAAAACCGAGGGGAGTCGAATGTGGAAAGGTGGCAGTTTAAATCCGGCATCTAAGATAATTCTAGTGGGGTTGGGCTACAAATGCGAGTGAGATTTAGAAAGTGGAAAAAATAATGACTTCTCAATCTTATTAATGAATTTGATATAAAAGCTTAAATGAATCCTCTCGATATGGATGACAGCATAGCTAAAAGTGAGGCTGAGGAGAAGCTTGCGAAGCTTCTCAGAGAGGAAGAGATAAAATGGGCACAAAGCACTAATGTACGAGAGGTAGTACAAGGGGATAATAACACTCAGTTCTTCTGAGAGTGCAACTATCCCTGGGTGGTTTTGGTAATGATTAACGACATATAGCTCATTGAACTAATGCTATTTCAAGATGAATATTTCAGGAAAGTTCAATGATTGGCATGGCATGGATTAGGATTGAGGACCCCTCAAAATGCTAAGGACAAATGATTGGCTCAAGCTCTAAAGATCAAGACTCTACATTTTACTTTTAGTGATCCAATATCACATTGAGTCTATAGGAAAGCTAATACTATTAAAAGGGGATGAGGTGTTTCTTAATGGCTTGCTTGCTCAAAATGCTTAGTGATATGCTCCAAAAGCCCTCAACCACTTTCTCATATCCACATATGTCCCAAACCAAAAGTCAAACTCGCCCCCACCTATTTGATCCATCCGGCGCCATCGAGTTCATTTGACATAGCCACTGCCAGAAACCCTATTCACTTTGGTTCGACCAATAGGGATCTCGGTCTCACCGAGATGGGATTGCAAACCCTCTGACTGTGGTGCGAGGCTGTGGAGCTCCTTGGTGATCTTCCGCCATTCCTGTTACAAATGGACAGATTAATACTTATGGAAAGGGACTCGAGGAGTAAATGGAGTGGAGTAGTGGGATGGAAACTCACCCAGCTGGGAGGGTTGCACATGGAAAATCCATCTCTGCGGTTTATGCAGATGAACTCCTCTTTCTCCCCTTTGTATAGTCCGGCCAGTATTTTGGCCAGAGCGGCGGTGGTATCCGGACCCTTCCGACCGCAGCGGGTGGCGTCATCTTCTCTATTACAGTGCCACATGGGATGCCCTCTGTATTGGAGTGGCTGGACCCCCCGAACTATGGATGTCGCCATAACCTCCACTATTGATAATCCGGACCGGGTGAGCGTCTTTATCTTGCTCATCAATTGACGGACCTCCGTGCTATCTTCCTCCCTGAGGCTCCGGGGGCGCCAACTGTAGCGTTTCTTCAACGGAGCACTTGAAAATTCGGGAAGACCCATTCGGAATGGGTCGGGAAGGGAGATGTCCTCAATATAGAACCATTCGGAAGGCCATTCTTTGGATGCCTTCTTTGGCGTGCCGGACAGGTCTCCGGTCCCGACGATGCGCCATACCTCGGCGCCACCCACTTGGAATATTGATCCCTCTTGATTACGAGGGACGAGGCAAAACAGTTTCCTCCATAGTTCAAAATGGGCCTCGCAACCCAGGAATAGCTCACAAAGAAACGTAACCCGCAATGTGCAGGATGGAAGCAGGAGTGAAATTATGCAGTTGGAGGCCATAATACTCCAGAAGCCCTCGGAGGAATGGATGGATTGGAAAACCGAGACCTCTCAACAAGTAGGGAACAAGGCATACTCGTTCTGAAGGAAATATGCCCTAGAGGCAATAATAAAGTTATTATTTATTTCCTCATATCATGATAAATGTTTATTATTCATGCTAGAATTGTATTAACCGGAAACATGATACATGTGTGAATACATAGACAAACATATAGTCACTAGTATGCCTCTACTTGACTAGCTCATTAATCAAAGATGGTTATGTTTCCTAACCATAGACATGTGTTGTCATTTGATCAATGGGATCACGTCATTAGGAGAATGATGTGATTGACATGACCCATCCCATTAGCTTAGCACTTGATCGTTTAGTATTCTGCTATTGCTTCCTTCATGACTTATACATGTTCCTGTAACTATGAGAATTGTGTAACTCCCGTTTACCGGAGGAACACTTTGGGTACTACCAAACGTCACAACATAACTGGGTGATTATAAAGGAGTACTACAGGTGTCTCCGAAGGTACATGTTGAGTTAGCATAATTCGAGATTAGGATTTGTCACTCCGATTGTCGGAGAGGTATCTCTGGGCCCTCTCGGTAATGCTCATCACCTAAGCCTTGCAAGCATGTAACTAATGAGTTAGTTATGAGATGAAGTATTACAGAACGACTAAAGAGACTTGTCGGTAACGAGATTGAACTAGGTATTGGATACCGACGATCGAATCTCGGACAAGTAACATACCGATGACAAAGGGAACAACGATGTTGTTGTGCGGTTTGACCTATAAAGATCTTCGTAGAATATGTAGGAACCAATATGGGCATCCAGGTCCGCTATTGGTTATTGACCGAGACATGTCTCAGTCATGTCTACATCGTTCTCGAACCGCAGGTCCGCACGCTTAAGGTTTCGATGACAATTATATTATGAGTTTATGTATTTTGATGTACCGAAGTTTGTTCGAGTCCGGATATGATCACGGACATGACGAGGAGTCTCGAAATGGTCGAGACATAAAGATTGATATATTGGACGGATATATTTGGACACCGGAAAGGTTCCTAAGAGTTTGGGAATATCTGGAGCTCCGGAGGTTACCGGAACCCCCCGGGAAGTATATGGGCCTTGTTGGGCCCATTTAGGAGGAAGGGAGAAGGAGCAAGGGAGGGGGGCGCGCCCCCCCAAGCCCAATCCGAATTGGGGAGCCCCCCCTTTCCTTTCTCCTTCCCCCTCTTCCTTTCCTACTAGTAGTACTCCTTCCTTCCCCCTCCAAATAAGATTAGGAAAAAGAGGGGAAACCTACTTGGAGTAGGTTTCCTCCTCCTATGGCGCACCCCCTCCTTGGGCCAGCCACCTCCTCCCTCCCTCCTTTATATACGGGGGTAGGGGGGCACTCTAGAACACACAAGTTGATCATTGATCGTTCATTAGCCCCCCCTCCACGATATTACACCTCGGTCATATTGTAACGGTGCTTAGGCGAAGCCCTGCAACTGGAGAACATCAAGATCGTCACCACGCCGTCGTGCTGACGGAACTCCCCCTCGGAGCCTCTACTGGATTGGAGATCGAGGGTGCGTCATCGAGCTGTACGCGTGTCAAGAACTCGGAGGTGCCGGAGTAATGTGCTTGGATCGGTCGGACCGGGAGGACGACGACTACTTCCTCTACGCTGCGCCAACGCTTCGCTTCGGTCTCGTGGGTACGTAGACAACACTCTCCCTCGTTGCTCTATCATCACCATGATCTTGCGTGTGCGTAGGAAAATTTTGAAATTACTACGTTCCCCAACAAAGGCATCCGAGCCTAGGTTTTATGGTTTGATGTTATTTGCACGAGTAGAACACAAGTGAGTTGTGGGCGATATAAGTCATCTTGCTTACCAAAGATGTCATACTTTGGTTCAGCGGTATTGTTGGATGAAGCGGCCGGACCGACATTACGCGACGCTTCGCGAGACTGGTTTTACCGCCGTGCTTTGCACACGGTGACTAGCGGTGTCGGTTTCTCCAACTTTAGTTGAACCGAGTGTGGCTATGCCCGGTCCTTGCGAAGGTTAAAACAACATCAACTTGACAAACTATCGTTGTGGTTTTGATGCGTAGGTGAGATTGGTTCTTGCTTAAGCCCGTAGCAGCCACGTAAAATTTGCAACAACAAAGTAGAGGACGCCTAACTTGTTTTTGCAGGGCATGTTGTGATGTGATATGGCCAAGACGTGATGCTATATTTTATTGTATGAGATGATCATGTTTTGTAACCGGTTATCGGCAATCGGCGAGAGCCATATGGTTGTCGCTTTATTGTATGAAATGCAACGCATCATAATTGCTTTACTTTATCACTAAGCGGTAGCGATAGTCGTAGAAGCAATAGATGGCGAACGACACGATGCTACGATGGAGATCAAGGTGTCGCGCCGGTGGCGATGGTGATCACGACGGTGCTTCAAGATGGAGATCACAACCACAAGATGATGATGGCCATATCATATCACTTATATTGATTGCATGTGATGTTTATCCTTTATGCATCTTATCTTGCTTTGATTGACGGTAGCATTTTAAGATGATCTCTCACTAATTATCAAGAAGTGTTCTCCCTGAGTATGCACCGTTGCGAAAGTTCTTCGTGCTGAGACACCACGTGATGATCGGGTGTGATAGGCTCTACGTTCAAATACAACGGGTGCAAAACAGTTGCACACGTGGAATACTCAGGTTATACTTGACGAGCCTAGCATATACAGATATGGCCTCGGAACATGGAGACCGAAAGGTCGAGCGTAAATCATATAGTAGATATGATCAACATAGAGATGTTCACCATTGAAACTACTCCATCTCACGTGATGATCGGACATGGTTTAGTTGATTTGGATCACGTAATCACTTAGATGACTAGAGAGATGTCTGTCTAAGTGGGAGTTCTTGTGGTTGAACTTAAATTTATCATGAACTTAGTACCTGATAGTATTTTGCTTGTCTATGTTTGTTTGTAGATAGATGGCTCGTGCTGTTGTTCCTTTGAATTTTAATGCGTTCCTTGAGAAAGCAAAGTTGAAAGATGATGGTAGCAATTACACGGATTGGGTCCGTAACTCGAGGATTATCCTCATTGTCTGCACGAAAGAGTTACGCCCCGGAAGCACCGCTGGGTGCCGAACCCATCTTGCTGATGCTGGCGACGGCGTTAAGAACGTCTGGCGAGCAAAGTGATGACTACTCTATAGTTCGATGTGCCATGCTTTACGGCTTAGAACCGGTCTTCAACAATGTTTTGAACGTCATGGAGCATATGAGATGTTTCAGAGTTGAAGTTAATATTTCAAGCAAATGCCCGGATTGAGAGATATGAAGTCTCCAATAAGTTCTACACTGCAAGATGGAGGAGAACAGTTCACAAGGAGCATATACTCAAAATGTCCGGGTATAATAATCACTTGATTCAACTGGGAGTTAATCTTCCGGATGATAGCGTCATTGATGAAATTCTCCAATCACGCCACCAAGCTACAAGAGCTTTGTGATGAACTATAATATGCAAGGGATGAACAAGACTATTCCCGAGCTCTTCGCGATCTTTGAAAGCATGGAGGTAGAAATCAAAAGGAGCATCAAGTGTTGATGGTCAACAAGACCACCGGTTTCAAGAAAAGGGCAAAGGGAAGAAGAAGGGAACTTCAAAAGAACAACACACAAGTTGTCGCTCAAGAGAAGAAACCCAAGTCCGGACCTAAGCCCAAATCGAGTGCTTCTCTCGCAAGCGATCGACACCGGAAGAGGAACTGCCCCAAGTATTTGGCGGATAAGAAGGATGGCAAAGTGAACAAAGGTATATATGATATACATGTTATTGATGTGTACCTTACTAATGCTCGCAGAGCACCGGGGTATTTGATAATCGGTTACTTGCTAACATTTGCAACTCAAAACAGGACTACGGATTAAGCGAAGATTAGCTAAGGACGAGGTGACGATGCGCGTGGGAAATGGTTCCAAAGTCGATGTGATCGCGGTCGGCACGCTACCTCTACATCTACCATCGGGATTAGTTTTAGACCTGAATAATTGTTATTTGGTGCCTGCGTTGAGCATGAACATTATATCTGGATCTTATTTGACGCGAGACGGTTATTCATTTAAATCAGAGAATAATGGTTGTTCTATTTATATGAGTAATATCTTTCATGGTCATGCACCCTTGAAGAGTGGTCTATTTTTATTAAATCTCGATAGTAGTGATACACATATTCATAATGTTGAAGCCAAAAGATGCAGAGTTGATAATGATAGTGCAACATATTTGTGGCACTGCCGTTTAGGTCATATCGGTGTAAAACGCATGAAGAAACTCCATACTGATGGACTTCTGGAATCACTTGATTGTGAATCACTTGGTACTTGCGAACCGTGCCTCATGGGCAAGATGACCAAAACACCGTTCTCCGGATCTATGGAGAGAGCAACAAATTTGTTGGAAATCATACATACAGATGTATGTGGCCCGATGAATGTTGAGGCTCGTGGCGGATATCGTTATTTTCTCACCTTCACAGATGATTTGAGCAGATATGGGTATATCTACTTGATGAAGCACAAGTCTGAAACATTTGAAAAGTTCAAAGAATTTCAGAGTGAAGTAGAAAATCATCGTAACAAGAAAATAAAGTTTCTACGATCTGATCATGGAGGAGAATATTTGAGTTACGAGTTTGGTTTACATTTGAAACAATGTGGAATAGTTTCGCAACTCACGCCACCTGGAACACCACAACAAAATGGTGTGTCCGAATGTCGTAATCGTACTTTACTTGATATGGTGCGATCTATGATGTCTCTTACCGATTTACCGCTATCGTTTTGGGGTTATGCTTTAGAGACGGCCGCATTCACGTTAAATAGGGCACCATCAAAATCCGTTGAGACAACGCCTTATGAACTATGGTTTGGCAAGAAACCAAAGTTGTCGTTTCTCAAAGTTTTGGGCTGCGATGCTTATGTGAAGAAACTTCAACCAGATAAGCTCGAACCCAAATCGGAGAAATGTGTCTTCATAGGATACCCAAAGGAGACTATTGGGTACACCTTCTATCCCAGATCTGAGGGGAAGATTTTCATTGCTAAATTCGGATCCTTTCTAGAGAAGGAATTTCTCTCGAAAGAAGTGAGTGGGAGGAAAGTAGAACTTGATGAGATAACTGTATCTACTCCCTTATTGGAAAGTAGTTCATCACAAGAACCGGTTCCTGTGACAACTACACCAATTAGTGAGGAAGCTAATGATATTGATCATGAAACTTCAGATCAAGTTTCTACTGAACCTCGTAGGTCTACCAGAGTAAGATCCGCATCAGAGTGGTACGGAAATCCTATTTTGGAAGTCATGTTACTTGACCATGATGAACCTACAAACTATGAGGAAGCTATGATGAGCCCAGATTCCGCAAAATGGCTAGAGGCCATGAAATCTGAGATAGGATCCATGTATGAAAACAAAGTATGGACTTTGGTTGACTTGCCCGATGATCGGGAAGCCATTGAGAATAAATGGATCTTTAAGAAGAAGATCGACGCGATGGTAATGCTCATCTACAAAGCTCGACTTGTTGCAAAAGGTTTTCGACAAGTTCAAGGGGTTGACTACGATGAGACTTTCTCACCCGTAGCGATGCTTAAGTCTGTCCGAATCATGTTGGCTATTGCTGCATTTCATGATTATGAAATTTGGCAAATGGATGTCAAGACGCATTCTTGAATGGATTTCTAGAAGAAGAGTTGTATATGATGCAGCTGAAGGTTTTGTTGATCCAAAAGGTCTTGACAAAGTGTGCAAGCTCCAGCGTTCCATTTATGGATTGGTGCAAGCATCTCGGAGTTGGAATAAATGCTTTGACAAAGGTGATCAAAGCATATGGTTTTATCTGAGACTTTTGGAGAAGCCTCAGATTTACAAGAAAGTGAGTGGGAGCTCTGTAGCATTTCTAGTTTTATATGTTGATGACATATTATTAATTGGAAATGATATAGAATTTCTGGATAGCATAAAGGGATACTTGAATAAAAGTTTTTCAATGAAAGACCTCGGTGAAGCTGCTTACATATTGGGCATCAAGATCTATAGAGATAGATCAAGGCGCTTAATAGGACTTTCACAAAGCACATACCTTGACAAAGTTTTGAAAAAGTTCAAAATGGATCGAGCAAAAGAAAGGATTCTTGCACGTGCTACAAGGTGTGAAGTTGAGTCAAACTCAATGCCCGACCACGAGAGAAGATAGAGAGAAAATGAAAGGTGTTCCTATGCTTCAGCCATAGGCTCTATCATGTATGCAATGTCAGTGTACCACACTGATGTGTGCCTTGCTATAAGCTTAGCAGGGAGGTACCAAAGTAATCCAGGAGTGGATCATTGGACAGCGGTCAAGAACATCCTGAAATACCTGAAAAGGACTAAGGATATGTTTCTCGTATATGGAGGTGACAAAGAGCTAGTCGTAAATGGTTACGTCGATGCAAGCTTTGACACTGATCCGGACGATTCTAAATCGCAAACCGGATACGTGTTTATATTAAACGGTGGAGCTGTGAGTTGGTGTAGTTCTAAACAAAGCGTCGTGGCGGGATCTACATGTGAAGCGGAGTACATAGCTGCTTCTGAAGCAGCAAATGAAGGAGTCTGGATGAAGGAGTTCATTTTCGATCTAGGTGTTATACCTAGTGCATCGGGACCAATGAAGATCTTCTGTGACAATACTGGTGCAATTGCCTTGGCAAAGGAATCAGATTTCACAAGAGGACCAAGCACATCAAGAGACGCTTCAATTCCATTCGGGACCAAGTCCAAGTGGGAGACATAGAGATTTGAAAGATACATACAGATCTGAATGTTGCAGACCCGTTGACTAAGCCTCTCTCACGAGCAAAACATGATCAGCACCAAGACTCCATGGGTGTTAGAATCATTACTGTGTAATCTAGATTATTGACTCTAGTGCAAGTGGGAGACTGAAGGAAATATGCCCTAGAGGCAATAATAAAGTTATTATTTATTTCCTCATATCATGATAAATGTTTATTATTCATGCTAAAATTGTATTAACCGGAAACATGATACATGTGTGAATACATAGACAAACATATAGTCACTAGTATGCCTCTACTTGACTAGCTCATTAATCAAAGATGGTTATGTTTCCTAACCATAGACATGTGTTATCATTTGATCAATGGGATCACATCATTAGGAGAATGATGTGATTGACATGACCCATCCCGTTAGCTTAGCACTTGATCGTTTAGTATTCTGCTATTGCTTCCTTCATGACTTATACATGTTCCTGTAACTATGAGAATTGTGTAACTCCGTTTACGGAGGAACACTTTGGGTACTACCAAACGTCACAACGAATCGGGTGATTATAAAGGAGTACTACAGGTGTCTCCGAAGGTACATGTTGAGTTAGCATAATTCGAGATTAGGATTTGTCACTCCGATTGTCGGAGAGGTATCTCTGGGCCCTCTCGGTAATGCTCATCACATAAGCCTTGCAAGCATGTAACTAATGAGTTAGTTATGAGATGAAGTATTACGAGCGAGTAAAGAGACTTGTCGATAACGAGATTGAACTAGGTATTGTATACCGACGATAGAATCTCGGACAAGTAACATACCGATGACAAAGGGAACAACGTATGTTGTTGTGCGGTTTGACCGATAAAGATCTTCGTAGAATATGTAGGAACCAATATGGGCATCCAGGTCCGCTATTGGTTATTGACCGAGAGACATGTCTCGTCATGTCTACATCGTTCTCGAACCGTAGGGTCCGCACGCTTAAGGTTTCGATGACAATTATATTACGAGTTTATGTATTTTGATGTACGAAGTTTGTTGAGTCCGGATATGATCACGGACATGACGAGGAGTCTCAAAATGGTCGAGACATAAAGATTGATATATTGGACGGATATATTTGGACACCGGAAAGGTTCCGGAAGAGTTTGGGAATATAACGGAGCTCCGGGAGGTTACCGGAACCCCCCGGGAAGTATATGGGCCTTATTGGGCCCATGTAGGAGGAAGGGAGAAGGAGCAAGGGAGGGGGGCGCCCCCCCAAGCCCAATCCGAATTGGGGAGGCGGGCCGGTCCCCCCTTTCCTTTCTCCTTCCCCCTCTTCCTTTCCTACTACTAGTACTCCTTCCTTCCTCCTCCAAATAAGATTAGGAAAATGAGGGGAAACCTACTTGGAGTAGGTTTCCTCCTCCTATGGCGCACCCCCTCCTTGGGCCGGCCACCTCCTCCCTCCCTCCTTTATATACGGGGGTAGGGGGGCACTCTAGAACACACAAGTTGATCATTGATCATTCCTTAGCCGTGTGCGGTGCCCCCCTCCACGATATTACACCTTGGTCATATTGTAGCGGTGCTTAGGCGAAGCCCTGCAACTGGAGAACATCAAGATCGTCACCACGCCATCGTCTTGTGGAACTCCCCTCGGAGCCTCTCTTGGATTGGAGATCGAGGTGCGTCATCGAGCTGTCGCGTGTCAAGAACTCGGAGGTGCCGGAGTAACGGTGCTTGGATCGGTCGGACCGGGAGGACGTACGACTACTTCCTCTACGTTGCATCAACGCTTCTGCTTCGGTCTACGAGGGTACGTAGACAACACTCTCCCCTCGTTGCTATATCATCACCATGATCTTGCGTGTGCATAGGAAATTTTTGAAATTACTACGTTCCCCAACACGTTCCCCCCTGGATAGGTTGGGGAAATTCTCCGCCTGCTCCCCACCATCGAAGGAAGCCAATCCGGCTCGGACGGAGACTAGACATGCGGGGGGAAGAAACCCCTGTGTCTGCAGCTTCACTAGCTGATTACGGGATACGGAGCACTTTTCCCAATCGCCTTTTTTGGGGCCGTGGGGGCGAGAAGAAGAGCTGGGAGCGCTAGCCATGTTGGGGTGGTTTTCGCTGGCAAGGTCCGAGGATTCCTCGCTTGGTGTGGGCTGGATCTGAAGATCCCCATCTCTTTAAATAGACAATTCTCTCACGTGGTCAGGGTGGTATGTGCAAAAATACCCCGACCTCTCGTATTCACTCGACACGTGGAAGCTAAAATCATGAAGGTGCAGAAGCCGATGAACGCGACATTAAATGAAAAGTTGGATACTGCTCTTTAAGTCAGGTACTTTGAGGTAATCGGAGAAGGAACCTGCCCTTGCAATGCCGAAGACAATCTGCATGCCAGACACCTCGTCATTGAAGCCTGGTTCGAGGGTTACTGAGGGAGTCCTGGATTAAGGGGTCCTCGGACAGCCGGACTATTAAATGGGTCGGACTGTTGGGCTATGAAGATACAAGACAGAAGACTTCTTCCCGTGTCCGGATGGGACTCTCCTTGGCGTGGAAGGCAAGACTTGGCGATTCAGATATGTAGATTCCTTTCTCTGTAACCGACCTTATATAACCCTAGCCCCCTCTGGTGTCTATATAAACCGGAGGGTTTAGTCTATAGGCACAATCATAATCATATAGGCTAGACTTCTAGGGTTTAGCCATTACGATCTCGTGGTAGATCAACGCTTGTAATACTCATATTCATCAAGATCAATCAAGCAGGAAGTAGGGTATTACCTCCATAGAGAGGGCCCGAACCTGGGTAAACATTGTGTCCCCCGCCTCCTGTTACCATTAGCCTTAGACGCACGGTTCGGGTCCCCCTACCCGAGATCCACCAGTTTTGACACCGACACCCACCGAGATGATCCTATACACCGCCAAGCCAAACCCTAGATTTTCGGTCTCACCGAGATTGCGATCGGTCTCACCGAGTTGCCGTGACCAATTTTCTATAAGATAATTCGTTCACTTCAAAATCAACGAGTTGAACTGATCAGGACTACAAAAACAAAGTCCTGCCTAGGTTATCGCATTCTGGCTTGTCCGAGATTTCCACTTCGGTCCCACTGAAAAGACCAACGTTCATATCTTTTACCCAGGTCGGTCTCACCGAGTTTTTGGACCGGTGTCACAGAGTTGAGTGAAAAGTTTGTAATGGTTGGATTTTGGGTGAAGGCTATAAATACCCCTCCACCCCACCTACTCTCTAAGAGATCCATCATAACGAATCTACACTTCCACCATTCATTTTCTAAGATAGAACCACCTACTCATGTGTCGAGATCAAGAGATTCCAATCCAATCATTTGAACCTTGATTTCTATCCTCCTCAAGTTGCTTTCCACTCCAATCCTTCTCCTACCCAAGCCAAATCTGTGAGAGTGTGATTGAGTGTTGAGGAGACTATCATTTGAAGCACAAGAGCAAGGAGTTCATCATCAACAACACCGTCTATTACCTTTTGGAGAGTGGTGTCTCCTAGATTGGTGAGGTGTCACTTGGGAGCCTCTGAGATATTATAGAGTTGAACCAAGGAGTTTGTAAGGGCAAGGAGATCGCCTACTTCAATATGGAAGTATGATAGCACCACCTATCGGAACCACGCCAAAAATCACCATGTCTTCATTGCGTTTGATTTCTCCGATCCCTCCTTTATATTCATGTGCAAAGTCCTTAATTTCCGCTGCTCAACTCTTGGACTTGCATGTGTAGGGTGTTACTTGACTTGGTAGAATTGCCAAAACCTGCCTACAACTTAAATTGGGAGAAGGATAAATTTTTATTTGGTCAAGTAGTCTAATCACTCCCCTATAGACATACTTCCGATCCTACAAGTGATATTAGAGCTTTGGTCTCCATTGTGTTGGTTTCACAACCTAGGAGAGTATGGCTTCTAGTGAGGGTAATTATCACCGTAGAGGTCCATATTTTGATGGTACAAACTTTGCTAGTTGGAAGCATAAGATGAAAATGCATATCCTTGGTCATAACCCCGCCGTTTGGGCTGTTGTTCGTGTTGGCTTGCAAAGTGAATTATTTGAGGTTGGTAAGGAACCAGATCATGAAGCAACCACAAAAGAATTGATGATATTGCAATACAATGCTCAAGCATGCGACATTCTCTTCAACGGTTTGTGCCCCGAGGAGTTAAGCAAGATTAGCCGCCTCGTGAATGCAAAGGAAATTTGGGATACTTTGGTTGATATGCACGAAGGTACCGAGTCCGTCAAGGAATCAATGTTGGATGTGCTTCAAAGTCAACTTGACAAGTTCAAGATGAAGGATGGTGAAGGAGTCATCGAAATGACCTCTAGGATTGCTTTCATCACAAATGAGATTGCCGGCTTATGAATTGAAGAGACGACCGGAAGGTTCATCATCAAGAAGATCCTTAGATCCTTAGATGGAAAATATGAAACCGTGTGCACATTGATCCAAATGATGCCCAACTACAAATATACCAAGCCCATGAAAGTCATTAGAAGAATTGTTGCTCATGAGATGTCACTTAAGGACAAGAAGGAGCTCCACAACAAGTCAAGTGGTGCATACCAATCCTCAAGCGATTCTCCCACAACATAAAGTGGTAAGCTAGTATCCAATGAGCAGATAACCTAATGGTGAATAATTTCAACAACTTCTACAAGAATACAAGCAAAGAGAGAATCTCCAACTCAAGACACTATGAGCAAAGATCATCAAATCATGACCGTAATTGCTACAATTATGGAAGACCCGGACACTACTCCAATGAGTGTACGACAACTCAAAAGAAAAGAGACGAATCACCTAGAAGGAAGAGTAGAAGAGGTGAATCACCTCATAGAGAGAGAATGAGTAGAGATGATCGCTATGAATGAAGACCTTCTCTAAGAAACAAGGATTCAGAAAGGAAAGACAAGTCAACCAAGAGATGCTCTAGAAGAAGACATCAAGCTCATGTTGGTGAAAGGGGTTCCAGCTCTGACTCTGACAATCACTCTGAGAGAAGTTATCACTCCGACTCCAACTATAGTCAAGATGAAGGTGTTGTCAGACTTGCTCTCATATCCTCCAACCCCTATGACATATTTGATTCACCAAATGAATGAATCGGAAGATGCTTCATGGCTAAAGGCCACAAGGTATCACACCTCGAGTATCTTGATTTCAATAGTGATGAGGATGATTTTCTAGGTGATGATGATTTGCTTGTTGATACAACTAGCAATGTGAGCTATAATGACTAGATAATAATCATGATTGTCAAGATGAAACAAATGACAATGCTAAGAAGGAGATTGAGCCTTTAACTAAAGAACTAAACAGTCTTAAGTTAGCTCATGAAACAACTCAAGAAGATCATAGAGATCTCCTAAGAACTCATGAGGAGCTATGCTTCAAGAAACTAAATTTAGATTAAGAGCATGAGCTTCTAAAATAAATCAATGATGATCTTCGAAAGAAGAGTTCTTCTTATATTTCCAAACGTCTTCTATTGTCTACTTTTATGCCACAAGTTAAATCTATGCAAACTAGTAACAAGAGTAAGAAATGTTCTACCTCTAGTAGTAACTATTACAATGCTAAATTCAATGTTGTTGCTTATAGTAGTTCTATTGATTCCACTAATGATTTTCTTAGCCAAGTTACACTTGAGCAAGAAAAAAAAATCGAAAGGAATTATAGAAGATGGTGTCTACAAGATCCTTGCCGGAAGTAAGCAATTTGAGGAAATGTACGCAAGCAAGGAAGGCATCGGAAGAACCAAGGTGTTGGTTTTGAACGAAAGTTCAATGCCAATGGAGTTGAGTGGGAAGAATATCAATACCCCAAGGGGAAGTTTGTTCCTAAACAAGAGAAGTATGATCCTACTTCCGTCTAGGGGACACAAGCTCAAGATGATCTTCCAGCACAAGACCACAAGCTGAAAGGCAAGGACAAGCTTCAAGAAGAGATTGACTCATTTGAAGAACCACCTCAATCCTTGGTCAAGTGGATTCAAAAGACTTCATTAAGTACAACTACAACTCTGAGGATTCCCATCAGTTGATGTGGGTCCCAAAGAATAAGAACTAGAAAGTTCTTGAGGGCGACTCCGCCAACAAACTTTACTCATATTCATTTATGGCAAGGACTTATGCAACCAACTTAAACATCTTGCACTAGTTCATGGAGACGCAAACCCTCTTTTTGGTAAGACAAGGGACAAGGTATTCAATGCATTCATGGACATCATCTTGTGTGCATTTCACTCTATGTCTATGGATATCCTTGTTTGTTCCTTGAGGGACTAACTCATGTAGGTATTGAAAGTGCTTAACTCAAAGGATTGCTCGTAACTCTTGATGGTCTACATCAACATTGAGCATTCACATCTACAACATCTACATGAATTCATCATCGACAAAATCCAAGGTTAGTTCATCCCTATTTGGGGGGATATCACATCTAGGGGGATCTTTGCTCTAAAAATTGAGCTAAAGCAACTCTAATGGTGTGAACACATTAATGCTTCATGTAAAAGTGGAAACCACACTTGTGCTTAAATGATGAGTAAGACCAATGATCAAATATTCTCATTTGGATCCGAAGTCAATATACTCACATATAGATGACTATGTCATCGCCCATTGTTTAATAGTTGCTAGAATTAGTTGTGCATGTTTGCCATATTTCATTTGCTATCTTATTGCATGAGCATGTTGCAGTGCATATTTCTTATTCAAGGACATCCAATTATAGTTTGATTCATTTGGTTTCGTTTGGCCAACTGGATGTACAAAAATGCCTAATAATCTTCTCTAGCTATCTATCTCAACTTGTCTCAAATTCTTTCCTGCTATATCACAAAACTTCAACAAGTTCCGGACCCTCCGAGTGAGGAGCACTCAGAGCCACCGATCTGATTAGGGCTGACCTGCAAAACCTTCTAAGTGTTTTTGGTAAGACCAATCCACTCCTATTTGGTCTCGCCGATTGCATTTAGACTGATCTTTCCATCTCGGTAAGACCGATCTGAAAGTCTCGGCGACACCGATACACTCTGTCACTAGCAGTTATGCACAGTGAGACCGAGTTCTTTCGTTTAGTAGTACCGATAGCTAAAGGGTATATAGATTGCCACGGACCATACGTTGAAAATTTCTTCAAACTTTTCGCCCTCGGATCCCTTTGCAGCCGTCGCCCCTGGTCTACAGATCGTTGCTGTCATCTCCAGCACACCCTCGCCGTCGGATTCCTCCATCGTCAACGGAATTCTTCACTATCGTTGCCGCCATTGCGGATCTCCACCAAATTAGGGTGAGATTTTACCCCTAGTGCTTCTCCATCTGATTCAATGCACTAGAGTTTTGTGCCCACAACATTGCCACCATTTGAGATTTCCTGTCTAGCAACAAATTCATAGAAGTAGGTGTGAGCGTAAACCACAGAATTCATCTCAGAGCGATCGTTGAACCAACTCGGAGTCACTGATTTGGCTTCGACCATTGCACTTATTACATCTTGCTGAAAACGAAATGTGCTAATTGATGAGACTTAGTTTCTCTGCCCTACCATGTGCTTCGGTGAATCTGAGATTCACTTCGGTCTAACCAAAATGTGAAACCCCTGTTTCAGTTGCTCCCTCGGTACTTCCAAAAATTTCAAATTGGTAATTCCGAAACGCTTTCCATGAAAACCTAAAATTGAGGTTTGAACTCAAAATTCTCAAAATCTAGCTGTGTTTCATGATGCTCATCTATTCCACTCTACCTATTCTACTTCACAGGGTCAGTTTTAGCATGTCAGGCGTAGAGGACAACCAGAACATGTCAGTTGAGCCAAGTGCTGACTTGGAGGCAGTAACAAGTCCATAAGCAAGTTCTGAGGACCCTGGCACCCAATTCTCATGGCCTTCCTAAAGATGCTACTAGGCTAGGAAGAGAAAAAACTCTGATGACGAGGATGAGGATTTCATGCCAGATGATGTTACTTTCAAGAGGAAGAAAGTTGTTGTTGCCAAATAATATGGCACTGCACAAAAGGGGAGGCCTAGTGCAAAGAAGTTTCTGAGCCTACGGCTGCTAGCTCAAAGCAAAGTCAAGGCAAGTCTATGGCCAATGTGGCTGGCAATAAGAGAGAGAGAAAGCAAACTGCCCATGTGGTGTTCAAGCTCAAATCTATGAGGAGGGAGGATGAGCCACCTCCTAAGCAACAAAATCTAATGGCAGATGCTATGCCTAAGAAGGCAGCCACTGCCCTCAAGCCTAAGAGGAAGACGACAAGAAACATTTCAGCCGCTGAGAAGAACAAGTCACCAGTGCCTAAGAGAGTTGCAGATGACGATGATGATGACGATGATGCCATAGTGCTGAATAAATTGAGAGAAAGATTGCCAGAGCATGATGATACACATCCCGTTGCTAAGAAACTTGAAAGAGAGGAAGGACAAGGGTCTGAGAAAGTGGAGGGAATCAGATCCCTATTCAGTGAGGAGGGCTACTGTTGACTACCACTTTCACACCAAGGAACAACATGACTTCTATGAGACAATGCTTCTTGACCAGAAACCAGTGGTCAATGACATGATATGGGTGGATTGGAAGTAAATTGATGCAAATGAAGATCATTTTCCCCATGTCCACGAGAGCTTCAGGCTAGTTGAGGCTCACGAATTCATAGGGAAGAAGCTGACTGCATGGAACGATCATATGATCATGCAATTTTACTCAACTGCACACTTCTACCCCAATGGTAGGATTGTTTGGATGACACAGGGAGTCAGGTACCAGTCCAACATTGTTGAGTGGGCTGCATTGCTAGGTGTTCTGGAGGCTGGTGAGAATGAAATTGATGTCTATGCCAAGCCCAAGATGGATTACAATTCCATGAAGAACATGTACACTGCTAGTCCCAAGAAGTACTTGGAATCTTACAAGCTTGGGGTAGTATATCATCTGGTGGCAGGACTTACTAACTCCAACACTATCATGAGGCACACCTTGATGCCCAAATCAGGAGATGATAAGATGATTAGAGGCCACTCCATCAACATGCTACATCACATTGATGGTCTTTAGAAGTCTAGAGTGATGGATCTTATTGTTGAAACTATCAAGAGGACTGCTGCGGATCAGAAGCGATCATGTGGCTTCGCACCACATCTTCAGATGCTCATCAACTCCAAAGTTGGTATCAAGACTAATCTACTTGATCGTCCGCATCTACCGCTACAGCTAGAGTTTGAGGACAAGAATGTGATGATGGATCCTTCCCATCTCACCTTGGTTGCAGCACATGCAAAGACTAAGGCAGAAGCTGAGACAACTAGGAATGCTGTAGAGCCTAGTGTTACCACCACCCCCTTGCTGAAGACCAAGGCAGATCAAATGAACTATCTTCTTCGAGCTACTCAGAGCATCAAGCGAAGTCTGGCCAACATCGTGAAGAACCAAGAGAGTTTCGAGAGAATCATTGAGACAAAATTCCATGATCTAGATGTCAAGGTCACTAATTTGCAGACCATTGTGGAGAGTCCGAGGAAGGAAGTGGATGAAGCCAAGTTGCATTCTAACAGTGATGATGAGCACCAGGGTATAGGTCTTTCTACTACCACTCAGTTCAAGATGATGCCCAGGTCAACAGCCGTGCCAGTCACCTCCAGAGCCACAGTTTCAGCTCTTGCTGCTGCACCCACAGTTGCTTCCATCAGTTCCTCCAGGGGTCTCTACACCAACCCAATAGATATTAGCCGAGATCTTAGCAAACACACTCATCTCTACTCCAACAACATCTACGCACACTGGTGGTGCAAGTTAAAGGACTTCACCACAAGGAGCTACCGAACAGCGAGCCCTGAGCGACGTTTAGCTCTTTACTTCTTCAAACTTTTTGGTACTTGTTGCCAAAGGAGGAGAATTAGTATATATCATTAGGGCTAAGAGAGAGAGAGAGAGAGAGAGTGAGAGAGAGTACCTCGCTTTTTCTCGTTTGATTTTCTTGAGTTTACTGCTACTTTGTGATACTTTTGTTTGATGCATGTATGAGACTATGTTATTTTGTGCTTTATCATACCATACTTCATTGTTATGCATGCTTAAATATCTATTTATACGCTCTATGTATGATCATTCACTTATGTGCTTGGTGATGAGTGCTTGTTACATTGCAATCATATCATTTTTAGCCCTCCACCAGGATGTATGTGACATGGAAGAGTGACCCATGATTCTAACCGACTGTGCATTTGCATTCAAACACAAATTCTTAATAATACACAAATTGAGGGGGGAGCTCTTACTTATCACATACTTCTCAAGGCGATGATGTATTTCATTGACTATATCATTTGTTGAAGCTTTGAACTATATGTTGTCATCAATTACCAAAAAGGGGGAGACTAAAAGTGCAATTAATCCCCGGGTGGTTTATGTAATTCATAACAACATATATACCATTGATCTAATGCTTATTGAAAATAGATTTCAGAAAAGATCAATGATTGGCATGGCAAGGACATAAGAATGTGGACCCTTCAAAATGATAAGGACATGGAATTGGCAAAGCTTCAAGACTCAACATTTTTTGTTAAGTGATCCAAGATCACATTGAGTCCATAGGAAACCAATACTATTAAAAGAGGGTGAGGTTTTGATCATGACTCAATTGCTCAAGTGCTTGATGATATTGCTCCAAAACCCTCAAACACTTTCTCCACTTCATATATGTCCAAACCCTAAAAAGCCAACTTGGTCCTACCTAAAGCCTTCCCTCCGGACCCACTGAGTTGATCCTATACACCGCCAAGCCAAACCCTAGAATTTCGGTCTCACACAGATTGCGAACGATCTCATCGAGTTGATGCGACCAAGTTTCTATAAGTCAATTAGTTCACTTCGGAATCACCAAGTTGAACTGATCGAAACTACCGAAACGAAGTCCTGCCTAGGGTATCGCATTCCAGTCTGTCTGAGATTTCCACTTCGGTCCCACCGAAATGCCCAACATTCATATCTGTTACACAGTTCGGTCTCACCGATTTTTTGGACCAGTGTCATCGAGTTGAGTCAAAAGTGTGCAATGGTTGGATTTTTGGGTGAAGGCTATAAATACCCCTCCACCACACCTACTCTCTAGAGAGCCATCAGAACGAATCTACACTTCCATCGCTCATTTTCTGAGAGAGAACCACCTACCATGTGTTGAGATCACGCGATTCCAATCCAACCATTTGAACCTTGATTTCTATCCTCCTAAAGTTGCTTTCCATACCAATCCTTCTCCTACAGAAGCCAATCTATGAGAGAGTGATTGAGTGTTGAGGAGACTATAATTTTAAGCACAAGAGCAAGGAGTTCATCATCAATAACACCGTCTATTACCTTTTGGAGAGTGGTGTCTCCTAGATTGGTTAGGTGTAACTTGGGTGCCTCCGAGATATTGTGGAGTTAAACAAGGAGTTTGTAAGGGCAAGGAGATTGCCTACTTCGTGCAGATATACCCCGAGAGAGTCTAGACCTTCTTGGACGTAAGCCATGGTGGAATAGACAAGGTTGATTCTTCATGGACCCTTAGTGGATGGAGCCCTTCATGGAATCACGCGGCCGTTACCCATGGTGGTTTGAAGTCTCCATCAACATGGGCGTACGATAGCACGACCTATCATAACCACGCCAAAAATCACTGTGTCTTCATTCGTTTGATTTCTCCGATCCCTCCTTTACATTCACATGCAAAGTCTTTACTTTTCGCAGCCCAACTCTTAGACTTGCATGTGTAGGGTGATACGTCTCCAACGTATCTATAATTTTTGATTGTTCCATGCTATTATATTATCCATCTTGGATGCTTTATATGCATTTATATGCTATTTTATATGATTTTTAGGACTAACCTATTAACCTAGAGCCCAGTGTCAGTTTCTGTTTTTTCCTTGTTTTTGAGTTTTGCAGAAAAGGAATATCAAACGGAGTCCAATTGACCTGAAAATTTACGGAGATTATTTTTGGACCAGAAGAAGCCCACGGAGCATCGGAGATGGACCAGAAGAGTCCCGAGTGAACCATGAGGGCGGAGGCCGTGCCCTACCCCCTGGGCGCCCCCTACCTCGAGGCTGACTAGGGGACCCCCCTGACTTGTTCCCGACACTAACACCTCTTATATATATCCCCAAACTTCCAGAACAGAATGAAGATCGGGAGTTCCGCCGCTGCAAGCCTCTGTAGCCACCAAAAACCAATCGGGACCATGTTCCGGCACCCTGCCGGATGGGGGATCCACACCGGTGGCCATCTTCATCATCCCGGCACTCTCCATGATGAGGAGGGAGTAGTTCACCCTCGGGGCTGAGGGTATGTACCAGTAGCTATGTGTTTGATCTCTCTCTATCTCTCGTGTTCTTGATTTAGCATGATCTTGATGTATCGCGAGCTTTGCTATTATAGTTGGACCTTATGATGTTTCTCCCTCTTCCTTCTTGTAATGGATTGTTTTTTCCCTTTGAAGTTATCTTATCAGAATGAGCCTTTAAGGATTTGAGAACACTTGATGTATGTCTTGCATGTGCTTATGTGTGGTGACAATGGGATATTCATGTGAACCACTTGATGTGTGTTTTGGTGATCAACTTGCGGGTTCTGTGACCTTGTGAAGTTATGCATAGGGTTGGCACACATTTTTGTCTTGACTCCCCAATGGAAACTTTGGAGCACTCTATGAAGTTCTTTGTGTTGGTTTGAATAGATAAATCTGAGGTTGTGTGATGCATATCGTATAATCAAACCTGTGGATACTTGAGGTGACATTCGAGTATATAGATGACATTATGGTTTTGGTTGATGTGTGTCTTAAGGTGTTATTTTATTACGAACTCTAGGGCTGTTTGTGACACTTATAGGAATATCCCAATGGATTGATCGGAAATAATAACTTTGAGGTGGTTTCATACCCTACAATAATCTCTTCGTTTGTTCTCCGCTATTAGTGACTTTGGAGTGACTCTTTGTTGCACGTTGAGGGATTGTTATATGATCTAATTATGTTATCATTGTTGACATAACTTGCACTAGTGAAAGTATGAACCCTAGGCCTTGTTTCTAAGCATTGCAATACCATTTTCGCTCACTTTTGTTACTTGCTACCTTGCTGTTTTTATATTTTCAGATTACAAAAACCTATATCTACTATCCATATTGCACTTGTATCACCATCTCTTTGCCGAACTAGTGCACCTATACAATTTACCGTTGTATTAGGTGCGTTGGAGACACAAGAGACTCTTTGTTATTTGGTTGCAGGGTTGTTTGAGAGAGACCATCTTCATTCTACGCCTCCCACAGATTGATAAACCTGAGGTCATCCACTTGAGGAAATTTGCTACTGTATTACAAAGCTCTACACTTGGAGGCCCAACAATGTCTAGAAGAATAAGGTTGCGTAGTAGACATCAAGCTCTTTTCTGGCGCCGTTGCCGTGGAGGTGAGTGCTTGAAGGTATATCTTTAGATCTTGCAATCTAATATTTTAGTTTCTTGTTTTATCACTAGTTTAGTCTATAAAAGAAAATGAAAAAAATGGAATTGATGGTGCCTCATATGCTTCATCTTTTTAATATCTTCCATGAAAATGATGGAAAGGAAAATTGTGCTCAAGTGTTAGACGAAGATGTCTATAAAATGATTGGCACTAAAATTTTGAATGATGAGCATGATTGCAATGTTGTTAGTATGAATTCTTTGAAAATCCATGATGCTAATGATATGCAAAGCCACAAGCTTGGGGATGCTATGTTTGATGAACATGATATTTTTAGTCCCCCAAGTTTGGATGAGCAAATTTATTATGATGATAGCATGCCTCCTAATTATGATGATTATATTGATGAAAGTGGTTTGGAAGAGTGTCAACTTTAGGAAGTAATGATCCCACTATTTTTGAGGGTGTTGAATCTTATTGTGGTAACTAGATCATGATTGGCGCGCGTTGCAGCGCCCGTCTATTTTTCCAATAGAGTGATAGTAATTTTACAAATAGATAGTTACCATCTTGTATATTTTTCGGGTCATATTGACCAACCTCTTAGTGCCATATCTACCAAGTTTTTTCTAGCATCTCATAAATTGGATGAAAATCTACAACATAAGCATTTCATGACCATGAAAGTGCCAATAGGTGATCCTACAAGGAAAGTGAAAACAAATGGCATTCCATGAAAGTAATCACTATACTAATCTTGACAAAGCTTCTCAGTGAAACATGTCACACTATGTCAAACTAATAATAGTGTGACGTCCTTACAAAGTCCTATTTTCACTTAGTTACATATATGTAAGTGACATCAGCAATGCAATTAAAGAACAATTAAAGGATGGAGTATCTGATGCAACTAAAGCAGATGGATTAATCAATGGCATGTGGAAAGCTGCAATGCTCTTGGTGGGCAGATGAGATCCTTCAACCGTTGGTGCTTTAGATACTCCCAATTCTTGCACCCTGTATTTGTATAAGAAAAAACATTAGTGGAAGTAGTACATACTTTCTTTTCAGATCAATACAAATGAAAATTTTGTATAAATAACAATCCAAGACACTGCAAATACTATTTGGTGAGCCATGTGGCCGCATTTGGTCATATACATTACAAACTTAACTATATAAAAACTATGCAAAGTTGAGCGCACATTATTCTTACCAAGAATCAATGTCAGCTTCAGTTGGTTCAGTGCAAAGTACATAAATCACTGACACTTATCACAGCAACATCAGTCTCTCATCAATCTGATGAACATGAAGATGAACATATATGAGGACTAAATTGAACTAAATTAAAGATGCACCAGAAGGGTAATATTGGGATAAATTTGTAGACAGACAGATAAGATGCAGCAATGCCCTATGCTCTTGACAAACCACTATAGAGGTTCCGAATAACACAAGCATATACTTTAGGAGGATCCATTTGGCAAGAAATCTAATAAAATGTAAGAGCTATTTATTCTAAAAATAATGCAAGGAAACGATAACTCTAGAAATGAAAGGACCATACTACTTTAACATCCATTCATCTAAATATCTTACGAGAAGGGGGTGTTTATTCAAAATAATAATGTAAGAAAAAAATGACGCCTAGAAATTCTTTATTCCAAATCATAATGCTAATAATTTGGCATATCATCATTGTACTGCAAGATGAAGCAACAAGGTAGAGTGATCATGGTCATTCCATCGTTGTCTATCAACGTCACTAATGATATAGAAAATCGCACAAAAAGTACAATAACTAACAGTATAAGAAGGGTAGCAACATGGCAAAAGTCACATCTGAAATGTAATACGGAAAGGGGAAGCAAAGCCCTGACGAAGAATGGGGCAGAGGGATCTCGATTTATCTTATGTAACTAAACATATAAATGAGTGCACACTTTTTTATTTGTTTTTCAGATAGCTAACGACTCATGTTCATATGGAGTTCACTCTATAACAGATCGAATCACATTTTGTGCCCACTGCCTGTACATGCCCGTCATCATCTAGAAAAAAAATCAGTGCCAGTAAAACGCCACATTCAACATCTCCCGTTTGTGCCTACTGCCTGTACAACGCCCGTACCACAACCTTCTCCACAAATCACAATAGGGACCAACAGACCACCAGATTTAATAAATCTAAAACTCACAGCTTCCAACCAGTATTAGAGATGTAGTAATTGCCCCTGATCGTGGTGAGGCGAGTGGTGGATCTCATCTAATTTGGCTCTCACCAGCATCAGCTTTATATCGTGGCCAGAGGTGTCCACGCCCAGCCCCTGATCTTGCTACTACAATTACAGACCCAGAGGAGAAAAGACAGGAAAGCAAATAGATTAGATTGGGGAACATACATAGGTGGGGCATCGCAAACAAGGACAATCCAGAGGAAGCAGCAGGAGCGACAATGGCTCCCTGAATGTGTTAACCATGGTGGTGAAGGCAGACAGACGGAGAAGTGCAGCCGAGTCTAGACGACGGCGAGACTTGAGGCAGCGGCGACCAGGGAGAGTCTAGGCGGCGGGGAGGCAAGTCCAGCGGCGAGCAAGTCCCGCCAGCGGCTGCTCTTTCGTGCAGTCGCCCAAGATCTGCTGTCGTGCGAACAAACAGAGAGAGAGAGGGGGAGTTAGGGTTATTCGTTTGTGGGATTCACACGATATAAGGCCCAATTAACCACATGCTTTGGATTTTTCTACCGGAGCAGCAGCCCCTCGGACAGCCATCGAACGGCCAGAAATATCGGGATGCGAGATCTGACGACGACAATCGTCTAGTGCGTGAGAGGGCTGGAAAGTGGCTCAGTTTTACTGTCCTTAATTATGAAAGTGGATTTGGAGAGGTCATGACTTTATTTAGTGACGAATCCACTATTTCGGAAGAGGTTCCAATTGATTATGAGAACAAAGTTGCTATCTATGATGATTATTGTGACGACATGTATGCTATAAAGAATAATGATAACCATGAAACTTGTCATCATGGTTTTAATTTTCAATCGGATTATGCCTCACATGATAGTTATTTTGTTGAGTTTGCTCCCACTACTATTCATGAGAAGAAATTTGCATATGTGAAGAGTAATAAAAATTCTATGCTTGTGCATCATGAAAAGAATGCTTTATGTGAGGTTATACTGTTGAATTCATTCTTGATGCAACTGAAAATTATTATGAGGGAGGAATATATGCTTGTAGGAATTGCAATAATATCAAGTTTCCTCTCTATGTGTAGAAAATCTTGAAGTTATGCTTGTTTTGCTTTCCTAAGCTAGTTGATTCTTGTTCCCATAAGTTGTTTGCTCACAAAATCCCTAGGCATAGGAATTGGATTAGACTTAAATTTGCTAGTCATATTCTTCATGATGCTCTCTTTGTGTTTCAATTCTTATCTTTTATGTGAGCATCATTGAAATCATCATGCCTAGCTAAAAGGCATTAAAGAAAAGCATTGCTTGGGAGACAACCCAATGTTTCTACCTACTGTTTTTGCGTGTCCCCATGGTTAATCTATTGTAGTAATCATGTCTTATAGCTTTTGTTTCAATAAAGTGCCAAGTAAAGCCTTTGGGATAGTGTGGATAATAGTTGACTTGATTCTGTGCAAAAACAGAAACTTTTGTGCTCGGTCCAGGAATTTTGAAAATTCACTGGAATGTTCTTTTAATCTGAATTTTTTACACAATATTGATATAGAAATTGCCTAAATTTTCCTAATTTTTCAGAACTTTTGGAGTTACAGATGTATGGAAAGTTTCCAGATTACTACAGACTGTTTTGTTTTAAACAGATTCTGTTTTCTATGTGTTGTTTGCTTATTTTAATGAACCCATGAGTAGTATCAGAGGGTATGAACCATAGAAAAATTGGAATACAATAGATATTACACCAATATAAATAAAGAATAAGTTCCAAATAGTACCAAAAGTGGTGATTTATTTTCTTATACCAACAAAGCTTATGAGATTTTCTGTTGAGTTTTGTGTTGTGAAGTTTTCAAGTTTTGGGTGAAGTTTCGATGGACTACGGAATAAGGAGTGTCAAGAGCCTAAGCTTGGGGATGCCCAAGGCACCCCAAGGTAATATTCAAGGACAACCAAGAGCCTAAGCTTGGGGATGCCCCAGATGGCATCCTCTCTTTCGTCTTCGTTCATCGGTAACCTTACTTGGAGCTATATTTTTATTCACCACATGATATGTGCTTTGCTTGGAGCGTCATGTTCTTTTATTTTGTTTTGCTTGTTGTTTGAATAATATCCCAAGATCTGAAATTCTTAACTGTTAGAGAGTCTTCACATAGTTACATAATTATTCAACTACTCAATGATCTTCACTTATATCTTTTGGAGTAGTTTGTCATTTGCTCTAGTGCTTCACTAATATCTTTTTAGAGCACGGCGGTGGTTTTATTTTGAAGAAATTGATGAACTTTAATGCTTCACTTATATTATTTTGAGAGTCTTAAACATCAAGGTAATTTGCTTTGGTTATAAATTTAGTCCTAATATGATAGGCATCCAAGAGGGATATAATAAAAACTTTCGTATAAAGTGCATTGAATAGTATGAGAAGTTTGATTCTTTATGATTGTTTTGAGATATAAAGATGGTGATATTAGAGTCGTGCTAGTGAGTAATTGTGAATTTGAGAAATACTTGTGTTAAGGTTTATGGTTCCCGTAGCATGCACGTATGGTGAACCGTTATGTAACGAAGTTGGAGCATGAGGTATTTATTGGTTGTCATCCTTTGTGTGGAGGTCAGGATCGCGCGATGGTTAACTCCTACCAACCCTTCCCCTAGGAGCATGCGCGTAGTGCTTGGTTTCGATGACTAATAGATTTTTGCAATAATTATGTGAGTTCTTTATGACTAATGTTGAGTCCATGGATTATACGCATTCTCACCCCTCCACCATTGCTAGCCTCTCTAGTACCGCGCAACTTTCGCAGGTAACATACACCCACCATATACCTTCCTCAAAACAGCCACCATACCTACCTATTATGGCATTTCCATAGCCATTCCGAGATATATTTCCATGCAACTTTCAACCGTTCCGTTTATTATGACACGCTTCATCATTGTCATATTGCTTTGCATGATCATGCAGTTGACATCGTATTTGTGGCAAAGCCACCGTTCATAATTCTTTCATACATGTCACTCTTGATTCATTGCACATCCCGGTACACCGTCAGAGGCATTCATATAGAGTCATATTTTGTTCTAAGCATTGAGTTGTAATTTTTCGAGTTGTAAGTAAATAAAAGAGTGATGATGTTCATTATTAGAGCATTATCCCATGTGAGGAAAGGATGATGGAGGCTATGATTCCCCCACAAGTCGGGATGAGACTCCGGACGAAAAATAAAAAAGAAAAAAAGAAAAAAAGAAAAAAGAGAGGCCAAATAAGCCAATAAAAAAGGGGGAAAAGAAAAAAAGAAAAAAGAAAAAAGAGATAAAAAGAGAGAAGGGGCAATGTTACTATCCTTTTTCCACACTTGTGCTTCAAAGTAGCACCATGATCTTCATGATAGAGAGTCTCCTATTTTGTCACTTTCATATACTAGTGGGAATGTTTCATTATAGAACTTGGCTTGTATATTCCAATGATGGGCTTCCTCAAATTGCCCTAGGTCTTCGTGAGCAAGCAAGTTGGATGCACACCCACTTAGTTTCTTTTTGAGCTTCATAGACTTATAGCCCTAGTGCATCCGTTGCAAGGCAATCCCTACTCACTCACATTGACATCTATTGATGGGCATCTCCATAGCCCGTTGATACGCCTAGTTGATGTGAGACTATCTCCTTCTTTTTGTCTTCTCCACAACCACCATTCTATTCCACCTATAGTGCTGTGTCCATGGCTCACGCTCATGTATTGCGTGAAAGTTGAAAAAGTTTGAGAACATCAAAGTTATGTAACAATTGCTTGGCTTGTCATCAGGGTTGTGCATGATTTGAATATTTTGTGTGATGAATATGGAGCACAGCCAGACTATATGATTTTGTAGGGATAAGCTTTCTTTAGCCATGCTATTTTGAGAAGACATACTTGCTTTATTAGTATGCTTGAAGTACTATTGTTTTTATGTCAATATTAAACTGTTGTTTTGAATCTTATGTATCTAAATATTCTTGCCACAATAGAGAATATTACATTGATAAATATGTTAGGTAGCATTCCACATCAAAAATTATGTTTTTATCATTTACCTACTCAAGGATGAGCAGGAATTAAGCTTGGGGATTCCTGATACGTCTCCAACGTATGTATAATTTTTGATTGTTCCATGCTATTATATTATCCATCTTGGATGCTTTATATGCATTTATGTGCTATTTTATATGATTTTTGGACTAACCTATTAACCTAGATCCCAATGCCACTTTCTGTTTTTCCTTGTTTTTGAGTTTCGCAGAAAAGGAATATCAAACGGAGTCCAATTGACCTGAGAATTTACGAAGATTATTTTTGGTCAAGAAGAAGCCCACGGAGCATCATAGATGGACCAGAAGAGTCCCGAGTCAACCACGAGGGTGGAGGGTGCGCCCCTACCTCATGGCTGACTCGGGGACCCCCTGACATGTTCCCGACGCCAACACCTCTTATATATCCCCAAACTTCTAGAACAGAACAAAGATCGGGAGTTCCGCCGCCGCAAGCCTCTGTAGCCACCAAAAACCAATTGGGACGCTGTTTCGGCACCCTGCCGGATGGGGGATCCATCACCGGTGGCCATCTTCGTCTTCCCGGTGCTCTCCATGATGAGGAGGCAGTAGTTCACCCTCGGGGCTGAGGGTATGTACTGGTAGCTATGTGTTTGATCTCTCTCTCTCTCTCTCTCTCTCTATCGTGTTCTTGATTTAGCACGATCTTGATGTACCGCGAGCTATGCTATTATAGTTGGAGCTTATGATGTTTCTCCTCCTCTACCTTGTTGTAATGGATTGAGTTTTCCCTTTGAAGTTATCTTATCGGATTGAGTCTTTAAGGATTTGAGAACACTTGATGTATGTCTTGCATGTGCTTATCTGTGGTGACAATGGGATATTCACGTGATCCACTTGATGTATGTTTTGGTGATCAACTTGTGGGTTCTGTGACCTTGTGAACTTATGCATAGGGGTTGGCACACTTTTTCGTCTTGACTCTCTGGTAGAAACTTTGGGGCACTCTATGGAGTTCTTTGTGTTGGTTTGAATAGATGAATTTGAGATTGTGTGATGCATATTATATAATCAAACGCGCGGATACTTGAGGTGACATTGGAGTATCTAGGTGACATTAGGGTTTTGGTTGATGTGTGTCTTAAGGTGTTATTTTACTACGAACTCTAGGGCTGTTTGTGACACTTATAGGAGTAGCCCAATGGATTGATCGGAAAGAATAACTTTGAGGTGGTTTCGTACCCTACAATAATCTCTTCGTTTGTTCTCTGCTATTAGTGACTTTGGAGTGACTCTTTGTTGCACGTTGAGGAATTGTTATATGATCTAATTATGTTATCATTGTTGAGAGAACTTGCACTAGTGAAAGTATGAACCTAGGCCTTGTTTCTAAGCATTGCAATACCGTTTTCGCTCACTTTTGTGTACTTGCTACCTTGCTGTTTTTATGTTTACAGATTACAAAAACCTATGTCTACTATCCATATTGCACTTGTATCACCATCTCTTCGCCGAACTGATGCACCTATACAATTTACCATTGTATTGGGTGTGTTGGGGACACAAGAGACTCTTTGTTATTTGGTTGCAGGGTTGTTTGAGAGAGACCATCTTCATCCTATGCCTCCCACAGATTGATAAACCTTAGGTCGTCCACTTGAGGGAAATTTTCTACTGTCCTACAAACCTCTGCACTTGGAGGCCCAACAACATATACAAGAAGAAGGTTGCGTAGTAGACATCATAGGGTGTTACGTGACTTGGTAGAATTGCTAAAACTTGTGTACAACTAAAATTGGGAAACGGCTAAGTTTTTATGTGGTCAAGTAGTTTAATTACCCCCTCTAGATGTACTTTCGATCCTACAAGTGGTATCAGATTTTTGGTCTCCATTACATTGATTTCAGAACCTAGGTGAGTATGGAGTCTAGTGAGGGTAATTATCACCTAAGAGGTCCATATTTTGATGGTACAAACTTTGCTAGTTGGAAGCATAAGATGAAAATGCATATTCTTGGCATAAACCCGCTGTTTGGGCTGTTCTTCGTGTTGCCTTGCGAGGTGAATTCTTTGAGGATGGTAAGGAACTGGATCATGAAGCAACTTGAAGAATTGAAGATGTTGCAACACAATGCTCAAGCTTGCGACATTCTCTTTAACATTTTGTGCCCCGAGGAGTTCAACAAGATTAGCTACCTCAAGAATGCAAAGGAAATTTGGGATACTTTGGTTGATATGTACGAAGGTACCAAGTCTGTCAAGGAATCCATGTTGGATGTGCTTCAAAGTCAACCTGACAAGTTCAAGATAAAGGATGGTGAAGGAGATGTCGAAATGTACTCTAGAGTCGCTCTCATCACACATGAGATTGTCGGCTTAGTAAGTGAAGAGATGGTCGACAAGTTCATCATCAAGAATATCCTTAGATCCTTGGATGAAAAATATGATACCATGTGTACATTGATCCAAATGATGGCAAACTACAAAGATCTTAAGCCCACGGAAGTCATTGCAAGAATTGTTGCTCATGAGATGTCACTTAAGGACAAGGAGGAGCTCCACAACAATTCAAGTGGTGCATACAATGCCTCAAGTGATTCATCCACAACATCAAGTGAGAAGATAGTAACCAATGAGGAGACAAGCCTAATGGTGAAGAACTTCAACAAGTTCTAAAACAATGGAAGCAAAGAGAGAAGCTCCAACTCAAGACACTATGAGAAAAGATCATCAAGTCATGACCGTAATTGCTACAATTGTGGAAGACCCGGGCTCTACTCCAATGAGTGTAAAACACCTCACAAGAAAAGAGATGAATCACCTAAAAGGAAGAGTGGAAGAGATGAATTACCTCATAGAGAGAGGGAAGGGGTATAGATGATCGTTATGAACTAAGACCTTCTCGAAGAAATAAGCATTCAGAAAGGAAAGACAAGTAAACCAAGAGCTACTCTAGAAGAAGACATCAAGCTCATGTTGGTGAATGGGTTTCTGGCTCCGGCTCCGACAATCACTCTGGTAGAAGTTTGTGACGCCCGGGTAATCAGGCTACAGTAATCCCGTGTTAACGATGCCACGTCACCTCGGTTATTGTTGATAATCCCACGTTAGATCAAAACAGATTCAAATTCTAAATTTGAATTAAAGTTAAAACAATTAAAGTTTTCAAAAGTCAAAACTAAAATGTTTGATGTGTTGAAAATATTCCCTAACTATTTGTCATGAAGAAACCATGTTTTTATATAAGTCCTATATTTTTAAAATGAGCTAAAACAGTAGAGAAAATAAAGAAAAAGGAAAAAAAATAAAAACAGAAAACAAAACTACAAAAAAAGAAAGAGCCCCCAGCCCCAGGCCCAACGCCCACCGGCAAAGCCCACTGCCCGACCGCCCGCCCCACTCCTTATCCTCAGTGCCGAAACCCTAACCCCACTCTCCCCACGATCTCCTCACTTCCCCCGATCCCATCTCCCTCTCCCGATCTAGATCGGGCCGAACCCGGCGTCCCCAACTCCACGCCGGGCAGCCCAGCCCGAGCCGGCGCCCCCATCGCTCATCGCTGGCGCCCGTCTCCCTCCTCCACGGAGCCCCTCTCGCCATTGACGCCCCGCCTCTGCGTCGACCTCGGTGAACGCCGCCGGCGCCATTGTTCGCCCTCGCCCTCATCGATCCATGGCCACCGGCGACCCGAAACTACGCCCACGGCGTCGAGCGGTCTGCCGTCATCGTCTCCTTCCTCTACGGCCCTCGTCTCGTCTCCAGGCCGCCGCCAGCGCTCGCCACCGGACCACCTCCCCGGAGCTCCTACGCCTCGTCGGACGCCGTCGTCCTCTTCGTCGCCAGACCTCCCCGAGCCCTCCCCGATCTCACTCTCGCACACCTGCAGGGCCCAGTGAGCCACCACCCTCCCCTTCTCCTCTGCCCTCTCATAGCGTCTCTCCCCATCGCCGCTCACCGCTCGAACGCAGCGCCCGCCGCGGTCACCTTGTGGCCAGGCCCAGCAGACGTGCCCGCCACGCGACCCACGCGCCGTGCCTCGGCAGCTCCACCCGCCGCAGCCGCCACATCGCTGCCGCCTCCGCCCGCTCCCTGCTTCACCGCGGCACCCAGCGCTCACTAGGCGGCCTTCTGCTGGGCCGCGACTGCCGTTTCCCGACACGCTGCGAAGCTGGCGCGGTGCTCCTCGATGAACGACCACGCACAAGCCCATTGTGGCTTCGCCGGGCGGTGGTGCCGACGCCCAGACGCCCGTTGCTCAAAACACGCCTGAACCCGCTATGGCCTGCTGCCCAATGACATGTGGGGCCCCAGCCCCAGAACGTTAAAAAAAATAGTAAACAAAAATAATAAATAAATAAATAATGAAAAAATTAATTAATTAATTAACTAATTAATTAACTTAATTAATTCTGATTAAATTAACTAATTAAGGTTAATTAACCTAATGATTAATTAACCTAATTAACTACTGTTAATTAGCTAAATTAATTAATATGACAGTGGGGCCCACCCCCTAATTAATTTTGATTAGATTAATTAAACTGGTTAATTAACATGTGTCACTGACCAGTGGGACCCACTGGTTAGGTTGACCAGTCAACCCTGTTGACTGCTGACGTCAGCATGACATCATGCTGATGTCATTAATCTATTTTCGAATTAATTAATTAATTAATTAAATTCCAGAAATTAATAAAATCTTTAGAAAATCATATCTTTTAATCCGTAGCTCGGATGGAAAAACTTTGTACATGAAAGTTGCTCAGAACGACGAGAAAAATCCGGATACGCAGCCCGTTCGTCCGCCACACATCCCTAGCATAGCAAACATGGAACTTTCCCCCTCCGGTCCGTCTGTCCAAAAACGCGAAACACCGGGAATACTTTCCCGGATGTTTCCCCTCGCCGCAGATCACCTACCACTACGTTAGGTCACCCCTAGCACCACTTATTGCAGCGTCTTGCTTTATGTTACATTTGATTGCTCTGTTATTTATTGTGTTCCCCCTCGTTACTTCTTTCCTAGACTCGAGACCGTGGCGATGTCCGTGTGTTCGACTACACGAAGATGGCCCTCCTTCTTGTCTCGAGCAACCAGCAAGCCCGCCCTTGATCACCAGATATCGCCTATTCTTCTCTATCTGCTTGCATTAGAGTAGTGTAGCATATTCTTGTTAGGTTACTCCTATTACATTGCATAGCTTTGTCATTGTTACTACAATCATTGATACCTTACCCGCAATCCTAAATGCTTAGTATATGATGCTAGTTTATCATCATTGGCCCTACACTCTTGTCGATCGCCTTGCTATACTATCGGGCCGTGATCACTTGGGAGGTGATCACGGGTATATACTACATACATACATACTATACAGATGGTGACTAAAGTCGGGTCACTCGTTGAGTACCCGCAAGTGATTCGATGTGAAATTTGAAAGGACGGTGGCTCCATCCCGGTAGAGGTGGGCTGGGTTCCCGACGGCCCCGATTGTTACTTTGTGGCGGGCGGCAGGCGATTGAGACCACCTAGGAGGCAGGTGGGCTGGCCTGATCGGCGTTCGGGGATACTTAACACGCTTAACGAGATCTTGGTATTTGACTGAGTCGGCCATTTGGTCTATACGCACTAACCATCTACGTGGGAGTAGTTATGGGTATCCCGACGTCGTGGTATCGGCGAAGCCTTCTTGGCGTCGGCCGAGTGGCACGCCCGGATTGGACCGAACGCCACTAGGCTAGGTCTGCGCTTCGGCGCGTTATAGCGTCTTGCAGTGTGCAAAGGCGATGGGCCCGGACCCTGTGCGCTTAGGTTTAGACCGGCGTCTTGACCGCTCTGTTGTGCCTAGGTGGGGCTGCGGCGTGTTGATCTTCCGAGGCGGGCATAACCCAGAAAGTGTGTCCGGCCAAATGGGATCGGCGTGTTGGGTTATGTGGTGCACCCACAGGGAAGTTAATCTATTGAATAGCCGTGATCTTGATGCAGGGGACGACTTGGAGTTGTACCTTGACCTTATGACAACTAGAACTGGATACTTAATAAAACACACCCTTCCAAGTGCGGATACAACCCGGTGATCGCTCTCTAACAGGCGGACGAGGAGAGGATTGCGGGTAGGATTATGCTATCGATGCTCTTGGAGATGCTACTTGGAGATGCTACATGGCGATGCTACTTGAAGGACTTGATCTACTCTCTTCTACATCTTTGCAAAGGCGGAGGCTGCGAGCGTAGTCTTCGACGGGATTAGCTATCCCCTCTTATTACGGCATTCTGCGATTCAGTCCACCGATATGGCCCTTTACACATATACCCATGCATATGTAGTGTAGCTCCTTGCTTGCGAGTACTTTGGATGAGTACTCACGGTTGCTTTCTCCCCTTTTTCCCCTTTCCTTTCTTTACGGTTGTCGCAACCAGATCTTTGAATCCAGAGGCGACGCCACCGTCGATGGCGACTACTACTGGGAGGTGCCTACTACTACGTGCAAGCTGCTGGCGACGACCAGAGTAGTTTAGGAGGATCGAGCAGAGGCCTGCGCCTCTTCGATCTGTATCCCGTTTGTGCTAGCCTCCTTAAGGCAAACTTGTTTAACTTATGTCTCGTACTCGAGATATTGTTGCTTCCTTGACTTCGTCTATGATCGAGCACTTGTATTCGAGCCCTCGAGGCCCTGGCTTGTATTATGATGCTTGTATGACTTATTTTACTTTTAGAGTTGTGTTGTGATATCTTCCGTGAGTCCACGATCTTGATCGTACGCGTTTGCGTGCATGATTAGTGTCTGATTAAATCGGGGCGTCCAAGATTGGTATCGAGCCGATTGCTGTAGGAATCCCCTTTCCAACTCCTTGGCGAAGTTGAGTCTAGTCGATGAAAATTGTTTTACTAACTTGGTACATGCGGCCCATGGGCCCACGTCGCCAAATGGGTGGTATTAGGATCTTTTACTCCTCGATCTTTACTCCGGATTCTCAACTCTCTTCTATTCGGGTTAAATGATTTTTACTAAAATCTAACTTTAGGTTCTCAAAATACTTTTTCCGGAGAGCCCTTGATCGAGATGATCGCTTGGTACTTTTGAAGATTTCAAGATACTCTCGATTTTCTCTCGAGACCTTGTGCTGTTGCTTTTGCAATTCCTTCCACCAAATATCCCTATGGATAAATACTTACACTGTCGTGCTTACTTTTATTCCCATCGATCTTGTTATTACAAGATACCCAGAGAATATTTTGTGCCTCTTGCCTTGCGTTCTTAGCCACTGAATACCCCTAAGAATAATTTCTCGCACCTTCCGAGTATCCGCTCATCCCAGTTGTTCAGGTGTTTCACAAAAGTCTTTGAAATACTATTCAATCCTCCGAAAATCCTTAGCAGCTTTATTGCTCTGCAAATACTTGTCTACTAGCATTATGGATGCTTCCCATATATCTGGAAATATTCACTAGTATCTTTTGACACCGTCATTTTGATCCTATTGATTCAATATGTGTACGAATGCACGCAATCATCTACCAACCCTTCTAAATTATCTTTCCGACTCAGACATCATTTTGAACATGAGCTGGTTCTCGACCAAACTATTTGTCGCCAATTGTGCCTCTTGTCTGTCCAACTTATCCATCCTTGATTAGAGCGACTGCTTCTGATCCTTTGTTTTGGAAATAGTAATTCCTTTGTTATCTAAGCATCGAATTATTCCGATGTTCTATAATATGATGCTCGTGCATTTTTTTCTTCCTCTGATGGAGTACCAATACTCACATCAGCTCCGTTGTGGATCACCCGATCCATTGTTGGATTGTTATCCGACAGTGTCCTTCATATTCAATCACCTGGTGAGTTCTTCCCCTGATACATACCGCCTTTGGTAAATTGTATCCCCTGCTTTGTCAACCATGCTCTGCTATCGAGCTTGTGTTATTTACTCCTGAAGTTTGTGGTATATGTTCCTAAGAGGCCCGATGGGTTGGACATATGCCTTCTCTAAACTGTGTGAACCCGGAAACTACTACGGGTCATACTCTACTAGTGTTATGTCAGATAAAATTTCAACACACAATTTCGTTGAAGGCGAGAAGTGAATGGAAGGTTATACATTGAAGAAGTGGGAGTCGACCATGAACTTTGTTTTCATGCCCATGGACATAATGTAGATCCTATGATGGAAACTTCTTGTAATAATAAATATTTCCTTGATAAATATCATCTGGTAGCTGTGAATTGATCCTTTGCAACCGTGGTTCCGACCATGTTTGTTCTCCTTTGATTTTATTTCTCGGACAAGGTAAATTACTTGCCTTCTGCAGATCAGTACGCCTTCCCAACATCTATTTTGTTCTACCTTCGAGTATTACCCCCTGGTATCTCGAGAATATCCACCCATTGCACTTCATCTATGAAATTACGTAAGTAGTACCTTTTCCCATCATAGTCACTCCACGGGTTACGGGTTGTCGTCAACCGAGAACACCAATTGGTGAATCGAATCAATCTTGAGATTCATTACTCTCGATACTTTGTTGTTGAGAAGTTTAATACTCCATCACGTAACTCCTAGCCTGATCGGCTATATCATTATCATGCTAAACCTTAACTGTGCTACCTGGTCCTTAATCTCGGAGCACAACTTTCGATGATGAGCTAAGCTTACGTTGAGCTTCCTCGTCCTATCAATTCTCCTTGAACAACAAACTTGATTCCAAGTTTGTGTCGTACCCTTGGTTCCAATAACCTTTCGCTTCACCATTCATTTGACTTGATGTCATCGCCGATCGATTACATCTTGAAATCTCTTGACAAAGTGTGTCGTGATCATCATCAACCTTATGAGCTCTTCCAGGATATCAATTGAGTTCATGATGAGAAATACTATCCTTGCCCTTGATGATCTGCGTTATCATCGACCACTTGTTGCCTTCCCACCAACACAAGCTTGTTCGTGTTTGATGTTATACCTTGAATTCCTTGCTATCTAGCAATTATTCTCCCTTACCTTGGAACATTAACATCTCTTATGTCATCAATGTTGTGAGAATTTCACCACCGCTTAAGAATTCTTGGTATGGTGATACTTCTCACCATCACCATTTTTTTTGGGTCCTCGTGTTGGTTCCAACCGGGGTACCAACAAGTGAGCGGTGCTGTTTGGATTCTGCCCTTCTAGCAACCCTATTGCTTTGAAGTTAATGGTCGGCAATTCATTCTTAGACTATTGATTATTGAATCACCATTCTGACATTGGTCGTGCAACCCAACCCATATTTCGGGCGCACCTTTCAACCAATGTTTAGTTGTGTATGTTCTCCTCGAGCATACTTCCTTATATCATTTGGTCTGACAAATGTTATCTCCTTGTTCACTTAATTGTGGAAATCCATCTTTTGAAAATCTCGATGAATTGTCGTTGAGTTCATCAGCCACCTCCTTGACCTCTCCTTGGGTTAATGATGAACTCTTGTTAACGGAAATCACTTCATAGTTCATTTCCCGAGAATCTTACAGTGTCATCCTGTCAATTTGTGTTGCACCTTTCTTCTTAGGCATCCTGAGTCTGAGGTATCCTGCCTCCAATCAGAACTGAATCTCGGTCTGATACGATTGTTGGAACATATTTTCCAAGAGATATAACCTGGTCTTTACGTGACCCGAGAAGGTGATGTCATGCCTAGCACACCGGCGGAGGACCTAGTGTTATAGTTTCCTTTTAACAAGGTTAACCATTCTTCCATGAGGAAATTGAATGACTTGTTTAATAAGTTTTTCCTGATGGATCCTTTGTGTATCCAAGGTCTGATATTTCCTTGAAGACCATGTTAATGCTAACTCGAAGCATGTCTGTGGTACACCGATTTTCAATAAGAGCATTTGAAAAACAATGCTAAATTTTCTTTGTCCATTATCCAAACACCGTTGTATGGGTAATGTCATGAAATTTCTCTCCCCTACCTAAGGAGTTTTCTACATAATATCCTGTCATGGATATCATGCTCTGCTCGTCCTTCCGAAGGTTACACATTTTCCTTTCCATTGTTCTGTTTAATCCGATAATCATAATTTTTTTTCATTTGTGGGGTTAACGTTTCTTGTGATCTATATGATCTAAGCAGTAATATTCTCCTGCTTAGGTAGACACCTCGGTTTACAACTCTGTCGAGTGACCTGTTACTATTCTTGATTTACATCCCGTAACCCCGATGGATGAGAACTTTGCCTATTGGTCCGCCTCGTTCAACGAGCAGGAAAATGGTTCTCTTCGTCCCTTGCCCTTGGTACCAACGTGGTTGCCAACATAACTGACATGCTATCCTCTGCCATGCCTTGCTACCATGACCGTGCAATATGTCGGCGTCCTTCCTACTTTTGAACCACATGGTGGGCCCATAACCCACAGTTCCACAGGATCGAAACCTGACTCTCCTGCACCCCCCTATTCCCAAGGTTGTTCCTCGCGTGTGGCCTCGTATGTAATTCACGAGCCATCTTCCGAGGGATCATCAAATCTGTTACCGGACACAATACTTATTCCCGATTGCTTTGAGCCCCTTTCACGCCCTGTTTCAGGCATCAAACGGTTGCCTGCTCGCTCGAAACTTCCCATGAAACCTCATTACTTTGCTCTCGATATTTTCTTAAGTTTCAACTCGAGAGTTACGTTCTGCCATGTTCCCCGATGATATCGACTAGATAGTCAACCTTGTAGAGGTTCGTTCTCCCGGAATACCCCCCTTATTCTTTCGTAAGAACGATGGAGATCCTGAAGAAAGGACGACAATTTCATCATGATGCGTTGAAGCAGAGGACTGAAGACACCAATGTAATGGATCGACCTCTTCGAGAAGAGCAACCAAAACTGAGAAGATTCGTTAGAACTTTCATAACAAGATCTTTCCCCCTTAGTCCCCCTCTTAAATCTCGGGACGAGATTTCTTGTAGTGGAGGAGATTTGTGACGCCCGGGTAATCAGGCTATAGTAATCCCGTGTTAACGATGCCACGTCACCTCGGTTATTGTTGATAATCCCACGTTAGATCAAAACAGATTCAAATTCTAAATTTGAATTAAAGTTAAAACAATTAAAGTTTTCAAAAGTCAAAACTAAAATGTTTGATGTGTTGAAAATATTCCCTAACTATTTGTCATGAAGAAACCATGTTTTTATATAAGTCCTATATTTTTAAAATGAGCTAAAACAGTAGAGAAAATAAAGAATAAGGAAAAAAATAAAAACAGAAAACAAAACTACAAAAAAAGAGAGAAGAGCCCCAGACCAATCACAACGGCCCAGCCCACCCAAACACTGCCCGACCGCCCGCCCCACTTCTTATCCTGGTGCCGGAAACCCTAACCCCCACTCTCCCCACGATCTCCTCACTTCCCCCGATCCCATCTCCCTCTCCCGATCTAGATCGGGCCGAACCCGGCGTCCCCAACTCCACGCCGGGCAGCCCCGCCCGAGCCGGCGCCCCCATCGCTCATCGCTGGCGCCCGTCTCCCTCCTCCACGGAGCCCCTCTCGCCGCGACGCCCCCGCCTCTGTGTCGACCTCGGTGAACGCCGCCGGCGCCGCGCTGTTCGCCACTGCCCTCATCGATCCCGCGGCCACCGGCGACCCCGAGCTACGCCACGGCGTCCAGGCGGTCCACCGTCATCGTCTCCTTCCTCTACGGCCCTCGTCTCGTCTCCAGGCCGCCGCCAGCGCTCGCCACCGGACCACCTCCCCGGAGCTCCTACGCCTCGTCGGACGCCGTCGTCCTCTTCGTCGCCAGACCTCCCCGAGCCCTCCCCGAGCTCACTCTCGCACACCTGCAGGGCCCAGTGAGCCACCACCCTCCCCTTCTCCTCTGCCCTGTCATAGCGTCTCTCCCCATCGCCGCTCACCGTCGAACGCGCGCGCCGCGGCACCCCGCCAGCCCACGCCAACAGTCGTGCCCGACCACGCGACCCACGCGCCGTGCCTCGGCAGCTCCACCGCCGCAGCCGCTCACATCGCTGCTGCCCTCCGCCGCCGCTGCTCGCTGCTTCACCGCGGCACCCAGCGCTCACCAGGCGGCCATCTGAGACGCGACTGCCGTTCCCAACACGCTGCTGCGGTGGCCGCGGCGCTCCTCGATGAAACGACATCGCGCACAAGCCCAGCATTGTGGCTGCTTGCCGGGCGAGATGGTGCCGACGCCAGACGCCATTGCCCAAAACACGCCCGAACCCGCTATGGCCTGTTTGCCCATGACATGTGGGGCCCCGACCCGAACGTTAAAAAAAGAGTAAATAAAAATAATAAATAAATAAATAAATAATGAAAAAATTAATTAATTAATTAACTAATTAATTAACTTAATTAATTCTGATTAAATTAACTAATTAAGGTTAATTAACCTAATGATTAATTAACCTAATTAACTACTGTTAATTAGCTAAATTAATTAATATGACGGTGGGGCCCACCCCTAATTAATTTTGATTAGATTAATTAAACCGGTTAATTAACATGTGTCAGCGACGGTGGGACCCATTTGGTTAGGTTGACCAGTCAACCCTGTTGACTGCTGACGTCAGCATGACATCATGCTGATGTCATTAATCTATTTTCGAATTAATTAATTAATTAAATTCCAGAAATTAATAAAATCTTTAGAAAATCATATCTTTTAATCCGTAGCTTGGATGGAAAAACTTTGTACATGAAAGTTGCTCAGAACGACGAGACAAATCCGGATACGCAGCCCGTTCGTCCGCCACACATCCCTAGCATAGCAAACATGGAACTTTCCCCTCGGTCCGTTTGTCCAAAAACGCGAACACCGAATACTTTCCTGATGTTTCCCCCTCGCCGAGATCACCTACCACTACGTTAGGTCACCCTAGCACCGCTTATTGCAGCGTCTTGCTTTATGTTACATTTGATTGCTCTATTATTTATTGTGTTCCCCCGCGTTACTTCTTTCCGGTAGACTCGAGACCGGTGCCGATGTCCGTGTGTTCGACTACACGAAGATGGCCCCTTCTTCTTGTCTCGAGCAACCGTGCAAGCCCCCTTGATCACCAGATATCGCCTATTCTTCTCTATCTTGCTTGCATTAGAGTAGTGTAGCATATTCTTGTTCGGTTACTCCTATTACATTGCATAGCTTTGTCATTGTTGCTCTGATCATTGATACCTTACCCGCAATCCTAAATGCTTAGTATATGATGCTAGTTTATCATCATTGGCCCTACACTCTTGTCGATCGCCTTGCTATACTATCGGCCGTGATCACTTGGGAGGTGATCACGGGTATATCTACATACATACATACTATACAGATGGTGACTAAAGTCGAATCACTTCGTTGAGTACCATAAGTGATTAGATGTGGGGGCCGAAAGGACGGTGGCTCCATCCGGTAGAGGTGGGCACTGGGTTCCCGACGGCCCCATTGTTACTTTGTGGCGGAGTGACAGGCAGGTTGAGACCACCTAGGAGGCAGTGGGCTCGCCTGATCGGCGTTCATGGATACTTAACACGCTTAACGAGATCTTGGTATTTGATCTGAGTCGGCCATTTGGTCTATACGCACTAACCATCTCGTGGGAGTAGTTATGGGTATCCGGCGTCGTGGTATCGGCCGGCCTTCTTGGCGTCGGCCGATCGAGTGGCGTGGCGCGGATTGGGCTGAACGCCACTAGGCTAGAGTGCGCTTCGGCCGCGTTCGCAACATGCAGTGTGCAAAGGCGATGGGCCCACTTCCTGTCGCTTAGGTTTAGACCGGCGTCTTGACCGCTCTGTTGTGCCTAGGTGGGGCTGTGGCGTGTTGATCTTCAAGGCGGGCATAACCGAGAAAGTGTGTCCGCCAAATGGGATCGGCGTGTTGGGTTATGTGGTGCACCCTGCAGTGAAGTTAATCTATTGAATAGCCGTGATCTTGATAACAGGATGACTTGGAGTTGTACCTTGACCTTATGATAACTAGAACCGGATACTTAATAAAACACACCCTTCCAAGTGCGAGATACAACCCGGTGATCGCTCTCTAACAGGGCGACGAGGAGAGGATTGCCGGGTAGGATTATGCTATGCGATGCTCTTGGAGATGCTACTTGGAGATGCTACATGGCGATGCTACTTGAAGGACTTGATCTACTCTCTTCTACATCTTTGCAAGGCGGAGGCTGCGAGCGTAGTCTTCGATAGGATTAGCTATCCCCCTCTTATTCTGGCATTCTGCAGTTCAGTCCACCGATATGACCCTTTACACATATACCCATGCATATGTAGTGTAGCTCCTTGCTTGCGAGTACTTTGGATGAGTACTCACGGTTGCTTTCTCCCCTTTTCCCCTTTCCTTTCTTTACGGTTGTCGCAACCAGATCTGGAATCGAGGCCGACGCCACCGTCGATGATGACTACTACTGGGAGGTGCCTACTACTACGTGCGAGTGGCGGCGGCGACCGGGAGTAGTTTAGGAGGATCCCAGCGGGAGGCTGCGCCTCTTCGTCTGTATCGGTTTGTGCTAGCCTCCTTAAGGCAAACTTGTTTAACTTATGTCTCGTACTCAGATATTGTTGCTTCCGTGACTTCGTCTATGATCGAGCACTTGTATTCGAGCCCTCGAGGCCCTGGCTTGTATTATGATGCTTGTATGACTTATTTTACTTTTAGAGTTGTGTTGTGATATCTTCCCGTGAGTCCCTGATCTTGATCGTACACGTTTGCGTGCATGATTAGTGTACGATTAAATCAGGGGCGTCACAAAGTTATCACTACGACTTCAACTATAGTCAAGATGAAGGTCTTGCCAGACTTGCTCTCGTATCCTCTAACTCCTGTGATCTATTTGATTCACCAAATGAAGGAATTAGAAGATGCTTCATGGCTAAAGGCCCCAAGGTATCGCACCCAGAGTATCTTGATTTTAATAGGGATGAGGATGATTTGCTAGGTGATGATGATTTGCTTGTTGATAAAACTAGTGATGTGAGCTATAATGAACTTGATAATAATCATGATAGTCAAGATGAAATGAATGACAATGCTAAGAAGGTGATTGAGCGTTGATACGTCCCAAGTGTATCTACTTTTTCGAACACTTCCGCTCGTTTTGGACTCTAATTTGCATGATTTGAATGGAACTAACCCGGACTAACACTGTTTTCAGCAGAATTGCCATGGTGTTATTTTCATGCAGAAATAAAAGTTCTTGGATTGAGCTGAAAATTTATGGAGAATTATTTAAGAATATATAAAAAATATTGGCGAAGGAAATTACCAGAGGGAGGCCACCAGGGTGCCACAAGCCTGGGGGTGTGTCCACCCCCTAGGGCTCGCCTTGCAGGCTTGTGGGCCCCTAGCAGCCCCCGCAACCCTTACTCCAACTCCATAAGTACCTATTGGCCAAGAAAAAAAATCAGAGAGAAGGAATCATCATCTTTTACATTATGGAGCCGCCGCCACATCATGTTCTTCATCAGGAGGGCTGATCTGGAGTCCGTTATAGGCTCTCGAGAGGGGGATTCGACTTCATCGCCATCATCAACCTTCCTCCATCACCAATTTTATGATGCTCACCGTCGGGAGTGAGTAATTGCTTCGTAGGCTTGCTCGGCGGTGATGGGTTGGATGAGAATTATCAAGTAATCGAGTTAGTTTTGTTAGGGCTTGAACCCTAGTATCCACTATGTTCTGAGACTGTTATTGCCATGACTTTGCTTATGCTTAATGCTTGTCACTAGGGCCCGAGTGCCATCTGAACCCTTTATGTTTTCACGAATATATTTGTGTTCTTGATCCTATCTTGCAAGTTGTATGCTGATTCGTCTCCAATGTATCTACTTTTCCAAACACTTTTGCCCTTGTTATGGACTCTAACTTGCATGATTTGAATGAAACTAACCCGGACTGACGCTGTTTTGAGCAGAACTACCATGGTGTTATTTATTGTGCAGAAAACAAAAGCTCTCGGAATGACCTGAAAATCCATGGAGATAACTTTTGGCAAATATAAAAAATACTCGCAAAAGAATCAAGACCAGGGGGCCCACACCCTGTCCACGAGGGTGGGGGGCGCGCTCCCTCCCCCTGGGCGTGCCCCCTGTCTCGTGCCCCCTGGAGATCCACCGACCTCAACTCCAACTCTATATATTTGGTTTCGTGGAGAAAAAAATCAGAGAGAAAGTTTCATCGCGTTTTACGATACAGAGCCGCCGCCGAGCCCTAATCTCTCTCGGGGGGACTGATCTGGAGTCCGTTCGGGGCTCCGGAAAGGGGGATTCGTCACTGTCGTCATCATCAACCATCCTCCATCACCAATTTCATGATGCTCACCGCTGTGCGTGAGTAATTCCATCGTAGGCTTGCTGGACGGTGATGGGTTGGATGAGATTTACCATGTAATTAAGTTAGTTTTGTTAGGGTTTGATCCCTAGTATCCACTATGTTCTGAGATTGATGTTGCTATGACTTTGCTATGCTTAATGCTTGTCACTAGGGCCTGAGTGCCATGATTTGAGATCTGAGCCTATTATGTTTTCATGAATATATGTGAGTTCTTGATCCTATCTTGCAAGTCTATAGTCACCTATTATGTGTTATGATCCGACAACCCCGAAATGACAATAATCGGGATACTTCTCGGTGATGACCGTAGTTTGAGTAGTTCATGTATTCACTAAGTGCTAATGCTTTGGTTTGGTACTCTATTAAAAGGAGGCCTTAATATCCCTTAGTTTCTACTAGGACCCCACTGCCACGGGAGGGTAGTACAAAAGATGTAATGCAAGTTCTTTTCTATAAGCACATATGACTATATTCAAAATACATGCCTACATTACATTGACGAACTGGAGCTAGTTCTGTGTCACCCTAGGTTATAACTATTACATGAGGAATCGCATCCGACATAATTATCCATCACTGATCCATTGCCTACGAGCTTTTCACATATTGTGCTTTGCTTATTTACTTTACCATTGCTACTGTTACAATTTGCTACAAAACTGCTACCATTACTTTTACCACTGTTACCATTACTATCATACTACTTTGCTACTAAATACTTTGCTGCAGATACTAAGTTATACAGGTGTGGTTGAATTGACAACTCAACTGCTAATACTTGAGAATATTCTTTGGCTCCCCTTGTGTTGAATCAATAAATTTGGGTTGAATACTCTACCCTCGAAAACTGTTGCGATCCCCTATACTTGTGGGTTATCAAGACTACTTTCTGGCGCCGTTGCCGGGGAGCATAGCTCTATTCTTTGAGTCACTTGGGATTTATATCTACTGATCACTATGAAGAACTTGAAAGACGAAAGAACTAAGATTTTCCCTCTACGAGGGGAGGTAAGGAACTGCCATCTAGCTCTGCACTAGATTCTCCTTCTATTTTGAGTAAGCTTGCGACACCTAAACTTGCTACTGTTATGAATTCTGATCTTTTAATAGAGAACCGGACCAAAGCATTAACACATAGTGAATACATGAACTCCTCAAACTACGGTCATCACCGAGAAGTATCCCGATTATTGACACTTCGGGGTTGTCGGATAATAACACATAATAGGTGACTATAGACTTGCAAGATAGGATCAAGAACACACATAATAGGTTCAGATCTGAAATCATGGCACTCGGGCCCTAGTGACAAGCATTAAGCATAGCAAAGCCATAGCAACATCAATCTCAGAACATAGTGGATACTAGGGATCAAACCCTAACAAAACTAACTTGATTACATGGTAAATCTCATCCAACCCATCACCGTCCAGCAAGCCTACGATGGAATTACTCACGCAGGGCGGTGAGCATCATGAAATTGGTGATGAAGGATGGTTGATGATGATGACGGCGACGGATCCCCCTCCCCGGAGCCCCGAACGGACTCCAGATCAGCCCTCCCGAGAGAGATTAGGGCTTGGCGGCGGCTCCTTGTCGTAGAACGCGATGAAACTTTCTCTCTGATTTTTTCTCCCCGAACGTGAATATATGGAGTTGGAGTTGAGGTCGGTGGAGGTCCAGGGGGCCCACGAGATAGGGGGGCGCGCCCAGGGGGAGGGGGCGCGCCCTCCTGTCTTGTGGATAGGGTGTGCCCCCCTGGTCTTGATTCTTTCGCCAGTATTTTTTAGATTTTCCAAAAAGTCGCTCCATGGATTTTCAGGACATTCCGAGAACTTTTCTTTTCTACACATAAAACAACATCATGGCAGTTCTGCTGAAAACAGTGTCAGTCCGCGTTAGTTTCATTCAAATCATGCAAGTTAGAGTCCAAACCAAGGGCAAAAGTGTTTGGAAAAGTAGATACGTTGGAGACGTATCAACTCCCCCAAGCTTAAACCTTTGCTCGTCCTCAAGCAATTCAGTTGATAAACTGAAAGTGATAAAGAAAAACTTTCACAAACTCTGTTTGCTCTTGTTGTTGTAACCATGCAAAGGCATCATTTAGGTTTCAGCAAATATTATGAACTAACCATACTCATAATAACACTTAGGTCTCACAATTACTCATATCAATAGCATAATCAGCTAGCGAGCCATAATAATAAAACTCGGATGACAACACTTTCTCAAAATAATCATAACATGATATAACAAAATGGTATCTCACTAGACCTCTCTGAGACCGCAAAACATAAATGCAGAGCACCTTTAAAGATCAAGGACTAACTAAACATTCTAATTCATGGTAAAAGAGATCCAGTCAAGTCATACCCAATATAAACCAATAAGAATGAATGCAAATGACAGTGTGCTCTCGAGCGGGTGCTTTTTAATAAGGAGGGTGATGACTCAACATAAAAGTAAATAGATAGGCCCTTCGTAGAGGGAAGCAGGGACTTGTAGAGGTGCCAGAGCTCGATTTTTAAATAGAGATTGAATAAAATTTTGAGCGGCATACTTTTGCTGTCAACGCAACAACTATGAGATGGATGTATCTTCCATACTACATGCATTATAGGCAGTTCCCAAACAGAATGGTAAAGGTTTATACTCCCCCAACCACCAACAACTATCAATCCATGGCTTGCTCGAAACAACGAGTGCCTCCAACTAACAATAGCCCTGGGGGAGTTTTGTTTAATTATTTTGATTTGCTTTGATCTTTTTGGATCATGGGATTTGGGCATCCGGTTCTGGCCCTTTCTCGTGAATGAGGAGCGGAGTCCACTCCTCTTGAGAATAACCTACCTAGCATGGAAGATATAGGCAGCCCTAGTTGTAACATGAGCTGCTCGAGCATACAAAACAGAATTTCATTTGAAGGTTTGGAGTTTGGCACATACAAATTTACTTGGAACGACAGGTAAATACCGCATATAGGAAGGTATAATGTACTCATATGGAACAACTTTGGGGTTTATGGAGTTTGGATGCACAAGAAGTATTCCCGCTTAGTATAGATGAAGGCTAGCAAAAGACTGGGAAGCGACCAACTAAGAGAGCGACAGCAGTCATAAACATGCATCAAAATTAATTCACACCGAGTACAAGCATGAGTAGGATATAATCCACCATGAACATAAATATCATGAAGGCTATGTTGATTTGATTAACCTACATGCGTGAACATGTGCCAAGTCGAGTCACTCAATTCATTCAAAGGAGGATACCATCCCATCATACCACTTCATAATCATTCTAATAGCATGTTGGCACGCAAGGTAAACCATTATAACTCATAGCTAATCAAGCATGGCACAAGCAACTATAATCTCTAAATGTCATTGCAAATATGTTTACCTCATAATAAGTTGAATCAGAAACGATGAACTCGTCATATTTACAAAAACAAGAGAGGTCGAGTTCATACCAGCTTTTCTTATCCCAATAAGTCCATCATATATCGTCATTATTGCCTTTCATTTGCACGACCGAACGATGTGTATAATAATAATAGTGCACGTGCATTGGACTAAGCTGGAATCTGAAAGCATTCAACTCAAGGGAGAAGACAAGTAATATGGGCTCTAAATTAAATAAACAATCATGCATATGAGAGCCACTAAGCATTTTCAATATGGTCTTCTCGACCCCCAAAGGAAGGAAAAGAAAATAAAACTATTTACACGAGAAAGCTCCCAACAAGTAAGAAGAAGAAAAAGAAATATTTTTGGGTTTTCATTTTAATTAATACTACAAGCATGGATATTAAACTAACTATTTTTTTTGTTTTTCTTAAGGTTTATCAAACACACAAGAAGAAAGTGAAAAAGAAAATTTAAACTAGCATGGATAATACAATGAAAGAGTATGAGCACCGACGACTAGTTTGTGAACATGAATGTAAAGTCGGTGAGAAATACGTACTCCCCCAAGCTTAGGCTTTTGGCCTAAGTTGGTCTAGTACCAAGGACCGCCGCTACTCTCCCGTGTCTTCGGAGGTGTAATCAGATACCATCGGCTGGTCATCTCCGAATCCCACTAGGCAGATGATGCGATAAGGGTCGATTCAGGTTCGGCTCGAGTTCGAGTTACGAGTAAAAGCTTGGGCTCGATGATTGTACACCGCTTCCGGCGTGACAAGAAAATTTTCTGCAAGCAAATCAAACAACAGAGGCGCATGCAAAATAATAATCTCAATGTGTTTCTTATTAAATCTAAGTTTATACAAGAGCATCTTCTCTTCGTTATCAACAATAAACTTGTGTGCTGCCATGCTCTTGTAATCTAAAATGTGAGGAGGCAATTTTGTCTCCTCTTTCTCATGGTGCCTAATGGGTATCTGAAAATTTCTAGCAAGACGTGCAGCATAGATACCTCCAAATATGGGGCCTTTTGTATGATTCAGGGCTAACCGTTTAGCAACGACGGCACCCATACTTAAACTATTGTCTCCAAGCAAGGCATGTTGAAGAATGATAATATCAGGAACACTAAAATTTCCACTATTTCCACGACCAATCAAGCATCTACTAGCAAATATGGCAAAGTAGCGTAAAACAGGAAAGTGTATGCTAGAGATTTTTGCCTCGGAACCCTTCTTTGGCTCCTCTACAACGATAGTGTTAACAAAGCCATCCACATCTTTACGATGGGGTTCCTCTAATTCTCCCTCATAAGGTATCCTACACACTGCGCAAAAATTACGTAGAGACATTTCTCTGAACTCATCATATAAATGAAATGATACTGCAAGCGGTGACTTCTTAGGATAATAATAAAAGTTTTGCACGAAAGTATTGGTGAGTAAGAGATACTGATCGATCCGGTCGTTGATGAAACCGGTGAGGCCCGCTGTCTTGAACAAAGAATAAAAATCTTCATGAATTCCAGCTTCTTTCAAGAAATCCTCACATGGCCATTCACACGATCGTACTTCCACTAAGCGAGGAAGATTATACTTGGCTTTTTCCTTCTCTTTGGCCTGTTTTTCCTGAGAGCTTTGGCTAGAAGAGCCCCTCAAAAGTTTCCTTAACATTTTCTGAAATTTTCTGAAATTTTAGTAACTTCAAAATAAAAGTGAATAAAACTAAACAAGATTGGTAGCAACTACTCCTACAAGTGCCTAGAGCCTATATCATGCATTAGAATTGCTTGAGACCTCATAAATTTAACATGCAATCTCAAGAACATGGTCACGTATGCAGCAAAAATTTGCAATGAATAAAGCACTAGAACAAAAACTAATTGGACCAATGGAGGAGTCACATACCAAGCAACAATCTCCCAAAGCAGTTTTGTGAATGGAGCTTTGAGCAAGCAGATCGAAAATCGCAGCAAAATGAGCTAGAACTCGTGCTTGAGCTGGATGGGGATTTTTTTGGGTAGAAGATGAAGTGTGTGGGTGCTGGCATAAGTGGAGGGGGACACCAGGGGCCCACGAGACAGGGGGCGCGCCCAGGTGGGGTGGGCGCACCCTCCACTCTCGTGGCCTAGTGCTTGCCCCTCATGTAGTGTTTTCAGTGCCTAAAATCCTCAAATATTCCATAAAAAATCTTACTAAATTTACAGGGCATTTGGAGCACTTTTATTTTCGGGCTATTTTTTAATGCACGGATAATTCAGAAAACAGACAGATAATACTATTTTTGCTTTATTTATTCTAAATAACAGAAAGTAAAAAGAGGGTACAGAAGGTTGTGCCTTCTATTTCATCCATCTCGTGATCATCAAAATGAATCCACTAACAAGGTTGATCAAGTCTTGTTAACAAACTCATTCCGATTAACACGAAACCGGAGAAATTTCGAATAACACTAGGTTACCTCAACGGGGATATGAAAATCCCCAACAATAAGAATATCATACTTTTTCTTGACAGTAGGGAGAGGAAATTCAAAACCTCCAATAATGATAGTTGGAACTTTTCCAATAGAATTGATGCTATGAACTTGAGATTGTTTCCTCGGAAAGTGTACCATATGCTCATTACCATTAACATGAAAAGTGACATTGCCTTTGTTGCAATCAATAACAGCCCCTGCAGTGTTCAAAAAAGGTCTACCAAGGATAATAGACATACTATCGCCCTCGGGAATATCAAGAATAACAAAGTCCATTAAGATAGTGACATTTGCAACCTAGCAGGTACATCCTCATAAATACCGGCAATTATATCAGTTGATTTATCAGCCATTTGCAAAGATATTTGAATAGGTGTCAACTTATTCAATTCAAGTCTACGATATAAAGAGAGAGGCATAACACTAACACCGGCTCCAAGATCACATAAAGCAGTTCTAACATAATTTCTTTTAATGGAGCATGGTATAGTTGGCACACCCGGATCTCCAAGTGTCTTTGGTATTCCACCCTCAAAAGTGTAATTAGCAAGCATGGTGGAAATTTCAGCTTCCGGTATCTTTCTTTTATTTGTGATGATATCCTTCATATATTTAGCATAAGGATTTACTTTAGGCATATCAGCTAAGCGCATACGTAAGAAAATAGGTCTAATCATTTCAGCAAAGCACTCAAAATCCTCATCATCCTTTGTCTTGGATGGTTTAGGAGGAAAGGGCATGGGTTTCTGAACCCATGGTTCTCTTTCTCTACCGTGCTTCCTAGCAACAAAATCTCTCTTATCATAAAGTTGATATTTCGATTGTGGGTTATCAAGATCAACAGCAGGTTCAATCTCTCCATCATTGTTTTTGCTAGGTTGAGCATCAACGTGAACATTATTATTAACATTATCACTAGGTTCATGTTCATCACCTGATTGTGTTTCAGCATCAGAGATAGAAATATCATTGGGATTCTTAGGTGTGTCTACAGTAGGTTCACTAGAAGCATGCAATGTTCTATTGTTTTTCTTTTTCTTCTTTTTGGAAGAACTAGGTGCCTCTAAATTATTTCTCTAAGAATCTTGCTCGATTCTCTTAAGGTGGCCTTCACGATACAAAGGTTCTTGAGTCATTCTACCAGTTCTAGTAGCCACTCTAACAGCAAAGTCATTTTTATTATTTAATTCACCAAGCAAATCATTTTGAGCTTTGAGTACTTGCTCATCTTGAGTAGCAACCATAGAGGTATATTTGCTAATGAGTTTGAGTTCACCTTTAACTCTAGCCATATTATCAACCTTTAACTCTAGCCATATTACCTGTTTCTCCTGAGGGTTATGTTATGAATGAAGAAGCTGCTAGAGTTAAAGGTGAACTTAAACTCATTAGCAAATATGCTTCTATGGTTACCACTCAAGCGGAGCAAGTACTTAAGGCTCAAAGTGATCTGCTCGATGAGTTAAATAATAAACATGATTTTGCTGTTAGAGTGGCTACTAGAACTGGTAGAATGACTCAGGAACCTTTGTATCCTGAAGGCCACCCTAAGAGAATTGAGCAGGATTCTCAGAGAAATAATTTAGATGCACCTAGTCCTTCTAAAAAGAAGAAAAAGAAAAATGATAGGACTTTGCATGCTTCTAGTGAACCTGTTGTAGACACACCTGAGAATCCCAATGATATTTCTATTTCTGATGCTGAAACACAACCGGGTGATGAACATGAACCTAGTGATAATGTTGATGCTCAACCTAGCAATAATAATGAAGTAGAGATTGAACCTGCTGTTGATCTTCATAACCCACAATCAAAGAATCGACGTTATGATAAGAGAGACTTTGTTGCTAGGAAGCACAGTAAAGAAAGAGAACCATGGGTTCAGAAACCCATGCCTTTTCCTCCGAAACCATCCAAGAAAAACGATGATGAGGATTTTGAGCGCTTTGCTGAAATGATTAGACCTATCTTCTTACGTATGCGCTTAACTGATATGCTTAAAGTTAATCCTTATGCTAAATACATGAAGGATATTATTACAAATAAAAGAAAGATACCAGAAGCTGAAATTTCCACCATGCTTGCTAATTACACTTCTAAGGGTGGAATACCAAAGAAACTTGGAGATCCAGGAGTACCAACTATACCATGCTCCATTAAAAGAAATTATGTTAAAACTGCTTTATGTGATCTTGGAGTCGGTGTTAGTGTTATGCCTCTCTCTTTTATATCGTAGACTTGAATTGAATAAGTTGACACCTACTGAAATATCTTTGCAATGGCCGATAAATCAACTGCCATACCTGTCGGTATTTGTGAGGATGTGCCTGTTGTGGTTGCAAATGTCACTATCTTAACGGACTTTGTTATTCTTGATATTCCCAAGGACGATAGTATGTCGATTATCCTTGGTAAACCTTTTTGAATACTGCAGGGGCTGTTATTGATTTCAACAAAGGTAATTTGACTTTTCATGTTAATGGTAATGAGCATATGGTACACTTTCCGAGGAAACAACCTCAAGTTCATAGCATCAATTCTATTGGAAAAATTCCAACTGCCATTATTGGAGGTTTTGAATTTCCTCTTCCTACTGTCAAGAAAAAAAATATAATATTCTTATTGTTGGGGATGCTCATATCCCCATTGAGGTAACCTAGTGTTATTCGAAATTTCTCCGGTTCCATGTTATTCGGAATGAGTTTGTTAACAAGACTTGATCAACCTTGTTAGTGGATTCCTTTTGATGATCATGAGATGGATGAAACTAGAAGGCACAACCTTCTATACCCTCCTTTTACTTTATGTTATTTAGAATAAAGAAAGAAAAAATAGTATTATCTGTCAGTTTTCTGAATTATCCTTGAAGTAAAAAATATCCTGAAAATAAAAGTTCTCCAAATGGCCTGCAAATTTAGTATGATTTTTTATGGAATATTTGAGGATTTTAGGCACTAAGAACACAACAGGGGGGGCAAGCACCTGGCCACGAGGGTCCAGGGCGCGCCCACTCTTACAGGGCGCACCCCATGCCTCGTGGGCCCACGGTGGCCCCCCTCCACTTATTCCTGCACCCACACACTCCATCTTCCTCCCAAAAAAATCCCCATCCAGCTCAAGCACGAGTTCTAGCTCATTTTGCTGCGATTTTTGATCTCCTCGCTCAAAGCTCCATTCACAAAACTGCTTTGGGAGATTGTTCTTTGGTATGTGACTCCTCCAATGGTCTAATTAGTTTTTGTTCTAGTGCTTTATTCATTGTAATTTTTTGCTGCCTAGGTGACCCTGTTCTTGAGCTTGCATGTCAAATTTATGAGGTCCCAAGTAATTATAATGCATAATATAGGCTCTAGGCACTTGCGGGAGTAGTTGCTATCAGTTTTATTGAGTTTGATTCACTTTTATTTTGAGTTACTAAAAATTTCAGAAATTTTTCAGAGGAAGAAATATGTCTAGGAAAATGTACCAAGGTGGTTCCTCAACAAAGAGAGGACCAAGGCGTGCTATGCGTGAGCAATACGATGAACCACCAAGGGAAGCTGACGTGCGGCCTTGTGAATGGTTGTCAGAAGAATTTATGGTCAATGCAGGCATCAAGGATGAATTTGACGCATATGTGCGTAATGCCGGTCTTGAGGACTTCATGCAAGATAAGTGTCCTCAGTACTACCAATTGACTGATTCATTCGTGAGAAGGTTTAAATTTACATCTTCATGTAATTCTTAGAATGTCCTGTTTGATATTTATGATCAATCATATACCATGGACCTATGTGACGCCCGGATAATCATGCTACAGTAATCTCACGTTAATGGTGCCACGTCACCTTTGTCACTGTAATTAATCTTGGGTTAATTCAAAACCGTTTCAAATTTAAATCCTAAATAAGTCAAACGACAAAAGTTTTCAAATATTAAAACAAAAATGTTCGGGCTATGTCAATTATTGCATCGGTAATTATGGTGAAGTAAACACATTTTTAGAAAATGCCTAAGTAATTTAAAATGATTTAAAACAGAAAAGAAAATAAATAAAAGAAAGAAAATACAAAAGAGAAAACAAATACAAAAAAAGAGAAAAGGAGAAAACCCCCTCCCACTGGGCTTCGGCCCAGCAGGCCACCAGCCCAACTAGGCAAAGGCCCAGCCGGCCACCCCACTCCCCATAACCCCCTAACGACTAAAACCCTAACCCACTCGCTCCCATTCCCCTCCCCACATCGCCACTCCCTCTCCCCTCCTGATCCGATCTGGATCGGGGATGAAACCCCCATGTTTCCCAGGACCCCCTCGCCCTCTGGATCGAGCGTGACGCCCGCGACGCGTCCCCGGCGCCATCGCACTCGCCCCCGCCGCCACCGCCCGGTGCCGCCCGTCCCCCTTTCCAACTGCCTGTAGGAATCAGAGCCGACTGCCTGTAGGAATCCCCTTTCCAACTCCTTGGCGGAAGTCGACTCTAGTCATTGCAAAACCTTTACTAACATGGCTGTGTGGCCTATGGGCCCATGTCGCCATTTGGTGGTATTAGGATCTTTTACTCCCCGATCATTACTTTGGGACTCTGAGCTCTCTTCTATTCGGGTTAAATTATTTTGCTAAAAACAAAACTAACTTTAGGTTCTCGAAAGTACTTCTCTCGGAGAGCCCCTTGTTACCGATGACCGCCTGCTGCACCAGAAGATTCCGAAGATACTCTACGATGTGCTCTCGAGACTATGTGCCATCGCTTTTGCAATTCACTTCCATCGATAAATCCCTCTGGATAACTACTTACACCTATCGTTCATATTGTCATCCCCAGGTTCTCTTGTTATTACAAGATGTCTTGAAATACTCCTCGATATTGTGAGAATTCTTTACGCTTACTGCCCTGCAGTTTCTTGCTGCATGAATACCCCTACGGATAATTACTTGCGCTTGCCGAGTATCCGTTCGTCCAAAGTTGTTCATGTGTTTCACAAAAATACATTCAAATACTACCCGATCTTCTGAAAATCCTGAGCAGCCTATTGCTCTTGAAATTCTTGCTTGCTTGCATTATGGTTAATCCCATAAGTCTCGTAATCTTAATGGCATACCTTGTTATTATCATTTTGAGTCCGTTGATTCAATATGTTGCGAATGCTCGCAATCCTCAATCAGATCCTAGAATTCATCCTTCTAGCTCAGAAGTCATTTGGATATGAGCTGGTTCTTAACCAATCCAATTGTCGTCGGTTGTACCCCTAAGGCTATTCAACTCATCCATCCCTAATCGAACTTTGCTTCGATCCTTTGATTAAATCATAATTCTTTTACATGTGAGCTTTGAATTAGCGATTGCTACGTAATCAATGCCTTTGCATTCTTTCTTCAACTGGTTGCGTACCGATGCTCACATCAGCTCCGCTATCGACCGTCAGATCCTTTGTTGGATTATTATTCGGCAATGTCCTTCATATTTAATCGCCTTGTGAGCCTTCCCTCGGATACATAATGCCTTTGTTAAATTGTATCATCTACTTTCTCAACCTTGCTCTACTTTCGAGCTTGTGATATTTACTCTTGAAACTTGTGGTATATGTTTCTAAGAAGCCCCTATGGGTTGAACATATGCCTTCTCTAAACCGTGTGAACCGAAAGTTTTCACGAGTCATACTCTTCGGTGCTTCGCGGATAAAATTTCAACAACGCAACTTCTTGAAGGCGGAAGTGAATGAAAGGTTATGCATTGAAGAAGTGGGAGTCGACCTTGAACTTTGTGTTCATGCCCATGGACATGATGTAGATCCTATCATGGAAACTTCTTGTAATAATAAATATTTCCTTGATAAATATCATCTGGTAGCTCTGAATTGATCCTTTGCAACCGTGGTTCCGACCATGTTTGTTCTCCTTTGATTTTATTTCTTGGACAAGTTAAATTACTTGCCTTCTGCAGATCAGTACGCCTTCCCAACCTGTATTATGTTCTACCTTCAAGTATTACCCCCTGGTATCTCGAGAATATCCACCCATTGCACTTCATCTATGGAATTCTGACGAAGTAGTACCTTTTCCCATCATAGTCACTCCATGGGTTCTGGGTTGTCGTAAACCAAGAACACCAATTGGTGAATCGAATCAATACTGAGATTCATTACTCTCAGTACTTTGTTGTTGAGAAGTTTAATACTCCATCACGTAACTCCTAGCCTGATCGGCTATATCATTATCATGCTAAACCTTAACTGTGCTACCTGGTCCTTAATCTCGGAGCACAACTTTCGATGATGAGCTAAGCTTACGTCGATCTTCCTCGTCCTATCAATTCTCCTTGAATAGCAAACTTGATTCCAAGTTTGTGTCATACCCTTGGTCCCAATAACCTTTCGCTTCACCATTCATTTGACTTGATGTCATCGCTGATCGATTACATCTTGAAATCTCTCGACAAAGTGTGTCGTGATCATCATCAACCTTATGAGCTCTTCCAGGATATCAATTGAATTCATGATGAGAAATACCATCCTTGCCCTCGATGATTTGTTTCATCATCGACCACTTTATTGCCTTCCGTTCAACACAAACTCGTTCATGTTTTGTGTTATACCTCGAGTTCCTTGCTACCCAGCATTGTTCTTCTTTACCTTGGATATTACCACCTTTTATGTCAAGAATGTCGTGAGAATTTCACCACCTCTTAAGAATTCTTGGTATAATGATACTTCTCACCATCACCATTCTTTCTTGGTCCCCGTGTTGATTCCAACAAGTGAATGATGTTGTTTGGATTCTTCCCTTCTAGCAACCCTATTACTTTGAAGTTAGTGGTCGGCTGTTCATTCTTAGACTATTGATTGTTGAATCACCATTCTGACATTGGTCGTGCAAACCCGACCCGTATTTGGGACGCACCTTTCAACCAATGTTTAATTGTGTATGTTTTCCTCGAGCATACCTCATTATATCATTTGATATGAAAAATGTTATCCCCATGATCACATAATTGTGGAAATCCATCTTGTTGGAAATCTCGATGAAGTGTCGCCGAGACCGTCAGCCACCTCCCCATCCTCTCCTTGGTTTAGTGATGAACTCTTGTTTTGGACTCGCTCCCATAGTTCATTTCTTGAGAATCTTACATTGTCATTTCGTTTACTTGTGTTGCACCTTTTCTTCTCGGACATCCTGAGTCTGAGGTATCATGACACCAATCGGATCTGAATCTAGGTCAGATATGATGGTTGGGACAACTTTCCAAGAGTTATGATGTTGGTCCTTTGATGAACTGGTAACATGATGTCATGCCTAGCACCCCCCTGGGTGGAGGACCTATCATTATTTTTTTCTTTGCAAGGATAATCCTTCTTCCTGGAGGAAATTGTAAAACTTATTCTACAAGTTGTTCCTGATGGATCCTTTATGTATTCAAAGTCTGACCTTTGCTTGAAGACCATGTCAATGCTATCTCGAAGCATGTCTGTGGTACTCCGATTTTCAACAAGAACATTTGAAGCCCAATGCTAAGATGTTTCTTGCTCAATTATCCAAACGCCGTTGTATGGGTAATGTCTTGAAATTTCTCTCCCTTACAAGGGTTTTCTAAAATTATATCATGCTCGCTTGTCCTTGGGAAGGATATATCCACTGAAATATGTGTTTTAACACATTTTCCTTTTCATTGTTACATTTAATCGATAATCATATTTTCCTTTCCATTGTTTGATTTAACCTTTCTTGTGATCTATATGACCTAAGCAGTAATATTCTCCTGCTTATGTAAACACCTCGTGGTACCGCTCTGTCAGTAAGACCATGTTACTATGGTTAATGACATTCCGGTACCCACCGATGGACGAGAACCTTGCCTATTGGCCCGCCTCGTTCAACGAGCAGGAAAATGGTTCTCTTCGTCCCTCGCCCTTGGTATCGATGTTGTTGCCGACATAACTGATAGGCTACCCTCTGGCACGCCTTACTATCGTGACCGTGCAAGATGTCGGCCCCCTTCCTACTTTCAACCACATGGTGGGCCCATAACCCACAGTTCCACAGGATCGAAACCTGACTCTCTTATACACCCTGTGGTCAAAGTTATTCCTCGCGTTTGACTTTGTATGTAATTCACGGGCCACCAGCCTGTTGATCTATTCAGGTATCAGATGCAATGCTTAATTACATTGCTCTAAACCCCTTCAACAGTTCGTTTCAGACATTGAAGGATTGCCTGCCCGCTCGAAACTTTCCATGATACCTCCTTACCTTACTCTCGATATTTTCTTAAGATTCAATTCGAGAGTTACTTTCTGCCACCTTTCCCGATGATATTGACCGATAGTCAACCTTGTAGAGGATCGTTCTCCCGGAATACCCCCTTATTCTTTCGTAAGTATGATGGAACCCCCGAAGAAATGATACCGACTTTATCTTGATGACTTGAAGCAGAGAAATGAAGACATCAATATATTGGACCGGCCTCTTTGATAAGAGCAAGCCATCAGGAGAAGACCCGCTAGATTCATTACCAAACCTTCCCCCCTTTCACTACCTCTTAAATCTCGGGACGAGATTTCTTGTAGTGGAGGAGAATTGTGACCTTGGGATAATCATGCTACAAGAATCTCACGTTAATGGTGCCACGTCACCTTTGTCACTGTAATTAATCTCGGGTTAATTCAAAACCGTTTCAAATTTAAATCCTAAATAAGTCAAACGACAAAAGTTTTCAAATATTAAAACAAAAATGTTCGGGCTATGTCAATTATTGCATCGGTAATTATGGTGAAGTAAACACATTTTTAGAAAATGCCTAAGTAATTTAAAATGATTTAAAACAGAAAAGAAAAAAGAAAGAAAATACAAAAGAGAAAACAAATACAAAAAAAGAGAAAAGGAGAAAACCCCCTCCCACTGGGCTTCGGCCCAGCAGGCCACCAGCCCAACTAGGCAAAGGCCCAGCCGGCCACCCCACTCCCCATAACCCCCTGACAACTGAAACCCTAACCCACTCGCTCCCATTCCCTCCCCACATCGCCACTCCTCTCCCTCTGATCCGATCTGGATCGGGATGAAACCCCATGTTTCCCGACCCTTTGCCCTCTGGATCGGCGTGGCGTCCGCGACGTCCCAGCGCCATCCTTTTCGCCCCGCCGCCACCGCCCGGTGCCGCCCGTCCCCCTCGCCGGACCTCGCCGAACGCCTCATCCTCGCCGCCCCCTCCTGGTCTTCTTCCTCACCCTCCGGCACCGCGCCCGTCTTCGCCGAGCTCCGCAGGACGTCGTGCTCGTCGCACCGACGCCAACCGCCGCCGCCTGGAACCATCGTCCTCATCCCCACCTCATCGGACGGCCTCGACCGTCCCCGGCTCCACCTCGTCGACGCTGCATCGCCATCCCCTGGAGGACGACCTCGCCGGACGTCCCCGACGGCCTGCTTCCCCTCCGCCGCATCGTCTCCGTCCTCCTCCTCGCCCCGTTGCCCCTAGACCCTACCGCCCCACGTGAGCACCTCTCCTCCTCCTTCCCACAGGTTCCGCTCGGCGATCATGGCCATAGCCGTCGTGCGCGCCTGCACGCCACTCTGCCCTCGCCTCGCCTCACCTCCCTCCTCAGTGAGCCGCTCCGCCAGCCCGCCACTACCTCCACCATCGCCACCAGCGGCCTCCGCCGCCTCTCTGGTGGGCGTCGTGGCGCCGGCGGCTTAAATCCATGGCCTCGCCTGAGCAGCCTCTGGGCTCGCCTCGCGCCAGCGCCTAACAGCCAGTTAGCCAGCAGCCCAAGCAAGCCCTTGCGCCGCTTAGGCCCGTGGGGCCAATGACAGCCGGGGCCTAGCCCCCCAGAACTATTAAGAATAAAAAAATGAATCAATTAGATTTATAATTAATTAATTAATTAATTAGTGAATTAATTAAGTTAAGTAATACTATTTAATTAATCTGATTAACTTGTTAGTTTAATTAAACAGTAATTAGTTTAGCTAATCCCTAATTAAACTAATCAGAGTATGACAGGTGGGTCCCACTGGACCCACACGTCAAATTGACCCAGTCAACACCTCTGTTGACTGCTGACGTCATGCTGATGTCATGCTGACATCAGCGTGCACTATTCTGGATAATGTTGGATTTAAATAATTAATTAAATTCCAGAAATTAATAAAATCTTTAGAAAATCATATCTTTTAATCCGTAACTCGGATGAAAATACTTTCTACATGAAAGTTACTCGAGCGACGAGGCGAACCGGATCGCAGCCCGTTAGTCGCCACCCATCCTAACCTATCGAACTCGCAACTTCCCCCTCGGCTCCTCGCTTCATTAACGCTAAACACCGAATACCTTCCGGATGTTTTCCCCTTCGTCGGTATCACCTACTACCGCGATTGGGCACACCTAACATCGTTACTTGTCTTGTCATGCATCGATATGCATCTGTTTGCATGGTATTCATTGTTTCTTCCCCTCTTCTCTCCGATAGACTACGAGACCGGCGTTCTTTCACCGCCCGATTCGACTACGGAGTTGAGGACCCCTCTCTCTTGCGAGCAACCAGGCAAGCCCCCTTGATCACCAGATATCGCCTATCCTCCTCTATCTTGCTTGCATTAGAGTAGTGTAGCATATTCTTGCTTTAGTTGATCCTATTACGATGCATAGCGACATTGTTGCTACATCTGTTGATACCTTACGCAATCCTAAATGCTTAGTATAGGATGCTAGTTTATCATCATTGGCCCTACATTCTTGTTAGTCCGCCTTGCTATACTATCGGGCCATGATCACTTGGGAGGTGATCACGGTATATACTATACATACATACATACTATCTGAGATGGTGACTAAAGTCGGGTCACTTCGAGGAGTACCATAAGTGATTACGATGAGGGGGCTGAAAGGACGGTGGCTCCATCCCGGTAGAGGTGGGCACAGGGTTCCGACGGCCCCGATTGTTACTTTAATGGCGGAGCGGCAGGGCAGGTTGAGACCACCTAGGAGGCAGTGGGCTGGCCTGTTCGGCGTTCATGGATACTTAACACGCTTAACGAGATCTGGGTATTTGATCTGAGTCTGGCCATTTGGTCTATACGCACTAACCATCTACGCGGGAGTAGTTATGGGTATCCCGATGTCGTGGTATCAGCCGAAGCCTTCTTGACGTCAGCGACGGAGCGGCACGCGCCGGATTGGACTGCGCTAACGCAACTTCCTTTGTAATGGAGGTTGCTAGGTCTGTTTCCGGCCGCCCTCGCAACGTGAAGGTGTGCAATGGGCGATGGGCCCAGACCCCTGCGCGCATAGGATTTAGACCAGCGGGCTGACCTCTCTGTTGTGCCTAGGTGGGGCTGCGGCGTGTTGATCTTCGAGGCGGGCATGACCGAGAAGGTGTGTTGACCAAATGGGATCAAGCGTGTTGGGTTATGTGGTGCACCCTGCAGGAAGTTTATCTATTGAATAGCCGTGTCCCTCGGTAAAGGGCGACCGGAGTTGTACCTTGACCTTATGACAACTAGAACCGGATACTTAATAAAACACACCCTTCCAAGTTCCACGAACAACCCGTGATCGCTTTTCCACGAGGGAGACGAGGGAGGATCGCGGGTAGGATTATGCTATGCGATGCTCTTGGAGATGCTACTTGGCGATGCTACTTGGAGGACTTCAATCTACTCTCTTCTACATGTTTGCAAGACGGAGGCTGCGAGCGTAGTCTTGACGTGATTAGCTATCCCCTCTTATTACGGCATTCTGCGATTCGGTCCATCGATATGGCCCTTTACACATATACCCATGCATATGTAGTGTAGCTCCTTGCTTGCGAGTACTTTCGATGAGTACTCACGGTTGCTTTCTCCCCCTTTTCCCCTTTCCTTTCTTTACGGTTGTCGCAACGAGATGCTTTGAGCCCGGGCGGACGCCATCGTCGGCATTTACTACTACTACTTTGGAGGTGCCTACTACTACGTGCGAGTGCTGACGACGACCGGGAGTAGTTTAGGAGGATCCTGCGGAGGCGGCTCCTCTTCGTCTGTATCCCATTGGTGCTAGCCTTCTTAAGGCAAACTTGTTTAACTTATGTACGTACTCGAGATATTGTTGCTTCCACGACTTCGTCTATGATCGAGCACTTGTATTCGAGACCTCGAGGCCCCTGGCTTGTATTATGATGCTTGTATGACTTATTTATGTTTTAGAGTTGTGTTGTGATATCTTCCCGTGAGTCCCTGATCTTGATCGTACACATTTGCGTGCATGATTAGTGTACGATTGAATCGGGGGCGTCACAACCTAGAAGATTTTACAACTGCTTGCAAACTCCCACAGTGGGGCAACGTTAATGAACCCTGTAAATCTGAATATAAAGACTTTCTAGCTAGTATCACTATGGGAGAATATAGGGATATAGCACAAGCTACCATAGGGAGCATTCATTTTCCCGCTATACATTATTTTGCTCTCTTCATTGGTAGATGTATTAATGGTAAAGATGAAGCATGTCACATGTGTGTCCCTGATCTTTGTGTTCTTAAGAGTGTTGTATTAGGTAATAAAGATTACAAGTTGTTGGCGATTGTTGCACGTAGGTTGCATAATAATGGTTTAGTTGGAGATTTATTTGGAGGGATTTATGCGACTCGTGTTGCTAATTATCTTGGTATACCTCCACGTGAGGGTGATATGCAGTTGCCTCCCGCTTATTTGGATTATGACACTATGGCCAGTCATTTTCTTGTGAGGAATGAACAGTTCCTCCAGTATCGACTAATCTTTGACAGACGTCGCGCTGTCCATGTTACTCTCCCTGCTCCTTCCCTTTTTGATTACCAGGCAAAACGAAGATATGTTGTAATGAGGGAGGAGGCAACCGAACACGAGAGGAGAGCGGAGGTAGCTCACCAACATGCCGCAGCTCAGGAGGCATTGGCTGCTACATCTCAGTACGACCCCAGTTATAACTTCGGATATCAGCCAGGCTATCCCTGGCAATAGACCAACTTACGCCAAAAGCCTAAGCTTGGGGGAGTACGTATTTCTCATCGACATTACATTCATGTTCACACACTCATTCTAGTTGTCGGTGTTTATACTCTTTCATTGTACTATCCATGCTAGTTTAATTTCTTTTTCAAGCTTTCTTCTTGTGTGTTTTATAAACCTTAAGAAAAACCAAAAAAATAGATAGTTTATTTTCCATGCTTGTAGTAGTAATTAAAATGAAAACCCAAAAAGATTTCTCGTTCTTCTTTTGCTTGTTGGGAGCTTTCCCGTGTAAATAGTTTTATTTCTTTTCTTTTCGTTGGGGTCGAGAGGAGAAGACCATAATGAAAATGCTTAGTGCCTCTCATATGCATGATTGTCTATTTAACCAAGAGCCCATATTACCTTGTTTTCTCCCTAGAATTGAATGCTTGCAGATTCCAGCTTAGTCCAATGCACGTGACTATTATTATTATACACACCGTTCGGTCGTGCAAGTGAAAGGCAATAATGACGATATATGATGGACTGATTGAGATGAGAGAAGCTGGTATGAACTCGATCTCTCTTGTTTTTGTAAATATGATGAGTTCATCTTTCCTGATTCACCCTATTATGAATAAACATGTTTGCAATGACAATTAGAGATTATAGTTGCTTATGCCATGCTTAATTAGCTAGGAGCTTATAATGGTTTACCTTGCGTGCCAGCATGCTATTAAAATGGTTGTGATGTGGTATGATAGGGTGGTATCCTCCTTTGAATGAATTGAGTGACTCGACTTGGCACATGTTCCCGCATGTAGTTGAAAACAAATCAACATAGCCTTCATGATATTTATGTTCATGGTGGATTATATCCTACTCATGCTTGTACTCGGTGTGAATTAATTTTAATGCCTGTTCATGACTGTTGTCGCTCTCTCAGTTGGTCGCTTCCCAGTCTTTTGCTAGCCTTCACCTGTACTAAGCGGGAATACTGCTTGTGCATCCAAACTCCATGAACCCCAAGGTTATTCCATATGAGTCCACCATACCTTCCTATATGCGGTATTTACCTGCCGTTCCAAGTAATTTGTATGTGCCAAACTCCAAACCTTCAAATGAAATTCTGTTTTGTATGCTCGAGCAGCTCATGTTTCAACTAGTGCTGTATGTATCCTCCATGCTAGGTGGGTTATTCTCAAGAGGAGTGGACTCTGCTCCTCATTCACGAGAAAATGGCTGGTAACCGGGATGCCCAGTCCCATGATCAAAAAGATCAAAGCAAATCAAAATAATTAAACAAAACTCCCCCAGGGTTGTTGCTAGTTGGAGGCACTCGTTGTTTAGAGCAAGCCATGGATTGATGCTTGTTGGTGGTGGCGGAGTATAAACTTTACCATTCTGTTTGGGAACCGCCTATAATGTATGTAGCATGGAAGATATCGAGATCTCATAGTTGTTGCGTTGACAGTGAAAGTATACCGCTCAAAATGTTATTCCTCTCCATTTTAAAAGCGAGCTCTGGCACCTCTACAAATCCCTGCTTCCCTATGCGAAGGGCCTATCTATTTTCTTTTATGTTGAGTCATCACCCTCTTATTAAAAAGGCACCCGCTGGAGAGCACACTATCATTTGCATGCATTACTATTAGTTTATATTGGGTATGACTTGACTGGATCTCTTTTACCATAAATTACAATGTTTAGTCAGTCCTTGATCTTTAAAGGTGCTCTACATTTATGTTTTGCGGTCTCAGAAAGGGCTATCGAGATACCATCTTGTTATATCATATTATGATTGTTTTGAGAAAGTGTTTTTATCCGAGATTTATTATTATTGCTCGCTAGTTGATTATGCCATTGATATGAGTAAACATGAGACCTAAGTGTTATTGTGAATATCGTTAGTTCATAATCTTTGCTGAAAACCTGAATGCTGGCTTTACATATTTACAACAACAAGAGCAAATAGAGTTTGCAAAAGTTTTTCTTTATCACTTTCAGTTTGTCAACTGAATTGCTTGAGGACAAGCAAAGGTTTAAGCTTGGGAGAGTTGATACTTCTCCAACGTATCTACTTTTTTAAACACTTTTGCCCTTGTTTTGGACTATAAATTGCATGATTTAAATGAAACTAACCCGGACTGACGCTGTTTTCAGCAGAACTGCCCTGGTGTTATTTATTGTGTAGAAAACAAAAGTTCTCGGAATGACCTGAAAATCCACGGAGATAATTTTTGGAAAATATAAAAATAATGGCGAAAGAATCAAGACCAGGGGGCCCACACCCTGTCCACGAGGGTGGGGGGCACGCCCCCTCCCCCTGGGCGCGCCCCTTGCCTCGTGGGCCCCCTGGAGCTCCACCGACCTCAAGTCCAACTCTATATATTTGGTTTCGTGGAGAAAAAAATCAGAGAGAAAGTTTCATCGCGTTTTACGATACGAAGCCGCCGCCAAGCCCTAATCTCTCTCGGGGGGACTGATCTTGAGTCTGTTCGAGGCTCTAGAGAGGGGGATTTGTCGCCGTCGTCATCATCAACCATCCTCCATCACCAATTTCATGATGCTCACTGCCGTGCATGAGTAATTCCATCAAGGCTTGCTGGACGGTGATGGGTTGGATGAGATTTACCATGTGATCAAGTTAGTTTTGTTAGGGTTTGATCCCTAGTATCCACTATGTTCTGAGATTGATGTTGCTATGACTTTGCTATGCTCAATGCTTGTCACTAGGGCCCGAGTGCCATGATTTCAGATCTGAACCTATTATGTTTTCATGAATATATGTGAGTTCTTGATCCTATCTTGCAAGCCTATAGTCACCTATTATGTGTTATGATCCGACAACCCCGAAGTGACAATAATTGGGATTCTTCTCGGTGATGACCGTAGTTTGAGGAGTTCATGTATTCACTAAGTGCTAATGCTTTGGTCTGGTACTCTATTAAAAGGAGGCCTTAATATCCCTTAGTTTCCACTAGGACCCCGCTGCCACAGGAGGGTAGGACAAAAGATGTCATGCAAGTTCTTTTCCATAAGCACGTATGACTATATTCGAAATACATGCCTACATTACATTGAGGAACTGGAGCTAGTTCTGTGTCACCCTAGGTTATAACTATTACATGAGGAATTGCATCCAACATAATTATCCATCACTGATCCATTGCCTACGAGATTTTCATATATTGTGCTTTGCTTATTTACTTTACCGTTGCTACTGTTACAATTTGCTACAAAACTGCTACCGTTACTTTTACCACTGTTACCATTACTATCATACTACTTTGCTACTAAATACTTTGCTGCAGATACTAAGTTATCCAGGTGTGGTTGAATCGACAACTCAACTGCTAATACTTGAGAATATTCTTTGGCTCCCCTTGTGTCGAATCAATAAATTTGGGTTGAATACTCGACCCTCGAAAAGTGTTGCGATCCCCTATACTTGTGGGTTATCATATGCACCTATTACATGTTATGATCCGCATACCCCAAGGTGACAATAATTGGGGTTCTTTCCTGTGATTACTGTAGTTTCAGGAGTTCATGTATTCACTATGTGTTAATGCTTTGTTCCAGTTCTCTATTAAAAGGAGGCCTTAATATCCCTTAGTTTCCTTATGGACTCCGCTGCCACGGTAAGGTAGTATAAAAGATGTTATGCAAGTTCTTATCGCAAGCACGTATGACTATATACGGAATACATGCCTACATTACATCGATGAATTGGAGCTAGTTCTATGTCACCCTAGGTTATAACTGTTACATGATGAATGCTATCCAACATAATTATCCATCAACGATCGAATGCCTACGAGCTTTTCACATATTGATCCTTGCTAAGTTACTACTGTTGTTGCTGCTGTCACAATTGCTACAAAATTACTCCTACTGTTGTTACTGTTACTATTGCTATTGTTAGCACTGCTATCAAACTATCATATTATTGTGTTACTGATCACTCTATTGTAGATATTTAGTTCTCCAAGTGTGGTTGAATTGACAACTCAACTACTAATACTTGCAAATATTCTTTGGCTCCCCTTGTGTCGAATCAATAAATGGGTTGAATACTCTACCCTCAAAGACTGTTGCAAACCCCTATACTTGTAGGTTATCAAGCGTTTAACTAAACACCTAAACACTTTTAAGTTAGCTCATGAAACAACTCAAAAAGATCATAGAGAGCTCCTAAGGACTCATGAGAAGCTGCGCTTTGAGAATGTAAATTTAGAGCAAGAGTATGAGCTTCTAAAAGCAATCAATGATGATCTTCAAAAGAGGAGTTCTTCTTACATTGCCAATCGCCTTCTCTTGTCTACTTTTATGCCACAAGTTAAATCTATGGAAACTAGTAACATGAGTAAGAAAGGTTCTACCTCCAGTCATAACAATAACATTGCTAAATCCAATGTTGTTCACTAGCACAATGAGGTGCTATACAAACGGTTTTTATCCCCTTTCCCCAACGGCGTTCGGGACCGTCGCCAAGTGATTGACTGTGATAGGGGGGTCCTTCCCACACGACCCAGAACCCATCGGGGATAGGGAGCCTCGATGCATGTACAGTACTCCCTACTCGTTTGTGCTCGCATTGCCATCGCAATCAGTATTTTGTGGTGCTACATTTACGATGCACTAGCCATCACAAATAGTTCACGATTATAGAAGTAGACAATCACACACATTTACTTTTCCTCGACTGTGTGTGATTCAATGTAAGAGCACACACCGTTGTCTCTATGAAACTGTATTTGATGCTTGAATACATCCCGCGCGATTCATTCGTCGTACCCGCTTCGAATGATCGACCTATCACACACATTTTTCTATGACCAAACGTTTGCGATGCACACAACATCACAAATAGTCCATAATTTTGAAGCGTGTGTGATGAGGTGACTATTTCAAACATTTAATAGGAATGAATTGTGTGCGATGCTGTTGTTAGTCGCACATGTTTTTTCTTGGATGATCGTGTGTGCAGTGGACATTGATCGCACACGTAGTGGGTCCTAGAAACGTGTCTGATCTCCACGTCTGTCGCAGACATTTCACTTTCGCAAACCGTGTGCAGTGTAATCCCTAATTAAAAAAAATCACATGTTTTGAATTTGAAAGTAGGCAATCACTTATTTCATATCCAACCATGTTAACCACGAATGCATAATTCGATGCACATGTACATATACTGAAGAACTACAGAAGCACCAAGTAAACAATGATGAACCATAGTTGGACTAAAGACTGTAAAAAGAGAGGCGAAAGACATTCTGGTTGCTGGACAAGGTGAAGCGGAATGCACATATTGTGCCCTCTGATACGTCTCCAACGTATCTATAATTTTTGATTGTTCCATGCTATTATATTACCCCTTTTGGATGTTTATGGGCTTTATTTTACACATTTATATCATTTTTGGGACTAACCTACTAACCGGAGGCCCAACCCATATTGCTGTTTTTTTTGCCTATTTCAGTATTTCAAAGAAAAGGAATATCAAACGGAGTCCAAATGGAATGAAACCTTCGGGAGCGTGATTTTTGGAACGAACATGATCCGGAGAGCTTGGAGTGCAAGTCAAGAAGCTTCCGAGGTCCCCACGAGATAGGGGGCCACGCCCCCCCCCTATAGGGCGCGCCCCCTGTCTCGTGGGCCCCTCGGGTGGCCACCAACGTACTTCTTCCTCCTATATATACCTACATACCCCAAAATCATCCAGGGGCACCACGAAACACAATTTCCACCGCCGTAACCTTCTCAGATCCGAGATCCCATCTTGGAGCCTTCACCAAAGACTCTCTGTCGAGGGGAATCAACCATGGAGGGCCTCTACATCAACATCCTTGTCCCTACGATGAGTTGTGAGTAGTTTACCACAGACCTACGGGTCCATAGTTATTAGCTAGATGGCTTCTTCTCTCTTTTTGGATCTCAATACAATGTTCTCCCCCTCTCTTGTGGAGATCTATTCGATGTAAACTCTTTTTCCGGTGTGTTTGTCGAGATCCGATGAATTGTGGGTTTATGATCAAGTTTATCTATGAATAATATTTGAATCTTCTCTGAATTCTTTTATGTATGATTGAGTTATCTTTGCATGTCTCTTCGAATTATAAGTTTGGTTTGGCCTACTAGATTGGTCTTTCTTGCCATGGGAGAAGTGCTTAGCTCTGGGTTCAATATTGCGGTGTTCTTACCCAGTGACAGAAAGGGTTGCAAGACACGTATTGTATTGTTGCCATCGAGGATAACAAGATGGGGTCTATATCATATTGCATGTGTTTATCCCTCTACATCATGTCATCCTGCTTAATGCGTTACTCTGTTCTTATGAACTTAATACTCTAGATGCAGGCAGGAGTCGGTCGATGTGTGGAGTAATAGTAGTAGATGCAGGCAAGAGTCGGTCTACTTGTTATGGACGTGATGCCTATATACATGATCATGCCTAGATAATCTCATAACTATGCGCTTTTCTATCAATTGCTCGACAGTAATTTGTTCACCCACCGTAATACTTATGCTATCTTGAGAGAAGCCTCTAGTGAAACCTATGGCCCCCGGGTCTATCTCTTATCATATTTTCTTTCAATCTACCTTTATTTTCATCTTTACTTTTTGCATCTATATTATAAAATACCAAAAATATATTTATTTTATCATACTATCTTTATTAGATCTCACTTTCGCAAGTGGCAGTGAAGGGATTGACAACCCCTTTATTGCGTTGGTTGCGAGTTCTCAGTTTGTTTGTGTAGGTGCGTGGGACTTTTGAGGAGCCTCCTACTAGATTGAAACCTTGGTTCTCAAAACTGAGGGAAATACTTACGCTACACTTTGCTGCATCACCCTCTCCTCTTAGAGGAAAACCAACGCAAGCTCAAGACGTAGCAAGAAGGATTTCTGGCGCCGTTGCCGGGGAGGTCTTCGCTCAAGTCAAGACATACCAAGCACTCATCACAAACCCATCTCCCTCGCATTTACATTATTTGCCATTTGCCTCTCGTTTTCCTCTCCCCCACTTCACCCTTGCCATTTTATTCGCCCTCTCTTTCCCAATCTCCTCCTCTCTTTTAAGCTTGCCTTTTACATTTGCTTGTGTGTTGGATTACTTGTTGCCATGGCACAAGATAATACCAAATTGTGTGACTTCTCGAATACCAATAATAATGATTTCCTTAGTACTTTGATTGCTCCTCTTAATGATGTTGATTCTTGTGAAATCAATACCGCTTTGCTAAATCTTGTTATGAAAGATCAATTTACCGGCCTTCCTAGTGAAGATGCCGCTACTCATCTAAACAATTTTGTTGATTTGTTTGACATGCAAAAGAAAAAAGATACGGATAACAATATTGTCAAATTGAATTTATTTCTGTTTTCACTTAGAGATCGTGCTAAAGTTTGGTTTTCGTCTTTGCCTAAAAATAGTATTGATTCTTGGAACAAGTGCAAAGATGCTTTTATCTCTAAGTATTTTCCTCCCGCTAAGATCATCACTTTAGGAACGATATTATGAATTTTAAACAACTTGATCATGAGCATGTTGCTCAATCTTGGGAAAGAATGAAATTGATGATTCACAATTTCCCTACTCATGGTTTGAATTTATGGATGATCATACAAAATTTTTATGCCGGTTTGAACTTTGCTTCTAGAAATCTCTTTGATTCGGCCACGGGAGGCACCTTTATGGAAATCACGTTAGGAGATGCTACAAAATTGCTTGATAATTTTATGGCTAATTATTCTCAATGGCACACCAAAAGATCTTCTAGTAAAAAGTGCATGATATAGAAGAAATTAATATTTTGAGTGGAAAGATGGATGAACTTATGAAGATGTTTGCTACTAAAAATACTCCTCTTGATCCCAATGATATGCCTTTGTCTTGCTTGATTAGGAATAATAATGAATATATGGATGTGAATTTTGTTGGTAGGAATAATTTTGGAAACAATGCTTATAGAGGAAATTTTAATGCTAGACCGTTCCTAGTAATCCCTCTAATAATTATGGAAATTACTACAATAATTCTTATGGTAATTTTAATAAGATGCCCTCTGATTTTGAGAATAGTGTGAAAGAATTTATGATTTCTCAAAAGAATTTTAATGCTTTGCTTGAAGAAAAATTGCTCAAAGTTGATGATTTCGCTAGGAACGTTGATAGACTGTCGCTTGATGTTAATTCTCTTAAACTTGGATCTTCTTATCCTAAGCATGATATCAATGAGTCTCTCAAAGTAATGAGAATTTCCATTGACGAGTGCAAGGAAAGAATCGCTAGATTGCATGCTAAAAAAGAAAGCTTTACAAAAGCGTGTTCTTCTAGTCTTCATGAAAATAATGATGAGGATCTTAAAGTTATTGATGCGTCTCTGATTAGATCTATGTTTTGCAATATGAATTTCGATGATTATGAGAGTGATGATGAATCAACTTTGCCTAGAAGGCGTCCCAAAAATTCGGAGTCTTTAGATCTTGATGCTAAATTTGGTAAAAGTGAGATTGGAGAATCTTCAACTTCTAATAATATTGAACCTACTATCTCAGATTTCAAGGAATTTGATTATGATAATTGCTCTTTAAAAGGTTGTATTTCCTTGTTGCAATCCGTTGTTAATTCTCCTCATGCTTATAGTCAAAATAAAGCTTTTACCATACATATTGTTGATGCCTTGATGCAATCTTATGATGAAAAACTTAATTTGAAAGTTTCTATACCTAGAAAACTTAATGATGAGTGGGAACCTACTATAAAGATTAGAATTAAAGATTATGAGTGTTTTGCTTTGTGTGATTTGGGTGCTAGTGTTTCCACGATTCTGAAAACTTTATGTGATATTCTAGGTCTCCATGATCTTGATGATTGCTCTTTAAATTTGCACCTTGCGGATTCCACCATTAAAAATCCTATGGGAAGGATCAATGATGTTCTTACTGTTGCAAATAGAAATTTGGTGCCCGTAGATTTTATCGTTCTTAATATAGATTGCAATCTTTCTTGCCCTATTATTCTTGGTAGACCTTTCCTTAGAACGATTGGTGCGATTATTGATATGAAGGAAGGGAACATTAGATTCCAATTTCACTTAAAGAAAGGCATGGAGCACTTTCCAAGAATGAAAGTCAAATTACTTTATGAATCTATCATGCATGCTACTTACGAATTTAGTGCCAAAGATGGCACTTGTTAGATCTATCCTTGCTTTTATGCCTAGCTAGGGGCGTTAAACAATAGCGCTAGTTGGGAGGCAACCCAATTTTTCTTTATGTTTTTTGTTTTTGCTCCTTTTTAGTAATAATTCTTGCATCTACCTTCTGTTTAGATGTGTTTTTATCTTTTAATTAGTGTTTGTGCCAAGTAGAACCTATACGATAACCTACGATGATAGTTGATTTGATTCTGCTGAAAAATAGAAACTTTGCGCGCACGATTATAATTTTGTTAAATCACAGGAACGTGGTTTTGCGTTCATTCTTTTTGCTTCTGTTCAATAAACAAATTGTCCAGGACTTCCTATTTTGATAGAATTTTTAGTGTTCCATAAGTTTGCGTTAGTTACAGATTGCTACAGACTGTTCTGTTTTTGACAGATTCTGTTTTTCGTGTGTTGTTTGCTTATTTCAATGCATCTATGGCTAGTAATTCAGTCTATGAACCATAAAGAAGTTGGAATACAGTAGGCTTAACACCAAAATAAATAAAGAATGAGTTCATTTCAGTACCTTATGTGGTGGTTTTGTTTTCTTTCACTAACGGAGCTTCAAGATTTCCTGTTGAGTTTTGTGTTGTGAAGTTTTCAAGTTTTGGGTAAAACTTTTATGGACTATGGAATAAGGAGTGGAAAGAGCCTAAGCTTGGTGATGCCCAAGGCACCCCAAGATATTCAAGGATAGCCAAAAGCCTAAGCTTGGGGATGCCCCGGGAAGGCATCCCCTCTTTCGTCTTCATTCATTGGTAACTTTTTTTGGAGCTATATTTTTATTCGCCACATGATATGTGTTTTGCTTGGAGCGTCGTGCATTATATTAGTCTTTGCTTTTTAGTTTACCACAATCATCCTTGCTGTACACACCTTTTAGGAGAAGCCTATTTGATTAGAATTTGATAGTTTTGGCTCTAGTGCTTCACTTATATCTTTTAGAGCACGGTGGTGTCTTAATTTTGAAGAAATTGCTAGTCTCTCATGCTTCACTTATATCATTTTGAGAGTCTTTTAGAACAGCATGGTATTTGCTATGATCATAAAGTTGGTCCTATAATGATGAGCATCCAAGTTGGATATAATAAAAACTATCATAGAAAGTGAATTGGATGCTATGATCAATTTGATGCTTGATAATTGTTTTGAGATATGGAGGTAGTGATATTAAAGTCATGCTAGTTGGGTGATTATGAATTTAAAGAATGCTTGTGTTGAAGTTTGTGATTCCCGTAGCATGCACGTATGGTGAACCGCTTTGTGATGAAGTTGGAGCATAATTTTATTTATTGATTGTCGTCCTTATGAGTGGCGGTCGGGGACGAGCGATTGTCTTTTCCTACCAATCTATCCCCCTAGGAGCATGCACGTAGTACTTTGGTTTTTGATGACTTCTAAATTTTTGCAACAAGTATATGAGTTCTTTTGATTAATGTTGAGTCCATGGATTATACGCACTCTTTCACCCTTCCACCATTGCTAGCCTCTCTTGTATCGTGCAATTTTCGCCGGTACCATACACCCACCATTTACCTTCCTCAAAACAGCCACCATACCTACCTAATATGGCATTTCCATAGCCATTCCGAGATACAACTTTCCACCATTCCGTTCATATGACACGCATTACTTTTGTCATATTGCTTTTTGCATGATCATGTAGTTGACATTGTATTTGTGGCAAGGCCACTTTCATAATTTTCATACATGTCGCTCTTGATTCATTGCATATCCCGTACACATGGCCGAAGCATTCATATAGAGTCATATCTTGTTCTAGCTTCGAGTTGTAAATCCATAAAAGTGTGATGATCTTCATTATTAGAGCATTGTCCTAGTGAGGAAAGGATGATGAAGACTATGATTCCCCCACAAGTCAGGATGAGACTTCGGACTTTAAAAGAAAAAAAAAGAAAAGAAAAAAAAGAAAAAAAGAGAGAAAGGCCAAGAAAAAAAGATAGGCCAAAGAAAGAAAAGAAAGAAAGAAAAAAATAAAATGAGAGAAAAAGAGAGAAGGGACAATGCTACTATCTCTTTTTCCACACTTGTGCTTCAAAATAGCACCACAATCTTCATGATAGAGAGTCTCATATGTTGTCACTTTCATAGACTAGTGGGAATTTTTCATTATAGAACTTGGCTTGTATATTCCAATGATGGGCTTCCTCAAAGTGCCCTAGGTCTTCGTGAGCAAGCGAGTTGGATACACCCCACTTAGTTTCTTTTATTGAGCTTTCATATATTTATAGCTCTAGTGCATCCGTTGCATGGCAATCCCTACTCACTCACAATGATATCTATTAATGCGCATCTCCATAGCCCGCTGATACGCCTAGTTGATGTGAGACTATCTTCTCCTTTTTTGTCTTCTCCACAACCACCATTCTATTCCACATATAGTGCTATGTCCATGGCTCACGCTCATGTATTGCGTGAAAGTTGAAAAAGTTTGAGATTATTGAAGTATGAAACAATTGCTTGGCTTGTCATCGGGGTTGTGCATGATTAAATACTTTGTGTGATGAAGATAGAGCATAGCCAGACTATATGATTTTTTAGGGATAACTTTCTTTAGCCATGTTATTTTGAGAAGACATGATTACTTTGATTAGTATGCTTGAAGTATTACTATTTCTTATGTCAATATGAACTTTTATTTTGTATTCATTTGGATCTGAACATTCATGCCACAGTAAAGAAAATTACATTGAGATATATGCTAGGTAGCATTCCACATCAAAAATTTCTTTTTTTACCATTTACCTACTCGAGGACGAGCAGGAATTAAGCTTGGGGATGCTTGATACGTCTCCAACATATCTATAATTTTTTATTGTTCCATGCTATTATATTACCCCTTTTGGATGTTTATGGGCTTTATTTTACACATTTATATCATTTCTGGGACTAACCTACTAACCGGAGGCCCAACCCATATTGCTGTTTTTTTGCCTATTTTAGTATTTCGAAGAAAAGGAATATCAAACGGACTCCAAACGGAATGAAACCTTCGGGAGCGTGATTTTTGGAACGAACATGATCCGGAGAGCTTGGAGTGGAAGTCAAGAAGCTTCCGAGGGCCCCACGAGATAGGGGGCCGCACCCCCCCTGTAGGGCGCGCCCCCTGTCTTGTGGGCCCCTCGGGCAGCCACCGATGTACTTCTTCCTCCTATATATACCTACGTACGCCAAAAACATCCAGGGGCACCACGAAATACAATTTCCACCGCCGTAACCTTCTGTATCCGCGAGATCCTATCTTGGAGCCTTCACCGGCACTCTGCCGGAGGGGGAATCAACCACGGAGGGCCTCTACATCAACATCCTTGTCCCTCCGATGAGTTGTGAGTAGTTTACCACAGACCTACGGATCCATAGTTATTAGCTAGATGGCTTCTTCTCTCTTTTTGGATCTCAATACAATGTTCTCCCCCTCTCTTGTGGAGATCTATTCGATGTAAACTCTTTTTGCGGTGTGTTTGTCGAGATCCGATGAATTGTGGGTTTATGATCAAGTTTATCTATGAATAATATTTGAATCTTCTCTGAATTCTTTTATGTATGATTGAGTTATCTTTGCATGTCTCTTCGAACTATCAGTTTGGTTTGGCCTAATAGATTGGTCTTTCTTGCCATGGGAGAAGTGCTTAGCTCTGGGTTCAATATTGCGGTGTTCTTACCCAGTGACAGAAAGGGTTGCAAGACATGTATTGTATTGTTGCCATCGACGATAACAAGATGGGGTTTATATCATATTGCATGTGTTTATCCCTCTACATCATGTCATCTTGCTTAATGCATTACTCTGTTCTTATGAACTTAATACTCGAGATGCGAGGCGAGGAGTCGATCGATGTGTGGAGTAATAGTAGTAGATGCAGGCAGGAGTCGGTCTACTTGTTATGGACGTGATGCCTATATACATGATCATGCCTAGATAATCTCATAACTATGTGCTTTTCTATCAATTGCTCGACAGTAATTTGTTCACCCACCGTAATACTTATGCTATCTTGAGAGAAGCCTCTAGTGAAACCTATGGCCCCCGGGTCTATCTCTTATCATATTTGCTTTCAATCTACCTTTATTTGCATCTTTACTTTTTGCATCTACATTATAAAATACCAAAAATATATTTATCTTATCATACTATCTTTATTAGATCTCACTTTCGCAAGTGGCCGTGAAGGGATTGACAACCCCTTTATTGCGTTGGTTGTGAGTTCTCAGTTTGTTTGTGTAGGTGCGTGGGACTTTTGAGGAGCCTCCTACTTGATTGATACCTTGGTTCTCAAAACTGAGGGAAATACTTACGCTACACTTTGCTGCATCACCCTCTCCTCTTCGAGGAAAACCAACGCAAGCTCAAGACATAGCACCCTCCTCCATGCGTAATGCACGCATGACTCTAGGCCAACCCCTTGTGATGGCTGCCCGTCCATCCTGCACTGTCTTCATTACGACTTCTCGATGCTCATTGTAGTCTGGATGAAATACTTTAACCTTCATTGCGTGTCCACCAATCATGTACTTTACAAGGTAATCTTGAGTAACCTGCTTCGGGAAGCACTGCGAACGAAAAAGATTCAGACATTGTTGTCTAACAACTCATTATGGGCAGTAAAAAGAGAAGGCTTTAGAGTTTGTAGTTACCATCCTACATCTTACTGTTGTGTTGGATAGAGCATAAACAAATAATTTTCTTGCCACCATTCGTATCTTTTTGCTAACAATCCTTATCAGTTTCCTCACTTTATGCTTGCTCATGAATATCTCATTGACCCATACGCAAAAAGGGTCGATGTGTGGATCCTTCCCAAGGGCATATGTGTTATTGGATAAACATCACATTGGATAAATGTGTAAAACTGAAATAAAGGGCATGTGTTAACTACACCAGGCATAACTGGAACCAAATATAGCCATTCAAACTGGTATTGATGCAGTCGAGCGGCACAGTTCCGACTTACACATAATGAACATCACATTGTGAATGATTGAAATAAACAAGGCACAAATGATCAGTATAATAACCAAATATAACCATTGAAAACTGGACATAGTCTCACTGCAACTAACCTAACAAGCAAATACAGATAATTAGGGCATATGCTTGAAAACTGGACAAATGCTCACTGGAACCAACCTAACAAGCAAATACAGATAAATAAGGCATCTAGTTGAAAACTGGACAAATGCTCACTGCAACCAAGCTAACAACCAGATACAGATAAACAAGGCATCTGGTTGATAACTGGACAAATGCTCACTGCAACCAACCTAAGACCAAATACATATTGTCGGTGTACTAGAGTAGGGGTACCCTAGTATCCCGAACTTGTGCACGGGCAGTCGCAGCACCCCGCGGCAGGGCTTGCCGGGTGACCGCCAAGGTCCTCCGTGGTTCCTTTGGAGCCATTCAAGAACAAAGTGTTTAAGTCAAGGAGACAAGACCCCGGCAAGAGGAGCTTGCCGGGAAGGCCAACCAAGGCATCTCAAGGAACTTGCCGAGGCGCGCCACGCGTCCCGGCAAGGCCTGGTGAGCGACAAGCTTCCGGGCGCGACAAGGCAACGACCGCGGCAAGGCGCTTGCCGCGGCAAGCTACCACTCTGTACCCGCGCTCTAGCACATCCACCAACGTGTCGCCTACAGGATTTTTTGGTAGCGCGTGGCAAGAGGTCTGTGCAGCCAGGTCTTGTGGTGGCAAGCGGCGCCGACAAGATTGCCATCGTGGCAAGCGGTGGCGCCCAGACGGTCCTTTTCTTGCCTTTGCTTGGGCGACATGAGACGGGCATTTAATGCTTTTGTCCCTGCCGTCGGGTTAGGTATGATACATCTGTACAAGTAGTTGTACCAACCGCAATTCCTTTTCCATTTTACCCTTGTCTCGTTGCCACATCGGTGACCCCTTGAGCATATAAAAGGAGGCCCATGCGCAACGTAGAGGGTGGTTCGAAACCAGAAAACACTCACGCTCGGTCTCGTTAGCAGCTAGTGTGTACTGTAGCACTCAGCGCTCCCGAGCAAGAACTCAATATACTCAAAAAAGCAGCAGTAGGAGTATTATCTCTCCGGAGAGCTCCGAAGCTGGGTAAACTGCTCGCGTGCTTCGCCTCGATCTGCTCTTCGTGCAATCTCCACCCCCTGCTGAACCGAAAGGGGCCCGGTCCGCCGGCCCCATAGGTGTTCGTGGATCGTCCCCCGACATCTATGGCGCGCCAGGTAGGGGGCGTCGAGGTTGTGTGAACCTGATCCGGTGTCCGCACGAGCTAGATCTTCATCTTCTTCATCGACATGCCACCGAAGAAGAAGGCTTCGGAGGTGGCTGCTCCGTTCGCGTCGAACCCACCGCCACCGGAGCAAACAGGTGGTGGGGTAGACGCCGGCGGAAGAACGGGCATCGACGAGGGAGCTCACGGTGCTGCCAGGTCCAAGGACAAGGCTGCGCAGACCTCGGCGTCCGTACATGCACCGCGCCCATCTCAGGAGGCGCGGGACCGATAGCGTCATGGTACTCGTGGTACCATACGTTCGTTGGATCAAGATCGAGCCGGAGAATCTCGGGGTGCTCAAGACCAGCATGCACGCCAACATGCTGGCACGAGCAAGACACGGTCGCCTGGACGGGATACTGCTCCTTCCAACCCAGTTGGAAGTCCGAGCATATCCTGCTCCTCGCACCGTTCACCACTGCCACCCTCCACTCCAGCAGAAGCTTTGGCACAAGCTCAACTGCTCCTGGATTACCCTCCAACGGCAAACAAGATCGACGAATGGAGGGCCACCATTCAAAGTCTCATCGGCTTCGCCAACGGCGACACTCCACGGCAACCGAATACATCGCAGCCGCGGCAAGACTTCCAGGCACGAGCCGATGGCGATAAAACCGGTGGGGGTGCAACCACCGTGCACTCTCCGCCCCGAAGGCCAAGATCGCCGACTCGCCGGGTCAACCTCGACAGCGACTCCACCGCATCATCAGATCCACAAGCTCGTCGCGATCAGCGCCAAGTTCTTCTCGAGCAGCGGCAAGAAGAAGACTTCGTACTGCGCCGGCGCCAAGAGAAGCGGCGTCAATCAGACCAGCGCTACTGGGCCCACTGTCGACATGCATGCGCCCGAAGAACCAGCGACTTGCCGTCTGTGATAGGTTGCCCTGCGTTCACTCGTGAGCTGCGGCAAGTCGATGGCCCAAAGACGAAAAATTTCAAGCCGATGTACGAGAGAAATGCGGCGGCAAGTCGCATCCGTCGGAGTTCCTCGGCATCTACACCATCGCGGTGCAAGCTGCGGCGGGGCGACAAGATCCTTGCCAACTACTTCCGGCGGTGCTCAAGCCCAATGTCGATCTGGCTCATGCACTTGCGGACAACTCCATATCCTCTGGCAGATCTATGCCATCGGTTTGTCGGCGCCTTTACAGCGACCACAAGCCTCATGGCCAAGAGAGTGACCTTCATCCGCTTGCCGGAAGGAAGGAGAGTCCTGCGCAAGTTCATTCAGAGGTTCAGCCGTGTACAAAGCACAACATCCCAGATGTCCACCTGCGCGGTCATCGGCCGCGTTCCATCGAGCGTGCGAAACCGCAGATCTGCGGAGGAGATGGCGATGTGCAAGATCGAAGACGTCGATGAGCTATCCGCCTGGCGACAAGTGTGCCCGTCTTTGAGGAAGGAGAAACTCCCGGAGAGAATCTGAGGAGCAGGAGGATCTGACAGCGAGGATGCTGCCCCCGCAAGGAAAAACCGGCGGCGGAACAACAGGAAGAAGAAAGGCAAAGATGTGCTAGTCATTGAGCAGTCCGGCAACGGGGGCGGCGCCAAGGAAGCCAAAGCTGGTAGCTCCAACTCCCAGGCTGTGGTGGTCGCCGACAAGCAGGACGGCACCAACAAGCAGTACTGCAAGATCCATCGCACCAAGGGCCATGACCTCCAGAGCTGCAAGAAGGTTGAGCAGCTTGTCGAGCAGCAAAAAGCTGAATATGAGCGACGCGACAAGGAGAAGGCCCAAGAGGGTGCTGGAGGATCCGGCAAGAAGCGTCCGGCCGAGGAGGGCGTCGCGGCAAGGCCAAGCAGCGGCAAGAGAGAGACCTCCCGCGGCGCGACAAGGATGAAGATGACGGCGGCGATGAAGATATGGATGAAGACGAGGCCGACGGCGGGAGTTCGAGAAAGCCACAGAGGTCACGTGCATTGGCGGTGGTGCTTCTCTGCGCATACTTCACACCGCCAGCTCAAGCCTTTGGGTGCGGCAAGTCAATCTTGCGAGAACCACCCGTCGAGTCACGCAAGCCTCGAAATGGTCCAAGACGCCTATCATCTTTGATATTGAGGACCACCGATCGCATAATCTGCGGTCGGGTGCTTGACGATGTTGGTTTCACCAACTATCCGCAACCTCAAAGTCACTAAGATGCTAGTTGGCGGCGGGGCGGCTTGAACTGATCTCCTCGCGGTACTTGAAACTCCAGATCCTGACAATGAGCTTGAAGAGATCGGCACATTCAAGGAATCAATCCGGGAAGGAGCAAGCCAAAGGGAAAGATCACGTTCTTTGGTGACATTTGGCGATGAGTTGAACTTCAGGACCGAGAGGGTCACTTTTGGCGTTCTGACTTTCCATTGCCTTACAATGGGATACTCGGCCGTCGGCGCTTCGCCAAATTCATGGCAGCCTCTCACTATGCATACAACGTCTTTGAAGATGCCCGCCCGATAAATGTCATCTCGCCTGGCGACAAGAAGGATGCTCTTATCTGCGCCGACAAGATCTACCGGGAAGCAGCAGCCGCAACAGATCGCAAGTCACTCGCCGCTGAAGCTCCCGGGGGGAAGAAGAAGGCCAAGTCCGGCAAGAGTTCTGATGCCCACTCCGGCAAGCGCACCTCTTCGGAGTGCTGCGCTACCGTCGAGGATGCACCATCGAGCTCCACCGGCAAGTGTAAGAAGACAATGGCAGCTCCACCAGAGACCAAGAAGGTGTCCGCCAAGGAGGACGGCACTGGCGGTACCTTCACCATTAGTGCCACTCTTGACCCTAAATAGGAAAGCGCGCTCGTTGCTTTCCTGCGGGCGAACGTCGAGTGTTTGCATGGCAACCGTCTGACATCCCCGGTGTTCCCAGGAAAGTAATCGAGCATCATCTTGTTGTCTGTCCTCATGCGCGGCCCGTCAAGCAGAAAGTCAGGAAACAAGCAGTGGGCGCCAAGAATTCATCGCGAAGAAATCAAGAAGTTGGAAGCAGCGGGCCTTGTCGAGGAGTGCTCCATCCTCGTGGCTGGCCAATCCTGTAGTCGTGCGCAAGGCAAACGGGAAATGGAGGCTTTGTATCGACTTTACCGATCTTAATAAAGCTTGTCCCAAAGACCCATTTCCCTTGCCTCGCATTGACCAGATTGTTGACTCCACGGCCGGATGTGATTTGCTTTCATTTCTTGACGCATATTCAGATACCATCGATCTTCATGGCGAAGAGGATGAGGAGAAGACCGCATTCATCACTCCATGTGGCACATCTTGTTTTCATCGGATGCCTTCGGATTAAAGAATGCTGGTTCAACATTTGCAAGGGTAGTCCATGGCGCTTTTGAGCCACGATATACGTAAATGTGGAAGCCTACATGGATGACATAGTGGTCAAGAGCAAGGACAAGGCAACTCTGATTCAAGATTTAGACGAGACCTTTGCAAATCTGCGCAAGATCAACCTCAAGCTTAACCCCGAGACATATAAACAAGGCATCTGCTCGATAACTGAAAAAATGCTCACTACAACCAACCTAACAACCAAATACAGATAAACAAGGCATCTACTCACTATAAACAACCAAATATAGCCATTCGTGAAACTGAAGTGGACAATTTATTTTCTGAAATAATTAAACACGACACAGTTAAACCACCACACGGCAAATTCTACTACAAAGGTTGCGGGTTGGCAAGCTAGAAAAGGTAAGATTTGCTGATAGGATGTTGCCTCACATGTCATGGATAGGATCCTTCCAGTTGGAAGAGCACAAACCCATGGTGCACTCTCTGATGTCACAGATGGGCTATTTCACCTTGGAATAACCTTTGTGGGTGCGCTCCTCGTGGTCATGGTCGATGAGATTTGACTTGGCAATTAAGGATCCCAAGTCGCCGCCATAGAACGTGTCCTTCAGAAATGACAAAAAGGGCTCGATAGCATACAAGGATAGCAAATCCTTGACTGCTTGGCGGAGGAGATCAGCGGCAGGGCCGTCGAAGAGATCGACAGCGGTTGAACCAGAGGGGTTGGGGATGAACCACTTAACCTGTGACGTGGCCCGCATGAAGCCATCGCTGTCGACGAGCTTGATGTCGTAGCCAGCTTTCCCGAGATACAGTAATACGCTAGCCGCTGACATGAAGCTTCAGCATGGCAACATAGTCAATGTCTTCGCCGGCTTCCACGGTGACGTGTTGTTCCGGGATCGGCAGGTCGGGGCAAACGGCGGACACCTCGCCAACGTCCACCGGAGAGGCCATGATAAACCTCTTCTTGGCCGAACGCTCGTCGGGCTCCATGGGATACGTGGTTGAGCTTAGGCTGCGACATTCTGGAGCAGGGGATGTGGATTTGGCGGGGAGGGACACCGCAGGCTTCATCTAAAAACTCAGGGGAGTGGGGCGACGGTATGGGAATCGTTGGCCTGAACTTTATTATCTAAGCTAGGAGGAATGGGCAGACCGGCAGGGGTTGGCGGCGGCGGCGGCGGTGGCCGTGAGCTAAGGTTCGAGGGGGGGGGTACTGCGGAGGGGGGGCTGGTGTTTGAGGATACGCCATGGCTACTGAAAGTTTAATAATGGTGGGTGGAGATTGTGGCGGACTAGGGAGGGCGATGGTTCAAATGCCTCGGCTACTGCAATTTTACTATAAGGTCGGTGCTGGAGGAGTGTGGGCGACGGTTGAAGTACTACGGCTGCTAAAATTTAGGTAAAGGAATTGATGCGGGGCGGGAGTGCCCAAGATCGCGCACGGTCCAATAAGAATATGCGTGTATTATAAGAAGGAAAAGTGGCAGAACCACCGATTTTTGCAATGCTCAAGGCGAGTAGTTTTTTTTTCTATTCTAGCTAGCTGGTCTATCGCACACGGTAGGTCCTAATTTCTAAATAAACTACCCGCCTTTAGCTTGCATAGGTGATGATTTTACAGCGCACTTGCATCGCACACGGTTAAGCTAGTACCTCCACCCGTTGCTCACGCTTGCTCAGTCATGGTGCTTTTACAATGCACTTGCATCGCACACGGTTGAGCCAGTACCTCCACCTTTGCTCACGCTTGCGCAGTCGTGGTGATTCACAGTGCACTGGTAGCGGCAAAACAATGGGAGAAGAGGCGGGAAACCGATGAGAGGAGTGGCGGGAAACGGTAGCCTGTTTGGATATATAGCAACATTATCATATAGAAAACTTAGTAGAGAAGGAAGCCATGAGCTAGCACAATGCATGCGCACAGTGCTTACCCATGTACTGCATGTGCTGTCGAAAGGGCTGAGGATTGTCGTCTGATCTGGGAGCATGCAACGATGCAGACATACGATCCGTGGGGTTTGGGTTCTGGCCAATCAGAACGTGGGGGCATCGGCCACGGTTTGGTAGGCACACGACTTTAGTTAGTGAACTGTGTGCTATTTGAAAACGTTTCATGAGAAGAATCTTGGTTTGTAAATCCTCGTAAATCTAAAACACACCCAAAAATCGTGAAACTTGGCATGGTGTCATGACATGGCAAATATATGTCGAGGAATTTTTTTCGTCCATTTAGCCTCAAGTTCTATTACAAACTGGAGCTTCTCTCAAAGAAGCCTCGTGGTTCCAATAGGGAAACATGTCCCCCTTGTAGGCGAAATGATAATCACTGCCTCGTTTCACCTTGTATTTTCTTCTACGGGCAACATGGAACGACAAGATATCAGTGCTGAAATTTAAACTCATTCAGGGTTCGTTTGGCCATTTTATATACTAATTGAGTTTCCTAGGCATTTAATGTCCATAATTCAAATCTGAACATCAAATACATGCTCTAGTTTACCAAAATGGCTAGAAAAATTATACATGGGTCCTTGTGTGCATGTTTTAGGTCCCATGCCAGGAATGGGAATGAACTACAACCATAACGGCATCCTGGCTCGTCCTCAAACATTTGGAATCTCGGTTTTTAAATCCCCGTAAATCCTAAACTCACAAGAAAGTCATGAAAGTTGGCATGGTGTCACGTCATGACACATATATGTCGTGGTAAAAACATTGTCAAATTTGGGCCAAGATTTATTACAAACCTCTTACAAACCGGAGCTTCTCTCAAACAAGCCTCGTGGTTCCGATAGGGAAACGTGTTCCCCTAGTGGGCGAAACGTAATCGCTGCCTATTTTCGCCTTGTATTTTCTTCTATGAGTAACATGGAATGACAGGATATTCGTGTTGAAATTTAAACTTATTCAAGGTTTGTTTGGCCTTTTTATACACTAATTGAGTTTCCTAGGCATTTAATGTCCATAATTCAAATCTGAACTACAAATACATGCTCTAGTTCACCAAAATGGCTAGAAAAATTAGACATGTGTCCTTGGGTGCATGTTTAGGTCCCATGCCAGGAATGAGAATGAATTACAACCGTACCGGCGTCCTGGCTCGTCCTCAAACATTTGGAATCTCGCTTTTTAAATCCCCACAAATCCAAAAGTCACCAGAAAGTCATCAAAGGTGGCATTGTGTCATGTCATGGCACATATATGTCGTGGTAAAAACAGTGCCAATTTGGGCCAAGATTTATTACAAACCTCTTATAAACTGGAGCCTGTCGCAAGAACCCTCGTGGTTTCCATAGGGAAACATGTCCCCTTGTGGGCGAAACGATAATCGCTCCCTCTTCTAGCCCTGTATTTTCTTCTACACTCAACACAGAACAACGGGAGATTTGCACTGAACTTTGAAATTATTCAGGGTTCATTTGACCTTTTTTGTTCATTAATTGAGTTTTCTAGGCATTTAATGTCCATAATTCAAATTTGAAACTACAAATACATGCTCCAGTGCACCAAAATGGCTAGAAAAAACGTACATGTGTCCTTGGGGTGCATGTTTAGGTCCCATGGAACGAATGGGAATGAATTGAACCATCTCGCCATCCTGGCTTGGGCACGAACATTGCGAATCTTGGTTTTTAAAACTCTATAAATCCAAAACTCACGAGGAAATCATGAAACTTGGCATGGTGTCACTACATGGCATATATAATTGTCCAATTTGGGACAAGCTATATTACAAGCCTCTTACAAAACCGAAGCTTCTCGCAACCCTCGTGGTTCCGGTAGGGAAACATGCCCCTCTTGTGGGCGAAACGAATATCGCTGCCTCTTCTCGCCTTGAACTTTGTTTTCTACAGGCAACATAGAATAATAGGAGTGTCATGTTGAAATTTGAAACTGTTCAGGATTCATTTGGCCATTGTATATATTAATTAAGTTTTCTAGGCATTTAATGTAGTCCATAATTCAAATTTGAACTACAAGCACATGCTCCAGTGAAGCAAAATGGGTGGGAAATCGTACATGTGTCATTGGGTGCATGTTTAGGTCTCATTTAAGGAATGGGAATGAATTACAAACTTCTGGTCATCCTGAAACATTGAGAATCTCGGTTTTTAAATCCCAGTAAATCGAAAACTCACCCAAAAAACATGAAACTTGGCATGGTTTCATGACATGGCACATATATGTCATGGTAAAAAATCATCCAAATTGAGACAAGGCACACACATTAATAGCCAACGAAGTCCTTTTGAAACAAATAGCTGACACGTTAATATCGCAAACGGTTGTATTATATGAACCGTGTGCCCCGTAACCATTTAAGTGCGGCTACTACCTCTATCAAAATTTAACCATACTCGGTAGCATGCGTGCAGCTATTTGATTAGACGGGAGGAGCGTGAGAAGTCCATCGTGCAGGCTCGACGGGATGCGTGCGAGCAGCCCGCCGTGCAGCCTCGACGGGACATGTGCAAGCAGCAAGGCCGCCCATGCTCACCGGGAAGTGAGCTCTTTGACCTCCATCCACCAGCCGTCGCCCGCCTTGCTCACAATTTATCCATTAATGGGTTAATTAAAGCACCTGGACGGAGGGTGTTTTCTTGTGATCCCATGGCAGCATTTGCTTTGTTCATGTTTTCAACTCGCATTCCGGCTTAATTTAAATTATTACATAGGGCAACAGATAATACAACAACAAATAAAATGGCAACGGATAATACGACGACAAATTTACAATGGCGCAGATAATAATTGTCTTATATATTCCAGATAATTTAAAATGCCACATGCGGCAAAGCCCGGAAGACACGGGGGCAAGAGAAGAAGGAAATCGCAGACAACGATCTGGGTCACTAATGTCTCTACTCGTCGATGGATCGCGGGGCGACGACATCCTCCAACTCCTTCTTCAATTCCTCACAACTTTGCTTGAAAGTTGCCACGGATTCCTCCACCTCCCACCCCCGCTCGATTGTGAGCTTCCTCAATTCATCCATCAGTTCCTCGACGACCGCTATCAGCGTCATCCCCGAGACACTGCTCTGTTCAGCATCTTCCTATCAGCTGCCTCCTCCTCCTTCTCGGCGAGCGCCTTGAGGAGCTTCGCATTGTCACCGAGTTGCTCCATGAGGCCGGTCACCTTGTCAACCAAGGCATCGCTGATCTTGAGCAGCTTCATCAAGCCATCGACCAGTTCCTGCTGCTTAATGAGGCCAGCTAGAATGTCGTTGTTGCCGGCCAAGGACTTCAACAATGCCAGCTCATCGCGATCGCTGATGCGGCGAGTGTGCTTGTGAGAGCCCTCGCGTGCCCGTGAGAGCTCGTTCGAGGGCTCCGCGGCACGCCGGGACATCTCTGCGGCGGCTGCCACTTCGTGACGGGACCTCTCTAGTGCTTCCGCGGCCTTGGTCTTTGCTGCCTAGTTATATGTCCACCCGAAACTCCTCCTACTGGTTATGGCAGAACGACTTGACAGGGAAGACCAGTTTTTTGGGTGATGAGGATAGGAACTGTGAAGTAACTTTTGAGTGGGTAGCTTTTATAGCCCAGTGCTAAGTGTGAACACATATTAGTTTGATAGGTGTGAACACATATTAGTTTGATAGGTGTAAACAGATTTGCAATTACTTATTGCGATTTAATCTGCAATGTGACGAGAAACAAGGTCAAAATCTATTGATGGTTCGGACCTCAAAAAAAATTATTGATGGTTCTGGGCCACGTGTTATTTATCACACACGTGTTAACATATGGAAACATATGTGCAACTTACTAATCATCGCACACGAGTACTCGCAGACGCATCGTGTGCGATACTCCTAACCACCGCAAGCAGCTAGTTTGCATTTTTCAAAGTTTTTTGTACGAACAGAATCGCAGACGAACTAACTATAATAATCGTCTGTGTTATAATTTCTCATCACAAATAGTTCATCCAAGTGTGTTGTTTGCTGCTTATCACACACATCTTGTTTACATGAATCATTTGTGTTCTTTTGGCTCATCGCAAATGCTGCATATCACACACATCTTGTTAAGTTGAACCATTTCTATTCTCTTCCCTAAGCGAAAACAGTTATTCCGAGTGAACCGTATGCCGTATATCACACACACCTTGATCCGACTGACCATTTATGTTGCATTCCCTAATAGCACACAGTTCATCAGAGCAAACTGTATGCCGTATATCATACACACATTGATATGGCTGCCCGTTTCTGTTTTTGCCTCATCGCAAACAGTTCTTCTGGATCAACCGTATGCCCCGCATCACACACGTAACTAAAATATGAACCGTATTTGATGTCTCCACCATCACAAAGGTTTTGCATCTTTTTTGACGGTTTTTTTACATCCCCGTTTGCAGTTAATGCATCACACACAGTTTTGTCAAAGGGTCTCTAAATGTAGTTCTGTTGATTCCACTAAAGGTTCTCTTAGCCAAGTTACATTTGAGCAATAAATCAATTTATTGAAAGGAATCATAGAAAAGGGTGTCTACAAGAGCCTTTCCGGTAGTAAGCAATTTGAGGAAAATGTACGCAAGCAAGGAAGGCACCGGAAGATCAAGGGTGTTGTGATGTAGGGTGGAACCCTATAGCGGCGATCTTTCACGTTTGGAGTGGGATCCCTCGAAGAACACGATGAACAAGGGGAAGAACGGGGAGAAATCACAAGGGGAAACACTCAAGAACAAGTCCAAATCACACATCCACTAGACAATCAAACACACAAGATCCACAAGGTACATGAACAACAAAGGGAAAGATACAAGGAAAGGTTCATCTCCAGGAGGAGGTCTTGATGATATCCTAGATGGATCTTCCCACAAGGGGGTCTTGATGATATCCCGCAGGATCTTCTCACATGGAGGTCTTGAACTCCATGGGAGTGGTAGTCTCTCTCTCTCAAGAGTAGAGGTAGGAGCAAAGCTCACCTAAGAATGAGCTATCATATTTGCTAACCCTAGAAAAGAGGTGGAGGTGGTCTATTTATAGTCTAAGCCTCGAAGGGGTAAGTGGGGGAGAGATACAAGGCCAAAGGCCCGCAGCTGCGCACAGGCAGGTACCGGTCGTCCGGTGGGTACCGGTCGTCCGGTGTCTCAGGAGGGACCGGTCGTCCGCTAGTCGTCGGACGTCCGCTGAAACTGTTCTGTGAAGGGACACCGGTCGTCCGGTATCTTCGGTCTTCCGTTAATATTACCGGTCGTCCGCTGGGGGCCGGACGTCCGCTCGCTGGGAGGTATTGTGGCTGGCGTTGGCTGGGCCTTCTGGCTGGTGCGGCTTCCAGGCGTCGGACGTCCGGTCCCGACCGGTCGTCCGGTGGCTGTAGCATGTAGCAGCTCCGTTTCTTCCGTCTTCTCTTCCATGCTTCCCTCGCGGATGGTGTAGGTGTTCCTTGGCGCTTGCACTCCTCCTCGTCATCCGTGAAGCTCCGACAATACCTATGCATGCACACAGGAGAAGTGTCAAGTAGTATACCATCCTCGAAGGGGTCAAGTGAGCACGTGTAAAGGAGAAGATTCACCTTTGTGTATGTGAAGTAGAGGTTGCACGTGTCACTTCCCAAACGGACTCTTGACATGGTGATGACCGTAGGATGCTCCGCATCATCCCCTCCCCCTTGGAAAAGATCCGACCTCGGATCGAAAACCAAATCACCATGGGGAAGAGATGGTGTTGCCGTGTCGAAGCGGTCGATCGCCAAGCACTCATCATCTTGAAGCTCGAAATAGGCACTCTCCAATGTCGCACCGTCTTGTGATTCCTTCAAAAGGAGCAAATAGAACAAACACTTGGAAAAACAAATGTGGTTAGTGTTAGTGCAAAACCAAGCATTCAAGAGGTGATTCACCAAACAAGTGTTGTCATCAAGCATAGCATAGGGTGTGACAAAGGATTGTGACATGGCATGTAAGCATATGAATTGAGCAAAATCAAGGTCATCATGGAAACAAGCATGTAAATGTGAGATAGAGATGCAAATATGTGTGATAAGAGCATAAGCATCTACCTCAAGGTCATAGCAAGCATTCACAAATTGCTCAATGAAAGGTCTATGGTAGGCATAAGAATCATTCACAACACCGCATAAAATGAAGTGTCTAAACACATGGGTCAAGTGCAAGACAATCCAAGCATAATGTGCATAAGGTGTAGTGAAGATGGAGTGGCACTCAACACAATAGAAATAGCAATTGTTCATAATGTGTGAGGCAATCAAGTGAATCATCTGACAAGCAAAGGGACATGGCATATGTGAAGAAGTGATATTGGTGCAACCAACCATATGATAGTAGCAAGTAGTCCAAGAATTGGATGCAACACACAAGGTATATATGTCATGGAGCATGGAAATGTGGCAATCATGGGTGAAAGCAATATCTTGAACATGCGTGCAAATGGTGCAAGCATAACATGAAGTATGGTCCACAATATCCAAGCTCAAGAAGGATGTCACCTTGAAAGCGTGTCCTTGTGCATTCTTCACAATGCCGAAGTGGTAGGAAATGTGGTGTAGAAGCGAGTCGTGGTAGAATGTAAGAGGCTCGCTCTCAAGAGCTCGAATGGTCAACTCACGTGAAGTGGAAGTCGACACAAAGTGCAAGTATCCTACACATGCACAAAATAAAACAAAGAACGTATGTGCATGGTAGATAAACACATCATCCATCATGATGGTTCTCATCTTTTGCACAAAACCATTAGAAGCACAAGTGCATGAATAATATGATGCAACAATGGCAATATTCATGGCACTAGGTATATGGTGCAAAGAAGTAAGACAAGCATGCTTCACAAGAATTATGTCAAAATATCCAAATATATGTGAGAATGCTATGGGGGCAATCTCATGAGCAAGAAGAGAATCATTGTTGCACTCAATACATGGCAAATCATCTAGCATGAGAGAGGCAACACACGGAGATATATGACAAGAAGCAATATGAATCATGTGCAAACCATATAGATGGTTGTCATCAACCGCATGAGATGAGCAAGTATGACACAAGATACAATGATCAAGATATATCATGTGAGAGGCATGAGCATATATGTCATCAACCCAAGAAAGCAAGTAGTGGAACATGGGTGATGCAACATAGCAAGCAATCATAGCAATCAAGTCAAGCAAGCTAGTAGTGCGAAGATGCAACATACTAGAGGAAATCATGGCAATCATGTCATGTGAGCAAATAATAGGCATAGGGAATGCACATGACATATCGCAAGCACGAACACAAAGCAAGATGAAGGTATCATCATAGGAATGGTGCACAAAAGGAGCTTGGCAAGAACAAGCAATATCTCCACCAAGCTTGCAAATACACATAGAAGTACTAGAATTAATCATCATGTGTAATGCAAAGCATGGGTCACAAATGCATGTCAAAGGCATATGAATGAGTATATCATGCAAAGTGAACGTGTCAAGATGGGCATATGATATGTAATGAACAATAACCCATAGCCAAGTGAGGGCCATGTATGAATGCTCGAAGTATTTGCGCGAAGAGAGCGGTGGGAAAGACAATCCATGGGATCCCAAATCATCGTTACTCTCTAGAGCTTGTTTTGTCAACTCGTGGGATTTCGAGGTTGACAAGTATTCATGGGTACCTACACAAAAGAGACACAAACCAAAGAAATTGTGCGTGTGGTAAATGTACACATCATCCATCATGATGTGTATGTGCACATGTGAGTTAGCACAAGATAAGCATCGCTCAAAGAAATTTGATGCATGGTATAAGAACATGTCATCCATCATGAAAGAATAGTTATTGTGTATGACATGATGGGGACACAAATTGAGAATGCAAGTATATAGCACATCAATAGTATGTTTATTCGTGGGTAGCATATGGTGCACACAATTATGGGGATCATGCAATGAATGGGATGGGTCAAATTCCCCTAACATGTATGAGGAAACTATGGGGGCCTCCTCATGAGCAATATTGGAAACATCGTATGGCGAAAATGGACAACATCCAAAATAATGCATATCCAAAGCTAGGTGGTCATGGCATGGCATATGAGATAAATGATGCAAAGGGAGCATGTCAATATCATCACAAGAGAAACAAATGCCAATAACCATGGGCTTGTCATCTATGCCATATGTGCAAATTGGGTTTATTTTAATGGCATATGCATAGTTACTATGAAGAGATTGCAAATAAGACATATGGTTGATCTCATGCATAGCATATGACAAGTCAAGCGGATTATCAAACATGATGTGACCTAAAGAATTGTCACAAGAAATCCTATGTAACATGGCATCACAACGAATAGACTCCACAATAGAATCATCATACTCATCATAAATGGGCAAATCATCGCGTGGGTAAAATCATACTAGCATGAAGCATGGTACAAGGTGGATCAACATCATGCAAGCAATCAATGTCAAGAATGTCCACTAGTGGGACTAGAGCATCACCTTCACCTATGTTACCTTTGTCATTCCACTCAAGTGGTGTAGGTGAGGTGGGAAAGACCAAATGGTGGTCATCATCATCATCTTGATGGAACCATGTGGGCGGTGCATCATATTCCACCATGGCCATCATCTTTTCCAACGGGAGGACGAAGTCGTCGAGGATCGGCGCGTCATCATAAATGGGACCTAGCACCAAACGAGAAGACACAATAGAGGTAGATGTCAAGTTGTTAGAAATGCAAATGGCCTCACGAGACCTATCAACTATCTCACTCTCTCTATGTGGTGGTTCACTGACTCCCTCAACATAGGTGCTCTCAAACTCATGTATGGTGTAGTCACTCATCTCACTCAAGTGGTGGGGGTTGTGGCTCTCCTCACATGTGAATTGTGGCAACTCAACATAAATGGGGCTAGTGCTGAAGTCACTCTCACTCTCAATATGGTGGCACAAGTCACTCAAGTCATCATACGTCGCCGTGGTCGAAGGGAAAATCCCATGCTCAACCATCTCGTCGTGGTCGCCGTGGATGAAGGCCGAAGATGGCACATCATCACTCTCATCGTGGATGAAGGCCGAAGATGGCACATCATCACTCTCGCCTCCTAAGATGGAAGCATCATCCTTGCTCGCCACCTTGTCGCTCGCCTCCAAAGCTTGGTCCTTGGGAGCATCGTCTTGGAGCTCGTCGGGCTTGGACATCTTGGTGGTACTAGCCTCATGCTTGTCGTAGAGCTTGGTTGCCGCGAAGTTTGCTTGGGGTGGAGAAGCGTTGGCCTTCATGAGTTCTTGTTCCGCCTTGAGAGCACCAATGTAGTAGTCGTCGATGGACTTGTAGTTCTCGAGGAAGATGGTCTTGGAGATGTCGTTGTGCAATCCCATCATGAAGTGGAACTTCATCGAAATGGGGTCGTCCACGCCAGCTCGTCACAAGGCAATCATCATCTCCTTGAAGTACTTGTCGATGGACTTGGATGCTTGGGTGGTGTTCTCCAATTGGTCTCGAAGTTGTTTCGTGTAGGTTGGAGGCACAAACTCTCACCGTAAAGCTCTCTTCGTCTTGGGCCAACTCATCTCGTAGCTCTCTGAAGGTGTGTGAAGCCACCATGTCGAGGCGTAGTCGTGGAAGTTTCTTATGGCGCACTTCACTTGATCTTCGGGACGAACTTGATGTAGCTTGAGGTAGTCATCCATCAAACGCTCCCACTCGAGGTACTCCTCGGGTTCTTGAGTCCCATAGAAAGGAATCGCGTGGTCGATGTCAAGGTCGTAGTAGCTCGTGGAAGTCGCGGACTTGAGCTTGGGGAGCTTCTCTTGAGCGTAGTCTTGGGGTTCTTGTTGGCGAAGATGCCGTATGTCCGTAGGCGAAGATGCCTTGAAGTCGCTTGGCGAAGATGCCAAGGGAGATGGTGAAGTCATTGAGCGGTTGTTGATGTAGAGCTCTTGACCTTCATGTTCTTGTTGGTGATGGTGTCGATGCCGGTGTGATCTTGCCGGAGATGGTAGCTCGGAAGCATGTGCTCTTGAGTGTCTTCTCGAAGATGAGGAAGATCGCTTGTAGGACTTGATGAGGGCTTTGATCTCCTCCATTTTAGCTTGCATCTTGGCGTCGGAGTTGTTGTTCATGGCATCGAACTCGTCGTTGTTGTTGTAGACCGAAGATGAAATGCCTTGCCTATCCATCACAAGACTCGAGTAGAGGTGAGTAGGAAATGAGATAAACAATACCAAGTTACCTTTTCCCAAAGTTGAGGATGTATCCCGTGTCACTCAATGTGAGATGAAAGAATAGTAGAAATTGTACCGGACTTGTTCACTCACACCTATCAAGTAAAGCTTATGGTAGAGCTCGGTGAGGATAGTGGCACAAAAATTTAATGCAAAATGTTAGCAAGAGTCAACAATGTTGAAAGAGATTCACAAATTCGCAAGTGAAACAAATGGACCAATAGCAATGAAAGGTACACGGAAACACACACACGGATAGATAAATGGGGTCGTGCAACCAAGGAATGAGCACAAAATGTGGAATCCACGGAAAACGCTCGTGTTGCACAACTGAAGAGAGACGCTAGCACGATTGCTCAATAGGCGGATACGACACTTGTGCACAACCTATAAGATGCAAAATGGATATTCTTTCTATCCCAAGTATGCTATGTATGTATGGTTCCCGGTGTTTCTCTCAAGCATGATATCATATGATGTAGATTTTGGTATGGCTCTTACGTTCAATGGGGTATGATGCTATGGCACTTGCTTACAAGCTTCTTTGCTCTCTCTTTTTCTTTGCTTAAAAGCTTATTCTCTCTCTCTTTTTTTTTCTATGGCCACTCTTGCACAATGCACAAACCAAGATAGCAATTGTGTATATGCGGGAACAAACTTGAGGCACAATGGATGATATCAATATGATATGATATGTATGCAATGGATGGTGTAGACCACTAATGTGCACAAGTCACGTTGCCGGCAATACTCAAATGGCTAGTCTCGATAGGCAAATAGCATAAAATGGGCTAGGGGTTAACAATGCAATTGCAAGGAATATACAATGGTGTCGTCGAGGTTACCGTCCTGCGATGATGAGTGGCGGTGTTCTTGGTGTAGATACCAAGATGATGGAGACTCGTCCTAAGTGGCGAAACACCTTAGGAAACGGAAAAACCGCAAACTCAAAATCTCAAATGACAAATGTCAAATGGTGGTAGCGGAAAGCGGTGGTGGTTTTGCACTAGGTAATGCGGAAGTGGAGTGATGAGCTATACTCGTGTTGGAGTTGAAGTTGCCGTCCCTAAGTAGCCGAAACACCTTAGGAGACACAAGCCACAACTCAAACAAGCTCAAATAACTCTTGGGTTAAGTTGGGGGGTGGCGAAAGTGTATGGTGGGCACGATTATGCGGAAATGGTGGGGGTGGTTGATGAAAAAGCAATCGTCTCTAAGTAGCCGAAACACCTTAGAAGACTCGAATCACTACTCAAGCAACCACTAATGCTATGGTGAACAAAATGGGTTGGGTTGCGGAACTCGGTGGTGGCTATGTGGATGATATGGTGGAGGGCCTAGGCAAACTTGCCAAATTTTCGAAAATGTGATGGAGTCAAATGGTGTTGGTAGTATTTTTGTGGGATAGGAGATGTCAATAGCTTCAAAACGAGCTAAAGAACGTCAAAATCGGAGTTCGGATGAATTAGTTATGGACAAAACAAGAATCAGCCGAAGTCAAAACCTACAGGTTACGGACGCCCGGAAATAAAGGATGTCCGGTGGCCGGACTTCCGGTCGGGTCGAAAATCTGCTAATTTCAGCTCGGTTAGATGTTGGTCATTCCTGCGGCTCTGGACGTCCGGTAAAGTGACGGTCGTCCGGTGGGTCTGGGTCAACGCGAGATGCGAGTTCGGGGGCGCGATTTTGGGCGGAAAATGGAGATTTCGGGGTCAAAATTCGCGGGATTTCGTGGATGAAAGATGGGGAAACTTGGGGAAATGCTAGATCCACTTGAAACCAAGCAAATCCATGGATCAAAATCAACAAAACATCATCAAACCAACAAATCACAAAAAAAATTTGGGGGCTATTTTTGGTGGGGATTTTCGGATTTAGGCAAGAACACACAAAATCAAGCTAGAAAAAGAGGGGTAGGGGCTCCAAAAACGTGATCAACGTGACTCATGATACCATATGATGTAGGGTGGAACCCTATAGCGGCGATCTTTCACGTTTGGAGTGGGATCCCTCGAAAAACACGATGAACATGGGGAAGAACGGGGAGAAATCACAAGGGGAAACACTCAAGAACAAGTCCAAATCACACATCCACTAGACAATCAAACACACAAGATCCACAAGGTACATGAACAACAAAGGGAAAGATACAAGGTAAGGTTCATCTCCAGGAGAAGGTTTTGATGATATCCTAGATGGATCTTCCCACAAGGGGGTCTTGATGATATCCCGCAGGATCTTCTCACATGGAGGTCTTGAACTCCATGGGAGTGGTAGTCTCTCTCTCTCAAGAGTAGAGGTAGGAGCAAAGCTCACCTAAGAATGAGCTATCATATTTGCTAACCCTAGAAAAGAGGTGGAGGTGGTCTATTTATAGTCTAAGCCTCGAAGGGGTAAGTGGGGGAGAGATACAAGGCCAAAGGCCCGCAGCTGCGCACAGGCAGGTACCGGTCGTCCGGTGTCTCAGGAGGGACCGGTCGTCCGCTAGTCGTCGGACGTCCGCTGAAACTGTTCTGTGAAGGGACACCGGTCGTCCGGTATCTTCAGTCTTCCGTTAATATTACCGGTCGTTCGCTGGGGGCCGGACGTCCGCTCGCTGGGAGGTGCTGTGGCTGGCGTTGGCTGGGCCTTCTGGCTGGTGCGGCTTCCAGGCGTCGGACGTCCTGTCCCAACCGGTCGTCCGGTGGCTGTAGCATGTAGCTGCTCCGTTTCTTCCGTCTTCTCTTCCATGCTTCCCTCGCGGATGGTGTAGGTGTTCCTTGGCGCTTGCACTCCTCCTCGTCATCCGTGAAGCTCCGACAATACCTATGCATGCACACAGGAGAAGTGTCAAGTAGTATACCATCCTCGAAGGGGTCAAGTGAGCACGTGTAAAGGAGAAGATTCACCTTTGTGTATGTGAAGTAGAGGTTGCACATGTCACTTGCCAAACAGACTCTTGACATGGTGATGACCGTAGGATGCTCCGCATCATGTTGGTTTTGAACGAAGGTTCAATGCCAATGGAGTTGAGTGGGAAGAAGTTCAATACCCGAAGACGAAGTTTGTTACTCAATAGGAGAAGTATGATCCTACTTCCTTCGAGGGGACACAAGTTTAATATGATCTTCTAGCACAAGACCACAAGCTAAAAGGAAAGGACAAGCTTCAAGAAAAGATTGACTCATTTGAAGAACCGCCTCAAACCTTGGTCAAGTGGATTCCAAAGACTTCATCAAGTACAACTAGAACCCAAAGGATTCCCATCAAGTTGATGTGGGTCCAAAAGAAGAAGAACTAGAAAGTTCTTGAGGCTGACTCACCAACAAACTTCACTCATATTCATTCATGGCAAGGACTTATGCAAGCAACTTCAACTTCTTACTCTAGTTCATGGAGTCCCAAACCCTCTTGTTGGTAATACAAGGGACAAGGTATTCAATCCATTCATGGAAATCATCTTGTGTGCACTTCACTCTATGTCTAAGGATATCCTTGTTTGTTCCTATTGGAACCTCCGGGCGAGGAGCACTCGGAGCCACCGATCTGATTAGGGCTGACCTCCAAAACCTTCTGAGTGTTTTTCGGTAAGACCAATCCACTCCAATTTGGCCTCAAAGATTGCATTTAGAATGATCTCTATTTCCATCTCGGTAAGATCGATCTGAAAATCTCGGCGCCACCGACACGCTCTGTCACTGGCAATTGCACACTTCGGTGAGACTGAGTTCTTTCGTTTTGTATTACTGACAGCTAAAGGGTATATATATTCCTGCAGACCGTACATTGAAAATTTCTTCAAACATTTCTCCCTCAGACCCCTTTGCTATCGCTACCACTAGTCTATGGATCATCGCCGTCGTCTCCAGCGCACCCTCGCCGCCGGATTCCTCTGCCATCAACGGCATTCTTCACCATCATTGCCACCGCAGTGGATCCCAAACAAGTTATGGTGAGATTCCACCCCCTAGTGCTTCTCGATCCGACTCAATGCACTACACTTTTGCGCTTGCAACATTGCCACTGTTTGAGATTTCCTATCCAGCAACGAATTCGTAGAAGTAGGTCTGAGCAAAAAAAATTAGGTTTTGGGTTCCACATAACTCATCTCGAAGCAATCGAATTGAACCAACTTGGAGTCACCGATTTGGCTTCGGCCATTGCACTTAGTACATCTCGGTGAAACCGAAATGTGCTAATCGGTGAGACGGGGTTAGTTTTTTTGTAGTACCATGTGCGCTTCGGTGAAACTGAGATTCACTTTGGTCTGACCGAAATGTGAAACCCTAGTTTTGGTTGTTGCCTCGGTGCTTCTGAAATTTTCAAATCGGTAATTCTGAAATGCTTTGTGTGAAAATCTAAAACTGAAGTTTGAACTCAAAATTTTCAAAATCCAGCTGTGTTTTGTGATGCTCATCTATTCCATTCTACCTATTCTACTTCACACGGTCAGTTTTCAGCATGTCAGACGCAGAGGACAGCCAGGATGTGTCAGTTGAGCCAAGTGTTGACTTGGAGGCAGGAACAAGTCCAGAAGCAAGTTCTGAGGAACCTGACACCCCTAGTTCTCATGGCCTTCCTAAAGCTGCTACTTGGGCCAAGAAGGAGAAAAACTCTGATAATGAGGATTTCATGCCATATGAGGTTACTTCTAAGAGGAAGAAAGTTGTTGTTGCCAAATAATATGTCACTGCACAAAAGGAGAGGCCTGGTGCAAAGCTAGTTTCTGAGCCTATGACCGCTAGCTCAAAGCAGAGTCAAGGCAAGTCTATGGCCAAAGTGGCTGGCAAGAAGAGAGAGAGAAAGTAGACTGCACATGTGGTGTTCAAGCCCACATCCGCGAGAAGGGATGATGAACTAGTTGCTGATGAGCCACCTCCCAAGCAACAAAACTTGATGGCAGATGCTATACCTAAGAAGGCAGCTACTACCCCCAAGCCTAAGGGCAAGACGACAAGAAACATTTGAGGTGCTGAGAAGAACAAGGCCCCACTGCTTGAGAGAGTTGTAGACGGTGATGATGATGAGGCCATAGTGCTGAAGAAACTAAGACAAGATTGCCAGAGCATCATGATACACATCATGTTGTTGAGAACAAGAAGGATAGGAAGGACAAGGGTCTGAGAAAGTGGAGGGAATTAGATCCCTGTTCAGTGAGGAGGAGGACTGCTGTTAACTACCACTTTCACACCAAGGAACAACAAGACTTCTATGAGATAGAGCTTCTTTACAAGAAGCCAGTGGTCAGTGACATGATATGGGTGGACTAGAAGTAAATTGATGCAAATGAAGATCATTTTCCCCATGTCCACGAGAGCTTCAGGATAGTTGAGGATAATGAATTCATAGGGAAGAAATTGACTGCATGGAACAATGAGATGATCATGCAATTTTCTTAGGACCGGGAGTATGTTGTCCCCGATGTCAACTTCAAGGAACTTCATCAAAGAATATCTGTGTTGTAGAGGAGAATGAGCTACATCTATTGAACACATGTAGACGGGAAGATTGATGTGAAGGAGTTAACCCCATGAAAAGTTATTACTGGTGTGAAGCAATTGGTTCGGTGTTTCGGTCCGAAGAAGATTGACTGCAATGAATGGAAGTCGAAGACAAAGTGAAGACATATCATTCATTTATTATTCTTCTTTCATTCATTTGTGTCATAGGACAACCATACTATTAAGAGGGGTATAGGTTCTCGAAGCTTAGATCCGCTGTGATGCTTTGCCCAAAACCTATGAGAGACTGAGAGAAATCTCTTTATGTTTCGAATGATTACCTGCCAGCAGTAGACGTTGTTCTTCATGCTGCAGGGGATATCTTTCGAACTTAGGAGTTAGCATTACTTGCTCGCATGGAATGTTACCATTGTGATCAATTTTCGACCATTGGATTCGTGTTGTTCGGCCATTGGTTGCTCCACATGTCCAATTTGGTATTTTCCCTTCAGGGAAGGCTGCGGCTATAAATAGCCACCCCGCTCCAACGTTGCATGTTGGCTGCTCCGCTTAAGGTTTCTGAGAAGACTGATTGAGCATCCCCTCTCTGAGTGAGTTGAGTTTCAGATCCACCGAGAGAAAAAACAAGAGCCCTAACTTACACAGTGGTTGTGCATCAAAGTAGTTCTAAGTTAGAGTTCTTGTACTTATTACTCTTGAGAGTTGCGCGCTCTCTAGACGGATAGGTGTCGGCTCGAGTGTTGAAGAGTTGTTGTCTTCACCGAGCAAGATCTTCAGCAACCAAGAGTCATTGTGGTTCGCGAAGAGGGTCTGTCGAAGGTTTGAATATCGCCAACAAGTATCTACCACGAGTGAAATCAACTGGAGTCTAATTAGCTCCAAGTTGAAGGAGAATAGGGCAAAGATAGTTTATCTTCTGTGTTAAATCACAACCCCTCCAACCAGATGTAGTCCTTTGGCAGAAGGGTGAACTAGTCTACCAAATCCATCTGTCTCCATCGAGCACCACTGGTTCAATTTACTTTACTACATTACCTTCTTCAGTTTACTTTCGTGCTCTGTGACGATAGTTTATCTGATCTATCTTTGACTGGTGTTCATTCATCTATGTCTTATCTGTCATTCCCATTGGTTTGCTCATCTTGTTGCATTCTCATCATTCATGTTAGTGATCCCCGTCGTATGAACTTCTCCTTGCAGTTATTCCATTAAGACAGGAGTTTTTCCCCTGTGTTATTGTCTTTCACCTCATCATTGTTCGTTATCATATTTTTCCTCATATAAGGCTATCATGTTATTTTCTTTCATGCTATTGTATCTCTTCGCATGTTGCATTACCATCGTTGTCATCAAACCTGTGATATCCTATGCTCCGTCTTATTATTGCATCCTATCTTGATAGTTTTGTTCCTCAATAACATTCTTGATTGAGTTTGTTTGTATCGAACCTTATTTTCGTTGCTGTGTTTGGGATCAGTTCAAAACATTCGCCAGAATTTTTGAATCTCCCATTCACCCCCTCTGGTCGATATACTCTCGGTCCTAATAATTGGTATCAGAGCGGGTACTCTCTGTCTTTGTTTATTAAAGGTCTAATAGCCTTGGAGTTTTGAGTATGTTGTATGCAGGTAGATACTCGCACTCTGAAAGATTTCCTATCTTCGATAGAAATGACTATATCTACTGGAAAGAGAAAATGAGAATCAGACTTCAAGCCATCAACATAGAACTTTGGCAGATTGTGGAATGGATACACCATTCAACACCCTGATGCTCCAACTTTTGATGACAAAGCTATGCTACGGTTGAATGCTCCAGCAAAAAATATTATCTGTGAAAGTATCTCGGAAGACATTTTCATTTGGTTCCGAAAGCTTGACACAGGAAAGCAACTCTGGGATGCCATAAAAATGCTCATGAAGAATTCATCACCAGAACAGATCCTCACACTCAAATGCTTCGGGCCATGTCTACTAGTTTCGGAAGTCTTCGTAAGGAAAGTGCTATGGAACTCACTGATCGGTTGACCAATATTTTTGAAAGACTTCATCAACATGGAATAACAGATATCACTGATAGAGATATGGTCAACAAGCTACTGAGTGCTCTTGATGCAACCTTCGATCCAATCATAGTTGAAATCAAGCAAAGACCAGACTATGAAGAACTTCACTATGTCGAGGTCATGAAGTAGTTGTCTCTTCATGAAGAAAAGATAGAACTCGAAATGGAGATCAAGAATCTTCTTTGGAAAATGAAGGGGAAATTGTTCCACACTATGGCATCTCAGAAAAAGAAGATGATGTCAAGAATCAACACACCATCACAAGGGAACTATAAATGCTCACAGAAAGGCTAAGTGAACTCAAAAGACATAATTTGTGTCTCACAAATGATGACGAATTTGACTTGTCTGCATCTTCAAGAAAATTACCTCTGAAAGAAATGAAGTGCTTCAACTGCAAATAATTAGGTCACCTTATAGCAGGCTTTTCTTGCTGGGATACAAAACCAAGCAACAAATGGATGTATCTTCACGGCAATGGATTCACTCAAATGGATCATCACACTAAGCTCTCGAACAAAATTGAATCTTCCACATCCTGTTCGACAAGACCAGTAACTGACGTGAAAGCAAGAGCAACCATTGAATCCAATATGAAGAGAATATCATAGCTGAATAGTGTGTGTGCTCATATGAACTTGGAATGAACTTGCTTGAGACAGGAATGCTAAAGAGCCTCAAAGGGCATCAAACCCTCTGTGATGTGCTCAAAAAGTTAATACTGCACAAAAACCCTCGTAAAGAAGGATTGGGTTTTGAAAGGAAACTCAACATTGATGGAACCTACTGGACTCCCGAGCAATATCCTCGAACGAGTTGGGTTCTTGCTAAAAGTAAAACTCTCGAACCTGCAACTCTATCTAGATATGACACTCCCATTTCTGTTGTTTCGGACGAGTCTGATGACTCAAACTACATATTCTTCAAACAACAGAATGGTAAGGTTTTCGCTCGGTTTGTTGGGACTAACTGCAGGTCTGGTTCATCCAAGAAGCAAATTTGGGTGAAGAAGTGCATCATTGAAAATTATCTGTCACTACTAACTTGAATATACAAAGTAATTCTCTTCGAGGTAATGGTTATCATTCGTAGATTGGTGCAGAAGCTTCCTCGAATAGATACTAGTCAAAGGTTCAACAGAAGGAGTACATGCGTCCCTCCTCAAATCATTATGCACATGTCTGTGATAACAACTTCAATGCATATTCATATGATTACTCTCAAAATGCACAGGTGATCTACAGATCTCGCTGAAGGAATGTTCCTACTCAGACTAAGCGAATGAGATGCTCGCTTCCCACACAAGTGTGGGTTGTGAAGAAGAACTAACCCATCTTGCAGGAACTCTCTTAGGGATTCCACACATTTTTTATTAGCCCTGAGATGTTTATTGTTGGTGCTCGGTCCTTGTGTTTATTTTCTCTTGTTTGTGTGTTGTGTCTTCATTTCTCCGTGTTTGTGTTTCACCTGATGGACAACTCACTCATAGCTCCATGTTTATGTCTTTCCTCTCTTTTGGCTGAGTGTTTTGTTTCGAACCCTTTTATCCCTCTATTCTTTCTCATCCAATCTATGCTGTCCGTTATAAGCATGCAATTTGATCTGAAGAAAATTTCAGACCAATATCCTTGGTAGCAAAAGAAATCAACTTCGAACTTTAATCTTTTTTGGCGTTTACCCTTCATCAAACCTTTCGATCTCCCGCTCACTTTCCAAGTTTCTCGCAGAAAATGGTTGCCATGCGCCCACGATCTCCATGATCGTGATCGTGTCCATTGAATGCGAAACGTCCTGCGTCTGAGGGCTATAGATCTCGGAGAGGTGGTTCTACCCGTTAGCTATATATATACCCCTCACCGTGTCTTCTTCTTCTCTGCTCCTCAAACCCTCATCCACCTCCTCCCGAGTCCGATCCCGAAGCAACCCCGGCGAGGAGCCTTGCCGTGCAAACTCTGGTGAACTCTTGTCGCAGTTGATCACGCCCGTGCGTAATCTTCCCTTCCGCATTACCATAGTTGATCTAGGTAGCCAAGTTAGGGCGCTTGGATCTAGGACTGCTCCTTTCCATGTCTCAGTTCTTAAGGCAATTCTTACTGAGGTTATTTTTCTTTGATTTATTTCTCTACCGTAGATCTTTAGGTTTCACTAGGATATGACTGGTACGGTTTGTAGCTTTTCCCTCGTACTAGTTCTCCTCAATCTAGGGTTCACGAGTTTATCCGAAAGATTAGATAGTTTTTTATCAGCCTGGATCGTTCTATGGCCAGTTTAAATCTATCAATGACATCTTCTCTAAGTATACCTTGGATTCTCATGTTTCTTCCAAAATCTTTTATTTTCATTCAAAATACCTTCTGTGCATGTTTATGACCCTACCCCATTTTCCCTCGTATCTATTTCTTTTCACAGGATTGGTCATGGCACATAGTTCGGTTGAGTATACAGATTCTAAAGGAGAATTCCCTCAACTTCCACCAAGATCTGATCGAATGAGATTGTCAGGAGGAGGAAAATCTTCAAAGCCTCCTAGGACACCGAAGAAGAAATCTGAGTCCGAATCCGAAGAACATGATGAAGAAATTCCCTCTGCTCACAGTCAGCCCGGATGAATTGGTCACTCATGCCCTAACCCTCTTCTCCAATGGAAATCCCAAAAAGGGTGGTCATGGGAGAGAAAAGAATACCATAGCTGAGATGTCTGATCCTTATGGTTACAGAACTCCTCCTGGGGTTGAAATAACAACTGAACGCAACAATAGACAGCAAAGTATTCGCCTCCACTGGGTGAAGAAATGGTTCAATAATGAGAACATTCAAGAGAAGTATCAGATCATGTTTGCCTTCACACCATCGTGGAATGATTGCATTGCTAAAAATTGCATTGGCCTAGATGATGAAAAAGTCAGACCACCATCGCCTTCAATGCCATCCCGACTCCCTTAAAACCATCGTTGATTTTCCCGACGAAGTGGCTAAGAGGGTGAAGGCCAAAGCCAAGCATGATGCTAGGGCAGCGAAGAAAAACCAAGTTGAAGCAAAAAACGTCACGCTGACTCAGCAAGATGTTCAGAAAAAGAAGGATCGTGCTTCTGCCTCCAAGGGAAGCAGGTCCAGGAAATCTGTTTCCCCTCATGCTCCCCGAAAGAAATCTATAGCCAGGAAATCAAAGAAGGTTGCTTCTAACCCGTCTAATGAGTCATTCAGTGAAGATGCTCCTAATGAAATTCCTATGTATGATCAACGTGCCATTCTCAACAAGCCATACAAGACTCCCTCACCAGTGAAAGTTTTGCCCTCTACAAGGAGATCACCAAGGAATGCATCCATTCCCCTCACTAACAAACCTTCAGGTTCTGCTGCTCCTACAACAAAGAGAAAGCTGCAGTCTGAAGAAAAAACTGAAGCAACTGCTAAGAAGGCCAAACCCAGTGTTCCTGCTTCTACAGAGGAACATAAGTATGATTTCAACTTCATGATCAAGGTGATTGACAGTGAAGCATATGATGCAAAATCTAATGATATAAGCACTTTAGTTCTTCTGGATGATGTTACCAAATTGGTAATGAAACATTTCATTTAGCTTAGAAAAATCTCCATGAAGCTGAATGAGACTGTCAAGGACAAGCAAATCCACGAGCATATGAGGAGGGAGGCCAACGCTGAATTCGAAAGGAAGAATATGAACAAAGAAATTGTTCAACTCACTAAGGCTCTCCGTCTCATGAGGAATGAGAAAATTGAGTGGCATTCACGGTTGAAAATGGAAGTATCTAAGTTGTGTGACAGGAGAAATGAGGAGATTGACCGCAAGGCTGATCTCGTTCGAAGAAGAATTCAAGAAGAAAAAATTAGAAGGCCAGAGCGAGAGCCAGCAAGCCGAAAGGAAACAAAGATCACACCTTCAGACTGTTCATGCTGACATTCCACTTGATTCAAGCACTCCCTTGCAACAGGTTCCGCCATCTCCAACTCACGAGGAAGAACCAATGCAGCAAGCTGCCCATGTGGAGATTATCATTCCTACTCCAGCAGCCCAAGAGCAACTTGATGTTGTTGACATCTTCCTTGAAAAGACTGATGAAGAAAATGCCCCTGCCGAGCAGCAACCCCAGTTGATGAAGTTGACAAAGAAATTGAAGTTGAGAAGGCAGATCCATCGCCTCCGAAGAAAGTCCAAGCTGAGCCCTCTAAAACTAATAAGGAGGAGATTGACAAGATTGAGGGGGAGTAAAATGCTTCCCGAGACAAATCCACTCTGGGCACATCTTCTGGCGCCCCTACCCAGATGGATGTTGATCCTACTCCTTGGTCCACTGCCCCACAGGTGGAAGAGGAAGAAAAGAAACCTGATGAGACGATGGCTCAAGAATAAATTGCTCCACTAGTTGTGCCCCAAGCTTCCGAGACAGAAGTTGTTGTGCCTCCAGCCGAAGGAAATGTGGCGAAAGAAAAGGCCCTAGTGTCCCAAACAGAAAGCCGCTGAAGGAGTTCCAGCAAGCAAAAATGATGGTCAATCAAGTTCCTCAAAGAAATGTGCACAAGAAAAGTCAAGGAAGCCTTGTGCTCCTCTCAAGCCTATTGAGGAAGGTGTGCAAGCACCCGATGACATTCGGACCCGGAATATGAGTGGAGAAGAACATCTTAGAAATCCATTGACAACATTTCACTTGTTCCCTATTGAAGATGGCCCAAATGGCCCTGCATTTAACGAGTAGTTTCATCTTTCAAAACTTGCATTCTTTGGAACCAGCCCATATGAAGGAGAAAGAACTTCCTTGTCTCCAAGTGTTTCCTTTTATTTAACCATGGCTGGAATCATGAAGTGATTCAAAAGTTCTATGCCACTCTTTATATCTCAGCAGAGCATGGAGATAGCAGTACTTGGATTCTCAAATGGATGACAGGAGAGGAAAAGATCAAATGTTCAGCTGACCACTTCTTAGCATTGTTGAATCTTCGTTGGTGCGAATCTGATGCTAACCATGAACACATACTGCACTATTGGGAAGTATCCGAAGCACAACTTCATCTTCTAATGTACCCCAAGCTTGTTGGTGATGAATGCATAGAATTAAATCCAAGGAATCTGGCTTATGAGAACAAAGTGATGTTCCATATCCTCTGAAAGTCTCTCACGCCAACAAATAGGCCCGAAACCATTAATGCCATCGTGGGAAATTCTCTTCTAGCCACAACTCAGGGCATTCATTTTGACATTCCAGATCGTCTTGACAACCTGCCCTGCGCGGCTAATAGCCCTCAAGCCTTGAAGCCATATGTACCTTGGGTCACGTTTCCCATTGAACAACTTATTGATGAAAATTTGTTCTGCCTATACGTTCCGAAAGTTTACATGCCACCATTTCGCGACACACTCAGGATTGTGAAGGACATAGGCAAAGGAAAGATGCCAATGGATGCCACTACTGGTTCTATGTCTGCTTCTACTAGAGCTCCGAAGGCTAAGAAGGCAAAATTTGAAATCCCTCGTGAAGAAAATCCTTCACTATATGAGATTTTGCTTCATCCTCAGCAAGCCCTGGAAAGTCATATCAAGCTCGATCAAAAAGTGACGTGGAAATGATGACTGAGATTAATTTGCTACAGAATTATGCTCGCCAAGCTCTCCTATATGAGAAGGAACAAAAGAAGCGCTCTTGGACCCTTCTGCGCAAGCATTACTCTCACAAACAACTTTATGCCAAGGGTATCGACAAAGAATACGATCATCTGGAGTTGTTTGAAGTTCCTCGCATTCGAAGGCAAACCCTAGTGCTTCCTCAGTGTTCTGCTTCCACCAACCTGCTATTTGTTGAACCAGATGATGTTCTTGAAGACACAATAGGTACTTTTATCTACAAGCCAGATGCACCTCACGCTACTACTCTCAAAGTTGATCCCGAAGCCCATGCTGCGTCTCCAACTCCTGCTTCGGCTTCGACCATCGCTCGGTCTGCTTCTCCGAACAGTTCGAGTTCTGATTCTGAGGATTCTTTGGATGAGTAGTTCCTTGTATGCATTCTCTTTCCTTTTTGACACTTGTTGACAAAAAGGGGGAGAAGAACATCGAGTGATAGATAAGCGGGTTATTTGCAGGGTCTTTTCTTTAGCATTTGCCTTTCTATCAAACTATTTGGTTTTCGTCGAACTATTTACTTTTGAAACTTAAAGCACCGCCTGTGGTGTTGGAACACTTGGTTGTCATGTACCATTAATAACCCCCTGTGCAATACTACTTTTCACTCCCAGTTATTTGTTTGCAGGTGAAATCGAAAGATTACTTCCTTGGAATAACTATCCTCGATATTTATCTATCGTGCAAGGAAAGTAACAACATTTCAAGGAGGATTCGATAACATGCTTCTCTAGAAGACATATTTTGCCCCTTGAAACTATATGTGTCCTATAGTTAGATATCCTATAATGATTATTGTCACACCCAATATGTGATCCTACCCGAGAGGAACTCGAAGGTCCCACCAAGGATAGAACCGCATATTGGAGACGCTTTTGCAATGTGGATATCATTACATCGTACCATTACATAATAGATGGGGATACATACAAAAGGCATACAATGCCACATGAGTACAACATCATACATAAGAGCAACATCCGACTATGGATGAGACACAAATAGAAACTCAAACGACATCCACCCTGCTAGCCCAGGTTGCCGACCAGGAACCTATCCCCTGAACAAAGAAGAAGCAGAAGAACTCTAAACAAGCAAACATCGCTCTCACATCAGATCATCGCTTTATCTGTACCTGCAACTGTCGTTGTAGTAATCTGTGAGCCACAAGGACTAAGCAATCCCATTACCATGGGTATCAAGACTAGCAAAGATTAATGGGAATGGAATGGATAAGTGGTGAGGTTGCAGCAAGTGACTAAGCAATGTATGGTGGCTAACTTACGAGTACAATAATAAGATGAGAAGCTACGCAAACGGTCGCAAACTAGTAATGATCAAGAAGTGATCCTGAACTACTTATGTTTAAACATAACCCCAGTGTGTTCTCTTCTCGAACTCACCCGAAAAGAGACCATCATGGTTACACACGCGGTTGGTGTATTTTAATTCGAATCTGTTGTCAAGTTCTCTACAACCGGACATTAAAAATTCCCATCTGCCACATAACTGCGGTCACGGCTCTCGAAAGTTTAAACCCTGCAGGGGTGTCCCAACTTAGCGCATGACAAGCTCACGATCCATGGAGACAATCCTCCATCACGGGACATCCGATCAGACTTGGGATCCCGGCGCACAAGACATTTCGACAATGGTAAAACAAGTCCAGCAAGACCTCCCGGCGTGTCGACACCCTGATAGTAGCCGCGCGTATCTCGTCTCAGGCCATGGCCAAATGAACGCTACGTACAGCAACCGAAAACCCCTGGTGAAGAGGTGGCACCGCAACTAGCTCTGTTTGGTACCAACACCATCAGCACTGGCCCCCCTGTATTATGTAGATTACTCCTCGGGTAGCTCTAACTCCCTATGCATCAAATTTCATATCAAGTTTAGTTATTATGTTGGGCAAATGGTAAAACCAATGTTGGGCCTTGCTGGAAGAGTTTTATTCAAAGCAAACTGTCAAGAGGGGCCCATAAACCCTCATCGTGTTAGGGACGCAAAATCAAGGAATATAACACCGGTATGACGGAAGCTAGGGTGGCAAGAGTGGAACAAAACACTGGGCATAAGGCCGAGCCTTCCACCCTTTACCAAGTATATATGTGCATTAATTAAATAAGAGGTACTATGATATCCCAAGATATCCATGTCCCAACATGGAACAACCTGCTACTGCACCTGCAACTAGCAACGCTATAAGAGGGGCTGAGAAAAGTGGTAATATAGCCAAACAACAGTTTGCTGGGTTGGTGGAAAAGGTTACAGGCTGTTTCATGGCATATAGGGAGGCTTGATAAACAAGTGGTAGGAAGCGCGACATAGCAATAGCATCAAGACAACTAGCATAACAAAGATAGTAGTGAGACCCAAGGTGATGGTCATCTTGCCTGAAATCCCGCTAGGAAGAAGATCGAGTCCATGAAGAACATGAACGGGCATAGATGAACCAAGCATAGTCGAATGGATCCTCATAATTGCAACGAAACAGGAATGTGGGGGTGATGCTGGAGTCAGTCGAACTCGACGGTGAACGGCTACTGCGGGACAACGAGGGAGCTCACTAAACTTGGAGTTCCTTTGAACCGTGAAGAAGATGAAGCAGAGGAAGAGGACGTCGAGGGACTTGGTGATCCTTGGGCACGCCTTGGCGTCTGAATGGAATAGTGACGGTGTGGCGGTGCTCGGAGGCGCGAGGAGGGAGGCCGGCGGAGCTCCTATGCCGGAGGGAAGCTCGTGGCCTCGCCGACCATGGATCCTGGAAGCAGCGGGGTAGGGCATGAGGGGAGTGACCAACCTCCTGGCGGCGGTGGAGAAGGGAATGAAGAGGATGGGGGAACCCTAGGGCGGAGGCTGTGGGGTTAAATAGGAGGGGCGTGGGAGCCGTGGTAGCCACGGTGGCCATGTGCCCCTAATTGTTACTGTGAGAGGAGAGGTGATCGGGAGGAGGAAGAAAAGTAGGAGTAGAGAGGCTGCCAGGTGGGTCCAGATGGGTGTCCAGCGTGGATTCACCACCGGAGAGAGCGAGGGGGGCTACGCTGAGGCTGCTACTGGACTGGCCTGGTAGGAGGAGGCCTAGGTGCGTTGCTGGGAGGCCCCTGCCGTTTTCTTTCTTTTCTTCAAACAGAAAAATATGGAAAACAAATACATAGGGGTCACGGGGAGGTGTGGGACTGAGATAAGAATATCCTTGGACTCCTGGATTTATGTAGTCTTTGAATAAATTGCTTTGGGCATTTTACAGACAGAAAAATAAATCAAGTTTGAATTTACTTCAAACTTGCTCCATTTTTTAACCTAACCAAAACCACTTCAAAAAGGGTAAAATTTGGTAGATAGGCTAGAGGGAATGTGCAAGATTTATAGGAAAAGAATGAACATTTATGGAGGACATAAAATGTCACTAGAAAAAATGAAAGGAATAAAAAGGAAGAAGGAGGTGTTGATGCATGGGTAGATTTGAGAGACATAGCAAGGGGTTTGGTCGCATGCAACATGCATAGAGCAAGACAACATCATGAAGAATGCAATGCACATGGTGATTATGATGAAATGCAAAATGACAAAAGGCACAATGCAATTGTAACAATGATGATCATGAAGTAAGAAGCAAATATGACAAGGCACTCAACATGATCATGGCAACAATCATAGGGAAAAGAAATATGCAAAACAATTATGACAATGGCACACACAATAAACACACGACAACAACTAAAATAAATGGAAGGCATCTGGAGCATCGGTCTCGGGGCGTCACAACACTCCCCCACTAACAAGAGATCTCGTCCCGAGATCTTGGGAATAAGATAGAAGAGGAATAGGAAAACAAAGGTGCTTCTTGGATAATTGAGTGAAACCAAAGAACCTTGAGAGGTTGAAAAACTTAGAAGAAAGGGTACAATGGAGATGAACGAGATTGAGGCTTTCTGGTAAAATGAGGAAAACAAGGAATACGACGAGAACCAAGAGCTTAAGGGACAAGAGAGACGTTGAAACCACTCCGGTTAACCGATATAGACAAGGAATAAGAATAATAAAATTTAGACAGCACCCTGGTTAACATGGATGGAATAGAACATGAACTTGACAAGATGAAATGATACTTCATGAGAGCAACAACACAATGCCTACGGAACAATTGGAAGAGTGTAATGAAAAGAACGGGTAAGAGAACAACAATTTCCACCACGAATGAATTCGATAGCATCCTTAGAAGGAAGGATTGAACGGGGTTGTTGAGAAAATCAACAATAAAAGAATCATCTTGTTGTGGAATTATGGAAAAACATCTCAAAACTTGAGGTGAAATTATGCCACAACCAAATGCTTGAATAGCTAAGGAAGAAATGCAAAAGTCCACTTCAAAGAGTACGAAGAATTAATTGCACCTCGAGACGCAAGAAGAAAAGATACTTGAGCTTCTCCACAAGAATTTTGTTGAACACTTGAAGAATGAATTAAATCATGAAGAACCACCATGAAGAACTCCGGTAACAAAAGGATGATGACATAGAATTGAAGGATGAAATGAATAAGATTAAAGCTTTGTAGTGATTGAGATGGAGGTTCCGATGAGATGACCGAGGAAATTTGAACTCTTGAAAAGAAAAGATGAAAACACTTGGGATTAGAATTTATTCATCATGAACAAACTCTGAAGGAAGGGATTCCTCAACTTGATGAAAAGAATAAGAATTAGTTATGCTTATCCTCCATCAATTAAATTGATGAGAAGCAATGGATTTGCATACTACTTATTCGCCTTGAAAATGATTTAAAGGGAGATGTAGCGTAAAACTTGAGAATGTCTTCATGAACCACCAAAAGGATTGGAAAGAATGAATGAATTGATATGATAACAAAGGAAAAGGGATCTTGAATGAATCACCGGTAGGATTGAAACTGAGTGAAGAAAAAGAACGACCCACCGGGAAGAATTAGGAGATAATTGAGGCAATTTAGATATATGAGAACGAAGAGATCACAAGCTGACTAGGGAATATTTCGAACAATGCACCGGAAGAATACGAAGGCGAATGAAGAGGCATTAATTAAGAATAGTTGGAGGACAAAGTTGAAAACTCAGAACCAAAAAGTCTTCTGGAATGATGGCCTCCGATGAATCGAAAAGGAAAAATAACTCTTAACATACTCCAAATGGGTAAGAAAAGAATGCTCACAATCGGAATTTATTTTTGAGATAATATCTTGAAGCTTGAACAATGAATCTTCAAGAGAACGGGCATGATTTAAGAAACTCTTCTTCGGTCCTCAAATGACGATGAGAAACACCACCAAAATTGTTGAGACACTCCGAAAGAATGGAAAGAGGAAATGTTGAACAAAAGATGAAAATGATTTGAAAGCGAACTTGGAATAGGCATATGGCTGATGAAATTCATTCTTACGTCAGACTTGGAAAGAATATGAGAATAACTCCGGACTAATTAGAAGAGTCAGGTAAGATCCTAGGAAAAGACCTGTGGGTTAGGGCCCACTGAAAAGAAAACACAGTTGGAAAGGATTGTCAAATGAGAAATGATGCACCAGAACGTTTGAAAGACTTGAATGAGGTGACAACCATGAATTAATTAGAACGCAAACATGAATCTTCTGAGATGTCTCTAGCACTTCAGAACGATTATATGGCGAGAGGCGAGCGAGCAAGGGGAAGCATTTGAGCCGACAGAAATAATATGATCAACACTGAGTACTTGAATTGAGTCCACCGGAAAGGAAAACTCGAAGAATTCACCGATTGACACAACTGAGGAAAGACTGAAGAGGCTCCGCACGAATGAAATTGATGGGAGGGCAGTAAAAACAAAGGCAACTTGGAACGGGGAACCGACGAATAACTTGAAGAGAAAAACACCAGTTGAAATAATTGTGGAAAGAATGCAAAGGCTTCGCACGAGTAGGATGGATACTCGATTACGGACTTCGGCTCCGAGAAGAAAAAGGGGTGGGCGGGTGGGAAAAGAAGGCAACTAAGGATGGGGAAACAACTTTGATGAGAAAGAACTAAGGATTGATCTTGACAAATACGAAGAGGATCGAATCAACTTGATGAGAAATGCACCGGATGAAAAGACCTGACTACACAACGATCAGAATCTAATTGTGTGATCCTAAAGAAAATTTGAAGGGGAAGAGAAGTAATTCAAAACACCTACATCAAGATTCCTCACCAGAGCAACGAAGGGGCAGAGGAGTAAAAAGAAGTCCTACTCTCCGATATAACTAGACTCCGAAGAATGGTTCTCTTCTAGACTCGACAACGGCCAAACTACGAACAATCAAGGGGGCTCCTACGGTCGGTCGAGGCTCTGATACCAACTTGTCACGCCCAATATGTGATCCTACCCGAGAGGAACTCGAAGGTCCCACCAAGGATAGAGCCGCATATTGGAGACACTTTTGCAAGGTGGATATCATTACATGGTACCATTACATAATTGATGGGGATACATACAAAAGGCATACAATGCCACATGAGTACAACATCATACATAAGAGCAACATCCGACTACGAATGAGACAAAGACATAAACTCAAACGACATCCACCCTGCTAGCCCAGGCTGCCGACCAGGAACCTATCCCCTGTACGAAGAAGAAGCAGAAGAAGAACTCCAAAACAAGCAAACATCACTCTCACGTCAGATCATTACATTACCTGTACCTGCAACTATTGTTGTAGTAATCTATAAGCCACGAGGACTCAGCAATCCCATTACCATGGGTATCAACAATAGCAAAGCTTAATGAGAATGGAATGGATAAGTGGCGAGGTTGCAACAAGCGACTAATAATGTATGGTGGCTGACACGTCTCCAACGTATCTATAATTTTTGATTGTCCCATGCTATTATATTACCCGTTTTGGATGTTTATGGGCTTTACTTTAGAATTTTATATCATTTTTGGGACTAACCTACTAACCGGAGGCCTAGCCCGAATTGATGTTTTTTTGCCTATTTCGGTGTTTCGAAGGAAAGGAATATCAAACGGAGTCCTAACGGAATGAAACCTTCGGGAGCGATCTTTTTGGAACAAACGCAATCCAGGAGACTTGGAGTGGAGGTCAAGCAACGAACAAGGCGGCCACGAGGGTGCCAAGCGCCCCTAGGGGTGGGCAGGCCCCCCACCCTCGTGGGCCCCTCGTGGCTGCCCTGACCTACCTTCTTCGCCTATATATGTCCACCTACCCTGAAAACATCCAGGAGCACCACGAAAAACTATTTCCACCACCACAACCTTCTGTATCCGTGAGATCCCATCTTGGAGCCTTCGTCAGTGTTCCACCGGAGGGGGAATCGACCGTGGAGGGCCTCTACATCATCTCCAAGGCCTCTCCGATGAGTTGTGAGTAGTTTACCACAGACCTTTGGGTCCATAGTTAATAGCTAGATGGCTTCTTCTCTCTCTTTGAATCTCAATACAAAGTTCTCCTCGATCTTCTTGGAGATCTATTCGATGTAACTCTTTTTGCGGTGTGTTTGTCGAGATCCGATGAATTGTGGGTTTATGACCAAGTTTATCTATGAAAAATATTTGAATCTTCTCTGAATTATTTTATGTGTGATTGGTTATCTTTGCAAGTCTCTTCGAATTATCAGTTTGGTTTGGCCTACTAGATTGATCTTTCTTGCAATGGGAGAAGTGCTTAGCTTTGGGTGCAATCTTGCGGTGTCCTTTCCCAGTGACAACAGGGGCAGGAAGGCACGTATTGTATTGTTTCCATCCAGGATAAAAAGATGGGGTTTATATCATATTGCTTGAGTTTATCCCTGTACATCATGTCATCTTTCTTAATGATTTACTATGTTCTTATGAACTTAATACTCTAGATGCAGGCAGGAGTCGGTCGATATGTGGAGTAATAGTAGTAGATGCAGAATCGTTTCGATCTACTTGTTGCGGACGTGATGCCTATATACACGATCATGCCTAGATAATCTCATAAATATGCACTTTTCTGTCAATTGCTCGACAGTAATTTGTTCACCCACCGTAATACTTATGCTATCTTGAGAGAAGCCACTAGTGAAACCTATGGCCCCCGGGTCTATCTTTTATCATATAAGTTTTCCATCTACTTTTATTTGCATATTTTACTTTCGAATCTATATCATAAAAATACCAAAAATATTTATCTTATCATATTATCTCTATCAGATCTCACTTTCGCAAGTTACCGTGAAGGGATTGGCAACCCCTTTATCACATTGGTTGTGAGGTTCTTGTTTGTTTGTGTAGGTGCGTGGGACTTTTGAGGAGCCTCCTGCTGGATTGATACCTTGGTTCTCAAAACTGAGGGAAATACTTACGCTACTTTTCTGCATCACCCTTTCCTCTTCAAGGGAAAACCAACACAGTGCTCAAGAGGTAGCAAGAAGGATTTCTGGCACCGTTGCCGGGGAGGTCTTCGCTCAAGTCAAGACATACCAAGTACCCATCACAAACTCATCTCCCTCGCATTACATTATTTGACATTTGCCTCTCGTTTTCCTCTCCCCCACTTCACCCTTGCCATTTTGTTCGCCCACTCTTTCCCAATCTCCTCTCTCTTTCGCTTGCCTTTTGTGTGCTTGTGTGTTGAATTGCTTGTCACGATGGCTCAAGATAATACCAAATTGTGTGACTTTTCCAATACCAATAATAATGATTTCCTTAGCACTCTGATTTCTCCTCTTAATGATGTTGAATCTTGTGAAATCAATGCTGCTTTGTTGAATCTTGTTATGAAAGATCAATTCTCTAGCCTTCCTTGTGAAGATGTCGCAACTCATCTAAACAACTTTGTTGATTTGTGTGATATGCAAAAGAAGAAAAATACGGATAATGATATTGTTAAATTGAAGTGATTTCCGTTTTCACTTAGAGATCATGCTGAAACTTGGTTTTCGTCTTTGCCTAAGAATAGTATTGATTCATGGAATAAGTGCAAAGATGCTTTTATCTCTAAGTATTTTCCTCCCGCTAAGATCATCTCTCTTAGAAACGATATTATGAATTTTAAACAACTTGATCATGAGCATGTTGCCAAATCTTGGGAAAGAATGAAATTAATGATTCACAATTGCCCTACTCATGGTTTGAACTTATGGATGATCATACAAAAATTTTATGCCAGATTGAATTTTGCTTCTAGAAATCTTTTAGATTCGGCCGCGGGAGGCACTTTTATGGAAATCACCTTAGGAGAAGCTACTAAACTCCTTGATAACATTATGGTTAACTATTCTCAATGTCACACCGAAAGATCTACTAGTAAAAAAGTGCATGCTATAGAAGAAATTAATGTTTTGAGTGGAAAGATGGATGAACTTATGAAATTGTTTGCTACTAAGAGTGCTCCTATTGATCCCAATGATATGTATTTGTCTACTTTGATTGAGAATAATAATGAATCTATGGATGTGAATTTTGTTGGTAGGAATAATTTTGGTAACAACGCGTATAGAGGAAACTTTAATCCTAGGCCGTTTCCTAGTAATTCCTCTAATAATTATGGAAATTCCTACAACAACTCTTATGGAAATTTTAATAAGATTCTCTATGATTTTGAGAATAGTGATAAAGAATTTATGATCTCTCAAAAGAATTTTAATGCTTTGCTTGAAGAAAAATTGCTTAAAGTTGATGAATTGGCTAGGAACGTTGATAGACTTTCGCTTGATGTTGATTCTTTAAAACTTAGATCTATTACACCTAAGCATGATATCAATGAGTCTCTCAAAGTCATGATATCAATCCGTTGTTAATTCTTCTCATGCTTATAGTCAAAATAAAGTTTTTACCAAACATATTGTTGATGCCTTGATGCAATCTTATGAGGAAAAACTTGAGTTGGAAGTTTCCAAATTAAGTTTTTCATCATAAGATTGCATCAAGGCATCAACAATATGTTTGGTAAAAGCTTTGTTTTGGCTATAAGCATGAGGAGAATTAACAACGGATTGCAACAAGGAAATACAACCTTTTAAGGAGCAATTATCATAATCAAATTCCTTGAAATCCGAGGTAGTAAGTTCAACATTATTAGAAGTAGAGGATTCTCCAATCTCACTTTTACCAAATTTAACATCAAGATCTAAAGATTCCAAATTTTTGGGACGCCTTTTAGGCAAAGTTGATTCATCATCACTCCCATAATCATCAAAATTCATATTGCAAAACGTAGATCTAATCGGAGACGCATCAATAACTTTAAGATCCTCATCATTATTTTCACGTAATTTTTCTAGTTTAGCGGCCATCTTATTGACTAAGGTGGCTTGCTTGTCAGAAATTTTGGCTATAGCATTTTCAAGCCGGGTAATTTGAGCGTTAACTCCATAGAATTATTTGTTCATATCATCAAGCTCTTTACTCATAAAACCCAAAAAACTCTTTTGTTCCTTAAGCTCATTTCTAAAGAAATTATTATGCTCAAATTGCAAATTCATAAAGCTTCTAATATTTGTTTCAATCTCATCCATCCTTCTGAGAAGGTGGTCAGGGCCCTTGGGTGCAGCCATGAGGACAAACAGGAAAACAAGCACACAAAAGAAGGCAAGCGAAAAGAGAGGAGATTGGGAGAGAGAGGGCGAATAAAACGGCAAGGGTGAAGTGGGAGAGAAGAAAACGAGAGGCAAATGGCAAATAATGTAAATGCAAGGGAGATGGGTTTATAATGGGTACTTGGTATGTCTTGACTTGAGCGAAGACCTCCCTGGCAACGGCGCCAGAAATCCTTCTTGCTACGTCTTGAGCTTCATTGGTTTTCCTCGAAGAGGAGAGGGTGATGCAGCAAAGTGTAGCGTAAGTATTTCCCTCAGTTTTGAGAACCAAGGTATTAATCCAGTAGGAGGCTCCTCAAAAGTCCCATGCACCTACACAAACAAACTGAGAACTCGCAACCAACGCAATAAAGGGGTTGTCAATCCCTTCACGGCCACTTGCGAAAGTGAGATCTAATAAGATAGTATGATAAGATAAATATATTTTTGGTATTTTTGATATAGAAGCAAAAAGTAAAGATGCAAATAAAAGTAGATGGAAAGCAAATATGATAAGAGATAGACCCAGGGGCCATAGGTTTCACTAGAGGCTTCTCTCGAGATAGCATAAGTATGAGATTATCTAAGCATGATCATGTATATAGGCATCACATCCATAACACGTAGACTGACTCCTGCCTGCATCTACTACTATTACTCCACACATCAACCGCTATCCAGCATGCATCTAGAGTATTAAGTTCATAAGAACAGAGCAACGCATTAAGCAAGATGACATGATGTAGAGGGATAAACACATGCAATATGATATAAACCCCATCTTGTTATCCTCGATGGCAACAATACAATACGTGTCTTGCAACCCTTTCTGTCACTGGGTTAGAACACCGCAAGATTGAACCCAAAGCTAAGCACTTCTCCCATGGCAAGAAAGATCAATCTAGTAGGCTAAACCAAACTGATAATTGGAAGAGACTTGCAAAGATAACTCAATCATACATAAAATAATTCGGAGAAGATTCAAATATTATTTATAGATAAACTTGATCATAAACCCACAATTCATCGGATCTCGACAAACACTCCGCAAAAAGAGATTACATTGAATAGTTCTCCACAAGAGAGGGGGAGAACATTGTATTGAGATCCAAAAAGAGAGAAGAAGCCATCTACCTAATAACTATGGACCCGTAGGTCTGTGGTAAACTACTCACAACTCATCAGAGGGGCAAGGATGTTGATGTAGAGGTCGTCCGTGGTTGCTTCCCCCCGGCAGAGTGCCGGCAAGGGCTCCAAGATGGGATCTCGCGGATACAGAAGGTTACGGCGGTGGAAATTGTGTTTCGTGGTGCTCCTGGATGTTTTCGGGGTACGTAGGTATATATAGGAGGAAGAAGTACGTTGGTGGACGCCCGAGGGGCCCACGAGACAGGGGGCGCGCCCTACCGGGAGGGGCGCCCTCCTATCTCGTGGGGCCCTCGGAGCTTTCTTGACTTGCACTCCAGGCTCTCTGGATCAGATTTGTTCCAAAAATAACGCTCCCGAAGGTTTCATTCCATTTGGACTCCGTTTGATATTCCTTTTCTTCGAAATACTGAAATAGGCAAAAAAACAGCAATATGGGCTGGGCCTTCGGTTAGTAAGTTAGTCTCAAAAATGATATAAATGTGTAAAATAAAGCCCATAAACATCCAAAAGGAGTAATATAATAGCATGGAACAATCAAAAATTATAGATACGTTGGAGACGTATCAGGTATGAACCATAGAGAAGTTGTAATACAGTAGGTTTAAAACCAATATAAATAAAGAATGAGTTAATTACAGTACCTTATGTGGTGGTTTTTCCTTTTTGCACTAACGGAGCTTATGAGATTTCTTGTTGAGTTTTCTGTTGTGAAGTTTTAAAGTTTTGGGTAAAGATTTGATGGACTATGGAATAAGGTGTGGCAAGAGCCTAAACTTGGGGATGCCCAAGGCATCCCAAGATATTCAAGGATATCCAAAAGCATAAGCTTGGGGATGCCCCGTAAGGCATCCCCTCTTTCGTCTTTGTCTATCGGTAACTTTACTTGGAGCTATATTTTTATTCGCCACATGATATGTGTTTTGCTTGGAGTGTCTTGTATGATATTAGTCCTTGCTTTTTAGTTTACCACAATCATCCTTGCTGTACACACCTTTTGGGAGAGACACACTTGATTTGGAATTTATTAGAATACTCTATGTGCTTCACTTATATCTTTTGAGCTAGACAAGTTTTGCTCTAGTGCTTCACTTCAATCTTTTAGAGCACGGCAGTGGCTTTATTTTGTAGAAAATTGTTGATCTCTCATGCTTCACTTATATCAATTTTTAGAGTCTTTTAGAATAGCATGGTATTTGCTATGGTTATAAAATTCGTCCTATAATGATGAACATCCAAGTTGGGTATAATAAAAACTATCATAGAAAGTGCATTAAACACTATGATCAATTTGATGCTTGATAATTGTTTTGAGATATAAAGGTGGTAATGTTAGAGTCATGCTAGTTGGGTAATTATGAAATTGAGAAATACTTGTGTTGGAGTTGGCAAGTCCCGTAGCATGCACGTATGGTAAAAGTTGTGTGACAAATTTGTTGCATGAGGTTCTCTTTTAATTGTCTTCCTTATGAGTGGAGGTTGGGATCGCGCGATGGTTAACTCCTACCAACACTTCCTCTAGGAGCATGCGTAGTAGTACTTTGCTTCGAGGGCAAGTAGACTTTTGCAATAAGTATATGAGTTCTTTTTTGACTAATGTGAGTCCATGGATTATACGCACTCTCACCCTTCCACCATTGCTAGCCTCTATTATACCGCGCAAATTTCGCCGATATCATGCACCCACCATTTACCTTCCTCAAAACAGCCACCATACCTACCTATTATGGCATTTCCATAGCCATTCCGAGATATATTGCCATGCAACTTTCCACCGTTCTGTTTATTATGACACGCCTCATCATTGTCATATTGCTCTTTTCATGATCATGTAGTTGACATCGTGTATTTGTGGCAAGGCCACCTTCATAATTTTTCATACATGTCGCTCTTGATCATTGCATATCCCGGTACACCGCCGGAGGCATTCACGTAGAGTCATATTTTGTTCTAAGTATTGAGTTGTAATCCTTGAGTTGTAAATCAATAAAAGTGTGATGATCTCCATTATTAGAGCATTGTCCCAAGTGAGGAAAGGATGATGAATACTATGATTCCCCTACAAGTCGGGGTGAGACTTCAGACTTTATAAAAATAAAAGAGGCCAAAGAAGCCCAAACAAATAAAAAAGAGAGGCCAAAGAAGCCCACCAAAATAAAAAAGAAAGAAAGAAAATAAAAAAGAGAAAAAAATGAAAATGAGAGAAAAAGAGAGACGGGACAATGCTACTATCTCTTTTCCACACCTGTGCTTCAAAGTAGCACCATGATCTTCATGATAGAGAGTCTCCTATGTTGTCAATTTCATATACTAGTGGGTGGCTTGTATATTCCAATGATGGGCTTCCTCAAAATACCCTAGGTCTTCATGAGCAAGTGAGTTGGATGCACACCCACTTAGTTTCTTTTGTTGAGCTTTCATATATTTATAGCTCTAGTGCATCCATTGCATGGCAATCCATACTCACTCACATTGATATCTATTAATGGGCATCTCCATAGCCCGTTGATACGCCTAGTTGATGTGAGACTATCTTATCCTTTTTTCTCTTCACAACCACCACCCTATACCACATATAGTGCTATGTCCATGGCTTGCGCTCATGTATTGCGTAAGAGTTGAAAAAACAAAGTGGGTTAAAAAGTATGAACCAATTGCATGGCTGAGACTGGGGTTGTGCATGATGGGAGTATTTTGTGTAATGAAAATGAAGCATGGCCTAACTATATGATTTTGTAGGGATAAGCTTTCTTTGGCTATGCTATTTTGATAAGACATGATTACTTGTTAGTATGCTTGAAGTATTACTATTTTTATGTTTTATGGACTTTTATCTTGAATCATTTGGATCTGAACAATCATGCCACAATAAAGAAAATTACATTGAGAATTATGCTAGGTAGCATTCCACATCAAAAAATCTGTTTTTATCATTTACCTACTCGAGGACGAGCAGGAATTAAGCTTGGGGATGCTTGATACGTCTCCAACGTATCTATAATTTTTTATTGTTCCATGCTATTATATTACCTGTTTTGGATGTTTATGTGTAAGTGCATCTAGTGCCCCTTAGTGATTTTGGTGTATTGAAGACTTATAGGTTAAGTGACTGATGCGTTTGTGAGTGTACACAGGTCTATAAGTCTATGAGGAGTTTGATATTTACAGAGAAAGTCGACCCTAAAATGAAGTTCTTCGATCAAGACTTTGATATTCAAGACTTTCTCAAGACTTTGAAAGTGAAGAAATTGGTGTGACCTTGAAGACTTGGTATTCACTTGAGGAACATGAAGCGTGAAGACTTTTGTTTTCGTAGTTTCATTTTCTCTTTCTTGAGTCATAGGAAACACCGTCTTCGTTAAAGGGGTCGAGGAAATACTAAGGAAAAATTTCCATGTGATGCTCAACTCAAAATCCTACACCTACCAATCCCTTCAAGTGAAGCCATTGGAAATCTCATACGATTCACCAAATTCTTCGTGTGAGAGACACGCTTATTTTGGTCATGATGACTTTGCTCGATCGAGGAGTTAGGAATTCGCCAAAGTCGAATTGCCTACACAAAGGAGGAACATGATAGCCTTGAGGAATTTGAGAGTCAAATTTCCGACCGTTCTTGTGCCACTACCGCTGTCCAAAATATCTTATCCACCTAACGGTCATATCATTGAAGGGCATTTATGTCTTATCATGTCGGGCTGCTCCTAGGCTATAAATAGCCGCCTCTACAACCACTAGTTGGTTGGCTGCTCGAGAGAACTTGACACTTGTCATCTGAGAGCAACCCATCCTCCGAGGACTTTGAGCGAAAATCATCAAGTGAGGAAAATCCAAAACCAAACCCCCACAAACCCAAAGTGATTGATCATCACTAAAGAAATTGATCCTGCGTGGATCCGACACTTGTTACCTTTGAAGACTGTGCTTCTTCCAGACGGTTAGGCGTCAAGGTCTAGAGCATCCAAGAGGAATTGTGGATCGCCGAGTGACCAAGTCTGTGAAGGTTTGAAGTCACCTGAAGACTTACCACGAGTGATTGGACGAGGCCTGCGTGGTCTTAGTTCAAGGAGAATACGGTGAGGACTGGGTGTCCTGAGTTGCGGCTCAGAGACTGGGTGTCCGGTGTGTTTGAAGACTTTGACTGAAGACTTTCTCAATTTCCTCAGTTCAATTTCTTCAATCTGTTTGTCTTCATCTTGTTATCCTGTGTTTACGCTTTCTGTACTCTGTGCTAGTCTTCACTCCATCATGATGACTATGTTTGTATCCTGTTATGTTTACTTCTGAGTACTTATTCTGCTGCAAGTAGTTTTTCGCTAAGGAATTTCCTCACCAAAGAAATTCCTCGGTGAAGAATTCATAAAATAGCCTATTCACCCCCTCTAGTCGATATAACGACTTTCAATTGGTATCGAGCAAGGTACTCCTTGTTCGTGTGAATTTGGTTTAACTACACCGGAGTTTTAGTTATGTCGACCGCAGTATGATCAAGGTCTCGGTGGGTGTCCTACCTTGATGGAACGGACTACCCCTCTTATCGAAAAACAAGATGCGAATGCATCTTGAGGCAATTGATAACGATATCCGTATGTTGTGGAAAATGGTGTCCCTCCGTCACTCCCTCACCGAACGCCACCGATGTGAAGAGATTCAAACAACTCGATTCTCAAGCGAAGAATATCATATGTGGTCATCTCGAGCAAAGGACAAGATGGAAGAGTGAGTGCTTTGGAAACCGCTAAGCTTATCCGGGATAGGCTGTCCAAAGTAAATGAAGGAGTTTCAACTCAGCGTGACTCTCGAGTCGATGTTCTTCGGAATCTCTTCAACCGCTTCAAAAGACTCGACAATGAGAATGTCCAACAAACCTTTGATCGCCTCACTGACATCTCAAATGAGCTTCAAGCCCTCGGTGCCACTGACATCACTAATCATGAAGTTGTGAAGAAACTGTTGAGATCGCTTGATTCCTCATTTGATACTCTGGGACTGATGATACAAGAACGTGTTGACTACAAGTCGCTTGATCCTGCTGATATCCTCGAAAGGCTAAACAATCACGAAGTTCCACTTTGTCAAAAGAGAGATCTCTATGGTTCAAACTATGGCAAACCACGTGCCTCAAGGCCAAGGCTGTGTTTGACTCAATATGAGGATTCGGTAGTAGCCTTGGTGATCCCAAGAACGAGCCAGATCTAGCATCGCTTGTGAAGAAATTCGAAGTTCACAAGACGTGGTCGCTGGAAAATCCTCAAGAGGCAATGATTCCTCATCCAAAGGACTACAAGAGAAGGCTTTGCCACAAATGCAAGAAGCCCGGTCACTATATTCAAGATTGTCCTCGGGGAAAAGGAAATGAAGAAGAAGAAATACAAGGATTACAGCCTCGATGATGCGAAGAAGAAGAAGAAATCGTCAAAATCTTCGCCATCAAAATCCTCAAGTCTTCATCTCACAAGAAGAGCAGCTCCAGGAAGGCTCGGGCATTCATGGGCAAGGAGATGGACTCGAAGCTGAATCTGAGGAAAATGATGAAGAGGAGGCGTCTCAAGAATCTGAGTCCGTGTGGCGAAGTCCGGCTGTTACTCGCCTTCGTCGAAGAAGTCCATCTTCAACATCAAGAAACCGACTCCACCGACAAGCCCGATGAAGATAATGATGGCTACGCCCCACCTATTGCTTCATGGCGAAAGGTGCTAAGGTACACAAATACAACTCCTCTGAATCTAGTGAAAATGAATCGATGAGGATCTCAAGCCCAGCTACTCTAAACTTGCTAAGATTGCTGTGAAACAACAACGGCTCTTGAAAAGGTTCAAAACATGCTAGATAAAAGTGACGATATGTTGGGTGAAGAAATGGATCGCACTAAAGCCTTGATCAAGATCTTCGAGATTTCACCTAGGTTTGATAACCTTCAAGGTCATCATAACGCTCTCTTGTCGATCATGAGAAACTTTCTTATGAATTTCTTCAAGAAAAGCAAGATCACGAGAAGCTTTCTTGAATCTCTTCAAAGAAAGGAAGATCTTGAAAAGCTAAGAGTGTGTTATGAAGATCTTCGTAGGAGCGTGATTCATTACTAGCTCAACAAATCAGCGCTTCTCGGGAAGAATTTGTTCCCCTTGCTTAAAGTGCATTGAACGTGAATCGCCAATTCTTCACCAATGTTCAAATGCTTCAACTGTTACAAATTCTTCATCCGCCTCTGCTATCACTAATTCCTCATATGAGGACATTGCTAGCATCATCGACAATGCAGGTTGAAGGAACTGTACATGACAGCATGTACAAAAGCCTCAAAGGGCATCGACACTTTGTGATGTGCTCAAAAGCAGATCCTCAACGAAACCCTAGGAAAGAGGGTATTGCCTTTGAGAGGAAACTCAATGCCGATGGAACATATTGAAGCCCGAGCGGACCCCAAAACCTCATGGGTTGCTGCAAAGGGACCTCCAGCTTGATCCATCTAACTTATCTGGCTTTACATGTGAATCTCCTCATTCTTCCGATGAGTCATTTGACTCAACTATAAACTGTTCAAAAATCGAATGGTGAAGTATTTGCTAGATATGTTGGCACTAATCTGCAGAACGGTTCCCTATGAAGAAAATCTGGTTCCCAAAAGTTGTGTTGAAAGTCTTGGTGAATGTCCTCATGACACCACCGTGAAGAACAGAACCCCAGATCAAATTCTTCATATGGACCAAATTCTTCATATGGATCCAAGTCCTCATATGGACCAAATTCCTCACATGGATCAAATTCCTCAACTGGATCAAAGTCCTCATATGATTATCATCGTGCTAACAACTCTGTCTTGCAGGGTAGAGCTAAGGGCTATGAATATGTGCATTATTCTTCAAACCATTATGTTCATAAGTCCTCGAAGAATTACTCTGCTTATTCATATGCTTACACTAACCCCTCTTATGTGAAACGAAATGGTTTGGCATCTTTGCCACCTTTCTCATATGGTGCTCGCAGAATGATGAACTCTTTGCCACCCCTTCTGATGTGGGTGGTGAAGAAAAAGAACTAATCTCTTCTGCAGGGTCAGTCTCCGGCGTGCTTTAACGCCTAAAGAATTTGTTTGGGACCCGATTTAAAATGCTCAAGGTACGCAGCGAATCATGATGAAATGAACTTTCATTTCACACGCCCTCATACCGCTATATCTGCCATCGCTTGATGAAATTCATCGATGAACTTGATATCATATTCTTCATCGATGAAGCATATGAGATTGTAAGCTACACTAATTCATCTACATGATGATCAACCCAAAACCACCGAATGGGTCCTCGATAGTGGATGTACAAATCACATGACCGGGTGACAAGAATCTATTGATGGATGCTCCTTATCACCGCCACCTCAAGCATATCATCTTTGCCGACAAAGGCAAAAGTCAGGTATTGGGTCTTGGTAAGGTTGCTATCTCTAAGGATAAGCACATGGACAAAGTCATGCTTGTTGAGTCCTTAGGATACAATCTCATGTCAGTCTCAATGCTTTGTGATCTTGATATGGTTGTTGTCTTTGGTTGCGAGGTTCTTGTTTGTTTGTGTAGGTGCGTGGGACTTTTGAGGAGCCTCCTACTGGATTGATACCTTGGTTCTCAAAACTGAGGGAAATACTTAAGCTACTTTGCTGCATCACCCTTTCCTCTTCAAGGGAAAACCAACGCAGTGCTCAAGAGGTAGCGGTGGCTAACTTACGAGTACAAGAATAAGATGAGAAGCTACGCAAACAGTCGCAAACTAGTAATGATCAAGAAGTGATCCTGAACTACTTACGTTCAGACATAACCCCACCGTGTTCTCTTCTCGAACTCACCCGAAAAGAGACCATCACGGTTACACACGCGGTTGGTGTATTTTAATTCAAATCTGGTGTCAAGTTCTCTACAACCGGACATTAAAAATTCCCATCTGCCACATAACCACGGGCACGGCTCTTGAAAGTTTAAACCCTACAGGGGTGTCCCAACTTAGCTCATGACAAGCTCACGATCCGCGGAGACAATCCTCCATCGCGGGACATCCGATCAGACTGGGATCCCGGTGCACAAGACATTTTGACAATGGTAAAACAAGCCCAGCAAGACCTCCCGGCGTGCCGACACACTGATAGTAGTCGAGTATATCTCGTCTCAGGCCACGATCGGATGAACACTATGTACCACAACCAAAAAACCCTGGTGAAGAGGTGGCACCGCAAGTGGCTTTGTTTGGGACCAACACCATCAGCACTGGCCCTCCTATATTATGTAGAATTACTCCTCGGGTAGCGCTAACTCCCTATGCGTCAAATTTAATATCAAGTTTAGTTATTATGTTGGCAAAATGGTAAAACCAATGTTGGGCTTTGCTGGTAGAGTTTTATTCAAAGTGAACTGTCAAGAGGGGCCCCATAAACCCTCATCGTGTTAGGGACGCAAAATCAAGGAACATAACACTGGTATGACGGAAACTAGGGCGGCAAGAGTGAAAAAGAACACCAAGCATAAGGCCGAGCCTTCCACACTTTACCAAGTATATATGTGCATTAATTAGGATATCCCAAGATATCCATGTCCCAACATGGAACAACCTGCAACTGCACCTGCAACTAGCAACGCTATAAGAGGGGCTGAGCAAAGCGGTAACATAGCCAAACAACGGTTTGCTGGGTTGGTGGAAAAGGTTAGGTTTCATGGCATATAGGGAGGCTTGATAAACAAGTGGTAGGAAGCGCGACATAGCGATAGCATCAAGACAACTAGCATAGCAAAGATAGTAGTGAGATCCAAGGTGACGGTCATCTTGCCTGAAATCCCGCTAGGAAGAAGATCGAGTCCATGAAGAAGATGAACAGGCGTAGATGAACCAAGTGTAGTCGAACGGATCCTCACGATCGCAACGAAACAGGAAAGTGGGGGTGCTGCTGGAGTCAGTCGAACTCGACGGTGAATGGCAACGGCGGGACGACGAGGGAGCTCAGTGAACTTGGCGTTCCTCTGAACCGTGAAGAAGACGAAGCGGAGGAAGAGGACGTTGAGGGACTTGGCGATCCTTGGGTGCGCCCTGGCGTCTGAATGGAATCATGACGATGTGGCGGTGCTCAGAGGTGTGAGGAGGGAGGCCGGCGGAGCTCCTATGCCGGAGGGGAGCTCGTGGCCTCACCGGCCATGGCTCCTGGAAGCATCGGGGCAGGGCGCGAGGGGAGTGACCAACCTCCTGGAGGCGGCGGAGGAGGGAATCAAGAGGATGGGGGAACCCTAGGGAGGAGGTTGCGGGGTTAAATAGGATAGGCGTGGGCGCCGTGGTAGCCACATGGCCATGTGCCCCTGAATATTACTGTGAGAGGAGAGGTGATCAGGAGGAGGAAGAAAAGTAGGAGTAGAGAGGCTGCCAGGTGGGTCCGGATGGGTGTCCAACATGGATTCACCACAAGAGAGAGCGAGGGGGGCTGCACTGAGGCTGCTGCTGGACCGGCCTGGTAGGAGGAGGCACAGGTGTGCTGCTGGGAGGCCCCTGCCCTTTTCTTTCTTTTCTTCAAACATAAAAAAATAGAGAAAAGAAATACACAGGAGTCATGGGGAGGTGTTGGACTGAGATAAGAATATCCTTGGACTCCTGGATTTATGTAGTCTTTGAATAAATTGCTTTGGGCATTTTTATAGATAGAAAAATAAATCAAGTTTGAATTTACTCCAAACTTGCTCCATTTGTGAACCTAACCAAAACCACTTCAAAAAGGGTGAAATTTGGTAGATAGGCTGGAGGGACTGTGCAAGATTTATAGGAAAAGAATGAACATTTATGGAGAACAGGAAATGTCACTAGCAAAAAGGAATAAGAAGGAAGAAGGAGGTGTTGATGCATGGGTAGATTTGAGAGACATAACAAGGGGTTTGGTCGCATGCAACATGCATAGAGCAAGACAACATCATGAATAATGCAATGCACATGGTGATTATGATGAAATGCAAAATGACAAAAGGCACAATGCAATGTAAACAATGATGATCATGAAGCAAGAAGCAAATATGACAAGGCACTCAACATGATCATGGCAACAATCATAGGGAAAAGAAATATGCAAAACAATTATGACAATGCCACACACAATAAACACATGGCAACAACTAAAATAAATGGAAGGCATTTGGAGCATCAGTCTCGGGGCGTCACGAATATCTTTTGCTATCTAACCTTGCAGGAGAAGAAGGCTAGCTTCAGATTGAAATTCTTGAGCTTCAAAAGCGAACTCTATCCTTTAAGTTGTTGTTCCTCGCACATCTCCATAATATCATTCTTTGTTGCAGGAAATCATCTGAAGCATATCTACTCCGAGCAATATTCCCCTGTATCCCTTGCTCTGATTCTCCCTGAGTATCTAACTTGTAGGGAACTTATATCTTGTGTGGATTCTAACCGTGTTTTGAGCAAATCTTCATGACTTATCCTTCTCCACAAATCATTTCAAAGTATTAACTTTATCTAAGACACCCTTTTCAAAGATTGTGTGTGGCAGGAAATACCTCAGACACTATCGAGTGCATTGAAAGAGACCACGAATGAGATTTTATGCCAATGTACTCATACGAAGATTTATCTCGCTACCTTCCGATTTATCTCCATGCATACCTTAAGCGGGAGCATGTTTCATCTTTGTAATTATCTCTCGTCTCTCATTATCTTTCGCATTCATTTCATCCGCTATCTATCCTTCGATGCATTCTGTTTTGTCAACAATGGTCCAAAAATGGGGAGATTGCTGGTGCAATATTTATCCTCTTGTGTTTTGGAGATTGTTGATAGAAATAAACATGGACCGGTTTGTTTGCTAGTGCACACAAAGGAAATAGTTGCTACAGAACCGAGGAGAATGTTGTCTCCGGTGTCAAGTTCGAGGAACTTCATCGAAAAATATCTGCGTTGCAGCAAAGAATGGGCTACATTTGTTGAACACATGTAGGCGAGAAGATTGATGTGAAAGAGTTAACTCCTCAAAAAGTTATTGCTGATGTGAAGCAATTGTTCAGAGTTTCAGTTCGAAGAAGATTGACTGCAGTGAATGGAAGTCAAAGACAAACTGAAGATGTGTTATTCATTTCATTGTTCTTCTTTCATTCATTTGTGTAATAGGACCTTCGTACTATTAAGAGGGGCATATGTTCTCGAAGCTTAGATCCGCTTTGATGCTTTGCCCAAAACTTCTGTGAGACTGAGAGAAATCTCTTTATGTTTTGAATGATTACCTACCAGTAGTAGACATTGTTCTTCGTGCTACAGGAGATATCTTTCAAACTGACGAGTTAATATTACTTCCTCCGCAAGGAATGTTACCGTTGTGCTCAATTTCCGACCGTTGGACTCATGTTGTTCGTCCATTGGCTGCTCCACATGTCCAATTTGGTCTTTTCCCTTCAGGGAAGGCTGCGTCTATAAATAGCCACCCCGCTCCAACATTGCCCGTTGGCTGCTCCACTTAAGATTTCTGAGAATATTGATTGAGCAACCCCTCTCCGAGTGATTTGAGTTTAAGATCCATCAATATAAAAATTAAGAGCCCAAACTTAGAAAGTGGTTGTGCATCACAGTAGTTCCAAGTTAGAGTTCTTGTACGGATAGGTGTTGGCTCGAGTTTTGAAGAGTTGTTGTCTTCACCGAGCAAGATCTTCAGCTACCCAGAGTCATTGTGGTTTGCGAAGAGGGTCTGTCGAAGATTTGGAGATCGCCGACAAGTATCTACCACAAGTGAAATCAACTGGAGTCTGATCAGCTCCGAGTTGAAGGAGAATAGGGCGAAGAGAGTTTATCTTCTGTGTTAAATCACAACCCCTCCAACCAGACGTAGTCCTTTGGCAGAAGGGCAAACTGGTCGACCAAATCCATCTATCGCAATCGAGCACCAATGGTTCAATTTACTTTACTGCATTACCTTCTGTACTTTACTTTCATGCTTTGTGATGATAGTTTATGTGATCAATCTTTGAGTATTGCATTTCATCCGTCTCTGTCTTATCTGTCATTCCCATCGGTTATGTTTGTTACTCATCATGTTGCATTCTCATCATTCATGCAAGTGGTCCCAGTCGTATGAACTTCTCCTTGCACTTATTCCAATAAGACTGGAGTGTTTTCCCTGTGTTATTCTCTTTCACCTCGTCATTGTTCTTTATCGTATTTTTCCTCGTATAAACCTATCGTGTTATTTTCTCTCATGCTACTGTATTTGTTCGCATGTTGCATTACCATCGTTGTCATCAAACCTGTGATATTATATGCTCGGTCTATTATTGCATCCTATCTTGATAGTTTGTTTCCTCAATAACATGCTTGATTGAGTTCATTTGTATTGAACCTTATTTCCACTCCTGTGTTTGGGATCAGTTCAAAACATTTGCAAGAATTTTTGGATCTCGCATTCACCCCCCTCTGGTCGATATACTCTCGGTCCTAACAAATTTTATTCAACTGGACACTTCTACCCCAATGGCAGGATTGTTTGAATGTCAGAGGGAGTTAGGTACCAGTACAAGATTGTTGAGTGGGCTGCATTTCTAGGTATTCCGGAGGCTGGTGAGAATGACATTGATGTCTATGCCAAGTCCAAGATGGATCAAAACTCCATGAAGAACATATACATTCACATTCCCAAGAATTACTTGGAGTCTCACAAGTTTGGTTAGTATATGATCTTTCAGCAGGACTTGCCACCTCCAACACTATCACGAGGCACACCTTGATGCCCAAAGTAGGAGATGATAAGATGATCAGAGGCCACTCCGTCAACATGCTACATCAAATTGTTGGTCATCATAAGTTTAGAGTTATGGATCTAATTGTTGAAACTATCAAGAGGATTGCTGCAGATTAGAAGCAATCGTGTGGCTTCACACCACATATTCAGATGCTCATCAACTCCAAAGTTGGCAGCAAGACTTATCTACTTGATCATCCTCATATGCCGCTACAGCCAGAGTTCGAGGACAACACTGTGATGATGGATCCTTCCCATCCCACCTTGGCTGCAGCTTGAGGCAGAAGCTGAGGCTGCTAGGGATGCTATAGAGCCTAGTGCTACAACCACCCCTTGCTGAAGACCAAGGCAGATCAGATGAACTATCTTATTTGAGCTACTCAGAGCATCGAGCGAAGTTTGGCCAACATCGTGAGGAACCAAGAGAGTTTCGAGAGGATCGTTGAGACAAAATTCCATGATCTAGATGTCAAGCTCACTAAGATGTAGACCACTATGGAGAGTCTGAAGAAGGAAGCGGATGAAACCAAGTTGCATTCTAGCAGTGATGAAGAGCACCAGGGCACATGTCTTCCTACTACCACTCAGTTATAGACGATGCCCAGGTAAGCAGCCGTGCCAGTCACCTCCAGAGCCACAGTTTCAGCTCCTGCAGCTGCACCCACAGCTGCTCCGTAAGTTCCTCCAGTGGTCTCTACACCACCAGCCCAACACACATCAACCGAGATCTTCGCAGACACATTCATCTCTACTCTAACAACATGTACGCATATTGGTGCTGCAAGTAAGAGGACTTCACCACCAGGAGCTACCGGAGAGTGAGCCCCGAGCGACGTTTAGCTCTTTAGTTCTTCAAACTTTTTGATACTTGTTGCCAAAGGGGGAGAATTAGTATAGATCATTAGGCTCTGAGAGAGAGAGAGAGAGACTTTCTTTTTTCTCGTTTGATTTTCTTGAGTTTGGTGCTACTTTGTGATACTTTTGTTTGATGCCTGTATGAGACTACGTTACTTTGTGCTTGATCATACCATACTTCTTTGCTATACATGCTTACATATGTATTCATATGCTCTTTGTGTGATCATTCACTTATGTGCTTGGTGATGAGTGGTTCTTACACCGCAATCATACCATTTTAAGTGCTCCACCAAGATGTATGTGACATGGAAGAGGGACCAATGATCCTAATCGATTGTGCATTTGCATTCAAACAAAAATTCATAATGCACAAATTAGGGGGAGCTCTTACTTATCACATACTTCTCGAAGTGACAATGTATTTCATTGATTATATCATTTGTCGAAGCTTTGATCTGTATGCTGTCATCAATTACAAAAAAGGGAGAGATTGAAAGTACAACTAATCCCCGGGTGGTTTTGGTAATTCATAACAATATATATATATATATATATATATATATATAGAGAGAGAGAGAGAGAGAGATCAAAGCAATCTAATGCTTACCGAAACTAGATTTCAGAAAAGATCAATGATTGGCATGGCAAAGACATGAGAATATGGACCCCTCAAAATGCTAAGTACATGGAATTGGCAAATATTCAAGACTCTACATTTTTGGTTAAGTGATCCAAGATCACATTCAGTCCTTAGGAAAGCCAATACTATTAAAAGGGGATGAGGTTTTGATCATGACTCAATTTCTCAAGTGCTTCATGACATTGCTCCAAAACCCTCAAACACTTTCTCCACTTCATATATGTCCAAACCCTAAAAATATGATCCCACCGAAAGCATTCCCTCCGGACCCATCGAGTTGATCCTATACACTTCCAAGCCAAAACCTAGAATTTCGGTCTCACCGAGATTGCGATCGGTCTCACCGAGTTACTGTGACCAAGTTTCTGTAAGCCAATTCGTTCACTTCGGAATCTCTAAATTGAAATGATCGGAACTACCAAAACAAAGTCCTGCCTAGGTTATCGCATTTTGATCTATCCGAGATTACCACTTCGATCCCACCGAAAAGCCCAACATTCATATCTTTTACACAGGTCGGTCTCGCCGAGTTTTTGGACCGATGTCACGAGTTGAGTCAAAAGTGTGTAACGATTGGATTTTGGGCAAAGGCTAAGTACCGCTCCACCCCCACCTACTCTTGAAAGTGCAACTAATCCCCGGGTGGTTTTGGTAATTAATAACAACATATATATCATTGAACTAATAGTTACTTGAGAATCATTTCAGAGAGTTCAGTGATATGGGTATGGCAAGGATCAAGAAGTGGACCCCCAAAATGCTAAGGCAAGCATTGGCAAAAGCTCAAGACTCCATTTTTGGTTTAGTGATCCAAGATCACATTGAGTCCATAGGAAAAGCCAATACTATTAAAAGGGGATGAGGTTATGATGATGATCTGGTTGCTCAAGTGCTTAGTGATACATCTCCTAAACTATCAGCAACTTTCACCGCCATAGACACTCATAAGTAGTCTCGGTCCCACCGATATTCCAAACTCAGTCACACCGAGATGAACCACCTCAGCCATAAGCCAAACCCTAGTAAACTCGGATTTTCCGATTCTGAACTCGGTCTCACCGAAACATGAGTTGCCAAGTTTCAGAACCTTCATCATCAAATCGGTGTCACCGAGATGATGAAGTCGGTCCCACCGAACCTGGCATGCTCTTGTCATTGCACGAATTGGACTAACCGAGATTGTATATTCGGTCCCACCGAAAATCCCAACGTTCACATTATTTGAACTATCGGCCTCACCGAGTTGTCCACTTCGGTCCCACCGAGATTGCTCAAATGTGTGTAACGGTTGGATTTTGTGTGGAGGCTATTTATACCCTCCACCCCTCTTCATTCGTGGAGAGAGCCATCGAAAGAACTACCACTCCTACCTTACATTTCGAGAAGAGAACTACATACCCTTGTGTTGAGATCAAGTTGCTCCACTCCCACCATATGAAGCTTGATCTCTAGCCTTCCCAAGTTGCTTTCCACTCAATCCTTTCTTCCACCACAGCCAAATCGGTGAGGAGAGTTGAGTGTTGGGGAGATTATCATTTGAAGCACAAGAGCAAGGAGTTCATCATCATCTACAACATCTATTACCTTTTGGAGGTGGTGCCTCCTAGAATGATTAGGTGTCACTTGGGAGCCTCCGTCGTCGAGATGTGGAGTTGAACCAAGAAGTTTGTAAGGCAAGGAGATCGCCTACTGTGAAGATCTACCCCGAGTAAGGCTAGCCCTCCGTGGGCGTGGCCATGATGGAATAGACAAGGTTGCTTCTTCGTGGACCCTTCGTGGGTGGAGCCCTCCGTGGACTCATGCAGCCGTTACCCTCCGTGGGTTGAAGTCTCCATCAACGTGGATGTACGATAGCGCCACCTATCGGAACCACGGAAAAATCACCGCGTCTCCAAAATTGCGTTTGCTCTTCTCCACCTCTCTTTACTACATGTGCAATTTACTTTCCGCTGCCTATACTCTAGAATTGCATGTGTAGGGTGATGCTTGACTTGATCATAATTGTGAATCGCCAAAAACTGTTCTTTGTCAAAAGGCAGAATTTTTATATTGACAAGTAGTCTAATCACCCCCTCTAGACATACTTTCGATCCTACAAGTGGTATCGAGCTTTGGTCTCCATTGTATTGGTTTCCATTGCATTGACTCCATAAGCTTGGTTTCACAACCTAGGAGAGTATGGCATCTAGTGAGGGTAATTTTCGTAGAGGTCCTTACTTTGATGGTACAAATTTTGCTAGTTGGAAGCATAAAATGAAAATGCATATTCTTGGTCATAACCCAGCCGCATGGGGCATTATTTGTGTTGGTATGCAAGGTGAATTCTTCGAGGAAGGAAAAGTTCCGGATCGCCGAGCTACACCGGAAGAATTGCGGATGTTGCAAAACAATGCTCAAGCTTGTGACATTCTCTTCAATGCCTTGTGTCCCGAGGAGTTCAACAAAATCAGCCGTCTTGAGAATGCAAAAGAGATTTGGGATACTTTGGTTGAAATGCACGAAGGTACCGAGTCCGTGAAGGAATCAAAGCTAGATATTCTTCAAGGTCAACTTGACAAGTTCAAGATGAAGGATGGTGAAGGAGTCGCTGAAATGTACTCTAGGCTTGCTCTCATCACAAATGAGATTGCGGCTTAGGAAGCGAAGAAATGACCGACCGATTGATCATCAAGAAGATTCTCGAGCTTTGGATGGAAAGTATGACACCGTGTGCACTTTGATCCAAATGATGCCAAAATACAAGACTCTCAAGCCAACCAAGTCATTGGAAGAATTGTTGCTCATGAGATGACACTTAAGGATAAGGAAGAGCTTCACAACAAGTCAAGTGGTGCTTACAAAGCTACAAGTGATGCTCCCACAACCTCAAGTGACAAGTTAGTTTCCAATGAAGAGATAAGCCTAATGGTCAAGAACTTCAACAAATTCTACAAGAATAGAGGCAAAGAGAGAAGCTCAAAGTCTAGATCATATGATGAAAAGAGATCTTCTAGTCGTGATCGAATCTGCTACAATTGTGGAAGACCGGACACTACTCAAATGAGTGTACGGCTCCCCACAAGAGAAGAGAAGAATCTCCAAGAAGAAGAAGCTCAAGAGATGAGTCACCTCGGAAAGAGAGAAGGAGCAGAGATGATCGTTATGAGCGAAGACCCTCTCGGAGAAGCAAGGATTCGGAGAGGAAAGACAAGTCATCAAGGAGCTACACAAGAAGAAAACATCAAGCTCATGTAGGTGAATGGGTCTCCGGCTCCGACTCCGACAATCAATCCAAGGAAGCTATCACTCCGACTCCGACTACAGTCAATATGAAGGTGTTGCGGTCTTGCTCTCGTATCCTCCAACTCCAACTCCTACGACTTATTTGATTCACCAAATGAGGGAATTGGAAGATGCTTCATGGCTAAAGGCCCCAAGGTATCACACCCTGAATTCATTGACTTCGATAGTGATGAGGATGACTTGCTTGGTGAAGATGAGCTCTTGCATGATAAATCCAGTGAGCCTAGTAACGATGAACATGCTAGTAGTCTTTATAGTCGAGAAGAGTCGAAGGACAAGCTTCAAGAGGAGATTGATGCATTTGTTGAAGCACCTCAAGCCATGGTCAAGTGGGTTCCCAAGGAAACGTCAAGTTCTACTTCGTCAAGCTCAACTACAACCCCAAGGATTCCCATCAAGATGATGTGGATCCCGAAGAAGAAGAACTAGAAAGTTCTTGAGGGTGACTCCGCCAACATACTTCACTCACATTCATTTTGGCAAAAACTTGTGCAATCAACTTCCACATCGTGCACTAGTTCATGGAGTCACAAACCCTCTTGTTGGTAAGTCAAGGGACAAGGTAATCATTGCTTTCATGGACATCATCTATTGTGAACTTCAATCTATGTCCATGGATATCCTTGTTTGTTCCTTGTGGGACTAACCCATGTAGGTATTGAAAGTGCCCGAATCCAAAGGATAGCTCCCAACTCTTGATGATCTCCATCAACATTGAGCATCCACATCTTCAACATCTACATGAAGTCTTCTCGACAACCCAAGGTTAGTTTGACCCTTTAAAGGGGTTCTCACATCTAGGGGGAGCTTTGCTCTAAAAATTGAGCTAAAGCATCTTCAAATGATGTGAACACATCAATGCTTTATGTAAAAGTGGTAACCCCACTTGTGCTTAAACGATGAGTATGACCTATGATCAAATGTTCTCATTTGGCTCCTAAGTCAATATACTCATATAAAGATGACCTAGTCATCGACAAATTGTGTGTTAGTTGCTAGAGTTTTGGTTGTGCATGTTTGACACATATTTCATTTGCTATCTTATTGTGTGAGCATGTTGGATGCATGATTTTATCCATTCGAGGACATCCATTTGTTGTTTTGGTCGTTTTGATTTTTCTCGACCAAATGGATGGACAAGAATGCCTAAGTACCTCCCTAGCTATCTATGCTTTCTTGTCTCAAATTCTATTCATGCTTACATCACAAATTTTGAACAAGTCATTTTCGGACCCTCCGGTGAGGAGCACTTGAGCCACCGATCCGTCAAGGGCTAATTTGCAAAACCTTCTAATTGATTTCGGTCGACCAACTCACTCAAACTCGGTCGAACCGAAAGCATTTAGACGATCTAGGTTTTCATCTCGGTGAAACCGAGTTGTGATTTTCGGCGTGATCAAGTGCATAATCGCCTAGCAGTTATCCATCTCGATGCCACCGAAGTTTTACAACTCGGTCCCACCGACAAATGCGGGGGTATATTCCGAGGGCCGCGACGTTGATTCCTCCTTCAAACGTTTCGCCCCACCCCTTGCCGCCGTCGCCTTGGTCTCCGGATCGTCGCCATCGTCGCTCAGGCGCCTCGCCGCAGGTCTCCGTCGCCGTCACGGCCATCTCCTCCGCGCCGTTGCCGCCGTAGAAAAACTCCACCAAGTTAGGGTGAGTTTTGATCCCACTCCTGCTCCCATCTCCGATTCAATGCACGTTTGGATTGCCTAGTATCTTGCCACGATTGAAATCCTCTTGTACACCAGATTGGTTCGTTTGAACTAGATTCGAGTAAAAGTTTTAGGGTTAGGTTTCCGTGGAACACATCTCGGTGAGACAGATTTTATATTTTCGGTATGACCGATTTGGCCTATGGCCATTGCACTGCACCCTTCGGTCCAACCGAGTTGTGCAAAATTGGTGTGACCGAAATGAAGATTCTGTGAAACCCTAGTGTTTTCGGCAGGACCGAAACCCACTTTGGTCAAACCGAAAGTGGTGTGCCAAGCTCCTGTTTAACACTTGGATTCACCAACCTTAAACTCGGTCGACCAAATGTCTTCTGTGAAAACTTAATACTAGAATTTGAACTCATTTTTTTGCAAAACTTCTGCATTTTGTGATGACTCTTCTTCTCTGCCTACACCTTATCTATTCACGGGTTGTCACCATGTCGATGCCAAAGGCGGTGAGAACAGTCGAGACACCCATTGCGAGACATTCCAGGCGGCAGGCACTAGTCCGATCCTAGTAGCTCATCGATGATGGTGAGAGGAGTACACCAAGTGGCATGCCTCCTGCAGCCACCGTAGCTAGAAAGATAGAGGTCTCGGGCTATGGAGACAAACCGACCCATATGCCGTGAGGAGAAGAACTGCTGTAGATCCCAGATTTCACACCGAGAGAGCAGCGGGACTTCTATGAGACCGTCTTGATGGACAAGAAGCCCATAGTCGCAGACACCGAGATATGTTATTTGGAAGTACATTGACAAATAAGAGCACAGATTTCTTTCCACATGTGCATGAAAGTTTCACCGCATGTGGAGTTGCAGATTTTGTAGGTCGAAATTGACCAGTTGGAGCGATGAGATGATAATGCAATTTTATGCCACAACTCACTTCTACCCCGATGGAAAGATTATGTGGATGACTGAAGGTCAAAGGTTTTCTTCTTCTCGTTGAAGAATGGGCAGAAATTCTAAATGCTCCAAAGGCAACGAGAAGATGATATTGATGTATATGGGATTCCAAAGAAGAATCATGAATCCATGAAAACATGTACAAAGAGGTTCCAAGAGAGGATTTGCAAATCTGGAAGCTCGGCTCGATCTACCATCTCGAGCAAAGCTTACCTACCACTAATACCATTTTGAGGCATACCTTGCTGCCCAAATCTGGAGATGATCGCATGATCGAGGATACTCTATCAACATGCTGCACATACTTGATGAGAGAGCACCTTTCAAGGTGATGGACTTGATGGTAGAGACCATTAAGAGGACTGCAATGACGAGAAAAGGTCATGTGGATTTGCCCCACGATTCAGATGCTTATTAATGCCAAGTTTGGCACGGGCACATTCTTGTTGGATAGAGAACATTTACCGTTGCAGCCAGAGCATGAAGACAATGTTGTTGTGATGGATGAGGAGGATTCGACATCTGTTGAAGGTCAAGCCAAGATCGCAGCTGCTAAGAAAGCCAAAGCTGACAAAGCTGCAGCAGCTAAACCAAAGAGTCTCGGAGAGCAAATTCTTGAAGCTACTCAAAGGATTGAACAATGCACGCCAGCATTGAACAGTCTCGAGAGAGCTTAGAGAGGATTGTTGACGAGAAGATCCACGCCTGGGCGTGAAGTCGATCAAGTACAAGTGACCGTCAACAAGCTCGAGGCGACATTGAGGAAGCAAAGCAGGACAAGGCGAGCTTATCGTGAGTTGCAAGATGACTTAGTCCAGATTCTCATCGACAGATCGCCCGGTTCCCAAAGGATCCCGATTAGCTGCTATTCCAAAGGATCGACACGGGACTACAGCTTCAAAGACTCCCATAGTTCCAGCGATTGCTCCTACTCCAGCTCCAGCTCAGTGTCCACTCCTCCAAAGACAGACATCACCAAGTCTTCGCCGATGTTTGTCATATCCACTCCGACATCAACCTGACGGAGCCGCCAGAGAGTCCACAATGGCGCTTAGCTCTATGCTTTTTCAACTTTTGGTAACTTGTTGCCAAAGGGGAGAAATTGTATAGATCATAGGGCTTCGAGAGAGAGTGTTGTTGTCTTTGCGCTTTTGCTCTTTCGTTCTTTTGCGGTTTCTTTGAGATACTTTTGGTTTTCGAGACATTGAGGTGTTTGATACTCCGTTTGATTCTACCTTAATGAGTGCTTGGTCGTACTATGCTTTAATGTGTGCTTAATGCTTATCATATGCCATTCCTATCTCGTATGACCATTTACTCATGTCTTGGTGATTGGGTGCATGCTGTTCATTCTTATCATTTTGTGCGCTCCACCAAGATGTATGTGACATGGAAGAGTGACCCATGATCCTAATCGATTGTGCATTTGCATTCAAACATAAATCTTAAATAATGCACAAATTAAGGGGAGCTCTTGCTTATCACATACTTCTCAAAGCGACGATATTATTCATTGATTATATCCTTTGTCGAAGCTTTGATCTATATGTTGTCATCAATTACCAAAAAGGGGGAGATTGAAAGTGCAACTAATCCCCGGGTGGTTTTGGTAATTAATAACAACATATATATCATTGAACAAATAATTACTTGAGAATCATTTCGAGAGTTCATTGATATGGGTATGGCAAGGACTGAAGAAGTGGACCCCCAAAATGCTAAGGCAAGCATTGGCAAAAGCTCAAGACTCCATTTTTGGTTTAGTGATCCAAGATCACATTGAGTCCATAGGAAAAGCCAATACTATTAAAAGGGATGAGGTTATGATGATGATCCGTTGCTCAAGTGCTTAGTGATACATCTCCTAAACTATCGGCAACTTTCACCGCCATAGACACTCATAAGTAGTCTCGGTCCCACCGATATTCCAAACTCACCACACCGAGATGAACCACCTCAGCCATAAGCCAAACCCTAGTAAACTCGGATTTTCCGATTCGAACTCGGTCTCACGAAACATGAGTTGCCAAGTTTACGAATCATTCATCATCAAATCGGTGTCACCGAGATGATGAAGTCGGTCCCACCGAACTGGCATGCTCTTGTCATTGCACTAATCGGACTAACCGAGATTGTATATTCGTCCCACGAAAATCCCAACGTTCACATTATTTGAACTATCGGTCTCACCGAGTTGTCCACTTCGGTCCCACCGAGATTGCTCAAATGTGTGTAACGGTTGGATTTTGTGTGGAGGCTATTTATACCCTCCACCCCTCTTCATTCGTGGAGAGAGCCATCGAAAAGAACTACCACTCCTACCTTACATTTACGAGAAGAGAACTATCTACCCTTGTGTTGAGATCAAGTTGCTCCACTCCCACCATATGAAGCTTGATCTCTAGCCTTCCCAAGTTGCTTTCCACTCAATCCTTTCTTCCACCACAGCCAAATCGGTGAGGAGAGTTGAGTGTTGGGGAGATTATCATTTGAAGCACAAGAGCAAGGAGTTCATCATCATCTACAACATCTATTACCTTTTGGAGGGTGGTGCCTCCTAGATTGGTTAGGTGTCGCTTGGGAGCCTCCGTCGTCGAGATGTGGAGTTGAACCAAGAAGTTTGTAAGGGCAAGGAGATCGCCTACTTCGTGAAGATCTACCCAGTATGGCTAGCCCTTCGTGGGCATAGGCCATGATGGAATAGACAAGGTTGCTTCTTCGTGGACCCTTCGTGGGTGGAGCCCTCCGTGGACTCATGTGATCGTTACCCTCCGTGGGTTGAAGTCTCCATCAACGTGGATGTACGATAGCGCCACCTATCGGAACCACGGAAAAATCACCGCGTCTCCAAAATTGCGTTTGCTCTTCTCCACCTCTCTTTACTACATGTGCAATTTACTTTCCGCTGCCTATACTCTAGAATTGCATGTGTAGGGTGATGCTTGACTTGATCATAATTGTGAATCTGCCAAAAACTGTTCTTTGTCAAAAGGCAGAATTTTTATATTGACAAGTAGTCTAATCACCCCCCCTCTAGACATACTTTCGATCCTACAACTCTCTAAGAGAGCATCAGAACGAATCTACAATTCCACCATTCATTTTCTAAGAGAGAACCACCTGTCGTGGTTCTAAGTCTGACAGTAGAAGTAGGGGTAGGTTAAGGAGAGGCGATGTCCTAGCTATGGAGCAGTTGTGGAGACAAAGGATGTACGAGTTCAGGCCCTTCCCTAAGAAGTAATCGCCCTCGTCTCGGAGCCCCGAGGCGGTCGAGTGGATTATGAGTATGAGTATTACAAGAGTCTGAACCCTTCTACCTGTGGAGGGGGGTGGCTTATATAGAGTGCGCCAGGACCCCAGCCAGCCCACATAATGGAGGGATTAAAGTACATTAAGCTAGGGGGGTTACTGGTAACGCCCCTCATAAGGTGCCTTAACTATCATTAAGTCTATTCAATAGCACACCGTTGCACAGTGGAGTGTCTTCTGACCTTCTGGTGGTCGAGTGAGTCTTCATGGTCGAGTGAGTCTTCCATGGTCGAGTCCTTCCATCAGTCGAGTGGATTCCTCTTTGGTCGATCGGAAGGCGATCTCTTCTACGAGTACCCTTGGGTAGGGCGTTTAGGTCGAACCTATGACCCTACCCTAGGTACATGAATCCATCATTAGCCCCGAATGGATTGAGGCTTGAGTGAAGGAGGAGTTGAAGTTGTTTCGATTGCTTTTGCATTCAGCAACGTGTCGTCTCGGATCAAGATCTTCTTTGTTGATAACAAGAAACCTTCCTTCATCGACTTGATCCATTCTTGTTCTTTAGTCGAGTGACTATTTCGCTATACCGAGTAACAAATCGCAGAGAATCTCGCTTGATGACCGATCCGTCGCTGCGGATCTCGCGGTACGAAATTTGGGGACGCGCAGCGGAACAGATCATGGCGCTTGGATGGGGCGTAGCGAGGCGCCTCGATTTTCGCGCGCTTTCTCCGCCACGTGTCGCGCCGTCGCGGCCTTCGGGATATGATTAGATCGCTTGGGTCCACATGTCATCCACTCGGAAGAGATGCTATAAATGTAACTCCGGAGGCTCGTGCACGAGATCTGTTCTTTCTCCCCATTCTCTCCGTCTCCGCTCTCCACCTCCGCCGCTGCTCTTTTGCCATATCTCTCCTTGCGCATCCCGCGGCGGCCATGGGCAAAGAGAAGACGACGATCTGGAGCGTCGCGAAGAAGGCGTCGGCGGCGGAGAAGGCGCCGTGGTCGAGAAGGCGAAGGAAGATCCACCGGTCGCGCGGTTCCTCGTCGAGATCCAAGCTGCCGAAAGGCTGGGTCCAGGGGATGGATCGGTCGACGATCGAGGAGAAGGATCTCCTTGATATGGTCAACGATGGTTTGATTCCTCACAACGCCGCAAGACTTCCCGCCGAGAGTGGCAGCCTCAACCGAAGAGGGTGAGTGTGTGCTTTTGGCCACCCATGTCGACCGAGGTTTCTCGTTGCCACCGAGTGTATTCTTCCGAGGTTTTCTGAATTTCTTTGGGGCTCAGCTTCACCATTTCACACCAAACTCCATTGCATACCTTGCTGCGTTTGTATCTATGTGTGAAAACTTCACAGGATGTCGACCAGACCGGGCTTGTTCAAGTACATCTTCACATGTCGCTCTCCGTGAAGAAAGCAAGTCCCGTGACGAGAAGACCTGTAGTCCAGATGTCTTGGTGGTTTAGGAGTCCAGTTGAGGAGCAAAAGCACTTTTCCAGCTATGCATTTTCCCGAGTCGGTCGAGGTTGGCGATCGACCTGGTTCTATTGCGGAACGAGACGGCGCTGAACGATCGGTGGTCTCCCGAGTTTACCATGAGTCGAGTGAATAAACCCTCCTCCGAAAGTTGTTCTGAAGAGAGGGCTGAAGTGAAGATGCTTGATGGACCGAGTGGTGCAGCTGGTTAGGGACGGTGTGGCTGGCATGGACCTTCCGGAGGTTTTTCTTCGAGGCGATCCAGCCCCTTCGGTTCGGAGCCACTTTATGTGGTTGTATTGCGGCAAGAAGAGCGAGACTCGCGTCCACCCGGAGGCGTCGACGATCTTGTTGTGGAAAGATGGATGGCTTCAATCATCGAAACAAGGACAATCCTCGCGGATCCCGGAGGATTTCTCCGCTTGATCGTGACAGCGTTCCAGATAAGGTACACTTGTTCTGTTTTCTGTTGTATGTCTGTCGAGTGTGCTTCTGTAATTTGGTCGACTGAACTCTGCTTTGATATCTCCAGGCCCTCACAGAGCTGTACTCAATGCCCAACGGCGCCCAGATTCCGACTGAGGAAGGGGAAGCCAGTGGAGGTGAGAGCCAAGAAGAGTGGAATTCAGATGACGCAGGAGACGACGACAACGACGATGACGATGACGAGGACGACGAGGACGACGAGGATGAAGAGGAGGAAGTCGCACCACCGCGCTTGGAAAGGCGGTCAAAGCTTGTGCATGACCTTTCGGCTGAACGCGGTAAGGAGGTCGCGACTGCCTCGCAGTCGACCAAACGCCCTCGGACCGCTTCTCCGGTGCCGACTGAGAAGGCGCCGAAGCAACCGAAGGTAGTTCCGCCGAGGACGACCAAGCCTTTGCCAAAAATGAAGGTGTCCATCCCTACCATCTCAGGGTAAACACATTGCTTAAGTCTTCTTGCTTCAAACAAATTTTGCCTCTGATTGATATATGAATTGGTCGACTGACTCTTTGGAGTTTCAGCGCTGCGACTTCTGAAACCTCAGTTAAAGTTGATGACCATGAGATGGAGGACGCTGCCACCTCAAATCTTGGTATTATATCCTTAATTCCTGTTCTCAGTCGACTGACTCAAAATTCCTAATCTCAACTTTTTCTTGAAGCTCCAGCCGATAACATCATCACTCTCCCGATGACGATGATGAGGATGAGGAGCCACCAAGGCTAGGAGGAGCAGGAAGGCAACCACCGGCAGAGAAACCCAAGGAGCAACGGCACCGAGACCATCATGACGGAAGGGGAGGGCGGCACTCGACATACCGTGACCTTCAAGGTGCGGCCGACCAGTCTCGACCCACTTCGTCCGAGTCTTTGACAACCTTCGATCTTCACCACGCACCACGTCCCGGAGGACCAAGGCGATGTTGCTAAGGAGGCGATCCGTCAGCGTGGATCATGATGGAGCAAGTGAAGATCGCCGATGCGAGCCAAGCGACTTACAATGCCACTCTGCTCTTGAGCAATGTTCAGTCGATCGACCACCACATTGCTCATAGGATATGCTATCGAGACTTTTCTTTCTCAAATTTATAGCAATAGCAATCACCCACTGGGTGTGTCGATAAAAAACTCCGTGTGAGCGGGGGCACGCTGAGTGCACCCGCTGGGTGTAGTCCCCAAGGCTAAGGTCGACTGCTGGCAGTCGGTCTTAGGCTTCATAAGTAAATATTGATCATCACTCGAATGAAACGAATGTGTTTCTGAGACCAGTGGGGGCACGCTGAGTGCACCCGCTGGGTGTAGTCCCCGAGGCTGTGATCGATCACCGCGCTTGATTACTGATCTGAAGATTTCTGTCGATCGATCGACACTTTTTTTTTTTTTTGTTGGTCGACTGGTCGACTCTGCCTTAGGCTTACTAAGAACGGAACTGGTCGATCGGTCGACTCGCTTTTTTTATCGGGTCGATCGGTCGACTATGTCTTATAATAAGACCCGGTGGGGGCACGCCGAGTGCACCCACCGGTGTAATCCTCGAGACTACGGTTGAATGCTTGCATTCAACTCGTAGTCTTAGAAACGCATCATTTTTCTTGATTCACTCGGAAGTGGATTATCTCGATATTTTCGAATCGACTCTTCGCAGAAATCCTGTGATCTTGCGGCACGCTACACGAATTGGAGCGAAACATATTCAGCCGGAGTTGGACTTGAAGCTGGTGCAAGAGAACCCGATGAAGGCGAAGGAGGAGACCAAAGGTATGTTTGGTGAGATTTCGACGACTGCATCTTCCTCCCACTTGTTTCAAGCTTGACTTTGCTGTGATTTACGTGCAAGGTGAAGGAGGCTCAAAGGAAGAAGGAGCTCGAGTTGTCCGAGAAGATCAAACTTGCCGATGAAAAACTGGCCTCCGTTGCCAAGCTTGAACAAGAGAACGCCGATCTGAAGGTTGCTCGGCGCTGCCGCAAGGATGCTGAACGGATGAAAGTGACAAGAAAAAATCTGACCGAGAAGATCCTCCAACCGGCTGGGAAGAAGAACGAGATGGAAAGCTTCTTGGCGGCCTTGCTAAGAAACTGTTTCTCCAGCTCGAAGGTAACCTTTTCCACTCGACCAATCTCCTCAACTGTTATGTTTTCACTTGACTGCTTTCCCGACTCGTAGTTTTGTTTTTGCGAGTTCTCGCGCAACTTTGAAGAAGAGACCAGCCACCGAGACGAACCTTGATCCAATCAATTCCCGGTGAACGATGAAACTGCCATGAGTGTCTTCCGACCGAGTCCGCGTTCTTCTGTTGTGGATTACCTCGCAAGATCAAGGTGGCTACGCCCGCATCGACTCGACGCCTCGCCCATCGAGACACTCCAAAATGACCTTGAGTCATTGATGGGTCGATCAACGCCGTCCCCGACCGAGTGCAAGAGTGGAAGAAATCTTCGCCGGTGCGGTGCGGACGTTGCCCTATGTCCGGCGCGAGTCCATTGCAAGGAAGCTCGAGAAGATAAGTTGGCGGCTCTCCGAGTGGCCAATACCAAGAAGCACGACTTCGTAACCTTCATGGAGACTTTCATCGCTGCTGCCACGCTGAATGCGGACGGGATTGATCTTGACGAGTTCGTTGCTCCATCCAGCCCTCCACGGGAGGGTAAAAACTTTCTTTGACCTTAAATTTGCCTCGGTATGCGAGTGGAGTTGTAACCGATAAAACCTTAATGTGCTTGGTGCCCGAGCACTCTCGGTTATTTTAGGTATCGACCTAAATTTGGATTGAACGTTTGGGTATGATTGCTCTTGGCTTGAATTGCTCTTTGCAGGTCAACAATGGGATGTTGATCTGCAGTCGACTTATTCCTTAGGCGAGCACGGAGCTGCAGCTAAGCCTCCGAGTGAAAGCATGGCTTATCACTCGGTAGGATTTAAATAACTTAGGCGAGCGCTGGGCTGCAGCTAAGCCCCCGAGTGGGAGTTTTGCTCTCCACTCGGTAGGATTTCTTTTATCTTAGGCGAGCACTGGCTGCAGCTAAGCCCCGAGTGGAAGGTTTGCTCTCCACTCGGTGGATTTCTTTATCTTAGGCGAGCACTGGCTGCAGCTAAGCCTCCGAGTGGGAGGTTTGCTCTCCATTCGGTAGGATTTCTTTTATCTTAGGCGAGCACTGGGCTGCAGCTAAGCCCCCGAGTGGAAGGTTTGCTCTCCACTCGGTAGGATTTCTTTTATCTTAGGCGAGCACTGGGCTGCAGCTAAGCCTCCGAGTGGGAGGTTTGCTCTCCATTCGGTAGGATTTCTTTTATCTTAGGCGAGCACTGGGCTGCAGCTAAGCCCCCGAGTGGGAGGTTTGCTCTCCACTCGGTAGGATTTCTTTTATCTTAGGCGAGCACTGGGCTGCAGCTAAGCCCCCGAGTGGGAGGTTTGCTCTCCGCTCGGTAGGATTTCGCAGTCGACACGTTGTATTTGTGTCGAAGCTCGGAGAAGAGGGTCGCAGTCGACACGTTGTATTTGTGTCGAAGCTCGGAGAAGAGGGTCGCAGTCGGCCTGCACCTCGCTTTCCTTGCGAATAAACTTAGGCGAGTCCTTGGACTGCAGCTAAGCCTCCGAGTGAAAGTCTGGCTTATCACTCGGTAGGATTTTTAATAACTTAGGCGAGCACTGGGCTGCAGCTAAGCCCCCGAGTGGAAGTCTGGCTTACCACTCGGTAGGATTTGTAAAAAACTTAGGCGAGCACTGAGCTGCAGCTAAGCCCCCGAGTGGAAGTCTGGCTTACCACTCGGTAGGATTTTAATAACTTAGGCGAGCACTGGGCTGCAGCTAAGCCCCGAGTGGAAGTCTGGCTTACCACTCGGTGGGATTTGTAAAACACTTAGGCGAGAGCAGAGCTGCAGCTAAGCCTCCGAGTGGAAGTCCGCTTACCACTCGGTAGGATTTTTAATAACTTAGGCGGACGGATTCATGACTAAGCCACCCACCGGGGAGGTGAAAATTGTACTTGACTCAAAGTAAAAGTGACAAAAATTATGAAGGAATTATGACACTATTGCTTCAAAACGCTACAAGAGTGCTTTATTATAATTCTTCCGAGTGAAAAACTTTAAGTGTAAACGCAGGCGGAGTAGATCCGCATTCCAAGCTCGGGGCTCATCGATATCGTGTTCGACATTGTAGAGACGATATGCCCCATTGTGGAGAACCTTGGTGACGATAAAGGGACCTTCCTGGAGGGAGCAAGCTTATGTTGCTTCGCTGATCCACCGAAGGACCAGATCCCCTTCCCGGAAGGCTCGACCTCTCACATTTACGGCGTCAAAGCGCGCAAGTCTTGCTTTGGTAAATGGTCGAGCGGATCAAAGCCATTTCCTTTCCTCTTCCAGAGGTCGATTGCATCCTCGACGCGCTTGCTCAACTTCGCTTCATTATAAAGTTCAATTAAGTGGAGCATTGTGAAGGAGATCACTTTCGGTAAAACTGCTTACGCCCCATAGACCGGGAAAAAGGAGTTCTCCCATCGACCGATTAGGCGTGGTCCGCAGACCCCAAAGCACGAAGGAAGTTCGTCGACCCAAGCACCAGCCGCATGCTTGAGATCTCGCATCAAACGGGCTTCGGACCCTTGAGGATCAATCCATTGGCTCGCTCGCTGTCCATTCGACCGTGGATGGGCAATCAAGCGTAGTCGACTTCGTATGCCTTGGGAGTTGCGAAATCCTTGAATTCTTCCGAGTCAAAATTCACCCATTATGCGTGATAATACTTGTGCGGGACTCCATATCGAACGTCAACTTTCGATGAAGGAAACAGCGATACCAGCGTCAAGCTTTTTGATCGGCTTAGCCTCAATCCACTTGGTGAACTTGTCGATCGCTACCAAGACATGCGTGAAGCCGCCCGACCCGTTCGCAAGGGACCGATCATGTCTAACCCCATACCGCAAAAGGCCGACGAGCGGAATGGTCTTCAAGGTCGACGCGGCTTGTGTGACATATTAGAGTAGAACCGACATCCTTCGCACTTATCCACTATTTCTTTCGCCATCTCATTTGCTCTTGGCGAGTAAAATCCTGCTCGGTATGCTTTGGCTACAATGGTCCGAGAGGACGCATGGTGACCACAGGTCCCCGAGTGGATATCATTGAGTATGACTCGACCTTCTTCAGGTGTTATGCATTTTTGTCCGACTCCCGTTGGGCTTTCTCTGTATAACTGCCCATTGATAACGGTAAAGGCTTTGGATCGACGGACGATCTGCCGAGCCTCTTCCTCATCCTCCGGGAGTTCCTTTCTCGAATATACGCAATGTATGGAATTGTCCAATCGGGAGTGACCACTAAAACCTCCATGACCAAGTCGACCACCGCGGGACCTCAACTTCGATCGAGTCTGTGGCACTCTTGGGTTGTGGGGCTTCCTCCGTAAGGATCTTCCTTGGTGACGGAATGTGTATATGTTCCAAAACACGCCACTGGAATGGCTTCCCTCTTGGACCCTATCTTCGCCAGTCATCTGCAGCCTGATTTTTCAATCGGGGATGTGATGGAGTTCAACCCCTCAAACTTCTTTTCCAGCTTCCTCATGCATTGCAATATCCGGTCATAGCCGGGCTTCTCACGCCCCACTCCTTCATCACTTGATTGACTACTAAATCTGAGTCGCCATAAACCATCAGGCGACGGACGCCGAGTGAGATGGCCATGCGCAATCCATATAAGAGGGCCTCGTACTCTGCCTCATTGTTGGAGGAATCAAAGTGAATCTGGAGCACATACTTAAGCTTATCTCCTCTGGGGGAACCAGAAAAAACCCCAGCACCAGAACCATTCAGCATCTTGGAGCCGTCAAAGAACATGGTCCAATGCTCCGAGTGAACTTCATCGGTTCTTTGTTGTTCGATCCACTCGGCAAGGAAATCTGCTATAGCCTGGGACTTAATGGCTTTCTTTGCCTCGAATTTGATATCAAGGGGAAGAAGTTCAATCGCCCACTTTGCCACTCGACCGGTTGCGTCTCTGTTATGTAAGATCTCTGATAAAGGAGCGTCGCTGACGACTGTGACAGAGTGATCAGAGAAATAGTGAGCAACCTTCTTCGTGGTCATGTATATGCCATACACAAGCTTCTGATAATGAGGGTATCTCTGCTTGGATGGAGTCAAAACTTGGATAAATAGTACACCGGGCGTTGAACTTTGAAGGCGTTTCCTTCCTCTTCCCGCTCGACCGTAAGCACAGAGCTGACAACTTGTCCAGTGGCTGCAATGTAAAGCAACAGAGGCTCTTTGCTGACTGGAGCAGCAAGCACCGGCTGGGTGGAGAGCAGAGCTTTTAGCTCGGCAAGCGCTGCATCGACTTCCGAGTCCACTCGAACTTGTCGGCCTTCTTCATCGATCGGTAAAGAGGCAATGCCTTTTCACCGAGTCGTGAGATGAATCGACTTAAAGCGCCAAGCATCCAAGAAGCTTCGACATCGCCGTTACTTTCGCAGTATGCGTTTCATTAGGAGAATAGTGCCGATCTTCTCGGGTTAGCGTCGATTCCTCGTTCGAAGCGAAAACCGAGTAGTTTCCACCAGAACCCCGAATGTGCACTTTGACGGATTGAGCTTGATATCGCATCGGAGGTTGGCAAATGTTTGGCGAGGTCGTGAGCAGGTCGGAACCTTTTCGCGACTTAACGACGATATCATCCATATACGCTTCCACATTCCGACCGATCCGAGTGGCGGACACTTCAATCATTCGCATAAATGTGGCTCCGGCATTCTTGAGGCCGAATGGCATGGTGATATAGCGAAGCACCGAATGGAGTGATGAACGCTGTTTTTATTTCGTCGGGTCCATACTGAGCGGATCGATGATACCCGGAATATGCATCTAGAAAAGACAATCTCTCACACCCCGCGGTCGAGTCGACAATTTGATCGATGCGGGAGAGGAATGATCCTTCGGCAGGCCCGATTAATGTGCTTAAAATCAATGCACATGCGGAGGAGTTATCCTTCTTGGGGACCATGACAACATTGGCGAGCCACTCGGGTGGTAAATCTCTGATAAATCCTGCTTTCAACAATCGAGCCACTTCTTCACCAATAGCCTTTCTCTTACGGACGGCGGACCACGAAGATGCTCTTTCACTGGTTTCGCAGATTTGTCGACTCGAAGCGATGCTCAGCCAGCCTCACAGAACACCGGCATGTCACCGGCTTCCATGCAAAATGTCCCGCTTCTCACGGAGGAACCGGATGAGCGCTTCTTCCTATTTGAGTCGAGTGTTGTCGATATGTGAGTCGGAGCTGCATCGGGATCAGTCGGGTGAATATGGACGGGCTTTGTCTCACCAGACGACTTGAATGCAGATTCCGTGGCTGGCCTCTTAGACTTTAGCAAATCACTCGGATCTGCGTTTTGCATATACTCTTGAATTCGACCACGACACTTGGGAGTCGGCAATCTTTGAGCCCTTCGGAAGCACTCTTACGCCTTCTTCCTATCGCGGTGATGATGATCACTCCTTTGGGTCCTGGCATTTTCAGTTTGAGGTACACGTAGCATGGTCGAGCCATGAATCGTGCATAGGCGAACCTCCCAAAATGGCATGATATGCACTCGAAAATCTACAACCTCAAAGGTCAACTTTTCTTTTGGAAGTGCTTGGAATCACCAAAACCACGTCAAGGGCTATTTGGCCGAGTGAGTTGGCCTTCTTCCCGGTATGACTCGTGGAAACTCATATTCTTTGGCGCTCAATCGGGACATCGGAATGCCCATCCCTTTCAATGTATCCGCATACTGAGAAATTCAGCCCACTACCGCCATCCATCAACACTTTTGTCGATCGAGTGCCTTCGACAACCGGATCGACCACCAGCGCTTGCCGCCCGGGGTGGCAATGTGAGTCGGTGATCGACTGGTCGAATGTGATGGGTGTCTGGGACCATTTCACATAACTTGGCTTAACTGGGGCAACCATATTCACCTCTCGATTGATGACTTTCAGTCGACTTTTGCTTTCCACATCTGCGAAGATCATCAGAGTGGAGTTGACATGCGGTATTCCTCCTCACTGTCCTCTTTATCTCCGGCCTTGTCTGGCTCCTTCTCCTTGTCCTTAGACTGTTTGCCCTGAAACTGCTGGATCAGGAGTCGACACTGGCGTGTGGTGTGCTTTGGGTAAATAATGTTGCCCTCTTCATCTTTCTTCGTGTGAATATGGCATGGCATATCCAACACGTCATTTCCTTCTTTATCTTTCACTTTCTTGATTCCGGATCCTTTGGGTTTCCCTTGAACTTCCCTTGAGTGACGGCGGGGCCTCTCCAGAGCTGCTGGCTCGGCTTTGCGCTTTTGCTTCCGATCGGAATTACCCTTCTCCGATCGACTCGGCTTGTACTTGCCGCCGAGTCGGTCTTCTTCCTCGCCGTTAGGCGTTTGCTAGCAATCTCCATCATTCGACTCAAGGTCATGTCCCGGTTCGACCGAACTTGAGACTCAATTCTCTATTTTGACCCGTCCTTGAAGGCATAAACTGCACGATGGTCGACACATTTTCCACGGTATTGTGCGGGTAATCCACCTCTGAATGTACTCTCGGAGAGTTTCATTGGTCTTACGCACACAAACTTGCAGCTCTGTCAAACCAGCTGGTCGCTTGCAAGTTCCTTCAAAGTCTGACGAATACTGGGACAAATCCTCCCAAGTATATATGCTTGCTGTGAGGTAATTGACTCAACCATGCTCGGCCGAACCTTCCAACATGAGGGGCAAATGTTTCATGGCCACCTCGTCATTTCCACCACCAATCTGAACAGCCACTCGGTAATCTTCAAGCCAAGTTTGAGCTTAGATTCTCCAAAGGAACTTGCAGACTCCTGCTGCCAATCTGAAATTGGGGAATCACTGCGCCCCGATAGCCTGCTAAAACATTCGGACCGGAGACATGCACTCGATTCGCTGGGTGGGTGCATCCTCTCGAGTCCTCCTCGATGGGCTCTGTTCGGTCGACCGGACCTTGCACAATAATGGACCGTGCATCAAAGCTCGGTTCCACAGGGTCGACCGGAACCCTTCGCCCGTCTTGGTTGCCTTCATCATCTTGTCGTCGAGGAGCGATGACCCTTCCCTCGGAGGAGAGGGGCATTCGACGCCTATCATCTCGGTCGACTCGGTCTCCGAGCTGCTCTCGCCGGTTGTCGCGCCCTTCCCACCGTGGAAGCGATCTGGGGCTGTGAGCCGATCGGGCGGTGTTCGCAGCGACGGATCGATTGTGAATCTGTTGCGCGATCGCGACACGGCTGAGTTCGTCACCGCTTTGCTCGGAGTAAATCTACGATCTGCTGCAAGCCTCTTCCGACTTCCGACCGGGCGGCTGGATGGACTCTGCTATGCGAGTTACCGCTAAATTCTGAATAGGCGTCGGTATACCGAGTCGGCGGGAAGAGCCGACGTCGACCGGATTCGGGAGCCGTTGCGCTTGCTTCGTCGAGTGCTCGCTGAAGATTCTCCAGCGAAAAGCGTTCAGCCACGTTAAAACGTGCTTCCTCCAAGGCACGAGCCTCGGGGTTTCTCCGACGATGGGAGTATGTAGCGCATCCATGTTCTGCGACGAAGATCCTCTCTCTGTAGAGTCGAGTGTCTCGGGCTGGTACTCCTCGTGTTCATGCAGGGTCACCTCCTCCGCGGCTCCACCACCGTGGCGAAACCGAGGATCTGCGAGGGCCGTCGACCATGAGAATCTCCGCCGCGGATCACTGCTATCACATTCGGATGCGCTCTCTGAGCCGCTTGACAGTCGAGCAGCCGTAGAGGGATTCATCGGGCTCGATAGCGCGACTTGGGCGGTGGCTGTCTGGCGAGCCACCGCGTGCTTCACCCACCGCTGAAGCCTAGACCGACCAGAGCGCTTGCGCTGGTGGGAGATGGCGGTGATGAAAAAGTCGACCGACACGGAGTCGACGGTTGCCGCAGAAAAGCGCCCGCGAACACACGCAGCGAAAGTCGTCGCCCAGCAGACGGGAGCGCCTCGGCGTCAAGAGGGCCTCCTGGAGCCATCGGGTCGTCGGCGACAAAAGTGAGAGCACCGAGACGGATCTCGTGCCCAGCGCCAAAACTCCAGACGTCATCGTGATGAAGGTACTCGGAATACAGACAACTCCTCCACAAATCGCTAGAACACCTGCCCCAAGGTGGGCGCCAACTGTCGTGGTTCTAAGTCGGCGGTAGAAGTAGGGGTAGGTTAAGGAGAGGCGATGTCCTAGCTATGGAGCAGTTGTGGAGACAAAGGATGTACGAGTTCAGCCCTTCCGGAAGAAGTAACAGCCCTCGTCTCGGAGCCCCGAGGCGGTCGAGTGGATTATGAGTATGAGTATTACAAGAGTCTGAACCCTTCTACCGTGGAGGGTGGCTTATATAGAGTCGCCAGACCCCAGCCAGCCCACATAATGGAGGGATTAAAGTACATTAAGCTAGGGGGTTCTTGTAACGCCTCATAAGGTGCCTTAACTATCATTAAGTCTATTCAATAGCACACCGTTGCACAGTGGAGTGTCTTCTGACCTTCTGGTGGTCGAGTGAGTCTTCATGGTCGAGTGAGTCTTCCATGGTCGAGTCCTTCCAGTCTGGTCGAGTGGATTCCTCTTTGGTCGACTGGAAGACGATCTCTTCTACGAGTACCCTTGGGTAGGACGTTTAGGTCAGGCCTATGACCCTACCCTAGGTACATGAATCCATCACCACCTACTCATGTGTTGAGATAAAGAGATTACAATCCAACCATTTGAACCTTGATTTCTAGCCTCCTCAAGTTGCTCCACTCCAATCTTTCTCCTACCAAAGTCAATTCTGTGAGAGAGTGACTGAGTGTTGAGGAGACTATCATTTGAAGCACAAGAGTAAGGAGTTCATCATCAACAACACTATCTATTACCTTTTGGAGAGTGGTGTCTCCTAGATTGGTTGGGTGTCACTTGGGAGCCTCTGAGATATTGTGGAGTTGAACCAAGGAGTTTGTAAGGGCAAGGAGATTGCCTACTTTGTGAAGATCTACCCCGAGTGAGGCTAGTCCTTTGTGGACGCAAGCCATGGTGGAATAGACAAGGTTGCTTCTTCATGGACCCTTCATGGGTGGAGCCCTCTGTGGGTTGAAATCTTCATCAATGTGGACGTATGATAGCACCACCTATCGAAACCATGCCAAAAATCAACGTGTCTTCATTGCATTTGATTTCTTCGATCCCTCCTTTATGTTCATATGCAAATCTTTACTTTTCCATTGTTCAACTCTTAGACTTGCATGTGTAGGGTGTTACTTGACTTGGTAGTATTTCTAAAACTTGCCTACAACTAAAATTGGGAAAATGACAAGTTTTTATTTTGTCAAGTAGTCTAATCACCCCCCTCTAGACATACTTTCGATCCTACAATACTATAATTTTCATGGAGCCTGGTATGACCAAGGCAAGAAATATGAAGTTGGCGTTGTGTCCTTTTGAACAACTGTTTGGTCTAAAATTTATTTTCCACAAATGTGAATTGTTCTATGATACATCTCAAACATATCTATAATTTTTGGTTGTTCCATGCTATTATATTACCACTTTTGTATACTTTTTATACCATTTTACCTTTTGAACTAACCTATTAATTTAGTGTCCAATGTCAGTTCCTATTTTTTGCATGTTTTTGGTTTTACGGGAATTCAATATGTATGGAGGTCAAAATAAGTTGCCGATTTAATACGATTTTTTTCGGGCAACAAAGGACCCATGAAGCTTCAGAAGAGATGGAGAGGAGCCATAGGGGACCCACATGACCACCTGGCGCGCCCCTTCCCTAGGCCCCCTAGTCTGTGTGGGCCCACCTGCACCGCGTTTTATCCATTTCACCGACATAAATTTTTATAAATACCAAAACCCCCTGCCATATCTTTAGAAGAATTTTTCCGCCGCCACAAGTTCCTATTTTGCAAAGATCCAATCTAGAGGCTTGTTCCGGAGCTCTGCCGGAGGATTCTTCATCAACCTTGCTGCCTCCATGACTATGTGTGAGTAGTTCCATCAGGACCTTAGGATCCATAGTAGTAGCTAGAGGACTCTCTCTATTTGGATTTTTAAAACCATGTTCCCGTGAGCTACCTCACATGATCTTGAACAATTTGATGTAATTCTTTGGTGTGTTTGTTGGGACATAATTGTCACTTTATGAATCGGGTTGTTCATTGAAATCGATCGAATCTTTTGAGATTTTCTTGCTGTATAATTAAATAGCTTTGCATGCTCTCTGATCTATCTATCTATCTTTTTGTCTAGGTTTCACAACTGACTCTTGATGCATGGCATGTTCTAATCGAGACATAATTTGGATCCCTCATGTCGAGTCGTTGCAAGCACATCTTAACGGGTGTTTTCCAAAGCACAAATTATGATCATGATTATCCCGATCACAAACATATCTCTACTCCTATTGTCTCAGTTGGTAGGTCGCGTTCCGGGTTTTATTTTCGTCCCACCTCACCCGGTCTTTTTTGGTACTTCTTTGGTACTTCCTCCCACCTCCCACCCGTTTTATTTCGCTAATTTTTTTTCGTCCTTCCCCCACCCCACCGGTTTAGTTTCACGTCACCCTCTCACACAACGAAAAAAATCTTAATGGGTCAAAGCTTTCCATGCTGGTGCAAGTTATTTTTAGTAATGTCTTTATGTGAAAGAATCAATCACGATCAATCTCTAAATATCAAATCTAAATTAATTAACCTTACCTTAAATTGCTCAATCACATTAATTAGGAAACAAAATAACCGATTTTAAGAAAAATATCTACTCTTAATGGAGGGTATTACATACCAAACATAGGTATGTCATTAGCTCGCTTCCTTCCCTTCTCTTCCCTTCGTCCCTCAGTCCCATGCTCGTGGCGCTGAAGTGGCATCGACAGCGATGGCGGCGAGGACAGACGTGGCAGCTCTGAAGCACGAACACGATCGCACCTCGGTCTGCCGTCTCCCAAGATATGGGTGAGTTCTCGTGATGCCCACCCTAAACCCTCACGTCCTACAAATTCCTCAACCTCTACCATCTCGATTTCGTCCATGCTCTGATCCAAATGACGATGCAGCTCCGGCCGATTGACAATGGAGGTTTGCCATCCTTCCTCTCAGCACCCACTCCTAGAGGAATGACACGCCATGCCGATCGAACCCGGTCGAGATCACTCACCAAGATTGCTATTCGGAAGTTTTTTGTCAAAAAGTGAAGAGTGGGACGGGATCTGCACTTTTGTTAATATAACATATACTTGTGCAGGCGCAGGTTTTGTTTTAAAAATCCAATTTGTTTATACTTTTGTTGCTGAAATTGTTTACTAATTATGTCATTGGTTTTATTTCTTCTAGATGTTGTCTATTCTTGGATTGAAGGGACTGTCTGACAAGGTGAAAGAGCTAATAGTTGTAGTTTTACACCAATGCAAATTTGTTTTGCTTCAGTGTTAAACATGACCTGCGAGGGACACTTGCATTGCTGCTGCTTGATCCTAGCCAGCCGTCTCAACTTCTGAGAATATAAAGTGAGACAAACAGATACTTCTTTGGTGATTTGATTTTAGAAATATTTTAAGCTGGACAAATGTGCATTGCATCTTCTACAACAACAGATCCTCTTGTTGGGATTATATATTAAGTGCTAATAGATGTGCACTGTTATTGTTGCTATTGCTTATTGATTTTATCAAGTGCTAACAGAGGCTCACTAGACTGCGATGCCAGATGTGGCATCACTTTTCATGCTCTGGCCCAGTTTTGCATTGGCTTCCTTGCTATCTTTGTATTTGGAAGAGATGGAAACAAGGGGCAACAGAACTAAAAGTATTAAAGGAATGCCTTGGAAACTTATTTTGCGTGAAAATCTGGTTTCAATTTTCAGCACAGTATATGTACAAATGTATGCTTACTAAGACAATATCCTGCTTGTGCTGATGGCACGCATGCCACATGCCATGTTCTCGTGTATTATTAGCTTTGCCGAAGTTTCAACGATGAAAGGATTAACATATAGCAATAAAAAGGGAGAATTACAAATGTATACTTGAATGAAAATTGCAGTCAAGTTATTTGCACTGCATCTCTATTTCTAATGGACCAGTTGGTAGTCTTACTTTCAGGTTTTTTTCGTCCCACCTCCCATGATTTTTTTCGTACCTCCTCCCACCTTCCCTGGTTTTTTTCATAGATTTTTTTCGTCCCCTCCCCCCACTTCATCGGTTTATTTTCGCGTCACCCTCTCACACAATGAAAGAAATCAAGCAGATCGAAACTTTCGGTGGCGCAAGTTATTTAGTAATGTAGAATCAATCATGAACAATCTCTAAAGATCAAATCTAAATTAATTAACCTCACCTTAAATCACTCAATCAAATTAATTAGAAAACAAATAATTGACTTTCAGAAAAACCGCTCAATCACATTAACCTTACCTTAACTCACGGATGGTAATCAGTCTCCAAACAAATGAAACAATACATCGAGGGAGCAGTAAATAAACTCCCTTTCTTATGACATGTATATGATCTTCCCTTCCCTCTCTGTTGTCGAGCGTTCTTGATTTTGAAGCCGATGCTTGGGCTGTGTCACTGGGTCGCGATGGTGCCGAGTACGAGGACGGCGAGGCGGATGCTGCTGGCACGCGTTAGTCGCGGCGGTGAAGGGGCGAAGAAGGCGGCTTCCTGCCTGGCCGTGGCCGTGGCCCCAGGAGTTAGTGCGGTGGAAGCGACACTTGAAGGACCCGGCGTGGGTAGCCGTGTGCGCAGCAGACGACTTGAAGCGGGCTCAGGCCCGCGCCGGACGGCCGACGCCGACCCGGGGCACCTGCTCCGCGTATTCTTGGAGCTGTGGCTGACCGATTTACATGAAATTAATTCCCTCAGTTGTGGTGGCAAATATAATACACATAATCCATATTGTTTTGCACTAGCGTGTGTGTGTGAAATAGATGGATTATGGTTCCGTACCCAATAAGATAGATGTGTGTGTGTGTGTGTGTGTGTGTGTGTGTTAGAGAGAGAGAGAGGGAGAGAGAGAGAGAGTAAGGAAGAGGGAGGAAGAAAGTGTGTGTGTGTGAGGATTTGATGGTAAAAAAGTCGCCAATGTCACTTGATATGTATGAGAATATTAATATTGAACTCTTAAAATTAATATGGCCCCGTTGTAACGCACGGTCGTTCTTCTAGTCCTAAGAGGTTTCGTGTCCGCGGCGACGGCTGTAGTGCTGAACTCGCTAGTGGTTGTAAGAATCAAGTCCTTATAACCATGTTTGTTTTTGTTAAAGTGTTTTCAGTAGCAACTTGATTACAATCCGGTCTAAAAAATGAGAATTAATACTCTCACAAAAGCTTTGTAGAAACCCTTGTTACAAGTGCACGTCCTCTCATGGGTTCGATAACTCAACATCACTCCTTGGGGAAAGAGGCTGGGAACCTTTCTCCTATCCATTATTGGATGGACTCATTAGGTCGGCCCCTATCTGTCGGATCACCGCCTTGGAGAAGAAGCCATGATAATACAGATCAATGCACCCTTGGAGCATCTCTAGCATACCCCCTATCCTAAAAATCCAAACACTCCGCCTTATCCCATTTCCTTATAATTTTTAAGGAACTAAAATTTTCTTCACCTAAAAACCCTGGAACTTAACCCCCTTTTTGGTTTGCATATTCTGTCAAACATTTTCAATCTTATCACATATCAAATTAAAATCTTGAAAAAAATTCAAGTACACGCAATCCAAATACGTATCAAATTTAATGTTCCCAAAGTTAACCATGCAAATTAAAACACAACATACAAATGAACTTAACATTCAAATAAACATGATAAAATCACAAGAATCAAGTGCTATGAAGATGTCGATGGGCTCAATAAATTCTTCTTGAAGTTGGTTGTGAGCTTTTTGGTTCTCGATCCTTCGATGTCCAGTACCTCCTCCTATCATGTGGCCGAAAGGCCTTTGATGACGATACTTCATAAATTTCTTCCAACAACTACAAATACAAGCATACGACCAAACATGATATGGTTAGGCCTTTCTTGTCTAGGTTTTTGGAGCAACTTTTTCTATAAAAATAAGGCAAAGCCCAAATAAAATGGGATTTTAGACCCACTATCAGCCATAAGGTAAGCAACTTTTTTCTTTCCAAAAACACTTAAATCTATTAACCAAACCACATGTACAAACATCTTTTTTCTACATCTAAGTCCTTTGAGCCATCTCTTCTTTCCAGTATATCTGCCATCAAATTTAGATAACACTTTACTATTATTAGTGAAAAAAAGATAACACTACACGATTACACAACTTTGTTGTACTAAGGGCATCTTCAACACTAACCCTCAAGCCACCCACATCCGTCCGGACCAGTCTATCATGACGTGTTTTGGCATCCAGCGAGGTACCCCATCCGTCCGCGGACCAGTGCAAACGTCTGTTTTCTCCCAAACCAGGAGCACTACATCAAACAGGACTTAGTTCATCAAAGTTCAGGCATAATTTACATAAAACAAATGATATTTCATTCATTTAACTAAACCAAGCCCGTAACACTCAAATTAATTATAAAAAATAGCATAGTTCATCCATAAATAGCAAGCAAATATCTCTAGTACAACAATAGGTCAAATTCAACGATATAACCAGATGTTCAACAAGTTGTTCGAATTCACTGATTCCAAATTCAATGATACTATAATCAGAGTCGATACATGTCGTCCCACACAAGTTAATCCTTAAACTTCATCCAACAATTTATGTGCGCGAATGGCCTGCCCACGGTCCTCTAGTACTTCACGACAGAGCGTGCAACCTATACAATGTGTAGAGAAATATTGAGTGAATAAATGAATTAATCAACATGTAGATCAAGAAGAAGCAAACTTACGATCTCCATGGTTGACACACCCAATGGCAATCCCCACACGTTCAACTGCGCCGCATGACTTCATGACGGAGTTGCAAATGATGTACCATCAGTGAGATATTGACCTCACATTCTGTTCATGGATGATGTGTATGCCGTAGAGTGCTTTCGCGCATGAAACAAATCATGCACGCGCCGTCAAAACATTGAGCTCCTTGAGTTCATGCCTACAAAGTATGTGGCTACGGCCAACCATGCATCACACAACTCATCCTCCTTCATCTAGTACCCCACCATCGTGCTTACTCTAGAAAACAACAAGAAGTTCAACAAAAAAGCTCAATAGTATTTGACCGAACAGTTGGCGGGCACGGTGTCCGCCATGGACGTCGTTGATAGGGGACGAAGGGTACTTGGCTGCAGAGGGATCCTAGGTGAACGGCGGCGTGGTCCAAGGAGGGCAAGCACGTTAGCGGCGGCCGCGGACGTCCTACGATGCCTTGGTGACTCGCGGCGTTGAAAGAGGAGGGTGCGGATGCAAAACAAGAACGGAATGGAAGAAAAGCAATCCAGAAGGGGTATTTGAGTGAGCCCGGGGTTCTCGCAAAGCCATCGCTGTTTACATCTTCACTGCTCCGCAAAAGGATAGGGTGTCTGATTTGGGGAGCATTAGAGATGCCCGAAATGACGAGTACAACCATGTCATGTTCCCGTGGACAATGATTCGATTCCCGTGAAAATCCCGCATAATCACTGCGCAATTTCAGGCAAAACAAGAAGAGTTAAGAGAGGAAAGAAAAGTGAGGGAAATTTCCACCTGCCATGTGTGCACGGTACCTGGCTGGCCTGAAAGAAACAGGCAGGCAGGCAGACATCCACGCCTGCCTCCGATCCACCCAAAAGTACACTCCAGTTCCAATATTCCGCGTCCTGGACTGACTTGTGCTCCGAGCTCTTCTTCTTTCTCCTCTGCCTTCTCGGCCTCTCCCAGCTCATCCCGTTCCCAGCACACTGCCCGCGCCCTGCCTCCTCTTCTCTCGATTCCCCCCCTTTAGCCATCTTTACAGGCACAAAATCATCCTAGCCTTTTCCTGCTACTCCTCTCCTTGTCCACATTCCGTGAGCGCGTTTTCCCCTCTTGAATCTCCGGTTCTCGAGACACAGATCCGCGACGGGTGGTGGATTCTTTACTTGCTCGTTCCAAAGTCCCACTCTGCCCCGCTGCTCCACTTACCTTGTAGGAGTAGCGGAGACACTTTACCCGATTCGTTTCTTCAGGCGGCATGGAACGCCGTGTGCTTCCACGGTGCCAAGGATTTCAGCAGCTTTAGGTGGTGGTATATATGTGACTGTTGGAATCTTTGCCTTCCTTTTATCGTCTCCCGTTCTGCTCTTACTGTCTTTTACTACCAATCTTGCAGAGCTGCCTGAACACTGGGGGCGGAATGGAGGTCTGGAGCGTCAGAGCGGCGCAGCTCTTGCTCTTCTTCTTCCTCTTGTCTGAGAGGCATGGGTCTTGTGCCGCCCTCGGTGAAGAAGGTGAGATGGATTTCCCATGGGTTTGTGATTAGGAAGTGGTCATGATTGTGTTGGTTCAATTGGAACAGTGGTTGACCATCTGTGTCTATCTTGGTGCTTCAGGGCGAGCCATGGGTTTCAGAGAAGAGCGCCTAAGTGGGTCGTTATGGAATTTGGGGGAAAAGAAGGTTTTCGGCGCATCGGTGACGTTGTAAGTCAGCCTGATCTCTTCTTGTTCTTGCAGGATCAAATTCATGGTGAAATGATTGCTACCTGTTTTTTCTGTGAAGATGTCAAATCATTTGCAAGTACCTAGTTATCTTGTAGTATGTCATGATTAATTTATGATTATCATTTACTTGTTAGTCATGATTAAGTTACTCATGGAACAAGTCCTTTGATTTCAAGGGGTACATGATATTGCCCGCCATTGTCTTTTTTTATTTGTAGCATCATGGATTTACAAGTCAAAGGGGTCTAGAAGAAGCCATGACTATTAGAGAATATGCAGGACAGCTAGATGTCTTTCTAGAGGAAGCTATGATTTTGTCTCTGGAATATTTAGGATACGTGTGTGGAAGAAGGTTTTGACTTTTAAGCATTTCTTGATGCGTTCCTTTTTTTATTTGACAATATCGAAAAATATTACCTTCATGGATCAATTCCTTCAGGTCTAGGGAAAACAGTATTTCTGTGAGTAAATTGCATCTGGAGCATTACAGAATTAAATTTCTGCAGTGCTTGATACATAATCTTTATTTTTTTACATTATGGGATTGATACATAATCTAAAGCCATGTGATGATTTTTGCAGCTTAGCCAAGGGAAACAAACTATCAATTGAAATTCCTAACGAGTTGCAAGAGCGTATCATGATTTCAGAGGTTCTAACTGATGGAAGGCAACAATTGTGCAGAAAATGTTTAACAAAGTCAGTCTTCTTCTTTATATACCAGCTTCCCTTTGTAAGAATTTTTGAGTGAGTAAGATGGGCATAACTTCTAAAGTAAAACTGATATGACACAAGCAGTTGAAAACCAAAATACTCTGTTTCAGTTTAACCGGCAATCTTGACTTTGACTAGTTAAACCTTACAATCTTTTCCCCACAAAATAAAATAAAATAAATAGAACTCACACTCTTTGAATCTTTCGGTAAACTTTTACTGTTAGATTTACAATTACATAATGTTTTGATCATGTTCACTTCCATAACGTTTAAGAAATGTACTATACTACAAAACAAACAAGAAAGATTTAGCATTGGAGCTCGTGTGTAATATATAAAAACAGATCTAGTACCTTCTGTTGTCACTTATTATGTCCATTCTTTATCGAAAAACTTATTGTGGCCCCTTGAAAATACATGCTTATTTTTACTAAAAATAGGTTAAAGGCAAATGCCAAACATAAGTATACATGACAGCTGTTGTACAAGGGATGTGTAACCTGTCTCTTACATTAGTAAAACTTGAGCATTGATATGTTAAAGCTTGAAGCGTGGAGAATACTGATATGCTAACTGTGGACTATACAAGTTTAACAATCAGACTCTTCAATTTATATTGATGTTTTATATGCAGAACCATACGGAGTACCACCCTGAGGCAACTCCTACAGGCAAGGGAGCTGCAAGAATCAGCACCTTCCTCTAAGGCTACCAATCAGCCTCATAAAAGCCAGCCTCCCATGCCTTCGCCGCCATTGCATTCGCAAGCTGAAACCAACGAGTCTTCTTCTGTGCTTCACTGGACTATCTACGCATTGTGCGTCAGTGGAGCGCTTGGCCTTGTGGTTATAGCGACTGTTGTGTATCTACTTGTCTCCCGTAGAAAGAAGGATAACACCGTCAATCCATGGGCTACCGGGCTGAGTGGACAGCTAAGGAAAGCCTTCGTGACAGGTCAGCCTCCTATTACCTGAAGCTAAAATGCCATATTACATCATCTGAAATGTGGGACACAGATTGAACTTGGAGATGTTGAGTGTGCTTTACCTTGTGGGCAGGTGTTCCTTCTTTAGGAAGGGCCGAACTTGAGGCGGCGTGTGAGAATTTCAGCAATGTGATCGGTACTGTATCTGACAGTGCATTGTACAAGGGAACCCTGTCAAGTGGAGTTGAAATAGCTGTTGCCTCCAGTCCAGTTAAGTCTGCCAAAGAATGGTTGGATCGGTCTGAGGAGCAATTTAGGAACAAGGTAACTGATTGGCGAAACTACAACGGTGCTTGATATTTTTTTCAATTTGCGTAGTACTACTGCGTAATTAGTACGGATATAACTAATACTACGTGAAACCACAACAATGTTCTGCTGTCTGTGCCTGACCAACTCTTCCTCTTTCAGATCTCTGTTTTATCCAAAGTGAACCATAAGAACTTCATGAACCTACTTGGTTACTGCACATGCGACGATCCGTTCACCAGGATGATGGTGTTTGAGTACGCTCCATGCGGTTCGCTCTTCGAGCATTTGCACGGTGAGTGTCCCAGCTGCACATCATCAGTATCTGAACACTTTCCATATGCTGTTGCCGCTTCTGCCACTTCTCTCTCAGAAACAGTGACGCTCATCCGATCCATGTTTTCCGATGCAGTTAGGGAAGCAGAGCACCTGGACTGGCCTACCCGGCTGCGCATCATCATGGGAGTAACATACTGCCTGGAGCACATGAACCAGCTAGACCCTCCTGTCACCCCAAGAACCCTAAACTCCTCGTCAATCTACCTCACCGAGGACTACGCGGCCAAGTTCTCCGACACCGAGTTCTGGAAGGACGACGACGCAGACGCGGCGCCGACGCGATCCGCAGGCCAGGACAGCATCGTCTACAAGTTCGGGATACTGCTGCTCGAGGTGATCTCCGGCCGGCTGCCCTTCTCCGAGGACCACGGCCTCCTTGTCCTCTGGGCCTCCAGCTATCTGGACGGCAAGCGGCCGATCGGATCGATGGCCGACCCGGTGCTGAGGGCGTCGTCGCCTGTGCCCGAAGAGGACCTGGCGGCGCTGTGTGATGTCGTGAGGCTGTGCATCAACCGCGAGGCGGCCGAGAGGCCGTCCATGGGCGAGGTCGCGGGGCTGATGAAAGGCGCCGTCAGACTGTCGCCGGAGCAGACGACCCCGAGGAACAACCCGCTGTGGTGGGCTGAGCTCGAGATTATGTCCACGGCATCCACCTGAAATGACACATAAAGGAAAGGATAATTATACTGTACTAGATTTTGCATTTTAGTTTCTTCTTCCATTACTTTTTTTGGTATGATATATGGTACATCCTTTTGGCCTCAGTTTGTTTTTGTCCTTGGATCACTGTGATCCTGCATATTTCTAAAAGTTGAAAGGAATAGTAATTATCATTGTTGATGTATGTTTGTTAAAATTGTGTTGAATATGTGTATTGGGCTACAGTTAGACTTATAGCACGCGGAGGATTAGGTTTGACTAGACAGAAATCACAAAAGGGACGGTTGGGGCGTCGGTGTGGCGTTGCCTGATGGCCTTGGAGGGGTTATTGTTGATCTGTGTTATGTGATTTGGTAGATGGGGAGGTGAGCCCATAATCATGCCTCGGGATTAGTCAGGATGGTGAATCTCGTTAACAAAACATCGTGTGTCTTGTCTACTTTTCTGCATTTCTAACCGTATTTGCATTTCTATTATTTCTCATGTATCCCTTGGAAACCATCTGATTAATACATGTAGCATACTATTCGCAATAAATAAATACATGTAGCATACATAGACAGTGCTCCATATTCCACCATCGTAAAAGTTGATGACGAAAGTTTTTATTAGCCCCGCTCTCTGAATCATGAGATGCATACGGCTTAAGTTATTACATTGCTGAGTACAAAGTTTGCAAACAATGGTCTTGCCAAAAATGAGGGAAACAACAAAACTATCAAACTACTCGAACGAACATGCTCAACAAAACCACTCTAAATATTGAGAAGCCTATCACTAGCACAACACTCAAACTGAATCCTATGAAGAAAAAAATCCTTGGATTGCAATCCTACGAATCAACTAATGCATGTAGAGAAAACTCGTAAGGATTATAACCCTTCAAGAATCACACATAGGATAGACAGCAAGAGCCCTGCTATAGAAATGTTTACAAGAACCTAACTAGTACTCCCTCTGCTCACAAATATAAGGTGTTCTAAGTTTTTTATGGATTGGACGTATTTAGACATGTTTTAGTGTGTTTGTTCACTTGTTTGAGTCCGTATGTAGTCCATATCGAAATATCCAAAACATCTTATATTTGTGAATGGAGGGAGTAACAGTTTTTTCTCTTAATTTCTTACAACTAACACAAACTATACATGGCATGTAGTCATGCAAAAATGAAACACCATACAAATGATGTAGAAATCTCAATGAAAGGGATGACAATGAAGAAAAATAAATGTCATGAGCACATTCACGACCAGGTGGAAGGGATGACAATGTCAGTTTGCAGATAATCAAGCTGATCATCAGGTCTTTCAGTTGTCGAGAACACCTTGATTGCTTGTTGCATCGTTGGACGGTATGATGGATTTGGTTCTATGCAACAAACAGCAAACGCGATCACTTTGAATATTTCACTTGCGATCTCAGTTTCAGGGAATGGGAGCCGGATGTCCAACAAATCCTCAAATGGTGTACTTCTGTTGGCCATGGAAGAAAGAAAATCACCTGGATGATGTCCCATGAACAACTCGAGCACGAGTACTCCAAAGCTATAGACATCACACTTCTCTGTCACCCTTGTTGAATATGCAAGCTCTGCTATGTCAATATTGCCAAGTTAGATTTTTTGTGAATGTGTATGTATAGATGCAAAAAGTACAATACATGTATCGATGAAGCTAGTGTTTTTAGACAAATGGAAATCACTTGGAATCTTCCCTAAACGTGCACACGGCCAAAGTCCATCATTACAAATTGCTAACAGCAAGTAGTTAGTGAAACAAATGGGCTCAATTGTAGATGTGGCTAATGTGTATTGCACAGATTAGATACAAAATGTGTACTGTACACAAATGCATGGTAAACTGTTCTACATTACTTCTAGTGATCATAAGCAAAGTCAGCACTAATAGATATTTAGTTTTTTAGATAATGAAAACTTTTATTCCCCTTGGCCTTGTCATTATAGATGCATAAAACCTAACCTGTTACAACGTTTTATTACAAATTCGCGAAATAATGACCTCGTCGAGACGGAGAAAACTTGACAACACAAAGATTTAACCGATAGATATAATTTTACCTGGGGCAAGATATCCGTTCGTCCCAGCAAGCCTTGTACAGTTTGATGCATCTCCATCTAGTACTTTTGCTAGACCAAAATCTGATATACAGGCATTGAAATCCATATCAAGCAAAATGTTGCTGCTAGTTATATCTCTATGGACTATCGGTGCAAAGCAATCATGATGCATGTAGGACAGAGCATTTGCAGCATCCTTAGTGATATTTAATCTTCTTGTCCAATCCAACTCAATTGCAGTTTCCTTGCTCTGCAAAGATTTCGCTAAGCTTCCCCTATCCATATATTCATACACAAGAAATCTTTGATGAGGAGCAGAACAGTAGCCAAATAACTTCACAATGTTGCGATGCCGAATATGAATCAAAGCATCTATTTCACGATGGAATAGCTTGTCATCTTCCATCGTGTGAATCTTCTTTACTGCAAATATTTCACCTGTTGGTAACTGGGCTCTATAGACAGATCCACTCCCTCCAGTTCCAATGCAGTGAGCATCGTTGAATCCTTTTGTGGCGTCAATAATTTGCTTGTACACATCTTCCCCGTCAAAGTTCCAGATGGCGAACATCTTGACCTGTTCCAGTCCCTTTGCACTTTCAGCCTTGGATTTCTTCCTTTTACATTGCCATGTTGCTAGTGCAGTAATGAATAAAAAAGTCAAAGTGGCAGGTATTGTAGCTAGTAAAATAACTCTAGACTTCCTTCCTTTTTGATAGCTTGAAGTGTGGTCACAAGGGGGCAGATTTTTCACACCATCACCGCACAAATGTGTATTATGAACAAACCATTCGGTTGGAGCTTCTTGGAAGAGCCTACTTTGTGGCACTGGCCCTTCTAGTTTGTTATAAGACACGTCCATGTATAAGAGGCTGTTCATGCGTTGAAATGATGACGGAATTCTGCCGCTTAATGCATTATGTGAAAGATTCAAGGCTTCAAGCATGCTAAGATCACCCAACTCAGTCGGTATCATGCTACTAAATGAATTGTCACTCAGATCTAACAATCCTTGCAGGTTTACCAGCATCCCTAGTTCCATAGGAATGGTACCATTGAGTTGATTATGGCTCAAATTCAGAAGGCGAAGCTTTAAGCACTGCCCAACAGATCCTCCTAACTGTCCGCTTAGGTTGTTCGAAGATAAATCCAAATACTCCAGATTTTTTAGAGACGCAATTTCCTGCGGTATACTTCCCCTGAGCAAGTTGTTGCCGAGGCTCAAATTGAACAATGTCATTATATTGCCAATTTCTGGAGGAATATGTCCTTCGAGTTTATTTGATGAAACATCAAGTATCCTCAACTGAGACAATTTCCCTATGCTTGGTGGTATGACTCCGGTGATACTATTTTCTGAGGCACGTAACATGGAAAGTCCGTGGCACTCACCCCAGCGATGAGATAGTTGACCAAATAGTTTATTTGAGCTGATATCTATGTAGACAAGATTCGGATAAAAGCCCATCTCAGAGATATCTCCTTGGAGCTGATTTCGTTCAAGGCGAAATCTGACCAGGCTTGTGCATCTTAGCAAGCTTGTTGGCAAGGGTCCAACCAACATGTTGTTATAAGCGGTGAAATTTTGTAGCCGGACTCCCGAACAAAGACCGGATGGCAAGGCACCGGAGAGTTTGTTAGAACTTAGGGTCAACCAAACAAGATTTCTTAAGTTTCCAATTTCTTGTGGAATGGATCCAGACAGTTTGTTATAGCAAAGGTATAGAGTAGTGAGCTTTGTCAAGTTCCCTATGCTACTTGGGATGGAGCCGCTTAGTGTGTTGTTGTAAATGTTCAGTTCCTCCAAGTTCACTAAATAACCTAGCTCTCGAAGGATGTTTCCAGAAAGTTGGTTATCGTGAAGGTCCAAGGTGGTGAGTTTTGTCAAATTCCCCAAACTGTTTGGAATGGACCCCGTAAGTTTGTTCTGTCCTAGTCCCAAACTTTCTAAGTTCACTAAATTCCTTATTTCTTTAGGGATGGGTCCGATGAGCTCGTTGGTCGAAAGATTTAGAGTTGTTAACTGTGTTAAGTTTCCTAAACTAGTTGGAATATAGCCTTCAAGATGGTTTGCACTAAGGTTAAGCTGCCTAAGCGTCGCTAATTTTCCGATTTCAAGAGGAATTTGTCCTGAGAGCTGATTATCTGAAAGATGCAGGAATGTGAGTTTGTTCAGGCCACCTACATCGCTTGGGATCGAGCCTGAAAAGTTGTTTTGGCTTATGTCTAGGTGTTGGAGGCTCAATAAACTCACAATATCTTTGGAAATGGGACCTGCTAAGTTATTTCTGGATAATGATAGCCTATTCAGATTTTCTAAATTTATTACTGTGGAGTTAGCTGGACAAAAGGAAACTGGGCCTGAAAGCTTGTTGTCAGACAAGTCCAACCTGACCAGGTGATTTAGGTGGCCTATTTCACAGGGGATGCTACCAACCAGCTGATTGCCTGACAGGTCTAGGCTCACAAGGTTACCCAGCTCTCCTATCTGTCCTGGTATTTCACCGGAGATTTGGTTGTCATGGAGCATCAGGAGATGCAGCCTCGTGAGGTTTGCTAGAGAAGGTGGGATGGAGCCGCTTATCTGGTTGCCCTGCAGGAGCAGGGCATGGAGCTCGCCTAGGACCGCGATGCTCGGAGGAATGGTCCCGGCGAGCCTGTTGCGCGAGAGGTCGAGGCTCGTCAGGGCCCTCAGGGCCGCGAAGTCGAGGGACTCGAGCGTGCCTACGAGCTGCACCCCGCGCAGGAAGATGCCGGTGATCACCGGCCGGCGCCGCGTGCCGCACCTGACGCCGCGCCAGCTGCAGAGCGTCGACGTGTTTCCCCAGGACCGCAGGGCGTGCTGGCCTTGGCGGCCGAGGGCGGCTCTCCAGGCCAGGAGCGCTCCCGCTTGCTCTCCGAGGGTTGGCGGCAGGGCGGCGTTGGGCGAGACGAGCGCCATGAGTATGATGAGAGAGGCCAGTAGTGTTCTCCAAGGAGATGACGAGTCCATGGCCGGGCTAGGAATTACTAGGTGTGGTTCCATGATTCTGCGTGGCTGACTATTAATGAGACCTCGTTGCAGCACCTTAAATCGTCACGATTCTGCGGCGGATTTCTTCTTCCCTACCTACTGCGGGTGCGGGGAGGTGTCACCGTGGAATGGTTTGCGTTTCTATTTCTTCCGAATGAACAAGCGTCTGAACGCGCGCAATTGAAAGACCACCCAAAACGGGCGCCGTGGAGTTGTATGAGGTTTGAATTTTAGTGCTTGATGGAGATGGTCAAAGCTACGGTCAGCTTAAACACCCACTAGACAGGCGAGATCAAAACCGCGCGAAATGAATGCCATACATCACTTTTCTCTTCCCGTTTCTTTCGCGGTCGCTTTTTTTCCCGATAAAATGTGAATTTTGTTGACTTAAAACGTAGATGTAAACACAATGCACACATTTTTAGAAAAAGGAGAAAGACCCCGGCCTCTGCATCTGGGCGATGCATGCAGTCACTTTACTAATTATTCACAAAAGCGCTTCTGAAAAAAATGACAATGAAATGCGAAGCGCTTACTTAAGCAACATCCGTCGCTACTCCTATCCATTTAATGAAGGGATACTAATAGTGCGGGCCTAATACCACAGATCTCGCAGTCAGGCCTAACATCTAAGACCTGAGGCCCCAACCAAGCCACTTGCAGGGTATGGGGCACACACCGGTCCGACGCGCTCTCAGAGGCCGCCGCCACCAACTGCTACCACTCCATCTTCAAAGCTATACTGACGCATCATCCTTGCCCGGTCTAACTGTCGTTGGCACCACCACGGCGCTCAACATCACCATCTCTCTGCACGCGAACTTCTTAGCACGTAGTTGTCACCGCCGGTACACCTCAGCACCATGCCGCCAAGTACCACCAGCCGACACAAATTGAAGTCTCTGGAAAATCTGTCGTGCGTAGCACCTGCCGACTAGGCATGACAAAGCGTAGCAGCTGTCGGCCAGGCATGACTTGACATCTCCACCGAAGCTCCCTGCAAGACGAAGCCGCTCCACCTCCTACCTCTGACTTCCAGCGCTGCTCCACAAACGATGCTCCCAAGAGAGAAACGACACCTCAGTGCCGCCATCATCCGATCTGGAAAACCAGATCATAGGGTTTCCCCCAAAGCAGCACTAGTGGGTCGACAGTACTTACAGAATGATGCCTTCATCAAGGTAATGGCGCAGAACGCCGCCATCGTCCGTCGTCGGCTCGGTTTTCACCGGCAACTATGTCTCCCCAACTCGCAGCCGGGACTAGATTACAGATCTCGAGATCCGATCATCTAGCCTCAGGTCGACCACCTCCGACGTAGGAGATGACCACCACCGCCATAATCCTCGTGATGCGATGCAGACCCAGAGTGCTTCAGCGAGCCATCGCCGAATCCGATGAGATGCAGCAGTTTGAGGACGTAACGATAGCCGCCCGCCTAGACCCAAAGGTCCTAGATCGAGCCCAGGACGCGCCACGGTCGCCGCTGCCGCCATCTCGCACTACTCCCGCCGGCTGCAGCCAAGCCCCCCGCCACGCTCCGGTCGCCGCTGCTCACCATCCTCATCGGGAGTGAGATCCAAATCAGGCCGCCGCCACCTCAGATCTCGGGACGTCAGAGGAGGTCCGCCGCCGCCGCGCCACAGGGCCTTCGCCCAGCGGCGTTGCCGGCGGCGGCGGAGGAAGGGGGATGCACGGGGAGTCGAGGTGAGGTCGAGAGGTGGCCGCCCGGTGCGGCCCGGCGGTGGCCACACGGGGCGGGAGTCCCTCGTCAAGTGCCACCAAAAACTGATCGACGATGTTTCAACACAATGCACACATACCCAACCTCTCGACATGTAGAATGCATACAACCAACATAACAAACATAAATAAATATGTCATCAAAGAGCAAAATCATAAAAGATCAAAGATATGCCTAAGTAAGAGCAACTCCAATGGGGCGACCCAAACGGACGGTGAGTTCGTTCGCTTTTTGTCCGTTTGGGTCGGCCGCCCTCTCGGCGTCTGCCCTGTTTTAGATATGGATCGCCAGTGCGCCCAACACGCCGACCCATATTGCCGGCATGGCCGGCTGGCCGCCCTATTTTGCATTGATGAATTTGCATTTAAACATATAGTCAAATAACATAGTTTGAACCGAATGAAATAGCATAGTTTTACAAGCCGAATAAAAATAAAAATGTGTGACATAGTTCTCACATAGTTTTGCAAACGAATAAAAAAAGATACATCTATTGGTTGCCAACATGAGACCACATATGCTCAACCAAATCATTTTGCAGTTGCACGTGAGTTTCCCAATCACGCATGTCATGATGAAATTGGGTGAAATTGTTCAAACATTGCCGCTCCTCCATGCTCAGGCACAACATTCTCACCCTGAAACTGATACCCTTGATCGTACAGACGTTCCAGGCGCTCGTCTTCTATGATCATATTGTGCATGATCATACAAGCATTCATCACCTCCCACAGTTTCTGTATGCTCCATGTATTAGCAGGATACCGAATGATGCCCCATCGAGGTTGCAAAACACCAAAGGCACGCTCGACATCCTTCCTAGCACTCTCTTGCTCTTGGGCAAATCTTTTCCTCTTCTCTCCGACAGGGTTGGGTATGTCGTGACAATAGTGGTCCACTGAGGATAGATACAGTTACCCAGGTAGTATACTTTGTCGTAGTTGTGGACGTTGACAGTAAAGTTCACCGGTGGGCTGTTGCCTTCGGCAAGCCTAGTAAACACCGGCGAGCGGTGAAGCACGTTGATATCATTGTGTGATCTGGCCATGCCAAAGAAAGAGTGCCAGATCCAGAGATCTTGAGACGCAATGGCCTCTAGTATGACAGTGCAAGCCCTGACATGACCCTTATACTACCCTTGCCAAGTAGAAGGGCAGTCCTTCCACTCCCAGTGCATGCAGTCTATGCTACCAAGCATCCCTGGGAAGCCCCTGTTGGCATTCATCACCAACAAACATGTTGTATCTTCAGCGGTCGGCTCTCTCAAGTACTCAGGGCCAAACACAGCAATAATAGCCTTGCGGAACTTATACAGGGACTCTAGGCATGTAGACTCGCTCATACGGACGTACTCGTCAATGAGATCACCGGGCACTCCGTATGCAAGCATTCGGATGGCGGCAGTGCATTTCTGATAAGAGAAGAAACCAATCATGCCAACAGCATCCTCTTTGCACTCGAAATAGTCATCATAGCCGACCACCCCCTCTCTAATACGGTTGAAAAGATGCCTACACATACGGAAACGGAGGCGGAATTTTTGATGTTTGAACAGGTTTGTTGTATCAAAGTAGTCCTTCCAAAGAAGGAAATGCCCGCTCTCTCGGTTGCGATTCAACGCCGGAAGGTGGCCCGGAATGGAGCCACAGAACAATGGCCGCTGGCTATTGAGGTGGTGATGGACCAACATGGCAGCCAATATATCCTCCTTGTCATTGGACAACGAAACATCGGAGTCGCAAAGGAAATTGTGAAAAAAGAACCTGTCGGCGGAGTCCATTTTGTACCTTGGCAAATTGTCAAACATCTTGCGGGGATCGACGAAGCAGACGGCCGGCGAAGGGAGTTGCGGCGCGCACGGACCAACTAGCTGCCCTGCCGGCGTCCGACGAGCATGCTGGTGAGGATCTGGTGGGGCGGCTGTGTGGTGGGGGGAGCGCGGGGGTGGGAAGTAGTCGGCTCCCCGGCGGCAAGACGGCGGTGGCGAGTGAAGTGGGAGTGGGCGGCGTTGTTGGGCGGATGTGGAGGCGCCGACAGCTGGCAGAGTCGCCGACAAAAATGGGCGGCGGCGTTGGCGATGAAGGAGGCGGGCAAGGGTTGCTGTTGGATGGGGGAGGCCATTGTGCACCGACCAGCGGGCCCGGGGGATAAGAAGGCGAGCGTGCGCGTGTCCGTTGCATGTCCGCGCCGATGCAAATCTGGCTCAAAAATGGTCCGGTAATGGGTCGCCCGCGGACGAAAAGTAGACGCGCATCCATTTGGGTCGGCGCATTGGGCCACCTTTTGTGTCCGCACCGACCCAAACGGACGGCGGTGGACGAAATGGGTCGCCCCATTGGAGTTGCTCTAAGGAAAAAGAAAAGAAAACCCCGAAGCAATCAAACTATCGATCGGCAAACTACAACAACGACCATATCCGCACCAACATCTTATGATGTCATAAGGAAAACAAAAAGGTTCACCATCGATGCCTTCAGGAAGGGAACGCCGCTCAAGTGCCGCCATCACCTGATCCGACCACCAATGATCAGAGTCTTAGTTTCCACACTGAAGAACAAGTCCGAGCATATTTGACCAATGCTTTCAACAAGGTAACATCGCAAAAACATCACTATTGTCAAGCATAACCAACTCAGGTCACAACTAAGATTTTCACCCCCGAGCTCGAGACCAGGTACGTAAGAAACGTCATCAAATAAGAGTCATCATGTGTTATCGCCACTACTTTTCGTGATCCCAATAGCTATATGCGTTGGGTTAGAAATTCCACCACCGTAGCTGCACAATCATACCCTTTGCGTCAAATCGCTGTCCATAAATTGCATCTAATCGCTGAAGGTAAACTGGTTGGAGTGAGAGCCACCAAAAACCAGAAATGAACCTTTTGGCTGCATGCCACAAACTCGCTAGTAAGCGCCACCAACAATAGCCATTGGATTAGGGCACCCTAGACCATACCCGCCATATCTAAGAGAGCGTTGATTGAGGAGGAGGGCCATGAAGCTGCCTCCCTCCACGTTCCTGGGCACCCCCGCTCCACGCCATGGACAGATCTGAGGAAAACCAACTACTTTGGCCAGTACCGCTGGATCTACGCGGATGCAGCAATGGTGGTTGCACCGCCCAATGGTAGGAGTGGGACAGCTACATCCCCTCGAGGCACGACTGGCAAAGTTGATTCCGACGAATCTCGGGTAGGGGCTCCCGAGCTAGTAGCCTAGATGCGATGGTAACAAAGGTACGAGGTTTTACCTAGGTTCCGGCTCTCTTGAATAGATAATACCCTACGCCTTTCTTGTGTTTGTATTGATTTGGGATGGATTAGAATGTAGACATTGATCTACCACGAGATTGTTCTGTGTGGTCTACATGCCCTACCCCTTGGTTTATATAGATACCAGGGTTCTAGGGTTACATGTAATTCGGCTACGTATATATAGCAATCATATTGTAGATGACCTCTAAGTCTTGGAGTATGCGACAAGTCTTCGGGAATATTTGTTCCACGCGCCATGGGCCTTCTACTGGTGAACTGACATAGGGGGTCCATGGATCAGCCCACCTGGCGGGGAGACATCATGGTGAGTGACCCCTAGTTTGAGACACCATCAATGATGACCGCGATCAAGGCGCAACCAGACGATTGTGAGGGTTGGGAGACACCCGGCAACGACCTAATAGAGCTCGGGGTCAAGTGTCACGCATACGAGGCCCCGCCGCCACCAACCACCGCCTGAGGCTTTGCACCGATGGCGCCGATCGGTGGTGGCGAGGAAGGAAGGAGGCCTATGGTGGTGGTGGTGGTTGATGCGCCACCTGAATCGAGCGATGAGGGGGCCTCGCTCGTTTGATGTCCATTTGTGGTCCTTTGAGTAACTTTTTATTATAACACAGTATAGAAGCAGCACTCATATGGGACTAGCAAGGACCATGGCTTCTCCAAACATGATGAATTCTTTTGAAGACCTAATAATCAATTTATAAAGAGTCATGTGATCTGCAGCATTTTAGCAAGCGAATAGTCCAAAATAAATCTTAAATTTGTAATCTGAACCTGAATTGAACCATGTCTTCAAATTTATAAAGATGGATGTGACACGTAGGCCCAGTGAGAGAAGCATGTGATCCTGATCGGGATTGATCTTTTCCCGGTTCTACAACGAAGTGTTTAGTAGAAATCAACCAGCGATAGACCGTGATCTAAAAATATAGGGTGACAATATTAGGGATTTTGACTTTAGAGTTCGATTCAGACTCAACGAATTCAAGATTTAATTCGGACATTTTGATTTTATTACAAAACAAAATACATGTATTCCCCACAAAATATCCCGTCAAAAATTGGGATGCATTTTCTAAAACGTAATTGTAGCTACTTAAGCCCTTCTATGCAATCTTTGCCTAATTAAGCATTGCCGTATTGAACTATATGACCTGATGCTGGACAATGGGACAGCCGACTCTATTTACAGTATGGATTGTCTGGTGTATTAGCTATTATAATAATTAAATTGTGTAGAATCTAATACCTGATGCTCGATATAACATTGCCCATGGTTCTTAGCGAAAATTCGTGAGCCTTAAACTCAAACAACGCACACATTTTGTTTAAACAACTCGACTACAATAGATAACTACATCGCACACATTCATACAAAGATAATCATCTGCTATTGGTGGACAATTTACACACCGTTTGATCCGCCAAATTGTTTGCGAACTACAACAACATTGGACACGATCGACACCAAGATAATTGTCTATGATGCATCTTATTTCGTGAAAAAATATATTTTATACACGGTGTGCGTGCAAACCATACAAGAATTGCACACGATTATGCTTTGCGGGCCGTTTGAAAACCCCAGAACATCGTAGACATTTTCTCACTGGTCTGCGATGATCCCCCCATCCATGTTAAGCGTGAGATATTCTAGGCATCAAGGGTTACTTGCGTCATGAGTTGAGGTAGTTGGGGATTGGTTGTTTTTCTATTTAAATCTCTTCTATCCCTCTCTACCCCGAGTCCCTCTGTCTCTGTAATCTGTTCGATTGCCTCTCCAACCGATTGCCTTGTACTCCGTGTGAGGTCTTCTCACTAGATCAATATAATACCATGCGGGATCCATGTTAGGGGTTGAGACGCTTCATCATTACTTTCATGGTATCAGAGCATGTCCCTTCCACCACATCTAACCTTCATCGATCTCCCAAAACCCACCTCGCTGCCATGTCTACCTCCACCACTCCGTCTCCTCCGGCCTCAACTACAACGTCTCTGAGTCACTCACCCGGACGAACTACGTCCTTTGGCGAGCCCTTGGGCGATCCTAGATAATGGCCGCCGGCCTGTATGGCTACATCGACCAAACCATGGCAGAACCTTCCAAGCTCATCACAACCAAGGACAAGGACGACAAGGACCAGGTGATCACCAACCCTGCATATGCCCACTGGTTAGTCCAAGATCAACATATTGTTGCATATCTCCTTCAAAATCTCTTCAAGGAGGTGCTGATTCAAGTAGCATCGATGGAAACATCGTATGCGATCTGGACGGCTCTAAGCAACATGTTCTCCATCGTCTCGCTGTCCCGCGTCAACAACATTCGTGTCTCCCTCACCAACGCCCAGAAGGGCAACCAGCCAGCAGCGACCTACTTCGGGCACATGCGTGCTCTCTCTGATGAGCTTGCGGCGGCAGGCAAACTGATCGAGGAGGACGAGCTGGTGCCCTTCATCCTTGCGGGGCTTGACATGGAGTATCAGCCCATCATTTCCGGCTGGGACGCACACACTGATCCAGTCACCGTCGAGAACCTCTTCTCCATGGTAGCCAATTTTGACCAGCGTGTCGAGATATTCCATGGGACATGCGCCGGCAACTTCAAGTCCTCCGCGAACCTTGCTTCTCATGGTCGCCAGGGATCCCACAAGGGTTCCCGTAGTCAGCAGAAGGGTGGTGGCGGCAGCGGATCTCGCACTAGTGGCGGCGGCCACAACAACAACAGTGGTGGTGGCGGCGGCCACTATGGCGGCAACGGCGGCCACTACGGTGGTGGTGGTGGCTACCATCATCAAGGAAACAACTAATACGTCAATTTTGCATCATGTTTTCCTACTGTTATTTATAATGTTTTATGCATAATAATGCCTTTTGGAATAATTCTAATGCCTTTTCTCTCATAACATGCAAGGTTCACACAAAGAGGGAGAATACCGGCAGCTGGAATTCTGGACCTCAAAAAGCTACGCCAGGCCACCTATTCTGCACAACTCCAAATGAGCTGAAACTTCACGGGGATTTTTTAGGGAGTAAATAAGAATTATTGGAGCAAATAACTACCAGAGGGGCCCCACCAGGTGGGCACAACCCACTTGGGCGCGCCAGGGAGCCCAGGCGCGCCCTGGTGGGTTGTGCCCTCCTCAGCCCACCTCCAGTGCCCATCTTCTGTATATAAGTCATTTTGACCTATAAAAAAAGGAGAGGCCTTTTGGGACGAAGCGCCACTGTCTCGAGGCGGAACTTGGGCATGAGCACTTTTGCCCTCCGGCAAAGCGATTCCATCGGGGAACTTCCCTCCCGGAGGGGGAAATCATCGTCATCATCATCACCAACAACTCTCCCATCTTGGGGAGGGCAATCTCCATCAACATCTTCAAGAACACCATCTCCTCTCAAACCCTAGTTCATCTCTTGTGTTCAATCTTTGTACCAGAACTATAGATTGGTACTTGCGGGTGACTAGTAGTGTTGATTACATCTTGTAGTTGATTGCTATATGTTTTATTCGGTGGAAGATTATATGTTCCCATTATGTTATTTAATACCCCTTTGATCTTGAGCATGATTATCATTTGTGAGTAGTTACTTTTGTTCTTGAGGTCACGGGAGAAATCTTGTTGCAAGTAATCATGTGAACTTGATATGTGTTCAATATTTTGATGGTACGTATGTGGTGATTACCTTAGTGGTGTCATGCGAACGTCGACTACATGACACTTCACCATATTTGCGCCTAAGAGAATGAATTGTGGAGTAGTTATTAGATGATGGGTTTCGAGAGTGATCGAAGCTTAAACCCTAGTTTATGCACTATTCCGTAAGGGACTGATTTGGATCCAAAAGTTTAATGCTATGATTAGATTTATTCTTAATACTTTTCTCGTAGTTGCGGATGCTTGTGAGGGGGTTAATCATAAGTAGGAGGCTTGTTCAAGTAAGAACAACACCTAAGAATCGGTCCACCCACATATCAAATTACCAAAGTAGCGAACACAAATCAAACCAACATGATGAAAGTGACTAGATGAAATTCCCGTGTACCCTCAAGAACGCTTTGCTTATCATAAGAGACAGTTTTGGCCTGTCCTTTACCTCAAAAGGATTGGGCTACCTATCTGCACTTTTGTTACCTTTACCGTTACTTGCTCGTTACAAATTATCTTGCTATCAAACTACTCGTTACTTATAATTTCAGTGCTTGCAGAAAATATCTTGCTGAAAACTACTTGTCATTTCCTTCTCCTCCTCGTTGGGTTTGATACTCTTACTTATCGAAAGGACTATGATTGATCCCCTGTACTTGTGGGTCATCAAGGCTCTTTTCTGGTGCCGTTGCCGGGGAGTGAAGCGCTCTTGGTAAGTGAAAATCGCTAAGGAAAATTTATTACAATGTGCTGAAATTTATTGTCACTTGTTACTATGGAGAACAATCCTTTGAGGGGTTTGTTAGGGGTATCTTCACCTCGACCAGAACCACAATTAGTTACCCCTAAACCTGCTGCACCTACTGAAAATATTGGTTATGAAATCCCTTCGGGTATGATAGAACAACTGCTAGCTAATCCTTATGCAGGAGACAGAACCAAACATCCTGATATGCACTTGATATATGTGGATGAAATTTGTGGATTATTTAAGCTTGCAGGTTTACCTAGAGATGAATCTAAGAAGAAGGTTTTCCCTTTATCTTTGAATGGAAAAGCATTGGCATGGTATAGGCTATGTGATGATATTGGATCCTGGAATTGGAATCGATTGAAATCGGAATCACGAAAAAATTTATCCTATGCATCTAGTTCATCGTGACCGGAATTATATATATAATTTTTATCCTCGCGAAGGAGAAAGTATCGCTCTAGCTTGGGGGAGGCTTAAGTCAATGTTATATTAATGCCCCAATCATGATCTCTCAAGAGAAATTATTATTCAGAATTTTTATGCTCGGCTTTCTCATGATGATCGATCCATGCTTGATACTTCTTGTACTGGTTCCTTTGTGAAGAAGACTATTGACTTCTGGTGGGATCTTTTAGAAAGAATTAAATGCAACTCTGAAGATTGGGAACTCGAAGAAGGTAAGGCGTCAGGTATTAAGCTTAAGTATGAGTGTGTTAAATCTTTTGTGAATACCGATGCTTTTCAAAAGTTTAGCACTAAATATGGACTTGACTCTGAGATAGTAGCCTCCTTTTGTGAATTATTTGCTACTCATGTTGATCTCCCTAAGGAGAAGTGGTTTAAATATCACCCACCTATTAAAGAAGAAATTAAAGAACCGATAATAGCTAAAGATGAAACTATTATCTATAATGTTGATCTAGTTGTTCCTGCTGCTTATATTGAAAAACCACCTTTCCCAGTTAGGATAAAGGAACATGCTAAAGTTTCAAGTGTGGTCAACAAAAGTTATATTAGAACTTCCAAACCTGATGAACAAATCAAAGTAGAACCTAGTGTTGCTATGGTTAAACATCTCTTGGTATAAAATATGGGTCATTTACATTTGTGCCCCTAACTCGAACCCACTACTCATATTTGCCCCTAACTTCGAAGCATGCTCAAATTTGCCCCTATGCCGTTAAGTGGCCTTACAGAAATGCAATTCCGTTCCGTTTCCGTCTGGTCAAAGGCCTTTGACCGTTTACCCGATGTTTTCTGGACAATTTGCCCCTCCTGAGAGCTGGGCCCTTTCACTAAAAAACTCTCTCTCTGTATCACTTACATGTGGGGCTACAAAAAAGAAAATAAAAAATATCTCCCACCTCTATCTCTCCCTCCCTCGTGGCATCTCTCACCTCCGGCGAACCACATGCCCTGGCCTGGCCGCCGCCGCTGCTGCTAGCTCACCTGGCGCTGCCGCTTGCCTCCATTGATGCTGCCCCTCACCTCCCCCAAGGCCTTCATTCTCTCTCCCGCCCTCTAACCTCTCCCGCAAGCACGCCGGAGAGCGCGTCGTCGCCGTCGCCGGTCACTCATGTGGCCAACTGCAACCCCAAGCACGACCACCTCTCCAGGAAGCCCCTACGAGATGCCCTCATCATCTTAGCCTACGAATTTGGCAAGAGAAGTTAAGGACCAAGCGCCATGATGCAACTTCCCCACGTCCGGCCTCGGATCGCGCCATCGATTCGGTGCTGTTGAAGCTCCGCGACCGGTCCCCGAGCCCCAGCGGCGCGGCCATCGTCCTCGTAGTGATCTCCTTTGCCTAGGCACCCGGCCACCCTCTCCCTCTCGCACTACAGCTTCCCCGCCTGCGCCACCAGAGCCGCCGTGAGAACGGTCGCCGCCGTTAGCTCCGGCAACCATATGGCCCTAAGAGACCAACCCTGAACGCGGCTGAGCCAAGGCTACCGCCTGGTTCCCTGAGCCGGCCTCCTCTTGGCATCCCGGCGTGCCTCCGCCGCTGGATTTGGTCGCCATCGGCATCCCTCGAAGGGATTAGTTTAGGGGGCATTATTTTAATGATGTTTTGTGAATTAGTTTCATGATCTTTTTGTCTGGCTGAGCAGTGGACCCACCCTTAGTTAACACAATATATTTCAAATAATAATAATAATAATAATAATAATAATAATAATAATAATAATAATACAAGGACATGTGGGCCCTATGTCTAGTTTGGCCGGTCCTTATCTAGTTTTTTCATCGGTTGGGGCCCACATGTAAGTGTGTGTGAGAGAGGGTGGTGAGAGAAAGTGTTGCTGCTCTTATTTTATTTCGAGTGGGTCCTGCACGTAAGTGACACATGGATGCAGGGGCAAATTGTCCAGAAAACATCAGGTAAACGGTCAAACCCCTTTGACCGGACGGAAACGGAACGAAAGGGCATTTCTGTAAGGTCACTTAACGGCATAGGGGCAAATTTGAGCATGCTTCGAAATTCGGGGCAAATCTGAGTAGTGGGTTCGAGTTAGGGGCACAAATGTAAATGACCCATAAAATATAGATCGTCATGTTATTTACTTGTGTGATTAAGCTGCTAGAATTGCCAAACCCGATGAAAAGGATAAACATAGACCAGTTGTTGGCATGCCTGTTGTCTTGGTCAAAATAGGAGATCACTGTTATCATGGTTTATGTGACTTAGGTGCTAGCATGAGTGCTATTCCTTTCACCCTATATCAAGAAATTATTAATGATATAGCACCCGCTGAAATAGAAGACATAGATGTTGCTATTAAACTTGCTAATAGAGACCATCACACCACTTGGGATTGTTAGATATGTTGAAGTCTTGTGTGGGAAAATAAAATACCCTACTGACTTGCTGGTTCTTGGTTCCCCACAAGATGCCTTTTTGTCACAGCCTGATTTTTGGCCCTTTCTTGTTCTTTTGATTTTCTGAGATTTTTTGCTTGAGTTTTCTTTTTCCATGGATGTGTGGTCTGGAAATTGAAGAAGATGACCTCTTCTTTCTTTCCAGAGTGGCTTGTCATCCCCAAATCCATCCCTAGACCTTGCCATTTCCATCTTGGACCAACCCTAATATTCTTTTTCTAGGAAATATTCCTTTTTCTGTTAAAGGAATAATCCTTTTTGCCCTAGGTTGTGAAGCAACCTATATTTTCATCACTCCTAAATTCCCAAATATTCTCGTAAATTGTTTGGGTCATATCTTCCTCAAATGTGGCAAAATATTTCACTTGCCATGTTTCCCATCATGCTCAATTAATTCATTTCCTATTTTGTCCTAAATGGCACTTTGTGAAGCAAGTTCTATTTATCTTTGCCCAATTGACTCCAAACTTCTTGGACATCTTTTCATGTCCATATCATTGCCACATGCCAAAATTCAACCTCATTTGCCTAGTAATTATTTATCAATGATTTTCCAAAGTTTCTGTCTAGAAAGAAACTTTGTGAAGGAGGTACAAGCTAGGCATATCTGAATGAGGTGAAATTTATGCATGACCTCAATATCATCATATCATAGCTCTCAACCAAATTTGAGCTCATGTAATACCTCCATGTGAGCTCATCTTCAATTATTTGTTTCTGTCCAAATTTTTAGTTTATGAAGCAAGTATATTTTATATTGCTTCACTATGGCTGAAACTTTTCCAGGACCTTCTCCTATCCATATAACCTATCCCCGCCAATTTTGGGATCAATTCATCAAGCCATTATTCCTCTAGAATTTTCTCAAGTTACTGTCCAGAGGAGATGTTTGTGAAGCAAGTACCATTTTGGTTTATCCAATTGGCATGAAATTTTTACAGCATCTTCATATGGCCAGATAACCTTGACATGCCAAATTTCAGCTCAAGTGGCTTCTTCATTTGAGTGCATCATCATGATCTTGATTCTGGACCATTTTGGTCAGTTCCAAAGCAAGTGTATTAATCCCTGACCCAAATCCCTCCAAACTTCACAGAACTAGAGTCCTTCCTATCCTAAACCTCCCAGACAACTCATTTGGCCCTTAGCATCTCTCTGTTGATCACATTGGCTTGATCAAGTTTGTAAACTTTAGAAGGCCATTACCACTCAAACAATTGGTCTTTGATCGAGTAACCACCTCAGTTGCAGCCTCCACTGGAGGGACTAAACCCCAGACAATGTTTACCAACTTGTTGCCCTCTCTTCATGCTAGTCTGGGCGGTGACCATCGTTTTCGCACGCACTGGCCGCGTCCAGAATGTCGTCTTGCTCAGGCCCCTCTCCTGCTCGTCGTCTCAACGAGCGCGGGCGTGTCTACCAGCTCACCCGTGTCGTCGCCATCCTCTTGGACCTCTCTCCCCCTCCGGAAACCTCCTCGCTGGCGATCGTCGTCGCGCGCCCACTGGAAACCTGTAGCCGACCATCTCTGTTTGCGCTGTGGCTTCTTCCTCCTCATGTCCCCGAGTGCCGCTCGTCTCCGTGAGCCTCTGCCACTCGTCCGCTTCTTTCTTGTGCCTCCCCGTGACTTCTGCGGCCAACAAAGCGTTGGTCGGATCCCGCGACGACACCCGAGCTCACCCTCCCTCGCTCGGCTGTATATAGCCATCCCCGGCCTCATCCAAGCACATCAGCAGCCTCCCCTCACTCCTAGGACCCCGCCCAGCCTCTCGCCCGAGCTTCAGAGCCCCTCCTCGCCTACCATTACCGCCATGGCCGCCGCCTCGGCTCGCCTAAATTGCCTCGATGCCGGTCTCCCTCCCCCCTCATTTCACCACCAGTAAACCCCCACCACTCCGGCGCTCCTCCCCATCCCCTCAGTGAGTCACCGAAGCCCTTGTTGCTGCCGTCCCCAAGATCGGCCGCCGCCCCTACTTTCGGTTGCCGCACATCACCGCCGTCCCAGCCCTTCTCCGGCGCTAGTTTTCACCCTGGATGGATGCAGCTCCCTCTCCCGAGCACTTTGGTGGCCGGAGCTCCACCGGAGGCAGCCGAGTCGCCCGGGCCAGCTCCGGCACCGCGCGCCATGCCTCCGCCTCGTGGGCGCGAGCGAGGTAGAAGACGACCACGGGCCAGGCGGGCCCCGCGTCGCCCCCGTCCCCACCAGTCAGCCACACGACATTGACTCGCCCTGCCATGTCGGATTAAGTGGAAGCGTAATTCCCAACTTTACACTTTCTTCTTCTGGAAACGTATTCTCTGCTTCTTCAGTGGAGTTTACATTTTCTTCTTCCGAAAATGTATTCTTAGTAATACGCTTTCTGGTTTTCAGCAGCCGGCCGAATCTGCTAGTTTGTGAACGTTCACTGCTTTAGCGTATTTTCTGCCTAAAAAGTGAACGACCACAATTTTTTGCTCGAGACTCCGATTGAGGTGAATGTGAATCCAAAGCCCACATCTTCGTCTTGTCGAGCCCGTTCTCTTCCCATAATTTTCACTATGGTTTGACATACTTGAAATGACCATTTTGCCCTTGCCCCTAATCAGCCCCCTCCGAGAGAGAATCTTTTCCGCTGAATCTTTTCGCAGCTTCACCGCACTTCTTCCCAGAGCTTTCTTCATCCCCAGGCAAGCCACAACACCCACTTGCATGATGGCCATGCAGTAGCCATGGTTTTCAACTTGAACACTTAATAATTGTCTGTTTGTTTATCTACAACTATTATCGTTGTTTCCATACTACTTATGGTTTCATGTTCATCTTCGTGCTATGTTTCGATGCATCTAGTTATCTTGTGTTCTTGCTAGCATTACTTTTGTATGTCATGCTTAGTAGTAGTACATGCTGGTGTTGGAAGTGTGCTTCGGTGCATGACTATCGTCTATGAAAGCACAGTTGCTCCCTGGGTGGTTTTGGTAATTAATGACAACATACTTTGTGGTTGGACTAATGCTTTTATCAAGTATGTTTCAGGAAATTCAATCACATTGGCATGGCAAAAGGACTGAAGAGGTGGACCCCTAAAATGCTAAGGCAAGCATTGGCAAAAGCTCAAGACTCCATTTTTGTTTAGTGATCCAAGATCACATTGAGTCCATAGGAAAGCCAATACTATTAAAAGGGGATGAGGTTATGATAATGATCTGGTTGCTCAAAGTGCTTAGTGATACATCTCCTAAACTATCAGCAACTCTCACCGCCATATACACTCATAAGTAATCTCGGTCCCACCGATATTCCAAACTCACCACACCGAGATGAACCACCTCGCCACAAAGCCAAACCCTAGAAATCTCGGATTTTCCGATTCGAACTCGGTCTCACGAAACTTGAGTTGCCAAGCTTCAGAACCTTACATCATCAAATCGGTGTCACCGAGATGATGAAGTCGGTCCCACCGAGATTGGCAAGCTCTTGTCTTTACGAATCGGACTAACAGAGTTTGTATTTTCGGTCCCACTGAAAATCCCAACGTTCACATGATTTGAACTTTCGGTCTCACCGAGTTGTCAACTTCGGTCCCACCGAGATTGGTCAAATGTGTGTAACGGTTGGATTTTGTGTGGAGGCTATAAATACCCTCCACCCCCTCTTCATTCGTGAAGAGAGCCATCGAAAGAACTACCACTCCTACCTTACATTTACGAGAAGAGAACTACCTACCCTTGTGTTGAGATCAAGTTGCTCCACTCCCACCATATGAAGCTTGATCTCTAGCCTTCCCAAGTTGCTTTCCACTCAATCCTTTCTTCCTCCACAGCCAAATCGGTGAGGAGAGTTGAGTGTTGGGGAGATTATCATTTGAAGCACAAGAGCAAGGAGTTCATCATCATCAACACCATCTATTACCTTTTGGAGGGTGGTGCCTCCTAGATTGGTTAGGTGTCGCTTGGGAGCCTCCGTCGAGATGTGGAGTTGAACCAAGAAGTTTGTAAGGGCAAGGAGATCGCCTACTTCGTGAAGATCTACCCGAGTAAGGCTAGCCCTCCGTGGGCGTGAGCCATGATGGCATAGACAAGGTTGCTTCTTCGTGGACCCTTCGTGGGTGGAGCCCTCCGTGGACTCTCGCAGCCGTTACCCTCCGTGGGTTGAAGTCTCCATCAACGTGGATTGACGATAGCACCACCTATCGGAACCACGAGAAAAATCTCCGTGTCTCCAAATTGCGTTTGATCTTCTCCACCTCTCTTTACTACATGTGCAATTTACTTTCCGCTGCCCATACTCTAGAATTGCATGTGTAGTATGCTACTTGACTTGTGTGATATGCAAAATCTGCCAAAAACTTGTCTTTGTCAAAAGGCATAATTTTTATCTTGTCGAGTAGTCTAATCACCCCCTCTAGACACTCTCACCTTCTTGATCCTACAATTGGTATCGAGCTTTGGTCTCCATTGCTTTGGTTTACACACCATTGGAGGAAGATGGGCGTGTCACGTTTGGGAGTGTTAGTCATAGAGTGCCTATTCTTAATGGAGTGTCCTATAACTCGTGGAGGATTGAAATGCTTATTATCTTTAAGATGTATAACTTGCGCAAATATGTTGAAACCCCATATGTGCCTCCATTTGACCCCTTGCACCCTACCATGGATGAAGAGCTTGATTTGCTTCGTAACCTTAGAACTGTAAATCTTATCATTAGAGGGTTACCCGATAACTTGCTTAAGCTTGTTACAAATTTTGAGTGCGCCTATGCTATATGGAAGTTCTTGGAAGAACTTTATCCGGACTACTCTTTGAGAGGTCTTGATGAAATTCTATACAAGACTATTGAATTTGATATGATGCTTAATGATCCCAACTTTGATAAATGCTTCTTTGAGGTTCGTGATCTTATGAAAAAGAAGGGTGATCCTTGTCTTATCAATACTCTAATTAGAAATGCTCTTGTATTGCATTCCGATGATTATTGTCACATTGACAAAACTAATGCAAGTTGTTGTCAAATTGACCTAGGAGTTGATGATGAACTATCTATGGGTCAATATGATGATGAGTATGAGCATGATGATGATTACTCCGATTCGGACACCGAGCTAGATAAGATCATGAAGAGTCTCAATCTTATGGAAAATCTGAGAGACTACATATCCAGTGGAAAAGAGTGGATTCTTGATAGTGGATGCACAGATCACATGACCGGAGACGAAGACATGTTTCGAGAGCTTGCAAAGAACGATGGACCACGCAAGTATGTGTCTTTTGGAGACAACTCCAAGGGTAAGGTACTTGGCCTTGGTAAGGTGGCCATATCTCATGATAGCTCTACTCAAAATGTCATGCTTGTTGAATCACTTGGATACAATTTACTTTCCGTGTCTAGATTAGCTGACTTTGGATTCAATGTGCTATTCACCGAAGTAGATTGCCAAGTTTTTCGTCGTGACAATCATAACATGGTATTTACCGGTATCCGTAGAGGTGATCTATATATTGTTGATTTCACTAAGAAAGCCCAACCTAGAACTTGCTTCATTGCTAAATCCGCTAAAGGTTGGTTATGGCATAGAAGGCTTGGACATGTTGGTATGCGTAATCTAGACAAGCTAATCAAAGGTGATCATATTCTTGGTGTTAAAGATGTTTTCTTTGACAAAGATAGACTTTGTAGTGCTTGTCAGGCAGGAAAACAAGTAGGTGGAAGTCATCCCGTGAAGAACATCATGACCACAAGGAGACCGCTTGAGCTTCTCCATATGGATCTCTTCGGTCCCAATGCTTACAAAAGCCTTGGTGGTAACTCCTTTGGTCTAGTTATAGTTGATGATTATTCCAGATTTACGTGGGTATTTTTCCTTGATGACAAATCACAGTTGGAGAATCTTCAAAACCTTTGCGAAAGGCCCAAAATCAATTTGAGGTGAAGATCAAGAAAGTTCGGAGTGACAATGGAACGGAGTTCAAGAACGCCCATGTAGACTCTTTTCTCGATGAAGAAGGGATTCTACATGAGTTCTCGGCTACGTACACTCCTCAACAAAATGGAGTTGTTGATAGGAAGAACCGAACGCTCATAGAGATGGCGAGAACGATGCTTGATGAATACAAGACACCGAAGCACTTTTGGGGTGAAGCCGTTGAGACAGCTTGTCATGCTATCAACAGGCTTTATCTTCACAAGCTCCTCGGCAAGACTTCATACGAGCTCCTCACCGGTAACAAATCCCAAGTGGGATACTTTCGTGTCTTTGGCTCGAAATGCTATATCCTTGATAAGCATCGTCGGTCTAAATTTGCTCCTAAAACTCATGAAGGCTTTTTTCTTGGTTATGGATCAAACTCCCACACCTACCGTGTCTACAACAATTTCACCCGAAAGGTTGAAGAGACGGTAGACGTGAAGTTTGATGAATCTAATGGCTCGCAAGTAGAGCAAATGCCTATTGATGTAGGAGACAAGGACCCATCGGAAGCCATTCAAGATTTATCTATTGGAAAGATTCGTCCCATGGAAGTGAAGGAGAGTACCTCACCTACATATGTGGAGCCTCCTACCTCACGGCAAGATGAACCTCAAGGCAACATGGAGGCCTCCACAAGTGGAACTCACCAAGACGAGGATGTGCAACAAGAAGATCCACCACAACCTCCTTCTCCACCACCTCAAGACAACACCAACAACAATGAAGAAGAAGAAGAGGAAGATGAAGATGATGAGGAAGCTCAGCCACAACCACAACAAAAGCTATCTCGAGTTCGAGCAAGATTCAAGAAAAATCATCCCGTGGAACAAATGATGAACGACATCGACTCCGGGAGAATTACTCGCTCTAAAACTCGCCTAGCTAACTTTTGTGAGCATTACTCATTTATCTCTAGTCTTGAACCTATGAAGGTAGAAGAAGCACTTGAAGACCCGGATTGGGTGAACGCTATGCACGAAGAGCTACACAACTTCGAGAGGAACAATGTATGGACTTTGGTAGAGAAGCCCAAGGATGATCAAAACGTCATTGGAACCAAATGGGTGTTTCGGAACAAGCAAGATGAAGATGGACAAGTCATCCGCAACAAGGCTCGTCTCGTAGCTCAAGGTTACACACAAGTCGAAGGTATGGACTATGGTGAGACCTATGCCCCCGTTGCTAGACTTGAGTCCATTCACATTCTTCTTGCTTATGCCAACCACCATGATATTACTCTCTATCAAATGGACATTAAAAGTGCTTTCCTAAATGGTGAAATTGAGGAGGAAGTATTTGTGAAACAACCTCCTGGATTTGTGAATCCTAAAAAGCCTAATCATGTTTACAAGTTGCACAAAGCTCTTTATGGTCTTAAACAAGCTCCTAGAGCTTGGTACAAATGCTTGACTAGCTTTCTTCTTGAAAAAGGGTTTGAGATTGGAAAAATAGACTCAACGCTATTCACGAAAAGGGTTGATGGTGAACTATTTGTGTGCCAAATATATGTTGATGATATTATCTTTGGTTCAACTAACCCTCATTTTAGCGAGAAGTTTGGAAAGCTCATGTCGGAGAAGTACGAGATGTCCATGATGAGTGAACTCAAATTCTTCCTTGGGTTGCAAATCAAGCAATCTAAGGAGGGTACCTTTGTCTCACAAACAAAGTACACCAAGGATCTCTTCAAGAAGTTCAACATGCAAGAAAGCAAGGTATGAGAACCCCATGCCTACAAGTGGACATAATGACTTGACACAAGATGGAGAACCTGTTGATCAAAAGGTTTACCGATCTATGATTGGTTCTCTACTATATCTCTGTGCTTCTCGTCGACATAATGTTGAGTGTATGCATGTGTGCTCGATATCAAGCAGCCCCTAAAGAATGTCATCTTAAAGCTGTTAAAAGGATTGTGAGATATTTGATACACACACCAAACTTTGGCATTTGGTATCCTAAGAGGGCCTCTTTCGACCTTGTTGGCTATTCCGACTCGGACTATGCCGGTGACAGGGTTGATAGAAAGTCAACTTCGGGTACGTGTCAATTTCTTGATTGATCCCTTGTATCTTGGTCCTCCAAGAAACAAAATTGATATCATTATCCTTTGCCAAGCGAAATATATTGCTGCTGGTTCATGTTGTGCTTTCGGTTGCTATGGATGACACAAACGCTTAAGGATTATGGGATACATGTGAGACATGTTCCTTTGCTTTGTGACAATGAGAGTGCGATTAAGATTGGACACAATCCCGTGCAACACTCTCGAACGAAACATATTGAAGTTCGTCACCATTTTATTCGTGATCACATTGCCAAGGGAGACATCAATCTTAAGCATGTTCGTACTGACAAACAACTTGCTGATATCTTTACAAAACCTCTTGATGAGAAGGTGTTTTGTCGCTTAAGGAGTGAGTTGAACATCATTGATGCTTCAAACTTGGAGTGAAAACTTCATTGATGCATGCAAGGCATGAGCCTACTTGACTAATCCTTGATATGTCTCTTATGATGATGATCATATGTCTTGGACACATTTGCCCCCTTGTATTGCATCTAACTCCTTGTAGGTACTTGGATGATCTACATTCCACAAGATTACCACACACTCAAATCTTGAGTAATCTTGTCATTGACCAAGTATCTAGCCCTTTGGGATGTTGAGTTCAAGGAACAAAATTTCACATATCCTTTTTGACACCTTATACATCTAGTATTTCACTCTTGTCATCTTGGATATCCTTGAGTATTTCCTTGCTTGCCTAACCCATGAAGGAAGATGAACTACACAAGTGGAAATGGTGCTCCAACTTCACATTCTATGAGCACCTACTTCAAGTTCACCTACATGAACAAAGAAACAACAAGCCCAAGGTACGTTCTTCACATCTTTAAGGAGCTTTGCTCAAAGACATGAGTACAAGCAGCTTCATAAGATGTGAACACATCAATGCTTAATTGAAAAATGGCAACCCCATTTTGAGCTTAAACGATGAGTATGACCTATGATCAAATGTTCTCATTTGACTCCTAAGTCAATATACTCAAACATAGGTGACCTTGTCGCCGACCCCTATCTAGATGAAGTACATATGTTTTGGAATCTTTCTATTTTCTCTTATGTTCTCTCATTGAGTTTTCTTTTTAATCAAAAAAAAAACTTCATCTAGGAATCTTTTTCATTTCTATTCTTCTGTTTTTGTGAATATCTCTTTGGCTCTGATCAATTCCTCGAAAATCATTTACAAATTCATTGCAAAATCCTTTGAAACATTCCTTGCAAAGTGAGCTGATTTATTTCTGAATTTCCTTGGAATTAAACTCGGCGTCACCGACTTAAATATTTCGGTCTGACCGAAAAGGATCTGCCCTAAGTCCATGACTTTCGGACCCACCGATCCATCTTATTTCGGTGTCACCGATTTATCTCTTTCAGGATATCATTTTCTGCAGCTCCACTCAATGATTCTCTATGCATGTTTCTTATTGCCCTGTTGTGATTCTTAAGGATCCCACTTCTTTCCATCTTCCCTGACCTTCCTAGTTTGCTGTCCTTTTCGGCACTTGATGTCAAAGGGGGAGAAGACTTAGGGGGAGAAGAAAAGATTTAGGGGGAGAAGAAGAGCAATCTTATCTTAAGGGGGAGAGAATCACATCAAAGCTTTGCCGTGTTCCACATTGGATATTACATTTGGCATCATTCTTTTGATTTTGCTCTTTCCATCAAACCCCTTGATCTAAGACAACTCAAAGGGAGAGGAACCTTCACAATTGATATCTTATGGAAAGCAAAATCTCTCAGAGTTCATTGAAAATCTTTTAGTTTTCGGAGACATGTTTGCTGATTCAAGCTTGTGCTCAAAATGAGACACTCTTTATACATGTCATCCCTGGCTTGGTACTCTTGATGTTCTTGCAGTTGGTTGAAGAAATACTCTTGTGTTATTTAACCCTGTTTTCCCAAGTCTATTTCTTCAGGTACAATGCCAAGGAACCCAAAGGTAAGTATATGCACCTTGCAGAATGTGCATGATGGTGACTTGCTTGTGAATACCTGTTTGCAAGAAATCACCATGCACATATGCATTATCACTCACTTCTTTTCATCTGCTCTGATGCATATAGCCAAGCTGCATGTAGCTCATCCTGCTTTTCTCTCTTGTGTGCTTGTGGTAGTCCAAAACCATAATTTATGAAAATCTTGCACACTTGTAGGGGGAGTCTGTGTACTACATGTTTGTCAAAGCTTTCGTGATAATTCTGTCTTTCTTTCAGTAAGCTTTGATGTCTTATTTTGTGTGTTGCCATCAATTACCAAAAAGGGGGAGATTGAAAGCACAGTTGCTCCCTGGGTGGTTTTGGTAATTAATGACAACATACTTTGTGGTTGGACTAATGCTTTTATCAAGTATGTTTCAGGAAATTCAATCACATTAGCATGGCAAAAGGACTGAAGAGGTGGACCCCTAAAATGCTAAGGCAAGCATTGGCAAAAGCTCAAGTCTCCATTTTTGTTTAGTGATCCAAGATCACATTGAGTCCATAGGAAAGCCAATACTATTAAAAGGGGATGAGGTTATGATAATGATCTGGTTGCTCAAAGTGCTTAGTGATACATCTCCTAAACTATCAGCAACTCTCACTGCCATATACACTCATAAGTAATCTCGGTCCCACCGATATTCCAAACTCACCACACCGAGATGAACCACCTCGCCACAAAGCCAAACCCTAGAAATCTCGGATTTTCCGATTCGAACTCGGTCTCACGAAACTTGAGTTGCCAAGCTTCAGAACATTCATCATCAAATCGGTGTCACCGAGATGATGAAGTCGGTCCCACCGAGATTGGCAAGCTCTTGTCTTTACACGAATCGGACTAACCGAGTTTTTATTTTCGGTCCCACCGAATATCCCAACGTTCACATGATTTGAACTTTCGGTCTCACCGAGTTGTCAACTTCGGTCTGACCGAGATTGGTCAAATGTGTGTAATGGTTGGATTTTGTGTGGAGGCTATAAATACCCCTCCACCCCCTCTTCATTCGCGAAGAGAGCCATCAGAAAGAACTACCACTCCTACCTTACATTTCTGAGAAGAGAACTACCTACCCTTGTGTTGAGATCAAGTTGCTCCACTCCCACCATATGAAGCTTGATCTCTAGCCTTCCCAAGTTGCTTTCCACTCAATCCTTTCTTCCTCCACAGCCAAATCAGTGAGGAGAGTTGAGTGTTGGGGAGATTATCATTTGAAGCACAAGAGCAAGGAGTTCATCATCATCAACACCATCTATTACCTTTTGGAGGGTGGTGCCTCCTAGATTGGTTAGGTGTCGCTTGGGAGCCTCCGTCGAGATGTGGAGTTGAACCAAGAAGTTTGTAAGGGCAAGGAGATCGCCTACTTCGTGAAGATCTACCCCGAGTAAGGCTAGCCCTCCGTGGGCGTAGGCCATGATGGCATAGACAAGGTTGCTTCTTCGTGGACCCTTCGTGGGTGGAGCCCTCCGTGGACTCTCACAGTCGTTACCCTCCGTGGGTTGAAGTCTCCATCAACGTGGATTGACGATAGCACCACCTATCGGAACCACGAGAAAAATCTCCGTGTCTCCAAATTGCGTTTGATCTTCTCCACCTCTCTTTACTACATGTGCAATTTACTTTCCGCTGCCCATACTCTAGAATTGCATGTGTAGTATGCTACTTGACTTGTGTGATATGCAAAATCTGCCAAAAACTTGTCTTTGTCAAAAGGCATAATTTTTATCTTGTCGAGTAGTCTAATCACCCCCCCTCTAGACACTCTCACCTTCTTCGATCCTACAGTCTATTACCGAGTACCATGGTTATGCATGTTCCGTTGCATCTAGTTGGTTACATGATTACTTGAGGTGTTATCTCACTCTGTGCGTTCGGTTTACATGGTTCGGTTTGTACGGTATTAATACTTCAGTAAATACGGTTTGGTTTCGGTATATACCAAATTATTTCGGTATGGTTTCGGTATATACCATAATAACAAAAGTTGACGCGAATTTGAAAATGACACCGTAACAATTTACAAATTTTTATTTTGGTTTATTCGGTTAACCATTCGGTTTTTTGGTATATACCATAAAACTAAAACAGTATAAAAAGTTCATACCGTACCAAAACAAGAAACCATAAAAACCATAAAATTGGTTTGGTTTGGTTTATTTTCGGTATGGTTTTTTGGTTCAGTTTCAAAATGCACAGAGTGAGTGTTATCGCTATATTCTTGCATGGTATTTACTTCTGAGGCTAGTGGTTATGCTATGCTTATGAGTAGTGTTATGCTTGTGATATTCATGCTCGTTAGTATGCCATGCTCATCTGGATAAATTATTCATTGTTGTATGCTTAAGGTTTATGTTGCATCCATGTTTATGTTGGTATCAGGCATATTGTTGCATCATGTTATTTTCATATGACTCAGCTTATTGCATTCAAGTTTAACCAGACTTAATTGAACTTGAACAACTTTTGGCTGAGTCATGGTGCCACCATATCGAGCTGACTAGTGCTGCCACATTTGCCTTTTATGGGAAAGGTCCTAACTGGGTCTATTGTCCTGCCTCTCACCGGTGCCTCCAACAAAGGAAGGTTATGCGCGGGCGCTACCTTGGCCGGGTAGGACGACATAAGCCGTGTGTTAAATCTATCGATAGCCGCACCTGCGGATATGGGCCCAGTTCATAATTGGTCACACTATGGGTCAACAGTAATAAAAATGATGTGCTTAATAACAACCCTGGTTCAATGATGAAAGAAGTTGGTTGATTTTTATGTGATTGTGAGAGGATCACCATGGTATCGAGGATACCAAGTTGTTGGATACTTGTGGTGTTATGCGAGCATCATGGGTAAAGGTCAAGCTCCTTGTGGTCATGTAATGATTACTACGGTATTGTTCATACCAAGATTGATTGGATCCTAAGATGGTCATGTCGTGTTCGCGGTGGTAAGTGATGCGTGAGATGGTTACGAGGTAACCCGAGCAGAGTAAGTTGGTGCATGATAGTGTCATCATGTTGCATGCTAGTTTCATCTTGATTTTATGTTCATTCCATGCTCATATTGTTCTAGCGGTATCATGTTCATTTTCTTTATGCTATATAATTGATCTGATAATATCATGTTAATCCTTGTTAACCTGTAATTGCCATGCTGTTGTTTGTCTTCATTGCTCTTGGTTACTGTGAGCTTGCAAGTGCATTCAATGTACTGACCTGGCGTGTCATGCCAGTTTGCAGGTCAAGCCAGATTTGATTGCTTGTTTGCCGTGGATTCCTTGTTTGCGAGCTAGGATAAGCGTTCCAGCCAGAGTCCCTGCGGAGTGGAGTTCACCACCGTCATCGATGTTCCGCTGCCAATAGTTATTCCACTGCTTCGTGTTGTTCTACTGTTTGCATAGGCAACCACGGCATGCATAGTGTCGCAGTGCCAATGTAATCCCCTTGTACCCAAATAGATTGTAATAAAGAGCTGATTTGTTATATGCTAAGTAGTGTCATATTCCAGAAGACTTCTCCTCGATCTCTAGGCTAGAATATGGGGCGTTCTGGTTTCTTTGTGCTGGGGTGCCACAACGCTTGGTATCAGAGTAGGTCTGGATGTAGGACGCACTAGCCCGCGCGATCATTAGAATGCGGTAGTATAGAGTTTAGTTGGTTTGTTGCACTTGATTGTTGCATTTGTTTGTTGCATAGCATGCATATAGGCTCAATTTCTTGTCACCAACGGTTAATCTTGTGAGTGTAGGTGGCATCAGTTTCGATCCACTACCTGCACCCTCCTTCTTAGCATGCCTGCTCTTTGGTGTCCGGCGTCATCTCTGTCCTAGCAGAGTGATGCCCTGGTGCCAAGTGTTCCAGACACCATTTGCAGGAGTTATGCTCGGATATCGCGTCGATATCTTTCCGCCACCCACCCATATCGTTTTGGTGATAGACGTGTTTCTATCCCGAAACGTGCCCTCCATCTCGTCCCTTTGGCAACCCTTACTGATCTTTGTTATCAAAAAAGGGCAAGGCCATCGAGCCTTGCTTTTCCTCCCCCTATCTTGTCCTGTCATTCCATTCTTTGTATGTGCATGATTCCCTTTCATACGCTTGATGATGATGTGGTCATGACCTTTGTGTCTTGCTGCATGATCACCATGTCCGTCCTCGCCTCCATATCCGTCCAGTTGCAACCGATGTTCAGCCAGCGCTTGGTGTAGCCTTGGTTACGCCAAATCCTTCCACACATGGATTTCACTTTCGTGCACATCGCCACAGCATGTTAGATCGTAATACCAGAGCTTCCACGAGATTTGTGCGCTTAGGTGTGCATGCATATTATTGATGCGAGTAGCAGTGATATGTGATGATTGCTTGATATTATTTATATTATTTGTATGCTTGTGTGCTTTTGTTTTCGTCGTTTCTTTTGCTTCTTTCTTTGGGCCTTCGGTGTGCCATATTTTCCCCTTATTAAAGTTGCTCGTCAACCAACACTAGACCCAAAGAATCAACAAGGAGTTCAAATATTTGGAAGCTCAGCTAAACAAAATGAAGTTATCAGCTGACTGAAGTGAAATTGGGAATATCTCGTCTGAATGCAAATGATATCCTGGATGGACTGTCAGTATCAAGTTTGCATTAGCGTGCACTCCTCACAACCGTACGGATAATCCAGTCTACTTTAGTGTGCACTCTTCATAGTAGTAAGGATTAGATCAGGAAGCAGATAAGACAAGACCAATAGTGCATTATCAGTCAAGGTATGGTTCAGATGCAAGGTTTGATTCTTCGTTGAGGACAATTTTGAAACATGATATACCTAGAAGAAAGCAAGGATGTGACGTATACTCAGAAAGAAGGATAGTCCAGCAAACTCCGGTTCATACAAGAAATCAACAGCAGAAATATTAAGATGGTATATATGTGTGGTAATCGGTCCGCGTGTCACAATGAGAAGCTTCTGGTGTAAGAAACCCAATTTTCCCTCGCAATCTACCAGAGAAGCTTCCAAGGCAAGATTCCTCAGTATGATATATGGATGAATTCCCGTGGAAGATACTCCGCCTTCTTCAGTAAGAAACCGCAAAAGCTTTCGGCATAAGGAACCGAGTCTTCCCTAGCAAGTCTTTAAGGGGGGAAGCTTCTGAAGCACGATGCCCAGTCTTCCTCTGTAAGATAGTCTGATGGATTCCAACATAAGTCATCCAATGTTCCTCAGTACGGTATCGGTACAAGATATTCCACTATGAATTGACAACCTTTGGCAATGCATCTCAAGAATCAGATCCGCAACAATTTGGTCAGAAGCAAGAATCAGTCAGAACACAAGTCTGCATCAAGAGTCAGATTCTCATACATACCACCAAGGTATTACAAGTCACTCGAATGAAGATCTGACAGTCACATGAGGATTGTTAAAAGAAGGAAGCCAGCAGTGTGACGAAGGATTATGAAGATTGACGACAACACTAAGCTCAGTACATGTACCTGTGAACCTGGAAGATGATCCTGATGAGCCCTTGTCTCCTTTTCTCTAGCGACGGCACCACGCCTGTGATCTGAACTGTTTTTAGCTATCCGGGGTGGATGCCGATTTTTATTTCTCTATTCAACAACTGTCACGAGTTCTGAGCTACTTTCCAGTCGTCTCGTACAGTTATTGAGTTTCTTTTTGTGAAAGTGGCCCTATGATTTTAGCTACTTTTCAGCTATCTTAGGGAGCTGCAACTTTCTTCTTATCGACCCGGTCTCATGCTCTGCGCTACTTTTCGGCTGCCCTGAGCCGTGGTTGAGTTATTTCAGTAATGCCCCAGATCTGAAAAACCATTATGGTGGCTACTGAGTTATTTGCCAATTTCTTGCAAGGATTCGGATAATCATTTCCCTACGGTTAGAACTTGAGAGGTGATGAACCTACCATTTAATGGGTAACCATGTCAGAAGATGAGGAGACGAGTATGCCTGTCAGAATATTGCACCCGCCAGAACCTATGGTCACACGAAGAAGAAATATGCCCTCACTCATTCAGCAAAGGATCTGGATCAAGAAAACAGTAATGAAGGAGCAAGACTGATAATTGTTGCAAGACCCACATGGTGCAGATATCCAGGATAGTCTGAGTCAGTACCGATCACCATCAATATCCTCCAAAGGGATCTACTCAATTTTGGTAAGGACCCCATATCCAGACAACCCGCTTAGTCAAACAACATGTGCTCAAATTTGTCAGTATCAAATATCTGAGTCTGTCAAATCAGGGGCCATTCAACAGTTGACCCCGACAACTATGGTAAAGCATCACAGCCTACTATCCCCATGGACATACCGACAGAATGAGCAATCAGAATGTGAATAACAGTCTGGAAGCAGGTGCCCTTACTTATGTGAGTCACCAAAGGATATCCTATCTGGAACAAAAAAATTCCGCCAGAGCCACCGTCAGTCAAGGATGAGGATATTATAATATAAGGTCGTACCCCTTCATGCTGGTCACGACAAGCGACAGTCAAATATTTGGAACGGATCTGATACTCTAGAAAGTGGAGCCAGTCATGATGATTAAGAAATTCCTGCAATGTTAGAATCTGTCAGGAAAATGGTTATGCCTCAATTCACTAGTTGGAACCCGAAGGACCTACTATTAGCTGAGAAACCCAATGCAAGGAGTCAGAGCTTGGGTGTTCATCAGGAAAATCTGATCACCACTTCATGGAAGGTTGTCAGTACACACACAACCATCGAGAATCACCCTCGGATTTGTGAGATAGACATATATTTCAGTCATGGTAATCTCAGTATAAGCGTGAACATGTGAGGTAAGATTTGTAGAAATGTGGATACAGTGAAGCAAACCACCCCAGAGCCAGTCAGGTAAGTCAGATGAAGAATTCTGTGGGAACAATCAATAAAGGGAAAAAGGATACCCGAGTTGGAAACGGTTTCCTTAAGGTCAGATATATTCATACTTGTTCCCTAAGCAACCAAATCTCGAGGACGAGATTCTTTAAGGGGTAATGTTTGTCACAGCCTGATTTTTGACCCTTTATTTTTTGAGATTTTTGCTTGAGTTTTCTTTTTCCGTGGCTGTGTGGTCTGGAAATTGAAGAAGATGACCTCTTCTTTCTTTCCAGAGTGGCTTGTCATCCCCAAATCCATCCCTAGACCTTGCCATTTCCATCTTGGACCAACCCTAATATTCTTTTTCTAGGAAATATTCCTTTTTCTGTTAAAGGAATAATCCTTTTTGCCCTAGGTTGTGAAGCAACCTATATTTTCATCACTCGTAAAATTCCCAAATAATTCTCATAAATTTCTTTGGGTCATATCTTCCTCAAATGTGGCAAAATATTTCACTTGCCATGTTTCCCATCATGGTCAATTAATTCATTTCCTATTCTGTCCTAAATGGCACTTTGTGAAGCAAGTGCTATTTATCTTTGCCCAATTGACTCCAAACTTCTTGGACATGTTTTCATGTCCACATCATTGCCACATGCCAAAATTCAACCTCATTTTCCAAGTAATTATTTATCAATGATTTTCCAAAGTTTCTGTCTAGAAAGAAACTTTGTGAAGGAGGTACAAGCTAGGCATATCCAAATGAGTTGAAATTTATGCATGAGCTTAATATCATCATATCATAGCTCTCCACCAAATTTGAGCTCATGTCATGCGTCCATGTGAGCCCATCTTTAATTCTTTGTTTCTGTCCAAATTTTCAGTTTGGGAAGCAAGTATATTTTATATTGCTTCACTATGGCTGAAAATTTTCCAGGACCTTCTCCTATCCATATAACCTATCCCCACAAATTTTGGGATCAATTCATCAAGCTATTATTCCTCTAGAATTTCCTCAAGTTTCTGTCCAAAGGAGATGTTTTGAAGCAAGTACTATTTTGGTTTATCCAATTGTCATGAAATTTTTACAGCATCTTCATATGGCCACATAACCTTGACATGCCAAGTTTCAGCTCAAGTGGCTTCTTCATTTGAGTGCGTCATCATAATCTTGATTCTGGATCATTTTTGTCAGTTGCACAGCAAGTGTATTACTCCTTGACCCAAATCACTCCAAACTTCACAAAACTATAGTCCTTCCTATCCTAAACCCTCAGACAACTTATTTGGCCCTTAGCATCTCTCTGTTGATCACATTGGCTTGATCAAGTTTGCAATAGTAAACTTCAAAAGGCCATTACCACTTAAACAATTGGTCTTTGATTGAGTAACCACCTCAGTTGCAACCTCCACTGGAAGGACTAAATCCGAGACAATGTTTGCCAGATTATTGCCCCTCTTCATTCTAGTCTGGGCGGTAACCACCATTTTGGCACGCACTGGCCGCGTTCAGAGCGTCGTCTTGCTTGAGGCCCTCTCCTCCTCGCCGTCTCAGCGAGCACGGGCGTGTCTACCAGCTCAACCGCGTCGTCGCCGTCCTCCTGGACCTCTCTCCCCCCGGAAACCTCCTCGCTGGCGCTCGTTGTCGCGCGCCCACGGGAAACCTGTAGCCGACCGTCTCTGTTCGCATCGTGGCTTCTTCCTCCTCGTGTCCCCGAGCGCTGCTCGTCTCCGTGAGCCTCTGCTACTCGTACGCTTCCCCCTCGTCGCCTTCTCGCGCCTCCTCGTGACTTCTGTGGCCAGCAGAGCGTTGGCCGGATCCCCGCGGCGACACCCAAGCTTGCCCTCCCTCGCCCGGCTATATATAGCCATCCCCGGCCTCATCCAAGCGCATTAGCATCCTCCCCTCACTCCCAGGACCCCGCCCAGCCTCTCGCCCGAGCTCCAGAGCCCCTCCTCACCTTCCATTGCCGCCATGGCCGCCACCTCAGCTCGCCTAAATTGCCTCGACGCTGGTCTCACTCCCCCTTCATTTCACCACAAGTAGGCCCCCACCACTCCGGCGCTCCTCCCCATCCCCTCATCGAGTCGCCGGAGCCCTTGTTGCTGCCATCCCCAAGATCCGCCGCCGCCCCTGCTTTCGGTTGCTGCGCATTTCTGCCGTCCCAGCCCTTCTTCAGCGCTAGTTTTCACCCTTGATGGATGCGGCTCCCCCTCTCGAGCACTCCGGTGGTCGGAGCTCAACTGGAGGCAGCCGGAGTCGCCCGGGCCAGCTCCGGTGCCGCGTGTTGTGCCTCTGCCTCGCGGGTGCGAACAAGGTAGAAGACGACCACAGTCCAGGTGGGCCCCGCGCTGCCCCCGTCCCCACCAGTCAGCCGCACGACGTTGACTCGCCCTGCCACGTCGGATTAAGTGGAAGCGTAATTCCTAACTTTACGCTTTCTTCTTCTGGAAACGTATTCTCCGCTTCTTCAGTGAAGTTTACGCTTTCTTCTTCCAAAAACACATTCTTAGTAATACGCTTTCTGTTTTTCAGCAGCCGGCCGAATCTGCTAGTTTGTGAACGTTCACTGCTTTAGCGTATTTTCTGCCTAAAAAGTGAACGCCCACAACTTTTTGCTCGAGACTCCGATTGAGGTGAACCCAACGCCCATGTCTTCATCTCTTCGAGCCTGTTCTGTTTCCATAATTTTCACTATGGTTTGCCATACTGGAAATGACCATTTTTCCCTTGCCCCTAATCAGCCCCCTCCGAGAGAGAATCTTTTCCGGCGAATCTTTTCGCGGCTTCACCGCACTTCTTCCCGGAGCTTTCTTCATTGCCAGGCAAGCCACAACACCCACTTGCATGATGGCCATGTAGTAGCCATGGTTTTCAACTTGAACATTTAATAATTATCTGTTTGTTTATCTGCAACTATTATCGTTGTATCGGTACTACCTATGGTTTCATGTTCGTCTTCGTGCTATGTTTCGATGCATCTGGTAATCTTGTGTTCTTGCCAGCATTACTTTCATATGTCATGCTTAGTAGTAGTAGTACATGCTGGTGTTGGAAGTGTGCTTCGGTGCATGACTATCGTCTATTACCGAGTACCGTGGTTATGCATGTTCCATTTCATCTAGCTGGTTACATGATTACTTGAGGTATTATCGCTATATTCATGCATGGTATTGATGCTATTGGTTATGCATGCTTATGAGTAGTGTTATGCTTGTGATATTCATGCTCGTCAGTATGCCATGCTCATCTGGATAAATGATTCACTGTTGTATGCTTAAGGTTTATGTTGCATCCATGTTTATGTTGGTATCATGCATTATTGTTGCAGCATGTTATTTTCATATGACTCAGCTTATTGCATCAAGTTTAACCGTACTTAATTGAACTTGAACAACTGTTGGCTGAGTCATGGTGCCACCATATCGAGCTGACCATTGCAGCCACATTTGCCTTTTATGGGAAAGGTCCTAACTAGGTCTATTGTCCTGCCTCTCGCCGGTGCCTCCAACCAGGGAAGGTTATGCGCGGGCGCTACCTTGGCCGGGTAGGACGACATAAGCCTTGTGTGCCCGTAGTTGTTGTAGCCGGCTTGTCCCCGTTTAGTATCGTTTATTGTTTTGCCACGACGGTGGCCGCTGATGCCTTTGTTAGCCACGGGGCCACCCATGACTTAGTCCCGAGGGGAGTTGGTCGGAGTGGCCGGGAGAGTGTCATGGCAGTAGAGCGATTTTGTCGGAATGCCATTGGTCCACCCGAATGGGAGCATGAGGCCATGGGTTCCGTGGTGTGGGTACAGTGTGCTACCTTTGCAGAGTGTGAGTTAAATCTATCGATAGCCGCGCCTGCGGATATGGGCCAGTTCGTAGTTGGTCACACTATGGGTCAACAGTAATAAAAATGATGTGCTTAATAATAACCCTGGTTCGATGATGAAAGAAGTTGGTTGATTTTTATGTGATCGTGGGAGGATGACTGTGGTATCGAGGATACCGAGTTGTTGGATATTTGTGGTGTTATGCGTGAATCACGGGTAAAGGTCAAGCTCCTTGTGGTCATGTAATGATTACTATGATATTGTTTATACCAAGCTTGATTGGATCCTAAGATGATCGTGTGATGTCCGCGGTGGTAAGTGATGCATGTGATGGTTACGAGGTAACCCAAGCAAAGTAAGTTGGTGCATGATAGTGTCATCATGTTGCATGCTAGTTTCATCTTGATTGTATGTTCATGCCATGCTCATATTGTTCTAGCGGAATCATGTTCATTTTCTTTATGCTATATAATTGATCTGATAATATCATGTTAATCCTTGTTAACCTGTAATTGCCATGCTGTTGTTTGTCTTCATTGCTCTTGGTTATTATGAGCTTGCAAGTACATTCAATGTACTGACCTGGCTGTCATGCCAGTTTGCAGGTCAAGCCGGATTTGATTGCTTTTTTGTCATGGATTCCTTGTTTGCGAGCTAGGATAAGCGTTCCAGCCATAGTCCCTGCGGAGTGGAGTTCACCACCGTCGTTGATGTTCCGCTGCCAGTAGTTATTCCGCTGCTTCATGTTGTTCTGCTACTTGCATAGAGAAACCTTTGCAGGCGTAGTGTCGCCATGCCGATGTAATCCCCTTGTACCCAAATAGATTGTAATAAAGAGCTGATTTGTTCTATGCTAAGCAGTGCCGTATTCCAGAAGACTTCTCCTCGATCTCTAGGCTGGAATACGAGGCGTTCTGGTTCATCCGAGCTGGGGTGCCACACTTTTGTCCCATGATCGTTGGTAGACCTTTCTTGAACACCGTTAATGCTAAAATAGATTGTGAGAAACAAACCTTCGGTGTAAGTTTTGGTGATGAGTCTCATGAGTTTAATTTTTCCAAGTTTAGTAGAAAACATCATAAGAAAGAATTGTATAGTAATTATGAAATAATTGGTCTTGCTTCTATTGTCGTGCCTCCTACTGATCCTCTGGAACAATATTTGCTACACCATGAAAATGATATGCATCTGCATGAAAGAAATGAAATAGATAAACTTTTCTTTGAACAACGTCCTCTGCTTAAACACAATTTGCCTATTGAAACTCTAGGAGGTCCTCCTCCACCTAAAGGCGATTCTGTGTTTGAATTAAAACAATTACCACACACTTTGAAATATGCTTATCTTGACGAGAAAAAGATATATCCTGGTATTATTAGTGCTAACCTTTCAGAACATGAAGATGAAAGATTATTGAAGGTTCTGAAGAAGCACCGAGCTGCCATTGGATATACTCTTGATGATTTAAAGGGCATTAGTCTCACTCTCTGTCAGCACAAGAACTTGATGACAAACCCGTTGTTGATCACCAACGGCGTTTAAATCCTAAAATGAAAGAAGTGGTAAGAACTGAAATACTGAAGCTTCTGGAGGCAGGTATAATCTATCCTATAGCTGATAGTAGATGGGTAAGTCTTGTTCATTGTGTCCCTAAGAAGGGAGGTATTGTTGTTGTTCCTAATGATAAAATGAACTTATTTCACAAAGAATTGTCACTGGTTATAGAATGGTAATCGATTTTAGAAAATTAAATAAAGCAACTAGAAAAGATCATTACCCTTTACCTTTTATTGATCAAATGATAGAAAGACTATCAAAGCACACACATTTTTGTTTCCTTGATGGATATTCTGTTTTTTCTCAAATACCTGTTTCACAACCTGATCAAGAGAAAACCACCTTTACTTGTCCTTTCGGAACTTATGCTTATAGACGTATGCCTTTTGGTTTATGCAATGCACCTGCTACCTTTCAAAGATGTATGACTGCTATATTCTCTGACTTTTGCATGGATGATTTTTTCCATTTACGGAACTTCTTTTGATGATTGCTTAAGCAACCTTGATTGAGTTTTGCAGAGATGCGAGCAAAATAATCTTGTCTTGAATTGGGAGAAGTGCCACTTTATGGTTAATGGAGGTATTGTCTTGGGACATAAAATTTATGAATGAGGTATTGAAGTGGATAAAGCTAAGGTTGATGCGACTGAGAAAATGACATGTCCCAAAGATATCAAAGGTATTCGTAGTTTCCTAGGTCATGCTGGTTTCTATAGAAGACTTACTAAAGGTTTCTCTAAAATTTCTAGGCCTCTTACAAATCTTTTACAAAAGGATGTTCCATTTGTTTTTGATGATGATTGTGTAGAAGCCTTTGAAACACTTAAGAAAGCCTTAATTTCTGCACCTATTGTTCAACCACCGTATTGGAACTTTCCTTTTGAAATTATGTGTGATGCTAGTGATTATGTTGTTAGTGCTGTTCTAGGACAAAGAGTCGATAAGAAATTAAATGTTATTCATTATGCTAGTAAAACTCTAGACAGTGCCCAACGCAGTTATGCTACTACTGAAAAATAATTTTTAGTAGTCGTGTTTGCTTGTGATAAATTTAGATCTTACATTGTTGATTCTAAAGTGACTGGTCACACCGATCATGCTGCTATAAAATATCTTATGGATAAGAAAGATGCTAAACCTAGACTCATTAGGTGGGTTCTTTTGCTACAAGAATTTGACTTACATATCACTGATAGAAGGGGAGCTGAGAACCCTGTGGCTCATAACTTGTCTAGGTTAGAAAATATTCTTGATGACCCACAACCTATTAATGATAGTTTTCCTGATGAACAATTAGCTACAATAAATGTTTCTCACAACACTCTTTGGTTTGCTGACTATGCTAATTATATTGTTGCTAAATACATACCAAATAGCTTCACATACCAACAAAAGAAAAAAAAATCTTGTATGATTTAAGACATTACTTTCGGGATGACCCACATCTTTATAAAGAAGGAGTAGATGGTATTATTAGACATTGTGCACCTGAGCATGAACAGAGACAAATCCTACGGAAATGTCTCTCCGAAGCTTATGGAGGGCATCATGCGGGAGATAGAACTGCTCACAAGGTATTGCAATCTGGTTTTTATTGGCCTACTCTCTTCAATGATTCCCATAAGTTTGTTTTATCTTATGATGAATGTCAAAGAATTGGAAATATTGGTAAGCGTCAAGAAATGCCTATGAACTATTGACTTGCTGTTGAACCATTTGATGTTTGGGGATTTGCTTACATGGGACCTTTTCCTTCCTCTAATGGGTATACTCATATTTTGGTTGTTGTTGATTATGTCACTAAGTGGGTAGAAGCTATTCCAACTAGTAGTGATGATCACAACACCTCTATTAAAATGCTTAAGGAAGTCATTTTCCCAAGGTTTGGAGTCCCTAGATATTTAATGACTGATGGTAGTTCACATTTATTCATGGTGCTTCCTGTAAAATGCTTGCAATATGATGTTAACCATAGAATTGCATCACCCTATCATCCTCAGTCTAGTGGTCAAGTTGAACTTAGCAATAGAGAAATAAAGTTAATATTACAAAAACTGTCAATAGGTCCCGAAAGAATTGGTCTAAGAAATTAGATGATGCACTTTGGGCTTACAGAACAACATATAAAAATCCTATGGGTATGTCTCCGTATAAAATGCTTTATGGAAAAGCTTGTCATTTGCCTCTTGAGTTAGAACATAAAGCTTATTGGGAAATTAAAGAACTCAACTATGATTTCAACCTTGCCGGTAAAAAGAGGTTATTTGATGTTAGCTCACTATATGAATGGAGAACCCAAGCTTATGAAAATGCCAAGTTATTTAAAGAAAAAGTTAAAAGATGGCATGATAAAAGAATCCAAAAGCGTGATTTCAAGGTTGGAGAATATGTTCTTTTGTACAACTCTCGTTTCAGATTCTTTGTAGCAAAACTCCTCTCCAAATGGGAAGGACCCTATTATCGAGGAGGTTTATCTATTTGGAGCCATCAAAATAAATAATGCCAAAGGTACTAACCCGAAGGTTGTTAATGGGCAACGAATAAAACATTATATCTCAAGTACGCCCATTAATGTTGAAACCAATATTATCCAAACTATAACACCGGAAGAACACAGAAAAGAGAAACCTTCCTGAACACTCCAGAATCATGAAAAAGAGGAGGTGTGTGATATGGTATGGACTTAAAAATCCGCAAAAATATTTTATGTCCGTTTTGGAATATAACAAAAATTAGGAAAATAGGAAAGTACCGGGAAGGCAACCCTGGTGGGCACAAGACACCAGGGCGCGCCAGGTCCCCCTGGCATGCCCAGGTGGGTTGTGCCCACCTCGGTTACCTCCGTACTCCATTTTTCTTCTGTTTGCTTATTTCCCAAGATAAAAAATCTTTATATATCGCTGATAACCCACAATTATAGGGGATCGCAACAGTTTTCGAGGGTAGAGTATTCAACCCAAATTTATTGATTCGACACAAGGGGAGCCAAAGAATATTTGCAAGTATTAGCACCTGAGTTGTCAATTCAACCACACCTGGAGATTAATTATCTGCAGCAAAGTGGTCAGTAGCAAAGCAGTGTGATAGTTTTGATACTAGTAGCAACAACAATAGTAACGGTAACAGTGATAGCAATGATTTTGTAGCAAGTGCAATAGTAACAGTAGCTGTAGTAACTTAGCAAGAACAATATGAGAGAAAGTCGTAGGCATTGGATCGGTGAATTCATTGGATGATATTCATCATATAACAGTCATAACCTAGGGCGATACGACACTAGCTCCAGTTCATAAATATAATGTAGGCATGTATTCTGTAAATAGTCATACGTGCTTATGGAAAGAACTTGCATGACATCTTTTGTCCTACCCTCCCATGGCAGCGGGGTCCTATTGGAAACTAAGGGATATTAAGGCCTCCTTTTAATAGAGAACCGGAACAAAGCATTAACACACGATGAAGTGTCCCGACTTCTCTCCCAAACGGTCATCACCGGGAAGTGTCCCGACTTCAGTCACTCCGGCTTTGCCGGATCATAACATGTAGTAGGTGACTATAACTTGCAAGATTGGATCTAGAACATAGATATAATGGCGATAACATAAATAGTTCAAATCTGAAATCATGGCACCCGAGCCCAAAGTGACAAGCATTAATCATGGCAAAGTCATAGCAATATCAATCTCAGAACATAATGGATACTAGGGATCAAATCCTAACAAAACTAACTCGATTACATGATGAATCTCATCCAACTCCTCACCGACCAGCGCGCCTACAAAGGAATTACTCACTCCCGATGGGGAGCATCATGGAACTGGCAATGGAGAAAGGTTGGTGATGATGAAGATCGAAGATCCCCCTCTCTGGAGCCCCAAACGGACTCCAGATTTGGCCTCCCGATGAAGAATAGGAGGTGGCGACGGCTCCATCTCGTGAAACATGATAATTTTTTCTCCTTGATTTTTTTCAAATATGTGATTTTATAGTATCATGGTTGGAGTCTGCGGGGCCACCAGGTGGGGACAACCCACCTGGGCGCGCCTGGGGGGGGGGGCACACCTTGGTGGGTTGTGCCCACCCAGGTGCCCCCCTCCGGTGGTTCTTGGCTCCAGAAATTCTCTTTTATTATATAAAAATTCCTCGCAAAGTTTCATTCCAATCCGAGAACTTTTATTTCTGCACAAAGAACAAGACCATGATAGTTCTGCTGAAAACAGCGTCAGTCCGGGTTAGTTTCATTCAAATCATGCAAATTAGAGTACAAAACAATAGGAAAAGCGTTAGGAAAAGTAGATACAACGGAGATGTATCAACTCCCCCAAGCTTAAACCTTTGCTTGTCCTTAAGCAATTCAGTTGATAAACTGAAAGTGAAAAAGAAAAAAAATTATGAACTCTTTTGCTCTTGTTACATAAATAAGCTTAAGTAGCACCCAAGTTTTCAGCAAAGATTATAATTAACCATATCGACAATAACTCTTAAAAATTATATTAACTCATATCAATGACATAATCAACTAGCAAGCAATAATAAGATATCTCAAACTACAACACTTTGTCAAAACAACCATGATATAATATGACAATAGTGGTATCTCGCTATCCCTTTCCGAGACTGCAAAACATAAATGCAGAGCAGATCCAAAGTTCAAGGAGTGACTAAACATTGTAATTCATGGTAGAAAAGATCCAGTCATGATGCACCCAGCATTAGCTATACACAATGCATGAGGATGACAATAGTGCTCTCAGGTTCTAGCTCTTATTTGAGAAGGTGATGACACAACATAAAAATAAATAGATAGTCCCTTTGCAGAGGGAAGCAGTGATTTGTAGAGGTGCCAGAGCTCAAGTTCTTAAAACAGAGGTAAATGAAATTTTGAGAAATGCACCCTTCTTGTTTACTTCTCGACCATTAGTTATCGGTATCTTACATGCTAAACACATTAGTGGCGGTTCCCAAGCGATAAAAGTAAAGGTTTACTCCCCCTCCACCAACAATCACACTCCATGACTTGTCCGAAACAACGGGTGCCGTCCATACCAACGACAGTCCCTGGGGAGTTTTTTTTAATTATTTGCAATTTGAGTTCGGGACTGGGAATCCCTATTACCGCCCCTCTCGTGCAAGGACGAGTGAACAAAAACTCATGTAAGAATAACCCGCTTAGCATGGAAGATACTGACTACCTCTAGTCGCTCTATGAACAATTCAGGCACACAAAAAGGATAGTTACTTGAAGTTTTTAGAGGTGGCACATGCAAATTTACTTAGGACGGCAGGGTAATACCGCATATAGGTAGGTATGGTGGACCCATCTAGAACAACTTGGGTTTCATGGTTTTGATGCACAAGCAGAATTCTCACTTGGTATATGCGAAGGCTAGCAAATAGGTTGAGAAGCGGCCAGCTAGAGAGGGAAATTGATCATGAACATGTGATAGATCATGGATGTCGCCTAGAGGGGGGTGAATAGGCGCTTTAAAATAATTTCGGTTTAGGCTTGAACAAATGTGGAAAAAACCTAACTGTTAATTTGTCAAGCACAAAACCTACAACAACTAGGCTCACCTATGTGCACCCACAACTTATGCTAAGCAAGATAAACAACTAAGTGATAGCAAGATATATGACAAGAAACAATATGACTATCACAAAGTAAAGTGCATAAGTAAAGGGCTCTGGTACGAGATAACCGAGGCACGTGGAGACGACGATATATCCCGAAGTTCACACCCTTGCGGATGCTAATCTCCTTTTGGAGCGGTGTGGAGGCACAATGCTCCCCAAGAAGCCACTAGGGCCATCACGCCTCACACAATGCAAGATGTCATGATTCCACTAAGGGACCCTTGAGGGCGGTCACCGAACCCGTACAAATGGCAACCCTTGGGGGCAGTCACCGAACCCGTACACTTTGGCAACCCTTGGGGGAGGTCACCGGTACCCGTCAAATTGCTCGGGGCCATCTCCACAACCTAATTGGAGACCCCGACGCTTGCCTAGAGATTTACACCACAATGATTGAGCTCCGAACACCACCAACCGTCTAGGGCGCCCAAGCACCCAAGAGGAACAAGCTCAAGGGTACCAAGCACCCAAGAGTAATAAGCTTCTCAACTTGTAACTTCCACGTATGACCGTGGAGAACTCAACCGATTCACCAAATGCAATGGCAAGGGCACACGGGGTGCCCAAGTCCTTCTCTCCCAAATCCCACCAAAGCAACTAATGCTATGGAGGAAAATGAGAGGAAGAACAAGAAGGAGAACACCAAGAACTCCAAGATCTAGATCCAAGGGGTCCCGCTCACATAGAGGAGAAAGTGATTGGTGGAAATGTGGATCTAGATATCCTCTCTCCATTCCCCCCAAAACTAGCAAGAATCAACGGAGGGATTGAGAGATAGCAAGCTCTAAGAAGGTCAACAATGGGGGAAGAACACGAGCTCAAGAGATGGGGAACCATTGGGGAAGAAGACCCCCTTAAATAGGTGTCGGTGGGAAATGACACCTATGGGATCACAAGAATCCCAACTACGGTTGCGGGGTGTGGGGCTGTGAGAAGAGCAGGATCAGCAGTCAGCACCAGGATCGTTTACCCAGGTTCGGGTCGCGAGGATGCATAAAACCCTAGACCTACTTTGGTGGTTGTATTGAGTGTTCTTGAGCTCCTGAACTAGCTACCTTGGCTGCGTGGTTCAAAAGAGCTGAGTCCCTCCAGTACGCCATGGGCCTCCTTTTATAGTTGCAAGGGGCTGCTACAGTGGCACACAGGAGGTGGAAAAGGCCTACAGTGCTATGAGCTTATCGCTCGTATTACAGGACAAGACGCATTTAATGCGTAGCTTAGGTGTCCTCTTGCTTTATCGGGGACATGAGCGAGGTCCGTCCCGTCCGTCGCCGCTCCTCCTCGCTTTGACATGCGCGCTGGCCAGCGATGCATGCGACGCCATGTAGGCAGGCAAGCAGCTAAGGTGGCGCGGTGGTGGAGCCTCCACGAAGATCTACATGCCGCCACGCAGGAGTGTGCTGAGTTGGACTGGAAGCTGCATGTTGCCACGCAGTGCACCCACTGGTTGGGCTGGCATTTGCATGTGAACAGCGGTGGAGACTTGGTTGGCGTGGGCACAGCGGTGGCCCCAGGCGCGCCTTTGGCAAGGGCCTTCTTTGGGTGGCTGGCAAGGGTCTTGCCGTGGCGCACTGTTGTCCCCGGCAAGGATCTTGCCGGGGGTCTTGCGGGTTTCCTCGGCAAGGATCTTGTCGAGGATCGTTGCCTTCCAATCTTCATCTGATCTTGAATATTCTCTATCTTCACAAAGACCTGCATGCCACCATGGAGGTGCCTCCCGAGCCCTTGCCCAATCATAGCTGATGGTGTTGGAGACCATGGGTTCGAGGGTGGCTCACTCCGCTAGTGTGGGCGAGCTGTCCCGACAAGACCCTTGCCGGGGAAACCTGCTTCGTCCATCTGCTCCCTATGGTCTCGGTCTCTGGCGTTGCGCTGATTATCTTGCGGCTTTGCCTTCCCCCTTTTTCCCTGCTAAGTGTGGCTTCGGCCCGTGGCTCTGACTGTCCGTGCACAAGTAAGGGGTACAAAGGAGTGCCCCTACTTTAGTACACCAACAGGAGCCCCCGGGCCTGGGCCACACATAGGCGCAACGCATTGTTGGGCCAGGCCCAAAACGGTGCGCGGGCAGGCGGGGCGATTTTTACCGCAGTAACTGCTTTCATCCATTGCGCTTCCCCAGGACCTACATGACGTGGGGGAGGTCATGCGTGACGTGGGGGCATGCGCGGGGCAGTTTCCGCATGCATGCGTCATATCGCAGTTAATGGGAAAGGAGGCGGCTCACGCCTTCCCCGTAAAAGGGAATAACCGCGGGCGCGCTGCTCACTTTACCCCTTCCCTGCGTCTTTTCCAATCTTGGAACCGCCGCCCCCTTTCTTCCTCCTTCTCGAGCCCCCCGTCTTCGTCCACCATCGATGCGCCTCCGTCATCCTCTGCCCTCTTGCCTCTCGCAGCCGCCATGGTGCCCAAATCCACCAAAGGCAAGGGAGTGGCCAAAGATGTCGGGGCGACGGAGCTGCCGGAGAGCGAGCTGGTGGCACGATGGGCGCAGTTCGCCTACTTCCACTCGATGGTCGACGTGTTCAAGCTCCGGGAGTCCTTCAAATATTTGTGGGCGGGGGGTGAAGACGGGGGGAGAAACAACGGGGCACCCAGCCACGCGCGTCATCCCTGCCAACTGCGCCGAGGCCGCCCCAAATCGGTACCCCTTCTTTGTCGACTACTTCTCTTGCGGGCTCTGTCCCCCCTTCTCTGATTTCTTCAATGATGTTATGCACACCTACGGCTTCTGCCTTCTGGATTTCACTCTAAATGTTGTGGCGTGCATGACTCTCTTTGCGCACCTCTGCGAAGGCTTCGCCGGGTTGCACCCCAACACGGCGCTCTTCCGCCACTACTTCTCCCCTCGGATCCAAGCGGGGGGCGCCATATCCGGTTGCGTCGCCTGGATCCCGAAGGCCAAGGGGACGTACCTGGAGGGCGCCATGAAGGAGAGGTGGGAAGAGTGGCAGGGCCGATGGTGCTGGATTGAGGAGGAGGACTCGCCAGCATTCTGCGAGGTTCGCCGGGAGCCGCCGGTTCGCAGAAATGGCTGGGGCGACGTCGACGCCGATGACGAAGCTCACGATTGCCACCACCAGGATCCTTCGGCTCACCGAGGCCGGGCTCACCCTCGAAATGATTGGGGCGGACTTCATCCGCCGCCGAATTGCTCCTCTTCACAACAAGGGGAGGCCGGCCTGGCTTTTTACGAATGCTGCTGACATCATGAGGCTCCGCCCCGGCCTCGACCACAACCTGATGGTGCTGAGGCACGCCCATCTCTGCCAACGGATCTTCCAGCTCAAGGTCAAAAAAGACGGTGATGTTGAGCGGTCCGGCAAGGCTGCGAGGGCTGCCGCGAAGGCCGGCAAGGTTGCCAAAGAGCCTGTTTTCAAGTTGTCGGCGGGAGTGGTCCCGCTATGCAACAATTCTTGCCGGTCCGACATCATCGCCATGATGCCAGACTTCAATGCGCACGGCCTCGACCCGAGCTGGGTCGAGCCGGACGAGCTCCAGGTGCAGGAATTCTTCGACACCTTGCACGAGGGGTACGTCACCGCCAAGCCGCGGCTCATCCAGGATACCTCCCAGGCGGAGCTGGACTGCATCACCGCCAGGGTGGCAGAGGCGGAACTCGCCAAGGAGGCCGGCAGCACCGGCGGTGAGGGAGTCCTGGACTAGGGGGTGTCCGGACAGCCGGACTATCATCGTCCGCCGGACTCCAAGACTACGAAGATACAAGATTGAAGACTACATCCCGTGTGCGGATGGGACTTTCCTTGGCGTGGAAGGCAAGCTTGGCGTCTGGATATGTAGATCTCCTACCATTGTAACCGACTACTGTGTAACCCTAGCCTCCTCCGGTGTCTATATAAAGCTGGAGGGCTTTAGTCCATAGGACACAACATACATTACAACAATCATACCATAGGCTAGATTTAGGGTTTAGCCTCCTTGATCTCGTGGTAGATCCACTCTTGTACTACCCATATCATCAATATTAATCAAGCGGGGCGTGGGTTTTACCTCCATCGAGAGGGCTGAACACAGGTAAAACATTGTGTCCCTCGTCTCCTGTTACCATCCGCCTAGACGACGCCGGGACCCCCTACCGAGATCCGCGGTTTGACACCGACATTGTTGCTTTCATTGAGAGCTCCTGCGTATGCGTCACGGTAGGCTCGATGGCATCTTCAACCAACAACACTTGTCGGTGAGACTTTTCTCCCGGAAAGATCTTCGTATTCGGCGGCTTCACTGCGGGCTAATTAAGCAGCCATCTGGAGCAGATCAAAAGCTTCGCCCACAGCCATCGAGTCGATTCGAAGTCTAAACTTCATGGCGGCGTCCACGGAGACTTGATCTTGACGGGCTTGAGCCACAGCCAAGCGCGCCGCACTTTTACGATGGGCATGATCTGGCTCTGCGCGAGCGGTGCCTTGGTGGCGCTGCGAATCCGCTTGGCCTCTAGTCGGAGCCGATCGCCCGGATCGAGATCGGTGGATGGACACCACCTCGGGCTTCAACTTCCACGGTGATGGAGCGAGCGCTAATCTTGTCCCCATAAAACTTCGTGATTCCGAGTGCGGACTCCTTGCGGACTCGAACCTCCCACGCCCTACCAATCGATTGGATTAGGCGCCCGATTATGGAATTCACCACGCGGACATCTTCCAACACTCGCCCTTTGGCGACATACTAAATTCGCTAAAGCATCTCGTTATCGGGAGAGTCTGGCGGACTATGGCGAGGATGGTTGAGATCTGAGACGACGAAGAAATTGAGCCCACCCACCGCCCACTTTGTAGCCACTGTCGGCGATCTAACGGCATGCTAGACTACGACTCCGAAGACATCGAGCGCCATGGGCGGCGATGCGGAGATTTAACGAGAACCAGCGCCTACGGACACCTTTGGAAGACCACCTCGTCATCGACATATACATGGTGGACACCCCAAAAGACGGGGCGGCGAAGAAAAAGCGGAGGCAGATTCTTTAAAGAAACAGCCCAAGCGCCGGCATCAGCAGCGCCGCTCTAAATCCCGCCACAGCAAGAATGGAGATTCCAGCACAGGAGATAATAATACCCGAAGCGCCGAAGATAACCCCTCCGGCAAGACTCGGCGCGGGAGGATCTGAAGCAAGCCCTCATGAGAGGCGGCGAGCGAAGAGTTGAGGATTATAACTATATGCCTCCCTCCGAAGACGAAGCAAGCCTCAACGATGATGAATTCGTCGTGCCCGAGGATCCCGTTGAACAAGAGCGTTTCAAGCGCAGGCTTATTGCCATAGCAAACAGCCTAAAGAAAAAGCAGCAGCAGCTTCAAGCTGATCAGGACCAGCTAGCCGATCGATGGACCGAGGTCCTCGCGGCGAAAATATAAACTTCGAGCGCCCTCAAAAGCTACCCAAGGCGCAAGCTGCCCCGATTAGAGGAGGAAGTATACATACCTCCATCACGGTATGCGATCGGTGACCGACCACCCGTGGTCGTGTGAGAAGAACATCGGGCCCCCAACCAAGACCGTACCCGGCATCGCTCCAAAAGTACAAAGGCAAGAGGGCACGCGGGACTTGCGAGATATATTGGAGGACAAAGCAAGGCAATCCAGATCCATCTACGGATCACGTGGGCGCCCACGACCCATAGCGAATACCGTCGCGCGGATACAATAACCTGGCGGGCGAACACAGCGAACAACGCTCTCTCGAGCTGCGTCGTGATATTGCTCAATACAGAGGCGCCGCACACCCGCTATGCTTCACTAAAGAAGTAATGGACCATCAAATCCCTGAAGGGTTTAAACCCGTAAACATTGAATCCTATGATGGCACAACAGACCCCACGGTTTGGATCGAAGATTATCTTCTCCACATCTATATGGCCCGCGGCGACGATCTCCATGCCATCAAGTATCTCCCACTCAAGCTTAAAGGACCAGCTCGGCATTGGCTAAACAGCTTGCCGCAGAGTCAATTGGGTGTTGGGAAGACCTGGAAGCCACATTCCTCGACAACTTCGAGAACGCGTATGTATGCGACCACGAACGCCGATGACCTAAGCCACATCATTCAGCAGCAGACGAATCGGCGGACAATTACGGACACGGTTCTTGACAAAGAAAAACCAAATCGTCGATTGTCCGGATCACGAGGCCCTTGCAGCCTTCAAACATAACATCATGACGAATGGCTAGCGGGCACAGGATAGGAAAAGCGAAATCCATGGCAGCCCTCACATCATTAATGACCGCTTCTTCACGGGAGAGGATAGCTGGCTAGCTCGCGGCAACAATCTCCGTAAAAATTCTGGCGGTCCGGATACTAAGGACAACAACGGCGAGTCACGTCGAAACAAAACAAACGCCGCGTGCTGGCGGCGACAAGGAGGATCTGGCAATCAGCGCGGATTCGAGGCTCCAAACCAGTTAACGGAAGAAGCCATTCAAAAGAACCACTCCGGGTCCGTCCCAATTTGGACCGAATACTCGACCGCTTATGCGGATACGGCACCTGAAAAGCCAGCTAATCACACCAATAGAGATTCTTTGGGTGTTCAAGCAGCGAGTAAGTTAATTGCGAAAACAATGACAAGGGGCTAAACAGCGATGACGAGGAGGAGACCCGACCGCCGAACAATAGAGGACGAAGGGTTTCCCCCACAAGTGCGGATGGTGAACATGATTTATGCAACCCATATACCCAAGAGGAGAGGAAGCGCGCACTAAGGGGCGTCTATGCGATGGAGCGATCGCCCAAAGTTCAATCCATGGTCCTCTTGTCCGATCACTTTCGATCGAAGAGACCATCCGACTAGCATCGCCATGGCGGATTCGCGCATGGTTCTAGACCCAATCGTCGATGGATTTCACGTCACAAGAGTCCCGATGGGCGGCGGTAGCAACTGAACCTGCTTTATCGAGGATCTGGTCGCAAGATGGGCATAGACCCTCAAGGATTAAACCTACAAAGACAATCTTTAAAGGTGTCATACCAGGTGTGGAAGCCAATTGTACGGGCTCAGTCACATTGGAAGTGGTCTTCGGATCCCCGGATAATTTCCGGAGTAAAGAGTTAATCTTCGACATAGTCCCATTTTGCAGCGGCTATCACACTCTGCTTGGACGAACCGCGTTTGCAAAGTTCAACACGGTGCCGTATTATGCATACCTAAAGCTCAAGATGCCAGGCCCTCGCGGAGTCATCACGGTCAACGGGAATACGGAACGCTCCGTCCGAACGGAGGAACATACATCGGCTCTCGCGGCAGAAGTACAGAGCAGCCTTTTAAGGCAATTCTCGAGTCCAGCCGTTAAACGGCCGGATACAGCAAAACGCGCCCAAAGCAATACCAACCAAGACCACCTGGCGCGATCAGAGCACGGGTAGCAATGCGGCCCCAACCCCCGCCCTTGCATGATTGCAGGAACAACCCTCCGCGTACATCATTATGCCTTGGAGATACCATGGGCGCAGGGGAAGGGGCACGATCACAACGGACCCCGAGTGCGGCTCGACCACACAAGGGGCTCGCAAGTGTGCCCCCCTCTTTTTTATTCTTATTTTCCTTCTTTGTGTACACAGGACTCATTAACGAGAGGCCTGTCCGTGATGAACTGCCGAACTCATGATCTGTGATCGGGGAAGAAAGAAGGCTGCGGCGAACACTCGGTGGTCTCAATTACGAGCATTAAATTCAATTATATACACCAAGCCCGCAGCTCACCCACGGAGGGGACATGTTTAATTAGTCCAAATCCCTTGCTTACCGCACTATTTGTATCGATCCGCACTCATAGCAGACTTTCTTTAATAAATAATGCAGCACTTTTAACGGCAATTGCATTACTTTATATATATATATGTCCATTACATGACATCTTGCATCCGTACATTTTAGTGCGGCCTAATACCTGAGGGCTTATGTTCCCCACATTATGGTGTGATAAGTCCGAACACTTTCATAAGTGTGGCACCCGAACTTATAGCATTATATGAATCGGCTCGAATCATGTCTTGGGTCAATAGTTGGGTTTGCCCGGCTCCCACGTTTTGGTGCCTTACGTTCCGTTCGTCGGCTAAGGTGGCCTTTGGGAGAACCACTGCGATTGCGCCCGGTTGAGCAGGCGGCGCCTCGATGGAGAAAGGTAAAACGACCGGCATGATAAGGCGAGAGCTGGTCGCTGTTCGAGAGGTCTTTTGGTCCCTAAAGACTCACGCCGCTTGAAGAAGTTCGGACAATGTCCGGCGAAGGCGTGGATAGCGCCCGGATTCGGTCTTCGAATACCGAGGGCTTCGCCGATTTAAAATTATAGAATTCTATGGCTAAGTGAGAGTGTTCAAGCATTATAAGTCCGGTTGCCTTGTTACGTTGTGTTGGCGCCTCCTAGATGGACCCAAAAATGGGAACAAGAGTGCTCAAGTTTATCCGAACACCCCACTTTCGTGGCTTGGGGGTGAAGCCAACGACTTGCCATCTCTCAAATTTTATAAGCGGCCGCCTGAAGGTAATATTTTAAATTAAACAAGCGTTGCTTAAAGGCGCACATGAACAAAGTTTCAGCGCACAGGATAATACATAGCAAGTTTACTCAAAGATTACATTTACGGGGCACTCATCCATAATATCGCGGGCTCCCTTGAGACAGTTTTATAATACATTTGGGCGTGCGATACTCCTTGCCGGTGGCGGTGGGTCCGTGAGCTTCTCGCATCAACCTACCCCAATGCACCTTTGTGCGGGCAAGGGCCCGACGAGCACCTTCAATCTGGTGGGAGCGCTTGATGAACTCCACCCAGGGCACGCATCCACCAGCCGCCGCACGAGGCTGAAGTAGCTCCTAGACATGGCCTGTCCAGGCCACAGCCGGACTATAAGGCCCTTCATGGCCTCCTCAGCTACCTTGTGGAGTTTGACCAGCTGCTTCAGCTGGTCGCTTGGGGGCACCGGATGTCCGGCCTCAGCGTACTGAGACCAGAAGACCTTCTCCGTCGAGCTCCCCTCCTCGCCACGATAGAATGCGGCGGCATCGGACGTACTACGCGGTAGATTTGCAAACGCCCCTGGAGAGCTCCGAATGCGGGTAAGTGTCAGGTAGTTTACATTAACATGCTTGCTTTGCATGAAAAATGCCTTACCCGCCGCTATCTTCTTTACATCTTCAACCTCCTGAAGGGCCTTACGGGCCTCGGCCTTGGCGGACTTGGCACTTTCGAGAGCCGAGGCAAGCTCGGACTCTCGAGTCTTAGAGTCACGCTCCAAACTCTCATGCTTCTCCATGAGAGCCTGGAGCTCTTGCCGTACTTCCGCCACGCGTGCCTCCTGCTTTTCTCGCTCTGCCCGCTCCGCGGCCGCACTGCGTTTGGCCGTGGACACAGCCTCCTTCAGGGCTGCCACCTCGTTCGTGGCCCCTGCAATACCCATATTATCCTTGTTAATTTTATTGCAACCAAAATCCTTTTTTGTAAGGTAACTATTCAAAGTGGTGTTACTCACCTTCTTTGTCCTCGAGCTGCTTCTTGGCATGGCGAGCTCTTGCTCGGACCGCCCGAGATCTGCTTCAACTGCACCGACCTTCGCGATCGGTCTGGCGGCAGAGGTCGGCAGCGCAGCCTGCAAACCCATATTGACATATTTTAAGCAACCTGCGTATATCTTGTTAGATCCTCGGTCCGGCTTTTCTTTCCGAACACGGCCGAGCATCCGAACTCTTGTCTATGCGGTATTACATTACATAATTTTAACTTCTTACCTCAAAGCTTTGTTAGAAGGCTGCTGCGAGCTTCGGTCAGCCCGCTCTTGGCGAGTGAACCTTGAATCACCGCACTCATGATAGTGCGGTGTTCTTCCTCGATGGAAGCGCCTTTAAGCGCCTCCAACAAGTTATCCGGCGCCTCGGTTGGGCGGAGGCCGCCGGTGTCACGGTCTTGCCCTTCTTTTGAAGGGCACTTTGCGGACTCTGGAACCACCGCGGGTTCGATGTAGAGTCGGCGCAAAGTCCGGAGGCTGCTGGCGGCGCCTCGAGCCTCCTCCTGATGGGTCCCTCTCTGGGATCCCACCTCAGCGTCCTTGTCGGCGCGGGGGGTAGAGGCAGTCGGAAGTGAATCCACATCCGACGGGGCCAACGACCTGCTCGATTAAGCGGGGAGATCATCATCGGCCGTACTACGGTCAGAATGCAGCATTAGAAGGACACTACGCGACATGAAAGAAATTGCATATCAGGGATCCGGATACTTACGATCTTCTTGGGACCTTTGGCCCTTAAAGGCCCTCCTCCTCGCCAACGATGGTGTTGGCGAAACTGTCCGAGGAATAGTTCTCCCCTCTTGGACCCTTGGCCTCCCTAATGGGGAAGCCTTCCTCTTCTTTTCTCCTCCTCCGGAGAGAGTCCTCTTCCTCCTCCTTGTCTTGGGGAGAGTCCGTCTCGTCGTCGGGCCTTTGATTCTGAGGAACTCTTTGAGTCCCAGCCACCTTCTTGGCCTTCTTCTCCGGCACCACGTGCAGTGCCGGAACCAGCAGCCCTGCTAAACGGGCGTTCACTGGGTCTTCTGGCATGGGAGCCGGGCTGATGAGCTGCTTGGCCTTCTCCATCCATTCCCGTCAAAGGAAAAAAGAGAATGAAACCCTCTTAGAATCAATTTGATTACCACAAGTGTCCCGTAACGGGGTCGAATCACTTACCTCGTCGGCGGATCTGCGAGCAAAATCCGCGATCTTCCGTCGCGGATCGGGAAACCGGCGCCCTTAACAGCACCCTCGAGCGCCTTATATGTCGTGTCGAAGAGCCGCTTAGCGCTGGTGCTGTTCGGATTGAACTCCACAGATTGAATGCCCGTTCTTGGCATGGGAGAATCGGCGGATCGCGCATGACTTGGACCATGTCGGCGAGCTGAGCTTATTGCTCACCGGCTTACGGATGCGGCTCGAGTCCGTCGGCTCCTTCGGATTGCCCCACAGCAAGCCCTTCTCTTTCGAGGAGGTGAGCTGCGTGGGGATGCGAGATCTAAACTTCGGGGCCGCCGCCCATGTGGGCTCGCGGCTCGGTGATGTAGAACTACCCCGATTGCCATCCCTTGACGGAGTCCACGAAGGCCCCTTCGAGCCAAAGGACATTGGGCAACTTGCCCAACATGGCGCATCCGCATTCGCTTGCGTGCCCTTCACAACCTTGACAGCGTTGAAGGTCTTGAGCCCGAGGCGAAGTGGGGCGGATGCGAGAGGAAGGCCTCGCACCGGACGATAAGCGCCGAGATGTTGAGGATGAAGTTGGCGCCGGATCATGGAAATCCAGGCCGTAGTAAAACATGAGCCCCGGACGAATGGGTGGAGTGGAAAGCCCGTCCACGGAGGAAGTGGGGAAGGAAGGCGACCCTCTCATGGGGCCCGGGGTAGGATGAGCTGCCCCTCGTCGGGCAGCCGATCGTGATATCGCGGAGAGGTATCCGGCGTTGCGCAGCTTGGTGATGTGCTCCTCCTTAACGGTGGAGGCCAACCATTTGCCTCCGCTCCGGACATATTCGGAGAAGGTCGGCGAGATCTTGTGACTTAGGCGTTGGAGCTTGAGTGCGCGGAGATGGATAAGCAAAGGAGGAAGAAGGCGTAGGTGAGAAGGTAAATCCTTATCCCTTATATATAGGCGGATGAAAACTATGCGTCCCCCACCGGCCTGGTAAAACTCGCTTATCTCCCAAGCGCCACCATCAATGGCGCGGTTGGGTTACCCACGTCCGTATTGATGAGAATCCGGAATAAGGGGAACACGATCTACGCTTCGACAAGGCGTGCCAAGGAAACCGCTTCACTAAGCGTCTTTGAGGTGGTATAGTAAAAACCGATTCAAACAAAGGCTTGGTAGCGGCGTGATGTCACGCCGCATAATACGTCAGCAGATTGGACTGGTGTACATTTTATTCTCTCTACGGTGGAATGTGGAATTTATTTTGCAGAGCCGGACACTATCCTGGTGTTCATGATCTTCTTTGGGTTATTCAAGGGAGGAACCCGCCTTGCAATGCCGGACATTATGCCGCCGGACTTATCGTCATTGAAGCCTGGTTCGAGGAGCTCTTGAGGAGTCTGGACTACGGGTGTCCGGACAGCGGACTATCATCGTCCGCGGACTCCAAGACTACTGAAGATACAAGATTGAAGACTCCGTCCGTGTCCGGATGGGACTTTCCTTGGCGTGGAAGGCAAGCTTGGTGATCGGATATGTAGATCTCCTACCATTGTAACCGACTACGTGTAACCCTAGCCTCCTCCGGTGTCTATATAAACCGGAGGGCTTTAGTCCGTAGGACACAACATACATTACAACAATCATACCATAGGCTAGCTTTAGGGTTTAGCCTCCTTGATCTCATGGTAGATCCACTCTTGTACTACCCATATCATCAATATTAATCAAGCAGGACGTAGGGTTTTACCTCCATTGAGAGGGCCTAAACCTGGGTAAAACATCGTGTCCCTCGTCTCCTATTACCATCCGCCTAGACGCCCAGTTCGGGACCCCCTACCCGAGATCCGCCAGTTTTGACACCGACAGGCGGCATGTAGGACAAGGCCGCGGCGAAAACAGAGGAAGAAGAGCTTGCCCAATGGGCGGCGGCCACTGGGGAGGCTAGCGGCGCCGGCACCGGGGCTCCCCTCGTCAAGGACGTGGTCGACGAATCATTGTCAGAGGAGGACGAGGGGGAGGAGACCGCGACCGCCGACCCTCCAGTCACTGGAAGAGGGCGAGTCCTGCGGCGGGCCACCTCCGATGAGCTGGTCCGTCCCGGCCATCCTGCATAGCTGTGGTAGGCCCAAGAGACGTCTGCGCGCTAGACGAGGGCTGTGGCAGCGAAGAAGGCAATGAAGGCCGTGGTGGCGAAGAAGAAGGCATCCGCTTGTTCGTCGTCCAAGCGTGCCCGGACGCCACCGCCTCCTCCTCGCCGACAGACGTTGGTGCGGGGATCGCTTTTGACTTTGGACCCCTCAGCCCGGAGAGAAAGAGGAAAGCAACAGAGGAGGATGAGGAGGAGGAAGTGTAAGCTCTGCTTTTCCCCCTCCTTTTCTTTTTTCGTTTTCTCCATTTCCTCAAATGGTGCCGCCTATTCTGAATCATCTTCATCCCGTAGGGACATGGAGACGCTGGCCCAAAGGGTGAAGAGGGCCAGGATTTCGACGACCGGCCAGCCCCCGGCAGGCACATCCGGCACGCTGCTGGTGGTGTTGAGCAGCCCGGACAGCAGCCCCCGGCCCAGCCCCAAGCGTGAGTCTATTACCCGTCCTTCGTTGACATGCGCTAGGGGTACAATACTTTGGTATTGACCATGTTGTGGATGTAGGAGGGGAGCAGCAGCAAGGGGAGCCAAAGAGGGCTTCTCCCAACGCGCACTCCCATCGACCACACCGCCCCGAGGGGCGTCCCCGGCAAGGGCACGAAGCACCGAGCCCATGCACACGGAGGAGGAGGAGGAGGAGGAGAATGCGGGCGCCGGTGGCTTCGCCTTGGTGCCGGACCTTGGCGGAGAGAGGACTTCTGATTCTCAGCTTGGCGCGGGTATGCCACTCGCTTTTCGTTTCTGCTTGCGTTCTTTCTTTCTTCTTTTTTTACTGGGCTTTGATCTTGGCCCCACCCTATCCCCTTCTTGGCATTAAGACTTCCCCTCGATGGACCCAGAGGACGTCGATACCATCATCAATGATGTCGCCAAGGATGCCGCGGCGCAGGCCGAGAAGATCGCCGCCGAGGAGAGCACCAAGGGCGCTACTGAGGACGCTGCCAAGGGGCCCGCCAGGGAGCCCGACAAGGAACCTGCCGGGGAGGCCGGCAAGGCCGCTGTCGAGGAGGAGGTGGTCGATGACCAGCCCTCCTCCTCCGTCGCCTCCGGCTTCGGCAGGTATCTGAGGGTGAGTGATGACCTCTTCGTCCATCTTCTGGGCGCGTCGAGCACCAGGGCTCCCATTGAGGGAGAGGTGTTCGACGATGAGGTGCTTGCCACTACCGGGCTCGAGGTCGTCGACGAGCCGAGCGTTGGTGGCGACGGCTCCCAGGAGGAGGAGCTGCTCTAGGCCATGGGCGCCAGCTTCCGGAAGCTCCAGGTGCTCCACCGCGCCTGTTTGGACAAGGCCAAGTCCAGGACAGTGGTGGTGGAGATGGCGGAGGCGGACCTCCAGGAGCGCGTCACCGAGGCGCAGGACTGGTTCTGCTAGGCTCAAGACAAGCTGAAGGCCGCCCAGGGCAAGCTGGCCAAGCGTGACGTGGAGCTCACCATGAAGCTGGCCGACGTCAAGAAGGCCCAAGAGACGGCGAGAAACTTGGCCGCCGCTGCCAAAGCCGCCCGGACCCAGCACAAGGCCGCACTAAACTCCCAGGAGGAGGACCTTGCCGCGCGTGAGGAGAAGCTCGCCGCCACGCACCGCGGCAAGGATGAAGAGGTGGAGAAGCTTGCCGCGGCATGGACCCAGGAGCTTGAGCTCCAGCACAAGGAGGCGCTCGTCGCCCAGGCCCTGGCCCACGACAACAGGGTGAAGGAGTTGGAGGCGGAGCGGAATGATCCGAAGGAGCAAACTCTGAAGCTGTCCAAGGAGAAGGACACACTCAATAGCACCCTGGTAGAGGCGCATGGCGTGGCCGTCAGCAGGGAGCTCTCCAAGGCCAACAACTCCATCAGAGACCTCAGGCTGAGGCTGGAGGGTCTTGAGAAGATGCTGGCGAAGGCCAAGGTCCGAGAGGGGACCCTGACCAAGGACCTAGAGACCGAGAAGCAGCTACGGAGGAACGAGGCCGACAACCTTAACGACCATGTGGAGGGCGAGAAGCATTGGCTCGAACGCCTTGCCGTCTTTGCGAACTCGGCCACCATGCAGCTGGCCACCATGGGGATGTTGGACGTGAGGTACGCCCCGGAGACGAGCCTGAGCCCCAACGCCAACCTGAACCTGTTCTTTGAGAGGGTCGTCGGCGCCCTGGAGCGGCTTCACTCCAACCGGGCGACCTCCCTGGCAGAGGAGTCCCGGATGCTCTGCCGGGGCGCCATGACCAAGGTGCTTGCCAAGATAGTGTACTGGCATCCTGACCTCGACTTCGAAGCTATGCTAAAGAGCTTGCCGGAGGATGCAGACATCACGGTGCTCAAGGAGCGTATCAAGCCCATCATCAGCTGCATCGACAGAATCAAGAGGTTGGAGGGCCAACGCCGGGACTAGGCACCCCGTTTCTTATCGCCGCTGCAAGTCCATGACGAAGACAATTGCTATCTTTAGTTAGAACCGCGGCGGCAATTTCTGTAATATAAATCTACAGTACTTCTGACATTACGCATGTTATTTTCCTGTTCGATTTTCCTTTGTATGTCCACCCTACGTTAACTGGGTGAAAGCACATTTGCTCCCTGGGTGGTTTTGGTAATTAATGACAACATACTTGGTGGTTGAACTAATGCTTTTATCAAGTATATTTCAGGAAATTCAATCACATTGGCATGGCAGAAGGACTGGAGAGGTGGACCCCTCAAAATGCTAAGGCAAGAATTGGCAAAAGCTCAAGACTCCATTTTTGGTTTAGTGATCCAAGATCACATTGAGTCTATAGGAAAGCCAATACTATTAAAAGGGGATGAGGTTATGATAATGATCTGGTTGCTCAAAGTGCTTAGTGATACATCTCCTAAACTATCAGCAACTCTCACTTCCATAATACACTCATAAGTAATCTCGGTCCCACCGATTCCATAAACTCAGTCACACCGAGATGAACCACCTCAGCCATATAGCCAAACCCTAGAAATTTCGGATTTTCGATTCGAACTCGGTCTCACGAAACTGGTGTTGCCAAGCTTCAGAACATACGTCATCAAATCGGTGTCACCGAGATGATGAAGTCGGTCCCACCGAGATTGGCAAACCCTAGTCTTTGGAAGAATCGGACTCACCGAGATTGTATTTTGGTCCCACGAAAATCCCAACGTTCACATGTTTTGAACTTTCGGTCTCACCGAGTTGTCAACTTCGGTCTGACCGAGATTGGTCAAATGTGTGTAACGGTTGGATTTTGTGTGGAGGCTATAAATACCCCTCCACCCCCTCTTCATTCATAGAGAGAGCCATCAGAAAGAACTACCACTCCTACCTTACATTTCTGAGAAGAAAACTACCTACCCTTGTGTTGAGATCAAGTAGCTCCATTCCCACCATATGAAACTTGATCTCTAGCCTTCCCAAGTTGCTTTCCACTCAATCCTTTCTTCCACCACAGCCAAATCAGTGAGGAGAGTTGAGTGTTGGGGAGATTATCATTTGAAGCACAAGAGCAAGGAGTTCATCATCATCAACACCATCTATTACCTTTTGGAGGGTGGTGCCTCCTAGATTGGTTAGGTGTCGCTTGGGAGCCTCTGTCAAGATGTGGAGTTGAACCAAGAAGTTTGTAAGGGCAAGGAGATCGCCTACTTCGTGAAGATCTACCCCGAGTAAGGCTAGTCCTCCGTGGGCGTATGCCATGATGGCATAGACAAGGTTGCTTCTTCGTGGACCCTTCGTGGGTGGAGCCCTCCGTGGACTCTCGCAGCCGTTACCCTCCGTGGGTTGAAGTCTCCATCAACGTGGATTGACGATAGCACCACCTATCGGAACCATGAGAAAAAAATCTCCGTGTCTCCAAATTGCGTTTGATCTTCTCCACCTCTCTTTACTACTTGTGCAATTTACTTTCCGCTGCCCATACTCTAGAATTGCATGTGTAGTATGTTACTTGACTTGTGTGATATGCAAAATCTGCCAAAAACTTGTCTTTGTCAAAATGCATAATTTTTATCTTGTCGAGTAGTCTAATCACCCCCTCTCTAGACACTCTCACCTTCTTCGATCCTACAATTGGTATCAAAGCTTTGGTCTCCATTGCTTTGGTTTACACACCATTGGAGGAAGATGGACGTGTCTACGTTTGGGAGTGTTAGCCATAGAGTGCCTATTCTTGATGGAGTGTCCTATAACTCGTGGAGGATTGAAATGCTTATTATCTTTAAGATGTATAACTTGCAAAATATGTTGAAACCCCATATGTGCCTCCATTTGACCCCTTGCGCCCTACTATGGATGAAGAGCTTGATTTGCTTCGTAACCTTAGAAATCTTATCATTAGAGGTTTGCCCGATAACTTGCTTAAGCTTGTCACAAACTTTGAGTGCGCCTATGCTATGTGGAAGTTCTTGGAAGAACTTTATCCGGACTACTCTTTGAGAGGTCTTGATGAAATTCTATACAAGACTATTGAATTTGATATGATGCTTCAATGATCCCAACTTTGATAAATGCTTCTTTGAGCTTCGTGATCTCACGAAAAAGAAGGGTGATCCTTGTCTTATCAATGATCTAATTAGAAATGCTCTTGTATTGCATTCCGATGATTATTGTCACATTGACAAAACTAATGCAAGTACTTGTCAAATTGACCTAGGTGTTGATGATGAACTATCTATGGGTCAATATGATGATGAACATGAGCATGATGATGATTGCTCCGATTCGGACACCGAGCTAGACAAGATCATGAAGAGTCTCAATCTTATGGCAAATCTGAGAGACTACATATCCGGTGGAAAAGAGTGGATTCTTGATAGTGGATGCACCGATCACATGACCGGAGACAAAGACATGTTTCGAGAGCTCGCAAAGAACGATGGTCCACGCAAGTATGTGACTTTTGGAGACAACTCCAAGGGTAAGGTACTTGGCCTTGGTAAGGTGGCCATATCCCATGATAGCTCTATACAAAATGTCATGCTTGTTGAATCACTTGGATACAATTTACTTTCCGTGTCTAGATTAGCTGACTTTGGATTCAATGTGCTATTCACGAAGTAGATTGCCAAGTCTTTCGTCGTGACAATCATAACATGGTTTTTACCGGTATCCGTAGAGGTGATCTATATATAGTTGATTTCACTAAGAAAGCTCAACCTAGAACTTGCTTCATTTCTAAATCCGCTAAAGGATGGTTATGGCATAGAAGGCTTGGACATGTTGGTATGCGTAATCTAGATAAGCTAATCAAAGGTGATCATATTCTTGGTGTTAAAGATGTTTTCTTTGACAAAGATAGACTCTGTAGTGCCTGTCAAGCAGGAAAACAAGTAGGTGGAAGTCATCCCGTGAAGAACATCATGACCACAAGGAGACCGCTTGAGCTTCTTCATATGGATCTCTTCGGTCCCAATGCTTACAAAAGCCTTGGTGGTAACTCCTTTGGTCTAGTTATAGTTGATGATTATTCCAGATTTACGTGGGTATTTTTCCTTGATGACAAGTCACAGGTTCAGAGAATCTTCAAAACCTTTGCGGAAAGGCCCAAAATCAATTTGAGGTGAAGATCAAGAAAGTTCGGAGTGACAATGGAGCGGAGTTCAAGAACGCCCATGTGGACTCTTTTCTCGATGAGGAAGGGATTCTACATGAGTTCTCGACTCGTACACTCCTCAACAAAATGGAGTTGTTGAGAGGAAGAACCGAGCAGCTCATTGAGATGGCGAGAACGATGCTTGATGAATACAAGACACGAAGCACTTTTGGGGAGAAGCCGTCGAGACAGCTTGTCATGCTATCAACAGGCTTTATCTTCATAAGCTCCTCGGCAACACTTCATCTGAGCTCCTCACCAAGAACAAACCCCAAGTGGGATACTTTCGTGTCTTTGGTTCAAAATGCTATATCCTTGATAAACATCGTCGGTCTAAATTTGCTCCTAAAACTCATGAAGGCTTTTTCCTCGGTTATGGATCAAACTCCCACACCTACCGTGTCTACAATAATTTCACCCGAAAGGTTGAAGAGACGGTAGATGTGAAGTTTGATGAATCTAATAGCTCATAAGTAGAGCAAATGCCTATTGATGTAGGAGACAAGGACCCATCGGAAGCCATTCAAGATTTATCTATTGGAAAGATCCGTCCCATGGAAGTGAAGGAGAGTACCTCATCTACATATGTGGAGCCCCCTACCTCACGGCAAGATGAACCTCAAGGCAACATGGAGGCCTCCACAAGTGGAACTCACCAAGATGAGGAAGTGCGACAAGAAGATCCACCACAACCTCCTTCTCCACCGCCTCAAGACAACACCAACAACAATGAAGAAGAAGAGGAAGATGAGGATGATGAGGAAGATCACCCGCGACCACGACAAAAGCTATCTCGAGTTCGAGCAAGAGTCAAGAAGGATCATCCCGTGGAACAAATGATGAATGACATCGACTCCGGGAGAATTACTCGCTCTAAAACTCGCTTAGCTAACTTTTGTGAGCATTACTCATTTATCTCTAGTCTTGAACCTATGAAGGTAGAAGAAGCACTTGAAGACCGGATTGGGTGAGCGCTATGCACGAAGAGCTACACAACTTCGAGAGGAACAACGTATGGAATTTGGTAGAGAAGCCCAATGATGACCAAAACGTCATTGGAACCAAATGGGTGTTTCGGAACAAGCAAGATGAAGATGGACAAGTCATCCGCAACAAGGCTCGTCTCGTAGCTCAAGGTTACACACAAGTCGAAGGTATGGACTATGGTGAGACCTATGCCCCCGTTGCTAGACTTGAGTCCATTCTCATTCTTCTTGCATATGCCAATCACCATGATATTACTCTCTATCAAATGGACATTAAAAGTGCTTTCCTAAATGGTGAAATTGAAGAGGAAGTATTTGTGAAACAACCTCCCGGATTTGTGAATCCTAAAAAGCCTAATCATGTCTACAAGTTGCACAAAGCTCTTTATGGTCTTAAACAAGCTCCTAGAGCTTGGTACAAATGCTTGACTAGCCTTCTTCTTGAAAAAGGGTTTGAGATTGGAAAAATAGACTCAACGCTATTCACGAAAAGGGTTGATGGTGAACTATTTGTGTGCCAAATATATGTTGATGATATTATCTTTGGTTCAACTAACCCTCATTTTAGCGAGAAATTTGGAAAGCTCATGTCGGAGAAGTATGAGATGTCCATGATGAGTGAACTCAAATTCTTCCTTGGGTTGCAAATCAAGCAATCTAAGGAGGGTACCTTTGTCTCACAAACAAAGTACACTAAGGATCTCTTCAAGAAGTTCAACATGGAAGAAAGCAAAGGTATGAGAACCCCCATGCCTACTAGTGGACATAATGACTTGACAAAAGATGGAGAACCTGTTGATCAAAAGGTTTACCGATCTATGATTGGTTCTTTACTATATCTCTGTGCTTCTCGTCCTGACATAATGTTGAGTGTATGCATGTGTGCTCGATATCAAGCAGCCCCTAAAGAATGTCATCTAAAAGCTGTTAAAAGAATTGTGAGATATTTGATACACACACCTAACTTTGGCATTTGGTATCCTAAGAGGGCCTCTTTCGATCTTGTTGGCTATTCCGACTCGGACTATGCGGTGGCAGGGGTTGATAGAAAGTCAACTTGATGCGTGTCAATTCCTTGGTCGATCCCTTGTATCTTGGTCCTCCAAGAAACAAAATTCGGTATCTTTATCCACTGCCGAAGCAGAATATGTTGCTGCCGGTTCATGTTGTGCTCAGTTGCTATGGATGACACAAACGCTTAAGGATTATGGGATACATGCGAGACATGTTCCTTTGCTTTGTGACAATGAGAGTGCGATTAAGATTGGACACATTCCCGTGCAACACTCTCGCACGAAACATATTGAAGTTCGTCACCATTTTATTCGTGATCACATTGCCAAGGGTGACATCAATCTTAAGCATGTTCGTACTGACAAACAACTTGCTGATATCTTTACAAAACCCCTTGATGAGAAGGTATTTTGTCGCTTAAGGAGTGAGTTGAACATCATTGATGCTTCAAACTTGGAGTGAAAACTCCATTGATGCATGCAAGGCATGAGCCTAAGTGACTAATCCTTGATATTTCTATTATGATGATGATCATATGTCTTGGACACATTTGCCCCCTTGTATTGCATCTAACTCCTTGCAGGTACTTGGATGATCTACATTCCACAAGATTACCACAAACTCAAATCTTGAGTAATCTTGTCATTGACCAAGTATCTAGCCCTTTGGGATGTTGAGTTCAAGGAACAAAATTCCACATATCCTTTTTGACATCTTATACATCTAGTATTTCACTCTTGTCAACTTGGATATTCTTGAGTATTTCCTTGCTTGCCTAACCCATGTAGGAAGATGAACTACACAAGTGGAAATGATGCTCCAACTTCACATTCTATGAGCACCTACATCAAGTTCACCTACATGAGCAAAGCAACAACAAACCCAAGGTATGTTCTTCACATCTTGAAGGAGCTTTGCTCAAAGTCATGAGTACAAGCAGCTTCAAAAGATGTGATCACATCAAATGCTTAATCGAAAAATGGTAACCCCATTTTGAGCTTAAACGATGAGTATGACCTATGATCAAATGTTCTCATTTGACTCCTAAGTCAATATACTCAAACATAGGTGACTTTGTCGCCGACCCTTATCTAGATGAAGTACATATGTTTTGGAGTCTTTCTATTGTCTCTTTTGTTCTCTCATTGAGTTTTCATTAAAAAAAACCTTCATCTAGCAATCTTTTTCATTTTTATTCTTCTGTCTTTGTGAATATCCTTTTGGCTCTGATCAATTCCTTGAAAATCATTTACAAATTCATTGCAAATTCTTTGAAACATTCCTTCAAAGTGAGCTAAATTATTTCAGAATTTCCTTGGAATTAAACTCGGCGTCACCGATTTAACTACTTTGGTCTGACCGAAAAGGATCTGCCCTAAGTCTCTGACTTTCGGACTCACCGATCCATATCAATTCGGTGTCACCGATTTACATTCACCAGGATATTATCTTCTGCAGCTCAACTCAATGATTTTCTTTGCATATTTCTTATTGCCCTGTTGTGATTCTTCAGGATCCCACTTCTTTCCATCTATCCTGAACTTCCTAGTCTGCTGTCCTTTTCGGCACTTGATGTCAAAGGGGGAGAAGATTTAGGGGGAGGGGGAGATAAAGGGAGAAGAGAAGAGAAGAAGAGCAATCTTACCTTAAGGGGGAGAGAATAAGGGGGAGAGAATCACATCAAAAGCTTTGCCGTGTTCAATATTGGATATATTGGATATTACATTTGGCATCATTCTTTTGATTTTGCTTTCATTGCTTTCACAATTGATATCTTATGGAAAGCAAAATCTCTCAGAGTTCTTTGAAAATCTTTTAGTTTCAGGAGACATGTTTGCTAATTCAAGCTTGTGCTCAATATGAGACACTCTTTATACATGTCATCCCTGGCTTGGTACTCTTGATGTTCTTGCAGTTGGTTGAAGAAATACCCTTGTGTTATCTAACCTTGTTTTCCCAAGTTTATTTCTTCAGGTACAATGCCAAGGAACCTCAAGGTAAGTATATGCACTTTGCAGAATGTGCATGATGGTGACTTGCTTGTGAATACTTGTTTGCAAGAAATCACCATGCACATATGCACTTTCACTCACTTATTTTCATCTGCTCTGATGCATATAGCCAAGCTGCATGTAGCACATCCCGCCTTCTCTCTTGTGTGCTTGTGGTAGTCCAAAACCATAATCTATGAAAATCTTGCACACTTGTAGGGGGAGCCTATGTACTACATGTTTGTCAAAGCTTTCGTGATTATTCTGTCTTTCTTTCAGTAAGCTTTGATGTCTTGTTTTGTGTGTTGCCATCAATTACCAAAAAGGGGGAGATTGAAAGCACATTTGCTCCCTGGGTGGTTTTGGTAATTAATGACAACATACTTGGTGGTTGAACTAATGCTTTTATCAAGTATATTTCAGGAAATTCAATCACATTGGCATGGCAAAAGGACTGGAGAGGTGGACCCCTCAAAATGCTAAGGCAAGCATTGGCAAAAGCTCAAGACTCCATTTTTGGTTTAGTGATCCAAGATCACATTGAGTCTATAGGAAAGCCAATACTATTAAAAGGGGATGAGGTTATGATAATGATCTGGTTGCTCAAAGTGCTTAGTGATACATCTCCTAAACTATCAGCAACTTTCACTTCCATAATACACTCATAAGTAATCTCGGTCCCACCGATTCCATAAACTCAGTCACACCGAGATGAAACACCTCAGCCATATAGCCAAACCCTAGAAATTTCGGATTTTCGATTCGAACTCGGTCTCACGAAACTGGTGTTGCCAAGCTTCAGAACCTTCATCATCAAATCGGTGTCACCGAGATGATGAAGTCGGTCCCACCGAGATTGGCAAACCCTAGTCTTTGGAAGAATCGGACTCACCGAGATTGTATTTTCGGTCCACCAAAATCCCAACGTTCACATGTTTTGAACTTTCGGTCTCACCGAGTTGTCAACTTCGGTCCGACCGAGATTGGTCAAATGTGTGTAGCAGTTGGATTTTATGTGGAGGCTATAAATACCCTCCACCCCTCTTCATTCGTAGAGAGAGCCATCGAAAGAACTACCACTCCTACCTTACATTTAGAGAAGAAAACTACCTACCCTTGTGTTGAGATCAAGTAGCTCCATTCCCACCATATGAAACTTGATCTCTAGCCTTCCCAAGTTGCTTTCCACTCAATCCTTTCTTCCACCACAGCCAAATCGGTGAGGAGAGCTGAGTGTTGGGGAGATTATCATTTGAAGCACAAGAGCAAGGAGTTCATCATCATCAACACCATCTATTACCTTTTGGAGGGTGGTGCCTCCTAGATTGGTTAGGTGTCGCTTGGGAGCCTCCGTCAAGATGTGGAGTTGAACCAAGAAGTTTGTAAGGGCAAGGAGATCGCCTACTTCGTGAAGATCTACCCCGAGTAAGGCTAGTCCTCCGTGGGCGTATGCCATGATGGCATAGACAAGGTTGCTTCTTCGTGGACCCTTCGTGGGTGGAGCCCTCCGTGGACTCTCGCAGCCGTTACCCTCCGTGGGTTGAAGTCTCCATCAACGTGGATTGACGATAGCACCACCTATCGGAACCACGAGAAAAAATCTCCGTGTCTCCAAATTGCGTTTGATCTTCTCCACCTCTCTTTACTACTTGTGCAATTTACTTTCCGCTGCCCATACTCTAGAATTGCATGTGTAGTATGTTACTTGACTTGTGTGATATGCAAAATCTGCCAAAAACTTGTCTTTGTCAAAAGGCATAATTTTTATCTTGTCGAGTAGTCTAATCACCCCCCCTCTAGACACTCTCACCTTCTTCGATCCTACACTGGGTAGGCTTGCCGGCTCATAAACCCAGGGCGATGTCTTGAGGACGGATCCCCATTGGCCTGCCGGGTGTGCTTGCTGCCGGGCGAAACACCTTACCGCCCTTAACGCGGCCGCTCGAACTGTTGAGCTTGACTCGAGTCAGAGTCGAGAGCGTTGCTAATTGCGAAAGGCCGCCCTACCGCTCTCGACATGGCCGCTTGAGCTATTGAGCGGACTCGAAACAGAACAAGGGCATTGCCAATTGCGGGAGGGCCCCTCTGCGTATAGGTTTTCCATACATAGGTAGAATCTCCGAGGACGATAACCTTATATTAGGGAGGAAAGTTTAAAGTTTGGCATGACTTAGCTTTTTCATCGCCGCCCTGGCATCCTTCGTGCTCGCAGGCAGCACGGCTCTCTTGGCCGCCTTCTCCTCTGGCGACCACAGCCGTGGGAAACCACTAGGCCGGCTGTTAAACCAGATTCTCACAGCTGCACGTGCCCCCTACCTGGCGTGCCAAAGATGTCGGTGGGAAACGACACCTATGGGATCACAAGAATCCCTACTACGGTTGCGGGGCGCGGGGCTGTGAGAAGAGCAGGATTAGCAGTCAGCACCAGGATCGTTTACCCAGGTTCGGGCCACGAGGATGCGTAAAACCCTAGTCCTGCTTTGGTGGATGTATTGAGTGTTCTTGAGCTCCTGAACTAGCTACCTTGGCTGCGTGGTTCAAAAGAGCCGAATCCCTCTCCTGTACGCCACGGGCCTCCTTTTATAGTTGAAAGGGGCTGCTACAGTGGCACATAGGAGGTGGAAAAGGCCTACAGTGCTACGAGCTTATCGCTTGTATTACAGGACAAGATGCATTTAATGCGTAGCTTAGGTGTCCTCTTGCTTTATCGGGGACGGGAGCGAGGTCCGCCCGTCCGTCACCGCTCCTCCTCGCTTTGACACACGCCCTGGCCATCGATGCATGCGGCGCCATGTAGGCAGGCAAGCAGCTGAGGTGGCGCGGTGGTGGAGCCTCCACGAGGATCTGCATGCCACCACGCAGGCATGTGCTGAGTTGGCCTGGAAGCTGCATGTTGCCACACAGGTGCCTGCCCAGCTGGTTGGGCTGGCAACTGCATGTGAACGGCGGTGGAGACTTGGTTGGCGTGGGCCTGGCAGTGGCCCCGCTGACGCCCTTGGCAAGGGCCTTGCCGGGTGGCCCGGCAAGGGTCTTGCCGTGGCGCGCTGTCGTCCCCGGCAAGGATCTTGTTGGGGGTCTTGCGGGTTTCCTCGGCAAGGATCTTGTCGAGGATTGTTGCCTTCCAATCTTCATCAGATCTTGAATATTCTCTGTCTTCACAAAGATCTGCGTGCCACCATGGAGGTGCCTCCCGAGCCCTGGCCCAATCGTAGCTGATGGTGTTGGAGACCGTGGGTTCGAGGGTGGCTCACTCCGCTGGTGTGGGCTAGCTGCCCCGGCAAGGGTCTTGCCGGGGAAACCTACTTCGTCCATCTGCTCCCTGTGGTCTCAGTCTCTGGTGTTGTGCTGATTATCTTGCGGCTTCGCCTCCCCCTTTTGCCCTGCTAAGTGTGGCTTCGGCCCATGGCTCTGACTGCCCGCGCACAAGTAAGGGGTACAAAGGAGTGCCCCTACTTTAGTACACCGACAATAGGTCCCCACGAATCTGCCCGTTATGTGCAGAAAACTGTAGGACCGGTACAACCGGTGCATGAACCGGTACAACCTGTCAAAGCAGAGGAAAAACCAACCTCTAGGAAAAAGCCCTAAGAAGTACAACAGCCCGGGGAGCCGGTAGTACCGGTAAAACTGAACTAACCGGTACAACCGCCCAAGAACCGCTCCAAAACAGAATACAGTCTGGTGGTAGAGCGGTACATGGCCGGTACAACCTTCGGACCAGTTCTGGAGTGGTACAACCGCTCCAAACAAAGGTTGTACCAGTCAACCGGTACAACCTCTCTATGTAAAACAGGTAAGATCAAAACAACCACAACTTCCGCATACGAGCTCCGAATTCGACGAAATCAAGTTTGTTGGAAAACTAAAGACAAGAGCAAACAATATCTTGATAGAAATATCAAGAAGTAGCAATTGAGAAAATAGCCAAAGTAAAATGGTGAGAACCCTTTCTCAATAAAGACTGGTAAAAACTCCAACACTAAAAACAAAGAAGAAGATGCATAGGAAATCGGTTTTCGATGAACTCAAGCTTGTCATGAAGATGACCATAAGCTCAAAATCTCACAAGGAAAAAAAATAAGAAGCAAGAGAGATGACTCAAGGATGCAATGGTTTGAGCTCTCGACGAACGATACGATCAAGCTACTCACAAGAGAGCCCCCCTTGATAGTACGACAATCGATCCTACAACCCGGTCTCCCAACAACCACTATGAGACTGGTAAAATAGAAAACCTATCAAGGGCAAACCTTTCCCTTGCACATAGTCCACTTGAGCTAGATGATGACAATCTTGACTTCCTAAAGTTGGACCACCTTTCTTGATTGTGTTGGCTCGATGAAGACTAGTTGATTGCTGCCCCATACTCCACTGTGGGTGACCCACTCTTCAACATATCTTCACAATTCAATTGACACCACAATGGAAGGCAAGCTTCAAGATTGATTGCTCCCCCATACTCCATTATGGGTGAGCCACTCTTCATGTTGCCCTACTTAAACTTGCACGCCGCAACCTAACCCCACAATGAACTCTCACGAATACCATGGGTTAGCAAACAAAGCTTAATGGATAATGCTTACCATACCATGGGATCACTTGATCCCTTAGTACATCTTGTATGCTTTGTGTGTTGAATCTTTCCAACTCTCTTCATTTGGATGATGTCTTGAAGGTAGACATGAATGATCACACAATCTTCTTCTTCAAGACATGCTTGCAATAAGCTCAACACTCACATGACCAATCTTTGGATAATTCCTTAATAGCACCTTGGTCAACTCATAAACTCCTTGAAACCAACACATGGACTTCAAGAAAAGCCTATGGAAAAATCCTTCAAATATAACTCAATGCAACCATTAGTCCATAGAGAATGTCATCAATTACCAAAACCACACATGGGGGCACCGCATGCCTTTTCAATCTCCCCCATTTTGGTAATTGATGACAATCACTTTCAAAAGAGTTTATATAAGGAATTATGCATCACCATGCAATGCAACAACCAATGATGCATGAGTATGAGATGCAGATGCTTAGGAACAAAACCAAAGCAAGGAGAAAACTCTGAAGACTTCTCCACAAAACTCTTTGAAACTTCTCCCCCATTGGCATCGATTGCCAAAATGGGCGAAAAGCTTAGAATACCAATATAAAAAGTGTTCCTCCAAAAATTGTGTATTTCTCAACAAGAGAGTGGAATGCCATACACATATCCAAAGGTAATACTTGGAGGAAGACCAACTATATTGAGGCACAAAGATTGCTACAGAAAGATATGCCACAAAGACATAATAGAGAGAGACACAAGCAATCAAGCAATCAAAAGATACCAATTGAAGCAAGCAATCAACGGATATCAATTGAACCAACTAGACCAAAGATCCTATGAGCCACATGGATAAAAGATTTTATGATATGAGAAGAGGAGTGTTCTAAAGAAACTAGAGAAGCTCCCCATGATTTGTGCACAAATAAGAATTTTTATATTTGGATACAAAGTGCACAAAATAGAATCATGGCTCCCCCAAAATCAATAGAAACTTACAACAAGTGCATGTGAGCATATAGGAAACAAAGCCTAGCACTTGCAACAAACAAATGGTTGAGCAACATATAAAAGAGGCAACTTAAGAATAGGCTCAACCAAAACCGATGTGTGTGAGTCAAGGCAATGCACTTGAGAAGACTAATGTACGGATGAGCATTAAGCATCAATATAGTCTTAAATCAATGAGATACATGGTGCAAGGCATGTCATCCCCCCCCACACAAGAGGCAATTGGGTTCACAAGCTTACTAAAATGCAAATTAAGAACTAATGCTTGTGACAACCCGTTGTGAGGATAGAAAATGAAAGCCTCATCAAGACGAGGGATACCAATTAAGATGGCAAAGGCCTCGCCAAGACAAGCATGAGGAAAAAGATCTTCACCACAAAAGAGTGCATCAAGATGCAAGGAGATAAGACCTGCACTCAAGATAAATCCTTTCACGAAACCACCAAGGAAAAAGGTGGATGTGAAGGAATGACGATATCATTAGAGATGTAACTTTACTCAAGTGTATAAGATTCTAGAACGATCAAAATCATGATGATATCAATCCACAGAGAAGGATGCACACACAAAATAGTTACAAAAAGGAAATAACAAGATATCCACAAGGAAGTCATAAACTATACTGATAAGATCTTTGCTTGAAAAGTATATAGCACATGGCTTAATATTATCTTATAGTATATAAATGAGCTTCAAGCAAACGAACATCAAAGACATCACAATCATTGTTGAGATGCTTTGAGAAGGGAAACACATATCACAAGATATGAAATGAATATCATGCCAAGATGCAACCTACACAAGGTTGAATGCACAAGAGGAAATCATGAATAGATATTTGTTACCTAGATAGCATTGTAAGGATGTAGAAGATACCAATTGAAGGTATTAGATAGTAGTTCATTGAACATCCTAGCTTGACTCCAATAAGCACATGGTGACAACACCTTCCTTGTGAGTGAGACGAGCATCCAATGCATCTCCAATTGTTCCTAGAACAACATCACAAACAAAATGGTACCCAAACTCATTGGGACCAAAGAGTTAGAAACACCAATACATAGGACAAACTCCACATAAATATGTGCACATAGATATGAAAATAAATATCATGCACATCTCATCCAATTTGAGACTTGGTGGAGTTTCCCGTATATATTGTGTCAAAGAAAGAAAGAATGCCAAATAAAATACATGAAGTAAATATGCATGCTCGAAACTTTCAAGGACCGAAACCAAATGAAAAAGAAATACCACGAGAAAATAGGATACCAGATGGATAAATCATCACTTGGAAGATATCATTAAAAGATATATCAAAGAATGAGATATCCATTGATATACACTAATTAAAAGATATCAAACTCCCAAAAGAGAGGATGGTTCTAAACAAACCACGCTCTCTACAAAGTTTCATGATGGCACAAAGTACCAAAAAGCAAATGGCTTGCCTTCCACAAACACACGCTTGATAAGGATCACAAGATGAGTATTTTATAGAAAATAGGATAGCTCCCCCAAGACTAGTGCATTATAGAGAATTTGCATTTGAATACAAAATGCACAAGGTGGGATCACCACTCTCACTATATCTAGAAAACACTAGACAAGATCAAGAAATTAACAAGATCCACAAGTGGTATGGAAGACAAAGGGAGTTGACACAGAACTTGGCAAGAGATAATAAGGCAAATAAAAGCAAAAGACAACGTGAAGATGATTAATAATTTCTACCACACATAAGTGAGTACGAATTGTCAAAAGAAAAGAAGTATTTGGAAATAATTCCCGTTGGTAGATACCAAGGATATCCAACATCATCTTCGCACCAAACACAAGCAAAATGCAACTTGTAGAGCTAACATGCCACCTAGGAACAAGATAATTTACAATATCAAATCTAGGTGACAATATCTCAAATGTACACATTTTCAAGGCTTGTAATATGCACATAGCATATTACTCCCCCATAATGTGATACCAATTAAAGATACACAAGAGGCAAATAAAAAGATCCAACAAGAGATAATTAATGGACTATTTAGAATTTGAATTTCTCATGAGAAGACATACCACATAGTGACTATATAATCTTGTAATATCAATAATAGATGGTATTACTCATGTACACACATTTATAGGATTGTGAGGTGCACAAAGCACATCACTTCCCAAAAAAGGGATTTTCCATTAATCTCTCACAAGAGCCAACTAAGATACAACCAAGATGCGCAAAGGCTTAACGCACTACACACACGTACATGATGTGCAAACCAATACACACAAACTTGAATACTCGAGATAAGAAAATTGGAGGCACAACATATACAAACACATGTAAGGAACAAAACCAGAACATGCAAAGGGGCAAGTAACTTTCAATGTAAACAAATTAAGTACAAGTTACTGCAAGGAGGCACATTGGATATAAGATAAAAACTTGATAACCCATTTGACTTGGCTTGAGACAATAAGAATGACGAAGTCCCCTTAATTCTTCATAATGTAGCCAAGTCTCCAATGCCCTCCAATGACACCTATTGATCAAGTTTGAGCTAGTTGGTCCCCAACCAAGTTCCATCCTAAGAGGCTATTCACAATAGGCTTGGCTACCCATATGGTTCTTTTCTTGACACCACTTTGACTAGCAACAACTTTGGCAAACACATTGCCAACCTTATCCTTCCCAAGAGAATAGATTCATCAATAATAATTGGGTTGGATAAGTTACCACTAGTGCATGAAGAAGCGAGGTGACCTTTCTCATGACAGGTAGCAACGTCTACCCTTCACTTTCTTCTCACTTGATTTCTCAACTTGAGAAGCATTAGCTTGAGTTTTCTTGGGAAGAGGCCTTTCTTGAACTTGAGGTTGAGCATGATAATGAACTTGTGGCTGCTTCCTTTGTTGCTTGTCACTAATGGCCTTCTTCTCCAATGGGCAAGATCTAACATGATGCCCTTCAATTTTGCACTTGAACAAATAATCTTGGATGAATTCTTGACTTGTTTTTGGCCCTTCTTCTTGTTCATCTTGGACTTATTCTTCTTATTGGAGTTGAATCCAAGTCCACCTTTGTCATTGGGGGATTTTTGCACACTCAACATATTGTTGAGTGTGGATTTCCCTTCATGACTCTTTTCCAAGTCTTTGTTCAAAGAAGTGACTTGGGCCTTGAGCTGTTTGATTTCCTCTACATGGTTAGTCTACACAAGTACTAGAGGAAGTATAAGCTTCATCTTAGAGCAACAAGGCAAGGAAAGCAATTCATCACAAGATGTACCAACATTGTGAGTAGATGAATTACATGGACTAGCACATGGCAATATAGTATTTTGACTAGAAGTAGTGCTAGTATCCACATGAGGCTCACTAGTGTTACCTTAGCAATCATGGCCTCATGAGATATCTTTAGCACATTATGGGATACTAGAAGATCATCATGAGAGCTTGAGAGCTTTTCATGACTTTCTTCCAATTTCCCATAATTGCTAGATAGCACCTCAAGTTGAGCCCGTAGCTCAACATTCTCCTTCAAAATGGATGCTTCACAACTATAGAGTTAGTAGCACAAGCATCATCATTTACAACAATAGGAGAGGACAACTTGGCAAGCTCTTTTAACTAAGAAGCTTCAAGTTGAGCATGAGACTCAGTGAGTTTGATGATCTCACCCTTGATGACCCTTGAACCATTTTTGAGGTGCTCAAAATCCTCAAGGAGTGTAGCATGAGAAACATCAAGCTTAGCATTTTTAGTTTCAAAAACATTGGCCACCTCAAGAGCTCTATCATGAGATTCCTTCACTCTAGATAATTCAAGAGAAAAAGTCTCCTCAAGAGATTCCTTGGTGGTTTGTTCAAGTTCAAGAGCTTGAGAGAGGTCCGCAATCTCATTAGCGTAATCACACTCATGACCTTCCATTTTCTCAATGGTGACCTCATGCTCCTCGAGATGAGATTCCAACTCCTGAATATATTTCTTGCCCTCAATTGAAATAGACATGATTTCCATGAAGTTGGAACGGGCAATTTTATTCTTACGGAGAGCTTTAAAAATCATTTCTCCCTTTATTTTTAAGGAAGCAACATTATCATTCTCTTCATCATTACCATTAACATCATCATCAAGAGACATATTGGGGTTCAAAGTAGGAGATACCTTTGGAGCCTTAGCCATAAGGAAAAAAGCAATAGATGATGACGTAGGATCCCTTGAAGCATCGTTCAAGACCACATCTTATTACATGGGGTGTTGGGTTTCCTATACATTGTTAGCACAACAACTCGAGGAAATACATGCATTTTTATCATGGCAACAAGATATAGAAAGCATATCATCATGAGATTTAATCAAGCAATTTCTACAAGATATGCATGGACTATCAACACAAGCATGAGAAACATGTAAGGTGCACATATTTTTAAAATCCAAATATGGAGCATTGCAACAAGATAGTGATGAAGAGTCATCAACGATAAGCACACTATCATCATTGCAATGACAAAAACTACTCACCATAGCATTACCTTGTGGCAATCCACAGGTAGGTGAAGTAGAAGAAGTTGAGAAGGCAACACGGTTGGAGGTGGAGGGAGAACAATCATCCCCACAAATCTTGGACGCACCATATTCATCTTGAAGCTTTGTCCACAACTCATGAGCATCCCGGAACGACATGAGTTGAAATATAACTACATTGCTCAAAGCATCAAAAAGCACATTAGAAGCTTGAGCATTGAGATAAGATTTTTTCTCATCCTCTAAAGATAATATTTGGGGATCCTTTGGAGGAGAAAAACCCATATGTACAATTCGCTCTAAATTTGGGTCCATGACCCTAAAGAGATTAAGCATGCGAATTACCCAAACATCAAAATTTGTGCCATTGAAACTAAGAGTGTTAGAGAATCCTAATCCCCTAGTCGACATATTTACTCTCTAGGCGGTTAAGCCTAACAAAGAGAGACGAAGCTCTGATACCAATTGAAAGATCGCGGAAGTCGCCTAGAGGGGGTGTGTGAATAGGCGCTTTAAAATAATTATGGTTTAGGCTTGAACAAATGTGGAAAAAACCTAGCGGTTAATTTGTCAAGCACAAAACCTACAACAACTGGGCCCACCTATGTGCACCAACAACTTATGCTAAGCAAGATAAACAACTAAGTGATAGCAAGATATATGACAAGAAACAATATGGCTATCACAAAGTAAAGTGCATAGGTAAAGGGCTCGGGTAAGAGATAACCGAGGCACGCGGATACGACGATGTATCCCAAAGTTCACACCCTTGTGGATGCTAATCTCCGTTTGGAGCATTGTCGAGGCATAGTGCTCCCCAAGAAGCCACTAGGGCCACCGTAATCTCCTCACGCCCTCGCACAATGCAAGGTGCCATGATTCCACTAAGGGATCCTTGAGGGCGGTCACCGAACCCGTACAAATGGCAACCCTTGGGGTGCGGTCACCAAACCCGTACACTTTGGCAACCCTTCGGGGCGGTCACCGGTATCCGTCAAATTGCTCGGGGCGATCTCCACAACCTAATTGGAGACCCTGAAGCTTGCCCAGAGATTTACACCATAATGATTGAGGTCCGAACACCACCAACCGTCTAGGGCGCCCAAGCACCCAAGATGAACAAGCTCAAGGGTACCAAGCACCCAAGAGTAATAAGCTTCTCAACTTGTAACTTCCACGTATCACCGTGGAGAACTCAAACGGATGCACCAAATGCAATGGCAAGGGCACACGGAGTGCCCAAGTCCTTCTCTCCCAAATCCCACCAAAGCAACTAATGCTAGGGAGGAAAATGAGAGGAAGAACAAGAAGAACACCAAGAACTCCAAGATCTAGATCCAAGGAGTCCCCCTCACATAGAGGAGAAAGTGATTGGTGGGAATGTGGATCTAGATCTCCTCTCTCCTTTCCCCCCAAAACTAGCAAGAATCCATGGAGGGATTGAGAGATAGCAAGCTCGAAGAAGGTCAACAATGGGGGAAGAACACGAGCTCAAGAGACAGGGAACCATTGGGGAAGAAGACCCCCTTAAATAGATCCCCACGAATCTGCCCGTTATGTGCAGAAAACTGTAGGGCCGGTACAACCGGTGCATGAACCGGTACAACCGGTCAAAGCAGAGGAAAAACCAACCTGTAGGAAAAAGCCCTAAGCGGTACAACAGCCCAGGGAACCGGTATTACCGGTTAAACTGAACTAACCGGTAGAACCAGTCAACAACCACCCAAGAACCGCTCCAAAACAGAAACTAGTTCGATGGTAGAGCGGTACATGGCCGTTACAACCTTCGGACCAATTCTGGAGTGGTACAACCGCTCCAAACACCGGTTGTACCAGTCAAGCAGTACAACCTCTCTATGGGGCGGCACAACCTCTCTATGTAAAAACAGGTAAGATCAAAACAACCACAACTTTCGCATACGAGCTCCGAATTCGACGAAATCAAGTTTGTTGGAAAACTAAAGACAAGAGAAAACACAATCTTGATAGAAATATCAAGAAGTAGCAATTGAGAAAATACCCAAAATAAAATGGTGAGAACCCTTTCTCAATAAAGACCGGTAAAAACTCCCAACAACGAAAACAGAGAAGAAGATGCATATGAAATCGGTTTTCGATGAACTCAAGCTTGTCATGAAGCTGACCATAAGCTCCAAAACTCACAAGGAGAAGAACCAAACAAGAAACAAGAGAGATGATGCGAGGATGCAATGGTTTGAGCTCTCAATGAACGATACGATCAAGCTACTCACTAGAGAGCCCCCCTTGATAGTACGATAATCGATCCTACAACCCGGTCTCCCAACAACCACTATGAGACCGGTAAAATAGAAAACCTATCAAGGGCAAACCTTTGCCTTGCACATAGTCAACTTGAGCTAGATGATGACAATCTTGACTTCCTCAAGTTGGACCACCTTTCTTGATTGTGTTGGCTCGATGAAGACTAGTTGATTGCTCCCCCATACTCCACTATGTGTGAGCCACTCTTCGGCATATCTTCACAATTCCATTAACACCACAATGGAAGGCAAGCTTCAGGCTTGATTGCTCCCCCATACTCCATTATGGGTGAGCCACTCTTCGTGTTGCTCCACTTGAACTTGCACACCGCAACCTAACCCCACAATGAACTCTCATGAATACCATGGGTTAGCACACAAAGCGTAATGGACAATGCTTACCATACCATGGGATCACTTGATCCCTCGGTACATATTTTATGCTTTGTGTGTTGAATCTTTCCAACTCTCTTCATTTGGATGATGTCTTGAAGGTAGACATGAATGATCACACAATCTTCTTCTTCAAGACATGCTTGCAATAAGCTCAACACTCACATGACCAATCTTTGGATAATTCCTTAATAGCACCTTGGCCAACTCATAAACTCCTTGAAACCAACACATGTACTTCAATAAAAGCCTATGGACAAATGCTTCAAATATAACTCAATGCAACCGTTAGTCCATAGAGAATGTCATCAATTACCAAAACCACACATGGGGGCACCGCATGTCCTTTCAACATGCATTATGCATAAGTAACATTGGATACTAGCATGAGTAGGATATGAACACCATGAACATAAATATCATAGAGGCTATGTTGGTTTTGATTCAACTACATGCATTAATATGTGCCAAGTCAAGCCACTCGAACATTCAGAGGAGGATACCATATCATCATACTACATCACAATCATTTTAACGCAATGTTGACATCCATGATAAATCATTATCCACTCCTAGCTACTTAAGCATGGCATGAGAAACTATAATTTCTAAGAGTCATTGCAAACATGTTTGATCATAATGAGCTGAATCATGGATACTAGGTTAAACATATTTACAAAAATAGAACAAGTTGAGTTCATACCCGTTTCTCTCTGCCACAACAGTTCATCAAATATTGTTGTTATTGCCTTTCACTTGCACAACCGGGTGATATGAAAATAATAATAGTGCAATAGTGTTGTGGACTGTCGTGGTTCTAAGTCTGACAGTAGAAGTAGGGGTAGGTTAAGGAGAGGCGATGTCCTAGCTATGGAGCAGTTGTGGAGACAAAGGATGTACGAGTTCAGGCCCTTCTCGGAAGAAGTAACAGCCCTACGTCTCGGAGCCCTGAGGCGGTCGAGTGGATTATGAGTATGAGTATTACAAGAGTCTGAACCCTTCTATCTGTGGAGCGGGGTGGCTTATATAGAGTGCGCCAGGACCCCAGCCGGCTCACATAATAGAGGGATTAAAGTACATTAAGCCAGGGGGGTTACTGGTAACGCCCCTCATAAGGAGCTTTAACTATCATTAAGTCTATTCAATAATAAACCGTTGCACTGCGGAGTGCCTTCTGACCTTCTGGTGGTCGAGTGAGTCTTCATGGTCGAGTGGATCTTCCATGGTCGAGTGCTTCCAGTCTTGGTCGAGTGGATTCCTCTTTAGTCAACTGGAAGACGATCTCTTCTGTGAGTACCCTTGGGTAGGACGTTTAGGTCAGGCCTATGACCCTACCCTAGGTACATGAATCCATCATTAGCCCCCGAATGGATTGAGGCTTGAGTGAAGGAGGAGTTGACGTTGTTTCCGACTGCTTTTGCATTCTGGCTACATGTTGTCTTGGATCAAGATCTTCTTTGTTGGTAACAAGAAACTTTCCTTCAATCGACTTGATCCATTCTTGTTCTTCAGTCGAGTGACTTTCTTTACTATATTTGAGTAACGGATCACAGGAGATCTCGCACTTGACAGACTGATCCGTCGTCCGCGGATCTCGCGGGATACGAAATTTGGGGAAGCGCTCGAAACGGAACAGACTGTGGCGCTTGGATGGGACGTAACAGGGGCGCCTCGATTTTCGCGCCGCTTTCTCCGCCACGTATCGCGCAGTGCGGCCGCTCGGGATATGATTGGATCGCTTGGGTCCACATGTCATCCACTCGGAAGGGATGCTATAAATGTAACTCCCGGAGGCTCGTGTACAGTACCTTGTTCTTTCTCCTCCGTTCTCTCCGTCTCCGCTCCCCACCTCCGCTGCTGCTCCTTGCCATCTCTCCCGTCGCATTCGCGCGGCGCATGGGCAAGGAGAAGACGACGATCTGGAGCGTCATGAAGAAGGCGTCGGCGGCGGAGAAGGCGTCGGCGGCCGAGAAGGCGAAGGGGAGATCCACCGGTCGCGGTGGTTCTTCGTCGAGATCCAAGCTGCCGAAAGGCTGGGTCCAGGGGGACTGGATCCAGTCGACGATCAGGGAGAAGGATCTCCTTGATATGGCCAACGACGGATTGATTCCACAACGCCGCAAGACTTCCGGCCGAGAGTGGCAACCTCAACCGAAGAGGGTGAGTGCGTGCTTTTGGCCACCCATGTCGACCGAGGTTTTTCGCTGCCACCGAGTGTATTCTTCCGAGGTTTTCTGAATTTCTTTGGAGCCCAGCTTCACCATTTCACACCAAATTCCATTGCATACCTTGCCGCGTTTGTATCTATGTGCGAAAACTTCCTGGGATGTCGACCGCACTGGGGCTTGTTCAAGTACATCTTCACATGTCGCTCTCAAACTGTGAAGAAAGCAAGTCCTGGTGACGAGAAGACCCAGGTAGTCCAGATGTGCGGTGGTTTAGGAGTCCAGTTGAGGAACAAAAGCACTTTTCCAGCTATGCATTTTCCCGAGTCAGTTAGGGGTTGGCAGTCGACCTGGTTCTATTGCCGGAACGAGGTGACGCCGGGGCAGTCGACCGGTCTCCCAGAATTCACCATGAGTCGAGTGAACAGGCCCTCCTCCCTGAAGGTTGTCCCTGAAGAAAGAGCTGAAGTGAAGATGCTGATGGACCGAGTGCTGCAGCTGGTTAGGGATGGAGTGACTGGCATGGATCTCCTGGAGGTTTTTCTTCGGAGGCGAATCCAGCCCCTTCAGTTCCGGAGCCACTGTATGTGGTTGTATTGCGGCACCGAAGACGAAACTCGCGTCCACCCGGAGGCAGTCGACGATGCCGTAGTGGAAAGATGGATGACCTCGATCACCGGAAACAAGGACAATCCTCGCGGATCTCGGAGGATTTCGCCACTCGATCGCGACAATGTTCCAGACAAGGTATATTTGCTCTATTTTCTGTTGCATGTATGTCGAGTGTGTATCTACAATTTGGTCGACTGAACTTCTGCTTTGATACCTCCAGGCCCTCACAGAGCTATACTCAATGCCCAACGGCGCCCAGGTTCCGACTGAGGAGGGGGAAGCCAGTGGAGGTGAGAGCCAGGAGGAGTGGAATTCAGATGACGCAGGAGACGACGATGATGATGATGATGATGACGAGGACGACGAGGATGACGAGGACGAGGAGGAGGAGGTCGCACCACCGCGCTTGGAAAGGCGGTCAAAGCTCGTGCACGACCCTTCGGCCGAACGCGGTAAGGGGGTCGCGACTGCCTCGCAGTCGACCAAACGCCCTCGGACCGCTTCTCCGGTGCCGACTGAGAAGGCACCGAAGCAACCGAAGGTAGTTCCGCCGAGGACAACCAAGCCTCTGCCAAAGATGAAGGTGTCCATCCCCACCATCTCAGGGTAAACATATTGCTTAAGTCTTCTAGCTTTGTACAAATTTTGTCTCTGGTTGATACATGAATTGGTCGACTGACTCTTTGGAATTTCAGCGCTGCGACTTCTGAAACCTCGGCTAAAGTTGACGACCATGAGATGGAGGACGCCGCCACCTCAAATCTTGGTATTATATCCTTAACTCTTGTTCTTAGTCGATTGACTCAAGATTTTCTGACTCTAATTCTTTTCTGAAGCTCCAGCCGATAACATCATCACTCTCCCTGATGACGATGATGAGGATGAGGAGCCACTGAAAGCTAGGAGGAGCAGGAAGGCATCTGCTGACAGAGAAACCCAAGGTGCGCCCGAGACCACCGTGACGGAAGGGGAGGGAGGCACTCGACATACCGTGACCTTCGCGGTGCCGCTGACTAGTGCTCGGCCTACTTCGTCGAGTGCTGGACAACCCTCAATCTTCACCACACACCACGTCCCGGAGGACCAGGGCGATGCTGCTAAGGAGGCGATCCGTCAAGCAGGGATCATGATGGAGCAGGTGAAGATTGCTCGGGAAGCAAGCCAAGCAGCTTACGATGCCAGCTCTGCCCTTCAGAGCAATGTTCAGGTCAGTCGACCACCACATTACTGTTAGGATATGCTATCGAAACTTTTCTTTACGAAATTTATAGCAATAGCAGTCACCCACCGGGTGTGTCGATAAAAACTCCGTGTTAGCGGGGCACGCTGAGTGCACCCGCTGGTGTAGTCCCGAAGGCTAAGGTCGATCTGGCGATCGGGCTTAAACTTCATAAGTAAATATTGATCATTACTCGAATGAAACGAATGTGTCTCGAGACCAGGGGGCACGCTGAGTGCACCCACCGGTGTAGTCCTCGAGACGTGATCGATTGTTGGCGCTTGATTACATCTGAAGAAGCTTCTGTCGATCGGGTCGACTCTTTTTTTTTTTTTTGTTGGTCGACTGGCCGACTCTTTCTTAGGCTTACTAAGAATGGAACTGGTCGACTGGTCGACTCGCTCTCCTTTACTGGTCGACTGGTCGACTATGTCTTGAATAAGACCAGTGGGGGCACGCTGAGTGCACCCACTGGGTGTAGTCCCCGAGACTACGGTTGAATGCTTGTATTCGACTGTAGTCTTAGAAACGCACAATTCCTCTTTATTCACTCGGAAGTGAATTATCTCTGATATTTTTGCAACTGACACTTCGTAGAAATCTTGTGATCTTGCGGCACGCTATACTGAACTGGAGCAGAAGCATATTCAGCTCGAGTTGGACTTAAAACTGGTGCAAGAGAACCTGATGAAGGCGAAGGAGGAGACCAAAGGTATGTTTGGTGAGATTTCGACGACTCTGTCTTCCTCCCACTTGCTTCAAGTTTGACTTTGCTGTGATTCACAGGCAAGGTGAAGGAGGCGCAAAGGAAGAAGGAGCTCGAATTGTCCGAGAAGATCAAGCTTGCTGATGAAAAACTGGCCTCTGTTGCCAAGCTTGAACAGGAGAACGCCGATCTGAAGGTTGCTCTGGCCGCTGCCGGCAAGGATGCCGAACGGATGAAAGCTGACAAGAAGAACCTGACCGAGAAGATCCTCCAACTAGCTGGGAAGAAGAACGAGATGGAAAGCCTCTTTAGCGGCCTTGCTAAGAAATTGTTTCTTAAGCTCGAAGGTAACCTTTTCCACTCGACCACTCCTCCCAACTGTTATGTTTCCATTCGACTGTTTTCCTGACTCGGGTTTTGTCTTTGCAGAGTTCTGCCGCAACTTCGAAGAAGAAACCAGCCAGCTGGAGACGAACCTTGACCCTGTCAATTCCCCGGTGAACGATGAAACTGCCATGAACATCTTCCGACTGGAGTCCCGCATTGCAGTTGTCGTGGATTATCTCGCAAGACTGAAGGTTGCTACGTCCCGCATCGACTCAACGCTCTGGCCCAATGAGACGCTCCAAAATGACCTCGAGTCATTGATGGCTCGACTGAACGCCGTCCCTGACCGAGTGCAAGAATGGAAGAAATCTTCGGCTCGGTGTGGTGCAGACGTAGCCCTGTGTCTGGCGCGTGTCCATTGCAAGGAAGCCCGAGAAGACAAGCTGGCGGCTCTCCGAGTGGCCAACACCAAAAAGCACGACTTTAGAACCTTCATGGAGACTTTCATTGCTGCTGCCACACGGATCGCCGACGGGATTGATCTTGACGAGTTCGTTGCTCCATCCAGCCCTCCACAGGAGGGGTAAAAAACTTTGCTTGACCTTAAATTTGCCTCGGAATGCCGAGTGAAGTTGTAACCGATAAAACTTTAACAGGCTTAGTGCCTGAGCACTCTCGGTTACTTTAGGTGTCGACCTAAATTTGGATTGGATATTTGAAAATGATTGCTCTCGGCTTGAATTGCTCTTTGCAGGTTGACAGCGAAGCGCTTACTGCAGTCGACTTATTCCTTAGGCGAGCACGGAGCTGCAGCTAAACCCCCGAGTGGAAGTCTGGTTTATCACTCGGTAGGATTTAAATAACTTAGGCGAGCACTGGGCTGCAGCTAAGCCTCCGAGTGGGAGGTTTGCTCTCCACTCGGTAGGATTTCTTATACCTTAGGCGAGCACTGGGCTGCAGCTAAGCCTCCGAGTGAGAGGTTTGCTCTTCACTCGGTAGGATTTCTTATACCTTAGGCGAGCACTGGGCTGCAGCTAAGCCCCCGAGTGAGAGGTTTGCTCTTCACTCGGTAGGATTTCTTATATCTTAGGCGAGCACTGGGCTGCAGCTAAGCCTCCGAGTGGGAGGTTTGCTCTCCACTCGGTAGGATTTCTTTTATCTTAGGCGAGCACGGGGCTGCAGCTAAGCCCCCCGAGTGGGAGGTTTGCTCTCCACTCGGTAGGATTTCTGTTGTATTTGTGTCGAAGCTCGGAGGAGAGAGTCGCAGTCGACCTGCGCCTTGTTTTCCTTGCTAATATACTTTATACTTAGGCGAGCCCTTGGACTGCAGCTAAGCCCCCGAGTGGAAGTCTGGCTTACCACTCGGTAGGATTTTTAATAACTTAGGCGAGCGCTGGGCTGCAGCTAAGCCCCCGAGTGGAAGTCTGGCTTACCACTCGGTAGGATTTTTAATAACTTAGGCGAGCGCTGGCTGCAGCTAAGCCCCGAGTGGAAGTCCGGCTTACCACTCGGTGGGATTTTAATAACTTAGGCGAGCGCTGGCTGCAGCTAAGCCCCGAGTGGAAGTCTGGCTTACCACTCGGTGGGATTTTAATAACTTAGGCGAGCTACTGGCTGCAGCTAAGTCCTCGAGTGGAAGTCTGGCTTACCACTCGGTAGGATTTGTAAACTTAGGCGGAACGGATTCGCGCCTAAGCCACCCACTGGGGGAAGTGAAGATTTTACTCGACGCAAAAAATAAAAAGTGACAAAAATTATGAAGGAATTATGACACTATTACTTCAAAGCTCGTGAGCGACAAGAGTACTTTATTACAATTCTTCCGAGTGAAAAACTTTAAGTGTAAAACGGGCGGAGCAGATCCGCATTCCAAGCTCGGGGCTCATCCATATCGTGTTCGACATTGTAGAGACGATACGCCCCATTGTGGAGAACCTTTGTGACGATGAAGGGACCTTCCCAGGAGGGAGCAAGCTTATGCTGCTTCTGCTGATCTACCCGAAGGACCAGATCCCCTTCCTGGAAGGCTCGACCTCTCACATTTCTGGCGTACAGGCGACGCAAGTCTTGCTGGTAAATGGTCGAGCGGATCAGAGCCATTTCCCTTTCCTCTTCTAGGAGGTCGACTGCATCCTGACGCGCTTGCTCAGCTTCTGCTTCATTATAAAGTTCAATTCGTGGAGCGTTGTGAAGGAGATCACTCGGTAAAACAGCCTCTGCCCCATAGACCAGGAAAAAAGGAGTTCTCCCGGTCGACCGATTAGGCGTGGTCCGCAGACCCCAAAGTACTGAAGGAAGTTCGTCGACCCAAGCACCAGCTGCATGCTTGAGATCTCGCATCAAACGGGGCTTCGCACCTTTGAGGATCAATCCATTGGCTCGTTCGCCTGTCCCATTCGACCGTGGATGAGCGATCAAGCGTAGTCGACTCGTATGCCTTGGGAGTTGCGAAATCCTTGAATTCTTCCGAGTCAAAATTTGACCCATTGTCCGTGATAATACCTGCGGGACCCCATATCCGAACGTCAACTTTCGATGAAGGAAACAGCGAGACCGGCGTCAAGTTTTTGATTGGCTTAGCCTCAATCCACTTGGTGAACTTGTCGATCGCTACCAAGACATGCGTGAAGCCGCTCCGACCCGTTCGCAAGGGACCGATCATGTCCAACCCCTGCATCGCAAAAGGCCGACGAGCGGAATGGTCTTCAAGGTCGACGCAGCTTGTGTGACATATTAGAGTAGAACTGACATCCTTCGCACTTATCCACTATTTCTTTCGCCATCTCATTTGCTCTTGGCCAGTAAAATCCTGCTCGGTATGCTTTGGCCACAATGGTCCGAGAGGACGCATGGTGACCACAGGTCCCCGAGTGAATATCATTGAGAATGACTCGACCTTCTTCTGGCGTTATGCATTTTTGTCCGACTCTCGTTGGGCTTTCTCTATATAACTGCCCATTGATAACAGTAAAGGCTTTGGATCGACGGACGATCTGTCGAGCCTCCTCCTCATCTTCTGGCAGTTCCTTTCTCAGAATATACGCAATGTATGGATTTGTCCAATCGGGAGTGACTACTAAAACCTCCATGACCAAGTCGACCACTGCCGGGACCTCAACTTCAGTCGAGTCTGTGGCACTCTTGGGTTGTGGAGCTTCCTCTGTGTAAGGATCTTCTTTGACTGACGGAGTATGTATATGTTCCAAAAACACGCCACTCGGAATGGCTTCCCTCTTGGACCCTATCTTCGCCAGATCATCTGCTGCCTGATTTTTCAGTCGGGGGATGTGATGGAGCTCAACCCTCAAACTTCTTTTCCAGCTTCCTCATTTGCATTGCAAGATCCGGTCATAGCCGGGCTTCACGCCCCACTCCTTCATCACTTGATTGACTACTAAATCTGAGTCGCCATAAACCATCGAAGCGACGGACGCCGAGTGAGATGGCCATGCGCAATCCATATAAGAGGGCCTCGTACTCTGCCTCATTGTTGGAGGAATCAAAGTGAATCGGAGCACATACTTAAGCTTATCTCCTCTGGGGAAACCAGAACAACCCACACACTGAACCATTCAGCATCTTGGAGCCGTCAAAGAACATGGTCCAATGCTCCGAGTGAACTTCGATCGGTTGTCTGTTGTTCGATCCACTCGGCAAGGAAATCCGCTATAGCCTCGGGACTTAATGGCTTTCTTTGCCTCGAATTTGATATCAAGGGAAGAAGTTCAATCGCCCACTTTGCCACTCGACCGGTTGCGTCTCGTTATGCAAGATCTCGATAAAGGAGCGTCGACGATCGTGATGTAATGATCGGAGAAATAGTGAGCAACCTTCTTCGTGGTCATGTATATGCCATACACAAGCTTCGATAATGAGGGTATCTCTGCTGGATGGAGTCAAAACTTCAGATAAATAATACACCAGCGTTGAACTTTGAAGGCCTTTCCTTCCTCTTCCCGCCGACCGTAAGCACAGAATCCGACAACTTGTCCGATGGCTGCAATGTAAAGCAACAGAGGCTCTTTGCTGATTGGAGCAGCAAGCACCGGCTGGGTGGAGAGCAGAGCTTTTAGCTCGGCAAACGCTGCATCAGCTTCCGGAGTCCACTCGAACTTGTCAGCCTTCTTCATCAGTCGGTAAAGAGGTAATGCCTTTTCACCGAGTCGTGAGATGAATCGACTTAAAGCGGCCAAGCATCCAGTAAGCTTCTGGACATCGTGCACTCGCACAGGGCGTTTCATTCGGAGAATAGTGCCGATCTTCTCTGGGTTAGCGTCGATTCCTCGTTCGGAAACGAGAAAACCGAGTAGTTTTCCACCAGGAACCCCGAATGTGCACTTTGACGGATTGAGCTTGATATCGTACCGTCGGAGGTTGGCAAATGTTTCGGCGAGGTCAGCGAGCAGGTCGGAACCTTTTCGCGACTTAACGACGATATCATCCATATACGCTTCCACATTCCGACTGATCTGAGTGAGAAGACACTTCTGAATCATTCGCATAAATGTGGCTCCGGCATTCTTGAGGCCGAATGGCATGGTGATATAGCAGAAGCACCCGAATGGAGTGATGAAAGCTGTTTTTATTTCGTCGGGTCCATACAGACGGATCTGATGATACCCGGAATATGCATCTAGAAAAGACAATCTCTCACACCCCGCGGTCGAGTCGACAATTTGGTCGATGCGGGGGAGAGGAAAATGATCCTTCGGGCAGGCCCGATTAATGTGCTTAAAATCAATGCACATGCGGAGGGAGTTATCATTCTTGGGGACCATGACAACATTGGCGAGCCACTCGGAGTGGTAAATCTCTCGGATAAATCCTGCTGTCAACAGTCGAGCCACTTCTTCTCCAATAGCCTTTCTCTTCTGGACGGCGGACCGCCGAAGATGCTCTTTCACTGGTTTCGCTGATTTGTCGACTCGAAGGCGATGCTCAGCCAGCTCCCTGGGAACACCTGGCATGTCAGCTGGCTTCCATGCAAAAATGTCCCAGTTCTCACGGAGGAACTGGATGAGCGCTTCTTCCTATTTCGAGTCGAGTGTTGTCGATATGTGAGTCGGAGCTGCATCGGGGTCAGTCGGATGAATATGGACGGGCTTTGTCTCACCAGACGATTTGAATGCAGATTCTGTGGCTGGCCTCTTAGACTTTAGCAAATCACTCGGATCTGCGTTTTGCATATATTCTTCGAATTCGACCGCTGTCACTTGAGAGTCGGCAATCTTCGAGCCCTTCTGAAAGCACTCTTCTGCCTTCTTCCTATCGCCGGTGACAGTGATCACTCCTTTGGGTCCTGGCATTTTCAGTTTGAGGTACACGTAGCATGGTCGAGCCATGAATCGTGCATAGGCGAACCTCCCAAAATGGCATGATATGCACTCTGAAAATCTACAACCTCAAAGGTCAACTTTTCTTTGCGGAAGTGCTTGGAATCACCAAAACCACGTCAAGGGCTATTTGGCCGAGTGAGTTGGCCTTCTTCCTGGTATGACTCGTGAAACTCATATTCTTGGCGCTCAATCGGGACATCGGAATGCCCATCCCTTTCAATGTATCCGCATATAACAAATTCAGCCCACTACCGCCATCCATCAACACTTTTGTCAGTCGAGTGCCTTCGACAACTGGATCGACCACTAACGCTTGCCGCCCAGGGGTGGCAATGTGAGTTGGGTGATCAGACTGGTCGAAGGTGATGGGTGTTTGGGACCACTTCACATAACTTGGCTTAACTGGAGCAACCATATTTACCTCTCGATTGATGACTTTCAGTCGACTTTTACTCTCCACATCCGCGAAGATCATCAGAGTGGAGTTGACATGCGGGTATTCTTCCTCACTGTCCTCTTTATCTCCGGCCTTGTCGGCTCCTTCTCCTTGTCCTTAGACCGCTTGCCTGGCTGCCGCTGGATCGGGAGTCGACATTTGGCGTGTGGTGTGCTTCGTAAATAATGTTGCCCTCTTCATCCTTCTTCGTGTGAATATGGCATGGCATATCCAACACGTCATTTCCTTCTTTATCTTTCACTTTCTTCGGATTCCAGGATCCTTTGGGTTTCCCCTTGAACTTCCCTTGAGTGACGGCCAGGGCCTCTCCAGGAGCTGCTGGCTCGGCTTTGCGCTTCGCTTCGATTGGAATTACCCTTCTCCGACTGACTCGGCTTGTACTTGCCGCTTCGGAGTCGGTCTTCTTCCTCGCCGTTATGCGTATTGCTAACAATCTCCATCATTCGACTCGAGGGTCATGTCCCCGGTTCGACCGAACTTCAGACTCAATTCTCTGTTTTTGACCCCGTCTTTGAAGGCGCAAACTGCCTGATGGTCAGACACATTTTCCACAGTATTGTGCAGGGTAATCCACCTCTGAATGTACTCTCGGAGAGTTTCATTGGTCTTCTGCACACAAACTTGCAGCTCTGTCAAACCAGCGGTTAAACTTGCAAGTCCCTTCAAAAGTCTGATTTAACACTCGGGACAAATCCTCCCAAGTATATATATCTGCTTTGTGAGGTAATTGACTCAGCCATGCTCGGCGAACCTTCCAACATGAGGGGCAAATGTTTCATGGCCACCTCGTCATTTCCACCACCAATCTGAACAGCCACTCGGTAATATTCGAGCCAAGTTTCGTGCTTAGATTCTCCAAAGGAACTTGCAGACTCCTGCTGCCAATCTGAAATTGGGGGAATCATCGCGGCTCGATAGCCTGCTAAAACACTCTGGACCAGAGACATGCACTCGACTGCTGGTGGGTGCATCCCTCTCGGGTCCTCCTCGATGGGCTCTGTTCCGGTCGACCAGACCTTGCACAATAATGGACCGTGCATCAAAGCCTGGTTCCCTGGGGTCGACTGGAACCCTTCGCCCTGTACTGAACTGTCTTCTGTCATCTTGTCGCCGAGGAGCGTATGACCCTTCCCTCGGAGGGGAAAGGGGCACTCGACGCCTATCATCTCGGTCGAATCGGTCTCCGAGCTGCTCTCGCCGGTTGTCGCGCCCTTCCCGCCGCGGAGGCGATCTGGGGCTGTGAGCCGACTGGACAGTGTTCGCAGCGACGGATCGACTGTGAATCCTGTTGCGCGACTGCGACACGGCTGAGTTCTGGTCACCTGCTGCTCGGAGTAAATCTCTGATCTGCTGCAAGCCTCTTCCAGCTTCCGACTGAGACGGCTGAATGGACTCTGCAATGCGAGTTGCAGCTGCTAAATTCTGAATTGGCGTGCGGTATACCTGAGTCGGTGGGAAGAGCCGACGTCGACTGGATTCGGGGAGTCGTTGCCGCCGTCGAGTGCTCGCCAAGATTCTCCAGCGAAAAGCGTTCAGCCACATTGGCCAAACGTGCTTCCTCCAAGGCACGAGCCTCAGGGGTTTCTCCGACGATGGGAGTATGTAGCGCATCCATGTTCCTGCGACGAAGATCCTCTCTCTGTAGAGAGTCGAGTGTCTCGGGCTGGTACTCCTCGTGTTCATGCACAGGGTCGCCCCCTCCGGCGGCTCCACCGCCGTGGGCGAAACCGGGAGGACTGTGAGGGCCGTCGACCATGAGAATTTCCGCCGCTGGATCACTGCTATCACACTCGGATGCAGTCTCCACGGAGCCAGTCGACAGGTCGAACAGGCCGTAGAGGGATTCGTCGGGCTCGATAGCCGCGACTTGGGCGGTGGCTGTCTGGCGAGCCACCGCGTGCTTCACCCACCGCTGAAGTCTCGACCGACCAGAGCGCTTGCGCTGGCGGGAAACTGGGTGGGCGACCGATAGGGGAGTCGACCGATATGGAGTCGACGGTTGCCGCAGCAAAACGCTGCGGACACATGCACGAAAATGTGTCGCCCCGCGGACGGGGAGCGCCTCGATGTCAAGAGGGGCCTCCTGGAGCCATGCGGAGTCGTCGGCGACAAAGGTGAGAGCACCGAGACGGATCTCGCACCCCGCACCCAAAACTCCAGAAGTCATCATGATGAAGGTACTCGGAAGTACAGCAACTCCTCCACAAATCGCTAAAACACCAAGCCCCACGGTGGGCGCCAACTGTCGTGGTTCTAAGTCTGACAGTAGAAGTAGGGGTAGGTTAAGGAGAGGCGATGTCCTAGCTATGGAGCAGTTGTGGAGACAAAGGATGTACGAGTTCAGGCCCTTCTCGGAAGAAGTAACAGCCCTACGTCTCGGAGCCCTGAGGCGGTCGAGTGGATTATGAGTATGAGTATTACAAGAGTCTGAACCCTTCTATCTGTGGAGCGGGGTGGCTTATATAGAGTGCGCCAGGACCCCAGCCGGCTCACATAATAGAGGGATTAAAGTACATTAAGCCAGGGGGGTTACTGGTAACGCCCCTCATAAGGAGCTTTAACTATCATTAAGTCTATTCAATAATAAACCGTTGCACTGCGGAGTGCCTTCTGACCTTCTGGTGGTCGAGTGAGTCTTCATGGTCGAGTGGATCTTCCATGGTCGAGTGCTTCCAGTCTTGGTCGAGTGGATTCCTCTTTAGTCGACTGGAAGACGATCTCTTCTGTGAGTACCCTTGGGTAGGACGTTTAGGTCAGGCCTATGACCCTACCCTAGGTACATGAATCCATCATGGACTAAGCTGGAATCTGCAAACATTTTATTCAAAAAGAAGAAAACAAGGTAATATGAGCTCTTTTTTTAGATCAACAATAATGCATATGAGAGCCACTCAACATTTTCATCGTGGTCTTCTCCTCGGTATGTCTCAACAAAAAGAAAAGAAATTCAGAGAAACACACTGAAATATTTTTGGAGTTTTTGGTTTTTATCTGGAAGGAAACAAAATAAAGAAAGAAAAACAAAAACATGAAACTATTTACACGGGAGAGCTCCCAACAAGCAAAAGAAGAACAAGGAAATCTTTTTGGGATTTCTTTTTAAATACTACGACTGACTTCACTAGAAAGAAAAATAAAAAAGAAGCAAGAAACATCTTTTTGTATTTTCTCAAAAAAATTCAAACACACAAGAAGAAGGCGAGAAAATAAATCTAGCATGGATAATACAATGAAAAAGTCTGGACACCGACAACTGGAATATAATGTGTGAACATGAATATAATGTCGGTGGAAGTACGTACTCCCCCAAGCTTAGGCTTTTGGCCTAACTTGGTAATCCGTCAGTGGCCTGCATAATGGTCGGAGCGATAGCTCTCGAAGGCTCTAGGTGCAGATGCCTCAGCTCGTCATGCAGCCACAACCGCCGCGTTATGTGCTCGGGCCTCGCTCTCAAGAACATAATATCTTCCCTTGCTGTTAACATCAAAGAGAGCAGGTGCAGGCAAAAAGGTTCCCACAATGGAATTTTTATTAAACAATAAGTTATAAGTAAAATTATGGGGTTCACCACTAAGGATCTTATGACATTTCATAGCATCAAAATCAAGGTACTGCGTGGGTAAGATAGGGTCATAAGGCCAAGGTGAAACTCCCATCTCTCTTGCTAAGCATGTGGCGTAAATTCCACCATAAAAATATCCACTACCAGCGTTGTGTTGCAATCTACGTGCCACTATCGCTCCAAGGTTATAACTTTTGTCGCCGGTGAGAGCGGTGCGGAGAAGGCTCAAGTCACAAAGTGTACTACAATCTTATTTTCCTACAATGCATTTTCCATTAAATAGTGCAAAGTATTGGATTGAGGGTAAATGAATGCTCTTTATTCTACCTTGAGTCACTCCTCTAGTCTCACCATACCAAAGGCTAGCCAAGAATATCTAAAACTCCGACCTTGGTGGTTTGTCCAATGAACCCCAAAAATGGAATTTTGCAGTGATTAGAAAATGTCTCCAGAGGTATAGTAAATGAATTATCATATAGTTTAAATGATACTCTGGATTCACGAGGATCTAATTTAAATTCTTTGGTAAATGAGTCAGTGAGGCCGATGTGTTGGTTGCACTTATCTGCAATGTAGGGACCGAGCTTGGCATTGTGAACATATTGGTCAAATTCTTCTTTAATGCCCACACGCACCATATAATCGTTGCATGGCCATAAACACGATTTGGTGGCGGCATGTCGAATGGAATTTTCACTTGATTCAACATAGGATCGACGAACGAAGGTGCTACTAGAAGATGCCTCCGAGAACCTCTTCCTCGAAGAACTCCTTCCAAAGAGGTTCATCATATTCGCGTACAATTTTTCTGAAAATTTTTGTATCAAAAATTTTTGTCAACAAAACCTTATAAGAATGATAGCAACTACTCATAGGGATGCATAGAGGCCATATCAAGCATTCAAACTACTTAGACTCTAAGAATTCAACATGCAAGCTCATTTACAGTAGCACCAAGAGTCACTAATTATTCTAAATATAAACCACTAAAGCAAAAACTAATTGGACCAATGGAGGAGGCACATACCCAGCAACAATCCCCTGAAACAGTTTTAGAAATGGAGCTTCGAGCAAAGAGATCGAGATCCGTGGGTTTGAGAGCAAGAACACGAGAGAGAGAGAGAGAGAGAGAGAGAGAGAGATAGCAATGGTGATTTTATTCTGGAGGTAGGTGATGATGTGGGATGAAGAGATAAGTGAGGGGGCCCACGTGGGGTGCACGATCCACCAGGGCGTGCCTGGGGGTGCTAGAGCACCCAGGTGGGCTGTGCCCACGTGGAGCACCTCCCTCTGATGTTATTTGCACTAAAAATTCTTTAATATTCAGAAAAAAATTGTATTAAATTTTCAGAGCCACTCGGAAAACAAGCATGGCATGGCATTTTATTTTATTTAACTAATAAAAACAGAAAACAAAAGGTAGGGACAGAAGGTAGTGCTTACTAAATTCATCAACTTCATACCTCTCAAAAATGATTCATTAATAAGGTTGATCAAGTCTTATTAACAACCACTTCCGATTAGCAAGAAACCGAAGAACTTCCGTAAAACACTAAGTTACCTCAATGGGGATATCAATGTCCCCAACAATAAGCATTTCACATTTCTTTTTGGTAGTAGGCAGAGGTAGTTGAAAACTTCTGATAGTGATTGTCGGAGATTTTTCAATAACATTAATACCATTCACTTGGAATTGTTTCTTCGGAAAGTGCACCGGATGTTCATTACTATTGATATGAAAAGTGACCTTGCTTTTATTGCAATTAATAACATCCCCTACACTATTAAAAAAGGATCTACCAAGGATAATCAACATGTTGTCGTCCTCGGGCATCTCAAGTATAACAAAGTCAGTTAAGATAGTAACATTAGCAACGACAACGGGCACATCCTCACAAATACCGATAGGTATGGCAGTTGATTTGTCAGCCATTTGCAAAGATATTTCAGTAGGTGTGAGTTTATTCAAATCAAGTCGTTTATATAAAGATAAAGGCATAACACTAACACCAGCTCCTAAATCACATAAAGTAGTTTTCACATAATTTCTTTTGACGGAGCAAGGTATAGTTGGTATTCCCGGATCTCCAAGTTTTTTAGGTACTCCACCCTTAAAAGTATAATTATCAAGCATGGTGGAGATTTTAGCTTCTAGTATTTTTCTCTTATTGCTGATGATGTCTTTCATGTATTTTGCATAAGGAGGCATCTTTAAGATACCAGTCAAGCGAGTACGCAAAAAGACTGGCCTCAGCATTTCAGCAAAGCGTTCAAATTCTTTGTCATCTTTCTTTTTGGTTGACTTAGGTGGAAAGGGCATAATTTTTTGAACCCATGGTTCTCTTTCCTTACCGTGTTTTCTAGCAACAAAGTCTCTTTTATCATATCTTTTATTATTGGGTTGTGGGTTATCAAGATCAACTGTTGATTCTATTTCAACATCATTGTCTGGTTCTTTATTATTTGTTTGAGTATCTTCATGAACCTCATCATTATCTTTCTCATCATCAGAAGGTGAGTGTTCACTACCATATTGAATTTCAGCATCGGAGATAGAGACTTCATTATCATTATCAGGAGGTTTTTCTACTTCAGGTTCACTAGAGGCATGCAAAGTCCTATCATTTTTATTCTTCTTGTTCTTTTTAGAAGGACTAGGTGCATCAGTGTTAACTCTTTGAGAGTCTTGTTCAATTCTTTTTGTGTGTCCCTCGAGATAAAGTGGTTCCTAAGTCATTCTACCTCCTCTAGTCATTACTCTAACAGCATGATCATTGATATTATTATTCATTTCATCAAGCAACTCTTTGAGATTTAGCAACTTGTTCTAATTGAGTTTGAACCATAGAGGCATGCTTTCCTACACCTCTAACATCATTTGAGATTCTAAATAACAAGTTACTCAAGCGAGCAATCATATTAGAATTATATTTCAATTGTTTCATGACATTTGCATTGAAGTGATCTTGCTTTCTAATGTAATTATCAAACTCATAAAGGCATTGACTAGAATGTTTATTATAAGGAATATCACCTTCATCGAACTTTAATAAAGAATTTACCTCTACCACCTTAGGTGGTGGTGGTGTTTCAAGCCCATGTATTTCTTCGATATGTGGTAAATTTTTAACATCCTTTGCTTTAATACCTTTTTCCTTCATAGATTTCTTTGCCTCTTGCATATCTTGAGGACTGAGATATAAGATACCCCTCTTCTTTGGAGTAGGTTTAAGTGCTAGTTCAGGAAGGATCCAATCATCATAAATTTTCAATATGTTATTCAATAATTCTTCAGCTTGTTCAACAGTTCGTTCCCCGGAAACACAACCAGCACAATTATCTAGGAAATCCCTAGAAGCATCGGTTAGTCCATTATAGAAGATATCAAGTATTTCATTTTTCTTAAGAGGATGATCAGTCAAAGAATTAAGCAATTGGAGAAGCCTCCCCCAAGCTTGTGGGAGACTCTCTTCTTCAATTTGCGCAAAGTGAAATATTTCCTGTAAGGCAGCTTGTTTCTTATGAGCAGGAAAATATTTTTTCAGAGAAGTAATAAATCATATCCTGGGGACTACACACACAACCAGGAGCAAGAGTATTATACCAAGCCTTAGCATCACCCTTTAATGAGAACGGAAATAATTTGAGAATATAATAATAGCGAATCTTCTCATCATGAGCAAAAAGGGTGGCTATATCATTCAACTTTGTAAGATGTGCCACAACAGTTTTAGTTTCATAACCATGGAAAGGATCAGATTCAACCAAACTAATTAACTCTGGGTCGACAGAGAATTCATAATTCTTACGTCAACAAATATAGGTGAAGTAGCAAACTGAGGATCACATTTCATTTTAGCATTCAAAGTCTTTTCTTTATACTTGCATAATAATTTTTCCAAATCATCTCTATCCTTACAAGCAAGAATGTCTCTAGTTGTCTCCTCATCCATGACATAACTGATACATCCATTTTGCATCATGCTTTTATATCGATATTTATTGCACTATGGGCTGATATTACACATTATGTCATGATACTTATGGCTATTCTCTCTTATATTACAAGGTTTATCATGAAGAGGGAGAATGCCGGCAGCTGGGATTCTGGCTGGAAAAGGAGCAAATATTGGAAACCTATTCTGCACAGCTCCAAAAATCCTGAAACTCCACGGAAGTCACTTTTGGAATTAATAAGAATTATTGAGCGAATAAAATACCAGAGGGGGCCCACACCCTGGCCAGGAGGGTGGGCGCCCCCTCGGGCGCGCCTCACTGGGCGCGCCCATCTCTGGGCCTGGTGGCCCTCCGGTGCCCATCTTATGCTATATGAATGCTTTTACCCTGGAAAAAATCATAAGCAAGCTTACGGGATGAAACTCCACCGCCACGAGCCGGAACCTTGGCGGAACCAATCTAGGGCTCCAGCGGAGCTGTTCTGCCGGAAAAACTTCCCTCCGGGAGTGGGAAATCATCACCATCGTCATCACCAACGATCCTCTCATCGAGAGGGGGTCAATCTCCATCAACATCTTCACCAGCACCATCTCCTCTCAAAACCCTAGTTCATCTCTTGTATCCAATCTTGTATCAAAAACACAAATTGGTACTTGTGGGTTGCTAGTAGTGTTGATTACTCCTTGTAGTTGATGCTAATTGGTTTACTTGGTTGGAAGATCATATGTTCAGATCCTTAATGCATATTAATACTCCTCTGATTATGAACATGAATATGCTTTGTGAGTAGTTACGTTTGTTCCTAAGGACATGGGTGAAGTCTTGCTATTAGTAGTCATGTGAATTTGGTATTCATTCGATATTTTGATGAGATGTATGTTGTCTCTCCTCTAGTGGTGTTATGTGAACGTCAACTACATGACACTTCACCATTATTTGGGCCTAGAGGAAGGCATTGGGAAGTAATAAGTAGATGATGGGTTGCTAGAGTGACAGAAGCTTAAACCCTAGTTTATGCGTTGCTTCGTAAGGGGCTGATTTGGATCCACTAGTTTCATGCTATGGTTAGGTTTACCTTAATACTTCTTTTGTAGTTGCGGATGCTTGCAATAGGGGTTAATCATAAGTGGGATGCTTTTCCAAGAAAGGGCATTACCCAAGCACCAGTCCACCCACATATCAAATTATCAAAGTAACGAACGCGAATCATATGAGCGAGATGAAAACTAGCTTGACGATAATTCCCATGTGTCCTCGGGAGCGCTTTTCTCATTATAAGAAATTGTCCAGGCTTGTCCTTTGCTACAAAAAGGATTGGGCCACCTTGCTACACCTTATTTACTTTCATTGCTTGTTACCCGTTACAAATTATCCTATCACAAAACTATCTGTTACCTACAATTTCAGTGCTTGTAGAGAATACCTTACTGAAAACCGCTTGTCATTTCCTTTTGCTCCTCGTTGGGTTCGACACTCTTACTTGTCGAAAGGACTACGATAGATCCCCTATACTTGTGGGTCATCAAGACACTTTTCTGGCGCCGTTGCCGGGGAGTGAAGCGCCTTTGGTGAGTGGAACTTGGTAAGGAAACATTTATATAGTTTGCTGAAATTTTCTGTCACTTGTTACTATGGAAACTAATCCTTTGAGGGGCTTGTTAGGGGTATCTTCACCCCGACCAGTAGAGCAAAGAGTTGCTCCGCAACCAACTGAACCTACTGAAAATGTTTACTTTGAGATTCCTTCGGGTATGATAGAGAAACTGCTAGCTAATCCCTTTGCAAGAGATGGAACATTGCATCCCGATTTACACCTTATCTTTGTGGATGAAGTTTGTGGATTATTTAAGCTTGTAGGTATTGCCGATGATGTTGTTAAGAGGAAGGTCTTCCCTTTATCTTTGAAGGGAGGTGCATTGACATGGTATAGGCTATGTGATGATACGGGATTTTGGAACTATAGACGATTGAAGTTGGAATTTCACCAGAAGTTCTATCATATGCATCTTGTTCATCGTGATCGTAATTACATATATAATTTCTGGCCTTATGAAGGAGAAAGCATCTCTCAAGCTTGGGGGAGGCTTAAGCCAATGTTATATTCATGCCCCAATCATGGGCTCTCAAGAGAAATGATTATTCAAAAAATTTATGCTTGGCTTTCTCTCAATGATCGCACCATGCTCGATACTTCCTGTGGTGGTTCTTATATGCTGAAGACTATTGAATTCAAGTGGGATTTATATGAAAGAATTAAATGCAACTCTGAAGATTGGGGTTCCGATGATGGGAAGGAGTCAGGTATAACACCTAAGTTTGATTGTGTTAAATCTTTTATGGATACTGATGTTTTTCGTGGATTTAGCACTAAATATAGACTTGACTCTAAGATAGTAGCTGCTTTTTGTGAATCTTTTGCTGCTCATGTTGATCTCCCTAAGGAAAAGTGGTTTAAATATAATCCTCCCCCTTAAGTAAAGGTAGTTGCACTTATTACAGTTGAAGAAAAGACTATCACTTATAATGATCCTATTGTTCCTACAACTTATGTTGAGAAACCACCTTTTCCTGTTAGGATAAAGGATCATGCTAAAACTTCAACTGTTGTTCGTAAGAGTAATACTAGAACTTATACACCCCCTGAGCAAATCAAAATTGAACCTAGTATTGCTATGGTTAAAGATCTCTTGGATGATAATATAGATGGGCATGTTATTTATTTCTGTGGTGAAACTGCTAATATTGCTAGACCCGATGCTAAGATACATAGACCTGTTGTAGGCATGCCTGTTATTTTTGTTAAAATAGGGGATCATTGTTATCATGGCTTATGTGATATGGGTGCTAGTGCTAGTGCAATACCCTTTTTCTTGCCAAAAGGGATACCATTAAGCCAGTTGGGATTGTTGGAGATGTTGAAGTCTTGTGTGGGAAAGTTAAATATCCTGCTGATTTTCTTGTTCTTGGTTCCCCACAAGATGACTTTTGTCCCATTATATTTGGTAGAATCTTCTTGAATACTGTTAATGCTAGGATTGATTGTGAAAAGGATATTATTACAATTGGCTTAGGGGATATGTCTCATGAGTTTAATTTTGCTAAGTTTCATAGACAACCCCGTGATAAAGAATTGCCTAGTAAGGATGAAATTATTGGTCTTGCTTCTATTGCCGTGCCTCCTACTGATCCGTTAGAACAATATTTGCTAGACCATGAAAATGATATGTTTTTGAATGAAAGAAGGGAAATAGATGAAGTTTTCCTTCAACAGGGTCCTATTCTGAAACACAACTTACCTGTTGAAATCCTAGGGGATCCTCCTCCACCCAAGGGTGATCCCATGTTTGAGCTCAAACCGTTACCTGATAATTTAAATATGCTTATCTTGATGAAAAGAAAATATATCATGTTATTATTAGTGCTAACCTTTCAGAGAAAGAAGAGGAAAGATTATTGAAAACTCTGAAGAAGCACCGTGCTGTATTGGATATACTTTGGATGATCTTAAGGGCATTAGTCCCACTCTATGCCAACACAAAATAAAGTTGGAGAAGGGTGCCAAACCAGTTAGAGATCCTCAATGACGGTTAAATCCTAAGATGAAAGAAGTGGTAAGAAAGGAGATATTAAAGCTCCTTGAGGCAGGTATAATTTATCCCATTGCTGATAGTGATTGGGTAAGTCCTGTCCATTGCGTCCCCAAGAAAGGAGGTATTACTGTTGTTCCTAATGATAAAGATGAATTGATCCCACAAAGAATTGTTATAGGTTATAGGATGGTAATTGATTTCCGTAAACTAAATAAAGCTACTAAGAAAGAACATTACCCTTTACCTTTTATTGATCAAATGATAGAAAGACTGTCCAAACATACACATTTCTGCTTTCTAGATGGTTACTCAGGTTTCTCTCAAATACCTGTGTCAGCAGAGGATCAATCAAAAACTACTTTTACTTGCCCTTTCGATACTTTTGCTTATAGACGTATTCCTTTTGGTTTATGTAATGCACCTGCTACCTTTCAAAGATGCATGATGGCTATATTCTCTGACTTTTGTGAAAAGATTTGTGAGGTATTCATGGATGATTTCTCTGTTTATGGATCCTCTTTTGATGATTTCTTGAGCAACCTTGATCGAGTTTTGCAAAGATGTAAAGACACTAGTCTCGTCTTGAATTGGGAAAAGTGCCACTTTATGGTTAATGAAGGCATTGTCTTGGGGCATACGATTTCTGAGAGAGGTATTGAAGTTGATAGAGCTAAAGTTGATGCTATTGAAAAGATGCCATGTCCCAAGGACATAAAAGGTATAAGAAGTTTCCTTTGTCATGCCGGTTTTTATAGGAGGTTCATTAAGGACTTTTCTTAAATCTCTAGGCCTCTGACTAATTTATTGCAAAAAGATATTCCTTTTGTCTTTGATGATGATTGTGTATAAGCATTTGAAATATTTAAGAATGCTTTGATCACTGCACCTATTGTTCAGCCACCTGATTGGAATTTACCCTTTGAAATTATGTGTGATGCTAGCGATTATGCTGTAGGTGCTGTTTTAGGGCAAAGAGTTGATAAGAAATTGAATGTTATCCAGTATGCTAGTAAAACTCTTGACACTGCCCAAAGAAATTATGGTACTATTGAAAACAAATTCTTAGCAGTTGTATTTGCTTGTGATAAGTTCAGACCTTCTATTGTTGATTCTAAAGTTACTATTCACACTAATCATGTTGCCGTTAAATATCTTATGGAAAAGAAAGATGCTAAGCCTGGACTTATTAGATGGGTTCTCTTGCTCCAAGAATTTGATTTGCATATTATCGATAGAAAGGGAGCTGAGAACCCCGTTGCAGACAACTTGTCTAGGTTAGAGAATGTTCTTGATGACCCACTACCTATTGATGATAGCTTTCCTGATGAACAATTAGCGGTCGTTAATGCTTCTCGTACTGCTCCATGGTATGCTGATTATGCTAATTACATTGTTGCTAAATTTATACCACCTAGTTTTACATACCAGCAAAAGAAAAAGTTCTTTTATGATTTAAGGCATTACTTCTGGGATGACCCACACCTTTATAAAGAAGGAGTAGATGGTGTTATTAGATGTTGTGTACCTGAGCATGAGCATGAACAGATCCTACGCAAGTGTCACTCCGAACCATATGGAGGACACCACGCTGGAGATAGAACTGCACATAAGGTATTGCAATCCGTTTTTTATTAGCCTACTCTCTTCAAAGATGCTTGTAAGTTTGTCTTGTCTTGTGATGAATGTCAAAGAATTGGTAATATTAGTAGACGTCAAGAAATGCCTATGAACTATTATCTTGTTATTGAACCATTTCATATTTGGGGCTTTGATTATATGAGACCTTTCCCTGCCTCTAATGGTTATACACATATTTTAGTTGTTGTTGATTACGTTACTAAGTGGGTAGAAGCCATTCCAACTAGTAGTGCTGATCATAACACCTCTATTAAGATGCTTAAAGAAGTTATTTTTCTAAGATTTGGAGTCCCTAGATATCTTATGACTGATGGTGGTTCACATTTTATTCATGGTGCTTTCTGTAAAATGCTTGCTAAGTATGATGTTAATCATAGAATTGCATCTCCTTATCACCCACGGTCTAGTGGTCAAGTAGAGTTGAGAAATAGAGAGCTCAAATTAATTTTGCAAAAGATTGTCAATAGATCTAGAAAGAATTGGTCCAAGAAACTTGATGATGCACTACGGGCCTATGAATCTGCATATAAAAATCCTATGGGTATGTCTCCGTATAAGATGGTTTATGGAAAAGCATGTCACTTACCTCTCAAACTTGAACATAAAGCATATTGGGCTATTAAAGAGCTCAACTATGACTCCAAACTTGCCGGTGAGAAGAGGTTATTTGATATTAGCTCACTTGATGAATGGAGAACCCAAGCCTATGAGAATGCCAAACTGTTCAAAGAAAAAGTTAAAAGATGGCCTGACAAAAGAATACGAAAGCGAGATTTTAACGTAGGTGATTATGTGTTGCTATTCAACTCTTGTTTAAGATTTTTTGCAGGAAAACTTCTCTCTAAATGGGAAGGTCCTTACGTTATCAAGGAGGTCTATCGTTCTGGTGCCATAAAAATCAACAACTTCGAAGGCACAAGTCCGAGAGTGGTGAACGGTCAAACAATCAAACATTATATCTCAGGTAATCCTATCAATATTGAAACTAATATTATTGAGACCGTAACCCCGGAGGAATACACAAGGGACACTTTCCAGAATGTTTCAGACTCCGAAAAGGATAGGTATGTGGTACGGTAAGTAAACCGACTCCAAAACAATTCTAATGGCAATTTTTCTCCGTTTTGGAATATTTAAGAATTTTGGAAAGCAAGAAGTAATCCGGGAAGGACACGAGGCCTCCACGAGGGTGGAGGGCATGCCCACCCTTACTGGGCGCGCCCCCTGTCTCGTGGGCACCTTGTGTGCCTCCCGGACTCCGTTATCTTGCACGTTAGTTATCTTGGTCGGTAAAAATTCATTATATAATCTCCCAAAGGTTTTGACCACCGTATCACGCAAAAATCCTATGTTTTTGTTTCGAGGTGTTTTTCTGACAGATCTAGAGCATCATGACGTCACCCTCCTTCAACAATGAAGACAAGAATGCTTGGCTATTGAAGATAGAGCTGAAAAGAGAAGAACCTGAGGAGATCAACAAATATGAAGGGATCAAGAAGGCCATGGAGGATCAAGCTCCGGTGGTGGAAGAAGAAGACATCTCTCAACCTCTACCTAACCTCTTTACTCCAACTGAGATTGAAGCTTTCAAGTTGATTGAGCTAGCTCGCATACAAAACAAGTATCTCACACAGGAAAATATTTTGTTGAAGGATCATATCGTCGGACTCAAGGGTATTATCCGCAAGTTGGAGGAGCTTTTACGCTCGATGTGCGATTATCCACCATCATCATCACCACCTTCATCACCTCCGAGGACATAACTACATGGGTATGGGCACTCCCCTTGGCAACTGCCAAGCTTGGGGGAGGTGCCCCTGTATCGTATCACCATCACACTCCTATCTTTACCGGTTTACTTAGTTCGATCCTTTTAGTAATGTCTTGATCTACTAGATTGAGGTTTTGGTATGAATTAGTTTTGGGTTTTGCTTTGTGATCCCTTCTATGTAATCGAGTCCGTGAGCTATCTATAATAAAGGTTAGAGTTGAGTCAAGGGCTTTGCTTTCTTGCTTGATCTTGAGAAAATAGAAAGAATAAAAAGAAATAAAAGAGTTCATATTGATCTTATGGATAGTAATGACTTCACATATAAAGAGTATGAGGCATAAAAGTTGTTGAGAGTTGACAAACGTAGTTTTGGTCATCGTTGCAATTAATAGGAAGTAATAAGGAAGGAGAGGTTTTCACATATAAATATACTATCTTGGACATCTTTTATGATTGTGAGAACTCATTAAGTATGCCATGCTAAAGAGTTGATGTTGGAGAAGGAAGACAACGTAATGGTTTATGTTTTCTCACATCTCAGTTAAAGTATATTGTCATTGATCTTCCCAACATGTTGAGCTTGCCTTTCCCCCTCATGCTAGCCAAATTCCTCGCACCAAGTAGAGATACTACTTGTGCTTCCAAATATCCTGAAACACAGTTTTTGCCATGAGAGTCCACCATACCTACCTATGGATTGAGTAAGATCCTGCAAGTAAGTTGTCATGATGCAAGCAATAAAAATTGCTCCCTAAATATGTATGACTTATTAATGCAGAGAAAATAAGCTTTATATGATCGTGTGATGTGGAAGTAATAAAAGCGACGGACTGTATAATAAAGGTTCATATCACAAGTGGCAATATAAAGTGACGTTCTTTTGCATTATGATTTTGTGCATCCAACCCCAAAATCACATGACAACCTCTGCTTCCCTCTGCAAAGGGCCTATCTTTTACTTCATGTCTTTTACTTTATGCAAGAGTCAAGGTGATCTTCACCTTTTCCCTTTTTTATTTTATCCTTTGGCAAGCATCTCGTGTTGGAAAGATCCTGATACATATATCCAATTGGATGTAAGTTACCATGAACTATTATTGTTGACATCACCCAAAGGTGAATACGTTGGGAGGCAACACAATAAGCCCCTATCTTTCTTAGTGTCCGATTAAAACTCATAACCATAAGTATTGCGTGAGTGTTAGCAATTGTAGAAGACTATATGATAGTTGAGTATGTGGACTTGCTGAAAAGCTCTATTCTTGACTCTTTCTGATGTTATGACAAATTGCAATTGCTTCAATGACTAAGATTTTAATTTGTTAGCTCCCAATGAAGTTTATGATCCATACTCGACATTGTGAATAGATTGTTACTTGAGCATGAGAAATCGTATGACAAAATCCTTATATGTTGCTATTATAAGAATGATCATGATGCCCTCATGTCCGTATTTTATTTTTATCGACACCTCTATCTCTAAACATGTGGACATATTTTTTGATTTCGGCTTCCGCTTGAGGACAAGCGAGGTCTAAGCTTGGGGGAGTTGATACGTCCAATTTGCATCATGCTTTTATATCGATATTTATTGCATTATGGGTTGATATTACACATTATGTCGCGATACTTATGGCTATTCTCTCTTATTTTACAAGGTTTATCATGAAGAGGGAGATTGCCGGCAGCTGGGATTCTGGCTGGAAAAGGAGAAATTATTGGAAACCTATTCTGCACAGCTCCAAAAATCCTGAAACTCCACGGAAGTCACTTTTGGAATTAATAAGAATTATTGAGCGAAGAAAATACCAGAGGGGGCCCACACCCTAGCCAAGAGGGTGGGGGGCGCGCCCCTATCTCCTGGGCCCCCTGCTGGCCCTCTGGTGCCCATCTTCTGCTATATGAAGGCTTTTACCCTGGAAAAAATCAGAAGCAAGCTTACTGGACAAAACTCCGCCGCCAGGAGGCGGAACCTTGGCGGAACCAATCTAGGACTCCGGCGGAGCTGTTCTGCCAGGGAAACTTCCCTCCGGGAGGGGGAAATCATCACCAACGATCCTCTCATTGTGAGGGGGTCAATCACCATCAACATCTTCACCAACACCATCTCCTCTCGAAACCCTAGTTCATCTCTTGTATCCAATCTTGTATCAAAACCACAAATTGGTACCTGTGGGTTGCTAGTAGTGCTGATTACTCCTTGTAGTTGATGCTAATTGGTTTACTTGGTGGAAGATCATATGTTCAGATCCTTGATGCATATTAATAATCCTCTGATTATGAACATGAATATGCTTTGTGAGTAGTTATGTTTGTTCCTGAGGACATGGGTGAAGTCTTGCTATTAGTAGTCATGTGAATTTGGTATTCATTCAATATTTTGATGAGATGTATGTTGTCTGTCCTCTAGTGGTTTTATGTGAACGTCGACAACATGACACTTCACCATTATTTGGGCCTAACGGAAGGCATTGGGAAGTAATAAGTATATGATGGGTTGCTATAGTGACAGAAGCTTAAACCCTAGTTTACGCGTTGCTTCGTAAAGGGCTTATTTGGATCCACTAGTTTCATGCTATGGTTAGGTTTACCTTAATACTTCTTTCGTAGTTGCGCATGCTCGCAATAGGGGTTAATCATAAGTGGGATGCTTGTCCAAGAAAGGGAAGTACCCAAGCACCAGTCCACCCACATATCAAATTATCAAAGTAACGAACGTGAATCATATGAGCGTGATGAAAACTAGCTTGACGATAATTCCCATGTGTCCTCGGGAGCGCTTTTCTCATTATAAGAAATTGTCCAGGCTTGTCCTTTGCTACAAAAAGGATTGGGCCACCTTGTTGCACCTTATTTACTTTCATTGCTTGTTACCCGTTACAAATTATCCTATCACAAAACTATCTGTTACCTACAATTTCAGTGCTTGCAGAGAATACCTTACTGAAAACCGTTTGTCATTTCCTTCTGCTCCTCGTTGGGTTCGACACTCTTACTTATCAAAAGGACTACGATAGATCCCCTATACTTGTGGGTCATCAATAACCTTCCAGTACCTTTGGCAATTCATATCTAGGAGAACTAGGTGTAACAGGTGTTTCAAGTTTTTCAGTTTCAAGATCTTCACCAGTTTCAACAATCTCATTCTGTCTTACTCTAGTAATGTGTTCATCAAGAAATTCACCTAGTGTTCACCTAGTGGCACATTATCATCAAGTAAGGTACTAGCTTCATCATGAGTAGCATTCATAGTAGAAGTAGCATCATCAATAACTTGTGACATATCAGAATTGGTAACATGTGGTGGTGTTGCAAGTCTACTTATAACAGAAGGTGAATCTAAAGCGGAGTTGGATGGTAGTTCCTTACCTCCCCTCGTCTTAAAAAGAAAACTCTTAGTCTTAGCATCCTTCAGATTCTTCATAGTGATAATTTGATAATAATCCCAAATGACTCAACAAATATAGCTATGCTCCCCAGCAACAGCGCGAGAAAAAGGTCTTGATAACCCACAAGTATAGGGGATCGCAACAGTTTTCAAGGGTAGAGTATTCAACCCAAATTTATTGATTCGACACAAGGGGAGCCAAAGAATATTTGCAAGTATTAGCAGCTGAGTTGTCAACTCAACCACACCTAGAGAATTAATTATCTGCAGCAAAGTGATCAGTAGAAGAACTTGCATGACATCTTTTGTCCTACCCTCTTGTGGCAGCTGGGTCCTATTGGAAACTATGGGATATTAAGGCCTCCTTTTAATAGAGAACCGGAACAAAGCATTAACACACGGTGAATCCATGAACTCCTCAAACTACGGTCATCACCGGGAAGTGTCCCGACTTCTGTCACTCCGGGTTTGCCGGATCATAACACGTAGTAGGTGACTATAACTTGCAAGATCGGATCTAGAACATAGATATAATGGTGATAACACAAACGGTTCAGATCTGAAATCATGGCACCCGGGCCCAAAGTGACAAGCATTAAGCATGGCAAAGTCATAGCAACATCAACCTCAGAACATAATGGATACTAGGGATCAAACCCTAAAAAAACTAACTCGATTACATGATGAATCTCATCCAACTCCTCACCGACCAGCGAGCCTATGAAGGAATTACTCACTCCTGATGGGGAGCATCATGGAATTGGCGATCGAGAAGGGTTGGTGATGACGAAGATCGAAGATCCCCCTCTCTGGAGCCCCAAACGGACAGCAGATCTGGCCTCCCGATGAAGAACAGGAGGTGGCGGCGGCTCCATCTCGTGAAACGCGATAATTCTTTCTCGCTGAATTTTTTCTCCAAATATGTAATTTTATAGTATCAGGGTTGGAGTCTGCGGGGCCACCAGGTGGGGACAACCCACCTGGGTGCACCTGGAGGGGGGCGCCCTGGTGGGTTGTGCCCACCCAAGTGCCCCCCTCCGGTGGTTCTTGGCTCCAAAAATTCTCTTTTATTATATACAAATTCCTCGCAAAGTTTCGTTCCAAACCGAAAACTTTTATTTCTACACAAAAAACAACACCATGGTAGTTCTGTTGAAAACAAAATCAGTCCGGGTTAGTTCCATTCAAATCATGCAAATTAGAGTCCAAAACAAGAGGAAAAGCATTAGGAAAAGTTGATACGACGGAGACGTATCAATCCCCCGAACCCATTGACCATTGTATCATGGAGAAATCTTCTGTTTTCTTTTCCTTGCCATTCTGACAGATCTAGTTCACCATGGCTGCTTCGAGCTCCTCCAAGGACAAGTTCTTCGAGAACGTCATCAAACCATATTTGTGGGAGGTGATGCCGCACCCTCAAGCTATCCATATGCGTGAGGGGGTGCTCCACATCCGTGATGTGCAAGGCCCCAAGGGGACAGGATCTGTGGAGGCTAGGCTTGAAGCTATGGAGCAGGAAGTCTTCTGGTGTAAGGGAATGGTGGAACGTGGACTCAATGCCAACCACCTCATGATCATGGACTACACCCGTGATCTCAAGGTGGATGGCAAGTCCATGAAGGACATCGTCTTCACCTTCAATGAGCAAATCAACTTCCTCCAAAGCCAGATCTATGATCTCCAAATCCAAGATTTTGAATATGCGACGAGGTTTAAAGGTATTAGTTTGGCTGCTAGTAGCAGGACCCGTAACACTCACTCCTCCTCTTATGATGGTGAGCCCTTGCCATGGAAACCCGAGGATAAGATTGCTACTACTTCATCACCACCACCTCCTTCTTCATCACCAAAGGAAAATTGAGTATCGAGTATGGGCACTCCCCTTGGCTTGTGCGAAGCTTGGGGGAGGTGCCCTGATACGTCTCCAACGTATCTATAATTTTTTATTGTTCCATGCTGTTATATTATCATTCTTGGATGTTTTACAATCATTTTGTAGCAACTTTATATCATTTTTGGGACTAACTATTGACATAGTGCCCAGTGCCAGTTGCTGTTTTTTGCTTCGCAGGAAATCAATATCAAACGGAGTCCAAACACAGTGAAACTTTTTGGAGACCTTTTATGGACCAGAAGACCCAGGATGGTCCAAAGAAGTATAAGAGGGGTGCCCCGAGGGGGGCACAACCCTGGTGGGTTGTGCCCACCTCGGTGGCCTCCCGCACCGCCTCTTCACCCTATAAATTGTCAAATATTCCAAAAACCCTGGGGGTAACCCTAGATCAGATGTTCTGCCACCGCAAGCATCGAAACCCTATTCTGGCACTCCACCGGAGGCGGAAATCATCACCGGTGGCCATCTTCATTTTCCTGGCGGCCACCATGATGAGGAGGGAGTAGTCCACCCTCGGGGCTGAGGGTTTGTACCTGTAGCTATGTGTTTAATATCTCTCTCTCTCTCTCTCTTTCTCATGTTCTTGATGTCATGACCTTGATGTATCGGGAGCTTTGTTAATATAGTTGGATCATATGGTGTTTTATCCCCTCTATCTTGTTGTGATGAATTGAGTTTTCCCTTTGAGATTTTGTTTTATCAGATTGAATACTTTTATGGATTTGAGAACACTTGATGTATGTCTTGCTATGAATACACGTGGTGACAATGGGGTATCATATTGATTCACTTGATATGTGTTTTGGCACTCAACTCGCGGATTCCCGAGGTGGCATTGGGGTAATATATGCATAGGGGTTGATGCATGTTCTCGTCTTTGTTTTTGTGGTAGAAATCTTGGGGCACTCTTTGAGGTTCTTTGTGTTGGATTGAGTATTATGAATCTGAATTTTTTTGGTGTTATTTTAGTACGAACTCTTGGTAGATCGATCTGAAAGAATAACTTGCATTATTTTAGTATGAACTCTTGATAGATCGATCAGAAAGAATAACTTGTGTTATTTTAGTACGAACTCTTGATAGATCGATCGGAAAGAATAACTTGGTGTTATTTTAGTATGAACTCTTGGATAGATCGATCGGAAAGAACAGCTACAAACAATTTCTTCTTATGTTCTCTGCTAGATATGAACTTTGGAGTGATTCTTCATCGCACGTTGAGGGATAGTTATATTATCCAATTAGATTAGCATTGTTGAGAGATTGCACTGGTGAAAGTACGGACCCTAGGCCTCATTTTCAAGCTTGCAATACCGTTTGTGTTCACTTTTTTTACTTGCTACCTTGCTGTTTTTTTATTGTTGCTATTACAAAAAATCAGTATCTACTATCATTACTACACTTTTATCGCCATCTCTTCGCCGAACTAGTGCACCTATACAATTTACCATTGTATTTGGTGTGCTGGGGACACAAGAGACTTTTTGTTATTTTGTTGCAGGGTTGTCTGAGAGAGACCATCTTCATCCTACACCTCCCACAGATTGATAAACCTTAGGTCATCCACTTGAGGGAAATTTTCTACTGTCCTACAAAACTCTGCGCTTGGAGGCCCAACACGAGTCTACAAGAATAAAGTTACATAGTAGACATCAAGCTCTTTTCTGGCGCCATCGCCGAGGAGGTGAGTGCTTCAAGGTATATCTTTAGATCTTGCAATTGAATCTTTTAGTTTCTTTTTTATCACTAGTTTGGTTTATAAACAGAAAACTACAAAAAATGGAATTGAGGTTGCATCATATTATTCATCTTTATAATGCCTTTCATGAAAATGATGGAAAGGAAAATTTTGCTCAATTGGTAGAAGAAGAATTCTATAAAATGTTTGACAAAAAAATCTTTGAATGATGAACATGATTGCAATGTTGTTGGTATGAACTCTTTGAATATCCATGATGCTAACGATATGCAAAGCCATAAGCTTGTTGATGCAATGTTTGATGAAGATGATATTTTAGTCCCCCAAGTTTTGATGAATTTTTTTATTATGATGAAAGCATGCCTCCTATCTATGATGATTATAGTGATGACATGTATGCTATAAAGAATAATGATAACCATGAAACTTGTCATCATGATTTAATTTTCAATCCAATGATAGTTATTTTGTTGAGTTTGCTCCCACTACTATTCATGAGAATAAATTTGCTTATGTGGAGAGTAATAAAATTTCTATGCTTGTGGATCATGAAAATAATGCTTTATGTGATAGCTATATTGCTGAATTCATTCATGATGCTACTGAAAATTATTATGAGAGAGTAACATATGCTTGTAGGTATTGCAATAATATCAAGTTTCCTCTCTATGTGTTGAAAATCTTGAAGTTGCACTTGTTTTGCCTTCCTATGCTAGTTGATTCTTGCTCCCAAAATTTATTTTCTCACAAAATCCCTATGCATGGGAAGTGGGTTATACATAAATGTGCTAGTCATATGCTTCATGATGCTCTCTTTGTGCTTCAATTCTTATCTTTTAGCGAGCATCATTGAAATCATCATGCCTAGCTAAAAGGGCATTAAAGAAAAGCGCTTGTTGGGAGATAACCCAACATTTACCCCTAATGTTTTTATGTGTTCACATGATTATGATACTGTATTAATCATGTTTTATTGCTTTTGTTTCAATAAAGTGCCAAGTAAAGCCTTTGGGATAGTGTGGGTGATAGTTGACTTGAATCTGTGCAAAAACAGAAACTTGTGCTCTCAGTCCAGGAATTTTAAAAATTCACTGGAGCGTGATTTTGATCTGAATTTTTTACATGTGATAGATATACAAATTTCCTACATTATTATAATTTTTCAGGATTTTTGGAGTAGCATAAGTATGGTTGTTTTCCAGATCGTTACAGACTGTTCTATATTTGACAGATTCTGTTTTCAATGATAGTTTGCTTGTTTCCTAGTTTCTATGGCTTATATTGCTCAATATAAATTGTGGAAATGATAAGGTACAGTAGGCATTGTGTGAGAACAATTACGAATCTTGTCTTTGACAGTACCAAAGTGAATGATTTGCTTTATCATAATAACCTATCTCACAAAGTTCTGTTAAGTTTTTTGTGATTGAAGTTTTCAAGTTTTGGGTGAGATGTCGATATGAGGAGAATAAGGAGTGACAACACCCTAAGCTTGGGGATGCCCAACGCACCCAAAGTTAATATTCAAGGAAGATCCAAGCAACTAAGCTTGGTGATGCCCCGGAAGGCATCCCGTCTTTGTCTCCAACATTATCGGTAATCTTACTTGGGGCTATATCTTCATTTGTCACATGATATGAGTTTTGCTTGGAGCGTCATTTCATTTTGTATATATTTGCTTGCTGCTATCTGTAATAATGTTTTGCATCTTAGTCGTGGGAAACCACGGCCACCTATGGGACTAGGAGGCCCCTTGTTGGTTCGGCAGGGGGACGCCGCGTTTCCCAAAGAGTAGATGAGCGTGGGGCAGCACGACAGAGATCACGCAGGAAATTTTACCCAGGTTCGGGTCACCGTGAGGCGTAAAAACCCTACCCCTGCTTTGGTGGATTGATGGTGGAAAGGTGGTGACGGAGAGTAGTACGCTTGCCCGGCAGGGGTTGCCTCAAGGCAGGAGCGTCTACGCGCGTATGGGGGTGTGAGTTATCCAACTATCTAACCTCTTCTATGGTTACCATGGGCCTTGAGGGAGTCCTGGACTAGGGGGTGTCCGGACAGCCGGACTATCATCGTCCGCTGGACTCTACGAAGATACAAGATTGAAGACTCCGTCCCGTGTCCGGATGGGACTTTCCTTGGCGTGGAAGGCAAGCTTGGCGATACGGATATGTAGATCTCCTACCATTGTAACCGACTGTAAACCCTAGCCTTCTCCGGTGTCTATATAAACCGGAGGGCTTTAGTCCGTGGGACATAACATACATTACAACAATCATACCATAGGCTAGCTTTGGGTTTAGCCTCCTTGATCTCGTGGTAGATCCACTCTTGTACTACCCATATCATCAATATTAATCAAGAAGGACGAGGGTTTTACCTCCATCAAGAGGGCCCAACACAGGTAAAACATCGTGTCCCCTTGTCTCCTGTTACCATCCGCCTAGACGCACAGTTCGGGACCCCTACCGAGATCCGCCAGTTTGACACCGACATTGGTGCTTTCATTGAGAGTTCCTCCGTATCGTCACCGATAGGCTTGATGGCATCTCCAACCAACAACGCTGTCCAGGTGAGACTTTTCTCCCGGACAGATCTTCAGATTCGGCGGCTTCAAGATCGCGGGCTAATTCACTTGGCCATCCGGAGCAGATCGAAGCTACGCCCGCCATCGTCGATTCGAAGCCTAAACTTCACGGTCGACGTCCGCGGAGACTTGATCTTCGACGGGCTCGAGCCACAGCCAAGCGCGCCGCACTGTTACAATGAGCACGATCTAGCTCTGCCGCCGAACAGTGCCTTTGTGGCCGCACAAGAATCCGCTCCGGCCCTTAGACCGGAGCCGATCGCCCAGATCGAGGACCGGTGGTTGGACACCGCCTCGGGGGCTCCAACTTCCACGGCGATGGAGCCGACCACTAGCCTTGTCCCTCGCGAAACTCGTGACTCCGAGGTGCCGGACTCTGGACCTCCCACGCCCCTGCCAATCAAATCTTATTGGGCGTCGGTTATGGAATTCACCGCCGCGGACATCTTCCAATACTCGCCCTTCAGCGACATCCTAAATTCGCCAAAGCATCTCTCGTTATCTGGAGAGTCCTGGCCGGATTATTGCCAGGATGGTTGGGATACGGACGACGAAGAAATTCAGAGCCCACCCACCACCCACTTTGTAGCCACTGTCGACGATCTTACCGACATGCTAGACTACGACTCCGAAGACATCGACGCTATGGACGACGATGCCGGAGACGAACAGGAACCAGCGCCTACAGGGCACTGGAAGACCACCTCGTCATACGACATATACATGGTGGACACCCCAAAAGACGGGACGGCGAAGAAGCGTGAGGCAGATTCCTTAAAGAAACAGCCCAAGCGCCGCGTCGTGGCGCCGCCGCTAAATCCCGCCACAGAAGAATGGAGATTCCGCACAAGAGATAATAATACCCCGAGAGTGCAAGATAATCCCCTCCAACAAGACTCAGCGCAGGAGGATGCAGAAGCAAGCCCTCACGAGAGGGCGGCAGACGAAGAGGTCGAGGATTATAACTATATACCTCGCTCCGAAGACGAGGCAAGCCTCAACGACGACGAATTCGTCATGCCCGAGGATCCCGTCGAACAAGAGCATTTTAAACGCAGGATTATCGCCACGGCAAATAGCCTAAAGAAAAAGCAGCAGCAGCTTCAAGCTGACCAGGACCTGCTGGCCGATCGATGGACCGAGGTCCTCGCGGCCGAAGAGTTTAAACTCGAACGCCCCTCCAAAAGCTACCCCAGACGCAAGTTGCTCCCCCGATTAGAGGAGGAAGCATACATACCTTCATCACCAGCGCACGATACGGCCGACCGACCACCCCGTGGTCGCGACAGAGAGGCATCCAGACCCTCCACAAAGACCGTACCCCGGCATCGCTCCAAAAGTTCGAAGCCAAGAGGGAATGCGCCGGACTTGCGAGACATATTGGAGGACAAAGCAAGGCAATCCAGATCCATCTACGGATCACGAGGGCGCCCACGACCATGACGAATACCGTCGCGCGGATACAATAACCTCGGCGGGCGAACACAGCGAATAACGCTCTCTCGAGCTGCGTCGTGATATTGCTCAATATAGAGGCGCCAGACACCCGCTTATGCTTCATCGACGAAGTAATGGATCATCAAATCTCAAGGGTTTAAACCCGTAAACATCGAATCCTACGACGGCACAACAGACCCCGCGGTTTGGATCGAAGATTATCTCCTTCACATCCATATGGCCCGTGGCGACGATCTCCATGCCATCATATATCTCCCACTCAAGCTTAAAGGACCAGCTCGGCATTGGCTTAACATCTTGCCCGCAGAGTCAATTGGGTGTTGGGAAGACCTGGAAGCCGCATTCCTCGACAATTTCCAAGGCACGTATGTGCGGCCACCAGACGCCGATGACCTAAGCCACATAATTCAGCAGCCAGAGGAATCGGCGGACAATTACGGACACGAGTTCTTGACAAAGAAAACCAAATCGCCGACCGTCCGGATGCGAGGCCCTCGCAGCCTTCAAACATAACATCCGTGACGAGTGGCTAGCCCGCACAGGGACAGAAAAGCCAAATCCATGGCAGCACTCACATCATTAATGACCCGCTTTTGCGGGAGAGGATAGCTGGCTAGCTCGCAGCAACAACCTCGGAAAAATTCGGCAGTCCGGATACTAAGGACCACAACGGCAGTCACGTCGAAGCAAAATAAACGCCGTGCGTGGCGGCGATAAGGAGGATACGGCGGTCAACGCCGGATTCGAGGCTCTAAACCCGTCGTGGAAGAAGCCATTCAAAAGAACCACTCCGGGTCCGTCCAACTTGGACCGAATACTCGACCGCTTATGCCAGATACAAGGCACCCCTGAAAAGCCAGCCAATCACACCAACAGAGATTGCTGGGTGTTCAAGCGGACAGGCAAGTTAATTGCCGAAAACAATGACAAGGGGCTAAACAGCGACGACGAGGAAGAGACCCGACCGCCGAACAATAGAGGACAGAAGGGTTTCCCCCCACAAGTGCGGACGGCGAACATGATTTACGCAACCCATATACCCAAGAGGGAGCGGAAGCGTGCACTAAGGGACGTCTATGCGATGGAGCCAGTCGCCCCGAAGTTCAATCCATGGTCCTCTTGTCCGATCACATTCGATCGAAGAGACCATCCGACCAGCATACGCCATGGCGGATTTGCCGCATTGGTTTTAGACCCAATCGTCGATGGATTTCACCTCACGAGAGTCGATGGACGGCGGCGTAGCTGAACCCGCTTTATCGGGATACGGTCGCGCAAGATGGGCATAGACCCTCAAGGATTAAACCTACAAAGACAACCTTTAAAGGTGTCATACTAGGTGTGGAAGCCAATTATGCAGCTCGATCCACACCGAAGTGGTCTTGGATCCCGGACAATTTCGGGCGAGAGTTAATCTTGACATAGTCCCGCTCTGCAGCGGCTATCACGCTCTGCTCGGACAAACCGCGTTTGCAAAGTTCAACGCGGTGCCGCATTATGCATACCTCAAGCTCAAGATGCCAGGCCCCCGTGGAGTCATCACGGTCAACGGAAATATGGAACGCTCCCTCCGAACGGAGGAACATACAGCGGCTCTCACGGCAGAAGTACAGAGCAGCCTTTTAAGGCAATTTTCAAGTCCGGCCGTTAAACAGCCGGATATAGCAAAACGCGCCCGAAGCAATACCAACCAAGACCACCTGGCACGATCAGAGCACGCGTAGCAATGCGGCCCTAACCCCCGCCCTCGCATGATTGCAAGAACAACCCTCCGCGTACATCATTACACTTTGGAGATACCATGGGTGTAGGGGAAGGGGCACGATCAATGGACCAAGAGTGCGGCTCGACCACACCAGGGGCTCGCAAGTGTGCCACTCTTTTTTATTACTTTCCTTCTTTGTATACACAGGACTCCGTTAACCAGAGGCCCTGTCCGACGGTGAACCTGCCGAACTCACGATGCAACAGCCAGGGAAAAAAGAAGGTTGCGACGAACACTCGGGTGGTCTTAATTACGAGCATTAAATTCGATTATATACACCTAGTCCGCAGCTCATCCCTGGAGGGGGACATGTTTAATTAGTCCAAATCCCTTGCTTACCGCACTATTTGTATCAGTCCGCACTCATAGCAGACTTCCTTTAATAAATAATGCAGCACTTTTCGACTGCAATTACATTACTTTATATATATATATATATATATATATATATATATTCATTACATGACATCTTGCACCAGTATATTTTGGTACGGCCTAATACACCAGGGCTTATGTTCCCCACATTATGGTGTGATAAGTCCGAACACTTTCATAAGTGCGGCACCCGAACTTATAGCATTATATGAATCGGCTCAATCATGTCTTGGGACAATAGTTGGGTTTGCCTGGCTCCCACGTTTTGGTGCCTTACGCCCGCTCATCGGCTAAGGTGGCACTCGGAGAACCACTGCGATTGCGCCCGGTTGAGCCGGCGGCGCCTCGATGGAGAAAGCTAAACCGACCGCATGATAAGGCGAGAGATCGTCGCTGTTCGAGAGGTCTTTTCGGGTCCTTAAAGACTCACGCCGATTCGAGCGAAGTTCCGGATAATGTCCGACGAAGGCATGGATAGCGCCCCGGATTCGGTCTTCCGAATACCAGGGGCTTCGCCGAAATTTAAAATTATAGAATTTTATGGCTAAGTGAGAGTGTTCAAGCATTATAAGTCCGGTTGCCTTGTTCGTTGTGTTGAGCGCCTCCCTAGATGGACATAAAAATGGGAACAAGAGTGCTCAAGTTTATCCGGAACACCCCAAAGACTTTCATGGCTCGGGGCTGAAGCCAACGACTTGCCATCTCTCAGATTTTATAAACGGCCACACAGAAGGTAATATTTTAAATTAAACAAGCGTTGCTTAAGGCGCATATGAACAAAGTTTTCAGCGCATAGGATAATACATAGCGAGTTTACTCAAAAATTACATCTCTAGGGCATTCATCCACAATATCGCGGGCTCCCTTCAGGACAGTTTTATAATACATTTCGGGTGTACGATACCCCTTGCCCGGTGGCGGTGGGTCAGTGCGAAGCTTCTCCGCATCCAGCCTGCCCCAATGCACCTTTGTGCGGGCAAGGGCCCGACGAGCACCTTCAATACAAAGTGGAGCGCTTGATGACCTCCACCGAGGCACGCATCCACCAGCCGCCGACGAGGCAAGTAGCTCCTGTGCATGGCCTGTCCCAGCCACATCCGCACTATAAGGCCCTTCATGGCCTCCTCGGCTACCTTGTGGAGTTCGACAAGCTGCTTCAACTGGTCGCTTGGGGGCACGGATGGCCGGCCTCGGCGATCGAGACCGTAAGACCTTCTCCGCTGAGCTCCCTCCTTGCCACGGTAGAATGCGGCAGATCGGACACACTGGCGCAGATCTTCAAACGCCTCGAGAGCTCCGAATGCGGGTAAGTGTCGTAGTTTACATTAACATGCTTGCTTTGCATGAAAAATGCCTTACCCGCCGCTATCTTATTTACATCTTCAACCTCTGAAGGGCCTTACGGGCCTCGGCCTTGGCGGACTTGGCACTTTCGAGGCGAGGCAAGCTCGGACTCTCGAGTCTTGAGTCACGCCCAAGCTCTCATGCTTCTCCATGAGAGCACGGAGCTCTTGCCGCATTCCGCCACCTGTGCCTCCTGCTTATCTCGCTCTGCCCGTTCAAGACCTTGCATTTGGCGCATGACACAGCCTCCTTCGGGCTGCCACCTCGTTCGTGGCCCCGCAATACCCATATTATCCTTGTTAATTTTATTGCAACCAAAATCCTTTTCTGTAAGGTAACTATTCAAAGTGGTGTTACTCACCTTCTTTGTCCTCGAGCTGCTTCTTGGCATGGCCGAGCTCTTGCTCAGACCGCTTGAGATCCTGCTTCAACGCACCGACCTCTGCAGTCAGTGCGGCAGAGGTCAGCAGCGCAGCCTACAAACCCATATTGACATATTTAAAGCAACCCTGCGTATATCTTCTTAGATCCTCAGTCCGGCTTTTCTTTCCGAACACCAAACTGAGCATCAGGGGCTACTGCCTATGCGGTATTACATTACATAATTATAACTTCTTACCTCAAAGCCTGTTAGAAGGCTGCTGCAGGCTTCGGTAAGCCCGCTCTTGGCGAGCTGAACCTTCTGAATCACCGCACTCATGATAGTGCGGTGTTCTTCCTCGATGGAAGCGCCTTTGAGCGCCTCCAACAAGTTGTCCGGTGCCTCCAGTTGGACGGGGGCCGCCGGTGTCACGGTCTTGTCCTTCTTGCAAAGGGGCCGCCTGCCAGACTCTGGAACCACTGCAGGTTTCGGCGTAGAGTCCAGCGCATAGTCCGGGAGGCTGCCTTGCGGCGCCTCCGGGGCCTCCTCCTGATGGGTCCCTTTCCGGGATCCCACCTCGGCGTCCTCGTCAGCGCGAGGGGTGGAGGCAGTCGGGATGGACTCCACATCCGACGCTGCCAATGACCCGCTCGATGAAGCAGGGAGATCATCGTCGGCCGGACTATAGGTATGCGGCATTAGAAGGGCACTATGTGGCACGAAAGAAATTTCAGATTATACAGGGATCCAGATACTTACGATCTCGCCGGAGGCTTGGCCCTTGAAGGCCACTCCTCTTCGCCAACATTGGTGTTGGCGGAGCTGTCCGGGGGAATAGTTCTCCCCCTCTTGGGCCCTTCAGCCTCCCCTATTGGGGAAGCCTTCCTTTTCCTCTCTCCCTCCTCCGGGAGAGAGTCTTCTTCCTCCTCCTCATCTTCGGGGGAGGAGTCCGCCTCGTCGTCGGATGCCTGATTACGGGAACTCTTTCGAGTCCCCGTGGCCACCTTCTTGGACTTCTTCTCTGGCACCACGTGCGGTGCCGGAACCAGCAGCCCCGCTAGACGGGCATTCACTGGGTCTTCTGGCATGGGAGCCGGACAGATGAGCTGCTCGGCCTTCTCCATCCATTCCTGCCAAAGGAAAAGAGAGATTGAAACCCTCTTAGAATCAATCTATTTACCACAAGTGTCCCGTAAAGGGGTTGAATCACTTACCTCGTCACCGGATGTCGCGGCGAAATCCGCGATCTTCCGTCGCGGATGCGGGGGCTTCGGCGCCCTTAAACAGCACCCTCCAGGCGCCTTCATACGTCATGTCGAAGAGCCCGCTTAGCGCCTGGTGCTGTTCCGGATTGAACTCCCACAGATTGAATGACCGTTCTTGGCATGGGAGAATCCGGCGGATGAGCATGACTTGGACCACGTCGACGAGCCTGAGCTTATTGTTCACCAGCTTCTGGATACAGGCTCGGAGTCCCGTCAGCTCCTTCGGATTGCCCCACAACAAGCCCTTCTCTTTCAGGAGGTGAGCTGCGTGGGGATGCCAGATCTGAACTCGGGGGCCGCCGCCCACGTGGGTTCGCGCGGCTCGGTGATGTAGAACCACCCCGATTGCCACCCCTTAACGGAGTCCACGAAGGCCCCTTCGAGCCAAAGGACGTTGGGCATCTTGCCCAACATGGCGCCTCTGCATTCCGCTTGCGTGCCCTTCACAACCTTCGGCTTGACGTTGAAGGTCTTGAGCCACAGGCCGAAGTGGGGCTGGATGCAGAGGAAGGCCTCGCACACGACGATAAACGCCGAGATGTTGAGGATGAAGTTCGGCACCAGATCATGGAAATCCAGGCCGTAGTAAAACATGAGCCCCCGGACAAAAGGGTGAAGTGGAAAACCCAGCCCGCGGAGGAAGTGGGGGAGGAAAACAACCCTCTCATGGGGCCCGGGGGTGGGGATGAGCTGCCCCTTGTCGGGCAGCCGATGCGCGATGTCGCCGGAAAGATATCCGGCGCTGCGCAGCTTGGTGATGTGCTCCTCCTTAACGGTGGAGGCCAACCATTTGCCTCCCACTCCGGACATGGTCGGGGAAGGTCGAGGCGAGATGCGCGAGCTTGGGCGTTGGACCTTGAGTGCGCGGAGATGGATAAGCAAAGGAGGAAGAAGGCGTAGGTGAGAAGGTAAATCCTTATCCCTTATATAGGCGGACGAAGACTATGCGTCCCCCACCGGCCTGGTAAAACTCGCTTATCTCCCAAGCGCCACCATCAATGGCGCGGTTGGGTTACCCACGCCCGTATTGATGAGAATCCCGGAATAAGGGGAACACGATCTTTGCTTCGATAGGACGTGCCAAGGAAACCGCTTCGCTAAACGTGCTGAGGTGGTATAATAAAAAACGATTCAAATAAAGGCTTGGTAGTGGTGTGATGTCATGCCGCATAATACGTTAGCAGATTGGACTTGTGTACATTTTATTCTCTCTACGGTGGAATGTGGAGTTTATTTTGTAGAGCCGGACACTATCCTGGTGTTCATGATCTTCTCTGGATTATTCAAGGGAGGAACCCGCCTTGCAATGCCGAACATTATGCGCGTCGGACTTATCGTCATTGAAGCCTGGTTCAGGGGCTACTGAGGGAGTCCTGGACTAGGGGGTGTCCGGACAGCCGGACTATCATCGTCCGCCGGACTCCAAGACTACGAAGATACAAGATTGAAGACTCCATCCCGTGTCTGGATGGGAGTTTCCTTGGCGTGGAAGGCAAGCTTGGCGATACGGATATGTAGATCTCCTACCATTGTAACCGACTCTGTGTAACCCTAGCCTTCTCCGGTGTCTATATAAACCAGAGGGCTTTAGTCCGTAGGACATAACATACATTACAACAATCATACCATAGGCTAGCTTTAGGGTTTAGCCTCCTTGATCTCGTGGTAGATCCACTATGTACTACCCATATTATCAATATTAATCAAGCAGGACATAGGGTTTTACCTCCATCAAGAGGGCCCGAACCTGGGTAAAACATCGTGTCCCTTGTCTCCTGTTACCATCCGCCTAGACGCACAGTTCGGGACCCCCTACCCGAGATCTGCCGGTTTTGACACCGACAGGCCTCCTTTTATAGATTGAAGGGTCACCACAATGGAAAAGTAGTCATTATGCACTGATAAGATAGCAAACAAAGCTATCATACCTAACTCTGCTGGCTGACAGGGCGCACTAAATGCACCGCTCAACATCACATCATTGGTTTCCCGGCAAGGCTTGCCGGGCTATCTTGCGAGCTCCATGTTGGAAATATGCCCTAGAGGCAATAACAAAATGGTTATTATTATATTTCCTTGTTCATGATAATTGTCTATTGTTCATTCTCTAATTGTATTAACCGAAAACCGTAATACATGTGTGAATACATAGACCACAACATGTCCCTAGTGAGCCTCTAGTTGACTAGCTCGTTGACCAATAGATGGTTATGGTTTCCTGACCATGGACATTGTATGTCATTGATAATGATATCACATCATTAGGAGAATGATGTGATGGAGAAGACCCAATCCTAAGCACAGCACAAGATCATGTAGTTCGTTTGCTAGAGCTTTTCTAATGTCAAGTATCTTTCCTTAGACCATGAGATTTTGCAACTCCCGGATGCCGTAGGAATGCTTTGGGTGTATCAAAAATCACAACATAACTCGGTGACCATAAAGGTGCACTATAGGTATCTTCGAAGGTGTCTGTTGGGTTGGCACGAATCAAGACTGGGATTTGTCACTCCGTATGACGAAGAGGTATCTCTGGGCCCACTCGGTAATGCATCATCATAATGAGCTCAATGTGACTAAGGAGTTAGCCACAGGATCATGTGTTACAGAACGAGTAAAGAGACTTGCCAGTAACGAGATTGTACGAGGTACAGGGATACCGATAATCGAATCTCGGGCAAGTAACATACCGATTGACAAAGGGAATTGTATACGGGATTGATTGAATCCCCGACATCGTGGTTCATCCGATGAGATCATCATGGAACATGTGGGAGCCAATATGGGTATCCAAATCCTCCTATTGGTTATTGGCCATAGAGATGTCTCGGTCATGTCTGCATGGTTCCCGAACCCGGAGGGTCTACACACTTAAGGTTCGGTGACTCTAGAGTTGTAATGGGCAATTGTATGTGGTTACCGAAAGTTGTTCAAAGTCCCGAATGAGATACCGGATGTCATGAGGAGTTCCGGAATGGTCCGGGGGTGAATATTTATATATGGAAAGTCCAGTTTCAGTCATCGGAAGGTTTTGAGGTTATCGGTATTGTACCGGGACCACCGAAAGGTGTCCGGGGGTCCACCGGGTGGGGCCATCTACCTCGGGGGGGGGCAAGTGGGCAGAATATGGGTGGGAACCAGGCCCCTAGTGAGCTGGTGCACCCCCAAGGGCCCAAGGCGCCTAGGGTTGGAAACCTTAGGGGGGTGGGGGCGCCTCCCACCTTCTTGGGGGGCAAGTCTCCCCCCTTGGCCACCCCCCTAGATGCATGTAGGGGGCCGGCCCCCTCTTCCCTTTCTCCTATAAATTGTGAGGGGGTGGGAGGGAAGCCGCACCCTTCCCCTGGCGCAGCCCTTCCCCCTTCCAACTCCTTCTCCTCCTCCGTAGTGCTTAGCGAAGCTCTGCTGGAGAACCACGAGCTCCACCACCACGCCGTCGTGCTGCCGGAGTTCTCCCTCAACTTATCCTCCCATTGTTGTATCAAGAAGGAGGAGACGTCCCCGGGCTGTACGTATGTTGAACGCAGAGGCGTCGTCAGTTTGGCGCTTGGATCGGATCTTCCGCGATTTGAATCGTCACGAGTACGACTCCATCAACCACATTCTTGTAACGCTTCCGCTTGGCGATCGTCAAGGGTATGAAGATGAACTCCCTCTCTCTTGTTGCTAGCATCTCCTAGATTGATCTTGGTGACACGTAGGAATTTTTTTGAATTATTACTGTGTTCCCCAATAGTGGTATCAGAGCCAGGTCTATGCGTAGATTCTATACACGAGTAGAACACAAGTAGTTGTGGGCGATGATTTGGTCGATTTGCTTACCGTTACTAGTCCTATCTTGATTCGGCGGCATTGTGGGATGAAGCGGCCTGGACCGACCTTACACGTACGCTTACGTGAGACAGGTTCCACCGACTGACATGCACTTGTTGCATAAGGTGGCTAGCGGGTGTCTGTCTCTCCCACTTTAGTCGGATCAGATTCGATGAAGAGGGTCCTTATGAAGGGTAAATAGCAATTGGCATATCACCGTTGTGGTTTTTGCGTAGGTAAGAAACGTTCTTGCTAGAAACCCATAGCAGCCACGTAAAACATGCAACAACAATTAGAGGACGTCTAAATTGTTTTTGCAGGGTATGCTAAGTGATGTGATATGGCCAAAAGGATGTGATGAATTATATATGTGATGTATGTGATTGATCATGTTCTTGTAATAGGAATCACGACTTGCATGTCGATGAGTATGACAACTGACAGGAGCCATAGGAGTTGTCTTAATTTATTATATGACCTGTGAGTCAATATAAGCGCCATGTATTTACTTTACTTTATTACTAACCATTAGCCATAGTAGTAGAAGTAATAGTTGGCGAGACAACTTCATGAAGACACGATGATGGAGATCATGGTGTCATGCCGGTGATGACGGCGATCATGTCGCGCCTCGAAGATGGAGATCAAAAGCGCAAGATGATATTGGCCATATCATGTCACTTTATGATTTGCATGTGATGTTTGTCATGTTTACATCTTATTTTCTTAGAACGACAGTAGCCTAAATAAGATGATCCCTCACTAATTCAAGAAACGTGTTCCCCCTAACTTTGTTGCAAAGGTTAGTTGTTTCGAAGCACCACGTGATGATCAGGTGTGATAGATTCTAATGTTAGCATACAACGGGTGTAAGCCAGTTTTGCACATGCGAAACACTTAGGTTGACTTGACAAGCCTAGCATGTACAGACATGGCCTCGGAACACGAGAGACCGAAAGGTCGAACATGAGTCGCATGGTAGATGCGATCAACATGGATATGTTCACCGTTGATGACTAGTCCGTCTCACATGATGATCGGACACGGCCTAGTCGATTTAGATCATGTATCACTTAGATGACTAGAGGGATATCTAGCTGAATGGGAGTTCATTAAATAATTTGATTAGATGAACTTAATTATCATGAACTTAGTTTAAAATTGTCTTTACAATCTATCCTGTAGATCCAATGGCCCACGCTAATGTTGCCCTCAACTTCAACGCGTTCCTAGAGAAAACCAAGCTGAAAGACGATGGAAGCAACTATACGGACTGGGTCCGTAACTTGAGGATCATCCTCATAGCTACCAAGAAAGCATATGTCCTTGAAGCACCGCTAGGTGACGCACCCATTTTCCCAGCAACTCAAGACGTTACGAACGTCTGGCAGTTGCATAGTGATTATTACTCCCTGGTTCAGTGCCGCATGCTTTACAGCTTAAAATCGGGGCTCCAAAGCGTTTTGAGCAACACGGAGCATATGAGTTGTTCCAAGAGCTGAAAATGGTTTTCCAAGCTCATGCCCGGGTCGAGAGATATGAAGTCTCCGACAAGTTCTACAGTTGTAAGATGGAGGAAAATAGTTCTATGAGCGAGCATATACTCAAAATGTCTGGGTTGCACAATCGCTTGTCTCAGTTGGGAGTTAATCTTCCAGATGACTCGGTCATTGACAGAATCCTCCAGTCGCTTCCACCTAGCTACAAGAGCTTTGTGATGAACTACAATATGCAGGGGATGGAGAAGTCCATTCTTGAGTTATATTCGATGCTGAAACCAGCGGAGGTGGAGATCAAAAAAGAACATCAAGTGTTGATGGTGAATAAGACCACTAGTTTCAAGAAAGGCAAGGGAAAGAAGAACTTCAAGAAGGATGGCAAGGGAGTTGCCGCGTATGGTAATTCAGTTGCCGGGAAGAAGCCAAAGAATGGACCCCAAGCCTGAGACTGAGTGCTTTTATTGCAAGGGAAATGGTCACTAGTAGCGGAACTGTCACAAGTACTTAGCGGATAAGAAGGCCGACAACACCAAAGGTATATATGATATACATGTTATTGATGTGTACCTTACCAGCGCTCGTAGTACCTCTTGGGTATTTGATACCGGTGTGGTTGCTCACATTTGTAACTCAAAGCAGGAGCTGCAGAATAAGCGGAGAGTAGCGAAGGACAAGGTGACGATGCACGTCGGGAATGGTTCCAAAGTCGATGTGGTCGCCGTCGGCACGCTACCTCTACATCTACCTTCGGGATTAGTTTTAAACCTCAATAATTGTTATTTAGTACCATCTTTGAGCATAAACATTGTATCTGGATCTCGTTTGATGCGAGATGGCTACTCATTTGAATCCGAGAATAATGGTTGTTCTATTTATATGAGAGATATGTTTTATGGTCTGCCCCGCTTGTAAATGGTTTATTTTTATTGAATCTCGAATGTGATGTTACATATATTCATAGTGTGAGTGCCAAAAGATGTAAGGTTGATAATGGTAGTCCCACATACTTGTGGCACTGCCGCCTTGGTCACATTGGTGTCAAACGCATGAAGAAACTCCATGCAGATGGACTTTTGGAGTCTCTTGATTATGAATCATTTGACACGTGTGAACCATGCCTCATGGGAAAAATGACCAAGACTCCGTTCTCTGAAACAATGGAGCGAGCAACCAACTTGTTGGAAATAATACATACTGATGTATGCGGTCCAATCAGCATTGAGGCTCGCGGTGGCTATCGTTATGTTCTCACCCTCGTTGATGACTTAAGTAGATATGGGTATGTCTACTTAATGAAACAGAAGTCTGAGACCTTTGACAAGTTCAAGGAATTTCAGAGCGAGGTAGAGAATCAACATGACAGGAAAATAAAGTTCTTACGATCAGATCGTGGAGGAGAATATTTGAGTTGCACTTAAGGCAATGTGGAATTTTTTCACAACTCATGCCACCTGGAACACCTCAGCGAAATGGTGTGTCCGAACGTCGTAATCGCACTCTATTGGATATGGTGCGATCTATGATGTCTCTTACTGATCTACCGCTATCATTTTGGGGTTGTGCTTTAGAGACTGCCGCATTCACTTTAAAGAGGGCACTGTCTAAATCCGTTGAGACGACACCGTATGAATTATGGTTTGTGAAGAAACCTAAGATGTCGTTTCTGAAAGTTTCGGGATGCGATGCTTATGTCAAGAAACTTCAACCGAAAGCTCGAACCCAAATCGGGAAAATGCGTCTTCATAGGATACCCTAAGGAAACTATTGAGTATACCTTCTACCTCAGATCCGAGGGCAAGATCTTTGTTGCCAAGAATGGATCCATTCTGGAGAAAGAGTTTCTCTCGAAAGAAGTAAGTGGGAGGAAAGTAGAACTTGATGAGATACCCCCTCTTGAACCGGAAAGTAGCGCAACTTAGGAAGATGTTTTGTGGTGCCTGCACCAACTAGAGAGGAAGTTAATGATGATGATCATGAAACTTCGAATCAAGTTGCTACTGAACTTCTTAAGTCCATGAGGACACGTTCCACACCAGAGTGGTACGACAACCCTTTCCTGGAAATCATGTTGTTAGACAACGGTGAACCTTCGAACTATGAAGAAGCGATGGCGGGCTTGGATTCCAACAAATGGCTTGAAGCCATGAAATCCGATATAGGATCCATGTATGAGAACAAAGTATGGACTTTGGTGGACTTGCCCGATGATCGGCGAGCCATAGAAAATAAGTGGATCTTTAAGAAGAAGACTCACACAGATGGTAATGTGACCGTCTATAAGGCTCGGCTTGTCGCTAAGGGTTATCGACAAGTTCAAGGAGTTAACTACGATGAGACCTTCTCACCCGTAGCGAAGCTGAAGTCCGTCTGAATCATGTTAGCAATTGCCGCATTCCATGATTATGAGATCTGGGACATGGACGTCAAAACGTCATTCCTTAAACGGTTTCCTTAAGGAAGAATTGTATATGGTGCAGCTGGAAGGTTTTGTCGATCCTAAGAATGTTGACAAGGTATGCAAGCTCCAGCGCTCCATCTATGGGCTGGTGCAAGCATCTTGGAGTTGGAACATTCGATTTGATGAAATGATCAAAGCGTTTGGGTTTATACAGATTTATGGAGAAGCCTGTATTTACAAGAAAGTGAGTGGGAGCTCTGTAGCTTTTCTCATATTATATGTTGATGACATACTATTGATGGGAAATGATATAGAGCTTTCGGAAAGCATAAAGGCCTACTTGAATAAGTGTTTTTCTATGAAGGACCTTGGAGAAGCTGCTTACATATTAGGCATCAAGATCTATAGAGATAGATCAAGACGCCTCATTGGTCTTTCACAAAGCACATACCTTGACAAGATATTGAAGAAGTTCAATATGCATCAGTCTAAGAAGGGGTTCTTGCCTGTATTGCAAGGTGTGAGATTGAGCACAGCTCAATGCCCGACCTCGGCAGCAGAAAGAGAAAAGATGAGTGTCATCCCCTATGCCTCGGCCGTAGGCTCTATTATGTATGCCATGCTGTGTACCAGACCTGATGTGAACCTTGCCATAAGTTTGGTAGGGAGGTACCAAAGTGATCCCGGTATGGAACACTGGATAGCGGTCAAGAATATCCTGAAGTACCTGAAAAGGACTAATGATATGTTTCTCGTTTATGGAGGTGCCGAAGAGCTCGTCGTAAAGGGTTACGTCGACACTAGCTTTGACACAGATCTGGATGACTCCAAGTCACAAACCGGATACGTGTAGGTTTTGAATGGTGGGACAGTCAGCTGGTGCGGTTGCAAGCAAAGCATCGTGGCGGGATCTACATGTGAAGCAGAGTACATAGCTGCTTCAGAAGCAGCGCAAGGAGTCTGGATGAAGGAGTTTATCACCGACCTAGGAGTGATTCCCAATGCATCAGGCCCGATGACTCTCTTCTGTGACAACACTGGAGCTATTGCCATTGCCAAGGAGCCCAGGTTTCACAAGAAGACCAAGCACATCAAGCGCCGCTTCAACTCCATTCGTGAATATATTCAAGATGGAGACATAGATATTTGTAAACTACATACGGATCTAAATGTTGCACATCCGTTGACTATACCTCCTCCACGAGCAAAACATGATCAGCACCAGAACTCTATGGGTGTTCGATTCATCACAATGTAACTAGATTATTGACTCTAGTGCAAGTGGGAGACTGTTGGAAATATGCCCTAGAGACAATAATAAAATGGTTATTATTATATTCCTTGTTCATGATAATTGTCTATTGTTCATGCTATAATTGTATTAACCGGAAACCATAATAATGTGTGAATACATAGACCACAACATGTCCCTAGTGAGCCTCTAGTTGACTAGCTCGTTGATCAATAGATGGTTATGGTTTCCTGACCATGGACATTGGATGTCACTGATAACGAGATCACATCATTAGGACAATGATGTGATGGACAAGACCCAATCCTAAGCATAGCACTAGATCGTGTAGTTCATTTGCTCGAGCTTTTATAATGTCAAGTATCTTTCCTTATACCATGAGATTTTGCAACTCCAAGATGCCGTAGGAATGCTTTGGGTGTATCAAACATCACAAGGTACCTAGGTGACCATAAAGGTGCACTACAGGTATCTCCAAAAGTGTCTGTTGGGTTGGCACGAATCGAGACTGGGATTTGTCACTCCGTATGACGGAGAGGTATCTCTGGGCCCACTTGGTAATGCATCATCATAATGAGATCAATGTGACTAAGGAGTTAGACACGGGATCATGCATTACGGAATGAGTAAAGAGACTTGCCAGTAATGAGATTGAACGAGGTACGGGGATACCGACAACCAAATCTCGGGCAAGTAACATACCGATGGACAACGGGAATTGTATACGTGATTGATTGAATCCCCGACATCGTGGTTCATCCGATGAGATCATCGTGGAACATGTGTGAGCCAATATTGGTATCTAGATCCCGCTATTGGTTATTGGCCGTAGAGATGTCTCGGTCATGTCTGCATGGTTTCCGAACCCCTAGGGTCTACACACTTAAGGTCCAGTGAAGCTAGAGTTGTAATGGGAAATTGTATGTGGTTACCGAAAGTTGTTCGGAGTCCCGGATGAGATCTCGGACATCACGAGGAGTTCTGGAATGATCCGAAAGTGAAGATTTATATATGGGAAGTCCAGTTTCAGTTGGCGAAAGGTTTCAGGGTTATTGGTATTGTACCGGGACCACCGAAAGGTGTCCGGGGGTCTACCGGGTGGGGCCACCTACCCTAGGGGCCAAGTGGGGTGAGTATGGGTGGGAACAAGCCCCCTAGTGGGCTGGTGCACCCCCCCAAGGGCCCAAGGTGCCTAGTGTTGGAAACCCTAGGGGGTGGGGGTGCCTCCCACCTGCTTGGGGGCAAGTCTCCCCCCTTGGCCGCCCCCCCTCTAGATGCATCTAGGGGGGCTAGCCCCCTCTTCCCTTTCCCCTATAAATAGTGAGGGTGTGGGAGGGCAGCCGCACCCTTCCCCTGGCGCAGCCCTTCCCCCCTTCCAACTCCTCCTCCTCCTCCGTAGTGCTTAGAAAAGCTCTGTCGGAGAACCACGAGCTCCACCACCATGCCGTCATGCTGCCGGAGTTCTCCCTCAACTTCTCCTTCCCCCTTGCTGGATCAATAAGGAGGACATGTCCCCGGGCTGTACGTGTGTTGAACGCGGAGGCATCGTCCGTTCAACGTTTGGATCGTATCTTCCGCGATTTGAATCGCCGCTCGTATGACTCCATCAACCGCATTCTTTTAACCTCCCGCTTAGCGATCTTCAAGGGTATGAAGATTGTAGGATCGAAAGTATGTCTAGAGGGGGGTGGCGTGATTAGACTACTTGGCCAAATAAAAACTTATCCTTTTCCAAATTTTAGTTCTTGGTAGATTTTAGCAACTTTGGACAAGTCAAGCAATCTGAACACAATTCAAGCAAGCACGCAAAGAGTATATGAGTAGCAGAAAGTAAAGCATGCAACTTGCAAGATGTAAAGGGAAGGGTTTGGAGAGTGCAAACGCAATAGGAGACACAGATGTTTTTGTCGTGGTTCCAATAGGTGGTGCTATCGTACATCCACGTTGATGGAGACTTCAACCCATGAAGGGTAACGGCTGCGCAAGTCCATGGAGGGCTCCACCCACGAAGGGTCCACGAAGAAGCAACCTTGTCTATCCCACCATGGCCGTCGCCCACGAAGGACTTGCCTCACTAGTGGTAGATCTTCACGAAGTAGGCGATCTCCTTGCCCGTACAAACTCCTTGGTTCAACTCCACAATCTTGTCGGAGGCTCCCAAGTGACACCTAGCCAATCTAGGAGACACCACTCTCCAAGAAGTAACAAATGGTGTGTTAATGATGAACTCCTTGCTCTTGTGCTTCAAATGATAGTCTCCCCAACACTCAACTCTCTCTCTCTCAGGATTTGGATTTGGTGGAAAGAAGATTTGAGTGGAAAGCAACTTGGGAAAGGCTAGAGATCAAGATTCATATGGTAGGAATGGAATATCTTGGCCTCAACACAAGTGTAGGTGGTTCTCTGTCAGAAAATGTAAGTTGGAAGTGTAGGTTCATTCTGATGGCTCTCTCCACGAATGAAGATGAGGTGGAGGGGTATATATAGGCTCCACACAAAATCTAACCGTTACACACAACTTGCCAATCTCGGTGGGACCGAATTGAGAAACTCGGTCGGACCGATTCAGCAAATCTAGTGACAGTTAGGATTTTTGCTGGGACCGACATGCAACTCGGTAGGACCGATATGATTAGGGTTAGGGCATAACGTAATCTTGGTGACACCGATTACACAAACTCGGTGAGACCGATTTTGGTAATAAGCAAACCAGAGAGTTGGTCAGGTAAACTCGGTGGGACCGATTCGCTCATTTCGGTGAGACCGAAATGTTACGAAAGGGAAACAGAGAGTTTACATTGCAATCTCGGTGGGACTGATCGCTCATCTCAGTGGGACTGAAACGTTATGAAGGGAAACAGAGAGATTACAATCCCATCTCGGTGAGACCGAGATCCCAATCGGTGAGACCGATTTGCCTAGGGTTTGTGGCAGTGGCTATGACATCTGAACTCGGTGGCGCCGGATAGGAAGAATTGGTGGGGACGAGTTTGACTTTTGGTTTAGGTCATATGTGGATGTGAGAAAGTAGTTGAGGGCTTTGGAGCATATCACTAAGCATTTTGAGCAAGAACCTCATTAAGCAACACCTCATCCCTCCTTGATAGTATTGGCTTTTCCTATAGACTCAATGTGATCTTGGATCACTAAAATAGAAAATGTAGATTCTTGAACTTTGAGCTTGAGCCAATCCTTTTGTCCCTAGCATTTTGAGGGGTCCAGTTTTCTCATCCATGCCATGCCAATCATTGAGCTTTCCTGAAATATTTATCTTGAAATAGCATTAGCTCAATGAGCTATATGTTGTTAGGAATTACCAAAACCACCTAGGTATAGTTGCACTTTCAATCTCCCCCTTTTTGGTAATTGATGACAACATATAGATCAAAGCTTCGACAAATGATAATAAGAGTGAGAAACATTGTCGCTTTGAGAATTATGTGAAAAGCAAGAGCTCCCCTAAATTTGTGCATAGTTTAAGATTTGTTTTGGACTGCAAATGCACAATGAGTTAGGATCATGGGTTACTCTTCCATGTCACATACATATTGGTGGAGCACTCAAAATGATAATAATTAAATACATGCACTCATCACCAAGCAAAATGAATGATCATATAGAGATATAAAAGGATAATGTCATCCAACAAGCATTAAGGTTGCATATGATCAAACACATGATCATCCAAGTATCTCACAAAAGGTATAGAGTATCTCAAACAAGCAAATAACAAAGTTCAACTACCAAAAACAAGAGAGAACAAAAAGCAACACTCTCTCTTGAAGCCTATGATCTATACATTTTCTCCCCCTTTGGCAACAAGTTACCAAAAAGTTCATAAAAAATGCATAGTGCTAGATCAACTCTCAGGCTTGGTCTTCAGGTGGTGGTGTAGATAAAACTCCAAGGACGAAGGCATCAGTTGAGGTTGATGGAGCTGATGGAGTGGCTACTGGAGATGGTGGCACTAAAGTTGTTGCTGGTGCAGACGAAGTTGCTCTGGTGTCTGGAACTGGCACTGCAGCAGATCTCTGACTTCTAGGCACTCTAGCAAAAGCATCAGTGCTTGACTTGCCCTTCTTCTCCTGCACTTCATCCTGAAGTTTCTCAACAACTGACTGTATCTTAGTGTCCTTCACATAAAAATCTTAGAACTTCTGCTCCATGATCCTCTCCAAGCTCTCCTGGTTTCGAGTCAGGGTGGCCAATCCCTTCTCAATTCTCAGATTGGAGGCAATCAAGTAGCCAAGCTGATCTTGCTTGCTCTTCATGAAGTACTAAGATGCCTCATCAGCAGTTGGCATCTTTGCAGCCTTCTCAACCCTTGCCTTCTCCTTCTTTTCTTGTGCTTGCACAAAAGATGGTTCATTTTCATCCATCACAACAGTGTTGTCCTCAAAGTCTGGGTAGATGGGCATGTGTTCCTTGTCCTAGAGATATGTGCTGGTGCCCATCTTGGAGTTGATTAGCTCCTGGATCTATGGGGCATACCCACAACTTCTCTTGTGATCTGCAGCTGTCCTCTTGATAGTTTCCACAATTAGGCTCATGACTTTGAACTTTTGAGGCACATCAAATATGTGAAGCAGGTTAATTGCATGACCTCTGATCATCTTGTGATCACCTGACTTTGGCAATAGAGTATGCGTGACGATCCAGTTGATTGTTAGCAAACCTGACAGAAGGTAATGTACTGATCCAAATTTGTGTGTCTCAATAGCAGCATCTGGGATCTCTCTGTACATATGTGCCATGGAGTTGTGATCCTTCTTCTTCTTGGCATAGACATCCAAGTCATCCTCATTCTCCTTAGGGCATTGATCAATTTTTCCCATTCTTCAACTGTTGATTGGTACCTAGTACCTTCAGACATCCAGCCAATCCTTCCATCTGGGTAGAAATGAGCTGTGGAGTAGAACTGCATAATAAGCTCGTCATTCCACTTTGTGAGCTTCTACCCAACAAAGTTCTCTACTCCACAAGACTTGAAACTATCATAGACTTTAGGGTAGTGTGTAACGCCCTAGATTCGATGCGCCAGGTGTCTACCAGTTATTCGTCGTTGTTGCCATGTCATTTGCTTGCGTGTTGCATTTTATCATGTCATCATGTGCATTTCATTGTGCATACATGTTCGTTTCATGCATCCGAGCTTTTTCCCCGTCGTCCGTTTTGCAATCCGGCACTCCTATGTCCTCCGGCGTCCCCTTCTTCTCTCCTGTTGTGAGCAGGTGTTAAACTTTCTTGGAATGGCCCGAGGTTTGCCAAGCGGCCTTGGTATAGCACCGGTAGACCGCCTGTCAAGTTTCGTGCCATTTGGAGTTTGTTTGATACTCCAATGGTTAACCGGGTAACCGTAAAGGCCTCTTTTGTTGCAGCCCAACACCCCTTCCAAAGTGGCCCAAAACCCATCTAACTCCCCTCCATGCTCTTGGTCGTTCGATCATGATCGCGTGGCCGAAAACCGCTCCTCATTTGGACTCTCCTAGCTCCCTCTATGCCTATATATACACCCCTCATTCCAAATTCGCGGATCCTCTCCCCCGCAACCCTAAAATTTCCCCTTCCGCCGCCACCGGACACGTCCGCCTCGCCCCGCCACCGCCACGTGTCGCCGCCGGGTTCGTCTCGCTGTCGCCGTCGCCGCCGCCCATGGCGCTGCCTCGAAGCGCGCTTCGCCCGCCGCCGCTCGCCCATGGGACCCGCGCCGATCGCTTGCTCTCATGCGCCGCCATGCTCCGCCCAGCCAGTGGCCAAGCTCTCTCCGCCGCCTCCCGCTCCTCCTGTCGCCTGGCCGCACGCCTCCGCCCGCCGCCCAGGCCGGGCCGATGGATTCATGTACCTAGGTAGGGTCATAGGCCCGACCTAAACGTCCTACCCAAGGACACCCTTAGAAGAGATCACTTTCGATCGACCAACGAGGAACCCACTCGACCGACTAGAAGGACTCGACCATGGAGACTCACTCGACCATGAAGATACACTCGACCACCGAAGGTCAAGACACTCCAGCAAGAACGGCCTGTAATTGAATAGACTTAATGATAGTTAAGGCGCTTTATGAGGGCGTTACGATGCGCGCCTGTGCTTAATGTACTTTAACCCTCCATTATGTGGGCTGGCTGGGGTCTGGCGCACTCTATATAAGCCACCCCCTCCACAGCGCGAGGGGTTCGCACTCTTGTAACACCTATACACATAATCCACTCGACCGCCTCGGGGCTCCGAGGCGTGGGGCTTTACTTCCTCCGAGAAGGGCCTGAACTCAGACATCGCTTGTGTTTACAACCTCTCCATAGCTAGGACCTTGCCTCTCCATACCTACCCCCCACTCTACTGTCAGACTTAGAACCACGACAGTTGGCGCCCACCGTGGGGCAGGTGTTTTAGCGATTTGTGGAGAAGTTGCGGTACTTCCGAGTACTTTCATCATGATGACTGCTGGAGTTTTGGTTGAGGGGCGCGAGATCCGTCTCGGTGCTCTCACCTTTGTCGCTGACGACTCCGCATGGCTCCAGGAGACTCCACTCGACATCAAGGCACTCCCCGTCCGCGGTGCGACGCATTTCCGCGCATGTGTCCGCGGTGTTCTGCTGCGGCAACCGTCGACCCCATATCGGTCGACTCCTTTATCGGCCGCCCGCCCGGTCTCCCACCAGCGCAAGCGCTCTGGTCGGTCAAGACTCCAGCGGTGGGTGAAGCACGCGGTGGCTCGCCAGACAGCCATCGCCCAGGTCATGGCAATTGAGCCCGACGAGTCCCTCTACGGCCTGTTCGATCTGTCGACTGGCTCCGTAGAGACTGCATCCGAATGTGATAGCAGTGATCTAGCGGCGGAAATCCTCATGGTCGACGGTCCTCGCAGTCCTCCCGGCTTCGCCCATGGGGGCGGAGCGGGCGGTGGAGGTGACCCCGCACAAGACCACGAAGAGTACCAGCCCGAGACACTCGACTCTCTGCAGAGAGAAGAGCTTCGCCCGCAGAACCAGATGCCTCATACTCCCATCGCGGGAGAAACCCCCGAGGCTCGCGCCTTGGAGGAGGCACGTTTGGCCAATGTGGCTGAACGCGCTCGCCTGGAGAACCTTCAGCGAGCACTCGACGAGCGCGCGCGGCAACGAGTTCCCGAAGCCAGTCGACGTCGACTCTTCCCGCCGACTCAGGTATACCGCACGCCAATTCAGAATTTAGCAGCTGCAACCCGTATAGCAGAGTCCATCCAGCCTTCACAGTCGGAAGCTGGGAGAGGCTTGATGCAGATCAGGGATTTACTTCAAGCAGCAGGAGATCAGAACTCAGCTGCGTCGTAGTCGCGCAACAGAATTCACAGTCGATCCGTCGCTGCGAATACCGTTCAGTCGGCTCACAGCCCCAGATCGCCTCCGCGGCGGGAAGGGCGCGACAACCGGCGAGATCAGTATGGAGACCAATTCGACCGAGACGACAGGCGTCGAGTGCCCATTTCCCCGAGGGAAGGGTCTTCGCCTCGGCGACAGGATGACAAAGCGTCGATTCAAGACGGGCGAAGAGCTCCAGTCGACCCCAGAGAACCAGGTTTCGACGCGCGATCCATTATCGTGCAAGGCTTGGTCGACCGGAACAGAGCCCATCGAGGTGGACCCGAGAGAGATGTACCCACGAGCAGTCGAGTGCACGTTTCTGGTCCAGAGTGTTTTAGCAGGGCTATCAGAGCCGCAGTGATCCCCCCCAATTTCAGGTTGGCAACAGGAGTCAGCAAATTCACTGGGGAGTCCAAGCCTGAAACTTGGCTTGAAGATTACCGCGTGGCTGTTCAGATTGGTGGTGGGAATTACGAGGTGGCCATGAAGCATTTGACCCTCATGTTGGAAGGTTCTGCCAGGGCATGGCTGAATCAGTTACCTCCTAGCAGTATATACACATGGGAAGATTTGTCCCGAGTGTTCGTCAGGACTTTTGAAGGAACTTGCAAGCGACCGGCTGGTTTGACAGAGCTGGAAGTCTGTGTGCAGAAGACCAATGAAACTCTCCGAGAGTAGATTCAAAGGTGGATTACTCGCACCATCTTTGTGGAAAATGTATCGATCATCGAGCGGTTTAGCGCTTCAAAGATGGCGTCAAGAACAGAGAATTGAGTCTGAAGTTTGGTCGAACTGCAGATATGACCTTGAGTCGAATGATGGAGATTGCTACCAAGTACGCCAACGGTGAGGAAGAGGACCGACTCCGAAGCGGCAAGTACAAGCCAAGTCAGTCGGAGAAGGGAAATTCCAGTCGAAAATAGAAGCGGAAAGCCAAGCCGGCAGCTCCTGGAGAGGCCCTGGCCGTGACTCAGGGGAAGTTCAAGGGGAAGCCAAAAGGATCCTGGAATCCTAAGAAAGTAAAGGATAAAGAAGGAAACGACGTGATGGATATGCCATGCCATATTCACACAAAGAAAGATGAAGAGGGCAACATCATTTACCCAAAGCACACCACTCGCCAGTGTCGACTCCCGATCCAAAGGTTCCAGGAAAACAGTCTAAGGACAAGGAGAAGGAGCCAGACAAGGCCGGAGACAAAGAGGACAGTGAGGAAGAAAGTGGCGCCGACCGTGGGGTTCCGACCTGCTTGCTGACCTCGCCGAAACGTTTGCCAACCTTAGAAGGTACGATATCAAGCTCAATCCGTCAAAGTGCACATTCGGAGTTCCTGGTGGAAAATTACTCGGTTTTCTCATTTCCGAACGAGGGATCGATGCTAATCCAGAGAAGATCGGCACTATTCTCCGAATGAAACGCATACGGCGAGTGCACGACGTCCGAAGCTTCTTCGGATGCTTGGCGCATTAAGTCGATTCATCTCACGACTCGTTGAAAAGGCATTGCCTCTTTACCGATGATGAAGAAGGCCGACAAGTTCGAGTGGACTCCAGAAGCTGATGCAGTGTTTGCCGAGCTAAAAGCTCTGCTCTCCACCCAGCCGGTGCTTGCTGCTCCAATCAGCAAATAGCCTCTGTTGCTCTATATCGCAGCCATAGGACAAGTCGTCGATCTGATTAACTACGGAGCGGAAGAGGAAGGAAAAGCCTTCAAAGTTCAACGCCCGGTGTATTATTTGTCTGAAGTCTTGACTCCATCCAAACAGCGATATCCGCATTATCAGAAGCTTGTGTATGGAATATACATGACCGCGAAGAAGGTTGCTCATTATTTCTCTGATCATTCTATCACGATTAAATCGTGACGCTCCTCTATCGAGATTACGCTGTGAGTAGACGCAACCGGTCGAGTGGCGAAATGGGCGATTGAACTTCTTCCCTTGATATCAAATTTGAGGCAAAAAAGCCATTAAGTCCTGTGCTATAGCGGATTTCCTTGCCGATTGGATTGAACAACAGCAGCCGATCGAAGTTCACTTGGAGCATTGGACCATGTTCTTTGACGGCTCTAAAATGCTGAATGGTTCCGGTCTTTGGGTTGTTCTGGTTTCCCCGGAGGAGATAAGCTTAGGTATGTGCTCCAGATTCACTTTGATTCCTCCAACAATGAGGCAAAGTCTGAGGCCCTTTTATATGGATTATGCATGGCCATCTCACTCGGCGTCCGTCGCTCGATGGTCTATGGCGACTCAGATTTAGTGGTCAACGGTGATGAAGGAGTGGGGCGTGAAAGCCCAGCCATGACCGGATCTTGCAATGCAAAGAGGAAGCTGGAAAAGAAGTTCGAGGGTTGGAGCTCCATCACATCCCCGATGAAAAATCAAGCAGCAGATGATCTCGCAAAGATAGGTTCCAAAAGAGAAGCCATCCCGAGTGGTGTGTTTTTGGAGCATATACACACTCCGTTAGTTAAAGAAGATCCCTTCACAGAGGAAGCTCCACAACCCAAGAGTGCCACAGACCCGACTGAGGTTGAGGTCCCAGCAGTGGTCGACTTGGTCATGGAAGTTTTAGTGGTCACTCCCGACTGGATGGTTCCCTACATCGCATATATCCTGAGAAAAGAGCTCCCAGAAGATGAGGAAGAGGCTCGGCAGATCGTCCGTCGATCCAAAGCCTTTACCGTTATCAAAGGACAGCTGTATAGAGAAAGCCCGACTGGAGTTGGTCAAAAATGCATAACGCCAGAAGAAGGTCGAGTCATACTCAATGACATCCACTCGGGGACCTGTGGTCACCATGCGTCCTCTCGGACAATTGTAGCCAAAGCATACCGAGCCGGATTTTACTGGCCAAGGGCAAATGAGATGGCGAAAGAAATAGTGGACAAGTGCGAAGGATGTCAGTTCTATTCCAATATGTCACACAAGCTGCGTCGACTCAAGACCATTCCACTCGTCGGCCTTTCGCGGTATGGGGGTTGGACATGGTCGGTCCCTTGCGAACAGGTCGGAGCGGTTTCACACATGTGCTGGTAGCAGTCGACAAGTTCACCAAGTGGATTGAGGCTAAACCAATCAAGAATCTTGGCGCTTGATCTTTGTTTCCTTCATCGAGAGCGACGTTCGATATGGAGTCCCGCACAGCATTATAACAGATAATGGGTCGAATTTTGACTCGGAAGAATTCAAGGATTTCTGCAATGCTCAAGGCACGCGAGTCGACTACGCTTCAATCGCCCATCCACAGTCGAATGGACAGGCAGAACGGGCCAATGGCTTAATCCTCAAGGGTTTGAAGCCCCGACTGATGCGAGATCTCAAGCATGCGGCTGGAGCATGGGTCGGCGAACTCCCTTCGCTTTGGGGATTGCGACGACGCTTAATCGGTCGACCGAAGAACTCCATTCTTCTTGGTCTATGGAGCTGAAGCAGTCCCGCCGAGTGATCTTCTTCTAACGCTCCCGAATTGAACTTTACAACGGCGAAGTTGAGCAAGCGCGTCGGATGCGGTCGACCTTCTAGAGGAGGAAAGGGAGATGGCTCGATCCGCTCGACCATCTACCAAAGAAGACTTGCGTCGCCTTTACGCCGTAAATGTGAGAGGTCGAGCCTTCCAGAAGGGGATCTAGTTCTCCGAGTGGATCGTGAAACAACATAAGCTCGCTCCCTCCTGGGAAGGACCCTTCATTGTCACCAAAGTTCTCCACAACGGGGCGTATCGTCTTTATAACGTCGAACACAATATCGAAGAGCCCCGAGCTTGGAATGCGGATCTGCTCTGCCCATTTTACACTTAAAAGTGTTTCACTCGGATGAATTGTAATAAAGTACTTCTGTAGTTCATGGATTTCGAAATAATAGTGTCATAATTCCTTCATAATTTTTGTCACTTTTTATTTTTGTCCAGTAAATTTTTCCCCCAGTGGGTGGCTTAGCCGCGAATCCGTTTCGCCTAAGTTTGTACAAATCCTACCGAGTGGTAAGCCAGACTTCCACTCGGGGGCTTAGCCGCGAATCCGTTTCGCCTAAGTAACTAAAAATCCTACCGAGTGGTAAGCCAGACTTCCACTCGGGGGCTTAGCTGCAGCCCAGTGCTCGCCTAAGTAACTAAAAATCCTACCGAGTGGTAAGCGAGACTTCCACTCGGGGGCTTAGCTGCAGCCCAGTGCTCGCCTAAGTAACTAAAAATCCTACCGAGTGGTAAGCCAGACTTCCACTCGGGGGCTTAGCTGCAGTCCAAGTACTCGCCTAAGTATAGCGTACGCTCGCAAGGAGGACGAGGTGCAGGTCGACTGCGACCCTCTCCTCCGAGCTACACCATAAGTATAATGTGCGCTCGCAAGGAAGACGAGGTGCAGGTCGACTGCGACCCTCGCAGGTCGACTGCGACCCTCTCCTCCGAGCTACACCATAAGTATAATGTGCGCTCGCAAGGAAGACGAGGTGCAGGTCGACTGCGACCCTCTCTTCCGAGCTTCGCCACAAATACATCATAAGGTATAAAAAATCCTACCGAGTGAAGAGCAAATCTCTCACTCGGGGGCTTAGCTTCAGCCCAGTGCTCGCCTAAGGTATAAAACATCCTACCGAGTGAAGAGCAAACCTCTCACTCCGGGGCTTAGCTGCAGCCAGTGCTGCGCCTAAGGTATAAAAATCCTACCGAGTGAAGAGCAAACCTCTCACTCGGGGCTTAGCTGCAGCCAGTGCTGCGCCTAAGGTATAAAAATCCTACCGAGTGAAGAGCAAACCTCTCACTCGGGGCTTAGCTGCAGCCCAGTGCTGCGCCTAAGGTATAAAAAATCCTACCGAGTGAAGAGCAAACCTCTCACTCGGGGCTTAGTTGCAGCCAGTGCTCGCCTAAAGTATAAAAATCCTACCGAGTGAAGAGCAAACCTCTCACTTGGGGGCTTAGCTGCAGCCAGCAGCTCGCCTAAGGTATAAGAAATCCTCTGAGTAAAGAGCAAACCTCTCACTCGGAGGCCTAGCTGCAGCCCAGTGCTCGCCTAAGGAATAAGTCGACTGCAGTGGGCATCTTGCTGTGAACCTGCAAAGGGCAATTCGAGCCAAAAGCAATCATATCCAAACATCAAATCCAAGTTTCGGTCGATACCTAAAGGAACCGAGAGTGCTCAGGCACTAAGCCTGTTAAGGTTTTATCGGTTACAATTCCACTCGGCATACCGAGGCAAATTTAAAGTGTCGGACTTAAAAGAAGTTTTTTACCCCTCCTGTGGAGGGCTGGAAGGAGCAACGAACTCATCGAGGTCGATCCCGTCTGCGATCCGGGTAGCAGCAGCGATGAAAGTTTCCATGAAGGACCTGAAGTCGTGTTTCTTGGTGTTGGCCACTCGGAGAGCCGCCAGCTTCTCTTCTCGTGCATCCTTGCAGTGGACTCGGGCCAGGCACAGGGCGACATCTACGCCACACCGAGCCGATGACTTCTTCCACTCCTGCACTCGGTCAGGGACGGCGTTCAGTCGAGCCATCAGTGACTCGAGGTCATTTTGGAGTGTCGCCCTGGGCCAGAGCGTCGAGTCGATGCGGGATGTAGCAACCTTCAGCCTCGCGAGGTAGTCCACGACACCTGCAACACGAGACTCCAGTCTGAAGACATTCATGGCAACTTCATCATTCACCGGAGAATTGACGGGGTCAAGGTTTGGTTCCAGCTGGCTAGTCTCTTCTTCAAAGTTTCGACAGAATTCTGCAAAGACAAAACGTCGAGTCAAGACACCAGTCGAATGGAAGCAACACAGTTGAAAATGTTGGTCGACCGAAAAGGTACCTTCGAGCATAAGGAACAATTTCTTAGCAAGACCACCCAGGAAGCCTTCAAGGTCATTCTTCTTCCCAGTCAGCTGGTTGATCTTCTCGGTCAGAGTGGTCTTGTCAGTTTTCAGTCGGTCGACATCCTTGGTGGCAATTGCCAGAGCAGCTTTCAGATTGGTATTTTCCTGTTCGAGCTTGGTGACCAAAGCTAACTTCTCGTCAGCAAGCTTGGTCTTATCAGATAGCTCAAGATCCTTCTTCCTCTGGGCCTCCTTCACCTTGCCTGCAAATTACAGCAAAGTCAGATCTTGAAACAAATGGGAGGAAAAAGGAGTCGTCGAGGTCTCACCAAACATACCTTTGGTCTCCTCCTTCGCCTTCGTCAGATTCTCCTGCACTAGCTTCAGATCCAGTTCGAGCTGAAAGTGCTTCTGCTCCAGTTCAGTATAGCGCGCCGCAAGATCACAGGATTTCTACGAAGAACCAATCGACAAAATGTCAAAGATGATTCACTTCCGAGTGAATAGGGAAAAATCATACGTTTCTAAGACTACAGTCGAATGCAAGCATTCGACCGTAGTCTCGGGACTACACCCGATGGGTGCACTCAGCGTGCCCCCACTGGTCCTATTCAATACAAAGTCGACGATCGACCAAAAAAACTTCTTGATCAGAATCAACGCCAGCGATCGACCACAGCCCAGTGGGCGCACTCAGCGTGCCCCCACTGGTTTCAGAAACCCATTCGCCCTAGTCGAATGACGATCAATCTTTACTTATAAAGCCTAAGGCCGACTGCCAACAGTCGACCTTAGCCTTGGGGACTACACCCAGTGGGTGCACTCAGCGTGCCCCCGCTAACACGGAGTTTTTATCGACACACCCACTGGGTGTATGGAGAAAAATCATACGTTTCTAAGACTACAGTCGAATGCAAGCATTCGACCGTAATCTCGGGGACTACACCCAATGGGTGCACTCAGCGTGCCCCCACTGGTCCTATTCAAGACAAAGTCGACCAGTCGACCAAAAAAAAACTTCTTCAGACTGTAATCAACTGCCAGCAATCGACCACAGTCTCGGGGACTACACCCAGTGGGCGCACTCAGCGTGCCCCCACTGGTTTCAGAAACCCATTCGCCCTAGTCGAATGTCGATCAATCTTTACTTATAAAGCCTAAGGCCGACTGCCAACAGTCGACCTTAGCCTTGGGGACTACACCCAGCGGGTGCACTCAGCGTGCCCCCGCTAACACGGAGTTTTTATCGACACACCCAGTGGGTGATTGCTATGGATTTCAGAAAGAAAAAAGTTTTGATAGCATATCCTAACAGTAGCGGTGGTCGATCGACCAACATTGCTTTGAAGAGCGGAGTTGGCGTCATAAGCTGCTTGGCTTGCATCCGGATGATCTTCACCGCCCATCATGATCCCTGCATGTATCGCCTCCTTAGCAGCACTAGCTTGGTCCTCCGGGGCGTGGTGCATGGTGAAGAGCGAAGGTTGCCCAGCACTTTCGGCGAAGTGGGGCGAGCACTCGTCAGCGGCACCGCGAAGACACGGTGTGTCGAGTGGTGTTCTCCCCCGTGGCAACAGCCTCGGCGCCATCACATCTTGGGCTGCTTTGCCAGTGGACGCCTTCCTGCTCCTCCTATGCCTCAGTGGTTCCTCGTCCTCATCATCATCATCATCAGGAAGGGTGATAATGTCATTGGTTGGAGCTTCAGAGAAGAATCAAAGTTAAAAACTATGAGTCAGTCGACTAAGGACAGAATTAAGGATATAGTACCAGGATTTGAGGTTGCCGCGTCCTCCATCTCATGGTCCTCAGCCTTGCCTGAGGTTTCAGAAGTTGCAGCACTGAAGTTCCAAAGAATCAGTCGATTAATTCAAGTATCAACCAGAGATAAAGCTTGTACAAAACAGGAAGACTTAAGTAATATGTTTACCCTGATATGGTGGGGATGGACACCTTCATTTTCGGCAGGGGCTTGGTTCGCCTTGACGGAGCTACCTTCGACTGCTTCGGCGCCTTCTCAGTCGGCGCCGGAGAAGCGGTCCGAGGGCGTTTGGTCGACTGCGAGGCAGTCGCAACCCCCTTACCGCGTTCAGTCGCAGGGTCGTGAACAAGTTTCGACCGCCTTTCTGAGCACGGTGGTGCAACCTCCTCCTCCTCCTCTTCTACTTCGTCCTCATCATCGTCATCGTCATCGTCGTCATCTTCAGCAGCGTCTGAATCCCACTCATCCTGGCTCTCACCACCGCTGGCTTCTCCCTCTTCAGTCGGAGCCTGAGCTCCCTTGGGCATTGAGTATAGCTCGGTAAGGGCCTGGAAGACGTCAAGACAGAGTTCAATCGACCAAATTGCAGAACATACAGAAACAAATTCAACAGACATACAATGGAAAGCGGAGCAAATGTACCTTATCTGGAACGCTATGATGGTCGAGTGGAGAAATCCTCCTGGATCCACGAGGATTATCCTTGTTCCCGATGATCGCGCCATCCACCTTTCCACTATGGAGTCGCCGACCGCTTCCGGTGGACTCGGGTCTCGTCTTGGTTCCATGATACAACCACATGCAAGTGGCTCGGGCGAAGAGGCTGGATTAGCCTCCGAAGGAAAACCTCGGAAGGTCCATGCCGATCCACGCCGTCCCCAACCAACTGCACCACGCGATCCATCAACATCTTCACATCAGCTCTCTCTCTGGAACCACCTTCAGAGAGGAGGGTTTGTTCACTCGACTCATGGTGAATGGAGGAAGTCCACTCATTGTCCGGCGTCGGCTCATTTTGGCAGAGAACCAGTCGATCGCCACCCCCCTGACCGACTCGGGAAAAGACATAGCTGGGAAGGTGCTCTTATTCCTCACTTGGATTCCTAGGCCCCTTTTATCTGGACCACTTGGGTTTTCTCATCGCTGGACTCGCCTTCTTCACAGTCTGAGAACGACATGTGAAGATGTGCTTGAACAAGCCCCAGTGCGGTCGACAGCCCAGGAAGTTCTCACACATGGATACAAATGCAGCAAGATACGCGATGGAGTTTGGAGTAAAGTGGTGGAGCTGGGCTCCAAAGAAGTTCAAAAAACCACGAAAGAAAACACTCGGTGGCAGGGAAAATCCTCGATCGACATGAGTGGCCAGGAGCACACACTCACCCTCCTCTGGCTGAGGTTGCCACTCTTTACCAGGAAGTCTTGTGGAGCCGTGGGGGATCAGCCCGTCGTCGGCCATGTCGAGGAGATCCTTCTCCCTGATGGTCGACTGGATCCAATCTCCCTGGACCCAGCCCTTCGGCAGGCGGGATCTCGACGAAGACCCGCTGCGGCTTGTGGATCTCCCCTTCGCCTTCTCCGCCGCCGACGCCTTCTCCGCCGCCGACGCCTTCTTTGCGCGCTCCAGCACCGCCGTCTTCTCCTTGCCCATGGCCGCCGGCGGAATGCGCAAGGGAGAGCGTTGCGGAGGCGACGGCGGTTGCGTTGGGCGGAGACGAGGAGAGCAGAGGAGAAAGAATGGAGTACTGTGCAGAAACCCTCACAAGTCGCATTTATAACATCCCTTCCGAGTGGATGACAGTGGACCGGTCAATCAATCATATCCCGAAACAGTTGCATTGACACGATACGTGGCGGAAAAAGCGGCGCGGAGATCGAGGCGTCCATGTCCTGTCCCGTCCGAGCGCCGTGGTCCGTTCCGCTTCGCGCGCTTCCCCAAATTTCATATCCCGCGGAATCCGCGAGCGGTAGATCGGTCTGTCAAGTGCGAGATTTCCTGCGATCCGTCGCTCGGGAACCGGCAAAGTATAAAAGATCACTCGACGAAAGAACAAGAATGGATCGAGTCGACTGAAGAAAAGTTGCTCGTTATCAACAAAGAAGATCTTGGTCAAGAACGACGCATAACCAGCATGCCAAAGTTCAATCGGAAACAACATCAACTCCTTCCTCATTCAAGCCTCGACCCATTCGGGGGCTAATGATGGATTCATGTACCTAGGGTAGGGTCATAGGCCCGACCTAAACGTCCTACCCAAGGACACCCTTAGAAGAGATCACTTTCCAGTCGACCAACGAGGAACCCACTCGACTGACTAGAAGGACTCGACCATGGAGACTCACTCGACCATGAAGATACACTCGACCACCAGAAGGTCAGAAGACACTCCAGCAATAACGGCCTGTAATTGAATAGACTTAATGATAGTTAAGGCGCTTTATGGGCGTTACGATGCGCCTGTGCTTAATGTACTTTAACCCCTCCATTATGTGGGCTGGCTGGGGTCTGGCGCACTCTATATAAGCCACCCCCTCCACAGCGGAGGGGTTCGCACTCTTGTAACACCTATACACATAATCCACTCGACCGCCTCGGGGCTCCGAGACGTGGGCTTTTACTTCCTCCGAGAAGGGCTGAACTCAGACATCGCTTGTGTTTACAACCTCTCCATAGCTAGGACCTTGCCTCTCCATACCTACCCCCACTCTCTTGTCGGACTTAGAACCACGACACAGCAGCAACGCGCCGGCCGCCACCGAGCCACCTCACCCAGCGCCCGCGCCGGCCTCCGCCGAGCCGCGCCCCTCCGCCTCCCTCCGCCGGGATCCTGCCGGATCCGGCGAGGAGCGCCCAGATCCGGTCCGGATCCGCCTCCCCAACGCCTCTCCGGCCATCTCCGTCGTCTCCGGCGAGGTTCTCCGGCCAACCTCGTAAACCGTGCAATCCAGAGGTTGAACCGTTTTCCACCGTCCCCAAAACTTTTACATAATCATGCCATGTTTGACCTGCTATATCTCTGCATCCATAGCCCCGTTTCGTGCGTGTAATATGTCAAATTGTTCGTCTCGACGAGTACTTCATTTCATTCCATTGCATCATTTTCATTTGAGCTCATCTTGATGCCCGAAATGCTGTTGGAAGAGTGCATGTTGATGTTAATCTGCTGAAACTGTTATAACTTGCTCATTTGTCATTTTTGCCATGATTGATGTGTGCATCCTATGAGGTTGATGTCTTCATGTGTTTTGATCTATGCCATGCCATCTTTCCAGGGGTGTATGCCATGTATTTTTGTGAGTTGTGTGCTGAGTGCACCGAGCTTGTTAAGTAGGGTAATTGCTGTTGCTGTTTTCCTGACAGATTCTGTTATATTTTGTTGCTATGTTAACATGTTGCTACTAATCATTCTATGCATAATATGGAGATGCTCTATAAATATGTTTTGATCTACATGTCATGCTATATCTATCCATGCCCCTGGTTGCATTTATAGCTTGCTGTAGATTGTTCATATCTTGCTCCAAAGTTGCTTGATAATGTTGCTATCAGCTTGTTAACATTAAGTTCACTTGTTCCCATGTGTTTTGCTAGTGTTCCATGCACCCTATGACCTTGCTCTTGCCATGCTTAGATTCATAAACATGCCTTCTTACTGTTGGTTGCCTTGCCATGCCATGTATTGCTCTGTAGTGAGTGGTTCAAGCTCACCAACATGCCTACTTATTGTTGTTCCTGCCATGTTTGAATCTGTAATATAACTTGCCATGTTTACATGGGTGCCATCATATTTTCTGATCCTTTTTGGCTCATGGTCAGTAAGGGACTTTTGATCTATGCAATTAGTAGATTCATTCCATGCCTTTGTTTGCCATGATAAGTTCCTGTAACATGTTGTTTGATAGCTCTAAACATTGCAACCTGATGTTATTTCCTGATAAGTCTGAAACTGTTATAATTTGCAATCTTCCCATGTCCTTTTGAGCATGTTCTAGTCTTTTCTGGAGATGGCTCAGTGTTCATGTTTTGTTATGCTTTACCTGTACTTCATGCCCATGCCTTTTGTTATTATGTTGGGGTGCTGTAGCATGTTGTTTTGATGCTTGCAATATGCCTAGTTGCTGTTATGGACAGATTGTTGTTATGACTTGTATAGTGTGTGGGTGTTGCACCGTTGCTCCGTTTTGAGTGTGCTCTATATGAAACTTGCTTGATTTTGCATGTAGTTTCATATTACCATGTTGCATCCTTGTTTTGAGGTGTTTGCTTGATGTTTGTATGCATTTTGCATCAATGCCATGTTTAACTTGTTTTGCTCATATCTTCTAGACCGTAGCTCCGAATCTATTGAACTTTATATGTAACTTGACTAGAATTTCGTGTAGATCATCTTGGTGCATCTTAACTTGCTGTTTAACAACTTGAACATAAGGTTTACTCGGTTCTAGACCAATTTCGAAATTTGCATATGAGGACTTACCGGAATTGTTATATGTTGTTCCCGGCCTCATTTAAACTTGCCTTGATGTGTTGTTCTTGTTTGCATCATCTCTTGCCATGAGTAGCTTCATGTAGCTTTGTCATGCATCATGCTTGTTGTGCATCATGTCTTGTTCATGTGTGGTGTGTTTACTATGTTGTGTGCTTCTTCTCGATAGTTCCCGTTTCGTTGCGATCGTGAGGATGCGTTCGTCTACGGTTGGTTCGGCTTCATCCGTTCGTCTTCTTCATGGACTCGTTCTTCTTCCTTGCGGGATCTCAAGCAAGATGACCGCTACCCTGGATCTCACTACTATCATTGCTATGCTAGTTGCTTTGTTCTATCGCTATGCTGCGCTACCTATTACCTGTTTATCAAGCCATCCCATATTGCCATGAACCTCTAACCTTTGACACCTTTCCTATGCAAACCGTTGTTTGGCTATGTTACCGCTTTTGCTCAGCCCCTCTTATAGCATTGCTAGTTGCAGGTGAAGTTGAAGATTGCCCCATGGTGGACAGGGTTATGTTGGGATATCACAATATCTCTTATATTATTAATGCATCTATATACTTGGTAAAGGGTGGAAGGCTCGGCCTTATGCCCGTGTTTTGTTCCACTCTTGCCGCCTAGTTTCCGTCATACCGGTGTTATGTTCCCGGATTTTGCGTTCCTAACGCTGTCGGGTGATTTATGGGACCCCCGACAGTTCGCTTTGAATAAAACTTGTCCAAAGAAGGCCCAACCTTGGTTTTACCATTTGCCTCACCACCACCTATACCCTTCCCTTGGGTTGGCCAACCCAAGGGTCATCTTTATTTTAGCCCCCCCGGGCCAGTGCTTGTCTAAGTGCTGGTCCGAACTAGAGTCCTTTGCAGCGCCCCCTCAAGGAAACTTGAGGTCTGGTTTTAGTTGTACGGAGTGGTCATCCGGTGTTGCCCTGAGAACGAGATATGTGCAGCTCCTATCGGGATTGTCGGCGCATCGGGCGGCTTTGCTGGTCTGGTTTTACCATTGTCGAAATGTCTTGTAAACCGGGATTCCGAGACTGATCGGGTCTTCCTGGGAGAAGGTCTATTCCTTCGTTGATCGCGAGAGCTTGTCATGGGCTAAGTTGGGACACCCCTGCAGGGTATAAACTTTCGAGAGCCGTGCCCGCGGTTATGTGGCAGATGGGAATTTGTTAATGTCCGGTTGTAGATAACTTGACACTAGATCCGAATTAAAACGCATCAACCGCGTGTGTAGCCGTGATGGTCTCTTCTCGGCGGAGTCCGGGAAGTGAACATGGTTTCTGTGTTATGTTTGACGTAAGTAGGTGTTTAGGATCACCTCTTGATCATTGCTAGTTCACGACCATTCCGCTTATTTCTCTTCTCGCTCACATTTGCGTATGTTAGCCACCATATCATGCTTAGTCGCTGCTGCAACCTCACCACTTTACCCCTTCCTTTCCTATTAAGCTTTGCTAGTCTTGATACCCATGGTAATGGGATTGCTGAGTCCTCGTGGCTCACAGATTACTACAACAATAGTTGCAGGTACAGGTTATGCGATGATCTTGACGCGAGAGCGATGCTTGCTTGCGTTGAGTTCTTCTTCCGCTTCTTCTTCGATCAGGGGATAGGTTCGGTCGGCAGCCTGGGCTAGCGAGGTGGATATTGTTTGAGTTTCATTTTATGTATCATCCGTAGTCGGATGTTGATCTCTTGTATGATGATGTTGTATTCGTGTGGCTTTGTATGCCTTTTGTATGTATCCCCATCTATTATGTAATGTTGATGTAATGATATCCACCTTGCAAAAGCGTTTCAATATGCGGGTCTATCCTTGGTGGGACCTTCGAGTTCCTTTTGGATAGGGTCGCATATTGGGCGTTACATAGTGTTCTTCATTTTCCCTGATGTACTTCCAGTCCACCCATCTCATATCACAGACTATAGGCTTCTTGTCAAGCAACACTGTCTCATAGAAGTCCTGTTGTTCCTTTGTATGGAACCTGTAGTCCACGACAGTTCTTCTCCTGAATGCATAGGGACCAGTCAATCTCCAGTGTCTGAGTCCTGCATCCTTCCTGAGCTTCATGTCCTCAGCTACTGGATGAGCATCATTGTGATCTGGAATTTTGGGCTTCAACTTCCTCAAGACATGTGACTCATCATCTTCTTCCTCTTCTATAGCAACTTCAGGCACTGGGTCCTTGTTCTTCTCTCCAGCAGGAATATTCCTTGTATTCCTCTTGGGTGCAGCGTTGGGCTTTGGTGCAGCTGCCTTGGGAGCTTCTTTGGGCTTTGATGGAGCAGCCCCTGATCTTATAGTATCTCCCATAAGCTTTTGAGCTTTAGGTGCTGGTGCAGCAACCTCTTCCTCTCTTTCCATCAAAGAGGGTTTTCCAACTACTCTGGCCATAGTCTTCTTAGCTCTTTCTTTCCTTTTCTTCTCAGCCACTTCTTGTTCTTTGGGTTCAGATCCCAAAGTCTCTTGAGTTGAGGATCTAGCTTTAGACACGGGAATTCTTCTCGCACGTGCTGAGCCATATTCCTTTTTCAGCACCTTCTACTTTGAGGTGGCCTCATCCTCAACAGCCACATAGTCCTCATCCTCAGAATCTGAGGTCTTCTTCTTTCTGGCCCTGGTGGCTGCCTTAGGCAAGTTGTTGGGTGTGCTCCTGCTACCATCATCATAGCTGCTAGAGGGACTAGTGCCCTCACTCATGTGAACTTGCTCCTCAGACTTGTTCTGACTGTCACTCTGATCTGACATGATGCAAACACTGACAGCAGACCCTGTGAATAGATATAGATGAGATAGATAGGATGAGCATCACAAAGTACAGAGGTTTTTGCAAAAGAATGAGTCAAAGACTTAGTTTTAGTTTTCCACAGAAAGCATTTCAGATCTACCGACTTGAAAACTCGGTGATACCGAAGCAGCTTTTGGAACCTAAACTAGCGAACTCGGTCAGACCGAGTCACAGTTTGGTGGCACCGAGACTGCTAGGGTTTCACAAAGTCCTGAACTCGGTCACACCGATTTGCAATTCTCGGTCAGACCGAGAATCACATGTGCAATGGCCTTAGCCAAATCGGTGGAACCGATTTCTACAACTCGGTTGGTCCGAGATGATTTTGGCGGAAACCTAACCCTAAATTTTCAATCCACAACTAAACTACGGAGTGATTTCGCTGGATAGAGTGATCTCAATCGTGGCAAGATACATGGCAAAACAATGTGCTAGCAATCGGAGTGAGATTAGCACAAGGATCAAGTCCATACCCTAAGTGCAGCGATGGACCTGCTACGACGGCAACGGCGGAGACAATTCCCGTTGACGGCGGCGGAGACCAGCAGCGGGAGGCAGCTGGCGATGTGGAGGACAATCCAGAGACCCACGGAGGCAGAGCAAGCTGAGCGTGGGCGAAGGGGTTCGGAGAAATTTCCAAATTTTGGCCCGGGGATATATATAGCATGATCTTGTCGGTGTGACGGAGTGGAACAACTCGGTGGCACCGAGATGCATAACTGCAAGCAGTTACTGCAACTCGGTGTGACCAAAAAGTTAAAATCGGTTGCACCGAGATTGAAAACCTAGATCGACTTAGTGAGCCGGTATGACCACAATGGATTAATCGGTCAGACCGAAACGCACAAAGAAGTTTTGGAAGTTTAAGTCTATGACGAATCGGGGACTCCGAGTGCTCCTCACACAGAGTGGTTCGAATCTGACTTGATCAAACTTTGTGATGTAGCATGAATAGAGTTTGAGACAAGAAAAGCATAGATAGCTAGAGAGGGTTCTTAGGCATTCTTGTCCATCCACTTGGCAAGAGAAAATAAACCAAACAATGAAAGCAACAAGTGGATGTCCTCGAATGAGTAAATTATGCAACCAACATGCTCACACAATAAAATGGCACTGAAATATGTGGCAAAGCATGCACAACAAATTCTAGCATCTATCCAGCAATTGACGATGACTAGGTCATCTATATATGAGTATATTGACTAAGGAGTCAAATGAGAACATTTGATCATAGGTCATACTCATCGTTTAAGCACAAGTGGGGTTACCACTTTTACGTAAAGCATTGTTGTGTTCACACCATTAGAGTTGCTTTGAGGCAATTCTTAGAGTAAAGCTCCCCTAGATGTGAGATCCCCCCTAAGAGGGATGAACTAACCTTGGGTTTTGTCGATGATGACTTCATGTAGGTGTTGAAGATGTGGATGCTCAATGTTGATGTAGATCATTTGGAGCAATCCTTTGGAGTGAGTTGCACTTTCAATACCTACACGGGTTAGTCCCGCAAAGAACAAACAAGGATATCCATAGACATAGAGTGATGCACACACAAGATGATGTCTATGAAAGCATTAGGTTACCTTGTCCCTTGTCTTACCTACAAGAGGGTTTGTGACTCCATGAAGTAGTGCAAGATGTGGAAGTTGATTGCACTTGTTCTTGCCAAAATGATAAGAGTGAAGTATGTTTGCGGAGTCACCCTCAAGAACTCTCTAGTTCTTCATCTTCGGGATTCACACCATCTTGATGAGAATCCTTGGAGTTGTAGTCGTACTTGATGAAGTAGAACTTGATGTAGTCTTGGGAACCCACTTGACCAAGGCCTTAGGAGCTTCTTCAAATTCATCAATCTCCCCTTGAAGATTATCCTTGCCTTTTTGCTTGTGGTCTTGTGGTGGAATATCATCTTGAGCTTGTGTCCCTTTGAAGGAAGTAGGATCATACTTCTCTTGTTGAGGACCAAACTTCATCTTGGGGTATTGATCTTCTTCCCACTCAACTCCATTGAACACCTTGGTTCTTCCTGTGCCTTCCTTGCTTGCGTACAATTTCTTCGAATTGCTTACTCCCGGCAAGGCTCTTGTAAACACCTTTCTATATAATTCCCTTCAATAAGCTATTTTCTTGATCAAGTGTAACTTGGCTAAGAGAATAATTATTGGAATCAAAGAACTACTAGAAGCAACAACATTGGATTTAGCATGATTATTGTTACTACTAGAGGGAGAATCTTTCTTGTTCTTGTTACTAGACTTGACTTGAGGCATGTAAGTGGATAAGAGTAAATGCTTGGCAATGTAAGAAGAACTTTTCTTGCGAAGATCATCATTGATTGCCTTTAAGAACTCATGCTCTTGCTCAAGGTTGAGCTTTTCAAAGCGTAACTTCTCATGAGTCCTTAAAAGTTCTCGATGATCTCCTAAGATAGTTTCATGAGCTAACTTAAGAGTGTTTAGTTCTTTTGTGAGAAGCTCAATCTTCTCCTTATCATTGTCATTTGTTTTATCTTGATTAGCATGATTAATTGACGTTTCATCATAGTATTCATCACTAGAGTTGTCAACAAGTAAATCATCATCACCTAACAAGTCATCTTCATCACTATTGAAATCAACATACTCGGGGTGTGATACCTTTGGGCCTTTATCCATGAAGCATCTTCCAAGTCCTTCATTTGGTGAATCAAATATGTCATAGGAGTTGGTTGACACAAGTGCTAGACCGGCAACACCTTCATATTGAATATATTCGGAGTCAGAGTGATAGCTTCTCTCGGAGTGATTGTCGGAATCGGAGCTGGATACCCATTCACCAACATGAGCTTGATGTCTTCATTTTGTGTAGCTCCTTGATGACTTGTCCTTCCTTTTCGAATCCTTGCTTCTCCGGGATGTTCTTCGTTCATAACGATCATCTCTACTCCTGCTCTCTATTGGTGGTGATTCTTCTCTTCTACTTCTCCTTTTTGGAGAATCCTCTCTTCTTTTGTAGGGTGCCGTACACTCATTAGAATAGTGTTCGGGTCTTCCACAATTGTAGCAATTACGCTCATGACTAGAAGATCTTTTGTCATCGTAGGACCTTGGCTTGGAACTTCTTTCCTTGCTTCTACTTTTGTAGAACTTGTTGAAGTTCTTCACCATTAGGCTCAATTCTTCATTGAAGGTTTGTTTCTCACCTGATGATGTGGGAGCTTCACATGAGGCTTTGAAGTACCACTTGACTTGTTGTGGAGCTCCTCCATATCCTCGAGTGACATCTCATGAGCAACAATTCTTCCAATGACTTCCGTTGGCTTGAGATCTTTGTAATTGGGCATCATTTGGATCAATGTGCACACAGTACCATATTTTCCGTCCAAAGCTCTTAGGATCTTCTTGATGATGAATTTGTCGGTCATCTATTCACTTCCTAAGCCGGTAATCTCATTTGTGATAAGAGCAAGCCTAGAGTACATTTTAGCGACACCTTCACCATCCTTCATTTTAAACTTGTCAAGCTAACTTTGAAGCACAACCAACTTGGATTCCTAGACGGAGTCAGTACCTTCATGCATATCAATCAAAGTATCCCAAATTTCCTTTGCATTCTCAAGACGGCTCATTTTATTGAATTCTTCGGGGCACAGTCCGTTGAAGAGGATATCACAAGCTTGAGTGTTGTATTGCAACATCTTCAACTCTTCCGCGGTAGCTTCACGGTTCGGTTCTCTCCCATCAAAGAATTCACCTTGCAAGGCAATACACACAATAGCCCATACGGCGGGGTTATGTCCAAGAATATGCATTTTCATCTTATGCTTCCAACTAGCAAAATTAGTACCATCAAAGTAAGGACCTCTACGGTGATAGTTTCCCTCGCTAGATGCCATACTCTCCTAGGTTGTGAAACCAAGGCTATGACTACCAAAAGCTATGGAAAACAAAGCAAATGGAGACCAAAGCTCTGATACCACTTGTAGGATCGAAAGTATGTCTAGAGGGGGGGTGATTAGACTACTTGACCAAATAAAAACTTATCCTTTTCCCAATTTTAGTTCTTGGCAGATTTTAGCAACTTTGGACAAGTCAAGCAATCTTAACACAATTCAAGCAAGCATGCAAAGAGTACATGAGCAGCAAAAAGTAAAGCATGCAACTTGCAAGATGTAAAGGGAAGGGTTTGGAGAGTGCAAACGCAATAGGAGACACAGATGTTTTTGTCGTGGTTCCAATAGGTGGTGCTATCGTACATCCACGTTGATGGAGACTTCAACCCATGAAGGGTAACGGCTGTGCAAGTCCACGGAGGGCTCCACCCACGAAGGGTCCACGAAGAAGCAACCTTGTCTATCCCACCATGGCCGTCGCCCACGAAGGACTTGCCTCACTAGCGGTAGATCTTCACGAAGTAGGCGATCTCCTTGCCGATACAAACTCCTTGGTTCAACTCCACAATCTTGTCGGAGGCTCCCAAGTGACACCTAGCCAATCTAGGAGACACCACTCTCCAAGAAGTAACAAATGGTGTGTTAATGATGAAATCCTTGCTCTTGTGCTTCAAATGATAGTCTCTCCAACACTCAACTCTCTCTCACAGGATTTGGATTTGGTGGAAAGAAAATTTGAGTGGAAAGCAACTTGGGAAAGGCTAGAGATCAAGATTCATATGGCAGGAATGGAATTTCTTGGCCTCAACACAAGTGTAGGTGGTTCTCTCTCAGAAAATGTAAGTTGGAAGTGTAGGTTCATTCCGATGGCTCTCTCCATGAATGAAGAGGAGGTGGAGGGGTATATATAGCCTCCACACAAAATCTAACCATTACACACAACTTGCCAATCTCGGTGGGACCGAATTGAGAAACTCGGTCGGACCGATTTAGCAAATCTAGTGACCGTTAGGATTTTCGGTGGGACTGACATGCAACTCGGTAGGACCGATATGATTAGGGTTAGGGCATAACGTAATCTCGGTGAGACCGATTACACAAACTCGGTGAGACCGATGTTGGTAATAAGCTAACCAGAGAGTAGGTCAGGTAAACTCGGTGGGACCGATTCGCTCATTCGGTGAGACCGAAATGTTACGGAAGGGAAACAGAGAGTTTACATTGCAATCTCGGTGGGACCAATCACTCATCTCGGTGGGACCGAAACGTTACGAAGGGAAATAGAGAGATTACAATCCCATCTCGGTGAGACCAGGATCCCAATCGATGAGACCAATTTGCCTAGGGTTTCTGGCAATGGCTATGACATCTGAACTCGGTGACAACGGATAGGAAGAATCGGTGGGGCCGAGTTTGACTTTTGGTTTAGGTCATATGTGGATGTGAGAAAGTAGTTGAGGGATTTGGAGCATATCACAAAGCATTTTGAGCAAGAACCTCATTAAGCAACACCTCATCCCTCCTTGATAGTATTGGCTTTTCCTATAGACTCAATGTGATCTTGGATCACTAAAAGAAAATGTAGAGTCTTGAGCTTTGAGCTTGAGCCCATCCTTTTGTCCTTAGCATTTTGAGGGGTCCACTTTTCTCATCCATGCCATGCCAACATTGAGCTTTCCTGAAATATTTATCTTGAAATAGCATTTGCTCAATGAGCTATATGTTGTTAGGAATTACCAAAACCACCTAGGGATAGTTGCACTTTCAAAGATGCACTCCATCTCTCTAGTTGCTAGCATCTCCTAGATTGATCTTGGTGACACGTAAGAATTTTTTTGAATTATTACTGCGTTCCCCAACACTCCACACCTACTCGCTTGACACGTCGTAGGACGGGTGTCATCCATGGGTTTTTCCTATAGAAAGAGGCCGCCATGTGGCGAATGGCTGCCACTTAGTCACTTTGCGGCTTGACACCGCACTGATTGATGATGTGGGTCGTGGCGGAGTGGTTGGAGAGGTGGTTTTGCCTCCGTGCGTCCCGGCAGGCCCTGCCGGGACGCTTTGGTCGTCTACTTCTGAGTGTGGCCTCGCCCCTTGCCGGGCTCACCTGCCCAGCAAAGGAGGCCCTTTTCTTGATGATATCTTGCTTCTCTGGCTTGGTCTTGGTTCCTCTAATCTGCATGTTGGTCTGTCGACGCTCTTTGTTTCATCTACTCTGACTTGGGTTGGTGCTCCAATATTGACACTGTGCATGCGCACAGTCAGGGCAACAGACCCGGGGTTTGTTGCACCGACAGAAGCCCTCGGGCCTGCCCCAAACACGCTGCCGAGCATCATCGGGGCAGGGCCTAATAACTGCACAGGTGGGTTCGCTGAAGAGGCTGGCCTCTTGAGGTCTTCTTTTCTTCTTCATTAGCCTTGATTCTGGGCTAGTTTCTGGTTTCCCCGTGCGTCGTATGAAGCCAATAGTGGTGGGGCCGCTCCAGTGATGGCCCGTGAATGATTAGTGGAATCAAGAGAACTACTAGAAGCAACAACATTAGATTTAGCATGATTATTGTTACTACTAGAGGGAGAATCTTTCTTGTTCTTGTTACTAGACTTGACTTGAGGCATGTAAGTCGATAAGAGTAAATGCTTGGCAATGTAAGAACAACTTTTCTTGCGAAGATCATCATTGATTGCCTTTAAGAGCTCATGCTCTTGCTCAAGGTTGAGCTTTTCAAAGCATAACTTCTCATGAGTCCTTAAAAGTTCTCGATGATCTCCTAAGATAGTTTCATGAGCTAACTTAAGAGTGTTTAGTTCTTTTGTGAGAAGCTCAATCTTCTCCTTATCATTGTCATTCGTTTTATCTTGATTAGCATGATTAATTGACGTTTCATCATAGTATTCATCACTAGAGTTGTCAACAAGTAAATCATCATCACCTAACAAGTCATCTTCATCACTATTGAAATCAACATACTCGGGGTGTGATACCTTTGGGCCTTTATCCATGAAGCATCTTCCAAGTCCTTCATTTGGTGAATCAAATATGTCATAGGAGTTAGTTGACACAAGTGCTAGACCGGCAACACCTTCATATTGAATATATTCGGAGTCAGAGTGATAGCTTCTCTCGGAGTGATTGTCGGAATCGGAGCCGGATACCCATTCACCAACATGAGCTTGATGTCTTCATTTTGTGTAGCTCCTTGATGACTTGTCCTTCCTTTTCGAATCCTTGCTTCTCCGGGATGTTCTTCGTTCATAACGATCATCTCTACTCCTTCTCTCTATTGGTGGTGATTCTTCTCTTCTACTTCTCCTTTTTGGAGAATCCTCTCTTCTTTTGTAGGGTGCCGTACACTCATTGGAATAGTGTCCGGGTCTTCCACAATTGTAGCAATTACGCTCATGACTAGAAGATCTTTTGTCATCGTAGGACCTTGGCTTGGAACTTCTTTCCTTGCTTCTACTTTTGTAGAACTTGTTGAAGTTCTTCACCATTAGGCTCAATTCTTCATTGAAGGTTTGTTTCTCACTTGATGATGTGGGAGCTTCGCATGAGGCTTTGAAGTACCACTTGACTTGTTGTGGAGCTCCTCCATATCCTCGAGTGACATCTCATGAGCAACAATTCTTCCAATGACTTCCGTTGGCTTGAGATCTTTGTAATTGGGCATCATTTGGATCAATGTGCACACAATATCATATTTTCCGTCCAAAGCTCTTAGGATCTTCTTGATGATGAATTTGTCGGTCATCTCTTCACTTCCTAAGCCGGCAATCTCATTTGTGATAAGAGCAAGCCTAGAGTACATTTTAGCGACACCTTCACCATCCTTCATTTTGAACTTGTCAAGCTGACTTTGAAGCACAACCAACTTGGATTCCTTGACGGAGTCGGTACCTTCATGCATATCAATCAAAGTATCCCAAATTTCCTTTGCATTCTCTAGACGGCTCATTTTGTTGAATTCTTCGGGGCATAGTCCGTTGAAGAGGATATCACAAGCTTGAGTGTTGTATTGCAACATCTTCAACTCTTCCGCGATAGCTTCACGGTTCGGTTCTCTCCCATCAAAGAATTCACCCTGCAAGGCAATACACACAATAGCCCATACGGCGGGGTTATGTCCAAGAATATGCATTTTCATCTTATGCTTCCAACTAGCAAAATTAGTACCATCAAAGTAAGGACCTCTACGGTGATAGTTTCCCTCGCTAGATGCCATACTCTCCTAGGTTGTGAAACCAAGGCTATGACTACCAAAAGCTATGGAAAACAAAGCAAATGGAGACCAAAGCTCGATACCACTTGTAGGATCGAAAGTATGTCTAGAGGGGGTGATTAGACTACTTGACCAAATAAAACTTATCCTTTTCCCAATTTTAGTTCTTGGCAGATTTTAGCAACTTTGGACAAGTCAAGCAATCTTAACACAATTCAAGCAAGCATGCAAAGAGTACATGAGCAGCAAAAAGTAAAGCATGCAACTTGCAAGATGTAAAGGAAGGGTTTGGAGAGTGCAAACGCAATAGGAGACACAGATGTTTTTGTCGTGGTTCCAATAGGTGGTGCTATCGTACATCCACGTTGATGGAGACTTCAACCCATGAAGGGTAACGGCTGTGCAAGTCCACGGAGGGCTCCACCCACGAAGGGTCCACGAAGAAGCAACCTTGTCTATCCCACCATGGCCGTCGCCCACGAAGGACTTGCCTCACTAGCGGTAGATCTTCACGAAGTAGGCGATCTCCTTGCCGATACAAACTCCTTGGTTCAACTCCACAATCTTGTCGGAGGCTCCCAAGTGACACCTAGCCAATCTAGGAGACACCACTCTCCAAGAAGTAACAAATGGTGTGTTAATGATGAACTCCTTGCTCTTGTGCTTCAAATGATAGTCTCCCAAACACTCAACTCTCTCTCACAGGATTTGGATTTGGTGGAAAGAAGATTTGAGTGGAAAGCAACTTGGGAAAGGCTAGAGATCAAGATTCATATGGTAGGAATGGAATATCTTGGCTTCAACACAAGTGTAGGTGGTTCTCTCTCAGAAAATGTAAGTTGGAAGTGTAGGTTCATTCCAATGGCTCTCTCCATGAATGAAGAGGAGGCGGAGGGGTATATATAGCCTCCACACAAAATCTAACCATTACACACAACTTGCCAATCTCGATGGGACCGAATTGAGAAACTCGGTCGGACCGATTTAGCAAATCTAGTGACCGTTAGGATTTTCGGTGGGACTGACATGCAACTCGGTAGGACCGATATGATTAGGGTTAGGGCATAACATAATCTCGGTGAGACCGATTACACAAACTCGGTGAGACCTATGTTGGTAATAAGCTAACCAGAGAGTTGGTCTGGTAAACTCGGTGGGACCGATTCGCTCATTTCGGTGAGACCAAAATGTTACGAAAGGGAAACAGAGAGTTTACATTGCAATCTCGGTGGGACCAATCACTCATCTCGGTGGGACCGAAACGTTACGAAGGGAAATAGAGAGATTACAATCCCATCTCGGTGAGACCAGGATCCCAATCGATGAGACCAATTTGCGTAGGGTTTCTGGCAATGGCTATGACATCTGAACTCGGTGACACCGGATAGGAAGAATCGGTGGGGCCGAGTTTGACTTTTGGTTTAGGTCATATGTGGATGTGAGAAAGTAGTTGAGGGATTTGGAGCATATCACTAAGCATTTTGATCAAGAACCTCATTAAGCAACACCTCATCCCTCCTTGATAGTATTGGCTTTTCCTATAGACTCAATGTGATCTTTGATCACTAAAATTAAGTGTAGAGTCTTGAGCTTTGAGCTTGAGCCCATCCTTTTGTCCTTAGCATTTTGAGGGGTCCACTTTTCTCATCCATGCCATGCCAACATTGAGCTTTCCTGAAATATTTATCTTGAAATAGCATTTGCTCAATGAGCTATATGTTGTTAGGAATTACCAAAACCACCTAGGGATAGTTGCACTTTCAAACATGCACTCCCTCTCTCTAGTTGCTAGCATCTCCTAGATTGATCTTGGTGACACGTAGGAATTTTTTTGAATTATTACTGCGTTCCCCAACACTCCACACCTACTCGCTTGACACGTCGTAGGACGGGTATCATCCGTGGGTTTTTCCTGTAGAAAGAGGCCGCCATGTGGCGAATGGCTGCCACTTAGTCACTTTGCGGCTTGACACCGCACTGATTGATGATGTGGGTCATGGCGGAGTGGTTGGAGAGGTGGTTTTGCCTCCGTGCGTCCCGGCAGGCCCTGCCGGGACGCCTTGGTCGTCTACTTCTGAGTGTGGCCTCGCCCCTTGCCGGGCTCGCCTGCCCAGCAAAGTAGGCCCTTTTCTTGATGATATCTTGCTTCTCTGGCTTGGTCTTGGTTCCTCTAATCTGCATGTTGGTCCGTCGACGCTCTTGGTTTCATCTACTCTGACTTGGGTTGGTGCTCCAATCTTGATACTGTGCATGCGCACAGTCAGGGCAACAGACCCGGGGTTTGTTGCACCGACAGAAGCCCTCGGGCCTGCCCCAAACACGCTGCCGAGCGTCATCGGGGTTGGACCTAATAACTGCACAGGTGGGTTTGCTGAAGAGGCTGGCCGCTTGAGGTCTTCTTTTCTTCTTCATTAGCCTTGATTCTGGGCCAGTTTCTGGTTTCCCCGTGCGTTGTATGAAGCCAATAGTGGTGGGGCCGCTCCAGTGATGGCCCGTGAATGACTTCAATGCACGGGGTAGAAACTGCCAATTCACTCTTCCCACCATGCCCTTATCCTCATCCATGTATGTTTCATACGTCGCGCGGGATAGGTAACGGTGGCGTGTGTCGCGGGAGATCAAGGCGAGGGCTCGGTCGTCTTGAATTGGCGGAGGAGGACGGTGGCTGCCCGTTGAGGGAGCAGCTCCCCGCCCCATCCCGCCTATAAAAGGAGGGGTCGAGGAGGGCGGAGTCATACATCCTCACGCGCCTTTTCTTCCATCTTCTGCTTCAACTAGTTATGTCGAAGAGAAGAGCCTGGGGCCAGCCCCGGGGCTCTTGGTTGGGGCTAATGTCGCCACATGCCGGTGCTGATGCCCGGGGAGTGAGCCTGTTCCTTGTTGTGGCAAATCTCATGGTTCCTTCGAGGCTCAGCCGGGAGGCGGGGCTGGAGATCGTTGGTAACCCCAGCATTGCCCCTCCCAGAAGTCTTGGGACTGATGTCGATGAGAGGCACGCCTTCCTGCCCACCAAGGTGGGGAGCGGAGCGCCTCAAGCCCCATGGCCGTCTTAGTCGCTCGCTGTCTCCTCGAGGGAGGCGCTGGACTGGAGTACTGGCGCTTCTAGGGAGCAGTAGTGGTGAGGAGAAAGCGAGGGAAGACGGAGAAGGCGGGTGGCAGGGGGTCAGGTCGGAGTACGATGGCGTGGATGCCTTCGCCTCCGATCGATGACCTACCGCCTCGTGTTCTCGCTCTTACCCTCCCTTACCGGCATCATCATCACCAGCCTCCTAGGGTGATAGCCTGGGAGGGATGTCCTCTTGGCGCCTTCGCCTCCCCTCCAGCAGTCTTCCAGCTGAGCTTTGGTGAATGACTCCACCGACGCTCAAGCCGGGGTTTCTTGCTAGTTCTGGAGGTGGCGACCGGAGGGCGCTGCCCCGTCCCCCGCACTCCTCCTTCGCAGCCTCACCACTCCTGGTCTTGTCAAGCCGCGCCAAGCAGGTCCTGACGGGACTGGGGTGGGCTTCTCCTTGGGTGCCCCTTTTGTCATCTTTTCCTCCTTCCGCCGCAGTGCCTGAAGGAGGGAAAACGAAAAGAGGGGATTATGGAGCACTTATATTTTTTCAATCTTAAACTTGTAGGCACTTGCCAAATTTTAATTCAAATAATGTAATCTCTCGAGTCCATATTTGTGTTCTGTAATGCTTGTACTTGTATCAGCATATTAATGAAAAAGATGAAACTTGTCGGGAACCCATGCATTTGTATGTCCATGCAGAGGTGAGATGCCCCTTTAATGTAAATAAACGAGTTTTCCCCGGCAGGCTACCTTGCGAGCACCTTTTTGCTTGCCGGAGAACGAGTCTACCGGTAAAACAAAGGGACTAGCCCCCTGCCAACTTCCTTTTACCAAAGGCCACTGCGACCATCCTGACCGAAGCAACGTTCGAGTCAGGGATGGGAGCACCTAAGTTCCAAGAGACTGGCGAGGTTTCCTTATGCACAAGTTATAGCTTACAAAACACTAATGGATAGGAGGTAGGACTTATCTGTTTGGCTTGCTGGGAATCGCAGTGTCGGGGCAATCTTCTCAGCTCCTTGTCATAGCCAAGTTCATGGTAGGAACCTGCAGCTTCATGTAGAGGAGAATGAATGCAGAATGCGATCCTATCTATATGCATATGCAAATGCTCATGAAATGCTTATGAAGTGATCTTGGAATGCTCATGCATTCATGCAATCTTGGTCGGGGGGCCCCCACAGCGCTTCATTATTTTCTCTTGCACAGGGTCATCGCCCTGGCTTTGTACAAGGGGTTACATGCAACTGAGGTAAGGCCTGTACAAAAGGGTAGCTGCCAGGCAAGGCTCAACAGTCGCGCCTTACGGGTAGAACTTGCAGAGATGCTCAATATTCCATGAGTTTTGCAACTGAATGTCATCTCCGGTCTCCATACGGACTGCGCCAGGTCTGGAGACTCGTACTACCCGGTAAGGGCCTTCCCACTTTGGTGACAACTTGTGTGTAGCCTTGTCGGACTGAACGTGCCTAAGGACAAGGTCACCTTCCTCAAAACACCGAGCGTGAACTCTACGGCTATGATAGCGACGCAGGGCTTGCTGATAGCATGCAGCACGCGTAGCAGCCCAGAGACGGTTCTCCTCGAGTAGCACAGCATTGTCATGGCGGTGCTGATCTTGCGCTACTTCATCATAGGCAAGCACTCGAGGCGAGCCGTAAATAAGTTCTGTAGGGATAACTGCTTCTGCCCCATAGACCAGGGAGAAGGGAGTCTGCCCGGTAGCTCAGTTTTGTGTCGTTCTAAGGGACCAGAGAACTACCAGCAGTTCCTCAATCCATTGCTTGCCATGCTTCTACAGCGTATCAAAGGTTCTCGTCTTGAGTTCGCGCAGCACTTCAACGTTCGCCCTCTCATCTTGTCCATTGCTTCGGGGTGTGCCACAAAGGCAAATGAGATCTTGCATCCGAGGGCATGAACATATTGCATGAAGGCGCGACTCATGAACTGGGTGCCGTTGTCGGTAATGATCCTTGCCGGAACTCCAAAATGACACACCAGTTCTTTCAAGAACTTGATAGCTGACTGAGCAGTCACCTTTCTCACGGCAGTCACTTTCGGCCACTTTGTAAACTTGTCGATAGCAACGAACAAAAATTCAAAGCGCCCGATTGCTCGGGGGAACGGGCCGAGAATATCGAGCCCCCAGACCGAAAATGGCCATGATAGAGGGATTGTCTGAAGAGCTTGGGCAGGCAGGTGGGTTTTCTTGGAATGGAACTAGCGGGCTTCACACTTCGTGACTAGCTCGAACGCATCTTGGAGGGCTGTGGGCCAATAGAATCCTTGTGGGAATGCTTTCCCAACTAATGCCCTTGATCCAATGTGGGAGCCACACACACCTTTATGAATCTCAGCCAACAGTTCCTTTCCTTCTTCCCGGCAGACACACTTCAATTTCACACCATTGGGCCTCCTTCTGTACAGAGTGTCATCGACAAACTGATACATACTGGCCCTCCGGGCTACTTTCTCAGCCTCATCTTGGTCGCAGGAAGCTCTCCGGCTTGGAGGAAGTGGACAATGTGCCTTTCCCAAGTTGGATCCTGGGGCTCGGCAACAAGGACTAGCGGCACCTCCTCAGCTGTGGGAGCACATGCCTCGTTCGAGGGGTCTATGGGTCTGGCTGGAGGGTGTGATTCGGCAGGCTGCGAGGAGTTGTTTCTGGCAGGGTCTCTGCCGGGAGCGGACGGCTCTACCGGGAGAGGCTTACCGGTGTCCAACTTTCTCCTTTTTTGGGCCATTGTTGCTGGGGATACAGAGGGTTGAGTGAGATGGAGAACAAAAGTCCCTGGTTCCACAAGAAGCTTCTGCGTACCACACTTTGACAGATGATCAGCGATGCTGTTTTCCACATGGGGTACGTGCTCTGTTTGCACCGTCAAAGTGCTCCTCCAATCTCCTCACTTCCTTGACGTATGCCTCCATCAATGGACTTTGGTAATACTTGTCTCACCACAAGCTGTGAATCTCCTCGAATGATCAGCTTCTTAATTCCCAACTCAGCTACAATCCTGAGCCCGACAAGGAGCCCATCATATTCAGTTGTATTGTTGGTTGCTTTTTCCCAGGCAAAATGCATTTGGACGACGTACTTCAAGTGCTCCCCAGAGGGGGCAACAAGAAGCACACCAGCCCCTGCACCTTGTAGGGAAAAGCACCATCAAAATACATAATCCATTCTTGGGGTGATTCCTTGTCGGGAATAATAGTCTCTGTCACTTCCTCATCAGGGGCTGGCGTCCATTCTGCAATAAACTCTGCCAATGCCCTGCTCTGAATTGTTGATGTTCTCTCGAACTTCAAACCAGAACTGGATAACTCCAAAGCCGACTCCACTATTCTGCCAGCAGCCTCGGGGTTTTGGAGTATCCTTTGCAATGGGAAACGAGTGACAACCGTGATCTCATGGGCTTGGAAGTAGTGGCGCAGTTTCCTTGAGGCCATAATGAGACTAGACATCAACTTTTGCACATCAGAGTACCTCAATCTAGCCCCCTGTAACAAGGAGTTGACGAAGTACACTAGGTGATGCATCACTTTTTTCCTTGCCGCGTCCTTGGGGTTTCCTTCGTTGTCGTGCTCATTGCTGTCCTGATCCTTCTCTGACTCTGCCGGTCTCTGCTTACTCTCTGCCTCATCCACTTCTCGTTGTGTTACCAAAGCTGCACTGACCACTTGGTTGGTTGCCGCTAAGCACAGCAGCAACAACTCCTGGAGTTTTGGAGCAACCAAGGTAGGCACAGAGGACAAGTAGGCCTTTTGCAAAGCTGCATCTGCTTCTGGGGTCCACTTCATAGGTCTTGCCTTCTTCAAAATTTTGGAGAACGGCAGGGCGCGCTCGGCAGAATTGGAGATGAATCTGCTTAGTGCAGCAACGCATCCTGTCAGACACCGCACATCCTTAACTGTCCTTGGCACTTGGATCTGCCTAATAGCTTTCTTGTCGGGGTTGGCTTTGATCCCGCGATGGGATACAAAGAACCCAAGGAGCTTGCCGGAGGGAACACCAAATACACACTTCTCTGGGTTGAGCTTCAAATTGATCTTGTGCAGTTTAGCAAATGTTTCCTCCAAATCCTGAATGAGGGTGGCTCTATCCTTGGTCTTGACCACAATGTCATCCATATAAGCTTCTATGTTTCTGTGCAGCTATGGCTCAAAACCAATCTGGACTACCCTCGCAAAAGTGGACCCGACACTCTTTAATCCGAACGGCATGAGGACAAAGCAGTACGTACCACATGGAGTAATGAATGATGTCTTCTCTTTATCATCCTTGGACATGAAGATTTGGTGACACCCAGAATATGCATTCAGAAAGGAGAGCAAATCACAACCTGAACTGGAATCCACAATTTGATCAATACGCGGCAGGGGAAACGGATCCTTCGGGCAAGCTTTGTTGAGATCTGTGAAATCTATGCAAAGCCTCCACTTCCCATTAGCCTTCGGGACTAACACTGCATTTGCCAACCACATGGGATCCAGCACTCCTCTAACCAAACGAGTTGCCTCAAGTTTCTTGATCTCTTCTGTAATGAACTGCTGCCTCTCCAAGGCTTGTTTCCAGACTTTCTGCTTGATAGGTCTGGCGTGTGGGCAGACAGGAAGGTGGTCCTCAATTACCTCCCTAGGAACACCGGGGATATCAGATGGTTGCCAGGCAAACACATCGATATTTGCCCACGGGAAGGCAACGAGCGCGCTTTCCTATTTGTCATCGAGGGTGGCGCTGATAGTGAAAGTACCATCAACGCCAGCCAGCCATGCCGGGACCTTCTTTACTTGGGGTGCAGCGACCTTGGATTTCTTATTGTTGGAACACTCTGGCACGTCATCACCGGGTGTCGTGCACTCGGTGGGGGCACGCTTCCCGAACTCCTTGCTGGAGGCCCTACAATCCCTCTTCTTTCCTTTGCTTTCCTTGGCGGGAGTTGCTACGGCCGCTGCCTCTGCCGCGACCGCGTCCTGGTACATCTTGTCCACACAAATAATTGCATCCTTCTCATCTGATGGGATGGTGATGACTCCCAGTGGCCCAGACATCTTCAATGTGTTATAGGCATAGTGGGATGCCGCCATGAACTTAGCCAGGGCTAGGCGTCCAAGAATCCTATTGTACGGCAGGGGGAGATCGACCACATCAAACACAATCATGTCAGTCCGGTAGTTCAGTTCTCCCCCAAACGTTACCGGCAATGTAATCTTCCCCTTAGGATGAATCCTGCCAGGATTAACTCCTTGAAACGTGCCGGTAACCTCTAGCTCTTCCTTTGCTATCTGAAGCTTGTTTATGACTGTTGGGGAGATCTGATTCAATACGACCCCACCGTCCACCAACATCTTTGTTACCTTGAGGTTGTGAATTGCTGGGGAGACCAACAATGGCAAACACCCTACCAGAGTGGTGAGGCTAGGATGATCCTCCTCGTCAAAGATGATGGGCATACGGGACCACTTGAGCGGCATCCAGGCCTCTGGCGCTGGTTCCACGACATTGACTTCTCACGCCCATCGCTTGAGTTGGCGGTGATAGGTGTGCAGAGATGCACCCCCGTCAACGCATAGGCCGTCAGTGGCCTTCTGAAACTCTTGCTCACTGGTTTCCTCTTCATCCCCTCTATCACTCTCATCATCATAGGTTTCCTTCTCTAGACCTCTGGCAGGCTTTCCTTGGTTCCGAAAGGGTCTGACGAGGCGATTTACTTCACCACCTCGACCCTTACCACCAGCAACATTCTGACCTTTTTCCTTGTCACACTTCTCATACTCAGCTTTCTGTCTCTTGACAAGCTGCTCAACTTGATAACACTCTTGAAGGTCGTGGCCTTTGGTCCGATGGATCTTGCAATACGGCCCATCACCTTTTCCGACTTTCTTGGCAGCCGCAGCTTCCCGACAGTCAGTGCCACGACAACTTCCTTGCCGGGAGCCTCAGCCTTGGCCTTCTTGCCGGTACTAGGCGTACCCGATCCTTCAACGTTCATCACTGCCTTATCCGTCCGCTTCTTACTGCGCTTCTTGCTCTCTTCTGACTAGTTGACTCATCTTCATCCTCTAAATCAACATTGGTGCAATCTTCCTCTCCGGACAACTTTCTTCCCCCCTCCATCCGAGCACACTTGTCCACCAACGTGTAGAGCTCCTTCACAGTCTTGGGCAACCGCACGTTCATGTTGGAACGAATCCGGCGGTTGCACACATTGGACTGGAAGGCAGCTATCATAGCTGCAAGATGGATATTTGGGATATTTCTGTGAACTTTGCTGAATCTCTGTAATACTTAAGGAGGGTTTCTCCTTCCTTCTACTAGAGAAGCTACAAGTCACTGGGCCTGTCGGGCTCTTGATGGCCGCCAGTGAAGGTGCCAATGAACTCATGGCACAGGTCTGCCCACGACGAAATGGAGTTCTCCGGTAGGTGCATCAGCCAAGACCTCACATTGAACTTGAGGGCCAAAGGGAAGTAGTTAGCGAACACCTTTTCATCTCTTCCCTCGGCAGCCTGAACAGCGATGGTGTAGATGCTCAGGAACTCTGTCGGGTTCAGCCTTCCATCGTACTTCTCAGGTATTTCTGGCTTGAACGTATGAACAGACGGCCAACGGACTTGCCGCAGCTCACGAGTAAAGGCAGGGTAGCCAACCTCAAAAGGTAGGCACCCACCAATACCGAGTGCGGGCTCATCGACATTGAGGCTGTCGCACCCATCGGTCCGGCGGGGGTCGCCAAGGCGTTGCCCGACTACAGCGCGCGTGTCTCCACCCCGCCTATCCTCCGGGGCTCGTCGTTGGACTGGACATGCTCGAGGGCCGGAAGAGGCTATCGAGACGTCATCTGGGTCTTGATTCTGTCGTGCTCGCACTAGCTGCCGTGGCGGGGACTGCATCGTGGGGATGGCCCCTTTCATGCGGTCAGTAGCAGGAGCTGTTGCTATTGCTTGGGGAGGCCGGGGCGGGTAGCTCGCCGTGAGCCCCCAGCTTCGGCAAAACCGAGCAGACTTGGGATAGTGGCACACCATTCGTCCATCTACTCGACTGCTGGCAGAAACCTCAACAGCAGCTGCGCGTGCGCCATGGCCTCCGAAGCTGTACTTGGCGGGGATGAAGAAGTCAATCGCACTGTCGCTCGGCTCCTGGCGGTGCCAGCAGCGGCAGTACTACGCCCTCGCTGCTGTGGGGGTGAACACTTGGACATGGTGCGGCGAAGGCGCTCGAGGGCCAGTAGCTCCGCAGGTGCAGCGGCTTGGTCGACCCGTCCCGGGGAAAGCGCACGCGCTACGACCGCACCCGTGGTGGGAGCAGCGGGAGGGCGGCGATTCGCCCCGGTCTGAGCGCCGTTGCTACGGCTATGCCCGTCGGTGGGAGAGAGGGGGACTGATGGAGTAACCCCTTCACCCACACCTTGGGGAGCATGGCCGTCGGGGTGTTGCTGATGCTTCTCTCCTCCGATGCCTTCTGCTCCTACGTCAGCCGCGGGGGAGGTGGTGACGGTGCCACCTGCTCCGACCACATCCCCACCAGCGTCCGCGTCCTCCTGTTTCTCCGCACCCACAGCAATGTTGGAGGCCGCGGGCGGCGGATCCTTCAAGGTGGATGAGTGAGTCGGAGGACCGGGCTTCTTCTTGGGTGCCATGGTTGATGACATCATCAAAGATGAAGATGGTGATGAAGATGATGCGCTGCACATGCCTTCAGGCTCACACAAGCGAGCCCCCTACCTGGCGCGCCAAAGATATCGTGAGAAACCATGACCACCTATGGGACCAAAAGGCCCCTTGCTGGTTCGGCTTGAGGATGTCGCGTTGCACAAAGAGCAGACAAGCGTGGGGCAGCACGACAGAGAACACACAGGCAATTTTACCCAGGTTCGGGCCGCCGTGAGGCGTAAAACCCTACTCCTTCTTTGGTGGATTGATGGTGGAAAGGTGGTGGCGGAGCGTACTACACTTGCCTGGCAGGGGTTGCCTCAAGGCAGCAGCGACTACGCGTGTATGGGGGTGTGAGTTATCCAACCTTCTAACCTCTTCTACGGTTGCCATGGGCCTCCTTTTATATATTAAGGGGTCACCACAATGGCAAAGTAGTCATTATGCACAGATAAGATAGCAAACAGTGCTATCATACCTAACTCTACGGGCTGATAGGGCGCATTAAATGCACCGCTCGACGTCACATTGTTGCTTGCCCGGCAAGGCTTGTTGGGCTATCTTGCCATCTCCACACCTGCTCGCTTGACACGTCGCAGGACGAGTGTCATCTGTGGGTTTTTCTTGTAGAAAGAGGCCGCAGTGTGGTGAATGTCTGCCACTTAGTCACTTTGTGGCTTGACACTGCACTGATTGATGACGTGGGTCGTGGCCGAGTGGTTGCTGAGGTGGTTTTGCCTCCGTGCATCCTGGTAGGCCCTGCCAGGACGCCTTGGCCGTCTGCTTCTAGTTTGGCCTCGCCCCTTGCCGGGCTCGCCTGCCTGGCAAAGGAGGCCCTTTTCTTGATGATATCTGCATGTTGGTCCTTTGACGCTCTTGGTTTCTTGTACTCTGACTTGGATTGGTTTTCCAATATTGATCCCGTGCCTATGCATAGTCAGGGCAACAGACCCGAGGTTTGTTGCACCTACAATCTTTACTTCAAATAAACTGTCAAGTATAGCTTTTCCCATGCTTATTTTGCAAGTATATGAGTTGTTGTTTCAAAACAGAAAGTTTATCGTTGTTGCACAAATTCTCTAGAAAAGTCAGAATGTGATAAAATGTAGAAACTTTTTGCACAATAAGCTATGATAAATTTTATACAGTGTGGTAATTTTTCAGAATTCTTTAAGTTGAATAAGTATGGATCCTTCTTCATCATTTACAAACTGTTCTGATTAGACAAATTGCTGTTATGATTGCATTGTTTGCATATGTTGCTTGTTTAATGATTCTTTTTTAGGATAGGAGTATTATGCAGAGGAATTTAGTATGCAATGTTAAATTATAATTTTAGTGATTTTCTATAGTAGAGAATGATAACGTTTTGCATTGATTTATACTAACTTATCTCACGAGTTCTTGTTGAGTTTTGTGTGGAGGAAGTTTTCACTATTTGGTAAACCGTGATATGAGAGGAATTAAGGAGACACAAAAGCACAAGCTTGGGGATGCCCAAGGCATCCCAAGTTAATATTCCAAGAAGTCTCAAGCATCTAAGCTTGGGGATGCCCCGGTAGGCCCATCTTTCTTCTTCAACAATTATCGGTTAGTATTGGTTGAGCCTATGTTTTTGCTTCTTTCACATGATGTGTGCTATCCTTGGATGTCATTTTATTTTGTTTTTCTTGTTGTTTTAATAAAATACTTATATCTGAAACTTTTAAATAAGAGAGAGTCTTCAAATAGCTACCCATTTACTTAACTACTCATTTGATCTTCACTTATATCTTTTTTGAGTAGTTTGTCATTCACTCTCATGCTTCACTTAGATTATTTTGAGAGATGGAATTTTTTATGCTCATGTTCTTCACTTAAATTTATTTGAGCCTATCAAAAGAAATAGCAACATATGAAACTAGTCCCAAAGTGACAGATATTCAAGATGGATATAATAAAAACTTTCATGAAGATCATTGGACAAAATAAACTTGATTCTTTGTAATAATTTTGAGACATGATGATAGTGATATGTGAGTCATGTTGGGGAGTTATTATGCTTAAGTAAGAATATTGGTGTTAAAGTTTGTGATTCCCTATGCAAGCACGAAAGTCAATAGTTATGCAATGAAATTACATCCTACTTGTGGTCCATTATTCGGTGTTAAAAATGCTTAATGCTCGCTTATGTGATTTTTCATTTCATGGTTGGTTGCTTCTCAATCTATTTGCTAGCCTCCACTTGTAATAAGTAGATATACTACTTGTGCATCCAAAATCCTTAAACCCAGTTTTGCCACATGAGTCCACCATACCTACCTATATGCGGTATGCCCGTGCTGTTCTAAGCAAATTTGTATGTGTTATCTCTAAAATTTTAAAATAATTTCCTTTTTGTGTGCTCGTACCACTCATGAAGTGGCAGGGGGTGGCCAATATTTTCCATGCTAAATGTGTTATTCTCAAGATGAGCGTTTATTCACTTGTCATTGCACGAGAGTACGGCAAAGGTAATAGGGATGCCCAGTCCCGAAATGAAAAATAAATTTACTTTATGTTGTCAAATAATAAATTCCTTGGAAAGTGTTGGTCTGGACGGTACCCATGGATACGGCTAGCCATGGAGTGTGAAAGAATGGTGGAAAAAGGAATAAACTTTATTTTCTGTTTGGGAATCGCCTATGATATATCTAGCATGGAAAGTGTTGGGAATTATCCGGTCGTTTTCATTGACGGGAAAAGTTTGCCTCTCAAAATGTTTTTATCTCTCAATTTAAGCTTTGAGCTCTGGCACCTCTACAAATCCCTACTTCCCTCTGTGAAGGGCCTTTCTATTTACTTTATGCAACTTTTATTTTTATTTGAGTCTCCATCTTCTCTTATAAGCACCAACTAAGGGGCACTATGATCGTACTTGAGCATTGGATGTAGCTAATACGCGAGTGCGTTTCATGAGTGGATCAATGATTGAGCATGATAGGCTAGCGATAACTTGCTTTAGTTTTGATATTTTGAAAGACTGGTTGCTTGTTGATATGCTTGAGTATTGAAATCTTCATGTCAAAACTAGACTATTGCTTTGAACCATATAAAAGTCCGTATGTCCATGCTACACAAGACAAGAATGTGATGAACATGATAGGCAACATTCCACATCAAAAATTCTGTTTTTATCATTTACATACGCGAGGATGAGCAGGAATTAAGCTTGGGGATGCTGATACGTCTCCAACGTATCTACAATTTTTTATTGTTCCATGGTGTTATATTATCATTCTTGGATATTTTACAATCATTTTATAACAACTTTATATCATTTTTGGGACTAATCTATTGACATAGTTCCTAGTGCCAGTTGCGGTTTTTTGCTTGTTTTTTACTTTGTAGGAAATCAATATCAAACGGAGTCCAAACACAGTGAAACTTTTTGGAGAATTCTTATGGACCAGAACACCTAGGATGGGCCAGTGAAGTACAAGAGGGGTGCCCCGAGGGGGGCACAACCCACCTGGGGGACCTGGCGCGCCCTGGTGGGTTGTGCCCACCTCGGTGGCCTACCGCACCGCCTCTTCACCCTATAAATTGTCAAATATTCCCAAAACCCTGGGGGTAGCCATAGATGAGAAGTTCCACTGCCGTAAGCCTCTGTAGCCATGAAATACCATTCTAGACCCTGTTCCGGCAATCCGCTGAAGGGGGAAATCATCATTGGTTGCCATCTTCATCATCCCGGAGGCCACCATGATGAGGAGGGAGTAGTCCACCCTCAGGGCTGAGGGTTTGTACATGTAGCTATGTGTTTACTCTCTCTCTCTCTCTCTCTCTCTCTCTCTCTCTCTCGTGTTCTTGATGGCACGATCTTTATGTATCAGGGGCTTTGTTAATATAGTTGGATCATATGGTGTTTCTCCCCCCCCCTCTATCTTGTTGTGATGAATTGAGTTTTCCCTTTGAGATTTCGTTTTATTGGATTGAATACTTTTATGGATTTGAGAACACTTGATGTATGTCTTGCCATGAATACTCGTGGTGAAAATGGGGTATCATATTGATTCACTTGATATGTTTTTTGGCACTCAACTCGTGGATTCTCGAGGTGACATTGGGGTAATCTATGCATAGGGGTTGATGCACATTCTTGTCTTTGTTTCTCCGGTAGAAATCTTGGGGCACTTTTGAGGTTCTTTGTGTTGGATTGAGTATTATGAATCGGAATTTGTTTTGGTGTTATTTTAGAACGAACTCTTGATAGATCAATTGGAAAGAATAACTTGTGTTATTTTAGTATGAACTCTTGATAGATCGATCGGAAAGAATAACTTGTGTTATTTTAGTACGAACTCTTGATAGATCGAAGAATAACTTGTGTTATTTTAGTACGAATTCTTGGTAGATCGATCGGAAAGAATAACTTGGTGTTATTTTAGTACGAACTCTTGGATAGATCGATCGGAAAGAATAGCTACAAACAATTTCTTCCTATGTTCTACGCTAGATATGAACTTTGGAGTGATTCTTCATCGCATGTTGAGGGATGGTTATATGATCCAATTAGATTAGCATTGTTGAGAGATTGCGCTAGTGAAAGTACGGACCGTAGCCTCATTTTCAAGCATTGCAATACCGTTTGTGCTCACTTTTGTTACTTGCTACCTTGCTGTTTTTATTTTTGCTATTACAAAAATCAATATCTACTATCATTACTACACTTTTATCACCATATCTTCACCAAACTAGTGCACCTATACAATTTACCATTGTATTTGGCGTGTTGGGGACACACGAGACTTTTTATTATTTGGTTGCAGGGTTGTTTGAGAGAGACCATCTTCATCCTACACCTCCCACGGATTGATAAACCTTAGGTCATCCACTTGAGGGAAATTTGCTACTGTCCTACAAAACTCGGCGCTTGGAGGCCCAACATGAGTCTACAAGAATAAGTTGCGTAATAGACATCATGCCTTAGTATCATATCACCTCCACTATCTTTTGCATTTACGTATCTTAGTTCGATCCATAATTATCTTTTTCTTTAGATGAATGAAAGTTTAGTTCGATCCTTTCTTTTCGAGTGTTTGCTTAGTGATCTATCTTTGTAATCGTGTGCAAGATATATAATAAAGTTTAGTTTGAGTTTGTTTTCTTTACTTTCATGTTCAATAAAAAGAAAAGAAACAAAGGAAAAGATCATATGCTAATCTTATGGTAAGTAATGACATCACATAAGAAGAGTATAAGTAGAAAATGTTCTTGGAGATCGAGAAACATAGCATTGGTCAATGATGCAATTCACGAAAGAATTAATAAGGGAAGAGAAGATTCACATGCAAATATACTATCTTGGACATCTTTTGTGATTGTGAGCCCCCATCAAAATATTATATGCCAAAATTGTTGACGTTTGACAAGGAAGACAACGTAATGATTTATGTTTGTTCCTATTTACATAGAATTTATATTGTCATAGATCCTTATGTGGTGCTTGCCCCCATCCTTGCTAGCAAAAAAATCCGCACTAAGTAGAGATACTAGTTGTGCATCCAAAAACCCTTAAACCCATATCTTATTTTGAGAGTCCACCATACCTACCTATGGATTGAGTAAGATCCTTCAAGTAAGTTGTCATCGGTGCAAAAAGGCAATAAAAATTGCTTCTAAAAGTGCTGGGTCATTTAGTGTAAGAGAAAATTGAGCGTTGTACGAACTTGTTATGGCAAAGAATAAAAGCGACATACTACATAATAAAGGTTGCTATCATAAGGGGCAATATAACGTGACGTTCTTTTGCACTAAGAGATTGAGCATACAAACAAAAAGCGCATGGCAACCTCTGCGTCCCTCTGCGAAGGACCTATCTTTTACTTTTATTTACCTTTATGCAAGAGTCAACGTTTTTCTCTCTATTTCTTTTTTTCTCTTTTGGCAAGCATCATATGGTGAAGAAAGATCTAGGCACATATATCTAGTTGGATATGGGTAGCATGAGTTATTATTGTTGACATCACCCTTGAGGTGAATATGTTGGGTGGCAAAAACTATAATTCCCTATCTTTCTATGCGTCCGGTTGAAACTTTTTTCTCATGTGTATGAGGTGAGTGTTAGCAATCATAGACTATATGATGGTTGAGTATGTGGACTTGCCAAAAAGGCTCCGATACATGACCCTTCCTGAAAAGATGATGAATTGTAGTTGCAAAGTTGACTGAGAACATAGTTTGTTGGTTTTCAATAGAGTTTATGCTTTATACTTCGATGTTGTGATGAATTGTTACTTGTTCATGAGAAGTCTATGATAGAAGTTATATGATAAAGGTTCTATGACAAAGTTTTATATAAAAGTTTGTTGCTGTTATAATAATATACATGATGCTTCAATGTCCGTATTTTGTTTTTATTGACACCTCTCTCCCTAAGCATGTGGACATGTTTTTCGATTTCGGTTTTTGCTTGAGGACATTGTGAGGTCTAAGCTTGGGGGACTTGATACGTCCATTTTGCATCATGTTTTCCTATTGTTATTTATAATGTTTTATGCATAATAATGCTCTTTGGAGTAATTCTAATGCATTTTCTCTCATAATATGCAAGGTTCACACAAAGAGGGAGAATACCGACAGCTGGAATTCTGGACCTGAAAAAGCTACGTCAGGCCACCTATTCTGCACAACTCCAAATGAGCTGAAAACTTCCCGGGGATTTTTCAGGGAATAAATAAGACTTCTTGGAGCAAATAACTATGAGAGGGGGCCCACCAGGTGGGCCTGGGCGTGCCAGGGAGCCCATGCGCGCCCTGGTGAGTTGTGCCCTCCTCGACCCACCTCCGGTGCCCATCTTCTGGTATCGAAGTCATTTTGACCTAGAAAAAATAAGGAGAGGACTTTCAGGACGTAGCGCCACCGTCTCGAGGCAGAACTTGGGCAGGAGCACTTTTGTCCTCTAGCGGAGCGATTCCGCAGGGTGAACTTCCCTCCCGGAGGGGGAAATAATCGTCATCATCATCACCAACAACTCTCCCATCTTGGGGAGGGCAATCTCCATCAACATCTTCAACAATACCATCTCCTCTCAAACCCTAGTTCATCTCTTGTGTTCAATCTTTGTACCAGAACTATAGATTGGTACTTGTGGGTGACTAGTAGTGTTGATTAAATCTTGTAGTTGATTGCTATATGGTTTATTCGGTGGAATATTGTCGGGGGCTGAGGGGATCAACACCTATGGGGCCGGGGACGGCCCCTTCGTGGGTTCGGTACGAGGGCGGAGGATGCGCGGAGAGCAGATCGAGGCGATCTTGTGGGATTTTACCCAGCTTGGGCGCGATGGTCGCGTAAACCCTCTGCTGCTTTGTGTTGTATTGTGCTTGGGAGCTTGAAGAGCTACGATGGCGGCTACCCGAGCGTGAGAGTTGCAAATGAGTCGAACCTCTTCTACGTTGTGCATGGGCCTCCTTTTATAGGGCAAGGGTCACCGACGGTGTCAGCGTGGAGAGAGGGGTAAAATGTAAAAGAGGTGGTAGTTGGAATAGTGCGGAACACAGTGCAGCTCGATTGCGAGCAATGGATTCTACCTACTTTTGACAGAGGGGACAAGAGCATTTAATGCCGTCGCCGTCGCCCCAAAAGCTCCCGCCCTTGCGTCTCCGTTTGCCACGGCGATGGAGCCACCACCGTGGAGTGCCACCGCACCCTCATCTTTGCCAGACCATCCGCCACGCGTCTCTGGAGAAGGCTAAAGGCGACGCGTGGGCAGATGAGCTGGAGTGCGGGCACGCAGCGCAGCTCTCCCGGCAAGTACCTTGCCGGGGTCTTGATCTTGCCGGGCCCGGGGACTCGTCGGGCTCTGTAACTTGTCGCTCCCCGGGTCCTCGCCGGGACGCGTATAGCGCCGAGGCGTGTCTTCTGTGATGTAGTCTTCTAATCTCCCCGGCGAGCTCCTCTCGCCAGGGCTTGCATGAGTGACGTAATCTTGAGCCTGGAGCGGCCTTCCCGGCAAGCTCCTCTTGCCGGGGTCTCAATCTTTCGTCTTGTACACTTTGTTCTTGAATGGCTTGGTATGGAGCAGGAATGGTCTCCGGCAAGCATGTGGTGGATCCAACTGCAGGGAGCTGCGACTGCCCGTGCACAAGTTGGGGTACTGAGGTACCCCCTACCTTAGTACACCGACAAATATTATATGTTCAGATCTAGTATGCTATTTAATACCCCTCTGATCTTGAGCATGATTATCATTTGTGAGTAGTTACTTTTGTTCTCAAGGTCACAGGAGAAATCTTGTTGCAAGTAATCATGTGAACTTGATATGTGTTCGATATTTTGATGGTATGTATGTTGTGATTCCCTTAGTGGTGTCATGTGAACGTCGACTACATGACACATCACCATATTTGGGCCTAAGGGAATGCATTGTAGAGTAGTTATTATATGATGGGTTGCGAGAGTGACAGAAGCTTAAACCCTGGTTTATGCACTATTTCATAAGGGACTGATTTGGATCCAAAAGTTTAATGCTATGGTTAGATTTATTCTTAATACTTTTCTCATAGTTGCGGATGTTGGTTAATCATAAGTAGGAGGCTTGTTCAAGTAAGAACAACACCTAAGCACCGGTCCACCCACATATCAAATTATCAAAGTGGCGAACACAAATCAAACCAACATGATGAAAAGTGACTAGATGAAATTCCCATGTACCCTCAAGAATGCTTTGCTTATCATAAGAGACCATTTTCTCATGTCCTTTGCCTCAAAAGGATTGGGCTACCTTGCTGCACTCTTATTACCGTTACCGTTACTTGCTCATTACAAATTATCTTGCTATCAAACTACTCGTTACTTATAATTTCAGTGTTTGCACAAAATACCTTGCTAAAAAATACTTGTCATTTCCTTCTGCTCCTCGTTGGGTTCGACATTCTTACTTATCAAAAGGACTATGATTGATCCCCTATACTTGTGGGTCATCAACAACGATGGCGGCTACCCTCCTCGGCGCCCTCCCTTCACCAACAACAAAGGGCGCAACAATTTCCAGGGGTATGAAGGGTATGAAGGTCGCTGTCAAATTTGTGAAAAACTAACCATCTTGCCAAAGATTGTGATTGTCGTTATGCCGATGACACATCCCAGAAGAAAAAAGTTGTTGCTATAGCTGATGCATCGTATGGTGTCGATACCAATTGGTACTTGGAAAAGGGTGCAACAAACCATATCACCGGAGAACTTGAGAAGGTCAAGATGCAAGAGAAATACCGTGACCACGATCAAGTTAATTGATACGTCTCCAATGCATCTATAATTTATGAAGTATTCATGCCATGTTTACAATAATTTTATATGGTTTTGGTATGATTTGCATGGAACTAACTCGGACTGATGCTGTTTTCAGCAGAACTACCGTGGTGTTGTTTTTTGTGGAGAAATCAAAGTTCTCCAAACACCGCAAAACTTGTTGTGGATTTTTATGGACCAAAAGACAACCAATGGGCCAGAGCAGCACCTGGGGGGTGCCCCGAGGGGGGCACAACCCACCAGGGCGCTCATGGGCCCCCAGGCGCGCCCTGGTGGGTTGTGCTCACCTCTGTGGCCTCCTGTACCCCTTCTTCGCCCTATAAATTCCCAAATATTCCAAAAACCCTTGGGGAGACCCTAGATCGGAAGTTCCGCTGCTGCAAGCCTTTGTAGCCACCGAAAACCAATCGGGACACCATTCCGATACCCTTCCGGAGGGGGAATCATCACCGGTGGCCATCTTCATCATCCCGGCGGCCACCACGATGAGGAGGGAGTAGTCCACTCTCGGGGCTGAGGGTTTGTGCCAGTAGCTATGTGTTTAATCTCTCCCCCTCTCTCTCTCTCGTGTTCTTGAGATGTCACGATCTTGATGCATCATGGGCTTTGTTAACGTAGATGGATCGTATGATGTTTCTCCCCTCTCTACACTTGTTGTGATGAATTGAGTCTTTACCCTTTGAAGTTTTATCTTGTCGGATTGAATGTTCAGATATGAGAACACATGATATATATGTCTTGCATATGGATACCCGTGGTGACAATGGGGTATTATTTTGATTCACTTGATATATGTTATGGCACTCAACTTGCGGATTCCCGCATGACTTTGGGGTAATCTATGCATAGGGGTTGATGCACGTTTTTATTATCTTTTCTCCGATAGAAACTTTGGGGTCCCCTTATAGTTCTTTGTGCGAATTGACTATTATGAATCTGAAATTGTTTGATACATATCGTATAATTTACTCACGGGTACTCGCGGTGACATTGGGGTATCTAGGTGACATTAGAGTTGGTTGATATGCATCATATGTTGTTATTTTAGTACGAACTCTTGATTAGATCGATCGGAAAGAATAGCTTGTTGTTAGTACGAACTCTAGGATAGATTGATCGGAAAGAATAGCTTTGAGGTGGTTTCGTACCCAACAAACAATTTCTATCTTTTGTTCTCCGCTAATAGTAACTCAGGAGTGATTCTTCATTGCACTTTGAGGGATAATCATATGATCCAACTATTTTAGCATTGTTGAGGGATTGCACTAGTAAAAGTATGCACCCTAGATTTCATTTTCCATTATTGCAATACCGTTTCTGCTCCGTTTTATCATTTACTACCTTGCTGTTTTTTTATTGTTCGCACTACAAAAACTCATATCTACTATCCATACTACACTTTTATCACCATCTCTTCGCCGAACTAGTGCACCTATACAATTTGCTATTGTATTACGTGTGTTGGGGACACAAGAGATTTCTTCTATTTGATCGTAGGGTTGTTTGAGAGAGACTATCTTCATCCTACGCCTCCCATGGATTGATAAATCTTAGGTCATCCACTTGAGGGAAAATTGCTACTGTCCTACAAAACTCTGCGCTTGGAGGCCCAACACGTGTCTACAAGAATAAAGTTGCGTAGTAGGCATCAAGCTCTTTTCTGGTGCCATTGCTGGGGAGGTGAGTGTTTGAAGGTATATCTTTAGATCTTGCAATCAAATCTTTTAGTTTCTTGTTTTATCACTAGTTTGGTTTTTAAAAGAAAACTACAAAAAATGGAATTAAGGTTGCATCATAATATTGATCATCTTTATAATATCTTTCTTGAAAATGATGGATCAGAATGTTGTGCTCAATTGTTGGAAGAAGAATGCTATAAAATGTTTGGCATAGAATCTTTGAATGATGAGCATGATTGCAATGATGTTGGCATGAACTATTTGAATATCCATGATGCTAGTGATATGCAAAGCAATAAGCTTAGGGATGCTATGTTTGATGAAGATGTTTTTTTAGCCCCCCAAGTTTTGATGAGAAAATTTATTATGATGATAGCATGCCTCCTATTTATGATGATTATATTGATAAAAGCGGATTTGGAGAGGTCATGACTTTATTTAATGTCGAATCCACTATTTCGGAAGAGGTTTCAATTGATTATGATGAGAACAAAGTTGCTAGCTATGATGATTATGGTGATGCCTTGTATGCTATATTGAATAATTATACTCATGAAACTTGTCATCATGATTTTAATTTTCAATCGCATGATAGTTATTTTGTTGAGTTTGCTCCCACCACTATTCATGAGAATAAATCTTCTTATGTGGAGAGTAACGAAACTGCTATGCTTATGTGTCATGAAAAGAATGCTTTATGTGATGGTTATATTGTTGAATTTCTTCGTGATGCTACTGAAAATTATTATGAGAGAGGAACATATGCTTTTACATATCTCAATAATATCAAGTTTCCTCTCTATGTGTTGAAAGTTTTGAAGTTATGCATGTTTTTCCTTCCTATGCTAGTTGATTCTTGTTCCCATGAATTATTTGCTCACAAAATCCCTAAGCATAGGAAGTGGGTTAGACTTAAATGTTCTAGTCATATGCTTCATGATGCTCTTGTTATATTTCAATTGTTATCTTTTATGCGAGCATCATTGAACTCATCATGCCTAGATAAAAAGGCATTAAAGAAAAGCGCTTATTGGGAGACAACCCAACACTTTTATCTACTGTTTTTGTGTGCTCACATGATTATGCTACTGTAGTAATCATGTTTATTTTTTTTGTTTCAATAAAGTGCCAAGTAAAGCCTTTGGGATCATGTTGGGTGATAGTTGATTTGATCTTGCTGAAAAACAGAAACTTTTGCGCTCACAAAAATAACTCTCATTTTTAACAGAAGAGTGATTTTGAGTTGATTCCTTTTGAAGAATATTAATATACAGATTGCTCACATGGTCATATTTTTTCATAACTTTTGGAGTAGCAGAAGTATGGTTTGAGTACAGATTACTACAGACTATTCTGTTTTTGACCGATTCTATTTTCAATGCATAGTTTGCTTGTTTCCTAGTTTCTATGGCTTCTATTGCTCAATATAAATTGTACAAATTATATGCTACAGTATACATTATGTGGAAACAATTATTAATCTTGTATTTGACAATACCAAAAGTAAAATGGTTTGCTCTTTATCATACTAACCTATCTCACGAAGTTCTGTTAAGTTTTGTGTGATTGAAGTTTTCAAGTTTTGGGTGAGATGTCGATATGAGGAGAATAAGGAGTGACAAGACCCTAAGCTTGGGGATTCCCAAGGCACCTCCAAGGTAATATTAAAGTAAGATCCAAGCAACTAAGCTTGGGGATGCCCCAGAAGGCATCCCCTCTTTCATCTCCAACATTATCGGTAACCTCACTTGGAGCTATGTTTTCATTCATCACATGATATGTGTTTTGCTTGGAGCGTCAATTTATTTTGTTAGGATTTGCTTGCTGTTATTTAGAATAATTTTTTGCATCTTTTATTTCAATAAAAGTGGCAATGATAGCCTTTGTCATTCTTATTTTGCAAGTCTACATGTTGCTGTTTCAAAACAGAAAGTTTATCGATGTTGAAAAAATTCCCTAAAAAAGTCAGAATACGATAAAATGTTGAAACTTTTTGAAAAATAAGCTCTGATAAATTCTATACAGTGTGGTATTTTTTCATAATTTTTGGAGTTTAATAAGTATTGATACTCTTGCATTCTTTACAGACTGTACTAGTTTGGCAGATTGTTGTTATGTTTGCATTGTTTGCTATGTTTTCTTGTTTAATGATTCTAGTTGAGGATAGGACTATTAAATATGCAGAGGCATTTAGTATGCAATGTTGAATAATAATTTTAGTGATTTTCTACAGTAGAGAATTATAAGGTTTTGCATTGATTTATACTAACTTATCTCACGAGTTCTTGTTGAGTTTTGTGTGGATGAAGTTTTTGAGATTTAGGGAAATCGTGATATAAGAGGAATTAAGGAGACACAAAAGCTCAGCTTGGACATGCCCAAAGCATCCCAAGCTAATATTCCAAGAAGTCTCAAACATCTAAACTTGGGGATGCCCCGGTAGGCATCCCACCTTTCTTCTTCAACAATTATCGGTTAGTATCGGTTGAGCCTAAGTTTTTGCTTCTTCACATGAGTGTGCTATTCTTGGAATGTCATTTTGTTTTGATTTCCTTGCTGTTTTAATAAAATACTTAGATCTGAAAGTTTTTAAATAAGAGAGAGTCCTCAAATAGCTACCCATTTACATAACTACTCACTTGATCTTCACTTATATCTTTTTGGAGTAGCTTGTCATTTACTCATGTGCTTCACTTATATCCTATGAGTAGATTGTTGAATGCATTGAATATCATGAAGTTGAAATTACATGTTCATATTATTGTTATCATCGGATTTTGGCAAGGTACAAAAGGCAAGTAAGATGGCCTCAAGTAAAAGAGTTTTTGGCATGCAAAGTTTCAGGTCGCCGAGTGGAATAACTTTGATGTTTAACTTATCGCCATTCGACCTTATCTCGGTGGCCGAAGTTGTACTCCGAGTGACAAAATTCAACATTCCGAGTGGTTTTCGGCCGACCATGCCTTAAAGACGACCTCGGATGAAGGAGTACTCTAAAGGAATTGTCTTTGTCTCGTCGAGGCCATCGATTTTGATATATAAATCATCTCAATTCGAGTTCATATGCAAAAGTTAGAGGCAATACACTGCGGTCCGAAGCTGAGTGGAAATATGGCGCGAAGTACCAGACGCCATGTCTGATGGGTCGCGCGAGCAATTCGGCCTTTAAGACGGCGTTGAATCGAAAAACCTTCAGCACGAAAAAGTTTCGTCTCATCGAGCCGATCAATTTTCATATATAATTCGTCTCAATCCGAGGTCGTATGAGACTTGGGGAGACAAATCAAGATCAGGCTATGTTTTTGGTCGAGTGAAAAGCTTACCATCCGAGTGAAAACTCACCGGTCGAGTGAAAGTTTACCTTTCGGGTGAAAACCTACCAATCGAGTAAAAGGTCGAGTGAAAACCTACCGATCGAGTGAAAGGTCGAGTGAAAACCTACTGATCGAGTAAAAGGTTGAGTGAAAACCTACTGATCGAGTAAAAGGTCGAGTGAAAACCTACCGATCGAGTAAAAGGTCGAGTGAAAACCTACCGATCGAGTAAAAGATTGTCTTCCGACGGAAAATGTGGTCATCGTTTGTCTTCCGGGTGAAAATATAGTCATCCGAGTGAGAAAGTCCAGTCGGACCATCCGAGTGAAAGACTCTAATATCCGAGTGGATGAGCTCAAATCCGAGTGAAACTGAACATATGCCCAAAAGTTTATCAAGATGATTTCGGATGAAGAAGTGTTCAATACAGAAGTTGTGTGTATCATCAAGACGGTAAACTTTGGTTTTGGAGTCATTGTCATCAGAGATAGTATATGGCCTGCAAAATCACTACAAGACTCGAATAATTCAGTCTACCGCAAGACTGAGTCCGACTGGAAGGTAAAGACGACCTCGAAAAGTATTCAAGATGGCCTTATTTGAAAAAGTGATCAACATGAGAGTTGTTCGTATCATCGAGGCGCACAAGTTTGATATTTGGGCCATCTTGATCGGAGGTCATATGGAGGCTCGGCGGCCTGCACAAGGAGGAAGACAGAAGTTGGGCCAGATTCAGACTGAATCCGAGTTGGAATAGAACTAGGACTCTAGGACGCGAATTGATGTAATTTTTCTTGTAAGGAAAGCCTAGATTAATCCTTTACTTATGCGGGAAGTCCAGTCGCCTCTTATATATGTTGGGGGTGACGGCCGATTGAACAACACACAATCGAACAAATCAATATACTACTTTTTCCTGTCTACTTTTTATCTCTCCACCGTTTTTCTCTCTCGTTCTTCGCTGTTCTTCGTGTTTTAGAGCTGTGAATCCCGAGGCTCTAGGGGCGAGCGAATCGACCTAGGGCAGCCCATAGCCGCCGCAATCCCTGATGGGGTCCCTCCCGGTCTTGTGGGTTTCGGTCTCAAAAGCGCCCGCGATTGTCTTATGTGTCGCTACTGTCGGTCGGGTCTCCTTCGACGTGAGCATGGTGCATCACCCCGGCATCGAGGGTACACGTGGCGTGTTTGTGTGTCAACACACTTTTGGCGACTCATTTGGGAATGAAGATCAATCATCATCATCCACCATGTCCGATCTTCCCAAGCCATCTAAGGTGAGCGCCGATAACATCATTAAGCCCGTCTTGATGAGATATCGGCCTATCATCGCCAAGTCTATGAGGAGTACAAGAAGGCGTGCGAGGAGAAGGACTTGCAGGAGTTCCTTGCAAAGTTCAAGAAGGATCGCCAAGGCAACATCACTCCGATTGAAGAAATCAAGTTCCTCCTTTGCAAGCCAAGCGAGTTAAACCCTCTGTAAATCTTGCCTTTTCTCTGAAAGGTGGGCTGAGATTGAAAGTCATATTGCTGATGGTAACAATCTAGTCTATCAAACTGTCATAGAAAATACTAATGCTCAGAAGAATACATCTCAATCAACTAGTGGTAATGATGGTGTAGCTGCTAGTGTGCAAAACCCTAATCTGGCTTTACCTATCTCATCGGCGCCTCCCGTGCCGATGACTTATTATCCTACCCAAACAAATCAGATTGTGGTTGCACCCATTAATCCTATTATGAGCATGCCAGGTTCGGTGGTGACGCCGAACCAAACCCTACCTACAGCTACAACCACTCGACCACTACCAAATTATGGGTCGACATACATGCCACAATTCCTACCTACAGCTAGTAACCCTACTCCTCCTATGCCACTGCCACAAGCTTCATCGTCCACTATGGATGATGGTTTAGCTAATCTTAGAGAGGAGATGGCTAAGATGCTTCGAGAAAATTTTGGAGTTGAGTTACCTCGGAATCGGATTTACCAAAAGCCGTACCCCGAGTACTTTGATGCTATCCAGTGCCCTCCAGGATATAAAATTCCAGATTTTGTTAAGTTCAATGGAGAGGGCACAAAAACCACATGGGAGCATGTTAGTCAATACTTAGCACAACTAGGTGAGGCAGGCTCACTAAATGAGTTGAAAGTGCGTTTATTTCCTTTATCATTAACTGGTACCGCATTTTCATGGTTTTCTTCTTTGCCACATGGTTCCATTCGAGTTTGGTCGTAGCTAGAGCAGAAATTTCATGATCACTTTTACAGCGGCGACAATGAACTCAAGTTGTCACATCTAACATCGGTTAAGCGAAGCATGATGAATCGGTCTCCGATTACGTCAAAAGATTCGAGAAAGCGAAAAACCGGTGTTTTAGTTTGGTGATAACCGAGAGAGACTTAGCAGACCTAGTGATGAGTGGTTTGAGAACCCCATTAGAGAAAAGCTAGAAGGCTATGAGTTCTTAAATATCAACCAAGTCTTACAAAGGGCTTTGGCTCGGAAAGCGAAGCAAAGATCTCAAAGAAGTGCATAGATACAAAACCGATCGTCCAAAGATGAATATGGTGGAATATGACGGTGATCACTTTCGGACGATGAGGGTGATGTTTTGTTATGAATTTGTTTGGCCATCTAAGGCCAAACCCTTTACTTGTAATGATCTGAAACCGATTCATAAGAATCGTGATGAAGAGATGAAGTTTACTTTTAACATTGCTAAGTGTGATGGAATATTTGATGCTTTCTGCAGGCTAAGATTATTAGAATATCTCATACTTTACCGCCGTTTGAAGAGCTAAAGCGGCGTGCTTATTCAAGTATCATAACTCTTTTATCATGCTACTAACGATTGCAATGTTTTTCGACGAGATACAATCGGCCATTAATGACGGACGATTGAACTTTTCGAGATGCAAGTTGATAAACAACCTTTTCCAATGAATACCATGGATTTGGAGGGAAGAAGCTACTCATTCGGCCGGAGGTAGCGAATCTGCTAATAAAGCTAATGTCATTGTTGGTGAGCCGGGAAAGACAAGGAGGACAACAAGATCTTGGGGAGACAGGTTGTGCTTGATAAGCAACCCGATGGCAAGGAAGTGATCAAAATCACCATCAAGAATCCTACACTCGGGGCAACCGCAAGTGCAAGAAAATACTGTGTTAAATCTGTCAAGCCCAAGAGTCCCGTCGGCAAGTGGAAGAAGAATGAAGTTAAAGTGCAGCGCAAGCGGATCAAGCCAACTTTTGATATGTTGCTGTCCAAGTATGCTAACCAGTCGGCCGGTTCTAGTTTCAATCGACCGAGTCATCTGAAACGATCAAGGTCACCATCAGTTGATATGTTCAGTCGGTATACAAAACCGAGTGGACCAAGGGCGCAGTTTTCAGAAGAGCAGAGGCAATCTGTGTGGGATCGACTTGATTACTCATATAATGGCCGACTCAACATCGGTGACTATCAGTCGGCTGGTCAAAATATGTGACCGGATGGAAATTATCCGAGTGTAAGAATGCACCCAGGTGGAAGCTATCCGAGTGAAAAAATGTGGATGGGTAGATTCCATCCGACTGAGTTCCATCCGAGTGACATCAATCCGAGTGGATTCCATCCAAGTAAAAAGGTGCGCCCGGGTGGAAATTTCATACATCTGGAAAGTCGAAAAGAATGGCGTGTTAAGTCACCGAGTGTTGCAGCAGTTGAGTCGGGAAAAGGCAAGGAGAAAATGGATGTCGACTCACTTATCTTGGGCACCGAAACATTCCCCATACAGCAGCCGACTGTGCATAATCACTCAACTGAGCCGATACTTTCTATCGCGCCAAAGCACTCGGCTAATGACCATGAAGCAAGCACCAGCCAAGTAAAGGTGAGAGATGCTAAATACACTCGACCAAAGTGGTGTCCTCCAGGGCTAACAAAGACACAGAAGAGGAAACTACAGAGGTTAAGGAGTCAAGAGATGGCGGAGCAGGAGGCCGAGAAGCAAAGGGATAAGTTGTTCAATGACACTCGGCCCATGGTTCCAGCAAAACAAGTGTGGAGGCCAAAACAAATACAAGATACATCAGCTTCTACACCTATCACAGCAGCACCTACACTACCAAAAGAGGACGACGCAATCATTGCATCGTCTATGTTACCTATTGATTCCACTTCACTCGGACAAACTTCAGAATCGGTGGATGCACTCGACGAGGAGGCTGATATGTTGGACTATGAGTCTACGCCGGTTCATGAAGGTATGTATATCAATATGGTGTATTACTTACCTGCTGAGTTTCGTGCTGTAGATGAGGAAGGGGAAGTGGCTCAGCTGGATTTTGGTCCTAAAAATGCAATATTCGAGAAGCCAAAAGAACCAGTAAAGCATCTGAAACCATTATATCTCAGAGGTCATATCAATGGGTCGCCGCTCACTCGGATGCTTGTTGATGGTGGCGCTGTGGTAAATCTTATGCCCTATTCGGTCTTCAAGAAATTGGGTTTGCCTGATGAAGAATTGATCAAGACCAATATGGTGCTCAACGGGTGTGAAGGCAAAGAGAAAACAGAGGCCAAAGGTGTATTGTATGTGGAGCTTACAATCGGAAGCAAAACTTTGGCCACTGCATTCTTTGTCGCTGAGGTGCAAGGTAACTACAACGTTATACTAGGCCGTGATTGGGTTCATGCAAACCAGTGCGTGCCATCCACTATGCACCAGTTTTTAATTCAGTGGGTTGATGATGAAGTGGAAGTCATTCATGCGGATAACTCGGCCTATGTTGCTTTGGCCGATGCATCGGTGGATTGGCAACATCCCAATGCTACTTGCTTGACGGGACGTGACTTATCAGAGTTTGATTTTCTCAGCGCGACCAAGAATGGTTTTGTGCCCATGTCTTTAAAGCCGACTGAATGCAATCGGCTCCAAGGAATGATATGTTTAAATGGATTCTAGTTCCGAGTGGTTACAAAAATGTCCTGTAAAATATCGGTCCAGTGAGGACGATATGTATGAGTCTATAGAGGAGTTGGATGACATGGATAAACTTGGACAAGGTTTTACATCGGCTGATCCGTTAGAAGAGGTAGATATCGGAGACGGATCAGTCAGTCGACCGACATTTGTAAACAAAAATTTGAAAGCCGATTGTAAGGCTAAATTAATCAAGCTATTGAAAGAATATGTTTGTTGCTTTGCATGGGAATATCATGAGATGCCAGGGTTGAGCCGAGAGCTAGTGGAGCATCGGTTTCCTATAAAAGCCGGTTTTAGACCTTATAAATAGTCGGCCAGAAAGTTTAATCCAAAAACATATGACCGGATCAAGGAAGAGATCGGTCGACTGCTTGAAGCTAATTTCATTCGACCTTGCAGGTATGCCGAGTGGATTTCTAACATTGTCCCAGTGGAGAAGAAGGGATCCGGCAAGTTGAGGGTGTGCATTGACTTCAGAGATTTGAATAGGGCTACACCCAAAGATGAGTATCCCATGCCAATAGCCGATATGCTTATTAATGATGTACGGACATAAGGTTATTAGCTTTCTAGATGGTAATGCGGATACAATCACATTTTATGGCGAAGAGGACATGTACAAAACAGCTTTTCGATGTCCTGGTTTCCTTGGTTTATTCGAGTGGACAGTTATGACATTCGGATTGAAAAATGCTGGGGCCACATATCAAAGGGCTATGAATTTGCTTTTTCATGATTTACTCGGTATCATACTTGAAGTTTATATTGATGATCTTGTTGTCAAATCGGATGCTTTTGAATCTCACTTGGCCGATTTGCATTTAGCTTTTGAAAGAATGAAAAAGTATGGACTAAAGATGAATCCTTTGAAGTGTGCATTAGTGTCACCGGCAAATTTTGGGTTTCATTATTCATGAAGATGGCATCGAAATTGATCCCAAAAAGATAGAGGCCATACAGAAAGTGGAGGCTCCAACATGCAAGAAAGATATGCAAAAGTTCCTTGGCAAGGTCAATTATTTGAGAAGGTTCATAGCTAATCTGTCAGGGAAAGTTGATGCATTTACTCCTATCCTTCGGTTAAAGAATGATGTTGATTTCACTTGGGGGGCAAAACAGCAACAAGCCTTTGATATGATCAAGAATTATTTGTGCACTCCTCCGGTAATGAAAGCACCCAAGCATAGAGAGCCTTTTAAACTTTATATCGCAGCCGAGGAAGGTGTTATTGGTGCTGTTTTGACTCAAGATACCGAAGGAAAAGAGCATGCCATTACATATTTGAGCAGACGTTTATTGGACGCCGAGACAAGGTATACATTTATTGAAAAACTATGTCTATGCTTATATTACGCTTGCACAAAATTGAGACATTACCTAGTGCCGAGTGCTTGTGTAGTAGCTTGTCAAACCGATGTCATTAAGTACATGTTGCATAGGCCAATTCTTAGTGGTAGAATTGGCAAGTGGGCTTATGCTTTGATTGAGTATGATTTGGCTTATGAATCTCTAAAATCCATGAAAGACCAAATTGTTGCTAATTTCATTGTTGAACATCGGATTAATGACAAGCATGATGTTGATATGAACCTTCTTTCATTAGTGCCATGGAGATTGTACTTTGATGGTTCTGTTTGTAGCAATGGCCAAGGTGTTGGTATTGTTTATATATCTCCTCATGGTGCTGTTTTTGAAGCCTCATGCCGCTTAGAATATTTTTGCACAAACAATCAAGCCGAATATGAAGCATTGTTATTCGGTCTAGAGATGTTACTTGCTATAGGTGTTACACATATTGAGGCTTACGGTGATTCGTTACTAGTGGTGCAGCAAATATCCAGAGTCTTTCTGTGTTTTGACGAATCACTTAATGTTTATCTTGATAAATGTCTAGATATAATTTCTACTTTGGATTGTTTTAGCATTGCACATATATCTAGACATGACAACTGGAAAGCAAATGATTTGGCACAGCAAGCATCTGGATATCATGTTGATCATGGCATGTTTCATATCTCTCAAAGACCGATGTCTTGTCTTACCAATATGGGAGAGGCCGAACCTGAACCCACTAATTCGGCCATTAACAAAAAATCTAGTGCAGGTGATAATTCCGACTGGAGAAAGCCCGTTGTTGATTACTTGTGCAATCCGAGTGAAAGGGTGGACAGGGCTGTTCAGCGTATGGCTTTCAAGTATACAATGAGAGACGATGGTCTTTATCGCGAGCAATCGATGATGTTCTTCTAAAGTGTTTGGATGAGGACCGGGCAAGAGTTGCTATGGGAGAGGTACATGAAGGTATTTGTGGCACTCACCATCGGCTCCCAAGATGAAATGGTTATTGCGACGTCTTTGGGTTTTATTGGCCGACTATGATTAATGATTGCTTCAGATATTATAAAGGGTGTGAAGCTTGTCAAAAGTTTGGTGATATTCAATTGGCTCCTGCTGCTATGTTACATCCTATTATCAAACCGTGGCCTTTCAGAGTTTGGGGGTTAGATTTCATTGGACAAATTCATCCGTCTTCCTCAAAAGGGCATCGGTTCGTATTGGTGGCAACTGATTATTTCACTAAATGGTCTGAAGGAGTACCTCTCAAGAACATGACACATACGGAGGTAATTCAATTCATAACCGAGCACATTATTCATAGATTCGGTATTCCTCAAACATTAACTTTTATGTCAAACAAAATGATTTAAAATTGTGCCCGCCGCGCATAGATTCGGGTCTACAAAAGTGCCCGCCGACTGTCTTGCGTATCACGCTGTCGGTCAGGTCTCCTTCGACGTGAGCCTCGGTGCATCACCCCCGGCGTCGAGGGTACACGTGACGTGTTCGTGTGTCAACAATTATGCCTAGTAGTGGCTTCACACTGGGTTTAGAAAGTGAAAGCTTTTGAAGCTTGACAATCACAATATTGGTCATACAAGCCATTCATGAATGATTAGTAGAAGGAAGAGAACTTTCACATGCAAATACACTATCTTGGAAATCTTTTGTGATTGTGAGCCCCCATCAAAATATTATATGCCAAAATTTTTGACATTGGACAAGGAAGACAACATAATGATCTATGTTTGTTCATATTCACATAGAAGTTATATTGTCATAGATCCTTCAACATGTGGTGCTTGCCCCCTATCTTTGCTAGCCAAAACTTCCGCACAAAGTAGAGATACTAGTGCATCCAAAAACCCTTAAACAGAAATCTTATTTTCAAGAGTCCAGCATACCTACCTATGGATTGAGCAAGATCCTTCAAGTAAGTTGTCATTGGTGCAGTAAGGCAATAAAAATTGCTTCATAAGGGGCAAGATCATTTAGTGTAAGAGAAAATTGAGCGTTGTACGAACTTGTGATGGTAAACAATAAAAGCGACAGACGGCATAATAAAGGTTGCTATCATAAGGGGCAATATAATGTGATGTTCTTTTGCACTGAGGGGTTGAGCATACAAACAAATAAGGGCATGGCAACCTCTGCTTCCCTCTGCGAAGGGCCTATCTTTTACTTTTATGTATTTACTTTCATGCAAGAGTCAACGTTTTTCTCTCTATTCCTTTTTATTTTTCTCCTTTGGCAAGCATCATGTGGTGAGGAAAGATCTAGGCACATATATCCAGTTGGATATGGGTAACATGAGTTATTATTGTTGTAGCAACCAGACCTCAAACGATCGATCTCGTGCATCGATGTCATCCTGGATCGATAATCTTGACACGCCGCGATTACTTGAGGATTTATAACAGAGTAGGAATCACACACTTATTACATCGAATGTCTCCAAAGAGAACTTATTACAATAAATATGGCTTAAGGCCATCTAATAATGATAACAATGGAAGGCTTGGAAGATAAGTGAGTCCATCAACTCCAACGACATCACTGAGTATAGAACCACGATCCTAAGGCATCTTACTCGTCATCTGAAAAGTCTGCAACATGAACGTTGCAGCCCGAAACGGGTCAGCACATGGAATGTGCTGGCAAAGTAACACATAGAGAGTAATGAAAGAATAAAGCTATACTACATGCATATATGGCTAGTGGAAAGCTCTATGGTTACAGCTTTGCATAAAGCCAGTTTTTCCCTACTGCAAAGGAATAAATTTATTTAACTATCATGGTGGTTGTTAAACATTGAGAATGGTTGACAGCATTCTCAATCCCCATTAAGTAACATCATTAATATAAACCCAACAATATTAATTAAAGTAACATGATGAGATCACATGATAATCCAAGTACTAGATACTCAAAACGTCCATAACTGGGGACACGGCTAATCATGATTAGTTTATACACTCTGCAGAGGTTGCGCACTTTTCCCCACATGACTCGATCTCCTCCGTTGGGATTCTCGCACTACAAGGTGTTTGAGAAACGGATGACCGAGACATAGTCTTTCAGAAGCGCTAGCACCTTACGATGTGTAGACCATCCCAACCTACATCCCCTACATCTGCTAGTCTACCACTGTAAGAGTTCGCACGACTTAGTCAACTATGCTAGAGCCCATAATAGCATGCGGCTGCACACGGAAGTTTCTAGCATGAATAATCTTATGATCCCTTTGAGCCTAGGTGGCGGTCCAAAAACAAACAGACAATCCTGGAATACCCATGTACCTCAATCCACCCAGATGTATATTAAAGTTGCCACCTTAAATAAACCATTAATTAACAATCTCACATCTGTCATGGATACACTCACCCAATCCACGTCTACTAGCATAGCATGGCATAATAAGCAAACATAGGAAATAACTCCCAAGGGTTTGATAATAAAACTGGTAATAGGTACTACCTCATCTACTTTCCAAAACCCACATATTAAACATATCCTAATCATGCAATTGTTTGAGGGTTGAAATAGTGCAATAAAAACAGGGTAATAAAGAGGTATGATCAAATGTTACTTGCCTTGCTGATGATTCGCGAAACCTAGGTATTCAAAGTAGCAAGCGGCGCAATCCGGGTACTCTATCGCAAGCAAACAAACAAACAAGCACACAATAAGTACTCAACTAATGCACGGGTAAAACTCAAATAAGAGATCTTAACCAGAAAATTCAACTTAAGAACTCCGGTTTGCAAAAGGATCAAATCAAACGAAGAAACAAAACTCAGACGGCGAAAGAAACAAACTTCGTTTATTAATCTGGACCTAAGTCAAATTTTACAGAAGCAAAAACTTGTTTGAGTGTATTATTAGGAAAGAGGGTTTCGAGAAGAAACTCTAGGCGCTTGAATCGCCTGATTCTGATAAACGAGCGAAAAGATAAACTAAAACGAAAATCGCGAGCAGAAAAATAGCGGAATAAATCCGAGAAAAAGAAAAACGATGAACAGATTAACGAACGAACGTTCGTTATCTGGATCTAAACGAAAGACGCGTTCGTTAAAACTAACGAACGAGCGAACGCTCGCTAACTAAATAAACCGAGAAAAAACCGATCTAAGTAAAATAAAAAAATCTAGGGTTTTCTTAAAAAAACGAAGTGGTTTTTCTAAAAAAAACGGTGGTGGCGCCGGCTCGGGCGGTACCTCCGGTGAGGTCCTCCGGCGGGGCTGGCGAGGGGGGCTGGGTGGAGTGGTCTTGGGCGGCAGCAAGCGCAGGCGAGGCGGGGGTCGGCTCGGCGGCGGGGTGTCTTGATGGCGCGCTGCGACTCGGGCTCGGGGGTATTTAAAGGGGAGGCGGCAGCCGACTTGGAGAGGGTCGAGGCGGCGGCGGCTCGGACTCTCCCTAGTCCGACGGCGGCATGGGACGGGGAGGCGGTGGCGCGGGCGGGCCGGCCTAGCTCGGCTGGGCTTCGGCCCAGTCGGGCGCGGGGAGTTTTTTTTTTAATAATTTTGCCGAACAGAAAAAAATATCTAGAAAATTAAATAAAAATCTAAAAATACCAAAATAAATTTTCATCGTCCAAATAAAATATTGAGAACAAGATGAACATTTTTTTGGTCCTAAAATGCATTTTTTGAAAATCGTGCAATTTTTCCTAAATTCAAATAAAATAGCAAAACACCAAAATAAATCGTATTTGATTTTTTATTTAACCCTCATTATTCATTTATTTTGGGAAAGTCATTTTATTCCCTCTCTCATATTTTTATGATTGAAATAATTGAGGATAAAATAAATAAAATCAAATGATCCTATTTTCAAAATTTGAGAAAACTCAAATGTGAAAATAGCGAAATCTCCAACTCTTTCCGTGGGTCCTTGAGTTGCGTAGAATTTCTAGGATCGAGGCAAAATGCAATAAATATGATATGCAATAATGATCTATTTGTATAACATTCCAAATTGAAAATTTGGGATGTTACAATTGTTGACATCACCCTTGAGGTGAATACATTGGGAGGCGAAGTTATAAGCCCCTATCTTTCTATGTGTCCGGTTGAAACATTTTGCTCATGTGTATGCGGTGAGTGTTAGCAATCACAGAAGACTATATGATGGTTGAGTGTGTGGAGCTCTTACTTAGACTCTATTGAATAAGTTGAATTGCAATTGCTTGGTGACTCAGAACATAGGTTGTTGAGTTTCAAGAGAATTTATTATTTGACCCTTAACATGTGAATTGGTTGCTACTATAACATGAGAAGTTTTATAAGAAAGAATTGTTGTTATGATGCTAGGAAAAGTGATTGAAATTGTCATTGATCAAATTTGTGCACTGTGCTAGCATTCACACTTCATAAATTATTTCTTTTATCATCTACCTACTCGAGGACGAGTAGGAAATAAGCTTGTGGATGTTGATACGTCTCCAACGTATCTATAATTTATGAAGTATTCATGCCATGCTTGCAATAATTTTATATGGTTTTGGTATGATTTGCATGGAACTAACCCGGATTGACACTGTTTTCAGCAGAACTACCATGGTGTTGTTTTTTGTGCAGAAATCAAAGTTCTCCAAACACCGCGAAACTTTTTGTGGATTTTTTATGGACCAAAAGACCACTAATGGGCCAGAGCAGCACCAGGTGAGGGAGTCCTGGATTAAGGGGTCCTCGGACAGCCGGACTGTTGGACTATGAAGATACAAGATAGAAGACTTCGTCCCGTGTCCGGATGGGACTCTACTTTGCATGGAAGGCAAGCTTGGCGGTTAGGATATGAAGATCCCTTTCTTTGTAACCGACTCTGTGTAACCCTAGCCCCCTCCAATGTCTGTATAAACCGGAGGGTTTGGTCCGTAGGACAACAACAATCATAACTATAGGCTAGCTTCTAGGGTTTAGCCTCTACGATCTTATGGTAGATCAACTCTTGTAATACTCATATCATCAAGGTCAATCAAGCAAGAAGTAGGGTATTACCTCCATCGAGAGGGCCCGAACCTGGGTAAACATTGTGTCCCCAGCCTCCTGGTACCATTAGCCTTAGACGCACAGTTCGGGACCCCCTACCCGAGATCTGTCAGTTTTGACACCGACATTAGGGCTTTCATTGAGAGTTCCACTGTGACGTCGAAGATAGGGTTGATGGCTCACCTTGTTATCAAGGACAACATCACCTCCGGGAGAGCTTTGGCCTCGGGCCAAACCCTCCGGCTGGGCGGCTTCGTCTTGACCACCCGTTCGGCCGTCGGGCCGACCATGACTTCTCAGGTCATCGAAAATCGTCTCCACGTCAGCTCGGAATACGCCGAGCGGATGGATCCAATGGAGTTATCGTCTCTAAACGGGCTCCTGGATCGCATCGCCGCTCTAGGAGTCGCTTCAGACTACGATCGGATTGGGCTTAAACCCGATCAGAGAGAGATTGAATCTCCGCCGATCACCCATCAAATAGCGGTGGTGGAGGAGCGACGCAACAACTCTCCCCCCATATTGAGGATGTAATATGTCCGGATTTTTGAGCTCTCCAAGCCGGATGCATGCCCGCGAGAAGGCGTGCCCCGAACTCCGAACTTAGAATTGGACTGTGGGCCAGAAAAATTGGTTTACATCCTAGAGTCTGAACTATTAAGTTCAGAAACTCCTCAAGCTCTAGGTCATGAATCGGATCTGGGTTCGGACTTAAATCCACCCACCCACCCAGACTCAAGCGATCTTTCCCGCATCAGACAACAGTCCCAAGAGACAGTACATCACTTTTGGGGTAGATTCCTCATTGTCAAGGACAAGGTCAAAGACTGTTGCGATGAAGACGCAATCTCACTATTCTGCAAAAACTGCACGGACAAGGGACTCCTTAATGCCATAAGTCGTCGTCACATATCACGCTTAGATGACTTGGCGATCATAGTACAGAAGTACTGCGCGATGGAAAGCAACTGGAAAACTCAAGCAGCCTTTTGGGATCCACTAGCTCTCACCAAACCCCTCGTCCGAGCAAAAAGGGTGTACCCTCATAGGTCGCCCGATCCAACCACAAAGAAATCGAAGCCCACTGCAGGGCGCGCAACTGTTTTGGAGGGGTGGCTCGATAGTCCATGCAAAATACACACCACACCAGATACCATACCAACACACAGCCTTAGAGCATGTTGGATACTTTGGCAGGTGGCCAAGAGCGGCGAGCATCTCCTCATAAAGAACACCGCAGAGCAACATCCCACAGAACGCAATGCTACAGTATTGACAGTCTTCGAGACTTTCGCCTCAGGTAACAGGTGCAAGAGAGCACTCCACGGCCTCGCCGAAGTCTGCCAAGTCACAGCTAGAAACCCCTGGAATGACACGGCCATAACTTTCAGTGCTAGTGACGAACCGCAATTCAGAACAGTCCGGGCACCAGCCGCTTTGGTCCTCAGTCCAATAGTGGACGGCTTCTGGCTTACCAAAGTGCTCATGGACGGCGGTAGCGGACTAAACCTCATTTACGAGGAAACTCTCAATAAAATGGAAATAGACAAGACCCGCATTGAGCAAACCAGCACAACCTTCCGAGGAATTATTCCTAGCCGGGAGGCCAAATGCGCAGGAAAAATCACACTCGATGTGGTATTCGGCATGCTGGAGAATTATCTGAAGGAAATATGCCCTAGAGGCAATAATAAAGTTATTATTTATTTCCTTATTTCATGATAAATGTTTATCATTCATGCTAGAATTGTATTAACCGGAAACATGATACATGTGTGAATGCATAGACAAAACAATATGTCACTAGTATGCCTCTACTAGACTAGCTTGTTAATCAAAGATGGTTATGTTTCCTAACCATGAACAAAGAGTTGTTATTTGATTAACAAGGTCACATCATTAGTAGAATGATTTGATTGACATGACCCATTCCATTAGCTTAGCACACGATCGTTTAGTATGTTGCTACTGCTTTTATCCATGACATATACATGTTCCTGTAACTATGAGATTATGCAACTCCGTTTACGGAGGAACACTTTGGTGCTACCAAACGTCACAACGTAATCGGGTGATTATAAAGGAGTACTACAGGTGTCTCCAAAGGCGATGTTGGGTTGGCGTATTTGAGATTAGGTTTTGTCACTCCGATTGTCGGAGAGGTATCTCTGGGCCCTCTCGGTAATACACATCATCAAGCCTTGCAAGCACTACAACTAATGAGTTAGTTGTGAGATGATGTATTACGGAACGAGTAAAGAGACTTGCCGTAGCGAGATTGAACTAGGTATTGGATACCGACGATCGAATCTCGGGCAAGTAACATACCGATGACAAAGGAACAACGTATGTTGTTATGCGGTCTGACCGACAAAGATCTTCATAGAATATGTAGGAACCAATATGGGCATCCAGGTCCGCTATTGGTTATTGACCGAGAATAGTTCTAGGTCATGTCTACATTGTTCTCGAACCGTAGGGTCCGCACGCTTAAGGTTTCGATGGCGGTTATTATGAGTTTATGTATTTTGATGTACCGAAGAAGTTGAGTCCGGATGTGATCACGGACATGACGAGGAGTCTCGAAATGGTCGAGACATAAAGATTGATATATTGGAAGCCTATGTTTGGAGTTCGGAATGGTTCCAAGGTAAACAGGAATTCTGAGTATCTTAGGGAGGTTACGGAACCCCGGAGGTAAATGGGCCATAATGGGCCTTGGTGGAAAGGAGAAAGGGCCAGCCCTAGGTGGTCGCGCCTCCCCTTCCCCTAGTCCTACTAGGACTAGGAAAGGGGCCGCCCCCTCTCTCTTTCCCCCTCAGGAATCCTATTCCAACTAGGATTGGAGGGAATCCTACTCCCAGAGGAGTAGGACTCCTGGCGCGCCTCCTTGGCCGGCCGCCCCCTCCCCTTGCTCCTTTATATCACGGGGCAGGGGCACCCTAGAACACACAAGTTAGATATACGGATCGTTCCTTAGCCGTGTCGGTGCCCCCTCCACCATATTCCACCTCGGTCATACCGTCGCGAAGCTTAGGCGAAGCCTGCGCCGTGAAACATCAAGATCGTCCTGCGCCGTCGTCTTGTGGAACTCTCCTCGACACTCGGCTGGATCGGAGTTCGAGGGCGTCATCGAGCTGTCGTGTGTCAAGAACTCGGGGCGCCGAGTAACGGCGCCGGATCGGTCGGATCGCGAGGAGAACGTCGACTACTTCCTCTACGTTGTGATCGCTTCGCTTGGTCTACAAGGGTATGTAGACAACACTCTCCCCTCTCGTTGCTATTCATCACCATGATCTTGCGTGTGCGTAGGAAATTTTTGAAATTACTCGTTCCCCAACAATGGCATCCGAGCCAGGTTTTTATGGTTTGATGTTTTGCACGAGTAGAACACAAGTGAGTTGTGGGCGATACAAGTCATACTACCTACCAAAGATGTCATACTTTGGTTCAGCGGTATTGTGAGATGAAGCGGCCCGACCGACATTACGCGTGCGCTTACGCGAGACTGGTTTCACCGCTGCGAGCACTCGTTGCTTAAAGGTGACCGGTGGGTGCTGTCTCTCTCACTTTAGTTGAACCGAGTGTAGCTACGCCCGGTCCTTGAGAAGGTTAAAACGGAGTCTATTTGACGAAATATCGTTGTGGTTTTGATGCGTGGGTGAGACTGGTTCTTGCTTAAGCCCGTAGCAGCCACGTAAAATTTGCAACAACAAAGTAGAGGGCGTCTAACTTGTTTTTGCAGGGCATGTTGTGATGTGATATGGTCAAGGCGTGATGCTATATTTTATTGTATGAGATGATCATGTTTTGTAACCGGTTATCGGCAATGGCGCAGGAGCCATATGGTTGTCGCTTTATTGTATGCAATGCAATGCATACTGTAATGCTTTACTTTATCACTAAGCGGTAGCGATAGTCGTAGAAGCATAAGTTTGGCGAGGCGACAACGATGCTACGATGGAGATCAAGGTGTCGCGCCGGTGATGATGGTGATCATGGTGGTGCCGCAAGATGGAGATCATGAAGCACAAGATGATGATGACCATATCATATCACTTATATTGATTTGCATGTGATGTTTATCCTTTTATGCATCTTATCTTGCTTTGATTGACGGTAGCATTATAAGATGATCTCTCACTAAATTATCAAGAAGTGTTCTCCCGAGTATGCACCGTTGCCAAAGTTAAATCGTGCCCGGACACCACGTGATGATCGGGTGTGATAAGCTCTCGTCCATCTACAACGGGTGCAAGCCAGTTTTGCACCGCAGAATACTCGGGTTATACTTGACGAGCCTAGCATATGCAGATATGGCCTCGGAACACGGAGACCGAAAGGTCGGCGTGAATCATATAGTAGATATGATCAACATAAGATGTTCACCATTGAAAACTACTCCATTTCACGTGATGATCGGTTATGGTTTAGTTGATTTGGATCACGTGATCACTTAGATGACTAGAGATGTTTTTCTAAGTGGGAGTTCTTAAGTAATATGATTAATTGAACCTAAATTTATCATGAACTTAGTACTGATAGTATCTTGCTTGTTTATGTTTGATTGTAGATAGATGGCTCGTCTTTGTTGTTCCGTTGAATTTTAATGCGTTCCTTGAGAAAGCAAAGTTGAAAGATGATGGTAGCAATTACACGGATGGGTCCGTAACTCGAGGATTATCCTCATTGCTGCCGTAAGAGTTACGTCTGGATGCACCGCTAGGTGCCGAACTCTTCTTGATGCAACCGACGGCGTTAAGAACATCTGGCGAGCAAAGCTGATGACTACTCTATAGTTCGATGTGCCATGCTTTACGGCTTAGAACCGGGACTTCAACGACGTTTTGAGCGTCATGGAGCATATGAGATGTTCCAGAGTTGAAGTTAATATTCCAACAATGCGGATTGAGAGATATGAAGTCTCCAATAAGTTCTACAGCTGCAAGATGGAGGAGAATAGTTACATTAGTGAGCACATACTCGTAATGTCCGGGTACTACAATCACTTGACACAATTGGGAGTTAATCTTCCGGATGATTGTGTCATTGATGAATTCTTCAATCACCGCCACCAAGCTACAAAGGCTTCGTGATGAACTATAATATGCAAGGGTTAGTAAAGACTATACAGAGCTCTTCGCAATGCTAAAGGCTGCGGAGGTAGAAATCAAGAAGGAGCATCAAGTGTTGATGGTCAATAAGACCACTAGTTTCAAGAAGAAAGGCAAAGGGAAGAAGAAGGAACTTCAAGAAGAACAGCAAGCAAGTTCTGCTCGGAGAAGAAACCCAAGTCTGGACCTAAGCCCAAATCGAGTGCTTCTCTGCAAGCGACTAGTCCTTTGGAGCGGAACTGCCCCAAGTATTTGGCGGATAAGAAGGATGGCAAGGTGAACAAAGGTATATGTGATATACATGTTATTGATGTGTACCTTACTAGAGCTCGCATAGCACACAGGTATTTGATACTGGTTACATTGCTAATATTTGCAACTCGAAGCAGGACTACGGATTAGCGAACACCGGCAAAGGACGAGGTGACGATCTTGCGTGGAAATGGTTCCAAAGTCGATGTGATCGCGGTCGACACGCTACCTCTACATCTACCTTCGGGATTAGTTTTAGACCTAAATAATTGTTATTTGGTGCTGCGTTGAGCATGAACATTATATCTGGATCTTGTTTGATGCGAGGCGGTTATTCATTTAAATCGAGAGAATAATGGTTGTTCTATTTATATGAGTAATATCTTTTATGGTCATGCACCCTTGAGGAGTGGTCTATTTTGATGAATCTCGATAGTAGTGATACACATATTCATAATGTTGAAACCAAAAGATGCAGAGTTGATAATGATAGTGCAACTTATTTGTGGCAATGCCGTTTAGGTCATATTGGTGTAAAGCGCATGAAGAAACTCCATCTTGATGGACTTTTGGAGTCACTTGATTATGAATCACTTGGCACTTATGAACCGTGCCTTATGGGCAAGATGACCGAACCCGTTCTCGGTACTATGGAGAGAGCAACAGATTTGTTGGAAATCATACATACAGATGTATGTGGTCCGATGAATGTTGAGGCTCGTGGCGGATATCGTTATTTTCTCACCTTCACAGATGACTTAAGCGGATATGGGTATATCTACTTAATGAAACATAAGTCTGAAACATTTGAAAAGTTCAAAGAATTTGAGTGAAGTTGAAAATCATCGTAATAAGAAAATTAAATTTCTACGATCTGATCGTGGAGGTGAATATTTGAGTTCTGAGTTTGGTCTACATTTGAAACAATGCGGAATAGTTTAGCAACTCCGCCACCGGAACACCACAGCGTAATGGTGTGTCGAGCGTCGTGTCGTGCTTTACTAGATATGGTGCGATCTATGATGTCTCTTCAGATTTACCGCTATCGTTTTGGGGTTATGCTCTAGAGGCGGACGCATTCACACTGAATAGAACACCGTCGAAATCCGTTGAGACGACACCTTATGAACTGTGGTTTGGCAAGAAACCAAAGTTGTCGTTTCTTAAAGTTTGGGGATGCGATGCTTATGTGAAAAAGCTTCAACCTAATAAGCTCGAACCCAAATCGAGAAATGTGTCTTCATAGGATACCCAAAGGAGACAGTTGGGTACACCTTCTATCACAGATCCGAAGGCAAGACATTCGTTGCTAAGAATGGATCCTTTCTAGAGAAGGAGTTTCTCTCGAAAGAAGTGAGTGGGAGGAAAGTGGAACTTGATGAGGTAATAGTACCTTCTCCCTTACTTGAAAGTAGTTAAATCGCGAAAACCGGTTTACGAGACATCTACACCAAGTAGTGAGGAAGTTGATGATGTTGATCATGAAACTTGAGATCAAGTTACTCTGAGAACCTCATAGATCAACCAGAGTAAGATCCGCACTGAGTGGTGCGGTAATCCTGTTCGGAAATCATGCTACTAGATCATGATGAACCTACGAACTATGAAGAAGCAATGGTGAGCCCAGATTCCATAAAATGGCTTGAAGCCATGAAATCGAGATGGGATCCATGTATGAAAACAAAGTATGGACTTTGGTTGACTTGCCGAGGGTAGGCAAGCAATAGAAAACAAGTGGATCTTCAAGAAGAAGACCGACGGCGGTAATATTCTCGTCTATAAAGCTCGACTTGTGCAAAAGGTTTCGGCAAGTTCAAGGAATTGACTACGATGAGACCTTCTCACCCGTGGCGATGCTTAAGTCTGTCCGAATCATGTTAGCAATTGCCGCATTTTATGATTATGAAATTTGGCAAATGGATGTAAAGACTGCATTCTGAATGGATTTACGGAAGAAGAGTTGTATATGATGCAACGGAAGGTTTTATCGATCCAAAGGGAGCTAACAAAGTATGCAAGCTCCAGCGATCCATCTATGGACTGGTGCAAGCATCTCGGAGTTGGAATAAGCGCTTTGATAGTGTGATCAAAGCATTTGGGTTTGTACTGAGACTTTTGGAGAAGCTTTGTATTTACAAGAAAGTGAGTGGGAGCTCTGTAGCATTTACGATATTATATGTAGATGACATATTGCTGATCGGAAATGATATAGAATTCTGGATAGCATAAAGGGATACTTGAATAAGAGTTTTTCAATGAAAGACCTCGGTGAAGCTGCTTACATATTAGGCATTAAGATCTATAGAGATAGATCAAGGCGCATAATTGGACTTTCACAAAGCACATACCTTGACAAAATTTTGAAGAAGTTCAAAATGGATCAAGCAAAGAAAGGGTTCTTGCACGTGTTACAAGGTGTGAAGTTGAGTAAGACTCAATGCCCGACCACTGCAGAAGATAGAGAGAAATGAAAGATGTTCCTATGCTTCAGCCATAGGCTCTATCATGTATGCAATCTTGTGTACCGACTGATGTGTGCCTTGCTATAAGCCTAGCAGGGAGGTACCAAAGTAATCGAGAGTGGATCATTTGGACAGCGGTCAAGAACATCTGAAATACGAAAAGGACTAAGGATATGTTTCTCGTATATGGAGGTGACAAAGAGCTCATCGTATGGCAGTTACGTTGATGCAAGCTTTGACACCGATCCGGACGATTCTAAATCACGGACGGATCGTATTTACACTAAGCGGAGGAGCTGTCGGTTGGTGCGATTCTAAACAAAGCGTCGTGGCGGGATCTACATGTGAAGCGGAGTACATAGCAGCTTCGGAAGCAGCTAATGAAGGAGTGCGGATGAAGGAGTTCATATCCGATCTAGGTGTCATACCTAGTGCATCGGGTCCAATGAAAATCTTCGTGACAATCTTGGAGCAATTGCCTTAGCGAAGGAATCCAGATTTCACAAGAGGACCAAGCACATCAAGAGACGCTTCAATTCCATCCGGGACTTAGTCGGTGGGAGACATAGAGATTTGCAAGATACATACGGATCTGAATGTTGCGACCGTTGACTAAGCCTCTTCCACGAGCAAAACATGATCGGCACCAAGACTCCATGGGTGTTAGAATCATTACTATGTAATCTAGATTATTGACTCTAGTGCAAGTGGGAGACTGAAGGAAATATGCCCTAGAGGCAATAATAAAGTTATTATTTATTTCCTTATTTCATGATAAATGTTTATCATTCATGCTAGAATTGTATTAACCGGAAACATGATACATGTGTGAATGTATAGACAAAACAATATGTCACTAGTATGCCTCTACTAGACTAGCTTGTTAATCAAAGATGGTTATGTTTCCTAACCATGAACAAAGAGTTGTTATTTGATTAACAAGGTCACATCATTAGTAGAATGATCTGATTGACATGACCCATTCCATTAGCTTAGCACACGATCGTTTAGTATGTTGCTACTGCTTTTATCCATGACATATACATGTTCCTGTAACTATGAGATTATGCAACTCCGTTTACGGAGGAACACTTTGGGTGCTACCAAACGTCACAACGTAATCGGGTGATTATAAAGGAGTACTACAGTGTCTCCAAAGGCGATGTTGGGTTGGCGTATTTGAGATTAGGTTTTGTCACTCCGATTGTCGGAGAGGTATCTCTGGCCCCTCTCGGTAATACACATCATCAAGCCTTGCAAGCACTACAAATAATGAGTTAGTTGTGAGATGATGTATTACGGAACGAGTAAAGAGACTTGCCGTAACGAGATTGAACTAGGTATTGGATACCGACGATCGAATCTCGGGCAAGTAACATACCGATGACAAAGGGAACAACGTATGTTGTTATGCGGTCGACCAACAAAGATCTTCGTAGAATATGTAGGAACCAATATGGGCATCCAGGTCCGCTATTGGTTATTGACCGAGAATAGTTCTAGGTCATGTCTACATTGTTCTCGAACCGTAGGGTCCGCACGCTTAAGGTTTCGATGGCGGTTATTATGAGTTTATGTATTTTGATGTACGAAGAAGTTGAGTCCCGGATGTGATCACGGACATGACGAGGAGTCTCGAAATGGTCGAGACATAAAGATTGATATATTGGAAGCCTATGTTTGGAGTTGGAATGGTTCGGGCGAAAACAGAATTCTATCGAGTACCGGAGGTTACTGGAACCCCGGGAGGTAAATGGGCCATAATGGGCCTTGGTGGAAAGGAGAAAGGGCCAGCCCTAGGTGGCACAAGGCCCCCCCTTCCCTAGTCCTACTAGGACTAGGAAGGGGCCGCCCCTCTCTCTCTTTCCCCCAGGAATCCTATTCCAACTAGGATTGGAGGAATCCTACTCCCGAGGGAGTAGGACTCCTGGCCAGCGCCTCCCTTGGCCGGCCGCCCCCTCCCCTGCTCCTTTATATACGGGGTAGGGGCACCCTAGAACACACAAGTTAGATCTACGGATCGTTCCTTAGCCGTGTCGGTGCCCCCTCCACCATATTCCACCTCGGTCATACCGTCATGAAGCTTAAGCGAAGCCTGCGCGGTGAAACATCAAGATCGTCACCACGCCGTCGTCTTGTGGAACTCTCCCTCGACACTCGGCTGGATCGGAGTTCGAGGGGCGTCATCGAGCTGTGCGTGTGTCAAGAACTCGGGCGCCGAATAACGGCGCCGGGATCGGTCGGATCGCGAGGAGAACGTACGACTACTTCCTCTACGTTGTGATCGCTTCCGCTTCGGGTCTACAAGGGTATGTAGACAACACTATCCCCTCTCGTTGCTATTCATCACGATGATCTTGCGTGTGCGTAGGAAATTTTTTGAAATTACTACGTTCCCCAACATTATCGGTCCGAAGAGATAACCTTTTAGGTGGCCCCTTTCACCAGTGGATATCACGCCCTGTTAGGGCGGGACGCGTTCGCGAGCTTCCAAGCTATACCCCATTACGGGTACATGAAGCTCAAGATGCCTAGGCCCAAGGGAATCATCACCCTTGCAAGTGATCCGGACACAGCACTCCGTGCCGAAAACAAAACAGTCGCCTTGGCCCTCGAAGCATTATCTGAAGCCCTCGCGGCCGAAGAATTAACCGCATTATGCTCCACAGTGGATATGGACGACGTGATACTCGGTAAGCGATCCAAGTCCACCTCCTTTAAACCAGCGGACGAAATAGTCAAATTCCAAGTCCACCCAACGGACTCCTCAAAGACAGCATCCATCGGGGCACAGCTGGAACCCACAATTGACGCCGCACAGCGGGCGTTTCTATGTGAGAACTAGGATATCTTCGCCGGGCACCCTTTTGATATGCCGGGGATCCCGTGCAGGCTGGCCGAACACAGCCTTAACATACTGAAAGGATACAAGTCGGACAAGCAAACACTACGGCACTTTTCAGAACCCAAACGACAAGCTATGGGAGAGAAACTAGCCAAGTTACTCGAGGCTGGATTCATCAGAGAAATAAAGCACCCGGATTGGCTAGCAAACCTGGTGATGGTACCAAAGAAGGATAAATCCTGGCGCCTATGTGTCGATTTCAAAGACCTCAACAAGGCTTGCCCTAAGGACCCCTTCCCTCTCCCACGTATCGATCAGATTATCGATGCTACCGCGGGACACGACTTATTGTGTTTCCTCGACGCATACTCCGGATACCATCAAATCAAGATGGAGGAGTCCGACCAAGCCACAACGGCATTTATCACCCCATACGGGCCTTTCTACTTCAACACTATGCCTTTCGGGCTCAAAAATGCTGGTGCCACTTACCAACACATGATTCAAACATGCCTAGAGAAACAAATCGGCAAAACAGTTGAAACATACGTCGACGACGTAGTCATCAAGACAAGACATGCCGAATCTTTAATAGACGATCTAAGGCTCACGCTTAATAACCTCCGAACATATGACATCAAGCTTGATACGTCCATTTTGCATCATGCTTTTATATCGATATTTATTGCATTATGCGCTGATATTACACATTATGTCACGATACTTATGGCTATTCTCTCTTATTCTACAAGGTTTATCATGAAGAGGGAGAATGCCAGCAGCTGGGATTTTGGCTGGAAAAGGAGCAAATATTGGAAACCTATTCTGCACAGCTCCAAAAATCCTTAAACTCCACAGAAGTCACTTTTGGAATTAATAAGAATTATTGAGCGAAAAAAATACTAGAGCGGGCCCACACCCTGGCCAGGAGGGTGGGGGGCGCGCCCCCCCTACTGGGCGTGCCCCCTATCTCCTGGGCCCCCTGTTGGCCCTCCGGTGCCCATCTTCTGCTATATGAAGGCTTTTACCCTCGAAAAAATGATAAGCAAGCTTATGGGACGAAACTCCGCCGCCACGAGTCGGAACCTTGGCAGAACCAATCTAGGGCTCGTGAGCTGTTCGCCAGGAAACTTCCCTCCGGGAGGGGGAAATCATCACCATCGTCATCACAAACGATCCTCTCATCGGGAGGGGGTCAATCTCCATCAACATCTTCACCAGCACCATCTCCTCTCAAACCCTAGTTCATCTCTTGTATCCAATCTTGTATCCAAAACCACAAATTGGTACGTGTGGGTTGCTAGTAGTGTAGATTACTCCTTGTAGTTGATGCTAATTGGTTTACTTGGTGGACGATCATATGTTCAGATCCTTAATGCATATTAATACTCCTCTAATTATGAACATGAATATGCTTTGTGAGTAGTTACATTTGTTCCTAAGGACATGGGTGAAGTCTTGCTATTAGTAGTCATGTGAATTTGGTATTCGTTCGATATCTTGATGAGATGTATGTTGTCTCTCCTCTAGTGGTGTTATGTGAATGTCGACTACATGACACTTCACCATTATTTGGGCCTAGAGGAAGGCATTGGGAAGTAATAAGTAGATGATGGGTTGCTAGAGTGACAGAAGCTTAAACCCTAGTTCATGCGTTGCTTCGTAAGGGGCTGATTTGGATCCACTAATTTCATGCTATGGTTAGGTTTACCTTAATACTTATTTTGTAGTTGCGGACACTTGCAATAGGGGTTAATCATAAGTGGGATGCTTTTCCAAGAAAGGGCAGTACCCAACCACCGGTCCACCCACATATCAAATTATCAAAGTACCAAACGCGAATCATATGAGCGTGATGAAAACTAGCTTGACGATAATTCCCATGTGTCCTCAGGTGCGCTTTTCTCATTGTAAGAAATTGTCCAGGCTTGTACTTTGCTACAAAAAGCATTGGGCCACCTTGCTGCACCTAATTTACTTCCATTGCTTGTTACCCATTACAAATTATCTTATCACGAAACTATCTGTTACCTACAATTTCAGTGCTTGCAGAGAATACCTTACTGAAAACTGCTTGTCATTTCCTTCTGCTCCTCGTTGGGTTCGACATTCTTACTTATCGAAAGGACTACGATAGATCCCCTATACTTGTGGGTCATCAAGACTCTTTTCTAGCGCCGTTGCCGGCGAGTGAAGCGCCTTTGGTGAGTGGAACTTGGTAAGGAAACATTTATATAGTGTGCTGAAATTTTCTGTCACTTGTTACTATGGAAACTAATCCTTTGAGGGGCTTGTTCGGGGTATCTTCACCCCGACCAGTAGAGCAAAGAGTTGCTCCTCAACCTACTGAACCTACTGAAAATGTTTACTTTGAGATTCCTTCGGGTATGATAGAGGAACTGCTAGCTAATCCCTTTGCAGGAGATGGAACATTGCATCCCGATTTACACCTTATCATTGTGGATGAAAGTTTGTGGATTGTTTAAGCTTGCAGGTATACCCGATGATGTTGTCAAAAGGAAGGTCTTCCATTTATCTTTTAAGGGAGATGCATTGACATGGTATAGGCTATGTGATGATACGGGATCTTGGAACTATAAATGATTGAAATTGGAATTTCACCAGAAGTTCTATCCTATGCATCTTGTTCACCGTGATCGTAATTACATATATAATTTTTGGCCTCGCGAAGGAGAAATCATCGCTCAAGCTTGGGGGAGTCTTAAGTCAATGTTATATTCATGCCCCAATCATGACCTCTCAAGAGAATGATTATTCCAAAAATTTATGCTCGGCTTACTCTCAATGATCGCACCATGCTCGATACTTCTGTCTTTGGTTCTTATATCTTTGAAGACTCTTGAATTCAAGTGGTATTTATTGGAAAGAATTAAACGCAACTCTGAAGATTGGGGTTCCGACGATGGTAAGGAGTCAGGTATAACACCTAAGTTTGATTGTGTTAAATCTTTTATGGATACCGATGTTTTTCGTGGATTTAGCGCTAAATATGGACTTGACTCTGAGATAGTAGCTGCTTTTTTTGAATCTTTTGCTACTCATGTTGATCTCCCTAAGGAAAAGTGGTTTAAATATAATCCTCCAACTGAAGTAAACGTAGTTGCACCTATTACAGTTGAAGAAAAGACTATCACTTATAATGATCCTATTGTTCCTACAACTTATGTTGAGAAACCACCTTTTCCTGTTAGGATAAAGGATCATGCTAAAACTTCAACTGTTGTTTCATAAGAGTAATACTAGAACTTATACACCCCATGAGCAAATCAAAGTTGAACCTAGTATTGTTATGGTTAAAGATCTCTTGGATGATAATATAGATGGGCATGTTATTTATTTCTGTGGTGAAACTGCTAATATTGCTAGACCCGATGCTAAGCATAGACCTGTTGTAGGCATGCCTGTTATTTATGTTAAAATAGGAGATCATTGTTATCATGGCTTATGTGATATGGGTGCTAGTTCTAGTGCAATACCCTTTTCCTTATATAAAGAAATTATGCATGATATTGTACCCGCTGAGTTAGAAGGTATTGATGTTACTATTAAGCTTGCCAAAAGGGATACCATTAAGCCAGTTGGGATTGTTAGAGATGTTGAAGTCTTGTGTAGGAAAGTTAAATATCCTGCTGATTTTCTTGTTCTTTGTTCCCCACAAGATGACTTTTGTCCCACTATATTTGGTAGCCCTTCTTGAATACTGTTAATGCTAGGGTTGATTGGGAAAAGGATATTGTTACAATTGGCTTAGGGGATATGTCTCATGGGTTTAATTTTGCTAAGTTTCGTAGACAACCCCATGATAAAGAATCACCTAGTATGGATGAGATTATTCGTCTTGCTTCTATTGCCGTGCCTCGTACTGACCTATTAGAACAATATTTGCTAGACCATGAAAATGATATGTTTACGAATGAAACAAGGGAAATAGATGAAGTATTCCTTCAACAGGGTCCTATTCTGAAACACAACTTACCTGTTGAAATCCTAGGGGATCCCCCTCCAGCCAAGGGTGATCCCATGTTTCAGCTCAAACCTTTACCTGATAATCTTAAATATGCTTATCTTGATGAAAAGAAGATATATCTTGTTATTATTAGTGCTAACCTTTCAGAGCAAGAAGAGGAAATATTATTGAAAACTCTGAAGAAGCACCGTGCTGCTATTGGATATACTCTGGATGATCTTAAGGACATTAGTCCCACTCTATGCCAACACAAAATAAAAGTGGAGAAAGATGCCAAACCAGTTAGAGATCCTCAACGACGGTTAAATCCTAAGATGAAAGAAGTGGTAAGAAAGGAGATACTAAAGCTCCTTGAGGCAGGTATAATTTATCCCGTTGCTGATAGTGATTGGGTAAGCCCTGTCCATTGCGTTCCTAAGAAGGGAGGTATTAGTGTTATTCCTAATGATAAAGATGAATTGATCCCGCAAAGAATTTTTACAGGTTATAGGATGGTAATTGATTTCCATAAATTAAATAAAGCTACTTAGGAAGATCATTACCCTTTACCTTTTATTGATCAAATGCTAGAAAGACTATCCAAACATACACATTTCTGCTTTCTAGATGGTTATTCTGGTTTCTCTCAAATACCTGTGTCAGCGGAGGATCAATCAAAAACTACTTTTACTTGCCCTTTCAGAACTTTGCTTATAGACGTATGCCTTTTGGTTTATGTAATGCACCTGCTACCTTTCAAAGATGCATGATGGGTACATTCTCTGACTTTTGTGAAAAGATTTGTCGGGTATTCATGGATGATTTCTTCGGTTATGGATCCTCTTTTGATGATTGCTTGAGCAACCTTGATCGAACTTTGCAGAGATTTGAAGACACTAGTCTCGTCTTGAATTGGGAAAAGTGCCACTTTTATGGTTAATGAAGGCATTGTCTTGGGGGATAAGATTTCTGAGAGAGGTATTAAAGTTGATAGAGCTAAAGTAGATGTCATTGAAAAGATGCCATTTCCCAAGGACATAAAAGGTATAATAAGTTTCCTTGGTCATGCCGGTTTTTATAGGAGGTTCATTAAGGACTTTTCTAAAATCTCAAGGCCTCTGACTAATTTATTACAAAAAGATATTCCTTTTGTTTTTGATGATGATTGTGTAGAAGCATTTGAAATACTTAAGAATGCTTTGATCACTGCACCTATTGTCAGCCACCTGATTGGAATTTACCCTTTGAAATTATGTGTGATGCTAGTGATTATGCTGTAGGTGTTTGAGGGAGTCCTGGACTAGGGGATGTCCGGACAGCTGGACTATCATTATCCGCCGGACTCCAAGACTACGAAGATACAAGATTGAAGACTCTGACCCGTGTCCAGATGGGACTTTCCTTGGCGTGGAAGGCAAGCTTGGCAATACGGATATGTAGATCTCCTACCATTGTAACCGACTCTGTGTAACCCTAGCCTCCTCCGGTGTCTATATAAACCGGAGGGCTTTAGTCCGTAGGACAACATACATTACAACAATCATACCATAGGCTAGCTTCTAGGGTTTAGCCTCCTTGATCTCGTGGTAGATCCACTCTTGTACTACCCATATCATCAATATTAATCAAGCGGGGCGTGGGTTTTACCTCCATCGAGAGGGCCCAACCTGGGTAAAACATTGTGTCCCTTGTCTCCTGTTACCATCCGCCTAGGCGCACAGTTCGGGACCCCTACCGAGATCCGCGGTTTGACACCGACATTGGTGCTTTCATTGAGAGTTCCTCGTGTCGCCACCGATAGGCTTGATGGCATCTTCAACCAACAACGCTGTCGGGGTGAGACTTTTTCCCGGACAGATCTTCGTGTTCGGCGGCCGCCGCTGCGGGCAATTCACTTGGCCATCTGGAGCAGATCAAAACTACACCCCTGGCGTCGGGTCGATCCGGAAGCTTGAACTTCACGGCCGATGTCGCGGAGACTTGATCTTGACGGACTCGAGCCATCGCTAGCGCGCCGCCTTGTGACGATGGGCATGATCTAGCTCGCCGCCGAATCGTGCCTTGGTGGCTGCACACGGATCCGCTTGACCATTAGCGGAGCCGATCGCCCGGATCGAGGCGGTGGATAGACGCGCGCCACAGGGGCTTCAACATCTCGGTGATGGGCGAACACGATCTGTCCCTGCGAAACTTCGTGATTCCGGCGCGGACTCCTCGCGGACTCGAACCTCCGCGCCCTACCAATCGATCCGGATTGGGCACGATTATAAATTCACCGCGCGGACATCTTTCAATACTCGCATTACGGCGATATGCTGAATTCACTAAAACATCTCTCGTTATCGGAGAGTCTGGCGGACTATGGCGGGATGGTTGGAATACTGAGACGACGAAGAAATTGAGCCCTCCACCACCCACTTTGTAGCCACTGTCGACAACCTAACCGACATGCTAGATTACGACTCCGAAGACATCGACGGAATGGACGACGATGCCGGAGACGAACAAAAAACAGAGCATATAAAGCACGGGAGGACCACCTCGTCACATGACATATATATGGTGGACACCCCAAAGGAGAGCAATAACGAGGACCAACGGGCCGCGGTAGAAGATGACCTCGCCGATAAAGTCCCACTCGACGACAACAACACTCCCAAGGAGCCCGCGATACGGCAGGGCTCACAAGTGGATGACGAACATGCAAATAAGCAACCGTCCGAGCATGACGAGTCAGATAATCAATCCAAGCCCGGCGAGAGCAACAGTCCGGACGACCTTATGCCGGACACGTCGCCGGAGAATAAGAACCTTCGGAAAAGACTCATTAGTACTGCAAGAAGCCTGAAGAAGGAAAAACGGAGGCTCAAAACAGCGGAAGACACACTCAGAATGAGATGGAGCAAAGTGCTCAAAACCTCAGATAAGTACGGCAATGGCCACCAATCAAAGAGCTACCCGAAGCGCAAGCTGCTACCGAAATTCGACGAGGAGGCCATAGAGCCTCCACCATCCAAAAATAAAGGAGCCGCTGGTTGGATAGGCGGCGGATGACAAGCCAAATTATGACAAATGCACCACACATAAATCCACCAACGAACTTAGAAGGATAGATGGCCCAGCCAGGTCCATTTACTGAGCCAAAGGAGAAGGCCCCAAGAAGCAAGGCAACACGCCAAGTGTCCGATGATAGCGGCACACACAAATCTGGGCGCCAAGCACCCACTATGTTTCACCGATGAGGTCTTTGGACCATGAATTCCCAGCAGGATTTAAACCCATCAACATAGAGGCCTCACGATGGAACAACAGACCACAGGTCGGATAGAAGATTATATACTACATATACATATGGCGGAGGAGGCGATCTCCACGCCATAAAATATCTACCCTCAAGCTCAAAGTGCCAGCCCGTCATTGGCTTAAGAGCCTCCCGAAAACACTTGTTGGAAGTTGGGAAGAGCTCGGGGACGCGTTTAGAAACAAATTTTCAAGGGACTTATGTCCGTCCTCCGGATCTGAGATGATCTAAGTCATATAACTCAACAGCCGGAGAGTCGTGCGAAATTTCGGAATAGGTTCCTTACCAAAAGAACCAAATAGTCATTGTCCGGACGCGAAGCCTTAGCAGCTTTCAAGCACAATGTCCGAGACGAATGGCTCGCCAGGCACCTCGGTCAAGAGAAACCGAGGACAATGTCCGCACTAACAAGCCTCATGACCCGCTTCTGTGCGGGAGAGGATAACTGGTTAGCAAGATGCAGCACCAGCGACCCAAGTACATCCGAGATAAGAGATGGAAAGCGGAAAATCACGGCGCGAAAAAAGCGGCGCGGAATAAAGAAAAAAGCCCAAAAGCACGGCGGTCAACGCCGGATTCAAAAGCTCATGCCCAATAATAAAACACAGCCTCTAAAGGATGACGGTGACGAACTGTCCAACTTAAACAAGATTTTGGGTCGGATATGCCAAATCCACGACTTCCGGAAGGCACGCAAATCACACCCACGAGGATTGTTGGGTTTTAAACAGTCCGGTGACTAAGCGCCCGAACACAAGGGGCTCGGCGCATCAAGCGAAGACGATAAACCCCAACAGCAGAGCACCGGAAAACAAAAGAATTTCCCACAAGGGGTCAAAGAAGTAAATTCACTTCATGTGATAATACGGAAAAATAGTGTGGCACTTTCTAAAAAGAGCTTCACGCGGTCCAACCCAGCAGACCGTAGAGATTGGATATCGAAACCAATCACTTTCGACCACCTGGACTATTCCAGAAGCGTTCGAAACATGGGACGGACTCCCCTGATATTGAGTCCCATAATAGATGGATTACAATTTACTAACGTCCTAATGGACGGAGGCAGCGACTTAAACCTGCTGTATTCAAAAACAATCCGTAGGATGGGGATAAACCCTGCCAAAATCCGACACAGCCGCACTTCCTTCAAAGGAGTGACGCCAGGCCCTTACGCCAAGTGCACAGGCTCCATATTACTAGAAGTCGTGTTCGATCGCTGAACAATTCTCGGCGAGAAAATTAATTTTCACATCGTCCCATTTGAAAGTGAGTATCAAGCACTCTTGGGGCGAAGGCTTTTGTCGCTTCAACGCTATACCGCATTACGCGTCTCTTACACTCAAGATGCCCGGTCGCGTGGCGTCATTTCGATCTTGGTCACTCAAAGACCCGGACACGAATAAACGAATCCGGCCTCGGCGAGCTAGGGGCTCCCTAGGCGCATACCCCATCACGAGGGGCTGCGCGCTAAAACAACAGCGGGTTCATACAAACCCGCTTTAATTATTATATTTCTTGTTTTACACATATTTTTCGCATGATTTGTTTTCGAACTAAGCGTTCCTCTCTCTTCTGAGATGAACAAAGTGCACACCCGTCCGGGATAAACAGTATAATGGAACCTGGTAGCGCAGACGTGCGATAAGGGACCCGTTGTGAGGATTCTTTTGATTAAGACCTGCGTAAACCTTTTCTTGTCTCTTGTTGTTATTCTCCTTGGTTTCTTCCTATAGCCAAAGCGAACTGGCGCTTTGGCATCGGCTGCGTCGAAGACCATGCCGTGCACGGACACTAGGGGCTTAGGGCATCGTTACGCCCATTATTATAAAGACCGAACACCTTAGGGAGTGTTCGGCGTCTCGAGATTAGGCATTATATGCATCAGCTCGAATCATGTCTTTGGTCAAATGTTGGGTTTGCCCGGCTCCTGTGTTTTGCTGCCTTCGTTCCGTATCATCGGCTAACGCGCACCGGAGAACTCTGCGATTGTGCCCCGATTAATTTGGCGAGCACCTCGATGAAAGCCGGCGGCTGTCATGATCTGGCGAGACTGGTCGACCACTCGATCGACTATCGGAATGTTTAGAATTCCTGCTTTGACAAAGGACCGTTTCGGTCGAGCACATCTGCGCTCGACTTGGAGAAGGCGATGCCACCAGGGGCTATATCGTAGCCCCACCCTCGAGCTCCAGCTAAGTGAAAGTGATAAAGCATTATAGTCCGGATTGCCTTGTTAGCTCGCTACCACCTCCTTATAACAGGACCGAGGCGTCGGATTAAAGTGTGAAAAGCGCCATTTTGCGAACACCCCGCACCTTGTGCGTGAGGGCTGAAAGCGAAGACTGCCATCTTTCAAGTTATACAAAAGTATCGTAAATGGGCCTACAGAGAAGTTTTACTACTTGGGGCGCACAAGTATAAAAAGCAGTTATAACATAATCATTGATTTACAATCTAATCGTTCATTTGAGCGTGATATTTTTCGAGCACTGCGACTCTATTACCTGGCGCCACGCATAACTTCCCAGTAGTGCTCGGCGAGGAGCCGCTTTCATCCGAACCTGGCGGCAACAAGGCGGTGGCATCCATCTCCGGACAATGCACCTTCACACGGGCAAGAGCCATCCGCGCGCCCTCGATGCGAGCCGACCGCTTCATCTCCTTTATATGCGGCACCGCTCAAGGAATTGCTGCGATGGCGAAGTAGCTCGTCGCCTTGGACCTCTCTCGGCCATACATGGGCCACGATGTCGATCATGGCAAGTCCGGACAATCTATTTAGCTCGGCCCATTCGCCAACGGTCTGTCGTGAAGTGGCGATCCGGACCGTGGAATTGAGACCAATATAGCTCTTAGTCTCGTGATCGCCGGCGGAAGTGCTTAACGGCATCGGCCGCACTTGCAGCTAAGTCCATATCACGGATCCTCCGGACTCCTGACCACTCAAATTGAGCATACTTTCCATCCATAAACCGCGGCGCGGCGAAAAGGCTTGCCGGCGACGATATCTCGACTGGCGCAGTTCCTCCTTCATAGCCCGCATTGCGAGCGGGCATCCTTAACCGGCGGTGGCCTTCTTTAGGTCTTCCCGCTCCGATAAGCGCTCCTTTTCAAGAGCCTCATTGCGGTCGGCAGCATCCTTTACTTTCATGGCCAATTCGGCCACCTCTGCTCTGCTTAGGCAGTGCGCAGCCTTTTCGGCTTTCAACTCCTCGGCCACCCTCGAGGCAGCCGCGTCACTCCTTCGGGCTTGCTCCTTAGCTAGAGCAAGTTCGGCCCGAAGGCTCTCCACAGCAGCAGCACCGTCTGTACAAACAGCATATAATTTATCAGAGGAGGGCTTCGACCCCCTTAATAAAGCGACTGCGGAGAACTCTTTTACCTTGCGACTCGTCAAGTCGCCTGTTGACAAGTGCGATGTCCGCATCTGCCAAGTCAAGTTGCCGATTTAATTCAGCAAACTCACTAGTCCGGCTAGCCCCCGGACTATCCGCCACCTGCATAGGAACAACGGAATTCATTACTTTAGATTTCGATCCTCGGCACGCTGTCGTTTCCGACAACCTACCGAGTCCCAGGGGCTACTATCTATACAGGGCACATTTTTATATGCAAAACTGTTAAAAGACAAAATGGTGCGTCATTCTCGCATACCTCAAATCCCGCCAGCAAACTCTTGGCGGCATTACGCAATCCGCTCTCGGCGAACGAAATCCTTCCAATCACCATACGCATCAACACACGGTGATCTTCTGAAATGGACGACCTCTCAAGCAGATTCTTCAGTTCCCCCGGCCGGATACTAGCGGGGGCCGAACTCTCTGGCCCCTCCGGACTCGGGGATACCCTCCGTGACGACAGTTTGGGCTCGCCTGCCTCATCTGGCGGCGCTGCGGACGGAGGCGTATCGCTCTCCATCATCTCCGGAAGAAGGTCCCCCGAAGATGAACTCATCTGAGAAGGCTGCAGATCCAAACTGCAATATAAATATTTCGGTTACCCACAGAAGCACAAATGAAGGTATTTCCTTACTAATTAACTCCCTCTTTCATACTCACGGCTCGCTGGAGGGCCGATCCTTTGGTGATGATTGTGCGTCCGGATTCTTTCGGGCGCGGACCAGTGAAGATCTCTTCCCACGCTTAGGGGCTTTGGCCTCCAGATCTTGGGCGATCCTCTTCTCCCCTGAAGGAGGGTTCTTAGTTCCCCCTCTTGATCGCCCCTTTGGGCGAAATATTATCTCCTCTATTTTCCCGTCGCCCCTATACGTGGCGCAACCTCCAACATTCGACCAGCCACGGGCTCGGTCACGGTCTCTCGGGAGGGCGGACACCTTATCGGCCTTGATCGCACCACCCATTCTGTAAAGAACAAGGGGTCGAGGCGAACTCTAGAAAGGCATATAAGCAGAATGTCCGGACTCGAGCTATTTACAGAGTATCCGGGCGATCGCGGCTTAGGCTGCGTCCTCGGCTAAATCCGGACCGCCACTGCAGTCCAAGAACAACTTGTACATCTCCACGGTGTCGCACCCATGAAGTGTTGGAGAATCCGAGGTCCCTCGGGTTGAACTCCCATAAGCGGAGAGGGCGGCGTTTGCGAGGCGAAGATGCACGATTAGCATAACTGCATCACCTTGATCAGGTCGATCTCCCTCGCTTGGAGGTCTCGAATCCGGCCCTGCAGTGAGGGCACGTCCTCGGACGGCCCCCAGTTGAGCCCTTGGTTGACCCACGACATCAGTTGGCGTGGAGGTCCCGGGCGGAATAAGGGAGGCGGCTTTTGCGTGCTGCCCTTTGGAGCGGTGATATAGAACCACTCCTGTTGCCACATTCCAAGTTCCTCTTGGAAGGAACCCTCGGCCACGGGGCATCGGCCTTTTTGCTTATGGTCGCCCGCCAAGACTCCGCTTAGCGCCCCGATCATCTTGGCTCCACCTTGAAGGTCTTCACCATAGGCGAAGTGGGGAGTGACACGGAGGAAGGCTTCGCATGAGCGATAATGAATGCGGAGATATGGAGGATGGACTCGAGCCAAGTCGTGAAAGTCCAACCCATAGTAGAGCAGAGCCCTCTCACGAAGGATCCATCAGAAGCCTAAACCCGGCGGAGGTGAGATCTGAAGACAGCGTATTCACCGGGCTCGGGGCGGGCACGGCCTGCCCTTGGGCAGGCAACTCTGTCTTGAAACCTCGTGGGCGGTACTTGGCCTCGCGCTTCAATATGTCCTCCTCCGTGGCGGAGGAGGGCATCCACCGAACTGGAGGTCGGGCGGACATGGTTGAGGATCCGGCGCTCGAATCTGAGGCTCTGGGTGTTGGGCGGGAGCGAAGAAGAGATTCGATGTGAGATTGAAGAACAAGGACAAGCCTTGGTCCTTTATAAAGAGGAAAAAATACCAAGAGCCGTCTCGTGACCATTCGAGATTCACCTTCGATAGAGGAGGCGTGGCGGCAGGAGCAGTTGGGTTACCCGTCCGTATTGATGAGGATCCGGAATAAGGGGAACACGATCTCGCTTCGACAAGGCGTTCCAAGAAACCGCTTAGCTAAGCGTCTTTGAGGTGGTATAGTAAAAACGATTCAAACAAAGGCTTGGTTGCGGTGTGATGTCATGCCGCATAATCGTCGGCAGATTGAGCTAGTGTATATTTTATTCTCTCTACGGTGGAATGTGGAAATTATTTTTGCGAGCGGACACTATCCCGTGTTCATGATCTTCTCTGGATTATTCAAGGGAGGAACCCGCCTTGCAATGCCGAACATTATGCCGCTGGACTTATCGTCATTGAAGACTGGTTCGAGGGCTCTTGAGGAGTCTGAACTAGGGGTGTCGGACAGCGGGACTATCATTATCCGCGGACTCCAAGACTACGAAGATACAAGATTGAAGACTCGGCCCGTGTCCGGATGGGACTTTCCTTGGCGTGGAAGGCAAGCTTGCAATCTGGATATGTAGATCTCCTACCATTGTAACCGACTCTGTGTAACCCTAGCCTCCTCCGGTGTCTATATAAACCGGAGGGCTTTAGTCCGTGGGACAACATACATTACAACAATCATACCATAGGCTAGCTTCTAGGGTTTAGCCTCCTTAATCTCGTGGTAGATCCACTCTTGTACTACCCATATCATCAATATTAATCAAGCAGGACGTAGGGTTTTACCTCCATCGAGAGGGCCCGAACCTGGGTAAAACATCGTGTCCCTTGTCTCCTATTACCATCCGCCTAGACGCACAGTTCGGGACCCCCTACCCGAGATCCGCCGGTTTTGACACCGACAGTGTTGTTCTAGGGCAAAGAGTTGATAAGAAATTGAATGCTATCCAGTATGCTAGTAAAACTCTTGATACTGCCCAGAGAAATTATGCTACTATTGAAAAAGAATTCTTAGCAGTTGCATTTGCTTGTGATAAGTTCAGACCTTACATTGTTGATTCTAAAGTTACTATTCACACTGATCATGCTGCTATTAAATATCTTACGGAAAAGAAAGATGCTAAGCCTAGACTTATTAGATGGGTTCTCTTGCTCCAAGAATTTGACTTGCATATTATCGATAGAAAGGGAGTTGAGAACCCCGTTGCAGAGAACTTGTCTAGGTTAGAGAATGTTCTTGAGGACCCACTACCTATTGATGATAGCTTTCCTGATGAACAATTAGTGGTCATTAATGCTTCTCGTACTGCTCCATGGTATGCTGATTATGCTAATTACATTGTTGCTAAATTTATACCATCTAGTTTAACATGCCAGCAAAAGAAAAAGTTCTTTTATGATTCAAGACATTACTTCTGGGATGACCCACACCTTTACAAAGAAGGAGTAGATGGTGTTATTAGACGTTGTGTACCTGAGCATGAACAGGAACAGATCCTATGCAAGTGTCACTCCGAATCGTATGGAGGACACCATGCTGTTGATAGAACTGCACATAAGGTATTGCAATCCGGTTTTATTGGCCTACTCTCTTCAAAGACGCTCGTAAGTTTGTCTTGTCTTGTGATGAATGTCAAAGAATTTGTAATATTAGTAGACGTCAAGAAATGCCTATGAATTATTCTCTTGTTATTGAACCATTTGATGTTTGGGGCTTTGATTATATGGGACCTTTTCCTGCCTCTAATGGTTACACACATATTTTAGTAGTTGTTGATTACGTTACTAAGTGGGTAGAAGCTATTCCAATTAGTAGTGCTGATCATAACACCTCTATTAAGATGCTTAAAGAAGTTATTTTCCCGAGGTTTGGAGTCTCTAGATATCTTATGACTGATGGTGGTTCACATTTTATTCATGGTGCTTTCCGTAACATGCTTGCTAAGTATGATGTTCATCATAGAATTGCATCTCCTTTTCACCCACAGTCTAGTGGTCAAGTAGAGTTGAGCAATAGAGAGCTCAAATTAATTTTGCAAAAGACTGTTAATAGATCTAGAAATAATTGGTCCAAGAAACTTGATGATGCATTATGGGCCTATAGAACTGCATACAAAAATCCTATGGGTATGTCTCCGTATAAGATGGTTTATGGAAAAACATGTCACTTACCTCTTGAACTTGAACATAAAGCATATTGGCCTATTAAAGAGCTCAACTATGACTTCAAACTTGCCGGTGAGAAGAGTTTATTTGATATTAGCTCACTTGATGAATGGAGAACCCAAGCCTATGAGAATGCCAAACTGTTCAAAGAAAAAGTTAAAAGATGGCATGACAAAAGGATACAAAAGCGTGAGTTTAACGTAGGTCATTATGTGTTGCTATTCAACTCTCGTTTAAGATTTTTTGCAGGAAAACTTCTCTCTAAATGGGAAGGTCCTTACGTTATCGAGGAGGTCTATCGTTCCGGTGCCATAAAAATCAACAACTTCGAAGGCACAAGTCCGAGAGTGGTGAACGGTCAAAGAATCAAACATTATATCTCAGGTAATCCTATCAATGTTGAAACTAATATTATTGAACCGTAACCCCGGAGGAATACATAAGGGACAATTTCCAGAACGTTTCTGACTCCGAAAAGGAATGGGTATGTGGTATGGTAAGTAAACCGACTCCAAAACAATTCTAATGGCAAGTTTTCTCTATTTTGGAATATTTAAGAATTTTGGAAAGCAAGAAGTAATCCGGGAAGGACATGAGGCCTCCACGAGGGTGGAGGGCGCGCCCACCCCTACTGGGCGCGTCCCCTGTCTCGTGGGCACCTCGTGTGCCTTCCGGACTCCATTTTATTGCACGATACTTCTTTTGTCGGTAAAATTCATTATATAATCTCCTGAAGGTTTTGACCACCATATCACGCAAAAATCCTCTGTTTTCATTTCGAGCTGTTTTTCTGACAGGTCTAGAGCACCATGACGTCTCCAAGAGCCCCCAAGGACAAGTTTTTCGAGAAGGTTATCAACCCCTATCTTGCGGAGGTGCTGCAACACCCTCAATCCATTGAGATGCGTGAGGGGGTGCTGCACATCCGCGATGTGGAGGGACCAAGGCGTACCGGAAGCATGGAGGCAAAGCTCGAAGCCATGGAGCAACAAGTTTTCAAGTGCCAAGGGATGGTGGAGCGTGGACTCAACGCCAACCAGACGATGATCGCGGAGTTCACCAACAACCACAAGCTGGATGCCAAGATCATTTGGGAGACCATCTTTAAGCTTCAAGAGAAAATCGAGCACCTCCAAGCCCAGATCTATGACCTGCAAAACCAAAACTGTGAGTATGAATATAGATTCAAGAGGATGAGTTTGGCTGCAGATTTGAGGATCCCGGAGACTCGATCATCCTTCTATGATGGTGAGCCTATGCCTTGGAAGATGGACGACAAGCCTACATCATCAACAACTCCTACTTCACCACCTCCGAGGACATAATCACATGGGTATGGGCACTCCCCTTAGCAACTGCCAAGCTTGGGGGAGGTGCCCCGGTATCATATCACATTCACACTCCTATCTTTACCATTTTACTTAGTTCGATCCTTTTTAGTAATGTCTTGATCTAGTCGATTAAAGCTTTGGTATGAAGTAGTTTTGAGTTTTGCTTTGTGGTCTCTCTATGTAATCTAGTCCGTGAGCTATATAATAAAGATTAGCGTTGAGTCAAGGGCTTTGCTATCTTGCTATGATCTTGAGAGAATAGAAAGAATAAAAAAGAATATAAGAGTTCATATTGATCTTATGGATAGTAATGACTTCACATATAAAGAGTATGAGGCATAAAAGTTGTTGAGAGTTGACAAACGTAGTTTTGGTCATCGTTGCAATTAATAGGAAGTAATAAGGAAGGAGAGGTTTTCACATATAAATATACTATCTTGGACATCTTTTATGATTGTGAGCACTCATTAAGTATGACATGCTAAAGCGTTGATGTTGGACAAGGAAGACAACGTAATGGGTTATGTTTTCTCACATCTCAGTTAAAGTATATTGTCATGTATCTTTCAAACATGTTGAGCTTGCCTTTCCCCCTCATGCTAGCCAAAAATTCCTAGCACCAAGTAGAGATACTATTTTTGCTTCCAAATATCATTAAACCCGGTTTTGCCATGACAGTCCACCATACCTACCTATCGATTGAGTAAGATCCTTCAAGTAAGTTATCATGTTGCAAGCAATAAAAATTGCTCTCTAAATATGTATGACTTATTAGTGCGAAGAAAATAAGCTTTATATGATCGTGTGATATGGAAGTAATAAAAGCGACAAACTACATAATAAAGGTTCATATCACAAGTGGAAATATAAAGTGACGTTCTTTTGCATTAAGATTTTGTGCATCCAACCCTAAAAAGCACATGACAACCTCTGCTTCCCTCTGCGAAGGGCCTATCTTTTACTTAATGCAAGAGTCAAGGTGATCTTCACCTTTCCCTTTTTCATTTTATCCTTTTGGCAAGCACCTCGTGTTGGAAAGATCACGATATATATATATATATATATATATATATATATATATATATATATATATATATATATATATATATATATATCAATTGGATGTAAGTTAGCATGAATTATTATTGTTGACATCACCCAAAGGTGAATACGTTGGGAGGCGAAACAATACGCCCCTATCTTTCTCAATGTCCGATTAAAACTCCATAACCATAATTATTGCGTGAGTCTTAGCAATTGTAGAAGACTATATGATAGTTGAGTATGTGGACTTGCTGAAAAGCTCTATTCTTGACTCTTTCTGATGTTATGATAAATTGCAATTGCCCCAATGACTAAGATTATAGTTTGCTAGTTCCTAATGAAGTTTATGGTCCATACTTGACATTGTGAATAGATTGTTACTTGATCATGAGAAATCATATGACAAAATTCTTATATGTTGCTGTTATAAGAATGATCATGATGCCCTCATGTCCGTATTTTATTTTCATCGACACCTCTATCTCTAAACATGTGGACATATTTTTCGATTTCGTCTTCCGCTTGAGGACAAGCGAGGCCTAAGCTTGGGGGAGTTGATACGTCCATTTTGCATCATGCTTTTATATCGATATTTATTGCATTATGGGCTGATATTACACATTATGTCATGATACTTATGGATATTCTTTCTTATTTTACAAGGTTTATCATGAAGAGGAGAATCTTTGGCACTGGGATTACAGGTGGAAAAGGAGCAAATATTGGAAACCTATTCTGCACAGCTCCAAAAATCCTGAAACTCCACGGAAGTCACTTTTGGAATTAATAAGAGTTATTGAGCGAAGAAAATACTAGAGGGGTCCCACACCCTGGCCAGGAGGGTGGGGGCACGCCCCCCTACTCCCCTGTTGGCCCTATGGTGCCCATCTTCTGCTATATGAAGGCTTTTACCCTGTAAAAAATGATAAGCAAGCTTATGGGATGAAACTCCGCCGCCATGAGGCGGAACCTTGGCGGAACCAATCTAGGGCTCCGGCGGAGCTGTTCTGCCGGGGAAACTTCCCTCCGGGAGGGGGAAATCATCACCATCGTCATCACCAACGATCCTCTCATCGGGAGGGGGTCAATCTCCATCAACATCTTCACCAGCACCATCTCCTCTCAAACCCTAGTTCATCTCTTGTATCCAATCTTGTATCCAAAACCACAAATTGGTACCTGTGGGTTGCTAGTAGTGTTGATTACTCCTTGTAGTTGATGCGAATTGGTTTACTTGGTGGAAGATCATATGTTCAGATCCTTAATGCCTATTAATACTCCTCTGATTATGAACATGAATATGCTTTGTGAGTAGTTACGTTTGTTCCTGAGGACATGGGTGAAGTCTTGCTATTAGTAGTCATGTGAATTTGGTATTCATTCGATATTTTGATGAGATGTATGTTGTCTCTCCTCTAGTGGTGTTATGTGAACGTCGACTACATGACACTTCACCATTATTTGGGCCTAGAGGAAGGCATTGGGAAGTAATAAGTAGATGATGGGTTGCTAGAGTGACAGAAGCTTAAACCCTAGTTTCATGCTATGGTTAGGTTTACCTTAATACGACTTTTGTAGTTGCGGATGCTTGCAGTAGGGGTTAATCATAAGTGGGATGCTCGTCCAAGAAAGGGCAGTACCCAAGCATCGGTCCGCCCACATATCAAATTATCAAAGTACCGAACGCGAATCATATGAGCGTGATGAAAACTAGCTTGACGATAATTCCCATGTGTCCTCGGGAGCGCTTTTCTCATTATAAGAAATTTTCGAAGCTTGTCCTTTGCTACAAAAATGATTGGGACACCTTGCTGCACCTTATTTACTTTCGTTGCTTATTACCCGTTACAAATTCTCTTATCACAAAACTATCTGTTACCTACAATTTCAGTGCTTGTAGAGAATACCTTACTGAAAACCGCTTGTCGTATCCTTCTGCTTCTCGTTGGGTTCGACACTCTTACTTATCGAAAGTACTATGATAGATCCCCTATACTTGTGGGTCATCAAAGCTCAATCCGGAAAAATGTGTTTTCGGCGTCCCCACCGGAAAGCTGTTGGGCTTCATCGTTTCCAATAGAGGAATTGAAGCAAACCCCGCTAAAATCCGAGCTTTGTCACAGTTGGCTAGCCCAACAGATCTCAAACAAGTCCAGAAGCTAACTGGATGCATGCCAGCTCTAAGCCGCTTTATCTCCAGATTAGGAGAAAAGGCATTGCCACTTTATCGCCTTCTTCAATGAACCGAACACTTCGAGTGGACGGACGCGGCGACGACCGGACTGGAGGAAATAAAGACTCTTTTAGCGAGCAACCCAATTCTGGCCGCACCGAACGTTGGCGAACCCATGTTGTTATACATAGCTGCAACACACCAAGTTGTGAGTGTGGTGCTTTTCATCGAACGAGAGGGGGACGAACACAAATTCCCAGTTCAGAAGTCGGTATATTACGTATCCACTATCCTCACACCATGCAAATCCCGGTACCCACATTATCAAAAACTAGCATATGCGATCTTCATGGCATCCCGGAAACTACGACACTACTTTCAAGAGTGTTCAATCACGGTGGCATCTGAAGTGCCCCTCAACGACCTAGTAAACAACCGCAATGCCACGGGCCGGATTGCCAAGTGGACCATCGAGCTCCTCCCATTCGACATCACATATAAACCACGGCGAGCCATTAAATCCCAAGTACTGGCAGATTTTGTCGCCGAATGGACAGAGGCCGAACTCCCTAAAGAGTAGGGTGCATACTCCAACTGGATCATGCACTTCGTCGGCTCTAAAATGCTGGCAGGTCTCGGGGCAGGTGTTGTCTTAACATCCCCCATGGGAGATACAGTCCAATACGTGCTCCAAATATTATACACAGACTCCAACAATGAAGCCGAATATGAGGTTCGGTTGCATGGTCTTCGGATGGCCGTCTCCATGGGCATTTAGCGCCTAGAAGTGCATGGGAATTCAAATCTCGCAATATCTCAAATAAATGGAGACTTCGGTGCCAAAGATCCGAAAAAGGCGGCCTATCATAATGTCGCCCTCAAGATGTCAGCTAGGTTCGAGGGGCTCGAATTTTATCACGTGGCTCGAGAAAACAATCAAGCGGCGGATGTCCTCGCCCGCATCGGCGCTAAGCGCGACCATGTCCCACCTAACATCTTTTTGGAAAGGCTTTTCAAGCCATCCGTGGTGTGGAAAGGGGAGACCGGCAACATCAGTCCGGATCCAACCACAGCCCCAGATTCCGAACACACTGACATAATCGGGGGCTCTGCCACCGAAATAATGCCTTCGACCCATCTCATCATGGCTGTTATCGCCCCATGGACCAAACCCTTCTTGGCATACCTTATTAGGCACGAACTCCCCGAGGACCAAAATGAGGCACGCTGCATTGTGTGGTGCTCTAAAGCCTACAAGGTCCATGAGGGAGAGCTTTATAAGAAAAGCGCTACCGGGGTACTTCAAAGATGTATCTCCGAGGAGGAAGGGCGGCAACTATTTGCTGAAATTCATGCCGGCCTTGGTGGTCACTACTCCGCAGCTCGAGCCATTGTAAGCAAGGCCTTCTATACAGGTTTTTACTGACCGACAGCCCGAGCAGACGCACAAGACCTAGTCCAACATTGTGTCGGATGCCAGCTTTTCACCAACCAAAGCCATATGCCACCCACCGCTCTACAATCAATCCCCATAACTTGGCCTTTTGCGGTCTGGGGGCTTGATATGATTGGACCCCTTAAAGGAGGAAGCCATAAGAAAAAATACTTGTTGGTCATGGTGGATAAATTCACCAAATGGATAGAAGCTAAACCAGTTAAAACGGCCGAATCTGGACCCATCATAGAGTTCATATCGGGTGTGGTACACTCTTATGATTTCCCCCACAGCATCATCACCGACAACGGCTCCAATTTCACAGCCGATGAGGTGGAAACTTGGTGCGGCAACATGGGCATTAAGCTTGATTACGCCTCTGTCTATCACCCTCAAACAAATGGTCAAGTCGAACGAGCCAATGGTCTTATCATGAGCGGCATCAGACCTAGACTAGTGTGATCCTTAAAAGAATCAGACACACACTGGGTTGAGGAGCTTGACTCCGTACTCTGGGGGCTGCGGACCACGCCAAATTGCACTACCGGATACACACCCTTCTTCATGGTGTACGGCGCAAAGGCCATGCTGCCCTGCGACATTATTCATGACTCACCTCGAGTGCGCATGTACGAAGAGAGAGAGGCCGAGCTCGATCGGCAGGATAGTTTAGATGCCCTGGAAGAGGAGCGCGACGTCGCAAAAGCCCGTTCCGCATTCTATCAACAACAGGCTCGCAGGTTCAAAGTAGAGAAGTACGGTCCAAGACTTATAATATTGGTGAACTCGTTCTACGCCTACCGGAGAAGAAAAAGGACAAACTCAAGCCCAAATGGGAGTGTCCCTTCATTATTGACAAAGTTCTCGCCGGAGGAGTGTACCGACTGCGTGATGCATCAGATAACCGCCTCGAGCCGAACCCATGGAACGCGGCCAGACTCCAAAGATTCTATGCCTAGCGTCGAACTCCTTGTTCGTCTCCTTCCCTCCATTTCTTTGTTATTTTTATTTTCAGCTCTCTTCCCACCTTTCCTTTTTGAAAAGCTCTAAAGCTACAGTGTGGCTAGACTACACACTTGTGACGCACTAATCTCCAAGTATGTGCGTTCACTACACCTGGGGGCTTCTTATACAGAAGCTTAACATAATTATCTTCCGGGCATCAAGCCCACTGCATTATGCGTCCTTTTTCCATATGTACCTTTTCTTCGCCATTATATGCATCGATATGACTTAAGTTTTGGCCAAGCTGGGTTGTCTGGCTCATGTGCTTATGCCCTACGTTCCCGTTAGTTCGGATAGGGCATAAAGGGAGCACCTCTGCGATTGTTACTGCCGGGTACTCCGGACGTGTACCTCAGACTGGGTGAAGCCGAAAGCTAGCATTCTTAAGGGAATATTCTTTCGGTGGACTAAAGATGTTTTTTCCTATTACAATATAACCCCCCAGTTGTTTCATATACTGTGCCTTTTGATTGCAGTTCGGACATGCACGTTAATGCATGCGTACCCAGGAAAGGAACCCTTAACGGAACTATTTTCTCTGGAAGATGTTTCCTACTAACCATGTAATATAACATAGCTAGTTGGGTACTTGTTTGTTCAAGCAATTATGACCCCTATGCCTGGTTTCCATGCGTACCCCGGTTTATGTTACCGAGCGGGTATTCGGAAACACTCCGGACTGTCGGGTCCAGAGTCCAAAGCGAAAAGGTCCGCCATGACAAATGTTTTACAATCCGGCTAGGGACAAATATGTCAATTGAAGTACATAGTCATTTAGACTCAAATGCTTCTTCTTCTATGCCATCCAACAGGTTGTCTAGCCTACAATCCTGTTGGGAATACTTTGCGGCTAATCCTACCTGGTCATATACCAGACTAACAGGAATTTCTTTCCCATCTGACCCTATAGGTCCGTCCTGGGCCATATGATTCGGATCAAGCTTGGTATACCTTTTTTCACCATGGCTCAAGCCTCTCTCACCCCTTCTCTACAGGCAGATATCTTCCATAGTCGGAAACGCTGCCGCGCTCCCTTGAAAAGCCGAACAAGATCGCCCATACTCCCTGGTGGGGAGGCGGACGGCCACAGAGCCTTGGAAACACTCCGCATGACCTGCCGAACTTGCTTGTGCAGTTGCGAAAGCTCTTGTAGCAGATCGCCTAAGGATCCGGGCATCTCCTCTTCGGGACGACCCTTCAGCATACCTGCACACATAACTCTGTTAGTTCCCATTTTTACCGAACTATGTAAATGTTCGTTTAAGAACATACTAAAAATGCCATGTTGAAGCCTCTTATTTTCCTTCATGGAGTCAGCCAGCTGGGCCCGAACATCTTTCAATTCTTCACCCAACTGGGTATTAGCATCTTGGAGATTGTTATTCTTCTGTATGACCCGTGTAAGTACACGCTCGCCAACGGCTGCTTGCCTTTGTGCCTCCTGCTCACCCTCTTGTGGGATTCCCGGATTCTGTTCTGGATTATCTGAGGATTTTGGTCACCAGATATTGTTAGCGTTACTGGTTTATAAACATGATATTGTTTTTTCTCAATTTGGGAATACATACCAGTCGATGCATCTTTGGATCTTAACAGCTTGGCCATAGCGGTCGTTAGCTGGGTTCGACACTCTTCCAGCTCTTGAGACAACAGGTTGTTCTTCTCCGAGAGAACCTATATGTACAATGATCCTTAACTCAGTTGTACCAACTGCTTCAAGTCTCATGGGCTACTGATATACATAATTATCAGATTTTTTTTATACTTACCTGTATATCTTTCAAATACTGGTCCGTGGCCCTAGCAAGCCCAACTTGTGAGGCTCGGATGTACGCATCACCCAAGTTGAAGGCATTAAAAGCCTTGTCTGAAAAACCAGGGTCGCGGAGTGCGGTCCGCCGGCGCCGATGACTCATGGCACTCTCCACTTTAGAATTTGTAATGAACATTCTATCTGAATCCTCTATATGAGGATAGTCAGGTGTCGCTTCCGTGTTCGCCTCCATCCTCGAGACTGGGTCTGGAATCCAGCTAGTAGAGGTACGGTTGACAGGATCCCCAGACATAGTCTGGTGGATGTTCTTTCTGCTAAAACGCGATTAGTAGTGTCATACTTTAAGATGACAACCGCGGAGCGTGCTTAAAGCCATACGTCCTTGACGACGGCTCCACCAGGTTTCTGTTCGCCTTTCTTTTTGAAGGCCTGCCCGGCATGGGCGCCCCTTGTTGGCGAGTCGCCTCGGGTTTGGCTTGGCGCGCCGATCGTCTTCCCTTTAGAGCATAAGAATTGTGCGGTGGGTAAGACAGAAGGAATGAATCTTTCCCAGAAGATAAGTCTCTTGTTTACTTACATGCGATAAAGGGAGGAGGCCGGGATAGTCAGCAATGATGGCCACCTCTGTGCCGTCACAGCTCGCCTGGTGAAACACCCCTTCCACGAGCTCCACGAATATATCCGGATCCTCTTCGAATCGGGGGTCAAGGGCTCGGTTACGGTCCTCTGGCTGTGGTGCTGGGCTATGGAACTCCCTGGTTATTTTCTGTCATGCCTGTTATAAGTAGATGGAGCAAATATTTATGAAAACGAAGGCCCAGGGAATGAATAGAGTAGAGTAATGGATGGCAGCTCACCCAGCTGGGAGGGTTGTGCATGGAAAATCCATCCCGTGGCTTAATGAGGACGAACTCCTCTCTTTCCCCCTTGTATCAATCGGATAGTATTTCCACCAGAGTGGTGGTGGAGTTCGGACCCTTTCGACCACAGTGGGTGGCATCGTCTTCTCCATTGAAGTGCCACATGGGATGCGCTCGGTATTGGAGTGGCTGAACCCCCTGCATTATGGATATCGCCATAACCTCGACTATTGATAATCCGGACTGAGCGAGCATTCTTATCTTGCTCATCAACAGAAGGACCTCCCTGCTATCTTCCTCTCTAGGGCTCCGGGGACGCCAGTTAAGGCGTTTTCTCGGCGGGCCTTTGTAAACTCAGGCAGACCCATTCAGATTGGGGTGGGAAGGGAGACTTCCTCAATATAAAACCACTCGGAAGGCCACTCTTTGGGTGCTTTCTTTGGTGTGCCGGATAAGTATCTGGTCCCGGCGATGCGCCATATCTCGGCTCCGCCCACTTGGAATATTGATCCCCCTTGATTACGGGGGACGAGGCAGAACAACTTATTCCATAGCTCAAAATGGGCTTCGCAGCCCAAAAATAGTTTGCAAAGAGCGACGTAACCTGCGATGTGCAGGATGGAGGCATGTGTGAAGTTGTGCAGCTGGAGGCCGTAGAACTCCAGAAGCCCCCGGAGGAATGGATGGATTGGAAATCCGACACCCCTCAGCAAGTAGGAAACAAGGCATAGTCGCTCCCCCCTGGAGGGGTTGGGAAAGTTCTCCACCTGCTAGCCGTCGTCAATGGAAGCCAATCCGGCTCGGACGGGGACTAGATATGCAGGAGGTAGGTACCCTTGGGTCTGCAACTTCACTAACCGGCCGTGGGATACAGTACACTTCTCCCAATCGCCCGGCTTGGTGTTGCGAGAGTGGGAGGAAGAGCTGCGAACATTGGCCATGTTGGAGTGGTTTTTTCGGGCATGCTCTGATGATTCCTCACTTGGGGAAGATAGTGTGGATTGGATCTGAAGATCCCCATCCCTTTAATAGACAATTTATTTACATGGCCAGGGTGGAAAATGTAAAAATGCCCCGACTTCTTGCATTCGCTCGACACGTGGAGACTGAGACTGTTAAGGTGCAGAAGCCGACGAGCGTAACATTAAATGGGGAACCGGGCACTGCTATTTGCAACAGGTGCTTTGAAGAATTCGGAGAAGGAACCCGCCTTGCAATGTCGAAGACAATCTGCACGCTTGACTCATCGTCATTGAAGCCTGGTTTGGGAGCTACTGAGGGAGTCCTGGATTAAGTGGTCCTCAGACATCCGGACTATATGCATATGCCGGACTGTTGGACTATGAAGATACAAGATAGAAGACTTCCTCCCGTGTCCGGATGGGACTCTCCTTTGCATGGAAGGCAAGCTTAGCGGTTAGGATATGAAGATTCCTTTCTCTGTAACCGATTCTGTGTAACCCTAGCCCCCTCTGGTGTCTGTATAAAATGGAGGGTTTGGTCCGTAGGACAACAACAATCATAACTATAGGCTAGCTTCTAGGGTTTAGCCTCTACAATCTCATGGTAGATCAACTCTTGTAATACTCATATCATCAAGATCAATCAAGTAGGAAGTAGGGTATTACCTCCATCGAGAGGGCCCGAACCTGGTAAACATTGTGTCCCCCGCCTCATGTTACCATTAGCCTTAGACGCACAGTTCGGGACCCCCTACCCGAGATCCGCCGGTTTTGACACCGACACCTGGGGGGTGCCCCGAGGGGGGCACAAGCCACCAGGGCGCTCCTGGGCCCCCAGGCGCACCCTGGTGGGTTGTGCTCACCCCGGTAGCCTCCCGTACCCCTTCTTCGCCCTATAAATTCCCAAATATTCCAAAAACTCTTGGGAAGACCCTAGATCGGAAGTTCCACCGCCACAAGCCTTTGTAGCCACTGAAAACCAATCGGAACCCCATTCCGGTACCCTGCCAGAGGGGGGAATCATCACCGGTGGCCATCTTCATCATCCCGGCGGCCACCACGATGAGGAGGGAGTAGTCCACCCTCGGGGCTGAGGGTTTGTACCAGTAGCTATGTGTTTAATCTCTCTCTCTCTCATGTTCTTGAGATGTCACGATCTTGATGTATCATGGGCTCTGTTAACGTAGATGGATCATATGATGTTTCTCCCCTCTCTACACTTGTTGTGATGAATTGAGTCTTTACCCTTTGAAGTTTTGTCTTGTCGGATTGAATGTTCAGATCTGAGAATACATGATATATGTCTTGCATATGGATACCCGTGGTGACAATGGGGTATTATTACGATTCACTTGATATATGTTATGGCACTCAACTTGCGGATTCCCGTGTGACTTTGGGGTAATCTATGCATAGGGGTTGATGCACGTTTTTATTATCTTTTCTCCGACAGAAACTCTGGGTTCCCCTTGTAGTTCTTTCTGTGGATTGAGTATCATGAATCTGAAATTGTTTGATACATATTGTATAATTAACTCACGGGTACTCACGGTGACGTTGGGGTATCTAGGTGACATTAGAGTTGCTTGATATGCATCATATGGTGTTATTTCAGTACAAAATCTTGATTAGATCGATCGAAAAGAATAGCTTGGACATAATTACATGGGTATGGGCACTCCCCTTGGCAACTGCCAAGCTTGGGGGAGGTGCCCCGATACCGTATCACCATCACACTCCTATCTTTACCGTTTTACTTAGTTCGATCCTTTTTAGTAATATCTTGATCTAGTAGATTAAAGCTTTGGTATGAAGTAGTTTTGAGTTTTGCTTTGTGGTCTCTCTATGTAATCAAGTCCGCGAGCTATATAATAAAGATTAGTGTTGAGTCAAGGGCTTTGCTATCTTTCTATGATGTTGAGAAAATAGAAAGAATAAAAAAGAATAAAAGAGTTCATATTGATCTTATGGATAGTAATGACTTCACATATAAAGAGTATGAGGCATAAAAGTTGTTGAGAGTTGACAAACGTAGTTTTGGTCATCGTTGCAATTAATAGGAAGTAATAAGGAAGGAGAGGTTTTCACATATAAATATACTATCTTGGACATCTTTTATGATTGTGAGCACTCATTAAGTATGACATGCTAAAGAGTTGATGTTGGACAAGGAAGACAACATAATGGGTTATGTTTTCTCACATCTTAGTTAAAGTATATTGTCATGTATCTTTCAAACATGTTGAGCTTACCTTTCCCCCTCATGCTAGCCAAAAATTCCTTGCACCAAGTAGAGATACTACTTGTGCTTCCAAATATCCTTAAACCCAGTTTTGCCATGAGAGTCCACCATACCTACCTATGGATTGAGTAAGATCCTTCAAGTAAGTTGTCATGTTGCAAGCAATAAAAATTGCTCTCTAAATATGTATGACTTATTAGTGCGAAGAAAATAAGATTTATATGATCGTGTGATAAGGAAGTAATAAAAGCGACGGACTGCATAATAAAGGTTCATATCACAAGTGGCAATATAAAGTGACGTTCTTTTGCATTAGGATTTTGTGCATCGAACCCTAAAAAGCACATGACAACCTCTGCTTCCCTCTGCGAAGGGCCTATCTTTTACTTTATGTCTTTTACTTTATGCAAGAGTCAAGGTGATCTTCACCTTTCCCTTTTTCATTTTATCCTTTTGGCAAGCACCTCGTGTTGGAAAGATCCTGATATATATATCCAAGTTAGCATGAATTATTATTGTTGACATTACCCAAAGGTGAATACGTTGGGAGGCGAAACAATAAGCCCCTATCTTTCTTAGTGTCCGATTAAAACTCCATAACCATAAGTATTGCGTGAGTCTTAGCAATTGTAGAAGACTATATGATAGTTGAGTATGTGGACTTGCTGAAAAGCTCTATTCTTGACTCTTTCTAACGTTATGATAAATTGCAATTGCCTCAATGACTAAGATTATAGTTTGCTAGTTCCTAATGAAGTTTATGATCCATACTTGACATTGTGAATAGATTGTTACTTGATCATGACAAATCATATGACAAAATCCTTGTATGTTGTTGTTATAAGAATGATCATGATGCCCTCATGTCCGTATTTTATTTTTATCGACACCTCTATCTCTAAACATGTGGACATATTTTTCGATTTCGGCTTCCGCTTGAGGACTAGCGAGGTCTAAGCTTGGGAGGTATTCATTTGATATTTTGATGAGATGTATGTTGTCTCTCCTCTAGTGGTGTTATGTGAACATCGACTACATGACACTTCACCATTATTTGGGCCTAGAGGAAGGCATTGGGAAGTAATAAGTAGATGATGGGTTGCTAGAGTGACAGAAGCTTCAACCCTAGTTTATGCGTTGCTTCGTAAGGGGCTGATTTGGATCCACTAGTTTCATGATATGGTTAGGTTTACCTTAATACTTATTTTGTAGTTGTGGATGCTTGCAATAGGGGTTAATCATAAGTGGGATGCTTTTCCAAGAAAGGGCAGTACCCAAGCACCGGTCCACCCACATATCAAATTATCAAAATACCGAACGCGAATCATATGAGCGTGATGAAAACTAGCTTGACGATAATTCCCATGTGTCCTCGGGAGCGCTTTTCACATTATAAGAAATTGTCCAGGCTTGTCCTTTGCTACAAAAAGGATTGGGCCACCTTTCTGCACCTTATTTACTTTCATTGCTTGTTACCCGTTACAAATTATCTTATCACAAAACTATCTGTTACCTACAATTTCAGTGCTTGCAGAGAATACCTTACTGAAAACCGCTTGTCATTTCCTTCTGCTCCTCGTTGGGTACGACACTCTTACTTATCGAAAGGACTATGATAGATCCCCTATACTTGTGGGTCATCAAGACTCTTTTCTGGCGCCGTTGTCGGGGAGTGAAGCGCCTTTGGTGAGTGGAACTTGGTAAGGAAACATTTATATAGTGTGCTGAAATTTTCTGTCACTTGTTACTACGGAAACTAATCCATTGAGGGGCTTGTTCGGGGTATCTTCACCCCGACTAGTAAAGCAAAGAGTTGCTCCTCAACCTACTGAACCTACTGAAAATGTGTACTTTGAGATTCCTTCAGGTACGATAGAGAAACTGCTAGCTAATCCCTTTGCAGGAGATGGAACATTGCATCCCGATTTACACCTTATCATTGTGGATGAAGTTTGTGGATTATTTAAGCTTGCAGGTATACCCGATGATGTTGTCAAAAGGAATGTCTTCCCTTTATCTTTGAGGGGAGATGTATTGACATGGTATAAGCTATGTGATGATACGGGATCTTGGAACTATAAACGATTGAAATTGGAATTTCACCAGAAGTTCTATCCTATGCATCTTGTTCATAGTGATCGTAATTACATATATAATTTTTGGCCTTGTGAAGGAGAAAGCATCGCTCAAGCTTGGAGGAGGCTTAAGTCAATGTTATATTCATGCCCCAATCATGATCTCTCAAGAGAAATGATTATTCAAAAAATTTATGCTCGGCTTTCTCTCAATGATCGCACCATGCTCGATACTTCCTGTGGTGGTTCTTATATGCTGAAGACTATTGAATTCAAGTGGGATTTATTGGAAAGAATTAAACACAACTCTGAAGATTGGGGTTCCGACGATGGTAAGGAGTCAGGTATAACACCTAAGTTTGATTGTGTTAAATCTTTTATGGATACTGATGTTTTTCGTGGATTTAGCACTAAATATAGACTTGACTCTGAGATAGTAGCTGCTTTTTGTGAATCTTTTGCTACTCACATTGATCTCCCTAAGGAAAAGTGGTTTAAATATAATTCTCCCCCTTAAGTAAAGGTAGTTGCACCTATTACAGTTGAAGAAAAGACTATGACTTATAATGATCCTATTGTTCCTACAACTTATGTTGAGAAACCACATTTTCCTGTTAGGATAAAGGATCATGCTAAAACTTCAACTGTTGTTTGTAAGAGTAATACTAGAACTTATACACCCCCTGAGCAAATCAAAATTGAACCTAGTATTGCTAAGGTTAAAGATCTCTTGGATGATAATATAGATGGGCATGTTATTTATTTCTGTGGTGAAACTGCTAATATTGCTAGACCCGATGCTAAGATACATAGACCTGTTGTAGGCATGCCTGTTATTTCTGTTAAAATAGGGGATCATTGTTATCACGGCTTATGTGATATGGGTGCTAGTGCTAGTGCAATACCCTTTTCCTTATATAAAGAAATTATGCATGATATTGTACCCGCTGAGTTAGAAGGTATTGATGTTACTATTAAGCTTGCCAAAAGGGATACCATTAAGCCAGTTGGGATTGTTAGAGATGTTTAAGTCTTGTGTGGGAAAGTTAAATATCCTGCTAATTTTCTTGTTCTTGGTTCCCCACAAGATGACTTTTGTCCCATTATATTTGGTAGACCCTTCTTGAATACCGTTAATGCTAGGATTGATTGTGAAAAGGATATTGTTACAATTGGATTAGGGGATATGTCTCATGAGTTTAATTTTGCTAAGTATTGTAGACAACACCGTGATAAAGAATCACCTAGTAAGGATGAGATTATTGGTCCTCCTTCTATTGCCGTGCCTCCTACTGACCCGTTAGAACAATATTTGCTAGACCATGAAAATGATATGTTTAGGAATGAAAGAAGGGAAATAGATGAAGTATTCCTTCAACAGGGTCCTATTCTGAAATACAACTTACCTATTGAAATCCTAGGGGATCCCCTTCCACCCAAGGGTGATCCCGTGTTTGAGCTCAAACCTTTACATGATAATCTTAAATATGCTTATCTTGATGAAAAGAAGATATATCCTGTTATTACTAGTGCTAACCTTTCAGAGCAAGAAGAGGAAAGATTATCGAAAACTCTGAAGAAGCACCGTGCTGCAATTGGATATACTCTGGATGATCTTAAGGGCATTAGTCCCACTCTATGCCAACACAAAATAAAAGTGGAGAAAGATGCCAAACCAGTTAGAGATCCTCAATGACGGTTAAATCCTAAGATGAAAGAAGTGGTAAGAAAGGAGATACTAAAGCTCCTTGAGGCAGGTATAATTTATCCCGTTGCTGATAGTGATTGGGTAAGCCTTGTCCATTGCGTTCCTAAGAAGGAAGGTATTACTGTTGTTCCTAATAATAAAGATGAATTGATCCAGCAAAGAATTATTACAGGTTATAGGATGGTAATTGATTTTCGTAAGTTAAATAAAGCTCCTAAGAAAGATCATTACCCTTTACCTTTTATAGATCAAATGCTAGAAAGGCTATCCAAACATACACATTTCTTCTTTCTAGATGGTTATTCTGGTTTCTCTCAAATACCTGTGTCAGCGGAGGATCAATCAAAAACTACTTTTACTTGCCCTTTCACAACTTTTGCTTATAGACGTATGCCTTTTGGTTTATGTAATGCACCTGCTACCTTTCAAAGATGCATGATGGCAATATTCTTTGACTTTTGTGAAAAGATTTGTCAGGTATTCATGGATGATTTCTCCGTTTATGGATCCTCTTTTGATGATTGCTTGAGCAACCTTGATCGAATTTTGCAGAGATGTGAAGACACTAGTCTCGTCTTGAATTGGGAAAAGTGCCACTTTATGGTTAATGAAGGCATTGTCTTGGGGCATAAGATTTCTGAGAGAGGTATTAAAGTTGATAGAGCTAAAGTTGATGTCATTGAAAAGATGCCATGTCCCAAGGACATAAAAGGTATAAGAAGTTTCCTTGGTCATGCCGGTTTTTATAGGAGGTTCATTAAGGACTTTTCTAAAATCTCTAGGCCTCTGACTAATTTATTACAAAAAGATATTCCTTCTGTTTTTGATGATGATTGTGTAGAAGCATTTGAAATACTTAAGAATGCTTTGATCACTGCACCTATTGTCAGCCACCTGATTGGAATTTACCCTTTGAAATTATGTGTGATGCTAGTGATTATGATGTAGGTGCTGTTCTAGGGCAAAGAGTTGATAAGAAATTGAATGTTATCCGGTATGCTAGTAAAACTCTTGATACTGCCCAGAGAAAAAATGCTACTACTGAAAAAGAATTCTTAGCAGTTGTATTTGCTTGTGATAAGTTCAGACCTTACATTGTTGATTCTAAAGTTACTATTCACACTAATCATGCTGCTATTAAATATCTTATGGAAAATAAAGATGCTAAGCCGAGACTTATTAGATGGGTTCTCTTGCTCCAAGAATTTGACTTGCATATTATCGATAGAAAGGGAACTGAGAACCCCGTTGCAGACAACTTGTCTAGGTTAGAGAATGTTCTTGATGACCCACTACCTATTGATGATAGCTTTCCTGATGAACATTTAGCTCTCATTAATGCTTCTCGTACTGCTCCATGGTATGCTGATTATGCTAATTACATTGTTGCTAAATTTATACCACCTAGTTTCACATACCAGCAAAAGAAAAAGTTCTTTTATGATTTAAGACATTACTTCTGGGATGACCCACACCTTTACAAAGAAGGAGTAGATAGTGTTATTAGACGTTGTGTACCTGAGCATGAACAGGAACAGATCCTACGCAAGTGTCACTCCAAATCATATGGAGGACACCACGCTGGAGATAGAACTGCACATAAGGTATTGCAATCCGGTTTTTATAGGCCTACTCTCTTCAAAGACGCTCGTAAGTTTGTCTTGTCTTGTGATGAATGTCAAAGAATTGGTAATATTAGTAGACGTCAAGAAATGCCTATGAATTATTCTCTTGTTATTGAACCATTTGATGTTTGGGGCTTTGATTATATGGGACCTTTTCCTGCCTCTAATGGTTACACACATATTTTAGTTGCTGTTGATTACGTTACTAAGTGGGTAGAAGCTATTCCAACTAGTAGTGCTGATCATAACATCTCTATTAAGATGCTTAAAGAAGTTATTTTTCCGAGGTTTGGAGTCCCTAGATATCTTATGACTGATGGTGGTTCACATTTTATTCATGGTGCTTTCCATAAGATGCTTGCTAAGTACGATGTTAATCATAGAATTGCATCTCCTTATCACCCACAGTCTAGTGGTCAGGTAGAGTTGAGCAATAGAGAGCTCAAATTAATTTTGCAAAAGACTGTTAATAGATCTAGAAAGAATTGGTCCAAGAAACTTGATGATGCATTATGGGCCTATAGAACTGCATACAAAAATCCTATGGGTATGTCTCCGTGTAAGACGGTTTATGGAAAAGCATGTCACTTACCTCTTGAACTTGAACATAAAGCATATTGGGCTATTAAAGAGCTCAACTATGACTTCAAACTCGCCGGTGAGAAGAGGTTATTTGATATTAGCTCACTTGATGAATGGAGAACCCAAGCCTATGAGAATGCCAAACTATTCAAAGAAAAAGTTAAAAGATGGCATGACAAAAGGATACAAAAGCATGAGTTTAATGTAGGTGATTATGTGTTGTTATTCAACTCTCGTTTAAGATTTTTTGCAGGAAAACTTCTCTCTAAATGGGAAGGTCCTTACATTATCGAGGAGGTCTATCATTCTGGTGCCATAAAAATCAACAACTTCGAAGGCAAAAGTCCGAGAGTGGTGAACGGTCAAAGAATCAAACATTATATCTCAGGTAATCCTATCAATGTTGAAACTAATATTATTGAAACCGTATCCCCGGAGAAATACATAAGGGACACTTTCCAGAACGTTTCAGACTTCAAAAAGTAAACTGACTCCAAAACAATTCTAATGGCAATTTTTCTCTGTTTTGGAATATTTAAGAATTTTGGAAAGCAAGAAGTAATCCGGGAAGGACACGAGGCCTCCACGAGGGTGGAGGGCACGCCCACCCCTACTGGGCGCGCCCTCCTGTCTTGTGGGCACCTCGTGTGCCTCCCGGACTCCGTTTTCTTGCACGATACTTCTTTTGTCCATAAAAATTCATTATATAATCTCCCGAAGGTTTTGACCACCGTATAACGCAAAAATCCTCTGTTTTCATTTCGAGCTGTTTTTCTGACAGGTCTAGAGCACCATGACGTCTCCAAGCGCCCCCAAGGACAAGTTTTTCGAGAAGGTTATCAGCCCCTATCTTGCGGAAGTGCTGCAACACCCTCAAACCATTGAGATGCGTGAGGGGGTGCTGCACATCCGCGATGTGGAGGGACCAAGGCGTACCGGAAGCGTGGAGACAAAGCTCGAAGCCATGGAGCAACAAGTTTTCAAGTGCTGAGGGATGGTGGAGCGTGGACTCAACGCCAACCAGACGATGATCTCGGAGTTCACCAACAACCACAAGCTGGATGCCAAGATCATTTGGGAGACCATCTTTAAGCTTCAAGAGAAAATCGAGCACCTCCAAGCCCAGATCTATGACCTGCAAAACCAAAACTATGAGTATGAATATAGATTCAAGAGGATGAGTTTGGCTGCAGATTTGAGGATCCTGGAGACTCGATCATCCTTCTATCATGGTGCGCCTATGCCTTGGAAGATGGACAACAAGCCCACATCATCAACAACTCCCACTTCACCACCTCCGAGGACATAATCACATGGGTATGGGCACTCCCCTTGGAAACTGTCAAGCTTGGGGGAGGTGCCCCGGTATCGTATCACCATCACACTCCTATCTTTACCGTTTTACTTAATTCGATCCTTTTTAGTAATATCTTGATCTAGTAGATTAAAGCTTTGGTATGAAGTAGTTTTGAGTTTTGCTTTGTGATCTCTCTATGTAATCGAGTCTGTGAGCTATATAATAAAGTTAGTGTTGAGTCAAGCGCTTTGCTATCTTGCTATTGTCTTGAGAAAATAGAAAGAATAAAAAAGAATAAAAGAGTTCATATTGATCTTATGGATAGTAATGACTTCACATATAAAGAGTATGAGGCATAAAAGTTGTTGAGAGTTGACAAACGTAGTTTTGGTCATTGTTGCAACTAATAGGAAGTAATAAGGAAGGAGAGGTTTTCACATATAAATATACTATCTTGGACATCTTTTATGATTGTGAGCACTCATTAAGTATGACATGCTAAAGAGTTGATGTTGGACAAGGAAGACAACGTAATGGGTTCTGTTTTCTCACATCTCAGTTAAAGTATATTGTCATGGATCTTTCAAACATGTTGAGCTTGCCTTTCCCCTCATGCTAGCCAAAAAATCCTTGCACCAAGTAGAGATACTACTTGTGCTTCCAAATATCCTTAAACCCAGTTTTGCCATGAGAGTCCACCATACCTACCTATGGATTGAGTAAGATCCTTCAAGTAACTTGTCATGTTGCAAGAAATAAAAATTGCTCTCTAAATATGTATGACTTATTAGTGCGGAGAAAATAAGCTTTATACGATCGTGTGATATGGAAGTAATAAAAGCGACGGACTGCATAATAAAGGTTCATATCACAAATGGCAATATAAAGTGATGTTCTTTTGCATTAAGATTTTGTGCATCCAACCCTAAAAAACACATGAAAACCTCTGTTTCCCTCTACGAAGGGCCTATCTTTTACTTTATGTCTTTTACTTTATGCAAGAGTCAAGGTGATCTTCACCTTTCCCTTTTTCATTTTATCCTTTTGGCAAGCACCTCGTGTTGGGAAGATCCTATATATATATATATATATATATATATATATATATATATATATATATATCCAATTGGATGTAAGTTAGCATGAATTATTATTGTTGACATCACCCAAAGGTGAATACGTTGGGAGGCGAAACAATAAGCCCCTATCTTTCTCAATGTCCGATTAAAACTCCATAACCATAAGTATTGCGTGAGTCTTAGCAATTGTAGAAGACTATATGATAGTTGAGTATGCGTACTTGCTGAAAAGCTTTATTCTTGACTCTTTCTGATGTTATGATAAATTGCAATTGCCTCAATGACTAATATTATAGTTTTCTAGTTCCTAATGAAGTTTATGATCCATACTTGACATTCTGAATAGATTGTTACTTGATCATGAGAAATCATATGACAAAATCCTTATATGTTGCTGTTATCAGAATGATCATGATGCCCTCATGTCCGTATTTTATTTTTATCGACACCTCTATCTCTAAACATGTGGACATATTTTTCGATTTCGTCTTCCGCTTGAGGACAAGCGAGGCCTAAGCTTGGGGGAGTTGATACGTCCATTTTGCATCATGCTTTTATATCGATATTTATTGCATTATGGGCTGATATTACACGTTATGTCACGATACTTATGGCTATTCTCTCTTATTTTACAAGGTTTATCATGAAGAGGGAGAATGTCGGCAGCTGGGATTCTGGCTGGAAAAGGAGCAAATATTGGAAACCTATTCTGCACAACTCCAAAAATCCTGAAACTCCATGGAAATCAATTTCGGAATTCATAAGAATTATTGAATGAAGAAAATACCAAAGGGGGCCCACACCCTGGCCAGGAGGGTGGGGGCGTGCCCCTCTGTCTCATGGGCCCCCTGTTGGCCCTCCGGTGACCATCTTCTGCTATATGAAGGCTTTTACCCTGAAAAAATGATAAGCAAGCTTACGGGGCGAAAATCCGCCGCCACGAGGCGGAAACTTGGCGGAACCAATCTAGGGCTCCGGCGGAGCTGTTCTGCTGGGGAAACTTCCCTTCGAGAGGGGGAAATCATCACCATCGTCATCACCAACGATCCTCTCACCGGGAGGGGGTCAATCTCCATTAACATCTTCACCAGCACCATCTCCTCTCAAACACTAGTTCATCTCTTGTATCTAATCTTGTATCAAAACCACAAATTGGTACCTGTGGGTTGCTAGTAGTGTTGATTACTCCTTGTAGTTGATGCTAATTGGTTTACTTGGTGGAAGGTCATATGTTCAGATCCCTAATGCATATTAATACTCCTCTGAATATGAACATGAATATGCTTTGTGAGTAGTTACGTTTGTTCCTGAGGACATGGGTGAAGTCTTGCTATTAGTAGTCATGTGAATTTGGTATTCGTTCGATATTTTGATGAGATGTATGTTGTCTCTCCTCTAGTGGTGTTATGTGAACGTCGACGACATGACACTTCACCATTATTTGGGCCTAGAGGAAGGCATTGGGAAGTAATAAGTAGATGATGGGTTGCTAGAGTGACAGAAGCTTAAACCCTAGTTTATGTGTTGCTTCGTAAGGGGCTGATTTGGATCCACTAGTTTCATGCTATGGTTAGGTTTACCTTAATACTACTTTTGTAGTTGTGGATTCTTGCAATAGGGGTTAATCATAAGTGGGATGCTTGTCCAAGAAAGGGAAGTACCCAAGCATCGGTCCACCCACATATCAATTATCAAAGTACCGAACGTGAATCATATGAGCGTGATGAAAACTAGCTTGATGATAATTCCCATGTGTCCTCGGGAGCGCTTTTCTCATTATAAGAAATTGTCCAAGCTTGTCCTTTGCTACAAAAAGGATTGGGCCACCTTGCTGCACCTTATTTACTTTCATTGCTTATTACCCATTACAAATTTTCTCTTATCACAAAACTATTTGTTACCTACTATTTCAGTGCTTGTAGAGAATACCTTACTGAAAACCGCTTGTCATTTCCTTCTCATCCTCGTTGGGTTCGACACTCTTACTTGTCGAAAGGACTACGATAGATCCCCTATACTTGTGGGTCATCAAAGCTCAATCCGGAAAAATGTGTTTTCTGTGGGGGAACGTAGCAGAAATAAAAAAATTCTATGCATCACGAAGATCAATCTATGGAGTAATCTAGCAACGAGGGGAAGGAGTGTGCATCTACATGCCCTTGTAGATCGCTAAGCGGAAGTGTTCAAGTGAACGGGGTTGATGGAGTCGTACTCGTCGTGATCCAAATCACCGATTATCCTAGTGCCGAACGGACGGCACCTCCGTGTTCAACACACATGCAGCCCGGTGACGCCTCCCATGCCTTGATCCAGCAAGGAGAGAGGGAGAGGTTGGGGAAGACTCCGTCCAGCAGCAGCACGACGGCATGGTGGTGGTGGAGGAGCATGGCAATCCTGCAGGGCTTCGCCAAGCACCGCAAGAGACGAGGAGGGAGAGAGGTAGGGCTACGCCAGGGAGAGGTTAAAACTCTTGTGTTTGCAGCCCCAAACACCTCAACTATACATAGGGGAGAGGGAGGGGGCTGCGCCCCCTCTAGGGTTCCCACCCCAAGGGGTGCGGCAGCCCCAAAACCCATCTAGGGTGGCGGCCAAGGGGCGAAGAGGGGGAAACTTGCCCCCCAAGTAAGGTGGAGGCGCCCCCTCCCTAAACCCTAGGCGCCTTGGGCCCTGGTGGGGGGGCGCACCAGCCCACCTGGGGCTGGTCCTCTCCCACACTTGGCCCATGCAGCCCTCTGGGGCCAGTGGCCCCACCTGGTGGACCCCCGGGACCCTCCGGTGGTCCCGGTACGTTACCGATAGCACCTGAAACTTTTCCGGTGACCAAAACAGGACTTCCCATATATAAATCTTTACCTCCGAACCATTCCGAAACTCCTCATGACATCCGGGATCTCATTCGGGACTCCGAACAACATTCGGTAACCACATACAAACTTCCTTTATAACCCTAGCGTCATCGAACCTTAAGTGTGTAGACCCTACGGGTTCGGGAGACACGTAGACATGACCGAGACAACTCTCCGGCCAATAACCAACAGCAGGATCTGGATACCCATGTTGGCTCCCACATGTTCCACGATGATCTCATCGGATGAACCACGATGTCGAGGATTCAATCAATCCTGTATTCAATTCCCTTTGTCTACTGGTATGGTACTTGCCCGAGATTCGATCGTCGGTATCCCGATACCTTGTTCAATCTCGTTACCGGCAAGTCTCTTTACCCATTCCATAACACATCATCCCGTGATCAACCCCTTGGTCACATTGTGCACATTATGATGATGTCCTACTGAGTGGGCCCAGAGATACCTCTCCGTCACACGGAGTGACAAATCCCAGTCTCGATTTGTGCCAACCCAACAGACACTTTCGGAGATACCCATAGTGCACCTTTATAGCCACCCAGTTACGTTGCGACCTTTGGTACACCCAAAGCATTCCTACGGTATCCGGGAGTTGCACAATCTCATGGTCTAAGGAAATGATACTTGACATTAGAAAAGCTTTAGCATACGAACTACACGATCTTTGTGCTAGGCTTAGGATTGGGTCTTGTCCATCACATCATTCTCCTAATGATGTGATCCCGTTATCAATGACATCCAATGTCCATGGTCAGGAAACCGTAACCATCTATTGATCAATGAGCTAGTCAACTAGAGGCTTACTAGGGACATGGTGTTGTCTATGTATCCACACATGTATCTGAGTTTCATATCAATACAATTATAGCATGGATAATAAAGGATTATCATGAACAAGGAAATATAATAATAATAACTAATTTATTATTGCCTCTAGGGCATATTTCCAACAGTCTCCCACTTGCACTAGAGTCAATAATCCAGTTCATATTGCCATGTGATTAACACTCATAGGTCACATCTCCATGTGACCAACATCCAAAGAGTTTACTAGTGTCACTAAACTAGTTCACATCATCATGTGATTAAGACTCAATGAGTTCTGGGGTTTGATCATGTTTTGCTTGTGAGAGAGGTTTTAGTCAACAGGTCTGCAACATTCAGATCCGTATGTACTTCGCAAATCTCTAGGTCATATTGTAAATGCTGCTTCCACGCTCCACTTGGAGCTATTCCAAATGGTTGCTCCACTATACGTATCCATTTTGCTACTCAGAGTCATTTGGATAGGTGTTAAAGCTTGCATCGACATAACCCATTACGCCGAACTCTTTATCACCTCCATAATCGAGAAACATGTCCTTATTACTCCAAGGACAATTTTGACCGCTATCTGGTGATCCACTCCTTGATCACCTTTGTACCCTCTTGCCAGACATGTGGCAAGGGACACATCAGGTGCGGTACACAGCATGGCATACTATGGAGCCTAAATCTAAGCATAGGGGACGACCTTCGTCCTTTCTCTCTATTCTGCCGTGGTCGAGCTTTAAGTCTTAACTTCATACCTTACAACTCAGGCAAGAACTCCTTCTTTGACTGATCCATCTTGAACACCTTCAAGATCATGTCAAGGTATGTGCTCATTTTGAAAGTACCATTAAGCGTTTTTGATCTATCCTCAAAGAACTTGATGCTCAATGTTCAAGTAACTTAATCCAGGTTTTCCCTTGAAAAACTCCTTTCAATCAACCCTTTATGCTTTCCAGAAACTCTACAACAATTCTGATCAACAGTATGTTAGCAACATATACTCATCAGATATTCTATAGTGCTCCCACTCACTTCTTTGGAAATACAAATTTCTCATAAACTTTGTATAAACCCAAAATCTTTGATCATCTCATCAAAGCGCACATTCCAACTCCGAGATGCTTACTCTAGTCCATGGAAGGATCGCTGGAGCTAGCATACCTTTTAGCATCCTTAGGATCGACAAAACCTTTCGATTGTATCACATACAACCTTTCCTTCTGGCCGGTAAGGAAACTCGTTTTGACATCCATCTGCCAGATTTCATAAATGCAGCTAATGCTAACATGATTTTGACGGACTTAAGCATCGCTACGGATGAGAAAATCTCATCGTAGTCAACTCCTTGAACTTGTGAAAAACTCTTCGTCACAAGTCGAGCTTCATAGACGGTGACATTACCGTCCACGTCCGTCATCTTCTTAAAGATCCATTTATCTCAATGGCTTGCCGATCATCGGGCAAGTCCACCAAAGTCCATGCTTTGTTCTGATACATGGATCCTATCCCGGATTTCATGGCTTCTAACCATTGTCAAAATATGGGCCCACCATCGCTTCTCCATAGCTCGTAGGTTCATTGTTGTCCAGCAACATGACCTTCAAGACAGGATTACTGTGCCACTCTGAAGTAGTACGCATCCTTGTCACCCTACGAGGTACAGTAGTGACTTGATCCGAAACTTCATGATCACTATCATAAGCTTCTACTTCAATTGGTGTGGGCGCCGCAGGAACAACTTCATGTGCCCTGCTACACACTAGTTGAAGTGACGGTTCAACAACCTCATCAAGTCTCCACCATGCTCCCACTCAACTTTCCGAGACAAACTTTTCCTCGAGAAAGGACCCGATTCAAGAAACAATCCCTATTGCTTTCGGATCTGAATTAGGAGGTATACCCAACTGTTTTGGGTGTCCTATGAAGATGCATTTTATCCGCTTTGGGTTCGAGCTTATCAACCTGAAAAATTTTCACATAAGCGTCGCAGCCCCAAACTTTTAAGAAATGACAACTTAGGTTTCTCCAAACCATAGTTCAAACGGTGTCGTCTCAACGGAATTACGTGGTGCCCTATTAAAGTGAGTGCGGTTGTCTCTAATGCCTAACCCATGAACGATAGTGGTAATTCGATAAGAGACATCATGGTACGCACCATATCCAATAGGGTGCAACTATGATGTTCGGACACACCATCACACTATGGTGTTCCAGGCGGTATTAATTGTGAAACAATTTCCACAATGTCCTAATTGCGTGCCAAAGCTCGTAACTCAAATACTCATCTCTATGATCATAGACATTTTATCCTCTTGTCACGATGATCTTCAACTTCACTCTGAAATTACTTGAACCATTCAATAATTCAGACTTGTGTTTCATTAAGTAAATATACTCAGTATCTACTCAGATCATCCGTGAAGTAAGAACATAATGATATCCACTGCGTGCCTCAGCACTCATTGGTATGCACACATCAAAATGTATTACTTCCAACAAGTCGCCTTCTTGTTCCATTTTACTGAAAACAAGGCTTTCAGTCATCTTGCCCACGTGGTATGATTTGCATGTCTCAAGTGATTCAAAATCAAGTGAGTCCAAACGGTCCATTTGCATGGAGTTTCTTCATGCATATACACCAATAGACATGGTTCGCATGTCTCAAATTTTTCAAAAACGAGTGAGTCCAAAGATCCATCAACATGGAGCTTCTTCATGCATTTTATACCAATATGACTTACATGGTAGTGCCACAATTAGGTGGTACTATCATTACTATCTTATATCTTTTGGCATGAACATGTGTATCACTATGATCGAGATTCAATAAACCATTCATTTTAGGTGCAAGACCATTGAAGGTATTATTCAAATAAATTGAGTAACCATTATTCTCCTTAAATGAATAACCGTGTTGCGATAGACATAATCCAATCATGTCTATGCTCAACGCAAACACCAAATAACAATTATTTAGGTTTAACATCAATCTCGATGGTAGAGGGAGCATGCGATGCTTGATCACATCAACCTTGGAAACACTTCCAACACATATCGTCAGCTCACCTTTAGCTAGTCTCCGTTTATTCCGTAGCTTTTATTTCGAGTTACTAACACTTAGCAGCCGAACCGGTATCTAATACCCTGGTGCTACTAGGAGTACTAGTAAAGTACACATTAACATAATGTATATCCAATATACTTCTATCGACCTTGCCAGCCTTCTCATCTACCAAGTATCTAGGGTAATTTTGCTCCAGTGATTGTTCCCCTTATTACAGAAGCACTTAGTCTCGGGTTTGGTTCAACCTTGGGTTTCTTCACTAGAGCAGCAGCTGATTTGCCGTTTCATGAAGTATCCCTTCTTGCCCTTACCCTTCTTGAAACTAGTGGTTTCACTAACCATCAACAATTGATGCTCCTTCTTGATTTCTACTTTCGCGGTGTCAAACATCACGAACATCTCAAGGATAATCATATCTATCCCTGATATGTTATAGTTCATCACGAAGCTCTAGCAGCTTGGTGGCAATGACTTTGGAGAAACATCGCTATCTCATCTGGAAGAGAAACTCCCACTCGATTCAAGTGATTTTTGTACTCAGACAATCTGAGCACAAGCTCAACGATTGAGCTTTTCTCCCTTAGTTTGCAGGCTAAGAAAATCGTCGGAGGTCTTATACCTCTTGACGTTGGCACAAGCCTGAAATCCCAATTTCAGCCCTCGAAACATCTTATATGTTCCGCGACGTTTTGAAATCATCTTCGGTGCCTCAATTCTAAACCATTTAACATTACTGAACTATCACGTAGTTATCAAAATGTGTGTGTCAGATGTTCGCAACATCCACAGACGACGTTCGAGGTCCAGCACACTGAGTGGTGCATTAAGGACATAAGCCTTATTCAAAGCAACGAGGACAATCCTCAGTTTACGGACCTAGTCCGCATAATCGCTACTATCAACTTTCAACTGAATTTTCTCTAGGAACATATCTAAACAGTAGAACTAAAGCGCGAGCTTTTACATAATTTGCAAAGATCTTTTGACTATGTTCAGATAATTAAGTTCATCTTATGAACTCCCACTCGATAGACATCCTCTAGTCATCTAAGGGATTACATGATCCGAGTCAACTAGGCCGTGTCTGATCATCACGTGAGACGGACTAGTCATCATCGGTGAGCATCTTCATGTTGATCGTATCTACCATATGACTCATGCTCGACCTTTCGGTCTCTTGTGTTCCGAGGCCATGTCTGTACATGCTAGGCTCGTCAAGTTAACCTAAGTGTTTCAAGTGTAAAATCGGCTTACACCTGTTGTATGTGAACGTTAGAATCTATCACACCCGATCATCACGTGGTGCTTCGAAACAACGAACTTTCGTAATGGTGCACAGTTAGGGGGAACACTTTCTTGAAATTTTAATGAGGGGTCATCTTATTTACTACTGTCGTTCTAAGCAAATAAGATGCAAAAACTTGATAAAGATCACATGCAATCAAATAGTGACATGATATTGCCAATATCATATTGCTCCTTTGGTCTCCATCTTCGGGACGCCATGATCATCTTTGTCACCGGCATGACACCATGATCTCCATCATCGTGTCTTCATGAAGTTGTCACGCCAACGACTACTTCTACTTCTATGGCTAACGCGTTTAGTAATAAAGTAAAGTAATTTACATGGCGTTTCTCAATGACAGGCACGACATACAAAAAATAAAGACAACTCCTATGGCTCCTGCCGGTTGTCATACTCATCGACATGCAAGTCGCGATTCCTATTACAAGAACGTGATCAATCTCATACATCACATATATCATTCATCACATACTTTTGGCCATATCACATCACATAGCATACCCTGCAAAAACAAGTTAGACGTCCTCTAATTTTTGTTTGCATGTTTTATGTGGCTGCTAAGGGTTTCTAGCAACAACGTTTCTTACCTACGCAAAAACCACAACGTGATATATCAATTGCTATTTACCCTTCATAAGGACCCTTTTCATCGAATCCGATCCGACTAAAGTGGGAGACACTGGCACCCGCTAGCCACCTTATGCAACAAGTGCATGTCAGTCGGTGGAACCTGTCTCACGTAAGCGTACGTGTAAGGTCTGTCCGGGCCCCTTCATCCCACAATACCATTGAAACAAGATTGGACTAGTAACGGTAAGCATATTGAACAAAAATCAACGCCCACAACAACTTGTGTTCTACTCGTGCATAGAAACTACGCATAGACCTAGCTCATGATGCCACTGTTGGGGAACGTAGCAGAAATCAAAAAATTTCTACGCATCACCAAGATCAATCTATGGAGTCATCTAGCAACGAGGGGAAGGAGAGTGCATCTACATACCCTTGTAGATCGCTAAGCGGAAGCGTTCAAGTGAACGGGGTTGATGGAGTTGTACTCGCCGTGATCCAAATCACCGATGATCCTAGTGCCGAACGGACGGCACCTCCGAGTTCAACACACATGCAGCCCGGTGACGTCTCCCAAGCCTTGATCCAGCAAGGAGAGAGGGAGAGGTTGGGGAAGACTCCGTCCAGCAGCAGCACGATGGCGTGGTGGTGGTGGAGGAGCGTGGCAATCCTGTAGGGCTTCACCAAGCACCGCAAGAGACGAGGAGGGAGAGAGGTAGGGCTGCGCCAGGGAGAGGTCAAAACTCTTGTGTTTGCAGCCCCAAAGACCTCAACTATATATAGGGGAGAGGGAGGGGGCTGCGCCCCCTCTAGGGTTACCACCCCAAGGGGTGCGGCAGCCCCAAAACCCATCTAGGGTGGCGGCCAAGGGGGGGAAGAGGGGGAAACTTGCCCCCCAAGTAAGGTGGAGGCGCCCCCTCCCCAAACCCTAGGCGCCTTGGGCCCTGGTGGGGGGCGCACCAGCCCACCTGGGGCTCGTCCTCTCCCACACTTGGCCCATGCAGCCCTCTGGGGCCAGTGGCCCCACCTGGTGGACCCCCGGGACCCTCCCGGTGGTCCCGGTACGTTACCGATAGCACCCGAAACTTTTCCGGTGACCAAAACAGGACTTCCCATATGTAAATCTTTACCTCCGGACCATTCCAGAACTCCTCGTGACGTCCGAGATCTCATCCGGGACTCTGAACAACATTTGGTAACCACATACAAACTTCCTTTATAATCCTAACGTCATCGAACCTTAAGTGTGTAGACCCTACGGGTTCGGGAGACACGTAGACATGACCGAGACAACTCTCCGGCTAATAACCAACAGCGGGATCTAGATACCCACGTTGGCTCCCACATGTTCCATGATGATCTCATCGGATGAACCACGATGTCGAGGATTCAATCAATCCCGTATTCAATTCCCTTTGTCTACCGGTATGGTACTTGCACGAGATTCGATCGTCGGTATCCCGATACCTTGTTCAATCTCGTTACCGGCAAGTCTCTTTACTCGTTCCGTAACACATCATCCCGTGATCAACCCCTTGGTCACATTGTCCACATTATGATGATGTCCTACCGAGTGGGCCCAGAGATACCTCTCCGTCACACGGAGTGACAAATCCCAGTCTCGATTCGTGCCAACCCAACAGACACTTTCGGAGATACCCGTAGTGCACCTTTATAGCCACCCAGTTACGTTGCGACCTTTGGTACACCCAAAGCATTACTATGGTATCCGGGAGTTGCACAATCTCATGGTCTAAGGAAATGATACTTGACATTAGAAAAGCTTTAGCATACGAACTACACGATCTTTGTGCTAGGCTTAGGATTGTCTTGTCCATCACATCATTCTCCTAATGATGTGATCCCGTTATCAATGACATCCAATGTCCATGGTCAGGAAACCGTAACCATCTATTGATCAACGAGCTAGTCAACTAGAGGCTTACTAGGGACATGGTGTTGTCTATGTATCCACACATGTATCTGAGTTTCCTATCAATACAATTATAGCATGGATAATAAACGATTATCATGAACAAGGAAATATAATAATAATAACTAATTTATTATTGCCTCTAGGGCATATTTCCAACATTTTCGGCGTCCCCGCCGGCAAGCTACTCGGCTTCATCGTTTCCAATAGAGGAATTGAAGCAAACCCCGCTAAAATCCGAGCTTTGTCACAGTTGGCTACCCCAACAGATCTCAAACAAGTCCAGAAGCTAACTGGATGCGTGCCAGCTCTAAGTCGCTTTATCTCCAGATTAGGAGAAAAGGCATTGCCACTTTATCGCCTTCTTCAACGAACCGAACACTTCGAGTGGACGGATGCGGCGACGACCGGACTGGAGGAAATAAAACTCTTTTAGCGAGCAACCCAATCCTGGCCGCACCGAACGCTGGCGAACCCATGTTGTTATACATAGCTGCAACACACCAAGTTGTGAGTGCGGTGCTCGTCATCGAACGACAGGGGGACGGACACAAATTCCCGGTTCAGAAGCCGGTATACTACGTATCCATTATCCTCACACCATGCAAATCCCGGTACCCACATTATCAAAAAATAGCATATGCGGTCTTCATGGCATCCCGGGAACTACAACACTACTTTCAAGAGTGTTCAATCACGGTGGCATCTGAAGTACCACTCAATGACCTAGTAAACAACCGCAATGCCACGGGCCGGATTGCCAAGTGGACCATCGAGCTCCTCCGATTCGACATCACATATAAACCACGGCGAGCCATTAAATCCCAAGTACTGGCGGATTTTGTCGCCGAATGGACAGAGGCCGAACTCCCTAAAGAGTACGGCGCATACTCCAACTGGATCATGCACTTCGACGGCTCTAAAATGCTGGCAGGTCTCGGGGCAGGTGTTGTCTTAACATCCCCCACGGGAGATACAGTCCAATACGTACTCCAAATATTATACACAGACTCCAACAATGCAGCAGAATACGAGGCTCTGTTGCATGGTCTTCGGATGGCCCTCTCCATGGGCATTTAGCGCATAGAAGTGCATGGGAATTCAAATCTCGCAATATCTCAAATAAATGGAGACTTCGATGCCAAAGATCCGAAAAAGGCGGCCCATCATAATGTCGTCCTCAAGATGTCAGCTAGGTTCGAGGGGCTCGAATTTCATCACGTGGCTCAAGAAAACAATCAAGCGGTGGATGTCCTCGCCCGCATCGGCGCTAAGCGCGACCCTGTCCCACCTAACATCTTTCTGGAAAGGCTTTTCAAGCCATCCGTGGTGTGGAAAGGGGAGACCGGCAACATCAGTCCGGATCCAACCACAACCCCAGATTCCGAACACACTGACATAATCGGGGGCTCTGCCACCGAAATAATGCCTTCGGCCCATCTCATCATGGCTGTTATCGCCCCATGGACCAAACCCTTCTTGGCCTACCTTAACAGGCACGAACTCCCCGAGGACCAAAATGAGGCACGCTGCATTGTGCGGTGCTCTAAAGCCTACAAGGTCCATGAGGGAGAGCTTTATAAGAAAAGCGCTACCGGGGTACTTCAAAGATGTATCTCCGAGGAGGAAGGGCGGCAACTATTTGCTGAAATTCATGCCGGCCTCGGTGGTCACCACTCCGCAGCTCGAGCCCTTGTAAGCAAGGCCTTCTGTACAGGGTTTTACTGGCCGACAGCCCGAGCAAACGCACAAGACCTAGTCCAACATTGTGTCGGATGCCAGCTTTTCGCCAACCAAAGCCATATGCCACCCACCACTCTACAAGCAATCGCCATAACTTGGCCTTTTGCGGTCTGGGGGCTTGATATGCTTGGACCCCTTAAAGGAGGAAGCCATAAGAAAAAAATACTTGTTGGTCATGGTGGATAAATTCACCAAATGGATAGAAGCCAAACCAGTTAAAACGGCCGAATCTGGACCCGTGATAGACTTCATATCGGGTGTGGTACACTGTTATGATGTCCCCCACAGCATCATCACCGACAACGGCTCCAATTTCACAGTCGATGAGGTGAAAACTTGGTGCGGCAACATGGGTATTAAGCTCGATTACGCCTCCGTCTATCACCCTCAAACAAACGGTCAAGTCGAACGAGCCAATGGTCTTATCATGAGCGGCATCAAACCTAGACTAGTGCGATCCTTAAAAGAATCAGACACACACTGGGTTGAGGAGCTTGACTCCGTACTCTGGGGGCTGCGGACCACGCCAAATTGCACTACCGGATACACACCCTTCTTCATGGTGTACGGCGCAGAGGCCGTGCTGCCCTGCGACATTATTCATGACTCACCTCGAGTGCGCATGTACGAAGAGAGAGAGGCTGAGCTCGATCGGCAGGATAGTTTAGATGCCCTGGAAGAGGAGCGCGACGTCGCAAAATCCCGTTCCGCATTCTATCAACAACAGGCTCGCAGGTTCAAAGTAGAGAAGTACGGGCCAAGACTTATAATATTGGTGAACTCGTTCTACGCCTACCGAAGAAGAAAAAGGACAAACTCAAGCCCAAATGGGAGGGTCCCTTCATTATTGACAAAGTTCTCGCTGGAGGAGCGTACCGACTGCGTGATGCATTAGATAACGCCTGGAGCCGAACCCATGGAACGCGGCCAGACTCCGAAGATTCTACGCCTAGCGTCAAACTCCTTGTTCGTCTCCTTCCCTCCTTTTCTTTTTTATTTTAATTTTCAGCTGTCTTCCCACCTTTCCTTTTTGAAAAGCTCTAAAGCTTCAGTGTGGCTAGACTACACACTTGTGATGCACTAATCTCCAAGTATATGCATTCACTACACCTAGGGGCTTCTTATATAGAAGCTTAACAAAATTATCTTCCGGGCATCAAGCCCACTGCATATGCGTCCTTTTTCCATATGTACCTTTTCTTCGCCATTATATGCATCGATATGACTTAAGTTTTGGCCAAGCTGGGTTGCCTGGCTCGTGTGCTTATGCCCTACGTTCCCGTTAGTTCGGCTAGGGCATAAAGGGAGCACCTCTGCGATTGTTACTGCCGGGTACTCCGGACGTGTACCTCAGAATGGGTGAATCCGAAAGATAGCGCTCTTAAGGGAATATTCTTTCGGTGGACTAAAGATGTTTTTACCTATTACAATATAACCCCCAGTTGTTTCATATACTGCGCCTTTTGATCGCAGTTCGGGCATGCACATTAATGCATGTGTACCCAGGGAAAGGAACCCTTAACGGAACTATTCTCTCTGGAAGATGTTTCTTACTAACCATGTAATATAACATAGCTAGTTGGGTACTTGTTTGTTCAAGCAATTATGACCCCTACGCCTGGTTTCCACGCGTACCCTGGTTTATGTTCCCGAGCGGGTATTCGGAAACACTCCGGACTGTCGGGTCCAGAGGCCAAAGCGAAAAGGTCCGCCATGACAAATGTTTTACAATCCGGCTAGGGACAAATATGTCAATTGAAGTACATAGTCATTTAGACTCAAATGCTTCTTCTTCTATGCCATCCAACAGGTTGTCTAGCCTACAATCCTGTTGGGAATACTTTGCGGCTAATCCTACCTGGTCATATACCAGACTAACGGGAATTTCTTTCCCATCTGACCCTACAGGTCCGACCTGGGCCATATGATTCGGATCAAGCTTGGTATACCATGTTTTCACCATGGCCCAAGCCTCTCTCACCCGTTCTCGACAGGCAGATATCTTCCATAGTTGGAAACGCCGCCGCGCTCCCTTGAAAAGTTGAACAAGCTCACCCATACTCCCTGGTGGGGAGGCGGACGGCCACATGGCCTTGGCAACACTCCGCATGACCTGACGAACTTGCTCGTGCAGTTGCGAAAGCTCTTGTAGCAGATCGCCTGAGGATCCGGGCATCTCCCCTTCGGGACGACTCGTCAGCATACCTATAGGCATAACTCTGTTAGTTCCCATTTTTACCGAACTATGTAAATGTTCGTTTGAGAACATACTAAAAAAACCGTGCTGAAGCCTCTTATTTTTCCTTCACGGAGTCAGCCAGCTGGGCCCGAACATCTTTCAATTCTTCACCCAGCTGGGTATTAGCATCTTGGAGCTTGTTATTCTTCTGTATGACCCGTGTAAGTACACGCTCACCAGCGGCTGCTTGCCTTTGTGCCTCCTGCTCACCCTCTTGTGGGATTCCCGGATTCTGTTCCGGATTATCTGAGGATTTTGGTCATCAGATATTGTTAGCGTTACTGGTTTATAAACAGGATATTGTTTTTTCTCAATTTGGGAATACATACCAGTCGATGCATCTTCGGATCTTGAAAGCTTGGCCATAGCAGTCGTTAGCTGGGTTCGACACTCTTCCAGCTCTTGAGACAACAGGTTGTTCTTCTCCGAGAGAACCTATATGTACAATGATCCTTAACTCAGTTGTACCAAGTTCTTCAAGTCTCAGGGGCTACTGATATACATAATTATCAGTTTTTTATACTTGCCTGTATATCTTTCAAATACTTGTCCGTGGCCCTAGCAAGCCCATCTTGAGCGGCTCGGATGTACGCATCACCCGAGTTGAAGGCATTAAAAGCCACATCTGAAAAACCAGGGTCGCGGAGTGCGGCCCGCCGGTGCCGATGATTCATGGCACTCTCCACTTCGGAATTTGTAACGGACATTCTATCTGAATCCTCTATATGAGGATAGTCGGGTGTCGCTTCCGTGTTGGCCTCCGACCTTGAGACTGGGTCTGGAATCTGGCTAGTAGAGGTACAGTTGACAGGATCCCCAGACATAGTCCGGTGGATGTTCTTTCTGCTAAAACACGATGGATAGTGTCATACTTTAAGATGACAACCGCGGAGCGTGTTTAAAGCCATACCTCCTTGACGACAGCTCCACCAAGTTTCCGTTTGCCTTTCTTTTTGAAGGCCTGCCCGGTATGGGCGCCCCTTGTTGGCGAGTCGCCTCGGGTTTGGCTTGGCGCGCCGATCGTCTTCCCTTTAGAGCATAAGAATTGTGCGGTGGGTAAGACGGAAGGAATGAATCTTTCCCAGAAGATAAGTCTCTTGTTTACTTACATGCGATACAGGGAGGAGGCCGGGATAGTCAGCAATGATGGCCACCACTGTGCCGTCACAGCTCGCCTGGTGAAACACCCCTTCCACGAGCTCCACGAATATATCTGGATCCTCTTCGAATCGGGGGTCAAGGGCCCGGTTACGGTCCTCTGGCTGTGGTGCTGGGCTATGGAACTCCCTGGTTATTTTCTGCCATGCCTGTTATAAGTAGATGGAGCAAATACTTATGAAAACGAAGGCTCAGGGAATGAATAGAGTAGAGTAATGGATGGCAGCTCACCCAGCTAGGAGGGTTGTGCATGGAAAATCCATCCCGTGGCTTAATGCGGACGAACTCCTCTCTTTCCCCCTTGTATAAATCGGATAGTATTTCCACCAGAGCGGTGGTGGAGTCCAGACCCTTTCGACCATAGTGGGTGGCATCGTCTTCTCCATTGAAGTTCCACATGGGATGCCCTCGGTATTGGAGTGGTTGAACCCCCTGCATTATGGATATCGCCATAACCTCGACTATTGATAATTCGGACTGAGCGAGCATTCTTATCTTGCTCATCAACTAAAGGACCTCCCTGCTATGTTCCTCTCTGGGGCTCTGGGGACGCCAGTTGAGGCATTTTCTCGGCGGGGCGTTTGTAAACTTAGGAAGACCCATTCAGATTGGGGTGGGAAGGGAGACTTCCTCAATATAAAACCACTCGGAAGGCCACTCTTTGGGTGCTTTCTTTGGTGTGCCGGATAAGTATCTGGTCCCGGCGATGCGCCATATCTCGGCTCCGCCCACTTGGAATATTGATCCCCCTTGATTACGGGGGACGAGGCAGAACAACCTATTCCATAGCTCAAAATGGGCTTCGCAACCCAAAAATAGTTTGCAAAGAGCGACGTAACCTGCGATGTGCAGGATGGAGGCATGTGTGAAGTTGTGCAGCTGGAGGCCGTAGAACTCCAGAAGCCCGCGGAGGAATGGATGGATTGGAAATCCGACACCCCTCAGCAAGTAGGAAACAAGGCATACTCGCTCCCCCCTGGAGGGGTTGGGAAAGTTCTCCACCTGCTAGCCGCCATCGAGGGAAGCCAATCCGGCTCGGACGAGGACTAGATATGCAGGAGGTAGGTACCCTTGGGTCTGCAACTTCACTAACCGGCTGTGGGATACAGTACACTTCTCCCAATCGCCCGGCTTGGTGTTGCGAGAGTGGGAGGAAGAGCTGCGAACGCCGGCCATGTTGGAGTGGTTTTTTCGGGCACGCTCTGATGATTCCTCGCTTGGGGAAGATAGTGTGGATTGGATCTGAAGATCCCCATCCCTTTAATAGACAATTTATTTACATGTCAGGGTGGAAAATGTAAAAATGCCCCGACTTCTCGAATTCGCTCGACACGTGGGGACTGAGACTGTTAAGGTGCAGAAGACGGCGAGTGTAACATTAAATGGGGAACCGGGCACTGTTATTTGCAACAGGTTCTTTGAAGAATTCAAAGAAGGAACCCGCCTTGCAATGCCGAAGACAATCTGCACGCTTGACTCATCGTCATTGAAGCCTGGTTTGGGAGCTACTGAGGGAGTCCTAGATTAAGGGGTCCTTGGACAGCTGGACTATATGCATATGTGAAAGCACATTTGCTCCCTGGTGGTTTTGGTAATTAATGACAACATACTTTGTGGTTGGACTAATGCTTTTATCAAGTATGTTTCAGGAAAGTCAATCACTTTGGCATGGCAAAAGGACTGAAGAGGTGGACCCCTCAAAATGCTAAGGCAAGCATTGGCAGAAGCTCAAGACTCCATTTTTGGTTTAGTGATCCAAGATCACATTGAGTCCATAGGAAAGCCAATACTATTAAAAGGGGATGAGGTTATGATAATGATCTGGTTGCTCAAAGTGCTTAGTGATACATCTCCTAAACTATCAGCACCTCTCACTTCCAACAGACACTCATAAGTAATCTCGGTCTCACCGATTCCATAAACTCAGTCACACCGAGATGAACCACCTCAGCCACAAAGCCAAACCCTAGTAATTTCGGTTTTTCCGATTCCAAACTCGGTCTCACTGAAACTAGTGTTGCCAAGCTTCAGAACCTTCATCATCATATCGGTGTCACCGAGATGATAAAGTCGGTCCCACCGAGATTGGCAAACCCTAGTCTTTGGAAGAATCGGACTCACCGAGATTGTATTTTCGGTCCCACCGAAAATTCCAACGTTCACAAGATTTGAACTTTCGGTCTCACCGAGTTGTCAACTTCGGTCTGACCGAGATTGGTCAAATGTGTGTAACGGTTAGATTTTGTGTGGAGGCTATAAATACCCCTCCACCTCCTCTTCATTCGTGGAGAGAGCCATCAGAAAGAACTACCACTCCTACCTTACATTTCTGAGAAGAAAACTACCTACCCTTGTGTTGAGATCAAGTTTTCCACTCCCACCATATGAAACTTGATTTCTAGCCTTCCCAAGTTGCTTTCCACTCAATCCTTTCTTCCACCACAGCCAAATCAGTGAGGAGAGTTGAGTGTTGGGGAGATTATCATTGAAGCACAAGAGCAAGGAGTTCATCATCACCAACACCATCTATTACCTTTTGGAGGGTGGTGCCTCCTAGATTGGTTAGGTGTCGCTTGGGAGCCTCCGTCAAGATGTGGAGTTGAACCAAGAAGTTTGTAAGGGCAAGGAGATCGCCTACTTCGTGAAGATCTACCCCGAGTAAGGCTAGTCCTTCGTGGGCGTATGCCATGATGGCATAGACAAGGTTGCTTCTTCGTGGACCCTTCGTGGGTGGAGCCCTCCGTGGACTTTCGCAGCCGTTACCCTCCGTGGGTTGAAGTCTCCATCAACGTGGATTGACGATAGCACCACCTATCGGAACCACGAGAAAAATCTCCGTGTCTCCAAACTGCGTTTGATCTTCTCCACTTCTCTTTACTACTTGTGCAATTTACTTTCCGCTGCCCATACTCTAGAATTGCATGTGTAGTAAGCTACTTGACTTGTGTGATATGCAAAATCTGCCAAAAACTTGTCTTTTGCTAAAGGCATAATTTTTATCTTGTCGAGTAGTCTAATCACCCCCCCTCTAGACACTCTTATCTTTTTCATTTCTATTCTTCTGTTTTTGTGTATATCTTTTTGGCTCTGATCAATTCCCTGAAAATCATTTACAAATTCATTGCAAATCCTTTGAAACAATCCTTGCAAAGTGAGCTGAATTATTTCTGTATTTCCTTGGAATTAAACTCGGTGTCACCGACTAAAATACTTCGGTCTGACCGAAAAAGGATCTGCCCTAAGTCTCCAACTTTCGGACCCACCGATCCATCTCACTTCGGTGTCACCGATTTTCCTTTCAGGATAGCATCTTCTGCAGCTCAAATAAATGATTTATTTTGCATATTTAGTTTGCTCAGTTGTGATTCTTAAGGATCCCACTTCTTTCATTCCATCTTTCCTGACCTTCCTAGTTTACTGTCCTTTTCGGCACTTGATGTCAAAGGGGGAGAAGATTTAGGGGGAGCTTAGGGGGAGATTGGAAGATAAGGGGAAGATAAGGGGAGAAGAGAAGATTTAAAGGGAGAAGAAGAACAATCTTATCTTAAGGGGGAGAGGATCACATCAAAGCTTTGCCGTGTTCCACATTGGATATTACTTTTGGCATCATTCTTTAGATTTTGCTTCCTTCGCTCACACAATTGATATCTCATGGAAAGCAAAATTTCTCAGAGCTCATTGAAAATCTTTTAGTCTTGGGAGACATGTTTGCTGATTCAAGCTTGTGCTCAATATGAGACACTCCTTATACATGTCATCCCTGGCTTGGTACTCTTGATGTTCTTGCTGTTGGTTGAAGTAATACTCTTGTGTTATCTAACCTTGTTTTCCCAAGTCTATTTCTTCAGGTACAATGCCAAGGAACCTCAAGGTAAGTATATGCATCTTGCAGAATGTGCATGATGGTGACTTGCTTGTGAATATCTGTTTGCAAGAAATCACCATGCACATATGCATTATCACTCACTTCTTTTCATCTGCTCAGATGCATATAGCCAAGCTGCATGTAGCACATCTTGCTTTTCTCTCTAGTGTGCTTGTGGTAGTCCAAAACCATAATCTATGAAAATCTTGCACACTTGTAGGGGGAGCCTGTGTACTACATGTTTGTCAAAGCTTTAATGATAATTCTGTCTTTCTTTCAGTAAGCTTTGATATCTTCTTTTGTGTGTTGCCATCAATTACCAAAAAGGGGGAGATTGAAAGCACATTTGCTCCCTGGTGGTTTTGGTAATTAATGACAACATACTTTGTGGTTGGACTAATGCTTTTATCAAGTATGTTTCAGGAAAGTCAATCACTTTGGCATGGCAAAAGGACTGAAGAGGTGGACCCCTCAAAATGCTAAGGCAAGCATTGGTAGAAGCTCAAGACTCCATTTTTGGTTTGGTGATCCAAGATCACATTGAGTCCATAGGAAAGCCAATACTATTAAAAGGGGATGAGGTTATGATAATGATCTGGTTGCTCAAAGTGCTTAGTGATACATCTCCTAAACTATCAGCACCTCTCACTTCCAACAGACACTCATAAGTAATCTCGGTCTCACCGATTCCATAAACTCAGTCACACCGAGATGAACCACCTTAGCCACAAAGCCAAACCCTAGTAATTTCGGTTTTTCCGATTCCAAACTCGGTCTCACCGAAACTAGTGTTGCCAAGCTTCAGAATACATCATCATATCGGTGTCACCGAGATGATAAAGTCGGTCCCACCGAGATTGGCAAACCCTAGTCTTTGGAAGAATCGGACTCACCGAGATTGTATTTTCGGTCCCACCGAAAATCCCAACGTTCACAAGATTTGAACTTTCGGTCTCACCGAGTTGTCAACTTCGGTCTGACCGAGATTGGTCAAATGTGTGTAACGGTTGGATTTTGTGTGGAGGCTATAAATACCCTCCACCTCCTCTTCATTCGTGGAGAGAGCCATCGAAAGAACTACCACTCCTACCTTACATTTCGAGAAGAAAACTACCTACCCTTGTGTTGAGATCAAGTTGCTCCACTCCCACCATATGAAACTTGATTTCTAGCCTTCCCAAGTTGCTTTCCACTCAATCCTTTCTTCCACCACAGCCAAATCAGTGAGGAGAGTTGAGTGTTGGGGAGATTATCATTTGAAGCACAAGAGCAAGGAGTTCATCATCACCAACATCATCTATTACCTTTTGGAGGGTGGTGCCTCCTAGATTGGTTAGGTGTCGCTTGGGAGCCTCCACAAGATGTGGAGTTGAACCAAGAAGTTTGTAAGGGCAAGGAGATCGCCTACTTCGTGAAGATCTACCCCGAGTAAGGCTAGTCCTTCGTGGGCGTATGCCATGATGGCATAGACAAGGTTGCTTCTTCGTGGACCCTTCGTGGGTGGAGCCCTCCGTGGACTTTCGCAGCCGTTACCCTCCGTGGGTTGAAGTCTCCATCAACGTGGATTGACGATAGCACCACCTATCGGAACCACGAGAAAAATCTCCGTGTCTCCAAACTGCGTTTGATCTTCTCCACTTCTCTTTACTACTTGTGCAATTTACTTTCCGCTGCCCATACTCTAGAATTGCATGTGTAGTAAGCTACTTGACTTGTGTGATATGCAAAATCTGCCAAAAACTTGTCTTTGTCTAAAGGCATAATTTTTATCTTGTCAAGTAGTCTAATCACCCCCCTCTAGACACTCTTACCTTCAACGATCCTACAATATGCCGGTCTGTTGGACTATGAAGATACAAGATAGAAGACTTCCTCCCGTGTCCGGATGGGACTATCCTTTGCATGGAAGGCAAGCTTAGCGGTTAGGATATGAAGATTCCTTTCTCTATAACCGACTTTGTGTAACCCTAGCCCCCTCCGGTGTCTGTATAAACCAGAGGGTTTGGTCCGTAGGACAACAACAATCATAACTATAGGCTAGCTTCTAGGGTTTAGCCTCTACGATCTCATGGTAGATCAACTCTTATAATACTCATATCATCAAGATCAATCAAGCAGGAAGTAGGGTATTACCTCCATCGAGAGGGCCCGAACCTGGGTAAACATTGTGTCCACCGCCTCTTGTTACCATTAGCCTTAGACGCACAATTTGGGACCCCTATCCGAGATCCGCATGTTTTGACACCGACACCTGGGGGGTGCCCCGAGGGGGCACAAGCCACCAGGCGCTCCTGGGCCCCCAGGCGTACCCTGGTGGGTTGTGCTCACCTCAGTGGCCTCCCGTACTGAAAGCACAAGCGCTCCCTAGGTGGTTTTGGTAATTAATGTCAACATATCTCTTGTTGGACTAACACTTTTATCTAGTATGTTTCAGATAAGTTCAACAATGGAGTGGCATGGACTAAAGGATGTGGGAACTCCTTCAAGATGCTAAGGACAAAGGATTGGCTCAAGCTTCAAACTCAAGACTCTTCATTTTATATCTTAGTGATCCAAGATCACATTGAGTCTATAGGAAAAGCCAATACTATCATGGAGGGATGAGGTGTTGCTTAATGAGCCTCTTGCTTCATGTGCTTAGTGATATGCTCCAAAACCCTCAGCTACATTCCCACTTCCACAAATGACCTAAACCCAAAGCCAAAATTGGTCACATCGATTCTTCCTATCCGGCGCAATCGATTTCATATGTCTTAGCCACTGCCACAAACCCTAAGCAAATCGGTCTTAGCGATAGGGATCTCGGTCTCACCAAGATGGGATCGTAATCTCTCTGTGTATGTCCACTACCAAAATCGGTCTCACCGAGTTTGAGCAATTGGTACTACCGAGATTACAATGCAAACTTTCTGGTTGACTCATTACCAAAATCGGTCCCACCGAGTTTGTGTAATCGGTCAAACCGAGTTCGCCTGACCAACTCTCTGGAAAGCTTATTACCAAAACCGGTCTCACCGAGTTTGTGTAATCGGTCTTACCGAGATTACGTTATGCCCTAACCCTAACCATATCGGTCTCACCGAGTTGCATGTCGGTCCCACCGAAAATCACTAATAGTCACTAGGTTTACTAAATCGGTCCGACCGAGTCTGTTGAATCGGTCCCACCGAGTTTGGTAAATTGTGTGTAACGGTTAGATTTTGTGTGGAGGCTATAAATACCCCTCCACCTCCTCTTCATTTGTGGAGAGAGCCATCAGACTGAACCTACACTTCGAGCATACATTTTCTGAGAGAGAACTACCTACTCATGTGTTGAGGCCAAGATATTCCATTCCTACCATATGAATCTTGATCTCTAGCCTTCCCCAAGTTGCTTTCCACTCAAATCTTCTTTCCACCAGATCCAAAACCTATGAGAGAGAGTTGAGTGTTGGGGAGACTATCATTTTAAGCACAAGAGCAAGGAGTTCATCATCAACGCACCATTTGTTACTTCTTGGAGAGTGGTGTCTCCTAGATTGGCTAGGTGTCACTTGGGAGCTTCCGACAAGATTGTGGAGTTGAACCAAGGAGTTTGTAAGGGCAAGGAGATCGCCTACTTCGTGAAGATCTACCGCTAGTGAGGCAAGTCCTTCGTGGGCGACGGCCATGGTGGGATAGACAAGGTTGCTTCTTCGTGGACCCTTCGTGGGTGGAGCCCTCCGTGGACTCGCGCAACCATTACCCTTCGTGGGTTGAAGTCTCCATCAACGTGGATGTACGATAGCACCACCTATCGGAACCACGCCAAAAACATCCGTGTCTCCAATTGTGTTTGAATCCTCCAAACCCTTCCCTTTACTTTCTTGCAAATTGCATGCTTTACTTTCCGCTGCTCATATACTCTTTGCATGCTTGCTTGATATGTATTGTGAATGTTAAACTTGTGCCTAATCTCCACTTAAACTTGAGGAAACTTAAAAACTGCAACTTTGGTACTTAGTGTCTAATCACCCCCCTCTAGACACCTCTTCTCAAGGTCCTACAAGTGGTATCAGAGCATTGGTCTCCATTGCTTTGGTTTAATCACCATTGGAGGAAGATGGATGAGTCTACTATTGGGAGTCTTAGACATAGAGTGCCTATTCTTGATGGAGAGTATTTTCATGAGTGGAAAAATGAGATGCTTGTAATTTTCAATCAATATCATTTGAACAAGTACATTGCTATCCCTTGTGCACCTTATGTTGATCCTATGCATCCTACCCATGATGAGTCAATTGACATGATTAGGAATCTTAGAACTGCCGAGCTTATCATTAGAGGATTTCCTAGAAACTTTATTGGATGCTTGCCTACTTTCAAGTGTGCCTACACTATATGGAAATTTCTTGAGGAACGATTTCCAGATTATTCCTTGAAAAATCTTGATGAAATTCTCCATAAGTCTATTGCTTTGAGTAAAATGAATTCTAGTGATCCTATGTTTGGTGAACGTCTATTTGAGCTTACAAACCTTATGCGTGCCAAAGGAAATGTTGGGATTATTAGTGATATTATTACCGAAGCTATGAAAATTCATAAGCAAGATCATTGTCAAACTCATTCTAACGAATTACCCTCTCTAGGACTTGATCCACCACATGACGATGTTGAACATGGATACTATGATGAGGATGATGATAAATGACTTCGATCTTGATGATGCAATGAGACATTTTGGTCTTATGGCAAATCTTCGGGGATATATGTCAGGAGGAAAGGAATGGGTTCTTGATAGTGGATGTACCGATCACATGACCGAACATAAAGACATATTTCGTGAGCATGCTGATAATGATAGTCCTCGAAAGTATGTCACTTTTGGTGACAACTCAAAGGGTAAGGTGGTTGGCCTCGGTAAGGTGGCCATATCACATGATAGCTCCATACAAAATGTTATGCTCGTTGAATCTCTTGGGTATAACTTACTTTCAGTATCTAGACTTGCTGATTTTGGTTTCAATGTCTTATTTACTGAAGTAGATTGCCAAGTGTTTCGTCGAGACAACCATAAAATGGTCTTTACCGGTGTGCGTAGAGGTGATCTATACATTGTTGATTTCACTAAAAAGGCTCAACCTAAAACTTGCTTCATTGCTAAATCCTCAAAAGGTTGGTTATGGCATAGACGACTAGGTCATGTTGGTATGCGAAACCTTGACAAGCTTATTAAAGGAAATCATATCCTTGGAGTTAACGATGTCATATTTGATAAGGATAGACTTTGCAGTGCTTGTCAGACAGGTAAACAGGTTGGAGGAAGACATCCCGTGAAGAACATCATGACTACAAGGAAGCCACTCGAGCTACTTCACATGGATCTTTTTGGTCCCAACTCTTACAAGAGTCTCGGTGGAAATTCTTTTGGTCTAGTTATAGTTGATGATTTTTCAAGATTTACGTGGGTGTTCTTTCTCGATGATAAATCACAGGTCCAAAAGATCTTCAAAAACTTCGCTAGGAAGGCCCAAAATCAATTTGAAGTGAAGATCAAGAAGGTTCGCAGCGACAATGGAACGGAGTTCAAGAAAGCAAATGTGGACACCTTTCTTGACGAAGAAGGGATTTCACACGAGTTCTCAGCTACGTACACACCTCAACAAAATGGAGTTGTTGAGAGGAAGAACCGGGCGCTCATTGAAATGGCGAGAATGATGCTTGATGAGTACAAGACACCGAAGCACTTTTGGGCAGAAGCGGTTGAGACATCTTGTCATGCAACAAATCGCTTGTATCTTCACAAGCTACTCGGCAAGACAGCATACAAGCTCCTCACCGGTAACAAACCCCAAGTTGGATACTTTCGAGTATTCGGCTCAAAGTGCTACATTCTTGATAAGCATCGTCGTTCTAAATTTGCTCCTAAATCTCATGAAGGTTTCCTACTAGGTTATGGCTCAAACTCTCACACTTACCATGTCTACAACAATTTCACCCGAAATATTGAAGAGACGGTAGATGTGAAGTTTGATGAATCTAACGGCTCGCAAGTAGAGCAATTGCCAATTGATGTAGGAGACAAAGATCCTTCGGAAGCAATTCAAGACTTGGCTATTGGCAAGGTTCGTCCAACGGAGGTGAAGGAGAGTACCTCGTCTGTCCAAGTGGAAGCTTCTACTTCACGACAAGGTGAACCAAGAGTTGACACAGAAGCATCCACAAGTGGGACACACCAAGATGAAGAAAATGAGGAAGTGCATCAAGATGAACGTCAACAACCTCCTTCTCCACCACGACAAGAGAACAACAACGCCAACAATGAAGAAGGCCAAGAAGAACAAGATGAAGAAGATGTTCAACGAAGACCCAAGCAAAAGCTTTCACGAGTTCGAGCAAGAATTTCTAAAGATCATCTCGTCGAGCAAATCTACAATGACATTCAAACCAGGAGAATCACTCGCTCTAAAACTCGTTTAGCTAACTTTTGTGAAAACTATTCTTTCATCTCTAGCATTGAACCTATGAAGGTTGAAGAAGCATTGGAAGATCCGGATTGGATAAATGCTATGCATGAAGAGCTACACAACTTTGAGAGGAACCAAGTTTGGACATTGGTTGAGAAGCCCGACAACAACCACAACGTCATCGGTACCAAATGGGTGTTTCGCAACAAGCAAGATGAAGATGGACAAGTAGTTCACAACAAAGCACGCCTCGTCGCCCAAGGCTACACACAAGTTGAAGGTATGGACTATGGTGAGACTTATGCTCCCGTTGCTAGACTTGAGTCCATTCGCATCTTACTTGCCTATGATAATCATCATGATATCACCTTGTACCAAATGGAAATTAAAAGTGCTTTTCTAAATGGTGAAATAGAGGAGGAAGTTTATGTTAAGCAACCTCCCGGCTTTGTCAATCCTAAGAAACCCAATCATGTTTACAAACTTCACAAAGCTCTTTATGGTCTTAAACAAGCTCCTAGAGCATGGTATAAATGCTTGACCAAGTTCCTTATTGAAAAAGGCTTTGAAATTGGGAAAATTGATTCTACTCCTTTTACTAAAAGGGTTAATGGAGAACTATTTCTGTGCCAAATCTATGTTGATGATATTATATTTGGCTCAACTAACCCTCATTTTAGTGAAAAGTTTGGGAAACTAATGTCGGAGAAGTTTGAGATGTCTATGATGAGTGAACTCAAATTCTTTCTTGGGTTGCAAATCAAGCAAACTAAGGAAGGTACCTTTGTTTCTCAAACGAATTACACCAAGGACTTATTCAAGAAGTTCAATATGCAAGAATGCAAAGGTATGTCTACACCCATGCCTACTAGTGGACATATTGATTTGACCAAAGATAGTGAACCTGTCGATCAAAAGGTTTATCGCTCTATGATTGGTTCATTATTATATCTATGTGCTTCACGTCCCGATATCATGCTAAGTGTGTGCATGTGTGCACGATATCAAGCTGCTCCTAAGGAATGTCATCTCAAGGCCGTGAAAAGGATAGTGAGATACTTAATCCATACACCAAACTTTGGCATTTGGTATCCTAAGAGGGCCTCTTTCGATCTTGTTAGCTATTCCGACTCGGACTATGCTGGAGACAAGGTTGATAGAAAGTACACTTTGGGTACTTGTCAATTTCTTGGTAGATCTCTTGTGTCTTGGTCCTCCAAGAAACAAAACTCGGTATCCTTATCCACCGCCGAAGCTGAATATATTGTCGCTGGTTCATGTTGTGCTCAGTTACTTTGGATGACCCAAACTCTTAAAGATTGTGGGATATATGTGAGACATGTTCCATTGCTTTGTGACAATGAAAGTGCTATCAAAATTGGTCATAATCCTGTGCAACATTCTCGAACTAATCATATTAAAGTTCGTCATCATTTCATTCGAGATCATGTTGCTAAGGGTGACATTGATCTTAAGCATGCTTGCACCAAAAAGCAATTAGCGGATATATTCACTAAACCTCTTGATGAGAAAGTGTTTTGCAGGTTAAGAGGAGAATTGAACATCATTGATGCTTCAAACTTGGAGTAGAAACTCCATTGGATACATGCAAGACATGAGCTTATGACTAATCCTTGATATTTCTCTTATGATGGAAATCTTATGTCTTGGATATATTTGTATCTTGCATGTTATCTAACCCATGTAGGTACTTGGTGGAATCAAATTCCATGAGATTGTAATCTACTCACATCTTGAGAAATCTCTACATCACCAAGTCTCTACACTATGGTTGAAGACAAGGAAGCACGGAACCACTCAAACATATCCTTTGACAATTTCTCTATTGAGCTTCATGATTGTCATTTTTGGATACACAAGTGCTCTTCCTTGCAAGAACTAACCCATGTAGGTAGATGGACTCAAATTCCAAGTGGTGCTCCAAACTCTTGATGAGCTACATCAACCTTGAGCAACCCACACAAGTTCAACTACATGAATTGCCAACATTCTTCACTCATATCATTATGGCAAGAACAAGTGCAATCAACTTCCACATCTTGCACTAGTTCAAGGAGTCACTAACCCTCATGTTGGTAAGGCAAGGGACAAGGTAACCTAATGATTTCATGGACATCATCTTGTGTGTGCATCACTCTATGTCTGTGGATACTCTTGTTTGTTCCTTGTGGTACTAACCCATGTAGGTATTGAAAGTGCAACTCACTCCAAAGGATTGCTCCAAATGATCTACATCAACATTGAGCATCCACATCTTCAACACCTACATGAAGTCATCATCGACAAAACCCAAGGTTAGTTCATCCCTCTAAGGGGGGATCTCACATCTAGGGGGAGCTTAACTCTAATGGTGTGAACACATCAATGCATTATGTAAAAGTGGTAACCCCACTTGAGCTTAAACGATGAGTATGACCTATGATCAAATGTTTTTCATTTGACTCCTAAGTCAATATACTCATATATAGATGACCTAGTCATCGCCAATTGTTTGATAGATGCTAGAATTGGTTGTGCATGCTTTGCCATCTTATTGTGTGAGCATGTTGCTGCATATTTTACTCATTCAAGGACATCCACTTGTTGTTTTGATTGTTTGGCTTCTTTTCTTTTTGCCAAGTGGATGGACAAGAATGCCTAAGAACCTTCTCTAGCTATCAATGCTTTTCTCGTCTCAAACTCTATTCATGCTACATCACAAATTTGATCAAGTTAGATTCAAACCACTCTGTGTGAGGAGCACTCGGAGTCCCCGATTCGTCATAGACTTAAACTTCCAAAACTTCTTTGTGATTCTCGGTCTGACCGATTCCTCCATTTTGGTCCTACCGAGATCATTAAGTTGATCTAAGTTTTCAATCTCGGTGCAACCGATTTGAACTTTTTGGTCACACCGAGTTGCTTTATCGTGACGATTATGCATCTCGGTGCCACCGAGTTGTTCCACTCGGTCACACCGACAGGGTCGGGCTATATATAGTCACGGGCAAAAATTTGGAAATTCCTCCGAACCCCTTCGCCCGCACAATAGCTCGCTCTGCCATCCCAGGTCTCCAGATCGTCTCCTCGTCGCTAGCCGCCTCCTGTTGCTGGTCTTTGTCGCCGTCAACGGATTTCGCCCCCGCCGTTGCCACCGTAGCGAGATCAGTGCCAAGCTAGGGTATGGACTCGATCATTGTGCTATCCACGTCTGATTCCTAGCACATTGTGTTCTTATTGATTCTTGCCACGATTGAAACACTCCTATCCACTCAATGCAATCCGTAGATTAGATTAGATTCAAAATTTTAGGGTTAGGTTTCCGCCAAAACCATCTCGGACCCACCGAGTTGAAAAACTCGGTCCCACTGATTTGGCTTATGCCATTGCACAAGTAACTCTCGATCTGACCGAGAATTGCTAATCGGTGTGACCGATTTTAGGACTTTGTGAAACCCTAGCAGTCTTGGTGCCACCGAACTGTGACTCGGTCCAACCGAGTTCATCAGTTTAGGTTCCAAAACTGCTTCGGTATCACCGAGTTTGAAAATCGGTTGATCTGAAATGCTTTCTATGGAAAACTAAAACTGAAGTTTTGAATCATTCTTTCACAAAAATCACTGGATTTTGTGATGCTCATCCACTCTATCTCATCTATAACTCTTCACAGGGTCAACAATCAGTGATTGCAGCATGTCAGACCAGAGTGACAGCCAGAACAAGTCAGAAGAGCAGATGCACATGAGTGAGGGCACTAGTCCCTCAAGCACCTCAGATGAAGTAAGCAGAAGCACTCCTAGCAACCTGCCCAAGGCTGCTACCAGGCAAAGGAGGAAGAGAACTTTAGACTCGGAGGATGAGGACTATAAAGCTGAAGAAGATGAGGCTACTTCCAAGAAAGTAGTGCTCAAGAAGGAATATGGCTGAGCACATAGCACAAAGCCTGGACTGAAAAAGAAAGTTCCTGCCAAGAGGACACCTATGCTCAAGGCCAGAAGGTCCACTCAAGTGCCAAAACAGACTGAACCCAAAGAGGCACCTTAAAAGAAAGTCACATCTTCCAAACCCAAGAAAGTTCCCACTGGAGAAACAATGAAGTTTACCATTGAATTAGAGGATGAAGGTGCCCAGGACAAGAAGAAGAAGAGAGCAAGAACTACAACTACCCAGGTTCTTGGAAAGCCCTCTATGAGAAGAGATTCTGAAGAGGAAGAAGAGGTTGCTACAGCAGCACCCAAGGCACCAAAGCTTATGGGTGATGCTATTAGGTCAGGGGCTGCAACACCTAAGCCCAAGGAAGTACCCAAAGCTGCCTCCAAGGCCAAGCTTGCACCAAAGAGGAATACCAGGAATATTCTAGCTGCTGAGAAGAACAAGGCCCTAGTGCCAAATGTTGCTGATGAGGAAGAAGAAGAAGGACAGGTCCTAAGGAAGCTCAAGCCCAAGATACCAGACCATAATGATGCCCATCCTGTGGCTGAGGACATGAGGATTAGGAAGGACTCAGGGTTGAGGATATGGAGGATGGAAGATCCATATGCCTCAAGGAGAAGAACTGTTGTTGACTACAAGTTCCATACAAAGGAACATCAGGACTTCTATGAGACAATCTTGTTGGATAAGAAGCCCATAGTTTGTGATATGAGGTGGGTCGACTTGACCTACATCAAGTACAATGAAGAGCACTATCCTGGAGTGCAAGAAAGTTTTGTTGCTTGTGGAGTTGCTGATTTTGTTGGGCAAAAGCTCACCAACTGGAATGATGAACTTATCATGCAATTCTACTCCACAGCACACTTCTATCCAGATGGAAGGATAGTTTGGATGTCAAAAGGCACCAGGTACCAGTCAACTGTTGAAGAATGGGCAAGTCTGATCAATGCCCCAAAGGAAAATGAAGATGCTCTGGACATTTATGCCAAGAAGAAGATGGACCACAACTCCATGGCACACATGTACAGGGAGATCCCAGACAAGGCCGTTGAGACACATAAGTTTGGATCAGTCCACTTCCTTCTGTCAGGGCTGCCAACTATCAACTGGATCCTAAGGCACACTCTGCTGCCTAAGTCTGGTGACCACAACATGATCAGAGGGCATGCCATCAACATGTTGCATTTGTTTGATGTGCCACAGAAGTTTAAGGTCATAAGCCTTATGATTGAAACCATTAAGAGGACTGCAGCAGATCAGAAGAGGAGCTGTGGATATGCCCCTCAGATTCAGGAGTTGATTAACTCAAAGATGGGCACAGGGAAATATCAATTGGATAAGGAACATTTTCCACTTTATCCAGACTTTGAGGACAATGAGGTTGTCATGAATGAGAATGATCCATCATCAGTTCAAGCTCAAGAGAAGAAGGAGAAGGTAAGGAAGGAGAAGGCTGCCATGATGCCAACTCAAGAGGAGGCATCTGAGTATTTCTTGAAGAACAAGCAGGAGCAGCTTGGTTACTTAATAGCATCAACACTGAGGATTGAGAAGGGATTGGCCACCCTCACTCAAAATCAGGAGAGCTTCGAAAGAATCATGGAACTCAAATTCCATGACCTTGATGTCAAAGTAATCGAGATTCATCGGTTGTAGAGCATTGCAGGATGACATGCAGGAGAGGCAGGCAAGACTACCACTAATGTGTTTGCCAGAGTGCCTAGAGCCCAGAGGTCGATTGCAAAGCTCGTGATGACACCAGAGCAACATCTTCAAAGACCAGCTACAACCCCTCTCGCTCCAAAGGCAACCAGCTCCAAAGATCAACTCCAAACCCTCTACTTCAACTGAAGCCTTCGTTCTTGGAGTTATCCGACACCACCACCTAAAGATCAAGCCTGAGAGACGATCTAGCACTATGCATTTTCTATGAACTTTTTGGTAACTTGTTGCCAAAGGGGGAGAAAAATGTATAGATCATAGGCTTCGAGAGAGAGAGAGTATTGCTTTTGTTCTCTCTTGTTTTGATTTGGTGGTTAAACTTTGTTTGCTTTTGATTGCTTGAGATACTATGCTTGTGAGACATTGATGATCATGTGTTTGATCATAAGCTACACTTATGCATGTTTGATGATATTATCTTATCTATCCTATGTGATCATTCACTTTGCTTGGTGATGAGTGCATGTATTCAATCTTTATTATTTTGAGCGCTCCACCAAGATGTATGTGACATGGAAGAGTAACCCATGAGCCTAATTCCTTGTGCATTTGCAGTCCAAAGCAAATCTTAAACTATGCACAAATTTAGGGGGAGCTCTTGCTTATCACATACTTCTCAAAGCGACGATGTTATTCAATCTTATTATCATTTGTCGAAGCTTTGATCTATATGTTGTCATCAATTACCAAAAAGGGGGAGATTGAAAGTGCAACTATCCCTAGGTGGTTTTGGTAATTCATAACAACATATAGCTCATTGAGCTAATGCTATTCCAAGACTATTATTTCAGGAAAGCTCAATGAATGGCATGGCATGGATGATGAAAGTGGATCCCTCAAAATACTAAGGACAAAGGATTGGCTCAAGCTCAAAAGCTCAAGACTCTTCATTTTATATTTTAGTGATCCAAGATCACATTGAGTCTATAGGAAAAGCCAATACTATCAAGGAGGGATGAGGTGTTGCTTAATGAGCCTCTTGATTCATGTGCTTAGTGATATGCTCCAAAACCCTCAGCTACTTTCTCACATCCACAAATGACCTAAACCCAAAGCCAAAATCGGTCACACCGATTCTTCCTATCCGGTGCCACCGATTCCAAAAGTCCAAGCCACTGCCACAAACCCTAAGCAAATCGGTCTTACCGATAGGGATCTCGGTCTCACCGAGATGGGATTGTAATCTCTCTGTTTTCCTTTGTAACGTTTCGTTCTAACCGAAGTGAGCGATCGGTCCCACCGAGAATGCAATGTAAACTCTCTGTTTCCCTTTTGTAACATTTCGGTCTCACTAAAAAGAGCAAATCGGTCCCACCGAGTTTACCTGACCAACTCTCTGGAAAGCTTATTACCAAAATCGGTCTCACCGAGTTTGTGTAATCGGTCTTACCGAGATTACGTTGTGCCCTAACCCTAACTGAATCGGTCTCACCGAGTTGCATGTTAGTCCCACCGAAAATCCTAACGGTCACTAGGTTTTCTAAATCGGTCCGACCGAGTCTGTTGAATCGGTCCCACCGAGTTTGGTAAATTGTGTGTAACGGTTAGATTTTGTGTGGAGGCTATATATACCCCTCCACCTCCTCTTCATTCGTGGAGAGAGCCATCAGAACAAACCTACACTTCCAACTTACCATTTCCGAGAGAGAACCACCTACTCATGTGTTGAGGCCAAGATATTCCATTCCTACCATATGAATCTTGATCTCTAGCCTTCCCCAAGTTGCTTTCCACTCAAATCTTCTTTCCACCAGATCCAAAACCTATGAGAGAGAGTTGAGTGTTGGGGAGACTATCATTTGAAGCACAAGAGCAAGGAATTCATCATCAACGCACCATTTGTTACTTCTTGGAGAGTGGTGTCTCCTAGATTGGCTAGGTGTCACTTGGGAGCCTCTGACAAGATTGTGGAGTTGAACCAAGGAGTTTGTAAGGGCAAGGAGATCGCCTACTTCGTGAAGATCTACCGCTAGTGAGGCAAGTCCTTCGTGGGCAACAGCCATGGTGGGATAGACAAGGTTGCTTCTTCGTGGACCCTTCGTGGGTGGAGCCCTCCGTGGACTCAGCAGAACTGCTACCCTTCGTGGGTTGAAGTCTCCATCAACGTGGATGTACGATAGCACCACCTATCGGAACCACGCCAAAAACATCCGTGTCTCCAATTGCGTTTGAATCCTCCAAACCCTTCCCTTTACTTTCTTGCAAGTTGCATGCTTTAATTTCCGCTGCCTATATATTCTTTGCATGCTTGCTTGAATAGTGTGATGATTGCTTGACTTGTCCTAAGATAGCTAAAATCTGCCTAACTCTAAAATTGGGAAAAGGTTAAGTTTTTAATTAGTCAAGTAGTCTAATCACCCCCCCCCTCAGACATACTTCAAGGTCCTACAACAGTTCAAGGCACACAAGTCTTAATCCATTATATTGAAGGATCTATTGCTCAGTTGGTAAAGCACAAAGCTCTTAACCTTGTGGACGTGGGTTCAAGCTCCATGGTGGAGATTACATCATATGATGTTATTATCAATGAATTATATACAAAGTCCCACTCAGAATATCTTCATCGAGCGGCCCTTGGGGGCTACACGTTGCTGCTCCAGTTTACATGATAGTATTTATAAAGTCCCTGCTCATTATTGCATAATGATCCGGCCCTTGGGGGCTACACTGGTTGAAGTTTTATGAGCATAAGGCAATTACAAGTCCCAGGTTGCTGCAAGCATGACAACCCGACACTTGGGGGCTACAGGTGATATGCATATAAGGGAGGAATAACTTCAAATCCTCAGTTTTGAGCAAATCGGGTATTATATTATTATCGAAGAAATTTGCAAAGTTTATGACCCGGCGTCATCATAAGATTATGACCCGACATCAGCAAAAATTACATGACCCGGTATCATTTGTTTATAACCCGACAATTTTGGCAATCATAAATCAGCAAGATCTACATCTTTAAGCCGGTTGAAAGTCAGATGAGTATTTCAAGGCTAATATTTTTTGGAAGCCGACTCAAGTGGATTATTTCTTACAATATTTCTCTACAAGAAGACCAATGTCAGCAAATTGATTCTGAAGCTGGCCTGTTAGCCCGGATTTTTCAAAAGAAGTATCTGGATTTTTTGCATTGACAAAGTTGAAGCATATCCGTTAAATAAGATTTTTTCTATGAGGTTATGGACATATTTATATCAACAAGCAAATGACAAGGACTTAAAGATGTTCAGGTGCTGGCTTACAAGAGTATTTAACCCGGAGCACAACCTGTCAAATTTGTTCTTGAGTTATTTTGCAGGATCAGTTTAACAAGGATAAATCCAAATTAAACTGGGGGCTAATGTCGGGATATACCTCATGGTATGACCCGGCGGATGGATGACCCGACTGGGACTTGGCGTTTCACTGATAACCCGCCGGAGGTTTGGCAACTTACGAGTCTGGCAGCTCACTGGTCTGACGACTCACGAGCCTGGCGACTCACGGATGGCCCCGACGGCGGGTCAAACAGACGACAAGGCCCAAGGCCCAGTAGGCCGGTTCATGCGATGGTGGGCCGACTTAAGAAGAAAGGTATGAGGAATATTTCCCTTACAAGGAATCAAGACCCGGACTTGTATCCGGCTTGTAGTAGAAGATAGGCTAGTCCTAGTCCTACTAGGACTCCACATGTAACCCGCCCCGCTAACTTATATAAGGAGGGCAGGGCTCCCCAAAGAGGGGCAAGCAAGAAGAAACAATCTCTAGGGCTAGACACAAAGGGGAAGCCGGCTTATGCAGCGACTCTCTCATGAGCATAATGAGATCTAGCCACAAACAGCATGTAGGGTTATTACCGGATGATGTTTCCCGGGGCCCGAAGCTGTCTAAATCCTTGTCTTGTGTTGCGCCTCTCGATTCCACTCAACCCCTCTCAAGCTACCACATAGATGCGTTGGCCTCGCGACTAAGTCCTCACACTAGGACATCTGTCGTGACAATTCCACGACACAAGGGTTACTTGCATCATGAGTTGAGGTAGTTAGAGATAGGTTGTTTTCTGTTCAAATCTCTTTTATCTCTCTATATCCGAAATCTTTCTCTCTTTGTAACCTATTCGGTTGCCTCTCCAATCAATTGCCTTGTAACTCCACGTGAGATCTTGTCACCAGATTAATATAATCCCATGCGGGCTCCCTATTGGGGGTTGAGACACTTCGTCATTACTTTCATCCCCAACCCACTCGAGCACATGGTTCCGGAAAACTATGTGCGATTGAGGGTCCTAACCGTATGAATAGCCCTAAATTATAGTAGTGACTCCTACTAAGTTGATGCATCTCCATCAAAACGTAGGATAGCTCGTGTTTGTTTTGGTGATGAAGAGTCCACATCTTGATGAAAAATGTGTCCATTTTTGACATGGAAATACTGATTGTCGCGGTCCAGCGTCAATTTCACACCACCCTTTTCTGGAAAAGCCTTCATGATATACAATTTATATTGTGCTCTGTGGAGTTGTGGTGGTGGTTGGCTATTTGATTTATATGTTGGTTGGCTCCCATGCTTTTTGTGTAAAAAATTCCTTAATATGGATTAGATATGAAGTACTTTAGGGTGTTTTCCTATTAAAAACATGCTCTATTCTTACACACTCCAATATTTGTGGGGAATAAATTTACTTATGTGATGGTATTACTGTTTCAATGCCCATATGGGATAAATTAATAAAATAATATGATTGTGTATGTCATGCATTAATGCAAAAAATGGACAAATAGATGTATACAAAGTAGTGTATACTTAAAATCAGACGACCAAATCTTAACTATTTTAATGGATTGTGCAAATTATATGTTTGCACCAAATTCCTTTAATGTACATACACCAGAATACAATTTTAAATCCCCTATGCACACGATTAGGGTTTCCTTCCTCTTAGGCGATTGCGATCGTCTTCGAGTCCAACCTACCTGCATTCGGCCTGAGGTCCAGGATCCCCATTGTCCGTCTTGGCCGGCCCTCCTAACCTCCGCCGGATGAAGATCCCCTCTAATGCTCACTCCGCCACGAGCGGCGGTGGCGTGGCGGCCGCCAAGGCTGATCTTGGTGACTTTTTTTATCAACTTGTTCTTAATGACAAAGAGTTCGATGATGTCGTGGTGGATGAGGATGATCTAGAGATCAATGATGGCCTTCAGTGCCTGGCTCTAGCTAGGGTTCATACTCAGAAAACCTTTAGCCAATCTGTGTTCTATAGAGACATGAAAGCGGCTTGGAATCCGGTGCAAAGTGTAAGGTTCCGCTCTGTTGGACCTAACCTATTTGCAACTTATCGAGTTATTTTTCACTTTAACGATGCATTGGAAGCGGAGATTCATGCACTCATACAAGGGATGACCCTCACTATCCAACATACAACTCTTTCAGTTATGGTTTAGTCGGATTCTTATGAAGCACTATCAATTCTATCAAACAATGCATTGATTCGTTCGGCATACGAGCATTTAGTTTATGAAATAAAAGAGTTGATGTGTAATAGGGGGTTTTGTCCACAGAAGATTCACCAGTCAGAATGGAGTTGTAGATCGGCTGGCCAACTATAGCTGCTTCGAATTTATCACTGATGTCCGTTCCACCTTGTATTGAGGATTTGTGGCCTCTCGACAGTAACACTACTACAATGCAGTAAAACTCCCTTTGCCAAAGAAAACATACACCAGAATACAAATACCCATGATTATGTTTTTCCTTTTTTTTTTGCAACTTGTTAGAAAAAGAGATAAGGAAAAAAAAAGGGAATGCGAATCAATCCATGTTGGAGTTAAACATTTTTGTCCTTTGCTTCAGGTAGTTGACAGGCGTGTGAGTGCTCCCCTAGCTTTGTTCTCCCTCCCTTCCTCCAATGGCCACCACCGCATCCAAGTACCCCCAACACTACGACGACGATGAGGATGACGACGATGAATTCGAGGACGACGACGACGATGACGAGCCCTCCCGCCCGCTGCCCGCCGGCAGCGCGGAGGATCGCCTCGAGGCCGTTCTTCGCCGCCTCACGGCGGACGAGGTCCGGATCCGGGTGCACGACGTCGCGATCCGGGGCTGCGCCCGCACGCGCCGGGCCGCCGCGGAGGCAGCGGTGGGGCCGGACCTCGCGCGCGCCGCTACCGTGCCGGAGCTCCTGCGTGCCGCCGCAGCGGCCGGTGAGCGGCTCCGTCGCCTCGGCGCCTTCGAATCCGTCTCCATCACCCTAGACACCGCGCCATCGGGGGTCCCTGCGGACGCGAGAGGCGGCGCCGTCGTCGTCCTTGTCGACGTCACCGAGGCTCGGGGCCGCGCTGCCGGCGGGCTCGGCGTATTCGCCAACACGGAGGTCCACACCGATCTCAATGAAAATGTCTTCCTTCTGTTGAACTGGGCTGACTTGCACGATTGATTAATTTATTAACATCAGACCAATACAGCCTTAATTCAATTTAGGGACAAGTCTAATTTAGCCAATTGAGGCATTCAGCTAAAACATTAGAGAATGGAGCACTTGAAACTGATTTGTATTTAGCTTCTTTTTTTCCACAACGACTAGATGATGCTTTCCCTTGGTATGTAGCCTTTATCTAGAAGGTAGTATATGCAATGCCTGGGGTGATGGATAGGAATGGGACAAATTGAGGTGTATGTGTAAACGTGTTTTGTTTCAAAAGAATGGAGCATGCAGTTCTTGCATTTACTTTGGAAAAACGATAAATTGTTCTTATTTAGCAAAGGAATGGACTGTGATTGTTCTTGCGTCGACCTGCTACATGCACTTTGTGGCGTCACACTGTAGTTTGCTAACATTTCCTAGTTTTTCTACACACAAATTATAGGTTCCTTTTAATGATTTCCTATTCTAGCCCGTCGTGTGGAAGCCGTGTTTATGTTAGTACAGCCATGGCCCACTGCATAACTGGGTGTAGGTTTGTGTGGGTCCGGGGTGGGGGTTGTGTTAATCATGCAATAACTGGGTGTAGGTTTGTGTGGGTCCGGGATGGGGGTTGTGTTGCAAGGGTATTTCTAACGATCTCTTCTGGTAGGGAGTAGGATGCCATGGTGGTTATTATCAGCTGTACTATCCCAATGCATCCTTGAAGTTACTCGTGCCATTAATTTCTCCCCCTTCAAATCTCTTGCAGACTAGATCATGCTCAGTTGAAGGTTCACTGAGGTTCAAGAATCTATTTGGATACTGTGAGACCTGGGATGCATCTGGTCTTCTTGGTTTAGATCAGACAATGGAGCTCAGTGTTGGAGCCTTAATACCGAGAATTGGACCAATACCCACTCCACTGATGGCTCGAGTGTCATTTCTCTCTGAGGACTGGTTAAAGTCCTCACTCAGAGAACACCTGATGGGGGTTTCTGTTGGTTTGCTCTCCACCATGAACCACAACCTTGCTTACAATCTCTCATGGAAAACTATAATTGACCCAGCGCGGTTGTCCTCCAGTTCCATAAGGGACCAGTTAGAGCATAGCCTACTATCCTCTATCAAATATACATACAAAATTGACCAGAGAGATTCAAGCATAAGGCCTACACGTGGATATGCTTTTCTTTCATCTTCTCAAGTCGGAGGTCTTGCCCCAGACAGCAAAAACACGCGTTTTATTAGACAGGTATGTCGAAAATCTTTATGTTTGTAGTCATACTTTGTATTCCATTTCAGGATGTAGATTTTTTGTCCTTGCTTTTCAATCTTCTCTCCTGCTTGACAAAATCAGCAACTTTGACTTTGAATGTAATAGTCTCCATCGTTATTTTCTAGAATATAATGTGGTATACATTAGGGAAAATATTATCTTTAGCAACTGAACCTATTCAAACAGAAACATCTAGAAGTAGCAGAAAACGTACATTTTCATTTGTCATTAGCTTAACTCATTTTTATTCACCCTGCATTAGGAATTTGATCTTCGGGTAGCTATGCCACTGGGTGTGTGGAATGGTGCTCTGAATGCCGGAGTGGCTGCAGGGTTCATCCATCCATTGGCCACAGGATCAGCAGGCTCTGTCTCATCACTTCCAGAACGCTTTTACTTGGGCGGCAATAGGTCTCTTGTTTGCCGCTTGGGTGGACCATCATCACTATTGGGCTTCAAGTCAAGGGGGCTAGGACCAACAGACTCACAAGCCTGTGCCCCCAAGAATTCTGAAAATGCTGCTCCCAGTTCTCCTGAGCTAGATGCACTGGGAGGTGACATAGCAGTCACAGCCTTTGCTGATCTTTCATTTGATCTACCTCTGAAGCCACTCAGGGAGCTTGGGGTTCATGGCCATGCATTTGTCTCAGCTGGGAACCATGCTAAGTTCACAGAGCGTGATATCAGAAGATTTTCCGTTACTGAGTTCCTAAAAACGTTCAGGAGTTCTGCAGGATTTGGTGTGGTTGTGCCAACCAGATTGTTTCGCATAGAGGTTTGTACTTGGCATCCCTCATCTGCATCATTGAAGTAACTGGTGAAATTACATTATTTTGTCAATGATACACAGTATAACATATTAGTTTTTTGTACTGAATAAGTATTTTCCTTTTTTTTTTTACCAGATGAACTACTGCCACATCCTAAAACAGTTTGATAATGACAAGGCGAAGACAGGCATACAGTTCAACTTCTCTTCGCCCTAATTTATTTTGCTACACCTTTCTATGAAGATGAATATTTGTATTAATTTTTCTTAATATGACCCCACTTGTCATTTTTTTTCCCAAGAACTTGCAAGCCTCTCTAGAAATTCACAAACTGTAGGTGACGATGAATTCTTGTCCTGGCTTGTTGATTAATTGTTGTGGCCTGTAAAGTCTCGAATCTGAATGAAAATAAGAGATAGAGGGATTCAGTTTTCAATGCTTATCAACATGCTTCTGGAAGTGAGAGAAATAGTAATGTGTACGGAGAAAGATTGTACAGTGTGTGTAAATTTTTTCCTGGAATCATGTTTTGGAAATTCTTATGAATTGACTGCTGGCTATCTTACCGTTGTGATTGCATAGGCAGAAATAGACATCTACTATGATCTTAGTCATCTTGCCGTGTAAAACATTAGCCGATTTTCTTTTTTGGTGTAGAGTAGAGGAGAAACACAGGTCATTTTCAGCTGTTACGGAACAACTTTATTGCTGATCTCAGACGGAAGAACATATACATGTGTATCCAGACGGAACAGCAGATTCAGATTTCTAAGAGGACGGCGACATCTCTATCCAGGTGCTACGTACATCTCTCTTTTTCTGCAGTTGCAGGTAAGGCAGCTGCCACCCTGTTTGACATAATATGCGCGGCTTTGGTGAACCTAAACATTGCTGATTATGTTTGGCATACTGTTGATCGAATTCTCCTTTTTGTCACAGTCGGTACCTGCACCCTTAACTAATTTCTTATTGCTGCCATATATATTCTTTCTTTGTGGAGATTCTCTTACAGTTTCTGTTTCAGTCTACCTCTTCTAAGCTTACTGTTTCTTTGCAATATCAGCCTGCATGAAACAGATAAATTTATGATTCTGTTTGATGATCTAATTAATTACAAAGTAAATCGGACAGATTTAGTAAATGGACTATTATTGCAGCTAGGACGATTAGCTGTCCAAGTTAGCTGGTCTTTGAAACTGGGATGATGAGGAAAAAAGAGGATTCTTTAATGTAGATCGAAAAGGCTAGTTCCGATTTGCTTTGAAAAGAATTTTGCATGGAATGGAATTAAGGATTCGCTTTGTACCATGCAAGTGTCAATAATGACAATAATGCAAAACGGAAAATTGGACATGCTTTGTTATGTCATTCATTCATATAAAGTTATATTGTCATTCTCTCTGAAAAAAAACATAGCTCTATATGCTCTACTCGTGCATGTTTGCTGAGATTTTCTCCTTTGGAAATGATTTTGTCAGGTGGGCAATAAGTTTTGTTTACTTAGAGATCAAAATGCATAAAATATAGGAGAAAAAAAATCTAAAGGTGTTTAATCAAGGAGCACCAGGACACCTATTGGACTGCCTGTACTATTTGCACTGCGTAGTGGTATATCTGCCGGAGATGTCACTTTTTTTTTTAAAAAAAAGGGAAGAACGAAGAGAGTCAAAAAGAAGAATTTAATTGTGTACAAGTACCCTAAAGGTAAAAGTGATATCAGTTTATTGAACACCATTTCAACAAAAAGTTTGATTAAGGTGTCCAATGCGTGTCAGGGTTACTACTATATGTACTACAGAGGATTGTCCTTTAATTATGTCCATAATACATCTGGAGTATGTACGTGCACTTGGTTTGATTTGTGCCCACAGGACTTGAGGAAATTTGGTACTCTAGTACCAGATGCAAATACACTAATTTGTTCAACCATGACACTTTGTCAGGGTGTTTATGGGTTGATTGTGAATGTTACATTGAAACCTCATTTAAAAAATACGGGAACGCTAAAATTCCGACGTCAGATTTTTAAGCATGGCAAGTCGAACGTTTTATGACAAAAATATGTTGTTGCGAGGATAGCAATTTTCTTTAGCGAGCAAGGCAATTCCTTACAAAAAACTGAACATGGCAAAGGATTTGCCATGTTTGCTAAAGGAATTTGCCATCCTCGCGACAACATAATTTGCCATCTCGGACGTTTGATTTGGCATGCTTAAAAAATCCGACGTTCAATTTGTAGCGAAATCCAAAAAAATAAGAAAAGTTGGTGATTATTGCCAACTAGCAGTATGTATGTCCAAGTTGCAGCAGGGAAAGATGAGATGTGGATGTTTACGTGCATGGCATCGCCTGCAGCTCTTTAGTTGGTCAATTGGAGAACCCACCTATCTAGCTTCTATATAGAGCTCCTTGCTCTTTGGTCCATGTTATATTATTGCCTAAACAAAGTTGGTATGAAAGGTTATATTCTTGTAAGCGCTTTGGCTATTTCCTACTAGTATAGCTTCCTAGTAGTGACCAAACTGCATGCAGTACTGCTGGTCCAGTCCAATATATATGATGATACCAACAAGTCGTCAATGATGTACGTACATCCATGGGTCATGGTGTAGGCGTACGTTCAACCTCAAAAGGCATGTAGCTTCCCTTTTTGTTTGTTTGATTGAAAGGTCTCTCGTCTCCAACCTAGTTAGTTGCACGTCCTATTCCAGTTCTGAAATGTATGTCTTCATGGGATGAGTGGTCAAGCTTTTGGAAGTTTGACTACCAAGATCTGCCGAATCGCATCGATAAATCCTCTCTTTGAAAATAATATCGCATTAGCCTCGTCTTGCAAAATCCTTCTGAGCTATGCAATTTTTGTTGCTTATCAAATCGTACCGCAGCAGTCAAAGATTGTAGCCAAGCCTTGCATTTTGAGGACATACATGAAAAAGTCAGAAACATACATTTCTAAATACAGGGAAACAAGAGTACATGTGCTTCATCAATTCTTCTCAAAACATAGAGTACAGCTGATATGTATGTACACATATAGATCTGTATCAGGTTTGATGGACACATGTACACCAAAGATGGCAGCGAGTGCATGCATGGAAACCCATGGGCATGCACTCACACGTACACATATGTGCAGTGACTTTGTTGGACATGCTAGAAGTTTGTTAGTCTTGGCTCTTGGGGGTACTTTGTCTCCCCCTCTCGTTTTCGCACCTACTGGCTAGCTGGAGACCGCAGAAAGCTACAGGCCAAAATGCAAGTTAGGAACCCAAGACTTTGGACAGTACTTAACTTTAATTACTAGCCTCTTAGCCGTGCCTCCTTTTTTCTCAAGGAATTATTGTCCCCTCTCTTCTCCTTGGCTAGCACTAGAGGCTAGTGTCAGTGATCGACCAGCACGGCAGCACGTACTGGTTAGTTTTCCTTTTTCCCTTTTCCGATGGACAGGAGCCGGCAGTACTGGCCAGTACTGTAAAGTTTTTGGGCGGTTATTACAACTGCATCTTTCACCTTCTCCAGATCGATCTATCTGCTATCTATCTATCTGCCCTTGCAGATGTATATATGCTTCCTTCCAAGGGCCAGCCACCCACATAAATATGAGTGAGATCATCCCTTGCTATATCGTCTCGCACACGCCAGCTTAAATTCCCATATGCATCTTGACAAACCTTTCTAGATAGATAGACAGATAGAATTGAGCCGTGACCTCACCCTTAATTTGGCCTCTCTCTCTTTCTCCACACGACTGATCACTGCGATATCACCACTGACGAGATGGAGGCAGCGGCACCAAGGTCCTCGTCAACTAGCTGCTAGATCGTCCGAGGCAGGCACGGCCGGCCGTCAATTGATCTCCCATGGAGGCGAGCAAGGGAAGCGATGGGAGCTCGGGCGCCTCGGCGAGCAACGATGACAGCACGGTGGAGGAGGAAGGAGCGGGCCGTGAATCGCAGGAGGACGTCTGCAGGGGGAACTCACTGTCGTCGTCGTCGGTGCGCCCCTACGTCCGCTCCAAGAACCCGCGCCTCCGCTGGACGCCGGAGCTCCACCACTGCTTCGTCCGTGCCATTCATAGGCTCGGCGGCCAAGATCGTAAGACTCAATTCAGTTTCCATCATCTTATATTATTCCTTAGCTAACCAAACCCCTCGTCCATGTTAACTCCATGTTTTGTGGGTGTATATATATAGGTGCAACTCCGAAGCTCGTTCTTCAGTTGATGAACGTCAGAGGACTTAGCATAGGCCATGTCAAGAGCCACCTCCAGGTTTACGTTAATCAATTGTTAAAACATCCATGTGCAACTTAGGTTTTCTTTCTTTTATGATGATCTTTCCCTGCCTGCTTTGTTTACTAATTAATTAGCATATGTGTCCTCTTGCATGATGTCGTAAATTCAACCATCTTCAGATGTATAGGAGTAAGAAGATTGATGACTCAGGCCAGGGTATGTTGTGGGAGTAAAAATGAATGATTTTTCTTTCCTTGCTTTGGTGTTTTTCTGATCGATCTGATAGAGTTTGTTTTTGCAGTCATAGGTCATCTTCCCTTGCCCCATGCCTTCCATCATCGCCAGAGTGGTGCGGGCACCATGTCGTCAAGGTAGTTGGATCCATTAATTTGGTCTATACACCTTCAATCTGTTGCGTGGCTAGCAAATCATTCAAGTAAGCAGTCCTTAGCTAGCATGTCGATCCGGCTGATCTCCTTGGTAATTATGCACTAGGTTTGGTGCTGCTGCATGGCCTCCATGGAGAAGCTTCCATGAACCATACTGGGCCCATGGTCGCCCCTTCCTTGGATCGAGGACCTACAACTCTTTAGAAGCTGAAACCGAGGCGGCTTTCCTTCGGTCCCGAGCTCAACATGTAGCTCGAGCTGCATCTAGCAATCCAGGATTGATGATGCAATCAGGCTGTGCATCTCTGAACGATCATCATACCATGAACCACCAGCATAAACGACTGCTGCAACCGACAGTGCGCAATGAAGACGATACCCATGTTCCTCTTGATCTTGATCTCGATCTCTCGCTCGGTCTCCCCGTGCCGAGGGGGGAGGCGAAGCGGAAGAGATCGAGCTGCGGCTGGGTGAAAGAAGGCCCTGATGAGAATGGAGCCGATGAAGAACAAGTGGATGAGATCAGCACTGCCACTATGCTATCTCTGTCCTTGCTCTCTCCTGGGGATGCTCCTCGGATGATGAGTAGTACTAGTGCTAGTGATCGTGCAGTAAATGTCAGTGTGGATATTAAGAGAGGAGGGAAAGATGAGCATGCTACAAGGAGGGCAAGTACTCTTGATCTCACCATATGATCAGTATGTAATGTGGTGATATCTCGTGGTACTTTTCCATACATCCATATATGTTATATTATGTAGAGCGAACATATATATACCTACTATGTTATCTTCTAATTAATGTTCGTTGGTTTATAGCTGCATCTAAATTAATGAAGATATGCCCTACTATACTAGGACGTATATGGTCTTGACCCTCAGAAAAAAGTCGTATGTTATTACGCTGGCTTTTCGGAAGAATTATTTTTCCATTTTAGATCTAACAGTTAGTTTGAAAAGTTATTTTTTATGGTAAACAAAACCATCCTAACTTAGGGCAACCCAGGAGGTCCAACCATCATTCTTGAGGCGGTTGTATCACATGATCTGCGGATCTTGCATTCATACTTTGGGATGCCTGGCTCGCACGGTGACCTCATTGTCCTCCGGAGATCTCATCTATTTGCAAAGGTTGTAAGAAAATATAGAACCTTGGAATTATATGTTGTATTGATCTGACCCTTGTAGGGATATACATAGAGTACATGAGGGATAGAGGCTTGAAGTATTAGACAAGTCATATTTTGTTTAAGCTATTCTATCTTTGCCTCCTTATCTCTATCTTAAACAGAGTTATACTTCTAACATTCCCCCTTAGTCCTAGCGGGAGTAAAGTGGACGATTGCAACTGAATTTGAAGTCTTGCGCTTTTGTCGTCTTCTCCGATGCGTCATCATTAACTGTGTCTATATATGATGGGTCGGCACCTAGGGCGGTGACTACGTCCCTTCTAGTGCCTTCCTTGTCTCTCCTCTATTCCCTCCCGAAGTCACAACGGGAGTTGAGTGGATGCTAGTGACAATGCAGACTGGAGTTCTTGCCAATGAGTAGCTATAGACGTGGCTCTGTATATCGATGTCGAGGTAGCTGGTCCTGGTGATGTAGCTGTGGTCGAAGTAGTTGTGGTCAATGATGTAGTCATCGTGGATGAAGCCACACAAAGCCGGAGGCGCAAAAAATGTGCTATGTTGTAGATGACGGAGCTGGAGTCATGAACGATGCACCTTGTGGATGTCAGAGGGTGCCGTCAGCGATGAATCCAACGGTTTTTCCAGAACCGAAGGAAACCCATCGAGCACACATCAATTTTGCAAGAACCGTGTGGCCATGTACGGATCGTCACAGTAGTGATGCCATGTCGATGCAGTCATGCGTAGCTGACACGATCATTGCTGTCGTCGAGGTCGCGTCTTGCAGATGTACTGTCGGAGGACGCTGAAGATGTCCATCTCGTGGACGGGGCGGCGGTGGTGTGTTGTGAAGATGTTGATGAAGACCACTTGATGAAGACCTTGTCAATGAAGTATCGGTGCTTGGCATTGCGGCGGCGTGTCGATAATGATGCGTCGCTTGAAGGCGTCCGTCTGTGGTGACGGCGTGTCGATGCCATGTTGTGCCGAAGAAGTATGTTGGCTCGTAGCCTAGCATAGTCATACAGCTCGATGAAGTGGCATTGGGTTGGCACCTAGGGCGCTAACACGCCCCTTCTAGTGCCTTCTTTGTCTCTCCTCTATTAAGCTTGCTGCTGGTGGAGGTTCACCTTGCAACTATGTTGTAAATTGGCATGACTATCACATGGGCTGCTGCACCTACATTGTCGGTGGACTCTATCCACCATGAGTCACATTTCTGAAGACAATATAACGTCCACAAGGCAATAAGAGATCTCACTTTGTGGCGTGCCAAGAATCCGTGAGAAAGTATGTTGAGAGAGCTTTTGTTGTGCTTCAAAAACTCTATGTGATTGTCCATGACCCTGCTGAGTATTTGAAGCCTTAGAGATTATTAAAGATCATGCCAACATGTGTTATCTTGGAAAACATGATCATCGAGGATGAGAGCGAGAGGACCCGGAGAACTTGTGGTTCATCTACAATGGTGGCCTGGTTGAGCCGTAACATCACTGAAAAATGATCTAAGCATTCCTCGAAGCACATAGTGGATCGAGAGCCAATAAACTCACAACCAACTCTAAGATGATCTTGTTGAGTACCATTGGCAACATTATAGCACCTGATTCTTGTACTTTTATCATTTTTTATTCGGATACTAGTTCATTCGGACCGTATGGTGTGTTGGAATTTGAAAACATTGATTTCGATATGTATTTGAATTGTGTGTATTTGAAATCTCAAGTGTCGAATTAATATGACGTGAAAATATATGTTCAAATGGAGTTTGTATGCAAACGTTTATTAAAAACAACAAAAGTTTTTTTTAGAGGATCACATTTTAGGGCTAAATGCAAAAAAGTTTAATTTCTCAATTTTTAGGGGATTAAAGGATAGGGGAAATTTATACATGACCTGTTTTTTCCGAGACCATACTTATATATGACCTTTTTTTGTGGGGCTCATGTATCACCTTGATAGCACAGTATGCCATGTTTACTTTCAGATGGAGCACAGTACGCAGTCAAATTTACTACAGTATGCATGTTTGACAAACAATATTTATTACACTTTTCTACAGAACATGACGCTGAAGTTGAAGATATGAAATTATCTACAAGTCCGGCCACATGAAACTAATTAGCACGGTTAGGTACAGAACTGACTATGCGCAGTCCATGCGAACTTCTTGCCAGCTTTTTCATGCTTCTCATCCATGGAGAAGTTTCCAGAAAACGACGGTTTGGATTCAACGCTAAACGCCTGATTCGGTTCGGTGACAATTTCTTTTTTCGTTCAGTTCTCGGAGAAAATGGAGGCATTTGTTTTGTCATGTTGCCACCCAACTTAAGGTACCGTCAATCATTTTGTTCTCGTTAGGCAGGTTTTTAAAATGTACTCCCTCCGTAAATTAATATAAGAGCGTTTAGATCACTACTTTAGTGATCTAAACGCTCTTATATTAATTTACAGAGGGAGTAATTTGTATTCCCTTCATTTACATCTGATTTAATCTTTTCTTTGACCAAGTCCTGAACTTTGCTTTTTTTAGAGAAAAGGCGTGGGTCGAGTCTGAGAAAAGGCTCGAACTTAGCCCGGCTTAGAATTAATAGTCATCAACTGGTTAGAATTACATTGAACAACTTACAAAGAAATAGTAGACAAGAAACGGCAATGATACTAAGTGTTGTCGCATCTAACAGCCAAACAGTGATACAGATAACGAAAAATAGATAAAGGAGCCCAAGCTAAATCACCGAGGCCAAACATCTAGAACAACAGCCACAACAAACAACACCAGCTTTAGTAGCGAACACCTCTTCGCTTACTCCGACAGAGCTTAGCAACAAGCCATCCAGTCTTACCTCCGAAGAGGACCACAGTCCTCTCGTCCCGACTCGAAGGGTGTCGTACCGTCGGAAGGTAGAAAGATCACCCTAGAGCAGCATGAACAATATCAACCAAGCATCCCGGGCATGAGGGACCCGAGCGCGAACCACAACCAGAGGGATCCCGCGACCTCACCCCGTACCACAGGCCAACCACACATCCAAATGCAAGCCAAAGAATGTTACCACATGACGAAGAATAGCGGTAGAAGAAGTAGATTGATGCATAAGAAGACACCACTGTTTGGGAACATTGCATGGAAAACAAAAAAAATTCTATGCACACGCAAGATCTATCTATGGAGATGCATAGCAACGAGAGAAGAGAGTGTGTCTACGTACCCTCGTAGACCGTAAGCGGAAGCGTTTATTAACGCGGTTGATGTAGTCGAACTTCTTCGCGATCCAACCGATCAAACGAACGTACGACACCTCCGCGTTCAGCAGACGTTCAACTCGGTGACATCCTCGCCTTCTTGATCCAGCAAGACGGGCGAAGTATTAGATGAGTTCCGACATCACGACAGCGTGATGACGGTGATGGTGATGCTATCTCCGAAGGACTTTGGCTAAGCACTACGAAAATATGACCGAGGGACAAAACTGTGGAGAGAGGCGCCACACACGGCTAGGATAATGTCGTGGGGGTGTGACGCCCCTCCCCCATGTATATATAGGTGGGAGGGAGGAGGGGAGGCAACCAAGGGCACCCCAAGGGGGCCGGCGGCCAGCCTTGCCCCTGCCCTGCTGCGCCCCCCTTTCCTTCTATGCACACGGGAGGAAGGCAGGGGGAGGTGGCGCCCCCCTTTTCTTTCTATCATGAGGAGGGAAAGGCAGGAGGAAAGGCAGGAGGGGCCAGCCCTCCTCCTTTCCTTCCACTAGGGCCTGCGGCCAGGGAGAGAGGCGCACCAGCCCTTTGTGGGCTGGTGTGTTCTCTCTTTGGCCCATTAAGCCCGTATAGCCTCCCGGGGCTTCCCAAAACCCCTTTCGGTGATCCGATGACTACCCGGTACCCCCAAAACTCTTCCGTTGTCCAAATATCATCGTCCTATATATCAATCTTTACCTCAGGACTATTCCAGAGCTCCTCATCATATCTGTGATCATCCGGGACTCCGAACAACATTCGGTCACCAAATCACATAACTCATATAACACTATATCGTCAACGAACGTTAAGCATGCGGACCCTACAGGTTCGAGAACTATGTAGACATGACCGAGACACTTCTCCGGTCAATAACCAATAGCGAAACCTAGATGTCCATATTGGTTCCTACATATTCTACGAAGATCTTTATCGGTCGAACCGCTATGACAACATACTTAATTCCCTTTGTCCATCGGTATGTTACTTGCCCGAGATTCGATCGTCGGTATCTTCATACCTAGTTCAATCTCGTTGCCGGAAAGTCTCTTTACTCGTTCCGCAATACATCATCTTGCAACTAACTCCTTAGTTACTTTGCTTGCAAGGCTTCTTATGATGTGTACTACCGAGAGGGCCCAAAGATACCTCTCCGACACTCGGAGTGACAAATCCTAATCTCGATCTATGCCAACTCAACAAACACCTTCGGAGATACCTGTAGAGCATTTTTATGATCACTCAGTTACGTTGTGATGTTTGATAGCACACAAGGTATTTCTCCGGTATCCGGGAGTTGCATAATCTCATAGTCGAAGGAATATGTATTTGACATTAAGAAAGCAATAGCAATAAACTGAGCGATCAAAATGTTAAGCTAGCGGATGGGTCTTGTCCATCACATCATTCTCCTAATAATGTGATCCCGTTATCAAATGACAACTCATGTCTCTGGTTAGGAAACCTTAACCATCTTTGATCAACGAGCTAGTCTAGTAGAGGCTCACTAGGGACACAATATTTGTTTTTGTATCCACACATGTATTTAAGTTTCCAGTCAATACAATTCTAGCATAAATAATAAACCTTTATCATGATTAAGGAAAAATAATAATAACCATTTTATTATTGCCTCTAGGGCATATTTCCAGCAGCCACCAACCGCCCGCAATCCAGCAACAAAGCGCCAACCTTGATTCCATGAACCTTGGATGACGCCTTCAGTAAGGGGTGCTATGAGGGCATGCGCCGCCATCTTCAAAGAGAACTAGAGCTTTCGCTGGAGGGAGAGCAAGGAGGAGAACATGAGGGGACCTTCAGAAGGCCTCTGCCGATGACCAAGGGTTTGCCCCGGTCCCACTCCCCATCCCAATCAACCGGCCATAGAACTGACCAGGGGAGCAAAGTCCACCAGAGAAGGGCGATGGACTTTTGTCGAAAGCAGGCATGCCGGGCGATGGGGCACCCTGACCCACTGTAGTACCCTCCCACCGCAACCTCGTCACCCACATGGGTGGCCATTTGGTCCAAGGTATCCTCGTTAGTGGTGGCGTGGCAATCGCCTCTTAGTCCTACCTCAATGCCGAGGCGAGGGCTAGGGATGTGCAGCACCATGGGGGGCATTGCGAGGTCTAGAGCATGCGACGGAGTGGGTGGTGGGTGTGCGAGGAGAGAGGCATGTGAAGAGATCTTGGGTCCAGGGCGGGGGGAAACGCTGGTCTCCAAATTGAATGCTTGTTCCTGCCTGCACAGGCGATGCCACTGCCAAGTGGTTCCGCGGTCCTGTCTCATCATTAGTGGGGACCATAGCAAAATCTGTGATCAAACATGTCTCCCCAGTTTACATCACAAATGGTGGGTTCCACAGGGTGTGGTTGACGTAGCGAAATTGCGAAGAAAATCATTGCCCCAATAAAGAAAAATCCGAGAAGGGACTATAGAAACTCTGAAGATCACGAAAGGTAGCCGAATTCTGATGGATCCACTAAAAACCAGAACCGAGCATATCCTGGAAGACCCGTTGGGGATACAGCTCTACACGTCCTTCACCAACAATAAATACACCAACAAGATGGGGATAGGATGGGAAGAAACTTATTCCTACAAAGAGATGGCGTCACCGTCAAGCCTCCCTAAACAAAACCCTAAGATAACCTAAGACCCGTCGCCGCCTAGGATTCTTCCGTGAATTCCCCTTATCCAATGACTAGGCTAGGCCGGGCCGCCACTGAAAGTAGTCAATGTGCATAGCAGTCGGCCGACCCTTTCTGCAAAATTGTGTGCAGCACCAGGGCACGGCATCTAAAGGATCTCTCCTTCACCATTGGCGTCGCATCAGCTTCGCTGAACGGCGCACCGTGTTAGTGGCGAGAGGAGAAGAGGCGATCTAGGTTTTTTTTGTGGCGGTGACGAGCCGACGCGGCGCACCGTGTTAGTAGCGAGAGGAGAAGAGGCGATCTAGGTTTTTTTTTGTGGCGGCGACGCACTGCTGCAGCAATGCCCAACAGTGGCACGCGCAAAAAGCCTAGCAATGGCGGGCCAAGCTCTTAGGGCCACCCGCCACTCACCTCCTACCACTGTTAAGATATCATCATTTCATTTTTTTTAAAATTTCTATGGTTTTCCCCAATTCAAATTTTCTTTTAAATTCATGAATTGTTTATACTCAAGTTTTTTTTGTCAAAAACCACAATTTTTTAAATTGGTAAACTTTCTTCAAAATCAATGAACTTTTTTCTAAATCTGCTAGCTTTTTTCATTAACTTTTTTGCAGACTCACAATCTGTTTTTGAAGTTTTAGACTTTTTCATATTTGTGAACCTATCTTGCAAATCTATGAACGTGGTGTTTTTTGGGTATTCTTGAAATGATCCCAACTTTTGCCAGGAGGTGGGAATGCACATGATAGTCATACATGTCAGGTTTGAAGGAAAAAAAATTAAAAATCCTTATTTCGCTTTAGGGGGTTGGTTTACAGGGACAACTTTTGTAACTTCTTGGTATACCCATGGATTGGCTAGTTCCTATTTGGAAGGTTGTAATTTCTTAACCGCAGCAGTTTCTACCCCTGCCAGAATTTTAAGCTTTTTCCAAAATAAATAAATAAAAGAGGGATAAAATTGAAAAGAGTTACTGAAATTTTTTATTTTTATATTGCAAACAATATTTCAAAACTTTGAACATGTTTTAAAAAGAATAATACAGTTGAAAAAGGAGAAAACTGAATTAACAAAAACAACAGAAGATAGTAACAAAAAATTGCTTAGGCCTAGGCCCAACTAGGCGACCGCATTTCTCTCGCCGGACTCATGTTGGGCTGGTCCAAGCACTCGCGGACTTGAAAAAGTTCATCAATTAAAAAACAATGTTTACGGATTTGGAACACTTCGCAGATATTCATAAAAAAATCACTACAAAACTGAAAAAAGCCATTCCTGATTCATGGATTTGGAAAAAAATCAAATAAAGTTTCCATATTTGAGGACGAAAATAGTTTGCTTACACCAAAAAAGTATACAAAATTGAAAAAACAAGATGTGGATTTCAAAAAGTTCATGGATTTGCAAAAAAAAGGGTTCAAAACAAGGGGAAGTTTCCTTTTTTATTATTAAACTTCATGAATCTGGAGAACAGTTCATGCTAAAAAACTTAGAGTATTTGAATAAAGTTCATCGATTTTGAAAAACAGTGCACAAATTCGAAAAAACATTGTGGTTTTTGAAAAAAGTTCTCCAAGTTTACAAACCTTCACAAGTATAAAAAGTTCATGAATTTAATAGAAAAATTGAACCGTAAAAAGTTCAAAATTTGTAAAAATTTCAAGAATTTAAGAAAAGTTCAGAAAAAACAAAAAGTTTATCAATTTTTGAAAAATCTTGAATTTGAAAAAAAATCATAAACTAAAAAATAAGTCATTGTTTTAAAAATAATTTCACGAATTTGACAAAAGCACACTAAAATTAAAAAAGTACATCGGTTTGAAAAACAGTCACAAATTTGAAAGCGTTCAATGATTTGAAAAAATGTTCACAAATTTAAAAAGTTTGCGGTTTTAAGAAAATGTTCATGCATATGAGAAAATATTCACAAATTTGAAAAAAATATAATTTATTTTTTATCCCTTTTGGCCCCATGTGCGCCAGCCCGTGTACGCGTTCGATGTATTTTTTTTAAAGACCCTTCTACCCTTTACTATAAAGGGTTATGGAGAGATTTCCTTCATTGATGTGTTTGGGGTTGTAACGAAGCGAAAGTGTATGAACTTGTCAAGGAGTTTTTTTGTAGACTAAAGTCACTTGGTGTAGACTAAAGGTCATTGGTTATGTCCAGTAGGATGATAATATTTTTCAAATAAACCAAGGTTCGGGCGATGCCTGCCCCGAAAATTTGAATTTAGATTTCTATAAAATTTCAGCTTAGATTGTTGTTAAACCTGGCATTGTTATTCTGGCGACTATTTTGATTTGAAATTTGATTTAGTGTGGGGACCCCGACTCATAAGTCGTGATCACCGAATGTACGTGTACAGTGATCCCAGAGATCAATGCTCACTGAACACACAGAAGCTGAATAACAAGAGTCTTACATCCACACATACCGTATTACACAAGTAGGACCATTATGGTCGAGTCTTGAGTATAACATCGCAGCGGAAATCTTCGTCGACAACTTGGACCCATGCCATCCGCTTAACCCTACAGCATTCTCGACCGGAAGCGCCCTAGCTCGCATGTTCGCCATCGAGGTATTCTTCATCATATCCTGTTCTTTCAAGCCCGCCAATAAAATAACCAGTGGCAAGCCAATGAGTACTTTGAATGTACTCGCAAGCAACCCATGTTTTGGTTCAAGATACAACAATGCATGATATAGGTAAATTTTTGCAGAAAGCTAGTTTTTCTCATGCAAGTATGATCAACATATATCAAGGGCACGACTGTGTCTGCAATAAGTATCAGGAGGTTTCAGACATCATCATCGAGAAAGAGTTATAACCAACTCATGCTCAAGCTCATCGTGACTTCTTCACGAGTCGCATCATCAATATCACCAAACTGTGTTGTTTTTCGTAAACATCCGGACATAGTCTAAGCAAGACCGCCTAATGTCCTTGACCGTGGACACGGCTATTCAATAGTTTTACACTCGCAGAGGTTGCACACTGCACCCACAAAATTGGGAACTTTCGTGTCATCCACGACCATGCGATACCTCAAGTACCGGGTAAGCACCGATCACTACCTTTCCCTAGACGACACTAACATGAAGTCCACTCGATTGGCAGTAACCCCCGTGCCCAACATTTCACATAACACTTTTGTGGAGCCTTGCTCCCATATTCATCACATACCACTGGCACGGGGTACCAACGGTGTGTCCGGTGCCCCATAAAGATGGTCATGGCCGCCCTACCTGGCACGACCCCGTCCCGAGAGAGCGCACCAACAACTCTCCCGTCACTAGTAATGCAGGCTCCAAGCTAGTATCGCCTAGGTACTCAATAATGCCCTTTCCCATATAAGGGTAGAGTGGTTGCGCATGTAAGGTTGGGACACTCATCAAATCTTAAATCTAATCCGTCTCTGTAAACAACACTTTCATCAAGCCTCGGTACACTACCTCTCCACCAAGTAGTGACCTAGTTCATCATCATCTCCCAGGGGCATTAGTGGCACCCACTGGGCCATTTGCAAGTATGTCAAACCACACTTGGTTTCTTTTCATGCATAGCCCTGACCCACTTTGCGTAGCAACTACTTTAGCATCCTATCTACTCCCACCGGCATAACCCTCATAAGAAGGTAGGGTCGTGCACAATGCAAGTATCAACGAGGAAGTAACAGAGGCAACCAACCCACGTGGTTCGCCATCTCATCATGATTCCGATGCAACAATAATAAAGGGCATATGACATGGATAAAAAGGGTTTCATAGACATGGTCAAAGGGCTGCTTGCCTATTTTAACAAAGTCTTCGAGGTCTTCAAATATCTCTGGTCCAACTCCGAGCATTTCGCCTACTTCGTCCCACTATCGATTTAAAGCAACCATAATAAGCAACACAACAAGGCAGGAAATAAAAGTGCTCTAAAAATATGAGTTGGACTTTTCTGGGATACCACTGGTCATATGAGGGATGACCAAAGTGGTTTCATTTGGATTTGATGAATGGATATCTCTGGACATTTTGATATGGTGGAATCAAGGGGTTTATGGATTTGCAAGAAGTGTACAGAAACATTATTTTCTAAAATGGGCAGAGGCACCCATTTAACAAAGCATGATTTTATAAGCATCTAGGAGTTGGTTTCACTGGATTTGGAGTTCAAATGAATATCCTATGATTTTGCAAAGTTGGCTATACATGAAGAAATAGACCATTATTTGAGGTGATACAGAAAATATCAAGAAAAATGTTCATAAACTAGGTTATGAAATTAGAAGTATCTAGGGATTTGAATCATGGCATTTGGATCAATCTTGAGCTCTCTGTGATTTTCTAAAGTTCATCACAGAAATAGGAAGGTAGGATTTGATAAATGCTTGTGAAGGAAAAGCTTCTGTAAAAATGTGGCAATAGCACCATGTGGTAGGGCATGATTTTAGAAACTACTAGAAATTTGAACCACCCAATTTGGAGTTAATATGAATATTCTATGGATTTTAGAAGCTCACTGGAAAAAGAAAAAGAAAAGGTTTAGGTTTATACCTAAGCACGCACCGGGCGAATGATAGCCACTGGGCCAGCCCAGTGGCTCAGCTGCCTGCGGTAAGTGGCCACACCGAAGGCGTACTTCACGGAGTACGTCTCCACGCGATGGAGACGGCTTCTCTGGTCCCGTCTCCACTTAAACCGCGCGGGCCCGGGCGGTTCCCGCTGGCAAGTGGGACCCCTGCCAGCTGGCGGGGCGGTAGTCTTCCTCCTCCCGCCTGCGACCGAAGCGGAGACAGAGGGGATCGGCCGTCGATCGTGCCAGTGACCCAGGCGGTCCCCGGCGATGTTCTACACACCGGAGTGTTCAGCGCGGCGAGACGCACCCGCCCATGTGCTCTATGCCTGCTGAGGAGCTCGGGAAGGGGAGAGACATTGGGCGCGGCGGCTGGAGTCCTAGCGAGGACGAGGTCGATGCTACGGTCATCAAGAAGAGAAGATGGAGCGCAGGGGAGCTCCATGGAGGCTTGGGGGTGCCACGGACCGGTTCAGAGGAGGAAGGGAGGCCGGGGCTGCTCGAATTTGAGCGGGGGTCCGAGGCGGCAATGGCGGCAGAGGAGGAGGGAGAAGGCACGGGAAGAGGAGTGGGTTGGTCGGGGTGATGCAAAGGAGGGGGAGGGAGCGAAAGGGCTCCAGAGAGAGGCCTCGGGCGGCCTTAAATATGAGGGGGCGAGGTGCACCGCAGGGCCGTGCGCCGGCGAGGCTGTTGCCATCGCTGCAAGCCACGGGGGCTCGTGTGGGCGTGTCTGGGGTGTTCCTGGACGTCGACTACGTCGGGAGAGATAGAGAGAGGGAGTGGGGAGAGGTCAGAGGCGCGCGCGTGTGAGCCGCGCCATTGGCGCGTTCGGGCGGCCGATGTTTGCTAGCGCGGAGGCGCGGGGAGGAGGAGAGAGGAAGGGGACAGCGCCGTGTCGTGATGCGGACGTCGAGGGGCGTTGGTTGGCGCGAGGGGGAGGCTCGAGGTGGTCGGGGGACGACGCGTCAATGGTCGGGAGCACGCTGACGTGCTCCAGAGCGCGTCTTTGGCCGGCATGACATGCCTTTTTGCAGAATGGGCGCGGCCACTTGTGTCTGGAAGCTGCAGGGTGGAGTAAACAATGGGAAAGTGGCATTGGATGCCCTGGGGATCCACTAGAGGGGAGAGGGAGTTGAGAGAGAGTGGAAATGCTACTGCCCAGAGTAGAAAAGTGGAGTTCTTCCCCCCTCCATCATTGCTTCCTTGGGCATAAAAGCGTCCAGGTGCTAGAGGGGGACTAGGAGAGGTTGTGGTAAAAAGAATAGTCCATGGAGATTAGTGGAAGGGGATAAAACATGAATTTTGAGATTCTGCCAGAAGGTGTTTGATGTTGGTTTGGGCAAGTAGATGATCTCCATTTGTCATGAGGCTTGATAGGGTCAAATGGTATGAGAAAAATAAGAGGTACCACCAAGATTGAGTCCATTTGGGAAAAGTTGCCAATGCAACTTTTGTAAACCCTAGAAATCAGCAGAAATGGACTTTCCAAGATTTAGTCATGCAAATCTATTCTCCTTGATGCACCACTTGGTGTAGTGTCATCATTTGATCATTTTAACATGCTCACAAAAGTTGGGGTCAAGAAGAAAAAGTTGGCAGTGCAAAGTTGTTCAAATTTGGTTCTAGACAGGAAGGGTTTTTGGGTACTTGGATCAAGTTAAACTGTTCTCCAACTTGTGCCACTTGGTCTAGATGAGTTATTAGACCATTTGAGCATGTTCACAAGGTTTGAGAACATTTGGACATGTTTGGCAATGTAAAGGTGCTCAAAGTTCAAAATGGACAGAAATGGTTTTGATGGGATTTGATGATGTTATCTTGTTCTCCAAGACATTAGACTTGGCAAGATCACCAAATATGTCATATGTGACATGATCAAATTTTCTTGGAATTTTTGGAGAAAATTTCCTTTGTAAATATTTCAAAAGCTTGAAATATCCAGAAAGGGTTTTTGAGGGATTTGACCAATTTTTTGAACATGACCATGTGTTGAAACTCTTATATATGGACAATATATGTCCTATGAGTTTCCCTAAATTTTGTCAAATATTTTTGAAGCAATAAAATAATTTTTCCCTATTAAAGACCATTTCTGGCCTTAATAAAAAGCTTTTAAATAAAATAGGAAAATAACTTTTAAAATTATATTTTTGTGGTTTCTGGGTATCCTATATCTAATAGGAGTCAAATATATTTTTGGAAAGATTTTTACTGCCCTTAATTAAGTACTTGCAGTGCAAGCCTCAATTCAGGGGGTTTTGGAAAACTAATTTTTGAAAATACTTTTTGGCTAAATTATTTTCGTAAGAAAATACTATATTGCTCTATACACATGGCATGATCATTGAGAAAAGGTTTTGGATCAAGGAGATGAAGTATAGGAGTTGGAGGATTTATTTGATTTTTAGAGCACTTGCAAACAGCAGACAAAAATCAAATCAAAGCAATGACAAAACACTCAAAAGTTTTTGTCAAACCACATTTTAGCACTATTTATTGACTTAAGTGTTGTGGCATGAAAATCAGGGTGTGACAGACCTACCCCCCTTACAAGAATCTCGTCCCCGAGATTCCCAGACTAGGCGCGGAAAGGAGTATGGAAACTTGGATTCGGGGTAGTCTTCACGTCCTCATGCTGCTTCTGCTAACACATTAGCCTTCCCAGGGTGGTATTGAACACTGAGGTCATAATCTTTGATCAACTCTAGCCATCTTCTTTGCCTCATGTTCAATTCCCTTTGAGTGAAAATATACTTCAGACTTCTATGATCCGTGTATATCTCACATCGCTTCCCTAAGAGGTAATGTCGCCATGTCTTGAGGGCATGAACCACTGCTGCTAGCTCAAGATCATGAGTAGCATAGTTTTCTTCATGAGGCCATAGTTGCCTTTGATAGGAGTGGCATGCAGATATGCACGGTCTTCAACGCGGAAGCTTACTCCTTGACGACGGTGGTTGGTATAGTTCTTCCTCCTAGACATGGCGGTCTTCGGATGTTCCCTAACCAGCTGATCAACTCTTCTTTCGTCTTCATGTGGGCATTCATGTCCTCAAGTAAGGATGATGATTTACTTGCCCAAGTACTCTATGAAGTATTTGGGGTACGTAGAGTGGGTTGAGGCATTGGTGAGGGTCACGGTTGAGCATTGGTCAAGGTCTTATTGATCTAGAGCCAAGGCCCAAGGTCATGATCCAACCGTGTTGTGGCTTGGTAGGGCATAAGGGTTTCAAGGATTCTAGTGTGCGAATGAACATTTATCATACTATCTTTAAGCACGGTTTCTGAGATGCCAATAGTCTATCTAGTCCTTTAAACAAATCACATCATATCACTGATAGCATCATTTCGCATAGGCCAACTCCAATCATCACTCATGCTATTCATATCCTCATGACTCCCTTGAGGAGGTCTAACAAAATCATATATGGCTATGATCCCCAAACTCATGTGTGTGGCTACCCCTAAAAATCCATGGGTAGAGCATACAAGCTTCCAAGCTGGAATAAAACAGGACAATCCAAGTGCTCACCCTATTCTTCCAAGGCCCATACTAGTGCATCTCTATCTTAAGGAAACACGTCGTATGCCACTCCAAGGTCTTGTTCCCTTCCTATGAATCAACTCCAACAACCTGCTAACTTCCATTAATCACTGCATAATCTATTAATTCTACAAATCCAACGCCTATGATGGTGTTCCACATGATCTTCTAAAGTCCTTATAATCCCCGAATACTTGAAAGGGGCTATATTTACTATAGTCAGTCCACCAATTCCCATTATCATGGTCAAGTAATCCCCAAGGTCAATCTTATATTTAACTCTAAATCAACTCCGACAATTACTTCAATCTCCTAGTTTTTTGTCCACCGAGAATCATGGTATCATGATCGAGATCATCAGTCTAAATCCAATTTACTCCGAACCATGCAGACATGCTCAACATCTATATTCAACTAGAATCACCTACTTAAATCCAAATCTTTTGTCCAACGAGAATTCCTACATGTTCCCCCAAGTCCTTTACGTAATATCAACTGTCTCCTAACAATATCCCATGGCTAAGTTAAATCCAAATACTTCCAAGAATCCAGCTTGCGATCATGATTGTCATATAAATCCAATTTACTCAGGGGTAATGAAAGCTATGCTAATCTATACTCATGATCCCACCAAGTTCATCTACCAACACCAAAGCCTCATAATCCATCAAGTAGTCTCATATAATTCCTCAAGTCATTGATATAAACTCATCAAGTCATTTGTCGTCTATTCCTATATCCTCAGATTGGCCCTCCCTATGGCATCGTCAGTTTTGGTGCTATCTTAGGAAGATAATGTGCTCATTCACTATGTCCACTAGTTCCATAATGAACCCAGTGATAAGCAAGGTTACGGAGGCTTAACAGGTTCTCATGCAATTCCGTAGGTTAAGCTCATGGTTAAGGTTTCGAGCTGGGGTATCTCGTGAAGCCTCAAAGGATCTAGGAATGGGTCTCCAATCTTGAGGGGAAACCATAACTCTAAGGGGTTGCACTTGGTCGAGGAGGTTGTAGCAAAAGTCTTCAGCGCTTTGTTGGTCGCCGAGGTGGAATCCTTGGTGCATATAGTCTTGCTTGTCTTTGGTTGAGGGGAGTGATGAGAGGGAAAAGTAGCATAGAGAAGGGAAATGCCTAAAGGGGGTTCTATAGTGCAAGTGCAAACAATCAGGTGCAAAAGGGGCCAAACACAAACAAAATAAGGCAGGTGATATAGTCGCGTACTTGTTGCCTAGGGCAAAAAGGGCGACTGATATAAAAAAAACACAACAAATAAAAACAAGCACACACTCATGGTTCTACTCGAACCATCATACGGACTCGACTGCGCATAGGGGGTACACGACTCATCCTACCCTAGGGGTTCTCGGACTCCATAGTCGTGCCTTGTGCCTCATGCAGTCTTCTGAGTTTTCCTCAGGTGTTGCTACATCTCTTGTAGTTGTTCGATGAAACAATCCAGGTTGATCCTGAAGATTCTTCAACAACTTCTCGCCTGTTGAAGTGATGGGGTGAAGGTGGCCCCTCATAACTGGCATTGACTTGGTCTTCTATTGTCTTCTTAATCACGACGATCCCTTTTTGTCTTCTAAGCCGTCGATGGTACCAGGTAGGTAATCCTTTATCCAATGACATTATCAAGGCGTAATAGAGGTCCATCATGTCGGTTACGTTGATGACAACTTCGACACCAAGAGCGGGGGATGAGGAGAACCGTTTTCCTGCTCACTATGGTGAGGCGGACCAAATGGCTAGGTTCTCATCCATTGGTGGTTGCCGGTACATCAACAGTAGTGACAGGGTTACTCTATTAGCGATGCATATCATGTTCTTGCATACCCTATGCCCTGGTCGTCGTAGGCTAAGGTTGCATCATCTTGGAGCAGTGTCAAGGGTGTCATCATCTCCTGGGTCTTCAGGTCTTCATTCCTCGAGGATGTGTCTTCTGTTGGTATCGTCTTGTTGTGATGTCGCCAATCTTGTGTTCGGGAGATGTGGGTGAACGTCTGGCAAGACATCTTCCTCCTAGATTATCCACGAGGATTGCAAGGAATCCAGTGGTCAGGGGCATAAGGGTTCTGGCAACCAAAGGTTTGAAGGGGAAGAGGAAAGTATATCTTAGTTTTCGAAAAACTGAGAAGGGAAGAGAGGGATAGATAGTTTTGAAAACTAGTAGTTGTTTTGGAAATAGTTTTACCCTAACTAACGACCATGCTAACTAAGGCTTCCTATAGTCAGGATGGCTCTGATACCAGCTCTGTGGGGACCCCGACTCATAAGTCGTGATCACCGAATGTACGTGTCTGATGATCCCGAGATCAATGCTCACTGAACACACAGAAGCTGAATAACAAGAGTCTTACATCCACACATACCGTATTACACAAGTAGGACCATTATGGTCGAGTCTTGAGTATAACATCGCGGCGGAAATCTTCATCGACAACTTGGACCCATGCCATCTGCCTTAACCCTACAGGCATTCTGACTGGGAAGCGTCCTAGCTTGCATGTTCGTCATCGAAGTATTCTTCATCATATCCTGTTATTTCAAGCCTGTCCAATAAAATAACCAGTGGCAAGCCAATGAGTACTTTGAATGTACTCGCAAGCAACCCATGTTTTGGTTCAAGATACAACAATGCATGATATAGGTAAATTTTTGCAGAAAGCTAGTTTTTCTCATGCAAGTATGATCAATATATATCAAGGGCACGACTGTGTCTGCAATAAGTATCAGGAGGTTTCAGACATCATCATCGAGAAAGAGTTATAACCAACTCATGCTCAAGCTCATTGTGACTTCTTCACGAGTCGCATCATCAATATCACCAAACTGTGTTGTTTTTCAGAAACATCTGGACATAGTCTAAGCAGCACCGCCTAATCGTCCTTGACCGTGGACACGGCTATTCAATAGTTTTACACTCGCAGAGGTTGCACACTGCACCCACAAGATCCGGGAACTTCCGTGTCATCCACGACCCGCGATACCTCAAGTACCGGGGTAAGCACCGATCACTACCTTTCCCTAGACGACACTAACATGGAGTCCACTCGATTGGCAGTAACCCCCGTGCCCAACATTTCACATAACACTTTCGTGGAGCCTTGCTCCCATATTCATCACATACCACTGGCACGGGGTACCAACGGTGTGTCCGGTGCCCCATAAAGATGGTCATGGCCGCCCTACCTGGCACGACCCCGTCCCGAGAGAGCGCACCAACAACTCTCCCATCACTAGTAATGCAGGCTCCAAGCTAGTATCAGTCTAGGTACTCAATAATGCCCTTTCCCGTATAAGGGTAGAGTGGTTGCGCATGTAAGGTTGGGACAGTCATCAAATCTTAAATCTAATCCGTCTCTGTAAACAACACTTTCATCAAGCCTCAGTACACTACCTCTCCACCAAGTAGTGACCTAGTTCATCATCATCTCCCAGGGGCATTAGTGGCACCCACTGGGCCATTTGCAAGTATGTCAAACCACACTTGGTTTCTTTTCATGCATAGCCCTGACCCACTTTGCGTAGCAACTACTTTAGCATCCTATCTACTCCCACCGGCATAACCCTCATAAGAAGGTAGGATCGTGCACAATGCAAGTATCAACAAGGAAGTAACAGAGGCAACCAACCCACGTGGTTCGCCATCTCATCATGATTCCGATGCAACAATAATAAAGGGCATATGACATGGATAAAAAGGGTTTCATAGACATGGTCAAAGGGCTGCTTGCCTGTTTTAACAAAGTCTTCGAGGTCTTCAAATATCTCTGGTCCAACTCCGAGCATTTCGTCTACTTCGTCCACTATCGTCGAAAGCAACCATAATAAGCAACACAACAAGGCAGGAAATAAAAGTGCTCTAAAAATATGAGTTGGACTTTTCTGGGATACCACTGGTCATATGAGGGATGACCAAAGTGGTTTCATTTGGATTTGATGAATGGATATCTCTGGACATTTTGATATGGTGGAATCAAGGGGTTTATGGATTTGCAAGAAGTGTACAGAAACATTATTTTTAAAAATGGGCAGAGGCACCCATTTAACAAAGCATGATTTTATAAGCATCTAGGAGTTGGTTTCACTGGATTTGGAGTTCAAATGAATATCCTATGATTTTGCAAAGTTGGCTATACATGAAGAAATAGACCATTATTTGAGGTGATACAGAAAATATCAAGAAAATGTTCATAAACTAGGTTATGAAATTAGAAGTATCTAGGGATTTGAATCATGGCATTTGGATCAATCTTGAGCTCTCTGTGATTTTCTAAAGTTCATCACAGAAATAGGAAGGTAGGATTTGATAAATGCTTGTGAAGGAAAAGCTTCTGTAAAAATGTGGCAATAGCACCATGTGGTAGGGCATGATTTTAGAAACTACTAGAAATTTGAACCACCCAATTTGGAGTTAATATGAATATTTTATGGATTTTAGAAGCTCACTGGAAAAAGAAAAAGAAAAGGTTTAGGTTTATACCTAAGCACGCACCGGGCGAATGATAGCCACTAGGCCAGCCCAGTGGCTCAGCTGCCTGCGGTAAGTGGCCACCCCAAAGGCGTACTTCACGGAGTACGTCTCCACGCAATGGAGACGGCTTCTCTGGTCCCGTCTCCACTTAAACCGCGCGGGCCCGGGCGGTTCCCGCTGGCAAGTGGGACCCCTGCCAGCTGGCGGGGCGGTCGTCTTCCTCCTCCCGCCTGCGACCGAAGCGGAGACAGAGGGGATCGGCCGTCGATCGTGCTGGTGACCCAGGCGGTCCCCGGCGATGCTCTACACACCGGAGTGTTCAGCGCGGCGAGACGCACCCGCCCATGTGCTCTACGCCTGCCGAGGAGCTCGGGAAGGGGAGAGACATTGGGCGCGGCGGCTGGAGTCCTAGCGAGGACGAGGTCGATGCTACGGTCATCAAGAAGAGAAGATGGAGCGCAGGGGAGCTCCATGGAGGCTTGGGGGTGCCACGGACCGGTTCAGAGGAGGAAGGGAGGCCGGGGCAGCTCGAATTTGAGCGGGGGTCCGAGGCGGCAATGGCGGCAGAGGAGGAGGGAGAAGGCACAGGAAGAGGAGTGGGTTGGTCGGGGTGATGCAAAGGAGGGGGAGGGAGCGAAAGGGCTCCAGAGAGAGGCCTCGGGTGGCCTTAAATATGAGGGGGCGAGGTGCACCGCGGGGCCGTGCGCCGGCGAGGCTGTTGCCATCGCTGCAAGCCACGGGGGCTCGTGTGGGCGTGTCTGGGGTGTTCCTGGACGTCGACTACGTCGGGAGAGATAGAGAGAGGGAGTGGGGAGAGGTCAGAGGCGCGCGCGTGTGAGCCGCGCCATTGGCGCGTTCAGGCGGCCAATGTTTGCTAGCGCGGAGGCGCGGGGAGGAGGAGAGAGGAAGGGGACAGTGCCGTGTCATGATGCGAACGTCGAGGGGCGTTGGTTGGCGCGAGGGGGAGGCTCGAGGTGGTCGGGGGACGACGCGTCAACGGTCGGGAGCACGCTGACGTGCTCCAGAGCGTGTCTTTGGCCGGCATGACATGCCTTTTTGCAGAATGGGTGCGTCCACTTGTGTCTGGAAGCTGCAGGGGGGAGTAAACAATGGTAAAGTGGCATTGGATGCCCTGGGGATCCACTGGAGGGGAGAGGGAGTTGAGAGAGAGTGGAAATGCTGCTGCCCAGAGTAGAAAAGTGGAGTTCTTCCCCCCTCCATCATTGCTTCCTTGGGCATAAAAGCGTCCAGGTGCTAGAGGGGGACTAGGAGAGGTTGTGGTAAAAAGTATAGTCCATGGAGATTAGTGGAAGGGGATAAAACATGAATTTTGAGATTCTGCCAGAAGGTGTTTGATGTTGGTTTGGGCAAGTAGATGATCTCCATTTGTCATGAGGCTTGATAGGGTCAAATGGTATGAGAAAAATAAGAGGTACCACCAAGATTGAGTCCATTTGGGAAAAGTTGCCAATGCAACTTTTGTAATCCCTAGAAATCAGCAGAAATGGACTTTCCAAGATTTAGTCATGCAAATCTATTCTCCTTGATGCACCACTTGGTGTAGTGTCATCTTTTGATCATGTTAACCTGCTCACAAAAGTTGGGGTCAAGAAGAAAAAGTTGGCAGTGCAAAGTTGTTCAAATTTGGTTCTGGACAGGAAGGGTTTTTGGGTACTTGGATCAAGTTAAACTGTTCTCCAACTTGTGCCACTTGGTCTAGATGAATTGTTAGACCATTTGAGCATGTTCACAAGGTTTGAGAACATTTGGACATGTTTGGCAATGTAAAGTTGCTCAAACTTCAAAATGGACAGAAATGGTTTTGATGGGATTTGATGATGTTATCTTGTTCTCCAAGACATGAGACTTGGCAAGATCACCAAATATGTCATATGTGACATGATAGAATTTTCTTGGAATTTTTGGAGAAAATTTCCTTTGTAAATATTTCAAAAGCTTGAAATATCCAGAAAGGGTTTTTGAGGGATTTGACCAATGTTTTGAACATGACCATGTGCTGAAACTCTTATATATGGACAATATATGTCCTATGAGTTTCCCTAAATTTTGTCAAATATTTTTGAAGCAATAAAATAATTTTTCATTATTAAAGACCATTTCTGGCCTTAATAAAAAGCTTTGAAATAAAATAGGAAAATAACTTTTAAAATTATATTTTTGTGGTTTGTGGGTATCCTATATCTAATAGGAGTCAAATATATTTTTGGAAAGATTTTTACTGCCCTTAATTAAGTACTTGCAGTGCAAGCCTCAATTCAGGGGGTTTTGGAAAACTAATTTTTGAAAATACTTTTTGGCTAAATTATTTTCGTAAGAAAATACTATATTGCTCTATACACATGGCATGATCATTGAGAAAATGTTTTGGATCAAGGAGATGAAGTATAGGAGTCGGAGGATTTATTTGATTTTTAGAGCACTTGCAAACAGCAGACAAAAATCAAATCAAAGCAAGGACAAAACACTCAAAAGTTTTTGTCAAACCACATTTTAGCACTATTTATTGACTTAAGTGTTGTGGCATGAAAATCAGGGTGTGACATTTAGCCACGATGCCATGGCTGAATGGTGAAAGTGCCCAGCAACCTAGAAAGGCAAAATGGGTCAATAAGTAGGTCCAATTCTTGCCGGAACTTTAAAAGAAAATCTAAAATTATACTACTTGCAACGTGCAAGTTTACTAGTGACGAAGGTGGGTTTTGGTCACTGTCCTACCCTAGCTATTTAGAAATTACCGATAATAACATGTATTGTCTCCATTTCTAAATATAAGACGATGAGGCTGTTTTAATGGAGGTAGTAAATTACACAAAGTAGTTATGTAAAAGAATCTGAGTGTGGCCATCAAAGTTAATGATGATATAGGTTATTACTCAAAAAAGGACTATGGCAGGGTGACCCATGTCCCGAATGTTATTTAACATTGTGGCTGACATGTTGGCTATTCTTATTGAGCGCACCAAGCCGGACAACCAAATTGTGGGGGTAGTGCCACACCTTGTGGATGGTGGCCTCTCTATTCTGTAATATGCCGATGACAGAATTCTTTTTATGCAGCATGACCTGGACAAGGCTCGAAACCTGAAACTCATGTTATCGGCGTTTGAGCAAATGCCAGGTCTTAAAATTAACTTTCATAAAAGCGAAGTGTTTTGCTTTGGAGAAGCCGTTGAGGCGGCGGCCGATTTGACGGGCCTATTTGGTTGCGCACTTGGCTAATTCCCGATCAAATATCTGGGAATACCGACTCATTATCGATGTCTCATCATTGCAGAGTGGAAGCATGTAGAGGAGCAGCTAGAGAAATGGTTGAGCAGTTGGAAAGGCAAGTTGCTCTCAGTTGGAGGACGATTGGTTTTTATGAACTCTGTCCTCACAAATATGGTTCTCTATATGCTTTCTTTCTTCCAACACTCAAAAGGGGTCTTGCAAATATTGGACTATTTAGGTCTAGTTTTTTTTGGTAAGGAGACGATGAAAAGAAAAAATACGGTTGACCAAATGGAGCGTGGTTTATAGGCCGAAAGACCAAGGTGGTCTTGGAATTCATGACCTAAAGGTCAAGATTGAAGCCCTACTTAGTAAATGGTTGTTCAAACTTCTTACCAAGGATGGTATTTGGCAAACCATGTTGCGCAACAAGTATCTAGGCCAAAAGATGGTGTCTCGGGCAATTGAAAACCTGGCGATTCACACTTTTGGGCTGGTCTAATGGCGGCAAAGAAACAACTCTTTCGCTTTGGGTCTTTTGTGATAAAGGGCGGTCGGAGATTCGTTTCTGGGAAGACATCTGGCAAGGCAATGTCAGTCTCCGAGAATAATACCCGCTCTTGTACAACATTGCTGGCGGTAAGAACACTACTATTGTGTAGGTGCTCAGCTCATCCTCGCCGAATATTTCGTTCAGGCGGGATTTGATTGGTACCCGACTTATGTCATGGAATAATCTCTTATGTCGTCTGGATCTGATTAACCTGACGCAAGGCCGCGATGTGTTTCGTTGGAACCTCACAACATCAGGATCTTTCACTGTAGACTCTATGTATCATGCGCTCATGCATTTTGAGGTTCCATTGAGCAATAACAAAATAATCTGGAAGGCAAAGATTCCATTAGAAGTTAAAATGTTCATATGCTATCTTCATAGTGTGCTAACCAAAGACAACCTCCCACGACGTAAGAGCAACTCCTACGGGCCGACGACGCATTTATCCGCTTTATATCTGTTTGGGCCGGTCGGCCGCCCGGCGTCCGCCCTATTTTGCATTTGGGTCGGCAGTGCGCCCAACGCGCCGACCCATTTTCATGTCCGCACTCAATTTTTAAAAAAGGCCCGCGGCCATAGATCATGCCAACGGCCATGTCTCATGCTGGCACCATGCCAGTGTTGGGGAACGTCGTAATTTCAAAAAATTTCCTACGCACACGCAAGATCATGGTGATGCATAGCAACGAGAGGGGAGAGTATTGTCTACGCACTCGTGAGACCAAGCGAAGCGCTGACGCAACGTAGAGGAAGTAGTCGACGTCCTCCCGGTCCAACCGATCCAAGCACCGCTACTCGACACCTCCGAGTTCTTGACACACGACAACTCGATGACGCACCCGATCTCCGATCCAGCAGAGGCGCTGGGAGGAGTTCCACAAGATGACGGCGTGGTGACGATCTTGATGTTCTCTGTTGCAGGGGCTTCGCCTAAGCACCGCTACAATATGACCGAGGTGTAATATCGTGGAAGGGGGCACCGCACACGGCTAAGGAACGATCTCAATGATCAACTTGTGTGTCTAGGGTGCCCCCAGCCCCGTATATAAAGGAGGGAGGGAGGAGGAGGCCGGCCTAGGGAGGAGGCGCGCCATAGGGGGGGCAAACCTACTCCAAGTAGGTTTGGCCCCCTTTCCTATTAGGAGTAGGAGAAGGAAGGAAGAGGGGAGGAGAGAAGGAAAGGGGGTCGGCCCCTCCCAATTCGGATTGGGCTTGGGGGAGCCCCTCCTTGCTCCTTCTCCTCCTTCCACTAAGGCCCCATAAGGCCCATATACTTACCGGGGTTCCAGAACCTCCACGAACTCCCAGATATTTCAATCTCACCCGAACCTTTCCGTGTCCAAATATATCCGTCCAATATATCAATCTTTATGTCTCGACCATTTCGAGACTCCTCGTCATGTCCCTGATCACATCCGGACTCAACAACCTTCGTACATCAAAATACATAAACTCATAATATAATCGCATCGAAACCTTAAGCGTGCGGACCCTACGGTTCGAGAACAATGTAGACATGACCGAGACATGTCTCCGGTCAATAACCAATAGCGGGACCTGGATGCCCATATTGGTTCCTACATATTCTACGAAGATCTTTATCGGTGAAACCGCATAACAACATACGTTGTTCCCTTTGTCATCGGTATGTTACTTGCCCGAGATTCGATCATCGGTATCCAATACCTAGTTCGATCTCGTTACCGGCAAGTCTCTTTACTCGTTCCGTAATACATCATCTTGCAACTAAATCATTAGTTGAAATGCTTGCAAGGCTTAAGTGATGTGCATTACCGAGAGGGCCCAGAGATACCTCTCCGACATTCGGAGTGACAAATCCTAATCTCGAAATATGCCAACTCAACAAGTACCTTCGGAGACACCTGTAGAGCACCTTTATAATCACCCAGTTACATTGTGACGTTTGGTAGCACACAAAGTGTTCCTCCGGTAAACGGGAGTTGCATAATCTCATAGTCATAGGAACATGTATAAGTCATGAAGGAAGCAGTAGCAACATACTAAACGATCGGGTGCTAAGCTAACGGAATGGGTCATGTCAATCAGATCATTCAACTAATGATGTGACCTTGTTAATCAAATAACAACTCCTTGTTCTTGGTTAGGAAACATAACCATCTTTGATTAACAGGATAGTCAAGTAGAGGCACACTAGTGACACCCTGTTTGTCTATATATTCACACATGTATTATGTTTCCGGTTAATACAATTCTAGCATGAATAATAAACATTTATCATGATATGAGGAAATAAATAATAACTTTATTATTGCCTCTAGGGCATATTTTCTTCAGTCTCCCACTTGCACTAGAGTCAATAATCTAGATTACACAGTAATGATTCTAACACCCATGGAGTCTTGGTGTTGATCATGTTTTGCTCGTGGAAGAGGCTTAGTCAACGGGTCTGCAACATTCAAATCCGTATGTATCTTGCAAATCTCTATGTCTCCCACCTGGACTAGATCCCGGATGGAATTGAAGCGTCTCTTGATGTGTTTGGTTCTCTTGTGAAATCTGGATTCCTTCACTAAGGCAATCGCTCCAGTATTGTCACAAAAAGATTTTCATTGGACCCGATGCACTAGGTATGACACCTAGATCGGATATGAACTCCTTCATCCAGACTCCTTCATTGGCTGCTTCCGAAGCAGCTATGTATTCCGCTTCACATGTAGATCCCGCCACGACGCTTTGCTTTGAACTGCACCAACTGACAGCTCCACCGTTTAATGTAAACACGTATCCGGTTTGCGATTTAGAATCGTCCGGATCAGTGTGAAAGCTTGCATCAACATAACCATTTACGATGAGCTCTTTGTCACCTCCATATACGAGAAACATATCCTTAGTCCTTTTCAAGTATTTCAGGATATTCTTGACCGCTGTCCAGTGATCCACTCCTGGATTACTTTGGTACCTCCCTTCTAGACTTATAGCAAGGCACACATCAGGTCTGGTACACAACATTGCATACATGATAGAGCCTATGGCTGAAGCATAGGGAACGCCTTTCATTTTCTCTCTATCTTTTGCAGTCGTCGGGCTTTGAGTCTTACTCAACTTCACACCTTGCAATACAGGCAAGAACCCTTTCTTTGCTTGATCCATTTTGAAAAACTTTGTCAAGGTATGTGCTTTGTGAAAGTCCAATTAAGCGTCTTGATCTATCTCTATAGATCTTAATGCCCAATATGTAAGCAGCTTCACCGAGGTCTTTCATTGAAAAACTTTTATTCAAGTATCCCTTTATGCTATCTAGAAATTCTATATCATTTCCAATCAATAATATGTCATCCACATATAATATTAGAAATGCTACAGAGCTCCCACTCACTTTCTTGTAAATACAGGCTTCTCCAAAAGTCTGTATAAAACCAAATGCTTTGATCACACTATCAAAACGTTTATTCCAACTCCGAGAGGCTTGCACCAGTCCATAAATGGATCGCTGGAGCTTGCACGCTTTGTTAGCTCCCTTTGGATCGATAAAACCTTCTGGTTGCATCATATACAACTCTTCTTCCAGAAATCCATTCAGGAATGCAGTTTTTACATCCATTTGCCAAATTTCATAACCATAAAATGCGGCAATTGTAACATGATTCGGACAGACTTATGTTGGGGAACGTAGTAATTTCAAAAAATTTCCTACGCACACGCAAGATCATGGTGATGCAAAGCAACGAGAGGGGAGAGTGTTGTCTACGTACCCTCGTAGACCGAAGCGGAAGCATTGACACAACGTAGAGGAAGTAGTCATACGTCCTCCCGGTCCAACCGATCCAAGCACCGTTACGCCGGCACCTCTGAGTTCTTGACACGCGTACAGCTCGATGACGCTCCCTCGATCTCCAATCCAAGAGAGGCTCCGAGGGGAGTTCCACAAGACGACGGCGTGGTGACGATCTTGATGTTCTCTGTCGCGCAGGCTTCGCCTAAGCACCGCTACAATATGACCGAGGTGTAATATCGTGGAGGGGGGCACCGCACACGGCTAAGGAACGATCTCAAGGATCAACTTGTGTGTCCTAGGGTGCCCCCCTACCCCCGTATATAAAGGAGGGAGGGGAGGAGGTGGCCGGCCAAGGGGGGCGCGCCATAGTAGGTTTCCCCCCTTTTCCTTATCTTATTTGGAGGGGGAAGGAAAGAGTACTAGTAGTAGGAAATAGTACTAGTAGTAGTATTAGGAAGAGGGGGAAGGAGAAAGGAAAGGGGGGGCCGGCCCCCCTCCCCAATTCGGATTGGGCTGGGGGCGCCCCCCTCCCTTGTTCCTTCTCCCTTCCTCCTACATGGGCCCAATAAGGCCCATATACCTCCCGGGGTTCCGGTAACCCTCCGGAGCTCCAAACTTCTCCGGAACCTTTCCGGTGTCCAAATATATCCGTCCAATATATCAATCTTTATGTCTCGACCATTTCGAGACTCCTCGTCATGTCCGTGATCATATCCGGGACTCCGAACAACCTTCGGCACATCAAAATACATAAACTCATAATATAACTGTCATCGAAACCTTAAGTGCGGACCCTACGGTTCGAGAACAATGTAGACATGACCGAGACACGTCTCCGGTCAATAACCAATAGCGGGACCAGGATGCCCATATTGGTTCCTACATATTCTACGAAGATCTTTATCGGTCAGACCGCATAACAACATACGTTGTTCCCTTTGTCATCGGTATGTTACTTGCCCGAGATTCGATCGTCGGTATCCAATACCTAGTTCAATCTCGTTACCGGTAAGTCTCTTTACTCGTTCCGTAATACATCATCTTACAACTAACTCTTTAGTTGAAATGCTTGCAAGGCTTAAGTGATGTGCATTACCGAGAGGGCCCAGAGATACCTCTCCGACATTCGGAGTGACAAATCCTAATCTCGAAATACGCCAACCCAACAAGTACCTTTGGAGACACCAGAGAGCACCTTTATAATCACCCGATTCGCCAGACGTTTGGTAGCACACAAAGTGTTCCTCCGTAAACGGAGTTGCATATTCTCATAGTCATAGGAACATGTATAAGTCATGAAGGAAGCAATAGCAACATACTAAACGATCGTGTGCTAAGCTAACGGAATGGGTCATGTCAATCGAGATCATTCAACTAATGATGTGACCTTGTTAATCAAATAACAACTCCTTGTTCATGGTTAGGAAACATAACCATCTTTGATTAACAAGCTAGTCAAGTAGAGGCGCACTAGTGACACACTGTTTGTCTATATATTCACACATGTATTATGTTTCCGGTTAATACAATTCTAGCATGAATAATAAACATTTATCATGATATGAGGAAATAAATAATAACTTTATTATTGCCTCTAGGGCATATTTCCTTCAGTCTCCCACTTGCACTAGAGTCAATAATCTGGATTACACAGTAATGATTCTAACACCCATGGAGTCTTGGTGTTGATCATGTTTTGCTCGTGGAAGAGGCTTAGTCAACGGGTCTGCAACATTCAAATCCGTATGTATCTTGCAAATATCTATGTCTACCACCCGGACTAGATCCCGGATGGAATTGAAGCGTCTCTTGATGTGTTTGGTTCTCTTGTGAAATCTGGATTCCTTCGCTAAGGCAATCGCTCCAGTATTGTCACAAAAAGATTTTCATTGGACCCGATGCACTAGGTATGACACCTAGATCGGATATGAACTCCTTCATCCAGACTCCTTCATTGGCTGCTTCCGAAGCAGCTATGTATTCCGCTTCACACGTAGATCCCGCCACGACGCTTTGCTTTGAACTGCACCAACTGACAACTCCACCGTTTAATGTAAACACGTATCCGGTTTGTGATTTAGAATCGTCCGGATCAGTGTGAAAGCTTGCATCAACATAACCATTTACGATGAGCTCTTTGTCACCTCCATATACGAGAAACATATCCTTAGTCCTTTTCAGGTATTTCAGGATATTCTTGACCGCTGTCCAGTGATCCACTCCTGGATTACTTTGGTACCTCCCTTCTAGACTTATAGCAAGGCACACATCAGGTCTGGTACACAACATTGCATACATGATAGAGCCTATGGCTGAAGCATAGGGAACGCCTTTCATTTTCTCTCTATCTTCTGCAGTGGTCGGGCTTTGAGTCTTACTCAACTTCACACCTTGCAATACAGGCAAGAACCCTTTCTTTGCTTGATCCATTTTGAAAAACTTTGTCAAGGTATGTGCTTTGTGAAAGTCCAATTAAGCGTCTTGATCTATCTCTATAGATCTTAATGCCCAATATGTAAGCAGCTTCACCGAGGTCTTCCATTGAAAAACTTTTATTCAAGTATCCCTTTATGCTATCTAGAAATTCTATATCATTTCCAATCAATAATATGTCATCCACATATAATATTAGAAATGCTACAGAGCTCCCACTCACTTTCTTGTAAATACTGAGCTTCTCCAAAAGTCTGTATAAAACCAAATGCTTTGATCACACTATCAAAACGTTTATTCCAACTCCGAGAGGCTTGCACCAGTCCATAAATGGAACGTTGGAGCTTGCACACTTTGTTAGCTCCCTTTGGATCGATAAAACCTTCTGGTTGCATCATATACAACTCTTCTTCCAGAAATCCATTCAGGAATGCAGTTTTTACATCCATTTGCCAAATTTCATAATCATAAAATGCGGCAATTGCTAACATGATTCGGACAGACTTAAGCATCGCTACGGGTGAGAAGGTCTCATCGTAGTCAACCCCTTGAACTTGTCGAAAACCTTTTGCAACAAGTCGAGCTTTGTAGACAGTAACATTACCGTCAGCGTCAGTCTTCTTCTTGAAGATCCATTTATTCTCAATTGCTTGCCGACCATCGGGCAAGTCAACCAAAGTCCATACTTTGTTATCATACATGGATCCCATCTCGATTTCATGGCCTCAAGCCATTTTGCGAATCTGGGCTCACCATCGCTTCTTCATAGTTCGTGGGTTCATCATGATCTAGTATCATGACTTCCGAATAGGATTACCGTACCACTCAGTGCGGATCTTATTCTGTTCGACCTACGTGGTTCTGTAATAACTTGATCTGAAGTTCTATGATCATTATCATCAACCTCCTCACTAGTTGGTTTTGACGTCACAGAAACCGGTTCCTGTGATGTATTATTTTCCAACAAGGGAGTAGGTACAGTTACCTCATCAAGTTCTACTTTCCTCCCACTCACTTCTTTCGAGAGAAACTCCTTCTCTAGAAAGGATCCATTCTTAGCAACAAATGTCTTGCCTTCGGATCTGTGATAGAAGGTGTACCCAACTGTCTCCTTTGGGTATCCTATGAAGACACATTTCTCGATTTGGGTTCGAGCTTATCGGTTGAAGCTTTTTCACATAAGCATCGCAACCCCAAACTTTAAGAAACGACAACGTTGGTTTCTTGCCAAACCATAGTTCATAAGGTGTCGCCTCAACGGATTTTGATGGTGCCCTATTTAATGTGAATGTGGCTGTCTCTAGAGCATAATCCCAAAACGATAGCGGTAAATCAGAAGAGACATCATAGATCGCACCATATCAAGTAAAGTACGATTCACGACGTTCGGACACACCATTACGTTGTGGTGTTCCGGGTGGCGTGAGTTGCTAAACTATTCCACATTGTTTTAAGTGCGACCAAACTCAGAACTCAAATATTCTCCTCCACGATCGATCGTAGAAACTTTATTTTCTTGTTACGATGAATTTCAACTTCACTCTGAAATTCTTTGAACTTTTCAAATGTTTCAGACTTATGTTTCATTAAGTAAATATACCCATATCTGCTTAAATCATCTGTGAAGGTGAGAAAATAACGATATCCGCCACGAGCCTTAACATTCATTGGACCACATACATCTGTATGTATGATTTCCAACAAATCTGTTGCTCTCTCCATAGTACCGGAGAACGGCGTTTTGGTCATCTTGCCCATGAGGCACGGTTCGCAAGTACCAAGTGATTCATAATCAAGTGGTTCCAAAAGTCCATCAGTATGGAGTTTCTTCATGCGCTTTATACCGATATGACCCAAATGGTAGTGCCACAAATAAGTTGCACTATCATTATCAACTCTGCATCTTTTGGCTTCAACACTATGAATATGTGTATCACTACTATCGAGATTCATCAAAAATAGACCATTCTTCAGGGGTGCATGACCATAAAAGATATTACTCATATAAATAGAACAACCATTATTCTCTCGATTTAAATGAATAACCGCCTCGCATCAAACAAGATCCAGATATAATGTTCATGCTCAACGCCGCACCAAATAACAATTATTTAGGTCTAATACTAATCCCGAAGGTAGATGTAGAGGTAGCGTGCGACGCGATCACATCGACTTTGGAACCGCTTCCCACGCGCATCGTCACCTCGCCCTTTGCCGTTGTTCGCTAATCCGTAGTCCTGCTTCGAGTTGCAAATATTAGCAATGTAACCAAGATCAAATACCAGTGCTCTGCGAGCTCTAGTAAGGTACACATCAATAACATATATATCACATATACCTTTGTTCACTTTGCCATCCTTCTTATCCGCCAAATACTTGGGGCAGTTCCGCTTCGAGGACTATCGCTTGCGGTAGAAGCACTCGATTTCAGGCTTAGGTCCGGACTTGGGTTTCTTCTCTTGAGCAGAACTTGTTTGCTGTTCTTCTTGAAGTTCCCTTCTTCTTCCCTTTGCCCTTTTCTTGAAACTAGTGGTTTTGTTAACCATCAACACTTGATGCTCCTTCTGATTTCTACCTCCGCAGCCTTTAGCATTGCGAAGAGCTCGAATTGTCTTATCCATCCCTTGCATATTATAGTTCATCACGAAGCTCTTGTAGCTTGGTGGAAGTGATTGGAGAATTCATCAATGACGCTATCATCCGGAAGAGTAACTCCCGTTGAATCAAGTGATTACAATACCCATACATCTTGAGTATGTGCTCACCGATGTAACTATTCTCCTCCATCTTGCAGCTATAGAACTTATTGGAGACTTCATATCTCTCAATCCGGGCATTCTTCGGAATATCAACTTCAACTCTGAAACATCTCATATGCTCCATGACGCTCAAAACGTCGTTGAAGTCCCGGTTCTAAGCCGTAAAGCATGGCACATTGAACTATTGAGTAGTCATCAGCTTTGCTCGCCAGACGTTCTTAACGCCGTCGGTTAGATCAAGCAGAGGTTCGGCACCCAGCGGTGCTTCCAGACGTAATTTTTTCTCAGGCAGCAATGAGGATAATCCTCAAGTTACGGACCTAGTCCGCGTAGTTGCTACCATCATCTTTCAACTTAGCTTTCTCAAGGAACGCATTAAAATTCACGGAACAACAAAGACGGGCCATCTATCTACAAACAACATAGACAAGCAAGATACTATCAGGTACTAAGTTCATGATAAATTTTAGTTCAATTAATCATATTACTTAAGAACTCCCACTTAGACAGACATCTCTCTAGTCATCTAAGTGATCACGTGATCCAAATCAACTAAACCATAACCGATCATCACGTGAGATGGAGTAGTTTTCAATGGTGAACACCTTATGTTGATCATATCTACTATATGATTCATGCTCGACCTTTCGGTCTCCGTGTTCCGAGGCCATATCTGCATATGCTAGGCTCGTCAAGTATAACCTGAGTATTCTGCGTGTGCAAAACTGGCTTGCACCCGCTGTAGATGGACGAGAGCTTATCACACCCGATCATCACGTGGTGTCCGGGCACGATTTAACTTTGGCAACGGTGCATACTCAGGGAGAACACTACTTGATAATTTTAGTGAGAGATCATCTTAAAATGCTACCGTCAATCAAAGCAAGATAAGATGCATAAAGGATAAACATCACATCCAATCAATATAAGTGATATGATATGGCCATCATCTTCTTGTGCTTGTGATCTCCATCTCCGAAGCACCATCATGACCACCATCGTCACCGGCGCGACACCTTGATCTCCATCGTAGCATCGTTGTCGTTTACGCCATCTATTGCTTCTACGACTATCGCTACCGCTTAGTGATAAAGTAAAGCAATTACGATGCTTGCATTTCATACAATAAAGCGACAACCATATGGCTCCTGCCAGATTGCCGATAACTTCGTTACAAAACATGATCATCTCATACAATAAAATATAGCATCACGTCTTGGCCATATCACATCACAACATGCCCTGCAAAAACAAGTTAGACGCCCTCTACTTTGTTGTTGCAAGTTTTACGTGGCTGCTACGGGCTTAAGCAAGAACCAATCTCACCTACGCATCAAAACCACAACGATAGTTTGTCAAGTTGATGTTGTTTTAACCTTCGCAAGGACCGGGCGTAGCCACACTCGGTTCAACTAAAGTTGGAGAAACTGACACGCGCTAGTCACCTGTGTGCAAAGCACGGCGGTAAAACCAGTCTCGCGTAAGCGTCGCGTAATGTCGGTCCGGCCGCTTCATCCAACAATACCGCCAAGCAAAGTATGACATGCTTTGGTAAGCAAGATGACTTATATCGCCCACAACTCACTTGTGTTCTACTCGTGCATATAACATCAAACCATAAAACCTAGGCTCGGATGCCACTGTTGGGGAACGAGTAATTTCAAAAATTTCCTACGCACACGCAAGATCATGGTGATGCATAGCAACGGGAGGAGAGTGTTGTCTCGCACCCTCGTGAGACCGAAGCGTAAGCATTGACACAACGTAGAGGAAGTAGTCGACGTCCTCCCGGTCCAACCGATGCAAGCACCGTTACTCGGCACCTCCGAGTTCTTGACACGCGTACAGCTCGATGACGCCCCTCGATCTCCAATCCAGAGAGGCTCCGAGGGGAGTTCCACAAGACAACGGCGTGGTGACGATCTTGATGTTCTCCTGTCGCAGGGCTTCGCCTAAGTACCGCTACAATATGATCGAGGTGTAATATCGTGGAGGGGGGCACCGCACACGGCTAAGGAACGATCTCAAGGATCAACTTGTGTGTCCTAGGGTGCCCCTACCCCGTATATAAAGGAGGGAGGGAGGAGGTGGCCGCCAAGGGGGTGCGCCATAGGGGAGGGGGAAACCTATTCCAAGTAGGTTTCCCCCCTTTTCCTTATCTTATTTGGAGGGGAAGGAAAGAGTACTAGTAGTAGGAAATAGTACTAGTAGTAGTATTAGGAAGAGGGGAAGGACAAGGAAGGGGCCGCCCCCCCCAATTCGGATTGGGCTGGGGGCGCCCCTCCCTTGTTCCTTATCCTTCCTCCTACATGGGCCCAATAAGGCCCATATACCTCCCGGGGTTCCAGAACCTCCGGAGCTCCAATCTTCTCCTAACCTTTCCGGTGTCCAAATATATCCGTCCAATATATCAATCTTTATGTATCGACCATTTCGAGACTCCTTGTCATGTCCGTGATCATATCCGGACTCAACAACCTTCGTACATCAAAATACATAAACTCATAATATAATCGCCATCGAAACCTTAAGCGTGGACCCCTACGGTTCGAGAACAATGTAGACATGACCGAGACACGCTCTCGGTCAATAACCAATAGCGGGACCTGGATGCCCATATTGGTTCCTACATATTCTATGAAGATCTTTATCGGTCAGACCGCATAACAACATACATTGTTCCCTTTGTCATCGGTATGTTACTTGCTCGAGATTCGATCGTCGGTATCCAATACCTAGTTCAATCTCGTTACCGGTAAGTCTCTTTACTCGTTCCGTAATACATCATCTTACAACTAACTCTTTAGTTGAAATGCTTGCAAGGCTTAAGTGATGTGCATTACCGAGAGGGCCCAGAGATACCTCTCCGACATTCGGAGTGACAAATCCTAATCTCGAAATACGCCAACCCAACAAGTACCTTCGGAGACACCTGTAGAGCACCTTTATAATCACCCAGTTACGTTGTGACGTTTGATAGCACACAAAGTGTTCCTCCGGTAAACAGGAGTTGCATAATCTCATAGTCATAGGAACATGTATAAGTCATGAAGGAAGCAATAGCAACATACTAAACGATCGTGTGCTAAGCTAACGGAATGGGTCATGTCAATCAGATCATTCAACTAATGATGTGACCTTGTTAATCAAATAACAACTCCTTGTTCATGGTTAGGAAACATAACCATCTTTGATTAACAAGCTAGTCAAGTAGAGGCATACTAGTGACACACTGTTTGTCTATATATTCACACATGTATTATGTTTCCGGTTAATACAATTCTAGCATTAATAATAAACATTTATCATGATATGAGGAAATAAATAATAACTTTATTATTGCCTCTAGGGCATATTTCCTTCAACTTAAGCATCGCTACGGGTGAGAAGGTCTCATCGTAGTCAACCCCTTGAACTTGTCGAAAACCTTTTGCAACAAGTCGAGCTTTGTAGACAGTAACATTACCGTCGTGTCCACTTCTTATTGAAGATCCATTTATTCTCAATTGCTTGCCGACCATCGGGCAAGTCAACCAAAGTCCATACTTTGTTCTCATACATGGATCCCATCTCAGATTTCATGGCTTCAAGCCATTTTGCGGAATCTGGGCTCACCATCACTTCTTCATAGTTCGTAGGTTCATCATGATCTAGTAGCATGACTTCCGAATAGGATTACCGTACCACTCAGTGCGGATCTTACTCTGCTCGACCCACGAGGTTCTCAGATTAACTTGATCTAAAGTTCTATGATCATCATCATCAACTTCCTCACTAGTTGGTTTTGACGTCCACGTAAACTGGTTCTGTGATGTATTATTTTCCAACAAGGGAGTAGGTACAGTTACCTCATCAAGTTCTACTTTCCTCCCACTCACTTCTTTCGAGAGAAACTGCTTCTCTAGAAAGGATCCATTCTTAGCAACGAATGTCTTGCCCTCGGATCTGTGATAGAAGGTGTACCCAACTGTCTCCTTTGGGTATCCTATGAAGACACATTTCTTCGATTTGGGTTCGAGCTTATCAGGTTGAAGCTTTTTCACATAAGCATCGCAGCCCCAAACTTTAAGAAACGACAACTTTGGTTTCTTGCCAAACCATAGTTCATAAGGTGTCGTCTCAACGGATTTCGACGGTGCCCTATTTAACGTGAATGTGGCCGTCTCTAAAGCATAACCCCAAAATGATAGCGGTAAATCTGTAAGAGACATCATAGATCGCACCATATCAAGTAAAGTACGATTACGATGTTCGGATACACCATTACGCTGTGGTGTTCTGGGTGGCGTGAGTTGCGAAACTATTCCACATTGTTTTAAGTGTAGACCAAACTCGTAACTCAAATATTCTCCTCCACGATCAGATCGTAGAAACTTTATTTTCTTGTTACGATAATTTTTAACTTCACTCTGAAATTCTTTGAACTTTTCAAATGTTTCAGACTTATGCTTCATTAAGTAGATATACCCATATCTACTTAAATCATCTGTGAAGGTGAGAAAATAACGATATCCGCCACGAGCCTCAATATTCATCGGACCACATACATCTGTATGTATGATTTCCAACAAATCTGTTTGCTCTCTCCATAGTACCGGAGAATGGCGTTTTGGTCATCTTGCCCATGAGGCACGGTTCGGAAGTACCAAGTGATTCATAATCAAGAGGTTCCAAAAGTCCATCAGTATGGAGTTTCTTCATGCGCTTTACACTGATATGACCTAAACGGCAGTGCCACAAATAAGTTGCACTATCATTATCAACTCTGCATCTTTTGGTTTCAACACTATGAAGTGTATCACTACTATCGAGATTCATTAAAAATAGACCACTCTTCAAGGGTGCATGACCATAAAAGATATTACTCATATAAATAGAACAACCATTATTCTCTGATTTAAATGAATAACCGTCTCACATCAAACAAGATCCAGATATAATGTTCATGCTCAACGCCGCACCAAATAACAATTATTTAGGTCTAATACTAATCCCAAGGTAGATGTAGAGGTAGCGTACAACCGCGATCACATCGACTTTGGAACCGCTTCCCACGCGCATCGTCACCTCGTCCTTTGCTAGTGTTCGCAATCCGTAGTCCTGCTTCGAGTTGCAAATATTAGCAATGTAACCAGATCAAATACCCAGGTGCTCTGCGAGCTCTAGTAAGGTACACATCAATAACATGTATATCACATATACCTTTGTTCACCTTGCCATCCTTCTTATCCGCCAAATACTTGGGGCAGTTCGCTTCAATGACCAACTTGCGGTAGAAGCACTCGGCCAGGCTTAGGTCCAGACTTGGGTTTCTTCTCTTGAGCAAACAACTTGTTTGCTGTTCTTCTTGAAGTTCCTTCTTCTTCCCTTTGCCCTTTTCTTGAAACTAGTGGTCTTGTTAACCATCAACACTTGATGCTCCTTCTTGATTTCTACCTCCGCAGCCTTTAGCATTGCGAAGAGCTCGGGAATCGCCTTATCCATCCCTTGCATATTATAGTTCATCACGAAGCTCTTGTAGCTTGGTGGAAGTGATTGGAGAATTCAGTCAATGACGCTATCATCCGGAAGAGTAACTCCCAGTTGAATCAAGTGATTACAATACCCAGACATCTTGAGTATGTGCTCACTGACAGAACTATTCTCCTCCATCTTGCGGCTATAGAATTTTTTGGAGACTTCATATCTCTCAATCCGGGCATTCTTCTGGAATATTAACTTCAACAGTTGGAACATCTCATATGCTCCATGACGTTCAAAACGTCGTTGAAGTCCCGGTTCTAAGCCGTAAAGCATGGCACATTGAACTATCGAGTATTCATCGCTTTGCTCGCCAGACGTTCTTAACGTCGTCGGTTATCAGCAGCAGTTCGCACCCAGCGTTGCTTCCAGGACGTAATTTTTCGTGCAGCAATGAGGATAATCCTCGTTACGGACCCAGTCCGCGTAGTTGCTACCATCATCTTTCAACTTAGCTTTCTCAAGGAACGATTAAAATTCAACGAAACAACAAAGACGGGCCATCTATCTACAATCAACATAGAGAAGCAAGATACTATCAGGTACTAAGTTCATGATAAATTTAAGTTCAATTAATCATATTACTAAAGAACTCCCACTTAGACAGACATCTCTCTAGTCAGCTAAGTGATCACGTGATCCAAATCAACTAAACCATAACCGATCATCACGTGAGATGGAGTAGTTTTCAATGGTGAACATCTTATGTTGATCATATCTACTATATGATTCACGCTCGACCTTTCGGTCTCCGTGTTCCGAGGCCATATCTGCATATGCTAGGCTCATCAAGTTTAACCTGAGTATTCTGCGTGTGCAAAAACTGGCTTGCACCCGTTGTAGATGGACGTAGAGCTTATCACACCCGATCATCACGTGGTGTCTTGGCACGATGAACTTTGGCAACGGTGCATACTCAGGGAGAACACTTCTTGATAATTTTTAGTGAGAGATCATCTTAACATGCTACCGTCAATCAAAGCAAGATAAGATGCATAAAGGATAAACATCACATGCAATCAATATAAGTGATATGATATGGCCATCATCATCTTGTGCTTGTGATCTCCATCTCCGAAGCACCATCATGATCACCATCGTCACCGGCGCGACACCTTGATCTCCATCGTAGCATCGTTGTCGTTTACGCCATCTATTGCTTCTACGACTATCGCTACCGCTTAGTGATAAAGTACAGCAATTACAGTATGCGTTGCATTTCATACAATAAAGCGACAACTATATGGCTCCTGCCATTGCCGATAACTTCGCCACAAAACATGATCATCTCATACAATAAAATATAGCATCATGTCTTGGCCATATCACATCACAACATGCCCTGCAAAAACAAGTTAGACGTCCTCTACTTTGTTGTTGCAAGTTTTACGTGGCTGTTACGGGCTTAAGCAAGAACCAATCTCACCTACGGATCAAAACCACAACGATAGATTGTCAAGTTGATGCTATTTTAACCTTCGCAAGGACCGGGCGTAGCCACACTCGGTTCAACTAAAGTTGGAGAAACCGACACCCGCTAGTCACCGTGTGCAAAGCACGGCAAGAAACCAGTCTCGCGTAAGCGTATCGTAATGTCGGTCCGGGCGATTCATCCAACAATACCGCCCGAACCAAAGTATGACATGCTTTGGTAAGCAAGATGACTTATATCGCCCACAACTTACTTGTGTTCTACTCGTGCATATAACATCAAACCATAAAACCTAGGCTCGGATGCCACTGTTGGGGAATGTAGTAATTTCAAAAATTTCCTACGCACACGCAAGATCATGGTGATGCATAGCAACGAGAGGGAGAGTGTTGTCACGCACCCTCGTGAGACCAAGCGGAAGCGCTGACGCAACGTAGAGGAAGTAGTCGACGTCCTCCCGGTCCAACCGATCCAAGCACCGTTATTCGACACCTCCGAGTTCTTGACACACGACAGCTCGATGACGCACCCCGATCTCCGATCCAAGAGAGGCGCTGGGAGGAGTTCCACAAGACGACCTGACGGCGTGGTGACAATCTTGATGTTCTCTGTTGCGTGGCTTCGCCTAAGCACCGCTACAATATGACCGAGGTGTAATATCGTGGAGGGGCACCGCACACGGCTAAGGAACAATCTCAATGATCAACTTGTGTGTCTAGGGTGCCCCCGCCTCAGATATAAAGGAGGGAGGGAGGAGGAGGCCGGCCTAGGGAGGAGGCGCGCCATAGGGGGGCAAACCTACTCCAAGTAGGTTTGGCCCCCTTCCTATTAGGAGTAGGAGAAGGAAGGAAGAGGGGGAGGAGAGAAGGAAGGGGCCGCCCCTCCCACCCGGATTGGGCTTGGGGGGCCCCTCCTTGCTCCTTCTCCTCCTTCCACTAAGGCCCAATAAGGCCCATATACTTACCGGGGTTCCGTAACCTCCGGAACTCCCAGATATTTCAATCTCACCCGAACCTTTCCGGTGTCCAAATATATTCGTCAATATATCAATCTTTATGTCTCGACCATTTCGAGACTCCTCGTCATGTCCGTGATCACATCCGGACTCAACAACCTTCGTACATCAAAATACATAAACTCATAATATAACATCGCCATCGAAACCTTAAGCGCATGGACCCTACGGTTCGAGAACAATGTAGACATGACCGAGACATGTCTCCGGTCAATAACCAATAGCGGGACCTGATGCCCATATTGGTTCCTACATATTCTATGAAGATCTTTATCGGTCAAACCGCATAACAACATACGTTGTTCCCTTTGTCATCGGTATGTTACTTGCCCGAGATTCGATCGTCGGTATCCAATACCTAGTTCAATCTCGTTACCGGCAAGTCCCTTTACTCGTTCCGTAATACATCATCTTGCAACTAACTCATTAGTTGAAATGCTTGCAAGGCTTAAGTGATGTGCATTACCGAGAGGGCCCAGAGATACCTCTCCGACATTCGGAGTGACAAATCCTAATCTCAAAATATGCCAACTCAACAAGTAGCTTCGGAGACACCTGTAGAGCACCTTTATAATCACCCAGTTATGTTGTGACGTTTGGTAGCACACAAAGTGTTCCTCCGGTAAACGGGAGTTGCATAATCTCATAGTCATAGGAACATGTATAAGTCATGAAGGAAGCAGTAGCAACATACTAAACGATCGGGTGCTAAGCTAACAGAATGGGTCATGTCAATCAGATCATTCAACTAATGATATGACCTTGTTAATCAAATAACAACTCCTTGTTCATGGTTAGGAAACATAACCATCTTTGATTAACAAGCTAGTCAAGTAGAGGCATACTAGTGACACTCTGTTTGTCTATATATTCACACATGTATTATGTTTCCGGTTAATACAATTCTAGCATGAATAATAAACATTTATCATGATATGAGGAATAAATAATAACTTTATTATTGCCTCTAGGGCATATTTCCTTCAGCCAGCCCCGGCATACATTGCCGGCTTCAAAAAATATCACCACACAGTTCATGCCGGCGAACTCGCCAGCGGCCGGCACACATGCCAGCACACAAAAAGGGGTGGGACTTGAGTTCGACCACGCCATCACGGCCCCATGGTCATGCCAGCGCAGAAGCCGACATAAGAAAAAGAAGGCGCTCGCGGCCACGAGATCACTCGTCGGTGAACTTGAGTATGTCGGCCTGCATTTTGTCGAACCACGGCCTCTTCCTTGGCGACACGGTGTTGAGATCCACCTTCATGATCTCCACCCGGGTCATCATGCTCGCGAGAGCCACTTCTTTGGCCTTTGTCTTGGCGTTGGCAGCCTCGATCTCGAGCATCTTGGCTTGCTTCTCCGCGTCCATCTCTAGCCTCCTCCTTTGGATCCCCATGAAGGCGTTCATTTGCTCATTTGTATGACGAGCCACCGGCTACCGGTGTGGCATTGAGGTCGATGGGCGCGGGCGCAGGCATGGAAGGCACCACCACGCTCACGTCGGGCGAGCACTCCCCGGAGAGGCGGGAGGCTTGCGGGTACACGTGGAAGCCGGGCATCGACGTGCAAGCCGACGCGCGGGGCGAGTCGGGCAGCACCATCCGAGGGAACGCGGACGAGCCAGTTATGGCCGCGGTGGCCACGGGGGCGTTGACGAGGTCGTGTTGGCTAGGGTTTAACCCTAGCATATAGAGCGCCTCCCTCGTTGCCGCCACACGGGCGTTGGTGACCTGCTGCTGTGCAGCGGTGGCGGCAGCCGCGACAGCTTCACCTCTCGCGTCCACGGCGTGCCTCCCGCCATTCCACTTGGCCGACTCCGCCGCCCGCTGTTCTGGCGTCAACGTCTTCTTTGGCTTGGTCGCGGCGGCGATCTTGCGTGGGGCACTAGGTTTGCCTTTGCTGGAGGGGGCGGTCTTCATGCGGATGAGGCGAGGGAGGCGAGGCCAGCGGTGGCGTCGAGGTCGAGGTCGTCGTCCATGGTGGGTGTGGGACGGGAGCGCGCGCGGGCAAGAGGGTTTTGGGGAAAATGTGGGGAAATGTGTTGGGGAACGTAGTAATTTCAAAAAAATTCCTACGCACACGCAAGATCATGGTGATGCATAGCAACAAGAGGGGAGAGTGTTGTCTACGTACCCTCGTAGACAGTAAGCGCAAGCGTTAGCACAACGCGGTTGATGTAGTCGTACGTCTTCACGGCCCGACCGATCAAGCACCGAAAGCACGACACCTCGAGTTCTTGCACACATTCAGCTCGATGATGTCCCTCGAACTCCGATCCAGCTGAGTGTCGAGGGAGAGTTCCGTCAGCACGACGGCGTGGTGACGATGATGATGTTCTACCATCGCAAGGCTTCGCCTAAGCACCGCTACAATATTATCGAGGAGCACTATGGTGGAGGGGGCACCGCATACGGCTAAGAGATCAATGATCAATTGTTGTGTCTATGGGGTGCCCCCCTCGCCTGTATATAAAGGGGAGGAGGAGGAGAGGGTCGGCCAAGGGGAGAGGCACGCCCAAGGGGGGCAATCCTACTCCAAGTAGGTTTGCCCCCCCCCTTTCCTATTCCAAGTAGGGGAAGGGGGAAGGAGGAGGTGGAGAGAAGGAAGGAGAAGGGGGGCTGCCGCCCCCTTCCCTTTCCCAATTCGGATTGGGGCAAGGGGGCCGCGCGCCACCTCCTGGTCTCCCTCTCTCCTTTCCACTAAGGCCCATAAGGCCCAATAGCTTCCGGGGGGGGGGGGTCCGGTAACCCCCGGTACTCCGATATATATTCGATAACCCCCGGAACTATTCCGGTGTCCGAATATAGTCGTCCAATATATCAATCTTCATGTCTCGACTATTTCGAGACTCCTCGTCATGTCCGTGATCACATCTAGGACTCTGAACAACCTTCGTTACATCAAAACACATAAACTCATAATATAACTGTCATCTAACTTTAAGCGTGCGGACCCTACAGGTTCGAGAACTATGTAGACATGACCGATACACGTCTCCGGTCAATAACCAATAGCGGAACCTGGATGCTCATATTGGCTCCTACATATTCTATGAAGATCTTTATCGGTCAAACCGCATAACAACATACGTTGTTCCCTTTGTCATCGGTATGTTACTTGCTCGAGATTCGATCGTCGGTATCTCAATACCGAGTTCAATCTCGTTACGGGCAAGTCTCTTTACTCGTTACGTAATGCATCATCCCGTAACTAACTCATTGGCTACATTGCTTGCAAGGCTTATAGTGATGTGCATTACCGAGAGGACCCAGAGATACCTCTCCGACAATCGGAGTGACAAATCCTAATCTCGAAATACGTCAACTCAACAAGTACCTTTGGAGACACCTGTAGAGCACCTTTATAATCACCTAGTTATGTTGTGACATTTGGTAGCACATAAAGTGTTCCTCCGGTAAGCGGGAGTTACATAATCTCATAGTCACAGGAACATGTATATGTCATGAAGAAAGCAATGGCAACATACTAAACGATCAAGTGCTAAGCTAATGGAATGGGTCAAGTCAATCACATCATTCTCCTAATGATGTGATCCCATTAATCAAATGACAACTCATGTCTATGGTTAGGAAACTTAACCATATTTGATTCACGAGCTAGTCAAGTAGAGGCATACTAGTGACACTATCTTTGTCTATGTATTCACACATGTATTATGTATCCGGGTAATACAATTCTAGCATGAATAATAAACATTTATCATGATATGAGGAAATAAATAATAACTTTATTATTGCCTCTAGGGCATATTTCCTTCAGTCTCCCACTTGCACTAGAGTCAATAATCTAGATTACAAAGTAATGATTCTAACACCCATGGAGCCTTGGTGCTGATCATGTTTTGCTCGTGGAAGAGGCTTAGTCAACGGGTCTGCAACATTCAAATCCATATGTATCTTGCAAATCTCTTTGTCTCCCACCTGGACTTGGTCCCGGATAGAGTTGAAGCATCTCTTGATGTGCTTGGTTCTCTTGTGAAATCTGGATTCCTTTGCCAAGGCAATTGCACCAGTATTGTCACAAAATATTTTCATTGGACCCGATGCACTAGGTATGACACCTAGATCGGATATGAACTCCTTCATCCAGACTCCTTCATTTGCTGCTTATGAAGCAGCTATGTACTCCGCTTCACATGTAGATCCCGCTACGACGCTTTGTTTAGAATTGCACCAACTGACAGCTCCACCGTTCAATATAAACACGTATCCGGTTTGCGATTTAGAATCGTTCGGATCAGTGTCAAAGCTCGCATCGACGTAACCATTTACGACTAGCTCTTTGTCACCTCCATAAACGAGAAACATATCCTTAGTCCTTTTCAGGTATTTCAGATGTTCTTGACCGCTGTCCATGATCCACTCTGGATTACTTTGGTACCTCCTGCTAAAGTAATAGCAAGGCACACATCAGTGCTGTACACAAGATTGCATACATGACAGAGCCTATGGCTGAAGCATATGGAACTTCTTTCATTTTCTCTCTATCTTCTGAAGTGGTCGGGCATTGAGTTTGACTCAATTTCACACCTTGTATTACAGGAAAGAACCCTTTCTTTGCTTGATCCATTTTGAACTTCTTCAAAACTTTATCAAGGTATGTACTTTGTGAAAGTCCAATTAAGCGTCTTGATCTATCACTATAGATCTTGATGCCCAATATGTAAGAAGCTTCACCGAGGTCTTTCATCAAAAAACTTCTATTCAAGTATCCTTTTATGCTATCCAGAAATTCTATATCATTTCCAATCAATAATATGTCGTCCACATACTTTCTTGTAAATACATGCTTCTCCAAAAGTCTGTATAAAACCATATGCTTTGATCACACTATCAAAGCATTTATTCCAACTCGGAGAGGCTTGCACCAGTCCATAAATGAATCGCTGGAGCTTGCACACTTTGTTAGCATCCTTTGGATCGACAAAACCTTCTGGTTGCATCATATACAACTCTTCTTCCAGAAATCCATTCAGGAATGCAGTTTTGACATCCATTTGCCAAATTTCATAATCATAAAATGCAGCAATTGCTAACATGATTCGGACATACTTAAGCATCGCTACGGGTGAGAAAGTCTCATCGTAGTCAACCCCTTGAACTTGTCGAAAACCTTTCGCAACAAGTCGAGCTTTGTAGACAGTAACATTACCATGAGCGTCAGTCTTCTTCTTGAAGATCCGTTTATTCTCGATGGCTTGCTGATCATCGGGCAAGTCAACCAAAGTCCACACTTTGTTCTCATACATGGATCCCATCTTAGATTTCATGGCCTCAAGCCATTTTTTGGAATCTGGGCTCATCATCGCTTCCTCATATTTCGTAGGTTCGCCATGGTCAAGTAACATGACCTCCAGAATAGGATTACCGTACCACTCGTGCGGATCTTACTCTGTCGACCTACGAGGTTCTGTAGAGTAACTTGATCTGAAGTTTCATGATCAACATCATTAGCTTCCTCACTTATTGGTGTAGTCGCCACAGAACCGGTTTTGTGATGAACTATTTTCCAATAAAGGAGCAGTACAGATTACCTCATCAAGTTCTACTTTCCTTCCACTCACTTCTTTCGAGAGAAACTCCTTCTCTAGAAAGGATCCATTCTTGGCAACAAATGTCTTGCCTTTGGATCTGTGATAGAAGGTGTACCCAGCAGTTTCCTTTGGGTATCCTATGAAGACACATTTCTCCGATTTGGGTTCGAGCTTATCAGGTTGAAGCTTTTTCACATAAGCATCGCAGTCCCAAACTTTAAGAAACGACAACTTTGGTTTCTTGCCAAACCACAGTTCATAAGGCGTCATCTCAATGGATTTTGATGGCGCCCTATTTAACGTGAATGCGGCCGTCTCTAAAGCATAGCCCTAAAACGATAGCGGTAAATCAGTAAGAGACATCATAGATCGCACCATATCCAGTAAAGTACGATTACGATGTTCGGACACACCATTACGCTGTGGTGTTCCGGGTGGCATGAGTTGCGAAACTATTCCGCATTGCTTCAAATGTAAACCAAACACGTAACTCAAATATTCTCCTCCACGATCAGATCGTAAAAACTTTATTTTCTTGTTACGATGATTTTCAACTTCACTCTAAAATTCTTTGAACTTCTCAAATGTTTCAGACTTATGTTTCATTAAGTAGATATACCCATATCTGCTCAAATCATCTGTGAAGGTGAGAAAATAACGATACCCACCGCGAGCCTCAATATTCATTGGACCACATACATTAGTATGTATGATTTCCAACAAATCAGTTGCTCGCTCCATAGTTCTGTAGAACGGCATTTTAGTCATCTTGCCCATGAGGCATGGTTCGCAAGTACCACGTGATTCATAATCAAGTGATTCCAAAAGTCCATCAGTATGGAGTTTCTTCATGCGCTTTACACCAATATGACCTAAACGGTAGTGCCACAAATAAGTTGCACTATCATTATTAACTTTGCATCTTTTGGCTTCAACATTATGAATATGTGTATCACTACTATCGAGATTCATCAAAAATAGACCACTCTTTAAGGGTGCATGACCATAAAAGATATTACTCATATAAATAGAACAACCATTATTCTCAGATTTAAATGAATAACCATCTCGCATCAAACAAGATTCAGATATAATGTTCATGCTCAACGATGGCACCAAATAAAAATTATTGAGGTCTAAAACTAATCCCGAAGGTAGATGTAGAGGTAGCGTGCCGACGACGATCACATCGACTTTGGAACCATTTCCCACGTGCATCGTCACCTCGTCCTTAGCCAGTGTCCGCTTAATCTGTAGTCCCTGTTTCGAGTTGCAAATATTAGCAATGTAACCAATATCAAATACCAGTGCTATCTGCGAGCTCGTAAGGTACACATCAATAACATGTATATCACATATACCTTTGTTCACCTTGCCATCCTTCTTATCCGCCAAATACTTGGGGCAGTTCCGCTTCAAAGGACTACCGCTTGCAAGAAAAGCACTCGGCCTCGTGCTTAGGTCCAGACTTGGGTTTCTTCTCTTGAGCAGCAACTTGTTTGCTGTTCTTCTTGAAGTTCCTTCTTTTTCCCTTTGCCCTTTTCTTGAAATCGGTGGTCTTATTGACCATCAACACTTGATGCTCCTTCTTGATTTCTACCTCCGCAGCTTTTAGCATTGCGAAGAGCTCGGGAATAGTCTTATCCATCCCTTGCATATTATAGTTGTAGCTTGGTGGCAGTGATTGAAGAATTCTGTCAATGACGCTATCATCCGGAAGATTAACTCTCAGTTGAATCAAGTGATTGTTATACCCGCACATTCGAGTATATGCTCACCGACAGAACTATTCTCCTCCATCTTGCAACAGAGAATTTATTGGAGACTTCATGTCTCTCAATCCGGCATTTGCTTGAAATATTAACTTCAACTCCTGGAACATCTCATATGCTCCATGACGTTCAAAATGTCGTTGAAGTCCCGGTTCTAAGCCGTAAAGCATGGCACACTGAACTATCGAGTAGTCATCAACTTTGCTCTGCCAGACGTTCATAACATCTGGTGTTGCTCCTACAGCAGGTTTGGCACCTAGCGGTGCTTCCAGGACGTAATTCTTCTGTGCAGCAATGAGGATAATCCTCAAGTTACGGACCCAGTCCGTGTAATTGCTACCATCGTCTTTCAACTTTGCTTTCTCAAGGAACGCATTAAAATTCAACGGAACAACAGCACGAGCCATCTATCTACAACAAACATAGACAAGCAAAATACTACCAGGTACTAAGTTCATGATAAATTTAATTTCAATTAATAATATTACTTAAGAACTCCCACTTAGATAGACATCCCTCTAATCATCTAAGTGATCACGCGATCCAAATCAACTAAACCATAACCGATCATCACGTGAAATGGAGTAGTTTTCAATGGTGAACATCACTACATTGATCATATCTACTATATGATTCACGCTTGACCTTTCGGACTCAGTGTTCCGAGGCTATATCTGCATATGCTAGGCTCGTCAAGTTTAACCTGAGTATTCTGGGTGTGCAAAATTGGCTTGCACCCGTTGTAGATGGACGTAGAGCTTATCACACCCAATCATCACGTGGTGTCTGGGCACGACGAAATTTGGCAACGGTACATACTCAGGGAGAACACTTTTATCTTGAAATTTAGTGAGAGGTCATCTTATAATGCTACCGTCAATCAAAGTAAGATAAGATGCATAAAAGATAAACATCACATGCAATCAATATAAGTGATATGATATGGCCATCATCATCTTGTGCTTGTGATCCCCATCTCCGAAGCACCGTCATGATCACCATCGTCACTGGCGCGACACCTTGATCTCCATTGTAGCATCTTTGTCATCTCGCCAACTATTGCTTCTACGACTATCGCTACCGCTTAGTGATAAAGTAAAGCAATTATAGGTCGATTGCATTGCATACAATAAAGCGACAACCATATGGCTCCTGCCAGTTGCCGAACTCGGTTACAAAACATGATCATCTCATACAATAAAATATAGCATCACGCCTTGACCATATCACATCACACCATGCCCTGCAAAAACAAGTTAGACGTCCTCTACTTTGTTGTTGCAAGTTTTACGTGGTTGCTACGGGCTGAGCAAAAACCGTTCTTACCTACGCATCAAAACCACAACGATAGTTCGTCAAGTTAGTGTTGTTTTAACCTTCTGAAGGACCGGGCGTAGCCACACTCGGTTCAACTAAAGTTGGAGAGACTAACACCCGCCAGCCACCTGTGTGCAAAGCACGTTGGTATAACCTGTCTCGCGTAAGCGTCGCTGTAATGTCGGTCCGGCCGCTTCATCCAACAATACCGCCAACCAAAGTATGACATGCTGGTAAGCAAGATGACTTGTATCGCCCACAACTCACTTGTGTTCTACTCGTGCATATAACATCAACGATAAAACCTAGGCTCAGAGGCCACCGTTGGGGAATGTAGTAATTTCAAAAAATCCTACGCACATGCAAGATCATGGTGATGCATAGCAACGAGAGGGAGAGTGTTGTCTCACGCACTCGTGAGACCGTGGCGAAGCGTTAGCACAACGCGGTTGATGTAGTCGACGTCTTCACAGCCCGACCGCCAAGCACCAAAGCACGGCACCTCCGAAGTTCTTGCACACGCTCACTTGATGACGCCCCTCGAACTCCGATCCAGCCGAGTGTCAAGGAGAGTTCCACAAGACGATGGCGTGGTGACGATGATGATGTTCTACCGTCGCAGGGCTTCGCCTAAGCACCACTACGATATTATCGAGGAGGACTATGGTGGAGGGGGCACCGCACACGGCTAAGAGATCAATGATCAATTGTTGTGTCTATGGGTGCCCCTCCCCGTATATAAAGGGGGGAGGAGGAGAGGGCCGCCAAGGGGAGAGGCGCGCCCAGGGGGGCAATCCTACTCCAAGTAGGTTTGGTCCCCCCCTTTCCTATTCCAAGTAGGAGAAGGGGGAAGGAGGAGGTGAGAAGGAAGGAGAAGGGGGCCGCCGCCCTTCCCTTTCCCAATTCAGATTGGGGCAAGGGGGCCATGCCACCCACCTCCCCGGCCTCCTCTCTCCTTTCCACTAAGGCCCATCAGCCCAATAGCTTCCCGGGGGGGGGGTCCGTAAACCCCAGCATCCGACATATATCCAATAACCTCGGGAACTATTCTGGTGTCCGAATATAGTCGTCCAATATATCAATCTTCATGTCTCGACCATTTCGAGACTCCTCGTCATGTCCGTGATCACATCCGGGACTCCGAACAACCTTCGGTACATCAAAACACATAAACTTATAATATAACTGTCATCTAACTTTAAGCGCGCGGACCCTATGGGTTCGAGAACTATGTAGAAATGACCGAGACACGTCTCCGGTCAATAACCAATAGTGGAGCCTGGATGTTCATATTGGCTCCTACGTATTCTACGAAGATCTTTATCGGTCAAACCGCATAACAACATACGTTGTTCCCTTTGTCATCGGTATGTTACTTGTCCGAGATTTGATGATCGGTAACTCAATACCTAGTTCAATCTCGTTACGGCAAGTCTCTTTACTCGTTACGTAATGCATCATCCTATAACTAATTCATTAGCTACATTGCTTGCAAGGCTTATAGTGATGTGCATTACCGAGAGGGCCCAGAGATACCTCTCCGACAATCGGAGTGACAAATCCTAATCTCGAAATACGTCAACTCAACAAGTACCTTTGGAGACACCTGTAAAGCACCTTTGTAATCACCCAGTTACGTTGTGACGTTTGGTAGCACACAAAGTGTTCCTCCGGTAAGCGGGAGTTACATAATCTCATAGTCATAGGAACATGTAAAGTCATGAAGAAAGCAATAGCAACATACTAAACGATCAAGTGCTAAGCTAACGGAATGGGTCAAGTCAATCACATCATTCTCCTAATGATGTGATCCCGTTAATCAAATGACAACTCATGTCTATGGTTAGGAAACTTAACCATATTTGATTCACGAGCTAGTCAAGTAGAGGCATACTAGTGACACTATGTTTGTCCATGTATTCACACATGTATTATGTTTCCGGGTAATACAATTCTAGCATGAATAATAAATATTTATCATGATATGAGGAAATAAATAATAACTTTATTATTGCCTCTAGGGCATATTTCCTTCAAAATGATGCTGGCTGCCACCGACCGGCGGGCCCGAGAAGAGGAGTAGGGGCGCGCGCGCGTCTGTCTCGTGTCCGCGCCGACGCAAATCCGGCTCAAAAATGGGCCAGAAATGGGTCGCCCGCGGACGAAAAGCGGACGCGCGTCCGTTTGGGTCGGCGCGTTGGGCCGCTTTTTCTGTCTGCGCCGACCCAAGCGGACGGCGGCGGACGAAATGGGTCGCTCCGTTGGAGTTGCTCTAACTGGCCAGAAAGTAAGAAGTGTTGTTTTTGTACTCATGACGAGACAATCAGACACATCATTTTTCAATGCAAGTTTGCGCATTCTACGTGGTCAGTCATCCAAATAGCATCGAATTTGTATCCATCAACAAGTGTTGTCAATATTTTTGGTCATTGGTTGGACGGTATTTTAAATAGGTTCAAAACACTGATAAGGATGGGAGCGTACGCCTTACTATGATCGCTTTGGCTAGGTAGAAATGATTTGATTTTTAATGGCAAAAATGCTTCTCCTCTGTAGGTTATTTTTTGTTGTACGCACTCGTTTTATATGTGTTCTATGCTACAACGAGCGGAGTACCAACCGCTATTCAAGGCGGTGTGTATGCAATTGGAGAAGGTGGCTACGGAGGTTCTTACCCAACATGAGTGGCAGCATAAATCTCTGGATCAGTCCACTAGCCGTTTCGACATAGGCATAGTCTATAGGACTCTATTGTTGCCGAATTGTCGTTTTTTCCTTCCATTTTATTAGATTTTTGGTGTTTGGCTGTGTGCATTCTACCGGGTGATACTCTAAATGCTTTGTATCGGCTTGATGCTACATTTTGAGATGATATAAGTGCCTTTTATCAAGAAAAAAATCCGAAGTCATAGCGTTGCTATGTTCTGTAAAAAAAATTCGAAGTTATTGCTACACACACGACAGTCCTTGCACGGTTTATGGACGGCAGAGTCAGCTAAGCCTTTGATCAGGTCTGATCCGTGAATTTGCACCTTTAGATCACCGGTCGTGCAAGCATCGTGCAAGGAGTGTCGTGCTTAAAGTAGTTTCGATCTCACTTAGTCCACTCTCAGAGCCACATGGGAAAGTTAATGGAGCAAGAATTAATCAATATCTCCATTAACTATATACACACAATTTGACATTGACGAGGACAATGGCAGCTAGAGATTGGCGATAGCGTATTTATTATAGTACAACTGTCTCGGTCTTCCTGCAGGAGCCACAAAACTGTGAAGAAAAGGTTGAGCTTTGCGTATCTGTCATTCTGTCTTGGTCTTCCTGCAGGCTCTGCAGCAGCCACAAATCTGTGGGAAAAGGCTTGAGCTCTGGGTTCCTGTCGGCGAGTTAGTGGGGCTAAGCGCTGGTGGATCCATGTGGCCGGAGAGCCCGCTTCTCCGGGACGCCGGCGCTGCCGTGCTCACCGGATGCGTCGCCATGGCGGTGCTCCGCTTCTGGGAGGAGGTCGGCAACCGCGCCCTCTTGGACCAAGTAAGCTCTGCTCGCCACCTAAATAATTCCGTTTTTGTTGTTGTTGTTGGGGATCGATGATTCTTTCAATTTGCACGGAGAAATTCAAACCCTAAACTGCACAAGCCAATTCACAATCATCTCTCACTTAATGTACTCCAAGAAAGGTTATCTCTCGGCTTCTAGTTGTAGTACTCCTTTGCCCCACTGACCAATCATGTAATTAGAAGGCGAAATTAAGCTACCAAAATTATTTAGCATGGTCGAAAAGTTTGGAACATTACTAACCTGGTGGTTTAGTTACCAAGACAATGGAGATTCACATGCAAATTATTGATGGGAGATTGATTGGGGTCCTTTGCTCTGCATTTTCAGAAACTCTGCAGGAAGCTGGTGCACATCAGTGTTGGGCTGGTATATTTCCTTATGTGGCCTTTGTTCAGGTAAATCAGATCACCAACGAACAAAGCTCTTCATTTGGAATAAACTCTGCGCATTACCTTTCTAACATGTCTTCCCCATTGCAGTGCAGATGATGTCTATGCTCCATTTCTCGCTTCAATTGTCATTGCGCTCAATATCATAAAGGTAACCTTGATTGGATCTGGTGTAGTTAAAGATGACGGCGTGGTTAACTCGATGACAAGAAATGGAGACTACAGGTAGCCTCTCTTTTTCCCCATCTGTGTTACTGTATGTATTACCGTGTTGTTTACATTTACAATATGAACTTGACTACATCTTCATGTTTTCCCCATTGTTTCTAGAGAGCTTCTCAAAGGTCCACTCTATTACGCGTGTACTATAACCCTCACTACCGTAATCTTTTGGAGGACGTCGCCCATTTCCATCGCTGTGATTTGCAATTTATGCGCGGGGGACGGTACTAGTTCTTTCTCATGGAATTACATTTTTTGTCCGGCACTACTACGGTCTCCTTTGATTCTTGGAGCGAAGGTTTCAGAAAACAGCATGACTATGTATGCTGCTTCTTTCAGGTGTGGCTGACATAGCCGGGAGGCGATTCGGGCATGTGAAGCTCCCTCACAATCCCGACAAATCCTACGCTGGAAGCATCGCAATGTTCTTCGCCGGCTTCATCGCATCGATCCTGTAAGCAACAAGATATGCATACATCCTACTTGACCCTGAAGCCTGAAGTCATCTCTTGTTTTACAGTCTGAAAGACCGCAACTAATACTGAATGTGGTATGCCTGCAGTTTCATGTGCTACTTCCACCTTTTCGGATTCGTGGAGCAGAGCTGGACCATGGTCGCTGCTTTCGGCATCACGTCGTTTGCAGCGGCGATTGTCGAGTCACTTCCGGTCAGCACGCTCTTGGACGATAATCTGACGACTTCGATCGCCTCTGCGCTCGTCGGCGGCCTGGTTTTCTACTATGTTGGTGGTGGGGGCGGTGCCAGAAGCGGCGACGGGAGCAGCATCTTGGCGACTGCTGCGATGGTCTTTGCAGGCAGTAGCTAGTACAGAGTACAGTAAAGGCTAAGGAGAAGTTGCAGTGAATTGAAAGACTTTGGTGGTGTGATGATATACTGCAATGAGTTCCAGTTGCTGAGATGGTCTTTGCAGGCTGTTACTGGGTGTTGGTTAATCCGGTTTGTGTCTCTGATAAAGAGCTCTGAATTAAATTTGGTTTGACAGTGTCATTGTGTGAGCAGCATTGTTCTAAGTTCTGAATAACATTTGTAGACAGGGTAAAATGTGACACTCCGGGTTCCGGGAGCGGCACTATATACTGTAGATATAGGACCTCCGCTAGCAAATGTATAGTATCAACCCAGGACTGAAACAGACACAATGTGGATGCTACATTCATACACGCAATGTGCACCCCATGTGGGTTAGACGGCAGGTATCATAAAATAACACTACTACATAACTGCAACAGTATATATACAACAAGTCTCGAAAAGTCAAATTAACAAAAGAATGCAATAAAAGGGTTTTATGATCAAATTGCAGCTCTCACAACAGAAGCAAAATATACCTTTTTTTAGAGAAAAGTCATACGCCCGACTTTATAAATAAAACCACCGGGCAGAGTTCAAGCACAAAGAACCAACCAAACAAGCGCACACAGAGTAGCCCCGAAGTTTTGAAGGAGAGATACATGGCATCCAGGCCAGCACACGGCACACAGGCCGGAACGACGGAAAGCGACCTAGCCAACAACTAGTCGAAGCACCGCAAAAACAGCTAAGCAACATGCTCCTGTCTGGATAGGGAAGACGCTGAGGCCCGCACTTTAGAAATCAGGAGATCAAGAGCATCTCGGTCCTTCGTCTTAGTCAATGATCTCCACTGCTGCAAGAACATACATGATTTAATAAGCAGTCAGCAGGTTTAGCAGGAAAAACATGCTCGATGGTAAACTTATTCCTAGTTGTCCACAAAGACCAGCAAATCGCTCCAAGACCAACCCAGAATACCCTTTTCGTAGCTCCAATCAAAGGATTAGCGAGGATCCAGAATTCAGAGAAGGGCGAGGGGTCCCATGGGACCTGGAGCCAAGATCTAACACAGCTCCAGACCAACTTGGCCAAAACACACTGGAAAAAAATATGATTCATGTTCTCCAGAGCACCACAGAGGGCACAAAACTCCGATCCCGGGCCATTCCTTTTATGGATTTGGTCCGCCGCTGGCAAACGGCCTCTAAAAGCTTGCCAAAGGAAAATCTTGACTTTTGGGGGAATACAGGCCTGCCAAACCTGAGAAAATATGATGGTGGGAGATCCACCAATGAGCTTAGAATAAAGAGACTTAACCGAAAAGCGACCAGAGGAGGTGTGGGGCCACACCACTGAGTCCACTGTCTCCGAGAACGTAGGGAAGAGAGCATAGAGCCTTTGCCATTCTTCGAACTCTACAGGAGAAATGGATCGCCGGAACCTTACACGAGTAAAATTTAACAAATATCTTAAGAATGCTAAGGAAAAGTAGAAGAAGTCTATAAACCTTTTAGACCGACTGTGTGAGAGAACCATAACAAATGCCTTAGGCCAACTCAAACGCACGACCCCATCATGTCCGCGTTTGTCTGTTTGGGCAAAAACGGACATACGACACGACCCAGCGCGCGACCACATCCGCAAATTTTGTCCGTTTCACATCCGGCCTGTCCCATTCTGACAGAAACATGTGCTTGATTTGCGGCCACACGGACGTCGAACGGACGGGCACGCGCTTGCTCGTCGTTCGCATCGGGGACGCGTGGCGGCCGACCACCTACCTCCACCGTCGAAATTCAATGCGCACGAGCAGCGGGCCCTGGTTGTCACTCACACAGGCGGAGGGCTCGTCGTCCTTCTTAAATGGGAAGCCGTGGACCGGCCAGTCCACAACTTTCACTTCCTGATCGTCCTGCCTCCTCGAGCCCTGGCACGGGCAAACCCTAGCTGTCGGCGCATCCCACTCGCCCACCTCGCCGCCGGCGCCATGAGCTGGCATTGGATCCGCTAGGGCAATCACGACCATGAGGCCGGCTCCTCCTCTGGCCGTCGCCGCACCAGCAGGTCATCGCCTCCCTCCCCACCTTCTTTGCCCGCACCATCGGCCTTTCGGATCGCGCCGCCGGTGGCCGGCCAGCGCGACAGGCCCTACGTCCACGCTGCTCCTGTGGGGAGATGTCCATTTGCCAAACAACTGGCATCACTCTGTGGACCGTGTGCCAATCCTAGCGGTGCCGGTGAGCGGCCGTGCCCGCCGCAAAGAGATCAAGCCTGCCACCGGATCTCCTGCAGGATTCCAGGTATGCCATTGACTCGCCGCCGTGGGACACGTGGTTCCGCGACGAGCACGACCTGCGACGGTGGTCCTTCTTTGCTGGTCGTCCTTCGAGTCCGTGCGCACCACGTTCGGCTCGTGCAGACAGCCCTCCCAAGCGTGCGGCCGTAGGCGTGTGCGCGGCATCTCGTCATCGCCGTCGCCATCTCCGTCCCTACTACCTCTTGAGCTTGCGTTGGTTTTCCCTTGAAGAGGAAAGGGTGATGCAGCAAAGTAGCATAAGTATTTCCCTTAGTTTTGAGAACCAAGGTATCAATCCAGTAGGAGACGATGCACAAGTCACCGAATACCTGCACAAACAATCAAGAACTTGCAACCAACGCGATAAAGGGGTTGTCAGTCCCTTCACGGTCACTCGCAAAAGTGAGATCTGATAGAGATAGTAAAGTAAATATTTTTGGCATTTTTGTATTATAGATTGGAAGGTAAAGATTGCAAAATAGTAGATCGGAAAATAACAAGATGTAAACGAGATTCAATAATATGGAAAAGATACCTAGGGGCCATAGGTTTCACTAGTGGCTTCTCTCAAGATAGCATATATTACGGTGGTTGAATGAATTACTGCCGAGCAATTGATAGAAAAGCGCAAAGTTATGACGACATCTAAGGCAATGATCATGAACATAGGCATCATGTCTGTGTCAAGTAGATCGACTCCTGCCTGCATCTACTACTATTACTACACACATCGACCGCTATCCAGCATGCATCTAGAGTATTAAGTTCATAAAGAACGGAGTAGCGCATTAAGCAAGATGACATGATGTAGAGGAATTAACTCAAGCAATATGATGAAAACCCCATCTTGTTATCCTCGATGCCAACAATACAATACGTGCCTTGCTGCCCCTAATGTCACTGGGAAATGACACTGCAAGATTGAACCCAAAGCTAAGCACTTCTCCCATTACAAGAAAGATCAATCTAGTAGGCCAAACTAAACCAATAATTCGAAGAGACTTGCAAAGGCATCAAATCATGCATATAAGAATTCAGAGAAGAACCAAATAATATTCATAGATAATCTGATCATAAATCCACAATTCATCGGATCTCGGCAAACACACCGCAAAAGAATATTACATCGAATAGATCTCCAAGAACATCAAGGAGAACATGGTATTGAGAATCAAAGAGAGAGAGAAGAAGCCATCTAGCTAATAACTATGGACCCGAAGGTCTGTGGTAAACTACTCATGCTTCATCGGAGAGGTAATGGTGTTGATGTAGAAGCCCTCCATGATCGAATCCCCCTCCGGTAGGACGCCGAAAAAGGTCCCTAGATGGGATCTCACGGGTACAGAAGGTTGCGGCGGTGGAAAAGTGGTTTCGTGGCTCTCTTGGATGTTTTTAGGGTATAAGAGTATATATAGGCGAAGGAACTAGGTCAGGGGAGCTATGAGGGGCCCATGAGGGTGGGGGCGCGCCCTACCCCCCTGGGCACGCCCTCCTGCCTCGTGGCTGCCTTGTTGCCTCTCCGACTTCATCTCCAAGTCTTCTGGTTTTCTTTCGGTTCAAGAAAGATCATCGCGAAGGTTTCATTCCGTTCGGACTCCGTTTGGTATTCCTTTTCTGAAAAAGTCTAAAATAGGCAAAAAAAAAACAGAAACTGGCACTGGGCCCTCGGTTAATAGGTTAGTCCCAAAAATAATATAAACTAGCATATTAATGCCCATTAAACATCCAAAACAGATAATATAATAGCATAGAACAATAAAAAATTATAGATACGTTGGAGACGTATCAAGCATCCCCAAGCTTAATTCCTGCTCGTCCTCGAGTAGGTAAATGATAAAAACAGAATTTTTGATGTGGAATGCTACCTAACATATTTATCCATGTAATTTTCTTTATTGTGGCATGAATGTTCAGATCCGAAAGATTCAAGACAAAAGTTTAATATTGACATAAAAAATAGTAATACTTCAAGTATACTAACAAGGCAATTATGTCTTCTCAAAATAACATGGCCAAAGAAAGCTTATCCCTACAAAATCATATAGTTTGGCTATGCTCCATCTCCATCACACAAAATACTCAAATCATGCACAACCCCGATGACAAGCCAAGCAATTGTTTCATACTTTGATGTTCTCAAACCCTTTCAACTTTCACGCAATACATGAGCGTGAGCCATGGATATAGCACTATGGGTGGAATAGAATGGTGGTTGTGGAGAAGATAAAAAGAGGGAGATGGTCTTACATCAACTAGGCGTTTCAATGGGTTATGGAGATGCCCATCAATAGATATCAATGTGAGTGAGTAGGGATTGCCATGCAACGGATGCACTAGAGCTATAAGTGTATGAAAGCTCAAAAAAACTAAGTGGGTGTACATCCAACTTGCTTGCTCATGAAGACCTAGGGAATTTGAGGAAGTCCATCATTGGAATATACAAGCCAAGTTCTATAATGAAAAATTCCCAGTAGTATATGAAAGTGACAAAATAAGAGACTCTCTAACATGAAGATCATGGTGCTACTTCAAAGCACAAGTGTGGAAAAAGGATAGTAACATTGCCCTTTCTCTCTTTTTCTCTTTTTTTGATTGGCTTCTTTGGCCTGTCTTTTTTATTGGCTTCTTTGGCCTCTTTTTTTATTTCCTCACATGGGACAATGCTCTAATCTCTCCCTAATAATAAAGCACGGATTGGGTCTCCGGGTTCACCGTCACAATACGCTTTCTTCTCATGTAATAATACGCTTTTACAATTTGTATGGATAAAATTTTCTATATCTGAGGTGGTACTATTCATGTGATTTCGTCTGTAATTTCGTCCCACTTTTTCGTACGCCAGCGTGGGCCTCATCAATCGTCCGTCAACAAATGAACGCCAGGATGGGCCTCATCCGTCCCAAACATCTGGTAAAAACAATTGAATAGATAATCGCACATCATTTTCTTCGATACAATTAACCAGTTCAAATATCTTTGTGGGTCAAAGACAACAAGTGGCGGAGTGAGTCAAAGAAAAAAATATTCTTGAGACAGAAACCCAAGATCGAAGAAAGGGAGACGACGAGAGGCGGTCGCCGCCGCCGCGGAGGCAGAGCACGTCCACTGAAACGCGTCTGAGAGGACAGATTTGAGAGATCAAGCGGAGTCCGAGGCTGGACATGGCCGCGGCGGCGCGCCACGACGGCCACCCGGAGACGGAAGGGCGTGGCGTAGATCATCAGGTGGCCATGGTTGCATGGGCCGGTAAAGAGCTGGACGAGCTGCTGCTGCTGCTCGCGCCCATGGCAGACACACGGGGCGTGCCGAGCTCCTTGCCATGGCGGGGCCCTCTCAGGGGAGAGAAGAAAAGGAAGGGGAGGCACGGAGGAGGAGGACTCGCCAAGGGCTAAACCTTGCCTTGCCGGGAGGCGCGGGAGCAGGGGCGAGGAGATCTCTGAGGAGAGATAGAGGGGGATTTGGGGTCGGGCATGTGGGTGGCGGCACAGAAGGATTTGGGATCGAGCATATGATGAGATCGCTAGGATTAAGGGGAAAGGAGATGGGCTTTTTACTAGGCCGGCTAGGCAAGTGGGCCTCACTGGGTGTTCTCTGTGCTAACTTTTACTTCTCCTTTTCCATTTAGAAATACAAACAGGAGTTTGAAAACAGTTTTGAAGCGATTTTAAAATTCCCTTGGATTTATTTAAATGTGCTTAATCCAGTACATAAGGTTTGTTCATGATGGAAGAATTTAAATTCAAACTCATTAGAATTTAACTCAAATGGGTTAGAACTAGGAGTTGAATTTAGATTTCTCAAAAATGAACACCGGCTTCAAGAGGATAGGAATAAGAATACCCCATGATCAATCTGTCTGCCTCATGGCGAAAAGCGCCAAGACTACCACGCCATGCACACATACCATCATTTATACAAGAATTGCCAACTACTACGAAAAGTGCAAGGACATGGACATATGCTGATGGCGATGGAAGCCGAGGCAAACACACAAAAAACTGTATAAAACTCACAGACGCTCAAAAATTGCCTCATGCAGATGACAAAATTAACTACACATTTGAGGATTTTTTGTTACCAAAAAATAATATTATGTGCAAACAATCAAAACATCTTTCCAAAAATATAATCAAGTGCAAACAATCAAAACATGTATGCTCATATTTCTAAATAAAATAAAATTAACTACACATTTAAGTTTTGTTTTATTTTTCCTACAAACATAGTCATATTTCGGGTACAATGACCAAGTAAGATCATATAAATAATAAAACTTCGTTTTAGAAAATTAAATAAACTAACAATGAGATTTTGAAAATTCCTAAGAAAAAAATGAATATAGGGTCTCACCTAAAAGAAATATTAGCCTGTTAGATTTCATCAATTTAATTTAAAATTGTTACAGTAGGATAATGTTTTAAATTTTGAAATTTTGTTATTAATGTCATGAAATGAGATTTGGCATAGTAAAAATCTCTTATTCTATGCAGGAAGGGTACAATTCAAGCTAGAAAATCCACACTATCAGTAGATACTCTGTAACTATCAATCCATGTACAAAACAATGCGTGCCTTTGTAACTTTTTTTGGCACTATTAAACTTGAACAGGGAAATTAGCTTTATTAATATTTCATATTCATGGTTTATGCTATTAGTGCTTCTCCGCTGTGTTCAAATGGTGGGCGTATACCTGTGTGGGGACTTGAACCATCTTTTTAAGATTGAGGCATTTTTTTCTCCCGTTGCAACGCACGGGCATTTGTGCTAGTAATGATAATCATCACACTTCTATTTACTTACAACTCGAAAAATTACAACTCAATGCTTAAAACAAAATATGACCCCATGTGAATGCCTCCGGCAGTGTACCAAGATGTGCAATGATTCAAGAGTGACATGTATAAAAGAATTATGAACGGTGGCTTTGCCACAAATACGATGTCAACTACATGATCATGCAAAGCAATATGACAATAGTGAAGCGTGTCATAATAAACGGAACGGTGGAAAGTTGCATGGCAATATATCTCGGAATGGCTATGGAAATGCCATAATAGGTAGGTATGGTGGCTGTTTTGAGGAAGGTATATGGTGGGTCTATGGTACAGGCGAAAGTTGCGCTCTACAAGAGAGGCTAGCAATGGTGGAAGGGTGAGAGTGCGTATAATCCATGGACTCAACATTAGTCAAAAAGAACTCACATACTTATTGCAAAAATCCATTAGTCATTGAACGAAGTACTATGCGCATGCTCCTAGGGGGATAGATTGGTAGGAAAAGACCATCGCTCGTCCCCGACCGCCACTCATAAGGAAGACAATCAATGAATACCTCATGCTCCAAATTTGTTACACAACGGTTACCATACGCGCATGCTATGGGACTCACAAGCCTCAACACAAGTATTTCTCAAATTCACAATTACTCTACTAGCATGACTCTAATATCACCATCTTCATATCTCAAAACAATCATCAAGAATCAAACTTCTCATAGTATTCAATGCACTTCATATGAAAGTTTTTATTATATCCCTCTTGGATGCCTATCGTATTAGGACTAGTTTTATAACCAAAGCAAATTACCATGCTGTTCTAAAAGACTCTCAAAATAATATAAGTGAAGCATGAGAGTTCAAAAATTTCTATAAAATAAAGCCACCACCGTGCTCTAAAAAGATATATGTGAAGCACTAGAGCAATATTGTCTAGCTCAAAAGATATAAGTGAAGAACATAGAGTATTCTAATAAATCACGATTCATGCGTGTCTCTCCCAAAAGGTGTATATAGCAAGGATGATTGTGGTAAACTAAAAAGGAAAGACTCAAATCATACAAGATGCTCCAAGCAAAACACATATCATGTGGTGAATAAAAATATAGCCTCAAGTAAAGTTACCGATAGACGAAGATGAAAGAGGGGTTGCCTTCTGCGGCATCCCCATTCTCAGGCTTTTGGTTGTCCTTGAATTTTACCTTGGGGTGCCTTGGGCATCCCCAATCTTAGGCTCTTGCTACTCCTTATTCCATAGTCCATCAAATCCTTACCCAAAACTTGAAAACTTCACAACACAAAACTTCAACAGAAAATCTCATGAGCTCCGTTAGTATAAGAAAATAAATCACCACTTTAAGGTACTTGAGGGAGTCCTGGACTAGGGGGGTGTCCGGATAGCCGAACTATCATCTTTGGCCAGACTCCAAGACTATGAAGATACAAAACTGAAGACTCCGTCCCGTGTCCGGATGGGACTTTCCTTGGCGTGGAAGGCAAGCTTGGAGATACAGATATGTAGATCTCCTACCATTGTAACCGACTCTGTGTAACCCTAACCCTCTCCGGTGTCTATATAAACCGGAGGGTTTTAGTCCGTAGGACGAACAACAATCATTCCATAGGCTAGCTTCTAGGATTTAGCCTCTCTGATCTCGTGGTAGATCTACTCTTGTACTACCCATATCATCAATATTAATCAAGCAGGAGTAGGGTTTTACCTCCACCGAGAGGGCCCGAACTCGGGTAAAACATCGTGTCCCTTGTCTCCTGTTACCATCCGCCTAGACGCATAGTTCGGGACCCCCTACCCGAGATCCGCCAGTTTTGACACTGACATTGGTGCTTTCATTGAGAGTTCCTCTGTGTCGTCACCTATAGGCCCGATGGCTCCTTCGATCATCAACAACGACGCGTCCAGGTGAGACTTTTCTCCCGGACAGATCTTCGCATTCGGCGGCTTTGCATCAGGGCCAATTCACTTGGCCATCCGGAGCAGATCGAAGCTACGCCCGCCATCGTCGATTTGGAAGTTTGAACTATACGGCCGACGTCGCGGAGACTTGATCTTCGACGAGTTCGAGCCACGCCAAGCGCACCGCCTTTATTACGATGGGCATGATATAGCTCGCCACGGACAAGGCCCACGAGGTCAAGATAAGTATCCGCTCCGACCCTTAGCTCGAGCCGATCATGCCGACGAGGACGGGTGGCTAGACACCGCCTCGGGGGCTGCTACCTCTACGGCGATAGAGCCGAATACCAACCCTGTCCTTTGCGAAGCCCCTGACTCCAAGGTGCCGGACTCCTCTCCGGACTCCGAACCTTCCGCGCCCCTACCAATCGAATCCGATTGGGCGCCGATCATGGAGTTCACCGCTGTGGACATCTTTCAGCACTCGCCCTTTAGCGACACCCTGAATTAACTAAAGTCTCTCTCTTTATCAGGAGAGCCCTGGACGGACTATGGTCAGGTAGGTTGGGATGCGTACGACGAAGAAATTCAATGCCCACCCACCACCCACCTTGTAGCCACTGTCGACGACTTAACCGACATGCTAGACTTCGACTCCAAAGACATCGACGGTATGGACGACGATGCCGGAGACGACCAAGAACCAGCGCCTACAGGGCACTGGAAGGCCACCTCAACTCACGATGTATATATGGTGGATACACCTAAAGGAAGCGATAACGAGGAACAACGGGACGCTGCGAAGGATAATTCCCTCGAAAAGCAGTCAAAAAGGCGACGAAAGCGCCGCCCAAAGTCCCGCCTCGACAGCACCCATACAGACCCGGCCATAGAGCAGGGCGAACCGGTGGACGACAAACATGCCCTCGAGCAACAATCCGAACAGGATAACTTGGATAAACAATCCGTCCCCGGCGAAGACAACAGTTCGGGTGATCTCACGCCGGACACATCGTTGGAGCAGAAGAACCTCCACAAAAGGCTCGTCGCCACTGCACGTAGTCTGAAAAAGCAGAAGCGGAAGCTCAGAACAGTGGAAGACGCACTCAGAATGAGATGGAGCAAAGTACTCAAGACCGCGGATAAATACGGCGATAGTCGCCAAACAAAGAGCTACCCGAAGCGCAAACTACTGCCCGAATTTGACGAGGAGGCCGTAGAGCCCCCACAATCAAAGAACAAAGAGGTAGCCCGGTCGGATAGACGACCACATGACAAACAAAGAGCGGCAAGCGGCTCCGCACACAAGCCGGCACGCGATCCGCATAAGGATCCGCACCAAAAGGACGGCCCAGCCAGGTCTATCTATGGGCCAATAAAGCAAGCTCTAGAAAGCAATACAACACGTCGATTATTCGAATACCACGGCACACCCAAATACAGGGGCGCCGCACACCCCCTATGCATCACCGATGAGGTGCTGGATCATGAATTTCCAGCGGGGTTCAAGCCCCTAAACATAGAGGCATACGACGGAACAACAGACCCTGGAGTCTGGATTGAGGATTACATCCTGCACATACACATGGCTAGAGGAGATGACCTCCACGCCATAAAATACTTACCCCTCAAGCTCAAAGGGCCAGCCCGGCATTGGCTTAAAAGCCTCCCCGAAAACACTATTGGAAGTTGGGAAGAGCTCGAGGATGCGTTTCGGGCAAATTTTCAGGGGACTTATGTCCGCCCTCCGGATGCAGACGATTTAAGTCACATAACTCAATAGCCCGGAGAGTCAGCTCGCAAATTCTGGAATAGGTTCCTCACCAAAAAGAACCAAATAGTCGACTGTCCGGACGCAGAAGCCTTAGCAGCTTTCAAACACAACGTCCGAGATGAATGGCTCGCCAGACACCTTGGCCAAGAAAAGCCGAGAACAATGGCTGCATTAACAAGCCTCATGACCCGCTTTTGCGCGGGAGAGGATAGCTGGCTGGCAAGGTGCAGTACCAGCGACCCAAGTACATCCGAAGTCAGGGATGGAAATGGGAAACCACGACGTAGCAAGGACCAGCGCCAGACCAAAGGAAACAGTCCGAAGAGCACGGCAGTTAACGCCGGATTCAGAAGCTCTTGGCAGAACAACAAAAAACTGCCTCTTAAGGACAACATCGATGAGCTATCCAGCCTAAACAAAATCTTGGACAAGATATGCCAAATCCACAGTACCCCCGGGAAGCCTGCAAACCATACCCACAAAGATTGCTGGGTCTTCAAATAGTCCGGCCGACTTAACGCCGAACACAAGGGGCTCGACACACCAAGTGAGGACGATGACGAACCCCACAAGCAGAGCACCGAAAAACAAAAGAATTTCCCACAAGAGGTCAAAACAGTAAACTCACTTCAAGTGACAACAGGGAAAAATAGAGCGGCGCCCATTGAAATACGCGCCGCACGGTCCACCCTAGAGGAGTCCCGACACTGGATGTCAAAACCAATCACTTTCGACCATCAGGATTACTCTGGAAGTATCTGGAACGCAGGATGGACTGCTTTGATATTAGATCCTATAATCGACGGACTACAATTTACACAAGTCCTAATGGACGGCGACAGTGATCTAAACCTGCTATATCAGGACACAATCCGCAGTATGGGGATAGACCCAGCCAAAATTCGCCATAGCAACACTTCCTTTAAAGGAGTGATGCCAGGCCCATATGCCCATTGTACGGGCTCTCTAACACTAGAAGTTGTGTTTGGCTCATCCGACAACTTCCGTCGCGAAACGTTAGTCTTCCACATCGCCCCATTTAAAAGTAGCTATCAAGCACTATTGGGACACGAAGCTTTCGCCCGCTTTAACGCAATACCGCATTATGCATCTCTTACACTTAAAATGCCCGGTCCACGCGGCATTATCTCGTTAAAGGGAAACTTCGAGTGTTCCTCAAATACAGAAGAACGTGAGACTGCCTTGGCAGCCACACACTAATCCGGCTTTGCTGATCAAAGCACCAAAACAGGTCATTCAGACCCCGGACATGGTTAGGCGAGTCCGGCATAAATAAACAAGGGGCTTACTAGCCGCGTACCCCCTTACAAGGGGCTGCACACATATACAATAAGAGACAATAAAGCTCAATTTTATTCATTTTTTGAATCATACTTTGTTTATTTCAAAAATACATTTTTTGCACGATCCTTTTTTCCAAACTAAGTTCTTCTCCTTTACAGATGAACACCATGCTACACCCGTCCAGGATACGGCACAACGGAGACACAGGCGCAGACGTGCAGCAGGGACCCGTCGCAAGGATTCTTTTCAGATTAAGACCCTGCGTAAACCTTTTTTACTGTCTCTTGTTGATACACATCCCCCGGTTTCTTGTTATAACCGAGGAGGAGGCTGGCGTTTTGGCATCGGCCGCGTCAGAAATTTTTGCGCGTACCTGGACACTAGGGGCTTAGGGCATTGTTCTGCCTGTTTTCATAAAGACCGAATACCTTAGGGAGTGTTCAGCGTCTCGAGTTAGGCCTTATATGCATCGGCTCCGAATCATGTCTTTGGTCAAATGTTGGGTTTGCCCGGCTCCTGTGTTTTGCTGCCTTACATTCCGCTCTATCGGCTAACGCGACACCAGGAGAACTACTGCGATTGTGCCCCGGTTCAGCCGGGTGAGCACCTCAGTGGAGAAAGCCGAAAACTGACTGTCATGATATAGCGTGAGACTGGTCAACCACTCGATGGACCACCGGAATGTTTAGAATTCCTCCCCTTTAACGAAGGACCGTTTCCCGGTCAGGCACATACACGCCCTGAATTTGGAGAGCGCGGTGCCCCTAGGGGCTATATAGTAGCCCCACCATCGAACTCCTATGGCTAAGTGAAAGTGATAAAGGATTATAGTCCGGTTGCCTAGTTTGCTACGCTATCACCTCCTTCACAGGACCAAGATGTTGGATTAAGTGTGAAAATGCGCTTTTTGAACACACCCCGCACTATGTGCGTAAATGGGTCAAGACTGCCATCTTTCAGGTTATATACACATATACATTAAACGGCCGCACAGGAGGTATTTCAGTACTTGAAAACACAAGTATAAAAAGCCCTTATATTATATTTGAAACATGGTTTCACAAACCATACATGTCATTTGAACATAATATCCTTCGAGCACTGCGTCTCTATTAAACGACCGCCCTGCAGGACTTCCTCAAAATAGTGCTTGGCAGGCACTCAGCTTCGGTCCGAATCCTGGGATGCAACGTCGGTGGCCTCCATCTCTGCCCAGTATGTTTTGACACGGGAAAGAGCCATCCGCGCACCCTCTATGCATGTCGACCGCTTCATTGCATCGATATGTGGCACCGCATCAAGGAACTGCTGCACCAAGCCAAAATAACTCTTCGGCTCAGGCCTTTTCGGCCACAAATGAGTCACGACATCCTTCATGGCAAGTCCGGACAACCTATTCAGCTCAGCCCATTCGGCTAACCGATCGGTTAATGGAAGTGGACGCTCTGGACTATGGAACTGCGACCAAAAAAGGTCTTCCATTCCGTGATCCTTTTGGCCTTGGAAGTGTGCGACCGCGTCTGCGGCACTCACCGCCAAATCCAGATAAGCATCCTCCGCACCCCACAGCTGGCCCAACTGAGCATACTTCGGATCCGTGAACTTCCTCCGCAGCAGAAAGGGCTTTCCAGCCGCAATATCCCCGGCTTGACGTAGCTCCTCCTTTATAGCTCTCATCGCGGAGCGGGCATCCTTGGCTTCGGCGGTGGCCTTCTTCAGGTCCTCTTGCTCCGCTCAGCGTTCTTTTTCAAGAAACTCGCAGCGGTCGGTAGCATTCTTGAGCTTCACGGCCATCTCGGCCAGTTCATCCCTGCTTCGGCAGTGAGCAGCCTGTTCGGCTTTTAGCTCTTCGGCCGCCTTCAAGGCAGCCGCATTACTTTTTCTGGCTTGCTCCTTGGATCGGGCGAGCTCCGCCCGAAGGTCCTCCATAGCAGCGGCACCATCTGCATTAAGCATACATGTTGTAAGGCATGGGCGTCAAGCTCCCTTACCAGGTGTCCACGGAGAAGCCGCATACCTTGTGACTCGTCAGGTCGCTTATTGACCAGCGTGATGTCCGCATCCGCAACGTCAAGTTACCGCTTCAGTTCGGCAAATCCATCAGTCCGGCTGGCCACCGAACGCTCCGCCACCTATATAGGAAAGACGACATCTTACAACTGAGATTATGATCCTCGGCACGCTGTCACCTTTGACAACGTACCGAGTCTCAGGGGCTACTATCTACACAGGGCGCATTCTATATGCAAAACTGTCAGAAGGTATATCGTTTTCAGACCTCAAACCCCGTCAAGAACTTCGACGGCTTCGGTAATCCGCTCTCAGCGGATGAAATCCTTTCAATCACCGCACCCATCAACGCACGGTGATCTTCTGAGATAGACGCTCGCCCGAGCAGATCCTTCAGCTCCTTCGACCGTACACCAGTTGGTGCCGGACCTCCCGGCCCCGCCGGACTCGGGGAAACCCTCCGTGACGACACCTCCGGGTCGTCCGCCCCGCCTGACGGTGCGACAGATGGAGGTGTTTCGCTCTCCATCATCTCCGGACGAAGATCCCCCGAAGATGAGCTCTGCTGAGAAGGGCTGAGATCCGAACTACAAGGTAAAACTTCGGTTATCTTCGAAATAAAACAGGATGTCCTTATTACAAAACTCTCCTTTCTACTTACGGCTCGCTGGAGGGCTGATTCCCTTGGGGAAATAGTGCGGCCGGGGATTCTCCCGGCGCAGGACCCTCTGGTGAAGATTTCTTCCCCCGCTTTGAGGCCTTGGCCTCCGGATCTTCAGAAGCGGTCCTCTTCGCCCCCTGGAGGGAGGGATTCTCGATCCCCTTTCTTGAAAGCCTCCTTAGCGGAGGCAGTAGCTTTCCTGTTCCCCCCTTCACCCTCTTCCAAAGTCGCAACCTCCAGCATCTTGGTTAACACAGGATCCGGCGTGGTCTCAGGGAGGGGGGCCGGACACCTTATTAGTTTTGCTTTTGCTATCCACTCCTGTTCAAGGGACATCTCTTTAAAGGGCAAGTTTGTGATAAATGTACGGATAGCGTGTCCGGGCACATGACTACTTACTTGAGTATCCGGGGATTGCAGCTCAGACCTGTGTCCTCGGTCAAGTCCGGACACATCTCTTGTGATCCGAAGAACAGTTTATACATCTCCACGGGCGTCGCGCCATGAAGTGTTGGAGAGCTCGCGGTCCCTCCGGATTGAATTCCCACAGGCGGAGGGGGCGACGTTTGTAGGGCCGAAGGCACCGAATTAGCATGACCTGCGCCACTACAACTAGATTGATCTCTCTCTCTTGGAGGTCTCGAATACGGCCCTGCAACAGAGGTACGTCCTTGGACGGCCCCCAGTCAAGTCCTTTGTTGACCCATGATGCCAGCCGTTGTGGAGGACCCGAGCAAAAGGCAGGTGGCGCCACCCGTCTGGTGCCCCTGGGAGCGGTGATGTAGAACCACTCATGTTGCGACGAACCAAGCTCCTCTTGAAAAGAGCCCTCGGGCCATGGAGCATCAACACTCTTGATTATAACAACCCCTCCGCACTCCGTCTGCTGCCCCTCATCATCTTTGGCTCCACATTGAAGGTCTTGAGCCACAATCCGAAGTGAGGGGTAATGCGGAGGAAGGCTTCGCATATGACAATGAACGATGAGATGTGGAGGATGGACTCCGGATCCAAGTCATGAAATTCCAGCCCATAATAAAACATGAGCCCCCTCACGAAGGGGTCCGTCGGGAAGCCTAAACCCCGAAGGAAGTGAGACTCGAACACCACGCTCTCACCAGGCTCGGGAGTAGGAATAACCTGCCCTTGGGCATGCAGCCTATGCAAAATTTCGCCGGTTAGATACCTGGCGTCTCTCAGCTTTAGCACGTCTTCTTCCGTGACGGAAGAAGGCATCCACCGGCCTTGCAGGTCGGAGCCGGACATTGTCGAAGGTCCGAAGCGCCTGAATCTGGAGCTTTGGATGTTGGAACTCGAGGCGAGGGGCGGACACGATTGAGATTGTAAGAAAGGAGCAGGCCTTGGTCTCGTTATAAAGAGGTTGAATACCAAGAGCTGTCCTCGTGGCCGTTTGGGTCTCGCCTTCGATAGAGGGGGCGTGCCAACGGGCGCGGTTGGGTTACCCATGCCCGTATTGATGAGAATCCCGGAATAAGGGGACACGATCTCTGCTTTGACAGGACGTGCCATGGAAACCGCTTCGCTAAACGCGCTGAGGTGGAACAATAAAAACAATTCGAATAAAGGCTTGGCCGTGGTATGACGTCATGCCACGAAATATGTCAGCAGATTGAACTTGTGTAAATATTATTCTCTCTACGGTGGTATGTGGAACTTATTTTGCAGAGCCGGACACTATCCTAGTGTTCAAAATCTTCTATGAAGTATTCGGAGGAGGAACCCGCCTTGCAATGCCGAAGACAATATGCGCACTGGACTCGTCGTCATTGAGGCCTGGTTCAGGGGCTATTGAGGGAGGCCTGGACTAGGGGGTGTCCGGATAGCCGGACTATCATCTTTGGCCGGACTCCAAGACTATGAAGATACAAGATTGAAGACTCCGTCCCGTGTCCGGATGGGACTTTCCTTGGCGTGGAAGGCAAGCTTGGCGATACGGATATGTAGATCTCCTACCATTGTAACCGACTCTGTGTAACCCTAACCCTCTCCGGTGTCTATATAAACCGGAGGGTTTTAGTCCGTAGGACGAACAACAATCATACCATAGGCTAGCTTCTAGGGTTTAGCCTCTCTGATCTCGTGGTAGATCTACTCTTGTACTACCCATATCATCAATATTAATCAAGCAGGAGTAGGGTTTTACCTCCACCGAGAGGGCCCGAACCTGGGTAAAAACATCGTGTCCCTTGTCTCCTGTTACCATCCGCCTAGACGCACAGTTCGGGACCCCCTACCCGAGATCCGCCGGTTTTGACACCGACAGTACTATTGTGAACTCATTCTTTATTTATATTGGTATAATATCTATTGTATTCCAACTTCTCCATGGTTCATACCCCCGATACTACTCATAGATTCATCAAACTAAGCAAACAACACGCGAAAAACAGAATCTGTCAAAAACAGAACAGTCTGTAGTAATCTGTAACTCTAGAATACTTATATAACTCCAAAAATTCTGAAATAAATTGGTGGACGTGAGGAATTTGTCTATTAATCTTCTGCAAAAATAATAAACTCAAAATCACTCCTCTATGAAAAATGACAGCTAATCTCGTCAGCGCAAAGTTTCTGTTTTTTACAGCAAGATCGCATTAACTTTCACCCAAGTCTTTCCAAAGGTTCTACTTGGCACAAATACTAATTAAAACTTAAAACCACATCTAACCAGAGGCTATATGAATTATTTATTACTAAACAGGATCAAAAATCAAAGAACAAAAAATAAAATTGGGTTGCCTCCCAACAAGCGCTATCGTTTAATGTCCCTAGCTAGGCATTGAGATTTCAATGATGCTCACATGGAAGACAAGAATTGAAGCACAAAGAGAGCATCATAAAACATGTGACAAACACATCTAACTCTAACATACTTCCTACGCATAGGCATTTTATATGCAAACAAATTACCATGGCAAGCAAAAACTAGCATATGCAACGAAGAAGAAAGAGACGATATCAATCTCATCATGAAGAGAGGTAATTTAATAACATGAAAATTTCTACAACCATATTTTCCTCTCTCATAATAATTACATGTAGGATCATAAGCAAATTCAACAATATATCTATCACAAGACACATTCTCAACACGATCCACATGCATGCGAAGTTGACACTCTTCCAAAATAGTGGGATTAACATTAACTAAAGTCACGACCTCTCCAAACCCACTTTTATCAAAAAATTCATAAATTGAAAATTCTCCAAATATGTGGGATCTAAAGTTGACACTCTTCCAAACCCACTTTAAATAATATTGCAAACACTGTTATCAATCTCATATTCATCATGGGGCTTAAATAAATTTTCAAGATCATAAAAAGAATCACCCAATCATGATCACTGCAACAAATAGTAGACATAGCAAAACTAGCATCCCCAAGCTTAGGTTTTGCATATTACTAGCACAATTGACATTAATAGAATTTATAATAACATCATTGCAATCATGCTTTTCATTGAAGGAAGTATCAAGTATGGGTGCAATAGCAACAATCTCATGTTTAGCGTAAGGGACTATAGCAAATTCATCTTGACAAATATTGGCATCATGGCCACAAGAATAGCAAGCATCATGTTCATCAAGGGATATTTCAATCAAATCATCGGAATCATAATCATCTATAGATTCATGCATATCATTATTTTCTTCCAAAGCAACAATCATTCTCTCAATAAATTCTTTGACATAGACATTATGAGCATAGTTCATAGCAATATTTAAGTATGTCAAAATTTTCAGATTTGTAGAGAGTAATATCATACTCTTCAATCAAAGAAGCAACTTCATAAGCACCCTTAAAAGCAACAAATTCTTCAATTTGTTCGATATCATAGTAACTATAAACATCTTTGGCATAAGAAGATAGGATTTCATTATCATTAAACTCACATAAGTAGGGAAAGTGTTTTTTAGGGTTTTCTGAGCAACAAGTAAAATCATAATTTTCACAAAGATTCCAAGCATAGCATAGCAAACTATTTATTTGATTCCATAAGAGCCCCCCTTTTGAGACACACGATGATGCACAAAATGAGCATGCTCATCTAAAGATTTCCCATCAACTAGGGTAGTTGGGGTTTTAGCACGAGCGCATAAGGATCAAAGATGATCCAAGTAGAACACTTTAAGTGGATCCATATCAATAGATTTTTAGGAAGCAAAGATGCAAGCAAATAGAAGGCACATGGAAACACAAACAAAAAGACATACGGGAAGAAGGCGAAGAAAATGCAAAGGTTTTCAAAAATCATTTTAGAAGTGGGGGAGAGGAAAACGAGAGGCGAATGGCGAATAATGTAATGCAAGGGAGAAGAATTTATGATGGGTACTTGGTATGGCTTGAATTGACGTAGATCTCCCCGGCAACGACACGAGAAATCCTTCTTGCTACCTCTTGAGCTTGCGTTGGTTTTCCCTTGAAGAGGAAAGGGTGATGCAGCAAAGTAGTGTAAGTATTTCCCTCAGTTTTAAGAACCAAGGTATCAATCCAGTAGGAGATGACGCACAAGTCACCGAGTACCTGCACAAACAATCAAGAACCTGCAACCAATGCAATAAAGGGGTTGTTAATCCCTTCATGATCACTCACAAAAGTGAGATCTGATAGAGATAGTAAACAAAATATTTTTGGAATTTTTGGTTTATAGATTGGAAAGTAAAGATTGCAAAATAATAGATCGGAAAATAGCAAGATGTAGACGAGATTCAATAATATGGAAAAGAGACCCGGGGGCCATAGGTTTCACTAGTGGCTTCTTTCAAGATAGCTTATATTACGGTGGGTGAACGAATTACTGCCGAGCAATTGATAGAAAAGCGCAAAGTTATGACGACATCTAAGGCAATGATCATGAACATAGGCATCATGTCTGTGTCAAGTAGATCGACTCCTGCCTGCATCTACTACTATTACTCCACACATCGACCGCTATCCAGCATGCATCTAGAGTATTAAGTTCATAAAGAACGGAGTAGCGCATTAAGCAAGATGACATGATGTACAGGAATTAACTCAAGCAATATGATGAAAACCCCATCTTGTTATCCTCGATGCCAACAATACAATACGTGCCTTGCTGCCCCTAATGTCACTGGGAAAGGACACTGCAAGATTGAACCCAAAGCTAAGCACTTCTCCCATTACAAGAAAGATCAATCTAGTAGGCCAAACTAAACCAATAATTCGAAGAGACCTGCAAAGACATCAAATCATGCATATAAGAATTCAGAGAAGAACCAGATAATATTCATAGATAATCTGATCATAAATCCACAATTCATCAGATCTCGGCAAACACACCACAAAAGAATATTACATCGAATAGATCTCCAAGAACATCAAGGAGAACATGGTATTGAGAATCAAAGAGAGAGAGAGAGAATAAGCCATCTAGCTAATAACTATGGACCCGAAGGTCTGTGGTAAACTACTCATGCTTCATCGGAGAGGTAATGGTGTTGATGTAGAAGCCCTCCGTGATCGAATCCCCCTCCGGCAGGACGCTGGAAAAGGTCCCTAGATGGGATCTCACGGGTACAGAAGGTTGCGGCGGCGGAAAAGTGGTTTCGTTGTTCTCTTGGTTATAAGAGTATATATAGGCGAAGGAACTAGGTCAGGGGAGCTACGAGGGGCCCACGAGGGTGGGGGCGCCCTCGTGCCTTGTGGACGCCTTGTTGCCTCTCCGACTTCATCTCCAAGTCTCCTAGTTTGCTTTCGGTCCAAGAAAGATCATCGCGAAGGTTTTATTCCGTTGTTTGGACTCCGTTTGGTATTCATTTTCTGCAAAACTCTAAAATAAGCAAAAAACAGAAACTTGCACCAGGCCCTCGGTTAATAGGTTAGTCCCAAAAATAATATAAAAAAGCATATTAATGCCCATTAAACATCCAAAACAGATAATATAATAGCATGGAACAATAAAAAATTATAGATACATTGGAGACATATCAGTCCCCTCCACCGCCGCCACCCATGACCGAGGAGGAGGAGGCCCGACTCATGAGGCGTGTCATGGAGGAATCCATGGACACGCACGACGACCGGCAATGGGAGGGCCTGGAAACCGCGTTGGCCCTCTCTGCGGCAGGCGACATGGCCATCCCCGAGCTAGATGTTGTCGTCAAGGAGGAGATGCAGGAGGAGCAGCCACCCGTCGCATGGAACCCTCATCTGGTGGGCTAGCGATGGAGCTGGTCGTGCACGACGCCGGAAATGGCCGACTCGATGGGAGTCGGCCCATGGTCAGGCACGCCACCGCTGTAGCCGGAGAGGAGTTGGACCCACGAGAGGAGATGGTGCAGGCGCCGCCGGCGCCTCCAGCGTGGCAGGGGCCGCCAGCCCATCTTTGGCAGCCACCTCCCTACGTCGACCTCTCCAGCGACGACGATGCGTAGAAGGGCGGCTCCTGGAGACGACAGTGGCCTCACCTGAGATGGCGGTGGTGGCCATTTTTATCTAGTTTTTTAAGTCTTTTATTAAATTCCAGTTTAATTATGAACTATGGTGAACTTAGGTATTGCGGCTGTGTGGCCTTTCAATGTTTATATTTATGTTTTCATATTATTTCCAAGTCTATTTGGTTTTTTGGCACAAATGCAAGTCCAAAATGCATGACGTTTTGGGGTGAGCCTTGCCGGTTGGGCACACCGATGGGTGCACGATGGCAAACGGACGACCATGTCCGTTTTCCTGCCCCGAACGGACGAAAAGCGAATGAAACGGACGTATGTTTGGGGTCGTGCATTGGAGTTGGCCTTAAGAAGGCTAAGGAAAAGCACATATGCTCGTACCAAAGGCCGTCTTTTGTTTTGGACTCCAGTGCAATTCTGCACCAGTACGAGCGACCATGCTTGTATCAGAGGTCGTCTTTCTCTTTGGACTCCGAAGAACATCGGTTCAGTACGAGCCTCCATGCTCGTACCGCGCACCGTCTTTTCTGCTGGATTCGCTAACCTGCTGCGGAGGTATTGTACGGTACCCGAGGCTGTTTGATAACCTTTGGTTGTTTCGTATTAGTGTCTTTTGAAAAAAATGCTCGCATTTGGGCGGCGGCACAACCACGTGCTCGTACAAAGCCCTGTCTTTTTCTTGGATTCTTCTATGATCACCCGATTTAGTTCCCATTTGTTTTGATCTCTTCCTAATGCCCCCCTCAAACCTAATCTCCGGCATTCTAGGGTTTCTAACCCTTTATAAGAGCAAGGAGTCCACACCCTTGACTCATTATTCATCTAATCCATTGCCGCGTCTTTATGCCTCTTGTCCAACAGACATTCCTTTACAAGATCAAGAAGGTGTCAGTTTCCATAGCTTCCAAGGATGCTCAAAGCACATCCATCAGTGAGAAGGGGTCTTCATCGAGCTCTTCGTCAAGCAAGATCATACCTGTCACAGATTGGAAGGACATGACCCCGAGGAGTTGGGAAGAACTCCGAAGGATGGGTGCCCAAGAGGAGAAGCCGGAGGAGGTGAAGCTCAAGGAAAAAGAGGAAAGGATAGAAGAGAAGAAAGAGAGGCACCCTCTGGACACCTACAGGTACACCATACAAGGATCTCTTCCTAAATCTCCTCTAGGGCTCGTACCTCGCAAACCCAAAAAAGAAATATCGACCCCCAATGGGATTAAGGAAAAGATTGTTGACCTGGAAAGGTTTCTAAATCGTGTGTTAATACAATCCGAGAAGGGATAGATGTTTATTGCATGATGAGCAAAGAACTGGAAAACAAGGTTGATGGTATCTACAAATGCCCTTGTTGATGTAAGCACTAAGCTTTCTGCAGAGACTAACTTCCTTATGAAGGTGGTCTCGACATATTAGGGATGACATCTCGCTTCCATTGTATTGCTCTCGCCTGCAACATGAAGAAGCTTGAGAAGGAAAAGAAGGAGGATGCGCCCGTTGAGCCAGATCAAAACTAGGTATTAGGATCCAACCAACTTGGTTATAAGTTTGGGGGAGATTTGAGAATACCTTGCGTCTTTACTTTTTTAGCTTGTTTATCTTTTTTGTAAGGACGAAACTAGCTCGTCTTAGCTCGTGGAATAAAAGCTGAGTTATCAAGTTCCTTAGGAGCATGGGATGAATCTTTTCCAATGACTAGTGGATATTTACGATGTGAAGTTTTATTGTATACTCAAAACAACTAGATTAGATTCAAGATAAAACTTGAGTACTACTGCACTTCTATTAATAGATAATCATAAGTCTTCCACATCACTACTGATTAGTGAAAGTCGGCAATTGTATGGAATAGATCATCATTTTTTCAGTTGTCTTATTAAAAGTGCCATGCAAATTCCTTGAGACATGTTTCCAAAGAAAAACAAATTAGCAAGAGCAAGAAGCTAGAAAGATTGAACTCTCAAGTGCTAAATATGATCATTGAAATATGAGAGATTAGTTTTTCATTGATCTTGCTAAGCATGCTTAGCTTACATGTCACAAGTTAAATAATAAATGATTGTGACAAGGAAAAATAAGCCTGCTACCTGAAAGAATGTGAAAAATAAAAGCACTTGAATTAGAAAAAAACAAGTGTACAAATACTTCCCAAAAGAATTGAGAGCCCCTCGCAACTTGCTCAACTAAAACAAATATGACTTATTGCATGAAAGTTGTTAAACCTCTGCTAATGAATTGATCAATAAAGGTGTGGAAGCCTTCATAGTTATCTTAGTAGTAAAGTTGTGCTAGCATCCATCTTGATCATGTATCTACTGCGGATATTCACTTGATGCAATAGACGATTTCATTTACATTTATCCCCACCTCACGGACATGATGACCTTCTTCAAGCTGTCGTATTGGCTCTGGGACGAGAAAACTCTAAGTTTGGGGAGTTGTGAGTCCAAAATTGCAAGACTTTTTATCTTTAGTTTTTTTGTCGTAGTTGTAGGATTGTAAGAATTTATCGCGGTCACACACCCTTTTATTTGGTTTCACCAGGATCTTAACCGAGGAGGAGGTCTGGAGCATTAAAGAGGAGACCACAAGTATATGGGGTGAAAATCACTTTTATTGGCATGATTGGAACCGGCCATAAAGAGCAGCGATTAAAATAAGCAATTTCCGGCGGCAACAAAGCCTCCAAGAGAGAAGATGACGCTTGGTAAGAGCATGCCCGCTCATACCAGCACTCATAACAGGTGGCGTCGCCTCCCCCTTGTTGGATATTTTACCCATGTGGTTTCGGACTGCAAATCAGAGCTACATAGAGACGAGAAATTTCACTAGAACCAAGAACCCTAGCCTCCAAAAGGGATTCGGAAGGGGAACTGATAGAAGGGCTCCACAATGACATCATCCCAACCAAGGAGACGTTGGCATCAATGTTCATCATCACCACCCCATATTCATCTCTTTGTAATACCAAACCAAGGTATACATACGTGCATTACTTTGATTGCTCATCCATGATTTCCATGATTATCATTCTAATGCTTGTTGACTCGGTGTTGGAGTAAAATCCCTAGTTCTCGATGATATGCAGGAATCCTAGTATGTTTAGGTATTGTTGAATGTTAAATTAATGTTCTTCATGAATGTTGTGTAAGGTCGACCACTCGACAGTTTGCCTTTATGGCCATGAAGAACAATACAGTTGTTGCAATTGTGTGATGTAAATGTAAAGAGGTGATAATATCCACCCATCCTTACTAGAGCAATCGATAGGGGAATAGCAGAGAACCAACCATTGACTTCGTCCATGGGGTAACCCTTAATCATCATTATCGTAGCCTGCTATGGGACGGAGTGATGGTGGCGTGTGTGATATGGCTCTATGTAAGTAACCTATATGCTTTACCAGGCTCCGGCCACTTATAGAAGGATGCAAGGTGGCTCGGTTATTCAAACTAAAACTATGTGTATGCTTACACACATACTAGTGGGAAATCCAGACTCCCTAAGATTACATTAGCCGTAATAATTCCATCACTCTTATTTATTCTCTCTTAGTTACCAATCACTTGCAACATTTAAAATTCAAAACTTCTGTCTCCACTTTGCTTTGGACCTTAACTAACTTGCAGACCCAACTCAATATACCTCAATAAGAGGCAAATACCATTTCCTGTGCTCCTTGTGGGATCGATACTCTTACTTTGAAAAAGCTATAACTAAAATATGTGCACTTGCAGACCATCAAGCACGACGCCGCCCGCACATGCACCATGACACAGAGATAATCACTGGCGAGTGGGGTGACACGACCGCTAACCACCCACCCACTAATGGTGGGCCCGCTCCCTCGGATTCCCAAGGCGGCCTTTTTGATGGCCACCACCCGACATCATCCCCGGCTATAAAAGGATGAGGCATGCATTCCTATCACCTAAGCCCTAGCCGTCGTCTCCCTCATCCTCATCATCTACAACCTAGCCATCTCCTCCCCTCTGTGGAACAAAGTAGTCATGATGGGAGGACGCTGATACGTCTCCAACGTATCTATAATTTATGAATTATTCATGCCATGTTTACAACAATGTTATATGGTTTTGGTATGATTTGCATGGAACTAACCCGGACTGACGCTGTTTTCAGCAGAACTACTGTCGTGTTGTTTTTTATGCAGAAATGAAAGTTCTCCAAATGAACTGAAACTTTTTGACGATTTTTTTTGGAACAAAAGAGAACCCCGAAGCTTCATGGACGGACAAGAAGGTGAAGGAGTAGGGCACAAGACACCAGGGCGCGCCTGGTGGGCCCGACTCGTCTGATGGGTTGTGCTCACCTTGAGGCCCATATTCGCGTGAAACCAATGCCAAAATCCCCAAAATAGAGAAACCATCAGAAGTAACCCCAGATCGGAAGTTCTGCCACCGCAAGCCTCTATAGCCACCAAAAATGAATCGGGAACCCGTTCCAGCATGCTGCCGGAGGGGGAGATCATCATGGGTGGCCATCTTCATCATCTCGGCGGCCACCATGATGAGGGGGAGTAGTCCACCCTCGGGGCTGAGGGTTTGTACCTGTAGCTATGTGTTTAATCTCTCTCTCTCACCATCTCGAGATGTCACGATCTTGATATATCATGGACTTTGTTAACATAGATGGATCATATGATGTTTCTACCCTCTCTACTCTTGTTGTGATGAATTGGATCTTTACCCTTTGAAGTTTTGTCATGTCAGATTGAATGTTCAGATTTGAGAATACATGATGTATGTCTTGCGGTATGAATACTTGAGGTGACAATGGGGCATCATATTGATTCACTTGATGTATGTTATGGCACTCAACTTGCGGATTCCCGCGGTGACATTGGGGTAATCTATGCATAGGGGTTGATGCACATTTTTATTATCTTTTCTCCGATAGAAACTTTGGGGTCCCCTTGTAGTTCTTCGTGTGGATTGAATATTATGATCATGAAGTTGTTGCATATTGTAGAATTAACTCACAGATACTTGTGGTGGCATTGGAGTATCTAGGTGACATTATAGTTGGTTGATGTGTGTCATATGGTGTTATTTTAGTACGAACTCTTGGCTAGATTGATCGGAAAGAATAGCTTTGTGTTATTTTAGTACGAACTCTAGGATAGATTGATCAGAATGAATAGCTTTGAGGTGGTTACGTACCCTACAAACAATTTCTATCTTTTGTTCTCCGCTAATAGGAACTCAGGAGTGATTCTTTATTGCACTTTGAGGGATAATCATATGATCCAACTATGTTAGCATTGTTGAGAGATTGCACTAGCGAAAGTACAGACCCTACGCCTCATTTTCAAGCATTGCAATACCGTTTGTGCTCACTTTTATCATTCGCTACCTTGTTGTTTTTATTTATTCAGATTATAAAAATATATTTCTATCGTCCATGTTACACTTTTATCACCATCTCTTCGCCGAACTAGTGCTCCTATACAATTTGCCATTGTATTGGGTGTGTTGGGGACACAAGAGATTTCTTGTATTTGATTGCAGGGTTGCTTGAGAGATACTATCTTCATCCTACGCCTCCCATGGATTGATAAACCTTAGGTCGTCTACTTGAGGGAAAATTGCCACTGTCCTACAAAACTCTGTGCTTGGAGGCCCAACACGATTCTACAAGAATAAATTGCGTAGTAGACATCAGTCGCAACCTATTGATTGAACCTCATGTGGCCGCACAAGATCCACCGGCTTCCATGTCGGCGGGCAACGTCGATCTGGCGCCTCAGGCGCCATCGTACCCATCAACGACGCCATCCCCATTGACATCACTGGCCCTGTCCCCCACACTGATCCATTTGCCCCCCTAGCAGAAGCTCGAGGACCCAGTTGTCGTGTTGCATCTCTCCCAACTCAAAGAGGAGGTGCACAACCACTACAAGGTGTGCATCTATGAGAGCTTCCGCCCTGTAACCATCAACGAGGAGCAATAGTGTCAGCTTGCAGCAACCGCTGCCAAGTCCGACCCCTACACCTTTTACATGATCTCTCTCTCTCTCTCTCTCTCTCTCTCTCTCTCTCTCTGAGGAGGAGGACTAGAAGGCGGCAGCAGCGGTACTGCAAGTAGTAGCATGTAGCAATGTCATATAGCAACATTGCATATTGTTTAAGATGCCAGTCGCTGAGAAATACATAATGCAACGACTTTTGGCCACTAATGTAAGTTTATTGTGTTTGAGGATGATTCAAATGTGTTTGGTTCGATTAAATGCACCTTAAACAAAACGTACAAATTTGAAGCAAATGAAAAATAAAATAAACCACCAATAAGACCACATTATGACCACTCTGCGTGTGTGCATCACCTCCAAAACCTAAAAATGCATTGCACATATGGCAATTCTGTTAGAGTTGCTCTTATAAGTGAAACATCACACATTTGGAGTTTAGGGACATTAAATACATTTTGTTAGAAAATTTAAGTCTATGCATCTTTTCCTTTCCCTCACCCATAGGTGCTAGGGCATAGTTCTCTTCCCCTCCAAGCTCCACCGGCGAGTCTGTGGATTTTCCTTCCCTCTGCCCTCTGCTCTGACGACTCGTGGGGGGAGGGGAATTATGGTTGCTTAGTTCCAGCTAGTAGTTCAGATTAGAGTTTTTCAGTCCTCATAGAGACAGTGCTTCATCTTCGAGCTGGTGTTTTAGATCCTCTTCGGATTCATACGTCAAGACAGAGTCGACAGAGCTCCGACATAAATTCATTGGAGCGGTGAGGTTACGGTTTCTCGCCATACGTAACGGTGATGAGATCTGGTGTCAGACCCTTCAATTCGATTCAGGGGTTGAACGATGACGTATACTACGCAACCTTCTTCTTGTAGACGTTGTTGGGTCTCCAAGTGCAGAGGTTTGTAGGACAGTAGCAAATTTCCCTCAAGTGGATGATCTAAGGTTTATCAATCTGTGGGAGGCGTAGGATGAAGATGGTCTCTCTCAAGCAACCCTGCAACCAAATAACAAAGAGTCTCTTGTGTCCCCAACACACCCAATACAATGGTAAATTGTATAGGTGCACTAGTTCAGCGAAGAGATGGTGATACAAGTGCAATATGAATGGTAGATATAGGTTTTTGCAATCTGAAATTATAAAAACAGCAAGGTAGTGAGTAACAAAAGTGAGCGAAAACGGTATTGCAATGCTTCAAACAAGGCCTAGGGTTCATACTTTCACTAGTGCAAGTTCCCTCAACAATAATAACATAATTGGATCATATAACAATCCCTCAACATGCAACAAAGAGTCACTCCAAAGTCACTAATAGCGGAGAAAACATTAAGAGATTATTGTAGGGTACGAAACCACCTCAAAGTTATTCTTTCCGATCAATCCATTAATTGGGCTATTCCTATAAGTGTCACAAACAGCCCTAGAGTTCGTAGTAAAATAATACCTTAAGACACACATTAACCAAAACCCAAATGTCACCTAGATACTCCAATGTCACCACAAGTATCCGCGGGTTTGATTATACAACATGCATCACGCAATTTCAGATTCATTTATTCAACCAACATAAAGAACTTCATAGAGTGCCCCAAAGTTTCTACCGAAGAGTCAAGGCGAAAACATGTGCCAACCCCTATGCATAGATTCCCAAGGTCACGAACCCGGAAGTTGATCACCACAACATACATCAAGTGAATCAATATAATACCCCATTGTCACCACGGGTACCCCACGCAAGACATACATCAAGTGTTCTAAAATCCTTAAAGACTCAATCCGATAAGATAACTTCAAGGGGAAAACTCAATCCATTACGAGAGGTAGAGGGGAAGAAACATCATATATAAGATCCAACTATAGTAGCAAAGCTCGTGGTACATCAAAACTGTGCCAAATGAAGAACACGAGAGAGAGAGAGAGAGAGAGCGAGAGAGAGAGATCAAACACATAGCTACTGGTACATACCCTCAGACCCGAGGGTGAACTACTCCCTCCTCGTCATGGAGAGCGCCGGGATGATGAAGATGGCCACCGGTGATGGATCTCCCCTCCGGCAGGGTGCTAGAACAGGGCCCCGATTGGTTTTTGGTGGCTACAGAGGCTTGCGGCGGCGAAACTCCCGATCTAGGTTTATTTTCGGGGGTTTCTATATTTATAGGAAATTTTTGGTGTCGGTCTCATGTCAGGGGGGGTCTCCGAGTCATCCACGAGATAGGGGGGCGCGCCCAGGGGGGTAGGGCGCGCCCTCCACCCTCGTGGATGGCTCGGGACTCTTCTCGCCCAACTCTTTTACTTCGGGGGCTCCTTTTGGTCCATAAAAAATCATAAAAAATTGGCGCGTCAATTGGACTCTGTTTGGTATTCCTTTTCTGTAAAACTCAAAAACAAGGAAAAAACAAAAAACTGGCACTGGGCTCTAGGTTAATAGGTTAGTCCCAAAAATCATATAAAATAGCATATAAATGCATATAAAACATCCTAGATGGATAATATAATAGCATGGAACAATAAATAATTATAGATACGTTGGAGACATATCAAGCATCCTCAAGATTAATTCCTGCTCGTCCTCGAGTAAGTAAATGATGAAAACAGAATTTTTGATGTGGAATGCTACCTAACATTTTTATCAATGTAATCTTCTCTATTGTGGCAAGAATATTCAGATCCATAAGATTCAAAACAAAAGTTTAATATTGACATAAAAATAATAATACTTCAAGCATACTAACAAAGCAATTGTGTATTCTAAAAATAACATGGCCAAAGAAAGCTTATCCCTACAAAATCATATAGTTTGGCTATGCTCCATCTTTGTCAGACAAAATATTCAAATCATGCACAACCCCGGTTTCAGCCAAGCAATTGTTTCATACTTTAGTATTCTCAATCTTTTTCAACTTTCACACAATACATGAGCATGAGCCATGGACATAGCACTATAGGTGGAATAGAATGGTGGTTGTGGAGAAGACAAAAAAAGGGAGATAGTCTCACATCAACTACGCCTATCAATGGGCTATGGAGATTCCCATCAATAGATATTAATGTGAGTGAGTAGGGATTGCCATGCAACGGATGCACTAGAGCTATAAGTATATGAAAGCTCAAAAAGAAACTAAGTGGGTGTGCGTCTAACTTGCTTGCTCATGAAGACCTAGGGCCTTTTGAGGAAGCCCATCGTTGGAATATAGAAGCCATGTTCTATAATGAAAAATTCCCACTAGTATATGAAAGTGACAACATAGGAGACTCTCTGTCATGAAGATCATGGTGCTACTTTGAAGCACAAGTGTGGTAAAAGGATAATAGCATTGCCCCTTCTCTCTTTTTCTCTCATTTTTTTATTTTTTATTTTTTAGGCCTTCTTTTTTTGGCCTCTCTTTTTTTATTTTATTTTTCGTCCGGACTCTCATCCCGACTTGTGGGGGAATCATAGTCTCCATCATCCTTTCCTCACTGGGACAATGCTCTAATAATGAAGATCAACACACTTTTATTTACTTACAACTCAAGAATTACAACTCGATACTTAGAACAAAATATGACTCTGTATGAATGCCTCCGGCGGTGTACCGGGATGTGCAATGAATCAAGAGTGACATGTATGAAAGAATTATGAACGGTGGCTTTGCCACAAATACGATGTCAACTACATGATCATGCAAAGCAATATGACAATGATGGAGCATGTCATAATAAACAGAACAGTGGAAAGTTGCATGGCAATATAACTCGGAATGTCTATGGAAATGCCATAATAGGTAGGTATGGTGGCTGTTTCGAGGAAGGTAAATGGTGAGTGTATGGTACCGGCGAAAGTTGCACGGCACAAGAGAGGCTAGCAATGGTGGAAGGGTGAGAGTGCGTATAATCCATGGACTCAACATTAGTCATGAAGAACTCACATACTTATTGCAAAAATCTACAAGTCATCAAAACCAAGCACTACACGCATGCTCCTAGGGGAAGGGTTGGTAGGATTTAACCATCGCGCGATCCCGACCTCCACACATAAGGAGGACAATCAAAGAGATACCTCATGCTTCAAATTTGTTACACAACGGTTACCATACGTGCATGCTACTGGACTTACAAACCTCAACACAAGTATTTCTCAAATTCAAAATTACTCCACTAGCACGAGTCTAATATCACCATCCTCTAATCTCAAAACAACCATAAGGAATCAAACTTCTAATAGTATTCAATGCACTTTATATGAAAGTTTTTATTATATCCCTCTTGGATGCCTATCATATTAGGACTAAATTCATAACCAAAGCAAATGAACATGCTGTTTAAGACTCTCAAAATAATATAAGTGAAGCATGAGAGTTCATATATTTCTTCAAAATAAAACTACCGCCGTGCTCTAAAAAGATATAATTGAAGCACTAGAGCAAATGACAAACTACTTCAAAAGATATAAGTGAAGATCAATGAGTAGTCGAATAGTTACGTAACTATGTGAAGACTCTCTAACATTTAAGAATTTCATATCTTGTGATGTTATTCAAACAGCAAGAAAAACAAAATAAAACTAAATGATGCTCCAAGCAAAACACATATCATGTGGTGAATAAAAATATAGCTCCAAGTAAAGTTACTGATGAACGAAGACGAAAGAGGGGATGCCATCCGGGGCATCCTCAAGCTTAGGATCTTGGTTGTCCTTGAATATTACCTTGGGGTGCCTTGGGCATCCCCAATCTTAGGCTCTTGCCACTCCTTATTCCATAGTCCATCGAATCTTTACCCAAAACTTGAAAACTCCACAACACAAAACTCAACAGAAAACTCGTAAGCTCCGTTAGTATAAGAAAATAAAACCACCACTTAGGTACTATTGTGGACTCATTATAAATTCATATTGGTGTAATATCTACTGTATTCCAACTTCTCTATGGTTCATACCCTCCGATACTACTCATAGACTCATCAAAATAAGCAAACAACACATAGAAAACAGTCAAAAACAGAACAGTCTGTAGTAATCTATAACTCTCGAACACTTCTGTAACTCCAAAAGTTCTGAAATAAATTGATGGACGTGAGGAATTTGTCTATTGATCTTCTGCAAAAATAATCAACTTGAAAGCACTCTTCTGTTAAAAATGACAGTTATTCTCGTCAGCGCAAAGTTTCTGCTTTTTATAGCAAGATCGCATTAACTTTCACCCAAGTCTTCCCAAAGGTTTTACTTGGCACTTTATTGAAACAAAAGCTATAAAAACGATTAATACAGTAGCTTAATCATGTGAACACACAAAAACAGTAGGGGTAAATATTGGGTTGTCTCCCAACAAGCGCTTTTTTAATGCATTTTTAGCTAGACATGATGATTTCAATGATGCTCATATAAAAGATATGTATTGAAACACAAAGAGAGCATCGTGAATAATATGACTAGCACATTTAAGTCTAACACACTTCCTATGCATAGGAATTTTGTGAGCAAACAACTTATGGGAACAAAAATTAACTAGCATAGGAAAGCAAAACAAGCATAACTTCAAGATTTTCAACACATCGAGAGGAAACTTGATATTATTGCAATTCGTACAAGCATATATTCCTCCCTCATAATAATTTTCAGTAGCATCATGAATGAACTCAACAATATAACCATCACATAAAGCATTATTTTCATGATGCACAAGCATATAAATTTTACTACTCTCCACATAAGCAAATTTATTCTCATGAATAGTAGTGGGAGCAAACTCAACGAAATAACTATTGTGTGATACTTTATTCACATAATCAATTTGAGCATTAAACTCATGATGACAAGTTTGATGGATATCATTACTATTTATAGCATAAATGTCATCACAATAATCATCATAGATAGGAGGCATGCTATCATCATAATATATTTTCTCATCAAAACTTGGGGGACTAAAAATATCATCTTCATCAAACATACTTTACCGCTTGTGCCTTTGCATATCATTAGCATCATGGATATTCAAAGAATTCACACTAACAACATTGCAATCATGCTCATTGTTCAAAGATTTAGTGCCAAATATTTTAATGCATTCTTCTTCTAACACTTTGGCACAATTTTCCTTTCCATAATTTTCACGAAAGATATTAAAAAGATGAAGCATATGAGGGACCCTCAATTCCATTTTGTGTAGTTTTCTTTTATAGACTAAACTAGTGACAAAACAAGAAACAAAAATATTCAATTTCAAGATCTAAAGATATACCTTCAAGCACTAACATCCCCGGCAATGGCGTCAAAAAAGAGCTTGATGTCTACTACACAACCTTCTTCTTGTAGACCTTGTTGGGCCTCCAAGTGCAGAGGTTTGTAGGACAGTAGCAAATTTCCCTCAAGTGGATGACCTAAGGTTTATCAATCTGTGGGAGGCCTAAGATGAAGATGGTCTCTCTCAAGCAACCCTGCAACCAAATAACAAAGAGTCTCTTGTGTCCCCAACACACCCAATACAATGGTAAATTGTGTAGGTGCACTAGTTCAGCGAAGAGATGGTGATACAAGTGCAATATGGATGGTAGATATAGGTTTTTGCAATATGAAATTACAAAAACAGCAAGGTAGCGAGTAACAAAATTGAGCGAAAACGTATTGCAATGCTTCAAAACAAGGCCTAGTGTTCATACTTTCACTAGTGCAAGTTCTCTCAACAATAATAACATAACTGGATCATATAACAATCCCTCAACATGCAACAAAGAGTCACTCTAAAGTCACTAATAGCAGAGAACAAATGAAGAGATTATTGTAGGGTACGAAACCACCTCAAAGTTATTCTTTCCGATCAATCCATTGGGCTATTCCTATAAGTGTCACAAACATCCCTAGAGTTTGTAGTAAAATAACACCTTAAGACACACATCAACCAAAACCCTAATGTCACCTAGATACTCCAATGTCACCACAAGTATCCGCGGTTTGATTATACGACTTGCATCACACAATCTCAGATTCATCTATTCAACCAACACAAAGAACTTCATAGAGTGCCCCAAAGTTTCTACCGGAGAGTCAAGACGAAAACGTGTGCCAACCCCTAAGCATAGATTCCCAAGGTCACGGAACCCGCAAGTTGATCACCAAAACATACATCAAGTGATTCAATAGAATACCCCATTGTCACCACGGGTATCCCATGCAAGACATACATCAAGTGTTCTCAAATCGTTAAAGACTCAATCCGATAAGATAACTTCAAAGGGAAAACTCAGTCCATTACAAGAGGTAGAGGGGGAGAAACATCATAAGATACAACTAAAGTAGCAAAGCTCGCGGTACATCAAGATCGTGCCAAATCAAGAACACGAGAGAGAGAGAGAGAGAGAGAGAGATCAAACACATAGCTACTGGTACATACCCTCAGCCCCGAGGGTGAACTACTCCCTCCTCGTCATGGAGAGCATCGGGATGATGAAGATGGCCACCGGTGATGGATCCCCCCTCCGGAAGGGTGCCGGAACAGGGTCCCGATTGGTTTTTGGTGGCTACTGAGGCTTGCGGCGGCGGAACTCCCGATCTTGGTTTCTTTTTGGGGGTTCCTGTATTTATAGGAATTTTTGGCGTCAGTATCACGTCAGGGGGGTCTCAGAGTCATCCACGAGATAGGGGGGGCGCGCCTAGGGGGTAGGGTGCGCCCTCCACCATCGTGGATGGCTCAGGACTCTTCTGGCCCAACTCTTTTACTTCGGGGGGCTTCTTTTGGTCCATAAAAAATGATCAAAAATCGGCACAACACTACAAAAAAAAGACACATCCGTGACATTTTGGGCCGAACATTTTTTTCTATCATGCTTAAGACACTTCCATGACGATAATTGTGACAAAACCCGGTATCATCATAGATGTGGTGGGCTCCTACTTCTATGACAAAAAATCATGACAGAAAAAGGGCTTTTCGTCCTGGGCGGGCCGGAGACACAACTGCATGACATTCTTTGGGCCATCCATGTCGGAAAAAACCATGGTATAAGTGAGGGAAAGGAAAATTTCGGGGAGTTCCCGGTTACGGTGGGTGGTCGGGGGCCAAGCGATGCGAGTTTCTCTCATACACGTACGCGCGTGGGTGCGAGGCGTTGGGCTCTAACTGAACCCAAGCGAGGCGTTTGCCTATTGAACCCGAGCGATTGCACTACAGGCTACACGTTACTGAACCCGAGCGATCGATCGGTGGCTGCTAACTGAATCCAATCGAGCGATTCCTTCGCGACTACAGCTAACTGAAGACGATCGATGCTGCCTCTGGATGAACAGTGAGTGTTGCTGGGGGGTTTGGATGAATTGTTCCTGGTGGGGAGGGGTTGGATGAACAAGACCCCATGGTGTTGCCGCTGGATGAACATGACCCCGATCAATCGAGCCGGTTGGGCGTGGATGAACAGGACCCCGTCGAGGGCTGGATGAACAGGACCCCGTGGAGGGATGGTTGAACAGTAGCCGGTGGAGGGCTGGTTGAACAGTAGCCGGTGGAGGGTTGGATGAACAGTAGCCCGTGGAGGGGTGGTTGAACAGGACCCCGTGGAGAGGGCTAGTTGAACAGTAGCCGGTGGAGGAGCGCACGGTGGAGGTTGGATGAACAGGAGCCCGTGGATGAACAGTCGCAGGTGGAGGCTGGAGGAGGTCGATGGTGGATGAATAGTAGCCCGTGGAGGCTGGAGGAGGTCAACGGTGGAGATGAACGGTATCCCGTAGAGTCCCGTTTTGCGGCACGCCACACCCCTCCAGATGAATAGGAACCCCGTTTCGGCTGTAGCGCTCCAACACAAGTCTGGTTCCTCTGTTTTGTGGTACGCCACACCCCTCCCGATCAGCAGGACCCCGTTTCGACCGTAGGAGGTCCAACAAGTCCGTTTCCTCCGTTTTGCTGTACGCCAGACCCTCCCGATGAACAGGATCCCGTTTCGACCGTGCCCGGTCGAACACAAGGCCGTTTCCTCTGTTCAGCGATAGGCCAGGCCTCGTTTCCATCGTCTGTTCCATCCAAGCCGGTTGGCTCCCGATGAACAGCATGTGTTCCGTTGCCTCCCGATGAACACGATGCATTCCGTTGCCTCCCCATGAACACGATGATGACGCAGTTTCTCCATTCCGACCTAGCCATGTACACGAGCTCTGGCCGTACGTATGCGCGAGTAGGCGTTTGAGACCCTGCCCGTATGTACGTACGTGGCCGTATTTTCTTTCTTGCACCCTAGCCGCTGTATGTACGTGTACATGGTACGTGCGCGCCTCTACTACGACACGTGCGCGCATCTACTACGACATGTGCGCGCCTATACATCTACCAGTATGTACGTACACGTTTGCGACCAGAATGACAATGCTGCATACGCTTCGACCAGGTGGGTCCATACTGTCAAGCACTTCCTTGCGTGCGAAGATGTAGCTAGCGGGTCCCAGCAGTCAGGGGGCAAATCATTTTTTTGCCCGTAATATGGACACACTTCCTTGCGTGCGAAGATGTAGGTGGTGGGTCCCAACAGTTAGGGAGGAAACGTTTTTTTTTTGCGAAATACGGTCGCCCGTCTGGTGGGTCCCTGCTGTCAGGTGGAGGAATCATTATTTCGCGCGTAATAAGGAGGCACTTCCTTGCTGCGGCCGTGGACCCAGCTGTCAGCCTCTCCACGTACAGTACTCTTCCAAATGGAACTTGTTCATTGACCACATTGACCAGGCCGCGCCGAGAGCACCAAGGCGATGGACGATGGCGAGGTCTAGGAAGGGGACAACGCGGAGCCGCGGAAGACACAACAGTGGATGCCCACGCGGAGAGGAGTACGAGGGTTCACTGGTTCTGCTGCGATGTGAGGCTGCCGTCGCCGCAGGGCCTGGCCAGCGGTGAGGCCTCCGCGGCATCACAGCCGACCACGGGAGGCAGGAGCATGCGGCACGACCGGCGCTGCTTTGGGCAGCTGGAGCAAGATGACCAGAGGTTGAAGACGCACTACGGTCATTGGATGGACATCGTATGGTCCCTGGAGCTAGAATCGTTCATATTGACTAAGTTGACAAAGCCCTCTGTCCCCGTCAACATAGTAGGCCCACAAGTTAGCCTCCCACTATGGTGGGTCCCAGCTAGTAGGGGAGTATTCATTTTTTGTGCGTAATAAGGAGGCACTTCCTTGCGTGCAAAGATATAGCTGGTGGGTCCGAGTTAACAGTGGGGGGGGACATTTTTTTCGCGAAATACACAGGCCCTTCTCTTGGGTCCCAGCTGTCAGGTGGAGGAATCATTATTTTGCGCATAATAAGAAGGCATTTCCTTGTGTGGGCCCTGATACGTCTCCAACGTATCTACAATTTTTGATTGTTCCATGCTATTATATTACCCCCTTTTGCATGTTTATGGGCTTTATTTTACACATTTATATCATCTTTGGGACTAACCTGCTAACCGGAGGCCCAGCCCGTATTGCTGTTTTTTGCCTATTTCAGTATTTCGAAGAAAAGGAATATCAAACGGACTCCAAACGGAATGAAACCTTTGGGAGCGTGATTTTTGGAACGAACGTGATCCAGAGGACTTGGAGTGGAAGTAAAGAAGCAGCCGAGGCGGCCACGAGAGGGTAGGGCGCGCCCACCCCTGGTAGCGCCCCTGTCTCGTGGGCCCCTCGGCGCCACCGACGCACTTCTTCCTCCTATATAAGCCTCGTGCACCGAAAACATCCAGGGAGCCAACGAAACACAATTTCCACTGCCGTAACCTTCTGTATCTGCGAGATCCCATCTTGGAGCCTTCGCCGGTGCTCCGCCGGAGGGGGAATCGACCATGGAAGGCTTCTACATCAACACCATAGCCCCTCTGATGAGTTGTGAGTAGTTTACCACAGGCCTTTGGGTCCATAGTTATTAGCTAGATGGCTTCTCTCTTTTTGGATCCCAATACAATGTTCTCCCCCTCTCTTGTGGAGATCTATTCGATGTAAACTCTTTTTGCAGTGTGTTTGTCGAGATCCGATGAATTGTGGGTTTATGATCAAGTTTATCTATGAGAAATATTTGAATCTCCTCTTAATTCTTTTATGTATGATTGAGTTATCTTGGCAAGTCTCTTTGAATTATCAGTTTGGTTTGGCCTACTAGATTGATCTTTCTTGCCATGGGAGAAGTGCTTAGCTTTGGGTTCAATCTTGCGGTGTCCTTACCAAGTGACAGAAAGTGTTGCAAGGCACGTATTGTATTGTTGCCATCGAGGATAAAAAGATGGGGTTTATATCATATTGCATGAGTTTATCCCTCTACATCATGTCATCTTGCTTAATGCGTTACTCTGTTCTTTATGAACTTAATACTCTAGATGCAGGCAGGAGTTGATCGATGTGTGGAGTAATAGTAGTAGATGCAGGCAGGAGTCGGTCTACATGTTGTGGACGTGATGCCTATATACATAATCATGCCTAGATAATCTCATAATTATTCGTTTTTCTATCAATTGCTCGATAGTAATTTGTTCACCCACCGTAATACTTATGCTATCTTGAGAGAAGCCTCTAGTGAAACCTATGGACCCCGGGTCTATCTTTTATCATATTTGCTTTCAATCTACTTTTATTTGCATCTATATTATAAAATACCAAAAATATATTTATCTTATCATACTATCTCTATTATATCTTACTTTTGCAAGTGGTCGTGAAGGGATTGACAACCCCTTTATTGCGTTGGTTGCGAGTTCTTTGTTTGTTTGTGTAGGTGCTGGGACTTTTGAGGAGCCTCCTACTGGATTGATACCTTGGTTCTCAAAAACTGAGGGAAATACTTACTCTACTATTGCTGCATCACCCTTTCCTCTTCAAGGAAAACCAACACAAGCTCAAGATGTAGCAAGAAGGATTTCTGGCGCCATTGCCGGGGAGGTCTTCGCTCAAGTCAAGACATACCAAGTACCCATCACAAACTCATCTCCCTCGCATTTACATTATTTGCCATTTGCCTCTCGTTTTCCTCTCCCCCACTTCACCCTTGTCGTTATATTCGCCCTCTCTTTCCCAATTTCCTCCTCTCTCTTTTGCTTGCCCTTTTTTCTGTTTGCTTGTGTGTTGGATTACTTGTTTCCATGGCGCAAGATAATACCAAATTGTGTGATTTCTCCAATACCAATAATAATGATTTCCTTAGTACTCCGATTGCTCCTCTTAATGATGTTGAGTCTTGTGAAATCAATACTACTTTGCCGAATCTTGTCATGAAAGATCAATTCGCCGGCCTTCCTAGTGAAGATGCCGCTACTCATCTAAACAACTTTGTGGATTTGTGTGATATGCAAAAGAAGAAAGATACGGATAATGATATTGTTAAATTGAAGTTACTTCCGTTTTCACTAAGAGATCGTGCTAAAGTTTGGTTTTCGTCTTTGCCTTAAAATAGTATTGATTCTTGGAACAAGTGCAAAGATGCTTTTATATCTAAGTATTTTCCTCCCGCTAAGATTATCACTCTTAGGAACGATATTATGGATTTTAAACAACTTGATCATGATCATGTTGCCCAATCTTGGGAAAGAATGAAATTGATGATTCACAATTGCCCTATTCATGGTTTGAATTTATGGATGATCATACAAAACTTTTATGCCGGTTTGGACTTTGCTTCTAGAAATCTCTTAGATTCGGCCGCGGGAGGCACGCTTATGGAAATCACGTTAGGAGATGCTACAAAACTTCTTGATAATATTATGGCTAATTATTCTCTATGGCACACCGAAAGATCTTCTAGTAAAAAAGTGCATGCTATAGAAGAAATCAATGTTTTGAGTGGAAACATGGATGAACTTATGAAATTATTTGCTACTAAAAATACTCCTCTTGATGCCAATGATATGCCTTTGTCTACTTTGATTGAGAATAATAATGAATCTATGAATGTGAATTTTGTTGGTAGGAATAGTTTTGGAAACAATGCTTATAGAGGAAACTTTAATGCTAGACCGTTCCCTAGTAATTCCTCTGATAATTATGGAAATTCCTACAATAATTCTTATGGCAATTTTAATAAGATGCCCTCTAATTTTGAGAATAGTGTGAAAGAATTTATGATTTCTCAAAAGAATTTTAATGCTTTGCTTGAAGAAAAATTGCTCAAAGTTGATGATTTGGCTAGGAACGTTGATAGACTTTCGCTTGATGTTGATTCTCTTAAACTTAGATCTTCTCCTCCTAAGCATGATATCAATGAGTCTCCCAAAGCAGTGAGAATTTCCATTGACGAGTGCAAGGAAAGAACCGCTAGATTGCGTGCTAAGAAAGATAGCTTTGTAAAGGCGTGTTCTTCTAGTTTCCATGAAAATAATGATGAAGATCTTAAAGTTATTGATGTGTCCCCTATTAGATCTTTGTTTTGCAATATGAATCTTGAAAATTATGGGACTGAATATGAGTCAACTTTACCTAGAAGGCGTCCCAAGAATTCGGAGTTTTTAGATCTTGATGCTAAATTTGGTAAAAGTGAGATTGGAGGGGTCATGACTTTAAATAGTATTGAACCCACTATCTCGGATTTCGAGGAATTTGATTATGATAATTGTTCTTTGGAAGGTTTTATTTCTTTGTTGCAATCCGTTGTTAATTCTCCTCATACTTATAGTCAAAATAAAGCTTTTACCAAACACATTGTTGATGCCTTGATGCAATCTTATGATGAAAAACTTAATTTGGAAGTTTCTATACCTAGAAAACTTAATGATTAGTGGGAACCTACTATAAAGATTAGAATTAAAGATCATGAGTGTTTTGTTTTGTGTGATTTGGGTGCTAGTGTTTCCACGATTCCGAAAACTTTATGTGATATTCTAGGTTTCCATGATCTTGATGATTGCTCTTTAAATTTGCACCTTGTGGATTCCACCATTAAAAAGCCAATGGGAAGGATCAATGATGTTCTCATTGTTGCAAATAGATATTTGGTGCCCGTAGATTTTATCGTTCTTGATATAGATTGCAATCTTTCTTGCCCTATTATTCTTGGTAGACCTTTCCTTAGAACGATTGGCGCGATTATTGATATGAAGGAAGGGAATATTAGATTCCAATTTCCATTAAAGAAAGGCATGGAGCACTTTCCAAGAAAGAAAGTAAAATTACCTTATGAATCTATCATGCGACCTACTTATGAATTCAGTGCCAAAGATGGCACTACTTAGATGTATCTTCGCTTTTATGCCTAGCTAGGGGCGTTAAACGATAGCGCTAGTTGGGAGGCAACCCAATTTTCTTTGTGTTTTTTGTTTTTGTTCCTGTTTGGTAATAAATCTTGCATCTACCTTATGTTTATATGTGTTTTTATCTTTTAATTAGTGTTTGTGCCAAGTAGAACCTATAGGATAACCTATGACGATAGTTGATTTGATTCTGCTGAAAAACAGAAACTTTGCGCGCACACATTTAGTTTTGTTAAATCACAGAAACGTGTTTTTGCGTTGATTCTTTTTGCTGCTGATCAATAGACAAATTTTCCAGGGATTCCTATTTTCGTAGGATTTTTAGAGTTCCAGAAATTTGCGTTAGTTACAGATTGATACAGACTGTTCTGTTTTTGACAGATTCTGTTTTTCGTGTGTTGTTTGCTTATTTTGATGCATATATGGCTAGTAAAATAGTTTATAAACCATAGAGAAGTTGGAATACAGTAGGTTTAACACCAAAATAAATAAAGAATGAGTTCATTACAGTACCTTATGTGGTGGTTTTGTTTTCTTTCACTAATGGATCTTATAAGATTTCCTGTTGTGATGTTTTCAAGTTTTGGGTAAAGCTTTTATGGACTATGGAATAGGGAGTGGCAAGAGCCTAAGCTTGGGGATGCCCCGGGAAGGCATCCCTTCTTTCTTCTTCGTTCATTGGTAACTTTACTTGGAGCTATATTTTTATTCGCCATATGATATGTGTTTTGCTTGGAGCGTCGTGTATTATATTAGTCTTTGCTTTTTAGTTTACCACAATCATCCTTGCTGTACACACCTTTTGGGAGAAGCCCACTTGATTAGAATTTGCTAGAATACTCTATATTCTTCACTTATATCTTTTGAGTTTGATAGTTTTTGCTCTAGTGCTTCACTTATATCTTTTTGAGCATGGTGGTGGCTTAATTTTGAAGAAATTGCTAGTCTCTCATGCTTCACTTATATTATTTTGAGAGTCTTTTAGAACAGCATGGTATTTGCTATGGTTACAAATTTGGTCCTAGAATGATGAGCATCCAAGTTGGGTATAATAAAAACTATCATAGAAAGTGAATTGGATGCCATGATACATTTGATACTTGATAATTGTTTTGAGATATGGAGGTAGTGATATTAAAGTCATGCTAGTTGAGGTGATTATGAAAAATGCTTGTGTTGAAGTTTGTAATTCCCGTAGCATGCACGTATGGTGAACCGCTTTAATTTGTGATGAAGTTGGAGCACAATTTTATTTATTTATTGTCTTCCTTATGAGTGGCGGTTGGGGACGAGCGATGGTCTTTTCCTACCAATCTATCCCCTTAGGGAGCATGCGAGTAATACTTTATTTTTGATGACTTGTAGATTTTTGCAATAAGTATATGAGTTCTTTTGACTAATGTTGAGTCCATGGATTATACGCACCCTCACCCTTCCACCATTGCTAGCCTCTCTTGCGCCGCGCAACTTTCGCCGGTACCATACACCCAACATATACCTTCCTCAAAACAGCCACCATACCTACCTATTATGGCATTTCCATAGCTATTCCGAGATATATTGCCATGCAACTTTCCACTGTTCCGTTCATATGACGCATTACTTTTGTCATATTGCTCTTTGCAGTATCATGTAGTTGACATTGTATTTGTGGGAATGCCACCTTCATAATTTTCATACCCGTCGCTCTTGATTCATTGCATATCCCGGTACACCGCCGGAGGCATTCATATAGAGTCATATCTTGTTCTAGCTTTGAGTTGTAATTATTGAGTTGTAAATCCATAAAAGTGTGATGAGCTTCATTATTAGAGCATTGTCCTAGTGAGGAAAGGATGATGGAGACTATGATTCCCCCACAAGTCGGGATGAGACTTCGGACTTTACAAAAAGAAAAAAAAGAAGAAAGGCCAAAAAGAAAAAAAGAAAAAAAGGCCAAAGAAAAAAAAGAAAAAGAAAAAAAGAGAAAAATAAAGAAAATTAAAAAATAAAATGAGAGAAAAAGAGAGAAGGGACAATGCTACTATCTCTTTTTCCACACTTGTGCTTCAAAGTAGCACCATGATCTTCATGATAGAGAGTCTCCTATGTTGTCACTTTCATATACTAGTGGGAATTTTTCATTATAGAACTTGGCTTGTATATTCCAATGATGGGCTTCCTCAAAATGCCCCATGTCTTCGTGAGCAAGCAAGTTGGATGCACACCCACTTAGTTTCTTTTGTTGAGATTTCATATATTTATAGCTCTAGTGCATCCGTTGCATGGCAATCCCTACTCACTCAAATTGATATCTATTAATGGGCATCTCCATAGCCCGTTGATACGCCTAGTTGATGTGAGACTATCTTCTCCTTTTTGTATTCTCCACAACCACCATTCTATTCCACATATAGTGCTATGTCCATGGCTCACACTCATGTATTGCGTGAAAGTTGAAAAAGTTTGAGATTACTAAAGTATGAAACAATTGCTTGTCTTGTGATCGGGGCTGTGCATGATTAAATACTTTGTGTGATGAAGATAGAGCAACAGCCAGACTATATGATTTTGTAGGGATAACTTTCTTTGGCCATGTTATTTTGAGAAGACATGATTACTTTGATTAGTATGCTTGAACTATCACTATTTCTTATGTCAATATGAAATTTTATTTTGAATCATTCGGATCTAAACATTCATGCCCCAATAAAGAAAATTACATAGAGAATTATGCTAGGTAGCATTTCACATAAAAAATTCCGTTTTTATCATTTACCTACTCGAGGACGAGCAGGAATTAAGCTTGGGGATGCTTGATACGTCTCCAACGTATCTATAATTTTTGATTGTTCCATGCTATTATATTACCCCTTTTGGATGTTTATTAGCTTTATTTTACGCATTTATATCATTTTTGGGATTAACATACTAACCGGAGGCCCATCCCGTATTGCTGTTTTTTTGCCTATTTCAGTATTTCGAAGAACTGGAATATCAAACGGAGTCCAAACGGAATGAAACCTTCGGGAGCGTGATTTTTGGAATGAACGTGATCCAGAGGACTTGGAGTGCAAGTCAAGAAGAAGCCGAGGCGGCCACGAGAGGGTAGGGCGCGCCCACCCCTACAGGGCGCGCCCCCTGTCTCGTGGGCCCCTCGGGCGGCCACCGACGTACTTCTTCCTCCTATATAAGCCTACGTACCCCGAAAACATCCAAGGAGCCAACGAAACACAATTTCCACCACCGTAACCTTCAGATCCATGAGATCCCATCTTGGAGCCTTCACGGCGCTCCACCGGAGGGGGAATCGACCATGGAGGGCTTCTACATCAACACCATAGCCCCTCCGATGAGTTGTGAGTAGTTTACCACAGACCTTCGGATCCATAGTTATTAGCTAGATGGCTTCTTCTCTCTTTTTGGATCCCAATACAATGTTCTCCCCCTCTCTTGTGGAGATCTATTCGATGTAAACTCTTTTTGCGGTGTGTTTGTCGAGATCCGATGAATTGTGGGTTTATGATCAAGTTTATATATGAGAAATATGAATCTCCTCTGAATTCTTTTATGTATGATAGAGTTATCTTTGCAAGTCTCTTCGAATTATCAATTTGGTTTGGCCTACTACTACGTCTTGAGCTTCCATTGTTTTCCTCGAAGAGGAGAGGTGATGCAGCAAAGTGTAGCGTAAGTATTTCCCTCAGTTTTGAGAACCAAGGTATCAATCCAGTAGGAGGCTCCTCAAAAGTCCCACGTACCTACACAAACAAATTGAGAACTCGCAACCAACGCAATAAAGGGGTTGTCAATCCCTTCACGGCCACTTGTGAAAGTGAGATCTAATAAACATAGTATGATAAGATAATTATATTTTTGGTATTTTTGATATAGATGCAAAAAGTAAAGATGCAAAGAAAAGTAGATGGAAAGCAAACATGATAAGAGATAGACCCGGGGGCAATAGGTTTCACTAGAGGCTTCTCTCGAGATAGCATAAGTATTACGGTGGGTGAACAAGTTACTGTCGAGCAATTGATAGAAAAGCGCATAGTTATGAGATTATCTAGGCATGATCATGTATGTAGGCTTCACGTCCATAACAAGTAGACCGACTCCTGCCTGCATCTACTACTATTACTCCACACATCGACCAACTCCTGCCTGCATCTAGAGTATTAAGTTCATATGAACAGAGTAACGCATTAAGCAAGATGACATGATGTAGAGGGATAAACACATGCAATATGATATAAACACCATCTTGTTATCCTCGATGGCAACAATACAATACGTGTCTTGCAACCCGTTCTGTCACTGGGTAAGAACACCGCAAGATTGAACCCAAAGCTAAGCACTTCTCCCGTGGCAAGAAAGTTCAATCTAGTAGGCCAAACCAAACTGATAATTCGAAGAGACTTGCAAAGATAACTCAATCATACATAAAAGAATTCAGAGAAGATTCAAATATTATTCATAGATAAACTTGATCATAAACCCACAATTCATCGGATCTCGACAAACACACCGCAAAAAGAGATTACATCGAATAGATCTCCACAAGAGAGGGGTAGAACATTGTATTGAGATCCAAAAAGAGAGAAGAAGCCATCTAGCTAATAACTATGGACCCATAGGTCTGTGGTAAACTACTCACAACTCATCGGAGGGGCAAGGATGTTGATGTAGAGGCCCTCTATGGTTGCTTCCCCCTCCGGCAGAGTGCCGGCAAGGGCTCCAAGATGGGATCACGCGGATACAGAAGGTTACGGCGGTGGAAATTGTGTTTTGTGGTGCTCCTGGATGTTTTTGGGGTACATAGGCATATATAGGAGGAAGAAGTACGTCGGTGGCCGCCCGAGGGTCCACGAGACAGGGGGCACGCCCTACAGGGGGGGCCGTCCTATATCACGGGACCCTTAGAGCTTTCTTGACTTGCACTCCAGGCTCTCCGGATCAGATCTGTTCCAAAAATAATGCTCCCGAAGGTTTCATTCCGTTTGGACTTCGTTTGATATTCCTTTTCTTCGAGATACTGAAATAGGCAAAAAAACAGCAATATGGGCTGGGCCTCCGGTTAGTAGGTTAGTCCCAAAAATGATATAAATGTGTAAAATAAAGCCCATAAACATCCAAAAGGGGTAATATAATAGCATGGAACAATAAAAAAGTATAGATACGTTGGAGACGTATCAAGCATCCCCAAGCTTAATTCCTGCTCGTCCTCGAGTAGGTAAATGATAAAAAGAGAATTTTTGATGTGGAATGCTACCTAGCATAATTCATAATGTAATTATCTTTATTGTGGCATGAATGTTCAGATCCAAATGAATACAAAATAAAAGTTCATATTGATATAAGAAATAGTAACACTTCAAGCATACTAATCAAAGTAATCATGTCTTCTCAAAATAACATGGCAAAAGAAAGTTCATCCCTACAAAATCATGTAGTTAGGCTATGCTTCATTTTCGTCACACAAAGATGTTCCCAACTTCTATACCCCCGATGACAAGCCAATCAATTGTTTCATACTTAAGTAATCTCAAACTTTTTCAACCTTCACGCAATACATGAGCGTGAGCCATGGATATAGCACTATGGGTGGAATAGAATATGATGATGGGGATTGTGTGGAGAAGACAAAAAAGGAGAAAGTCTCACATTGACGAGGATAATCAATGGGCTATGGAGATGCCCATCAATTGATGTCAACATGAGGAGTAGGGATTGCCATGCAACAGATGCACTAGAGCTATAAATGAATGCTCAACAAAAGAAAACTAGTGGGTGTGCATCCAACTTGCTTGCTCACGAAGACCTAGGGCATTTGAGGAAGCCCATCATAGGAATATACAAGCCAAGTTCTATAATGAAAAATCCCACTAGTATGAAAAAGACAACTTATGAGACTCACTACATGAAGAACATGGTGCTACTTTGAAGCACAATATATGATACTCACTACATGAAGAACAAAGTGCTACTTTGAAGCACAAGTGTGGAAAAAGAGATAGTAACATTGCTCTTTTTATTTGTTTTCTTCTTTTTTTTCTTTTTTTGTTTGGGCCTTTCTTTTTTTTTTCTTTGGGCAATGCTCTAATAATGATGATCATCACACTTCTATTGATTACAACATAAGAATTACAACTCGAAACTAGAACAAGATATGACTCTATATGAATGCCTCCAGCGGTGTACCGGGATGGTGCAATGAATCAAGAGTGACATGTATGAAAATAATGCTTGGTGGATTTGCCAAAAATACTATGTCAACTACATTATCATGCAATGGCAATATGACAAAAGTAAAGTATGTCATGATGATGATGAACGAAACGTTGGAAAGTTGCATGTCAATATATCTCGGAGTGGCTATGGAAATGCCATAATAGGTAGGTATGGTGGCTGTTTTGAGGAAGATATAAGGAAGTTTATGTGTGATAGAGCGTATGTATCATGGGGTTTGGATGCACTGGCGAAGTTTGCACCAACTTCTCAAGGTGAGAAAGGGCAATGCACGGTACCGAAGAGGCTAACAAAGGTGGAAAGGTAGAAGTGCGTCTAATCCATGGACTCAACATTAGTCAAAAGAACTCATATACTTATTGCAAAAATTTAGAAGTCATCAAAAACTCAAGTTACTATGCGCATGCTCCTAGGGGGATAGATTGGTAGGAAAAGACCATCGCTCGATCCCGACCGCCACTCATAAGGATGCACAAGCCAGGTACACTTTATGTTTCAAATTTGTTACACAACTTTAACCATACGTACATGCTACGGGATTTGCTAACTTCAACACAAGCATTCTTTAAATTCATAATCACCCAAATAGCATGACTTTAATATCACTACCTCCATATCTCAAAACAATTATCAAGTATCAAGTTGATCATGGCATCCAATTCACTTCCTATGATAGTTTTTATTATACCCAACTTGGATGCTCGTCATTCTAGGACCAACTTTATGATAAAAGCAAATACCATGCTGTTCTAAAAGACACTCAAAATAATATAAGTGAAGCATGAGAGACTAGCAATTTCTTCAAAATTAAGACATCACCGTGCTCTAAAAGATATAAGTGAAGCACTAGAGCAAAAAAAAAAATATCAAGCTCAAAATATATAAGTGAAGCACATAGAGTATTCTATCAAATTCTAATCAAATAGGCTTCTCCCAAAAGGTGTGTACAGCAAGGATGATTGTGGTAAACTAAAAAGAAAAGACTAATATAATACACGACGCTCCAAGCAAAACAAGTATCATGTAGCGAATAAAAATATAGCTCCAAGTAAAGTTACCAATGAACGAAGATTTAAAGAGGGATGCCTTCCGGGCATCCCCAAGCTTAGGCTTTGGCTATTCTTGAATATCGTGGGGTGCCATGGGCATCCCCAAGCTTAGGCTCTTGCCACCCTTTATTCCATAGTCCATAAAAGCTTTACCCAAAACTTGAAAACTTCACAACACAAAACTCAACAGGAAATCTTATAAGCTCCGTTAGTGAAAGAAAACAAAACCACCACATAAGGTACTGCCATGAACTCATTATTTATTTAATTTGGTGTTAAACCTACTGTATTACAACTTCTTTATGGTTTATAAACTAATTTACTAGCCATAGATGCATTTAAATAAGCAGACAACACACGAAAAACAGAATCTGTGAAAAACAAAACAGTCTGTAGCAATCTGTAACTAACGCAAACTTATGGAACTCTAAAACTCCTAAAAAAATAGGAAGTCCTGGAAAATTTGTTTATTGAACAGAATCAAAAAGAATCAACGCAAAAGCACGTTCGTGTGACTTACCAAAATTATATTCGTGCGTGCAAAGTTTTTGTTTTTCAGCAGAATCAGATCAACTATCATCGTAGGTTATCCCATAGGTTCTACTTGGCACAAACACTAATTAAAAGATAAAAACACATATAAACATAAGGTAGATGCAAGATTTATTACTAAACAGGAACAAAAACAAAAAACACAAAGAAAATTGGGTTGCCTCCCAACTAGTGCTATCGTTTAACGCCCCTAGCTAGGCATAAAAGCGAAGATAGATCTAAGTAGTGCCATCTTTGGCACTGAATTCATAAGTAGCTCGCATGATAGATTCATAAGGTAATTTTACTTTCTTTCTTGGAAAGTGCTCCATGCCTTTCTTTAATGGAAATTGGAATCTAATATTCCCTTCCTTCATATCAATAATCGCACCAATCGTTCTAAGGAAAGGTCTACCAAGAATAATAGGGCAAGAAAGATTGCAATCTATATCAAGAACGATAAAATCTACGGGCACCAAATTTCTATTTGCAACAATAAGGACATCATTGATCCTTCCCATAGGCTTTTTAACGGTGGAATCCGCAAGGTGCAAATTTAAAGAGCAATCATCGAGATCATGGAAACCTAGAATATCACATAAAGTTTTCGGAATCGTGGAAACACTAGCACCCAAATCACACAAAGCAAAACACTCATAATCTTTAATTTTAATATTTATAGTAGGTTCCCACTCATCATTAAGTTTTCTTGGTATAGAAACTTCCAAATTAAGTTTTTCATCATAAGATTGCATCAAGGCATCAACAATATGTTCGGTAAAAGCTTTGTTTTGACTATAAGCATGAGGAGAATTAACAACAGATTGCAACAAGGAAATACAACCTTTTAAAGAACAATTATCATAATCAAATTCCTTGAAATCCGAGATAGTAAGTTCAACATTATTAGAAGTTGAGGATTCCCCAATCTCACTTTTACCAAATTTAACATCAAGATCTAAAGACTCCGAATTTTTGGGACGCCTTCTAGGCAAAGTGGATTCATCATCACTCCCATAATCATCAAAATTCATATTGCAAAACATAGATCTAATCGGAGACGCATCAATAACTTTAAGATCCTCATCATTATTTTCATGAAGACTAGAAGAACACGCTTTTATAAAGCTTTCTTTTTTAGCACGCAATCTAGCGGTTCTTTCCTTACACTCATCAATGGAAATTCTCATTACTTTGAGAGACTCATTGATATCATGCTTAGGAGAAGAAGATCCATGTTTAAGAGAATTAACATCAAGCGAAAGTCTATCAACGTTCCTAGCCAAATCATCAACTTTGAGCAATTTTTCTTCAAGCAAAGCATTAAAATTCTTTTGAGAAATCATAAATTCTTTCACACTATTCTCAAAATCAGAGGGTATCTTATTAAAATTACCATAAGAATTATTGTAGGAATTTCCATAATTATTAGAGGGATTACTAGGAAACGCTCTAGCGTTAAAATTTCCTCTATAAGAATTGTTTCCAAAGCTATTCCTACCAACAAAATTAACATCCATAGATTCATTATTATTCTCAATCAAGGAAGACAAAGGTATATCATTGGGATCAAGAGGAATATTTTTAGTAGCAAACATCTTCATAAGTTCATCCATCTTTCCACTCAAAACATTGATTTCTTCTATAGCATGCACTTTTTTACTAGAAGATCTTTCGGTGTGCCATTGAGAATAATTAGCCATAATATTATCAAGCAATTTTGTAGCATCTCCTAACGTGATTTCCATAAAGGTGCCACCCGCGGCCGAGTCTAAGAGATTCCTAGAAGCAAAGTTCAAACCGGCATAAAATTTTTGTATGATCATCCATAAATTCAAACCATGAGTAGGGCAATTGCGAAGCATCAATTTCATTCTTTCCCAAGATTGGGCAACATGATCATGATCAAGTTGTTTAAAATTCATATTATCGTTCCTAAGAGTGATGATCTTAGCGGGAGGAAAATACTTAGAGATAAAAGCATCTTTGCACTGGTTACAAGAATCAATACTATTTTTAGACAAAGACGAAAACCAAACTTTAGCACGATCTCTAAGTGAAAACGGAAATAACTTCAATTTGACAATATCGTTATCCGTATCTTTCTTCTTTTGCATATCACACAAATCAACAAAATTGTTTAGATGAGTAGCGGCATCTTCACTCGGAAGGCCAGCAAATTGATCTTTCATAACAAGATTTAGTAAAGCGGTATTGATTTCACAAGACTCAACATCATTAAGAGGAGCAATCGGAGTACTAAGGAAATCATTATTATTGGTATTTGAGAAGTCACACAATTTGTAATCCAACACACAAGCAAACAGAAAAACGGCAAGCGGAAAGAGAGGAGGAGATTGGGAAAGAGAGGGCGAATAAAATGGCAAGGGTGAAGTGGGGGAGAGGAAAACAAGAGGCAAATGGCAAATATTGTAAATGCGAGGGAGATGGGTACTTGGTATGTCTTGAGTTGAGCAAAGACCTCGCCGGCAACGGCGCCAGAAATCCTTCTTGCTACGTCTTGAGCTTGCGTTGGTTTTCCTCGAAGAGGAGAGGGTGATGCAGCAAAGTGTAGCGTAAGCATTTCCCTCAGTTTTGAGAACCAAGGTATCAATCCAGTAGGAGGCTACTCAAAAGTCCCACGCACCTACACAAACAAACTGAGAACTCGCAACCAACGCAATAAAGGGGTTGTCAATCCCTTCACGGCCACTTGCGAAAGTGAGATCTAATAAAGATAGTATGATAAGATAAATACATTTTTGGTATTTTTGATATAGATGCAAAAAGTAAAGATGCAAATAAAAGTAGATGGAAAGCAAATATGATAAGAGATAGACCCAGGGGCCATAGGTTTCACTAGAGGCTTCTCTCGAGATAGCATAAGTATTACGGTGGGTGAACAAATTACTGTCTAGCAATTGATAGAAAAGCGCATAGTTATGAGATTATCTAGGCATGATCATGTATATAGGCATCACGTCCATAACAAGTAGATCGACTCCTGCCTGCATCTACTACTATTACTCCACACATCGACCAACTCTTGCCTGCATCTAGAGTATTAAGTTCATAAGAATAGAGAAACACATTAAGCAAGATGACATGATGTAGAGGGATAAACACATGCAATATGATATAAACCCCATCTTGTTATCCTCGATGGCAACAATACAAAACATGTCTTGCAACCCTTTCTGTCACTGGGTAAGAACACCGCAAGATTGAACCAAAAGCTAAGCACTTCTCCCATGGCAAGAAAGATCAATCTAGTAGTCCAAACCAAACTGATAATTCGAAGAGACTTGCAAAGATAACTCAATCATACATAAAAGAATTTAGAGAAGATTCAAATATTATTCATAGATAAACTTGATCATAAACTGTCACGACCGGTTTTCCGGGAAATCAATTTCCAGAAAAGACCGTCGTGCTCATCAGCCCCAGGATTACTGTTAACTGATGAGGCTCCAACTTGATACTGAAATTCCAAGCAAAATACAAAATATGTAGTACAAGACCATTCGCCTGTGAGTACAACAAATGGTTTCTAGTGGTTGATGGCGGAAGCGGTTTGTGGATCCTCTGTGTCTATGGGACTCCATTTCCCACGTGAACAGTGACCAGGTTAACTCCTATCTTCGCGAGGCTGCTATCTCCATTGCTTAGGTTCCGGGCTGTCGTCGCATCGCTCCTCTCCGGCAAGAAAAATCTGGCCAAGACAATAGCCGGGACAAGCCGGTGAGTACTTTGAATGTACTGCAAACATTAAGAACACAGTATAACATATCTATGGTGTGATGGAAAATATATGATGCTCATGACGCTACCACAAGATAAATGTAACTATGATGCGTGCAAGCAAGTTAGTTATGAATGTGTAAAGATATAGTAGTATCAAAATTTATGAAGTAAATAACGAGAAATGCCACAGTCGGGCGTCTGAGCGACACCACATAAAGGGCTTTAAAAGAAATGCCACGATCGAGGCGTCGAGCGACACCACATAAAGGGCTTTAAAAGAAATGCCACAGTCGGGCGTCTGAGCGACACCACATAAAGGGCTTTAAAAGAAATGCCACAGTCGGGCGTCTGAGCGACACCACATAAAGGGCTTTAAAAGAAATGCCACAGTCGGGCGTCTGAGCGACACCACATAAAGGGCTTTAAAAGAATGAACAAACATAGTGAGTACCCGGAGGTAGAACCATCCCAGAGATACTCAATAATAACAATAATATCACGGGTTAGTCAACATTAATAATATTCATAATCATCATTAGTCACGAGTCACAGTCCATGTTGTTCCATTAAGTTAACAGCCATCAAGACCGACACTAAGACCGACACTTGACCCGTCCCTGCATCAGTAGTCCTTAACCATGGACACGGCTATTCAATAGGTTTTGATCTCTGCAGAGGATGTACTCTTTACCCACGAGTAACGGATTCCTTTAGTCCATCAGACTAATTCCGCCACGGTCTTTTAAATGAAAACACACCGACTTGCACACACCAGCTTAACTCACTCGTGTCCGAATCACCCACGACACTTGTCAAGCAAACTCTAAGTGGGAGGCTACAACCTCGAGTAGCATGGGATCAAATTTATATCAGCAAGACTAAGGGGTGGCCTCCTCTCGGTCCCAACCGAAACACCCATGCCCCTGCACGGATGACCGGCTTTAATCCAGGCCATGGTACCCTCATCCCGTCCCTACATGCGGTGTGTGCTAGAAAGGGTTGACAATTTATCGAACTGCACCCTTACCCGGCGAGGGACAAGTGGTAGCACGAAACAAGTGTGGGGTTATCGAACAAGACTCGATCTACGGTCGACTCAGAGGTTTATAGTTTCCTGCATGACATGTATAACAAATATATTCCAACCAATGCAATCAACCCTCATCATATCTTATCATGCCATACGGACATACCCGTCTGACGGAGACCGGCGACAAGCTCACACCTACCCAAGGCGAGGCTTTCCCGGACTTCTCTCCGCATGTATGCAAGATACATGAGGATGATTACCATCACAAGTATACTCATTTCCAACAGCATGGAAATCACCAATATGCATCCATGCAAATGATCATATCACATGAAATAACGAGTCCTTCGAGAGAAGGTGGTGTTATAAACGTGTCAACAAACACACCAAAATATTATGCCGGGGTTCAGAAAGCTTGCCTTCAACGTGTGGAAAGGCAGGGTGCACTTCGAAACATTTGAATGTTTTCCCCTCTCTTCAAAATCCCTATTTTAGCAATATAAAGAATTAACACACAAAATAAAACAGCACCAAAAGTTGTTTGGAGAATTTTTCAAATAAATCTTAAAATAAACTAGATGAAATTTGAGAGAGGTGGGAAAAAGAATTAATTCATTTGGAGTTATTTTTAAAAAGATATAACCAGTCAAAGTTCTGGTCAAATCTGGTTTTTAAATTAAACAGAAAAAGAAAACGTTTCAGAGGGGATTACGCTTTCGAAGCGGGGAAACGTACTTCGGCATTTACGCTATCACTTATCCAGCGTGGAGCGCGGGGGAGTCACCGACAGTGGGTCCAGGGGGCCCCACTAGTCAGGTTTGACTAGTCGCCCTCCCTCCTCTTCCTCTGTCCCGAGCCGAGGCGGGGAGTCCGGCGATCGTCGCCGGCGAGCGGCGTCCCCTCGCGGGCGTCTGAGTGCAGGGATGGATCCGCCACTCCTAGGCGGTCCTTCTGGTGGTCGCAGGGTCACCGGGGGTGGAGGGAGTTGCCGGCGGCGAGCTCCGCGGCGGAGAGGTGGCTTCGGTGACGGAGTGATTTTGTGGCGGCGATGGCTCCCGAACCAAATTGATTAGGGGAAATGGTTCACGGGAGGATGAGGTAGCTCTTGGTGAAGAGAACGGAGAGGGGGAGGCTCTGGAGGCGCCGGAGTGGACGAGGCGATGGCGGCGGCCGTGGTTGCCGGAGATGAGGAAGACGGCGTTCCGGACGATTGCGGGCTGTGGGGTGGTCGTTGGGGTGGTATGAGGCTGCTCAAGGCTTGTATGAGCTCCGGCTTTCTTTTATAGCTCGTCGAGGTCGGTTCCGTGGCGGCGGAGATAAAACGGCGGCGAACCGCCTCTCATGTGTGTAGGGCAACGTGGCGGCGACGAGGGCTTGCGGACAAAGCTGCGGATGAGCTCGGGCTGTGCCAGGGGCCAGGTGGCGAGCGGGGAAGGCTCGGACGGCGCCGACATGAGCAGGGGCTGTCGGGCGACGATGGCGGCTAGCGCTTGGCCTGCCGGGGAGTGGCGAGGGGCGGCTTGGCGTGTTGCGGTGAGCACGGGAGCGTGTCGCGTGGTGCTGCAGAGCGGGACAAAGCCGTGGGGGCCAGCGTGTCGGCTCGGCGCATGTGCGTGCCAAACGCACGCTCTGCTCGCGCTCTGGGCGTGCACGGGACGTGCTCGACGAAATGCCAGAGCATGCTACAGAGCTTGGGTGAGGCTGGCATTTAGCGATCTAGGTTAAGAGTAACGGGAGTCTAGTGGACATGCTTGTTTGATCGGAGGTGCAAGTTCATAGTGTAGACTTGAGATCATGCCAATTCAGGACATGCACATAGGGTGTTTGATAAAATGCCAGAGGCATCTAGGCAATTCTTGGAGTGGCCAAAACTCCCATAGTGGGGTCTCTCTGGATGCAAGAGGGAGTGGTGAAGTTAGTTTGCGAAGGGAGAAACTTGCTAGTGCAAGTTTTGCAAAACTTCCATTCAGACGAGAAAGCAAATGGCAATGTTGCAAGCACTTAGAATCATCCTATGGGTCCACTCTCCTGGACTTAAGGGTTTAGTAGGGATGGCTACAAGTAGGAGAAATAATCACAGCAAAATGAGCAAGTTAAAATATAGTTGTAGTACAAAACCTCAAGTTGGACCAGAATGGAAATGAGGATGATTCACTCAAAATTTTCAAAGAACATAACTGGGTTTTTGCACAAAGTGGAATGATATGCTCCTACTGACATCCCATAATTTTGGTGGAGGCTAGAAAGAATTATTTAAAAGGGTTGCGATGCAAAGTTGCTCTCTGGACCGAGAAGAAAACATGTGTAGCACTCAAAATAATTCAAGATTAAAAGATATTTTTGATTAAAAGTGATTTAAAAACATCACATGACCTCTCCAAATTTTTGTGGGATTTTAGATAAATATATCAACTGGTTGTAGTTCAAATAGGGCCATATAACCTTGAAAACCATTTTTCAAGAAAACAAAGATCAAGCAAAATAATTATGTAATTAGTCTTACTAATAAAAGAAAAGTTTTTCTTGAGAGGTTAAACAAGTCCAATAACATATCTGAAAAGTTGTCTCTATGGGGAAAACTCCATAATAGCAAGGAGAAAAAGTTTCAAAAATCAAAAGGAGCCCAGAAAACAAAAGTTTTAATTTCCGCAAAAATTTTAATTAATAAAACAAGGTCAAAATTTTGGGTGTCACAACACTACCCCCTTAAAAAAAATCTCGTCCTCGAGATTTGCTAAGAGTTGCAAAACAGAAAAATACTTTTACTTGGTCAAAAGATCATTTTACACAAAGGTAAAAAGAGGCTACAAAGAGAGGACAATAAGTGGTGAGCAACTACAGTGTAGTACTGGCGCTGCGTGGAAAAAAAATCCATGCTATGAAAACGGGCAATTTCTACGCTGGACGCCGTGAATTCAGAATAAATTCTAAATTTAACAATACGCTGGTCGTGCATCCGAAACCACATGCTCTCTCTGGCTGACGATCATGGGACCGGGCCCACCGCCGCTCTCCTTCTTCCTCTAGCTCTCTCATCTTCCTCTCTCCTTGCGCTTTCGGCTTTCTCCACCGGCGACGTCTAGCGCGTAGGGCATCTAGGCCGTCTTCGCGGTAGTCTTGGGCGTGCTTGCTGCCGGCGCAGTGTGCACTCACCTCATGGGCAGTCTTGTTGTCGGCCTCGCTTTCATGGATTCGCCTCCGAACACCGGCGATCGGCGACGAGCGGCGCTGGTGGACCTCGTCCACCGTACACCGAGCTCGAGCTATAAAATGACCGCGGCGTTCTCCTCTTCTTCCTCACACCTGGCCTCGCTCCTCCTTCTCTCTTCTTCTCCTCTGTTTCCGCTGGCCGGAGCTCGAGACGAGGCTCTAATGGCGGAGGTGGTGCCGGACTGGTATGTGATCCTGTTGTGCGGAGGGCTGGCAGCGGTGCTGGGGCTCTCCGTGCTCCTGTGCGCGATGATCCTTGATGATCGCCGTGATGCTGCTGCTCGGGTGTTGGCTCTCCGTGGTGGCGGTAAACACGAGGAGTAGGTGGGGTGTGCCGGGTGCTAACTGTTGTTAGGGGGGTGGTTAGCCAGATGTAACACTGTTGTAAAGTTTTGCAAACAGTGTAGGCGCTCGGATGATTATGGTCGAGTGTCTGTGGTCGTTGTGCTGTGTGAAATAAAATAATTCATGTCGTGAGAAATTACACGATGCAGTAATTTGGTAAGGAGAAAACTCACACTAGGATTGTTCGCGGTTACACAAGTTATTCACGAAGGAAATTACTCATATTAGCAGAAACTGAATACGCGACTCACCGCACAAATCTGAGGTACCACGCATAAGTTACAATGCAAATACAAATGCTGCAAAAACAAATACAGCAGTGACGTCTAAAAGGAAAACGGTAACTGGGTGTGGTCCTGATAAAATGTCTCTGGTAGAGGGATACACTCCTCGTCTATCGGAGGCAATGGATTGACCAGTCGATGTATCGTCTCTCGGGTCGGGCCTCGATGATCTGCCGATTGCAATCGAGGATTTAAATCAGCGAAGTTCGGAGATAATCCATCACCCGCTGGTTCAAATGCTCTAGAGCGATGATATCTTGGATAAGGTTGGCTAATCTGGGTCCTTCTCAATCGCCCACCGAAAAGTTGTCACTCCTCCGGGGTTGCACGACTCGGAAAATAATAATATCCGCGTCATGGGCATAGGGTATCGCGGATCGGCGAGCAATTGCTTCTTCGCAGCATCTTCTATGGCGGTTGTGGGGTTGGCATAGATTTCCCCATGAAGGAAACTTCATTGGATCTTGGTTGGGGTCTATGGGAGGAATGTGTACCGCTGCCCAAGATTCGAGGTGGATGGGGTGATCCTTGTTTTGAACAGCTCGTCTTTGGGGTGGCTGGGTAGAACCCATGGTATCGCGGGTAAAGTCCCACAATATTTTGACAAAGCCACAGGGGTTGCATCCGGGGTTCTCGGATGAATGCTATGGCTCGGCATGACAAGAGATGGTTGTGAGAGTGGTGCACGAGGTGAGGGTTGCTGGGTAAGGTCACAAGGTGGCCTTCTTATATAGCATCCGGCTGGTTCATTTACCGTGGTGAAAGGTAATAAATCTGCCAGATTACCTCAAGAGTCGGGTCCGTGCGGAGATACACATATCTCATAAAGAGACGATATTCTTTGTGGTTGCCGTCAAGGTTGGTCTTGGTAGCTGTGCCGGAAATTATGCAATTGCGTCTTGACAAAATACGCAAGGCCATTCTATTAAAATAGGGCACGTCAACGAGGCTGCGTTAATATACGGTTGCATGACTACAAAGTAAGGATACACTAAGACTCGGTACCATTCGCGACGGCTTAGTCTACTTCGTTTATGTCTAAACGGGCGCTGCTGTGGATGTCGAGTCTTCTCACGTGTCTCACCGCCGGATTAGTCGGAGATGGCGGAGGAACGAGCGGTCGGGTAGCGATGATGACCATCACGGGATTGTTGGCCACAACCCGTTGGAGTGTGTTCCCAAAAGGTGACGAAGCACTTCGGGGTCATCAAGGCATCTCGGTTGATGGCTGGAGTTGCCCTCGTGGTCTCGATCGGCTGTCCAAACAGCACGACCGGGTTGTCGGCGCCGGGCTCGTCTTCTCTTCTAGCTGGGTCCGACGAACCAGCTCTCCTCGAGCTGCGATCAGATCAATGGTGATCTGGTCGAACAGTGCCTCTAGTGCACTTACATAGCGCACTAGGTGCAACAATACGGGATCCATCTCGTGATCCCCGTTGGCAACTTGGGGTGGTCTACCATACCCTTCGCGTCTGGGGTAGTAGTGGAACGGGCGACAGTTAACTCTGGGCGATAAGTGCCTGAGATGAACTATAGCCTCTCGAGCAGCTAGTTGAATGGCTTGTGGCTCAAAGGAAGTTGTTCTTCCGGTGAACCTGTAGGGGCGTTCGGGCGCTAGACCCCTACCGTAGATGTGCACAAGGGCCTGCAATGACGGTCTTCACCGCCATGGGTCCTTGGTACACAACATACTCTGGTGGCTCCTCTAACGCATAGGCACGACGGGTGAGGTTTGCGAGGATGGTCACAAAACCTCCAAGGTTGGTTGCTGTGGTTTCATTGTGCACTATGGGGCCAGGCATTGTGGCTAGGTTGGGGAAGGCGCTGTCTCAGTCTTTGGGGTTAGCGTGCCCTTTTTATAGAAAAAGGGGACGGAGTCTTCCCTCGCACGCTTGTGGGGGAGACATCCTGGGTGCTGGTTACTGGCGCGTGATCGACAAGCTAGGTTGGTAGGTTGGGCACCGACTGCCTAAAATGTCGGGGTCACTGTGTGGCTATCTTGCACGAGAAGCTTGGCTGGGTTTTGGTTATGGCCTGGTGGGTTGGTTTGCCTAAGTTTGTTGACCTGGCTAAGATAGGATTAGCCAATGGTCAGCCTGGGCTCTGATACCAAGTCTGTCACGACCGGTTTTCCGGGAAATCAATTTCCAGAAAAGACCGTCGTGCTCATCAGCCCCAGGATTACTGTTAGCTGATGAGGCTCCAACTTGATACAGAAATTCCAAGCAAAATACAAAATATGTAGTACAAGACCATTCTGGCCTGTGAGTACAACAAATGGTTTCTAGTGGTTGATGGCGGAAGCGGTTTGTGGATCCTCTGTGTCTATGGGACTCCATTTCCCACAGGAACAGCTGACCAGGTTAACTCCTATCTTCGCGAGGCTGCTATCTCCATTGCTTAGGTTCCGGGGCTGTCGTCGCATCGCTCCTCTCCGGGCAAGAAAAATCTGGCCAAGACAATAGCCAGGGACAAGCCAGTGAGTACTTTGAATGTACTCGCAAACATTAAGAACACAGGTATAACATATCTATGGTGTGATGGAAAATATATGATGCTCATGACGTCAGTCACAAGATAAATGTAACTATGATGCGTGCAAGCAAGTTAGTTATGAATGTGTAAAGATATAGTAGTATCAAAATTTATGAAGTAAATAACGAGAAATGCCACAGTCGGGCGTCTGAGCGACACCACATAAAGGGCTTTAAAAGAAATGCCACAGTCGGGCGTCTGAGCGACACCACATAAAGGGCTTTAAAAGAAATGCCACAGTCGGGCGTCTGAGCGACACCACATAAAGGGCTTTAAAAGAAATGCCACGGTCAAGGCGTCGAGCGACACCACATAAAGGGCTTTAAAAGAAATGCCACGGTCAAGGCGTCGAGCGACACCACATAAAGGGCTTTAAAAGAATGAACAAACATAGTGAGTACCGGAGGTAGAACCATCCCAGAGATACTCAATAATAACAATAATATCACGGGTTAGTCAACATTAATAATATTCATAATCATCATTAGTCACGAGTCACAGTCCATGTTGTTCCAGCTACGGTTAACAGCCATTCAAGACCGACACTAAGACCGACACTTGACCCGTCCCTGCATCGTAGTCCTAACCATGGACACGGCTATTCGAATAGGTTTTGATCTCTGCAGAGGATGTACTCTTTACCCACGAGTAACGGATTCCTTTAGTCCATCGGGACTAATTCCGCTTACGGTCTTTTAAATGAAAACACACCTGACTTGCACACACCAGCTTAACTCACTCGTGTCTGGAATCACCCACGACACTTGTCAAGCAAACTCTAAGTGGGGAGGCTACAACCTCGAGTAGCATGGGATCAAATTTATATCGCACAAGACTAAGGGTGGCCTCCCCTCTCGGTCCCAACCGGAAACACCCATGCCCCCAGACCGGATGACTGGCTTTAATCCAGGGCCATGGTACCCTCATCCCGGTCCCTCTGTACGGTGTGTGCTAGAAAGGGGTTGACAATTTACTGAACCGTACCCTTACCTGTGGCAGGGACAAGTGGTAGCACGAAACAAGTGTGGGGGTTACTGGAACAAGACTCGATCTACGGTCGACTCAGGAGGTTTATAGTTTCCTGCATGACATGTATAACAAATATATTCCAACCAATGCAATCAACCCTCATCATATCTTATCATGCCATACCGGACATACCCGTCCTGACGGAGACCGGCGACAAGCTCACACCTACCCAAGGCAGAGGCTTTCCCCGGACTTCTCTCCGGCATGTATGCAAGATACATGAGGATGATTACCATCACAAGTATACTCATTTCCAACAGCATGGAAATCACCAATATGCATCCATGCAAATGATCATATCACATGAAATAACGAGTCCTTCGAAAGAAGGTGGTGTTATAAACGTGTCAACAAACACACCAAAATATTATGCCGGGGTTCAGAAAGCTTGCCTTCAACGTGTGGAAAGGCAGGGTGCACTTCGAAACATTTGAATGTTTTCCCCTCTCTTCAAAATCCCTATTTTAGCAATATAAAGAATTAACACACAAAATAAAACAGCACCAAAAGTTGTTTGGAGAATTTTTCAAATAAATCTTAAAATAAACTAGATGAAATTTGAGAGAGGTGGGAAAAAGAATTAATTCATTTGGAGTTATTTTTAAAAGATATAACCAGTCAAAGTTCGGTCAAATCTGGTTTTAAATTAAATGAAAAAAGAAAACGCTTTGAGGGGATTACGCTTTGAGCGGGAAACGTGCCGCATTTACGCTATCACTTATCCAGCGTGGAGCGCGGGGGAGTCACCGACAGTGGGTCCAGGGGGCCCCACTAGTCAGGTTTGACTAGTCGCCCTCCCTCCTCTTCCTCTGTCCCGAGCCGAGGCGGGGAGTCCGGCGATCGTCGCCGGCGAGCGGCGTCCCCTCGCGGGCGTCTGAGTGCAGGGATGGATCCGCCACTCCTAGGCGGTCCTTCTGGTGGTCGCAGGGTCACCGGGGGTGGAGGGAGTTGCCGGCGGCGAGCTCCGCGGCGGAGAGGTGGCTTCGGTGACGGAGTGATTTTGTGGCGGCGATGGCTCCCGAACCAAATTGATTAGGGGAAATGGTTCACGGGAGGATGAGGTAGCTCTTGGTGAAGAGAACGGAGAGGGGGAGGCTCTGGAGGCGCCGGAGTGGACGAGGCAGTGGCGGCGGCCGTGGTTGCCGGAGATGAGGAAGACGGCGTTTCCCGGACGATTGCGGGCTGTGGGGGTGGTCGTTGGGGTGGTATGAGGCTGCCTGAAGGCTTGTATGAGCTCCGGGCTTCCTTTTATAGCTCGTCGAGGTCGGTTCCGTGGCGGCGGAGATAAGAACGGCGGCGAACCGCCTCTACAGGCTGTAGGGCAACGTGGCGGCGACGAGGGCTTGCGGACAAAGCTGCGGATGAGCTCGGGCTGTGCCAGGGGCCAGGTGGCGAGCGGGGAAGGCTCGGACGGCGCCGACATGAGCAGGGGCTGTCGGGCGACGATGGCGGCTAGCGCTTGGCCTGCCGGGGAGTGGCGAGGGGCGGCTTGGCGTGTTGCGGTGAGCACGGGAGCGCGTCGCGTGGTGCTGCAGAGCGGGACAAAGCCGTGGGGGCCAGCGTGTCGGCTCGGCGCATGTGCGTGCCAAACGCACGCTCTGCTCGCGCTCTGGGCGTGCACGGGACGTGCTCGACGAAATGCCAGAGCATGCTACAGAGCTTGGGTGAGGCTGGCATTTAGCAGATCTAGGTTAAGAGTAACGGGGAGTCTAGTGGACATGCTTGTTTGATCAGAGGTGCAAGTTCATAGTGTAGACTTGAGATCATGCCAATTCAGGACATGCACATAGGGTGTTTGATAAAATGCCAGAGGCATCTAGGCAATTCTTGGAGTGGCCAAAACTCCCATAGTGGGGTCTCTCTGGATGCAAGAGGGAGTGGTGAAGTTAGTTTGCAGAAGGGAGAAACTTGCTAGTGCAAGTTTTGCAAAACTTCCATTCTGGACAGAAAGCAAATGGCAATGTTGCAAGCACTTAGAATCATCCTATGGGTCCACTCTCCTGGACTTAAGGGTTTAGTAGGGATGGCTACAAGTAGGAGAAATAATCACAGCAAAATGAGCAAGTTAAAATATAGTTGTAGTACAAAACCTCAAGTTGGACCAGAATGGAAATGAGGATGATTCACTCAAAATTTTCAAAGAACATAACTGGGTTTTTGCACAAAGTGGAATGATATGCTCCTACCGACATCCCATAATTTTGGTGGAGGCTAGAAAGAATTATTTAAAAGGGTTGCAAAGCAAAGTTGCTCTCTGGACCGAGAGAAGAAAACATGTGTAGCACTCAAAATAATTCAAGATTAAAAGATATTTTTGATTAAAAGTGATTTAAAAACATCACATGACCTCTCCAAATTTTTGTGGGATTTTAGATAAATATATCAACTGGTTGTAGTTCAAATAGGGCCATATAACCTTGAAAACCATTTTTCAAGAAAACAAAGATCAAGCAAAATAATTATGTAATTAGTCTTACTAATAAAAGAAAAGTTTTTCTTGAGAGGTTAAACAAGTCCAATAACATATCTGAAAAGTTGTCTCTATGGGGGAAAACTCCATAATAGCAAGGGAGAAAAAGTTTCAAAAATCAAAAGGGAGCCCAGAAAACAAAAGTTTTAATTTCCTGGCAAAAATTTTAATTAATAAAACAAGGTCAAAATTTTGGGTGTCACATAAACCCACAATCGGATCTCGACAAACACATCGCAAAAAGAGATTACATCGAATAGATCTCCGCAAGAGAGGGGGAGAACATTGTATTGACATATAAAAAGAGAGAAGAAGTCATCTAGCTAATAACTATTGACCCGTAGGTCTGTGGTAAACTACTCACAACTCATCGGAGGGGCAAGGATGTTGATGTAGAGGCCCTCCGTGGTTGCTTCCCCCTCCGGCAGAGTGTCGGCAAGGGCTCCAAGATGGGATCTCACGGATACAGAAGGTTACGGTGGTGGAAATTGTGTTTCGTGGTGCTCCTGGATGTTTTCGGGGTACGTAGGCATATATAGGAGGAAGAAGTACGTCAGTGGCCGCCCAAGGGGCCCACGAGACAGGGGGCGCACCCTACAGGGGGGCACCCTCCTATCTCGTGGGGCCCTTGGAGCTTTCTTGACTTGCACTCCAGGCTCTCCGGATCAGATTTGTTCCAAAAAATAACGCTCCCGAAGGTTTCATTCCATTTGGACTCCGTTTGATATTCCTTTTGTTCGAAATACTGAAATAGGCAAAAAACAGCAATATGGGCTGGGCCTCCGGTTAGTAGGTTAGTCCCAAAAATGATATAAATGTGTAAAATAAAGCCCATAAACATCCAAAAGGGGTAATATAATAGCATGGAAGAATCAAAAATTATAGATACGTTGGAGACGTATCACCTACTAGATTGATCTTTCTTGCTATGGAAGAAGTGCTTAGCTTTGGGTTCAATCTTGCAGTGTCCTTACCCAGTGACAGAAAGGGTTGGAAGGCACGTATTGTATTGTTGCCATCGAGGATAAAAAGATGGGTTTTATATCATATTGCATGAGTTTATCCCTCTACATCATGTCATCTTGCTTAATGCGTTACTCTGTTCTTTATGAACTTAATACTCTAGATGCAGGCAGGAGTCGGTCGATGTGTGGAGTAATAGTAGTAGATGCAGGCAGGAGTTGGTCTACTTGTTGCGGACGTGATGCCTATATACATGATCATGCCTAGATAATCTCATAATTATTCGCTTTTCTATCAATTGCTCGACAGTAATTTGTTCACCCACCGTAATACTTATGCTATCTTGAGAGAAGCCTCTAGTGAAACCTATGCCCCCCGGGTCTATATTTTATCATATTTGCTTTCAATCTACTTTTATTTGCATCTTTAGTTTTTGCATCTATATTATAAAATACCAAAAATATATTGATCTTATCATACTATCTCTATTAGATCTTACTTTCGCAAGTGGCCGTGAAGGGATTGACAACCCCTTTATTGCGTTGGTTGCGAGTTCTTTGTTTATTTGTGTAGGTGCGTGGGACTTTTGAGGAGCCTCCTACTGGATTGATACCTTGGTCTCAAAAACTGAGGGAAATACTTACGCTACTATTGCTGCATCACCCTTTCCTCTTCAAGGAAAACCAACGCAAGCTCAAGACGTAACTGGCCCCTACTGTCAGCCTCTTCCGATGGCTGTTGTTTGTTGACCATGTTGACCTCGCCGCGCCGAGAGCACAAACACGGTGGACGAGGGCGAGGCCCAGGAAGGGAACGACCGGGAGCCGGCGAAGCCACCGCAGCGGATGGCCATGCTAAGGGGAATACGAGCGCTGACTGGTCGGCTGCAGGGTGAGGCTGACTTCGCCGGAAAAATAACAGGATGTGTGAGTGGGTAGAGGGATGGCCTGGCAGCAGCACAGCCAGCCACGGGAGGAGGGAGCAGGCAGTCCTGCTGGCGTTGGTTTGGGCAGCTGGAGCAGGAAGATCAGAGATTGAAGAAGCACGGTGGCCGTTGGATGGACATCCAACAGTCACTGCTCTGTGTTGACTAAGTTGACAAAGCCTTGTGTACGTGTAAAAAAAATTTTAGGACAACATCATCGTGAGCCTGGTAGGCCCAGAAGTCAGCCTCCAAATCTGTGGAAAACAGCCTACAACCCATTAGCCATTATTTTCAATTATTTACAGCCCATTTGCTAATTCTTAAGGATATTTGAAGCCCATATTCTTTTTATTAGCATTATAGACCATATATTCTGGGCACTGCTAAAAAATTCAACAAAATTTTGCATATTTCAATGGGGTCCGAACTCTTTTAATCATGAAATTTCAAGTCAGGTTAAAAATATTTTTTAAAAAATTATATCATTTTTTTTCAAAAAACAATTCTCTGCAAAAAAAGAATGAAATTTAAAATCTTAACTGGCAATATGCCCGTTCGTTGCACGGAACATGAAGATGCATTTCTATGAGTAGTTTATCTTGTGGGATAAAAGATGATATTTTAATATAATTGCCAGTTGGCTTTGGTTTTTATAAGAGTAGAGAGTAGAGAGATCCAGAAAAAATGATATTTTAATGTAATTTTCGGTTGGCTTACAACTTATAGCCCATTTTCTGGGGAAGCCCATTTCTTACTACTTACATCCCTCCTCGTCTTGAAAGATTTGCAGCCCAGCAGGGCTGAGAAAAGAAAGTAGGCCTCGGTTTTGGTATTGTCCAAAAAAAGAACTAGGCTAGCCATTTTCAGAAAGAAAAAATATATCAACTGGGCTCGTTATGTGCTTAAATAAAAGCGTAAGCATGGGCTAGACGGGCCACAACCCCCGCACAGCGCGCAGTTGGGCTCCGACTCTGAAACTAAAAAACAACTGGGCGAGCTGCGGGGTCCTTGGTGTTATCCGCTCGTTGTGTAATTTTCTCGTTTATTGACTACATTGACAATGGCGTGGGACCTAGTTGTCAAACAATTAGGAGGAAGTATTTTTTGGCTTGTAATGACGAGGCACCTGCTTGCGTAATGCAATGACCCTGGTGGGTCCCTACCGTCAGCCTCTCCACGTACAGTCATCTCCTGATTCCTGTTGGTTGTTGACCATGTTGACAATGCTAGATGGCGGCGGACACAGTGAGCGAACCAAGGCGGAGAACGATGGCGAGGCCTCGGACGGGAACGAACAGTAGCCGTGGAAGATGCGGCAGTGTAGTGGCAGGTGGAGAAGAGTACGAGGGCAACAACATGCAGCTCAAGCTTACAAATGGTACAAAAATCCCAAGGATTAATTGTTCATAAAATTTTTAGAGAAAACCCAGATTGAACATGGTAGTAACATCTAATCCAACCACTTTTTTCGCAGTCACAAACAAATGGATCGGTCTGATCCATAAAATCAACACCTGTGCAAAAAAATTTATTTTAGGATGACTACAACTTGTTGTAAATAGAAGCCGAGCACGTTTAGAAGCCCATTTGTCCATCTGAAACTTCTTTTTTTGCTGTTCAACGTGTCTGTTCGTGAGAAATCTCTTGTGGTAAAACTTAAGCCTCATGGACAATAGTAACCTTGCATTCAACAGGAAGAATGTCACAAAGCTTCTGTTTGCCTGGTTGGATGCATATCCTTCCATCGTTATTGTCCTCAAACAAATGTCATGAGAACTGAGAAAATCCTGGTGCTTATTACGCCACCGATTGGTTATATGTTTTTCCCCATGTTCTTGTGCCTAAGTTGACATGAAGATTGAAAACAATTAAGGTCTGAAAAAAGAGTATGTCGAAAGAACGACAGCTAAATGGTTAATTCTAGTACAATATATACGAGATTTCAATGTGCATGAAATCATCACCTCTCTATATAAATTCTCCAGAGATTGAAATCATCATAGCAAGCCAATAATTATGTTCAGATCAAAACTAAACATTCTGATATATAAGATCTTGATAGAATCCAGCAACATTGATTGGCTATCAATGGACGAGCTCTTCATTGAGCATATAACACAATATTAGTACCCAAAGTGTACTCCAAGATGATATAAAACTTATGCGCACAAATGAAAAATGCAGCTTATGATTACAAATGTGTAGATGATAATATAAGTAAGGAGCCAAACACCAACTTCTTGTGATCATTAAACGGGTCACGAATTACACCCAAGGTCTCCAGTTTGGGCGCAGAGACGACAATTATTTGTGAAGTTTTATAACAATCATCAAGGAGCAACCTTTTAAGTGAAGGGGCATCTTCGATGATGAGGTGATGTCCTTCAAAACAAATTCCAATGCTTTTAAGGTGAGGCGACTTTATTTGGAGACAACTGATAGGGATTTATATTCCCAAGACAATTAGCAAGCGCTCCAGGGTAGGGCAACTGGAGTGGATGATGTTGTGCAATGAGTCCTTCGACATATAAACCACCACAAGCAAAAGTTTTTTTAGCAGTGGGAGTCGAAGCATTTGTACCAGATCGTCTGGTAGATGGCACCGGGCGAAGATGGCGGTGTGGAGAGAGGAAAACCGCAAAATGGACAACGGTGGTGTGGGCACGAATTCTTGGTGTGTTTGTGGTATGAAACTTTTGTGTTAATGGTACAACTCAAACTGCTGGAGTTTTCTGAATTCAGGGGATGTCAGCCAAGCGTCCACTGTGCCGGGTATGGACAGCAGGTAGCGTGTCAGGATGCAGAGGCGTTGAACGGGGCCCTGCTGGTGAGAGAAGACGATGGCTCTGAGGAGATCAAATTAAGGAAGGACAGATATCTGAGGACAGTCGAGATTGAGGGGCGCGGTGCGCCATAGAGGGCGCCATCGAGTTGAGAGGACTTGTGTGCGGCAACAATCCTTGGTGGGGAGAAGCGAGATGATCTCCTCAAGGATGACGTTCGGGAGATTGATGATGCGGTCCATCGGAGATTCTACCGGTTCCTCAAATCCTGGTGGGGGGGGGGGGGCTCGCCGCTTCTCCCCACGCCGCCGAGTGCGGGATCTACAACCGGCATCATCGCTGGCAGGAGCCTCATCTTCTTGGCGCTGGGGCCAGCGGACTCAATTTTCCTTGTAGGCGTCACGCCGAGCTCACGGGTTTGAGCAGAGTAGCCAGAGATGAGCCTAGTGGCAGTGCGAGTTGGGAAGAAGGAGGGCTGGGGATTTCTGTAGGAGTGGAAGAAGAGGAGCAGGCGTTTTCTATACGAGTGAGGAAGAAGGTGAGCGGGGTTTTCTGGACGAGTGAGGAAGATGGGGAGCGGGGGGAATTGGGGGGAGATGGAAGCGGGAGAGTGAGTTGTTTGTGTTTATTAGGCCCGCTACACTAACTACTCATGTTTTCCCAAGAATCGCTCTGTTCTTTTGTGTTGCTGCATTGGAGTTGGCGCATGGACTTGGCTGACTGGCCGTGCATGCAGGATGCGTGTGCCCGCCGGCCACTGCATGTGCCTGGTTTGTTACTAGGCCTATTTAATAGGGTGGTTATGGAGTAAATTAAGGAGATTTATTTTCTTTGTGTGCATCTTCTTGGTCTTAGCAATTGGCTCATGGGCCTAATAAACCTGGACGGAGGGAGTATAAGTGGAAACGAGGAGCAAGGAGGGTTTTTCTGGGATCTCCCCCTCTTCAAGAAATATGGGCTTCTCCTCGCAAAAAACAAAAACAAATGGGCTTTAAGATGGATAGGCTTTTGTATCGGCCCAGTGGGTTGCCCGTGTTTCGTACTAGAGGGCCTTGTGCTATAGGCAGCCCGAGACACTCTCCAGCTTATTGCCCATTTGAAAGAAAAAAGGAGACGCCTCCAGCTTATGGCTACTCAGCGGTAACCTTTTTCAACTTGGCATCCACCAAATTAGAGGATGTGGTACTGGATGCAGACACTCACATTAAACTAAGCTTCAGAAGATACAGTATGCATACTAACATTCAGAAGAACAAAAATTCAGCATGTTTATGCATCTCAATGATTCACCATACTATAACCAATACAAAGCTGTGAGAAGGTGTGGAAATAAAGAAAATCGGTCGATGCTTATCTGAGCAAAGGGCCTCCCTATGCACACATTAATTTCCTAGGCATGCTTGTTTCTTCTCAATGTTGCGAGCACTTTGAGCATGTTGGCAACTCCACAGCTAGCTAGGTGCCTCACCTTGCAATTGATGCTGACACATTTGCAGCAAACACATGAGGCAATAGAGATGGCTCAACATGAGTCCATATTGTGCAGTTCTCCTGAAATCATCTTCATTGTCCTTAATCTGAAAAGATAGGAAAACAATAGCTATACTTAAACGGTGTTGCAAAACAGTAGCACATATCAAAATCTCGGCATGACAAAACATGATCATCTGGACGAAGGGGATACTGACCTGCCTGAGGAAGATTATATATAGTTTCATAAGTCCTTGGTTGATTTCCACCTTCGGATGCACTGCTTGTTTGCTCCTCCACACATGACAGGATCATTCCGCACTGCAATCAACAAGTCGATGTATGAATAAGCTTATTTCATCTTGCAGTGGTCATTGTACCTAGTTACGAATGTAGGAATACCTGGAGCACCATGAGGTTAGCTGACAGCAGGTAGATGCAGCCATATAAATTTTGTGCGGTGCTACCAGAATTGAGGTTTGTATCCCTTCTCGTTATGATAATTCTTCTTGAACTTGGTAGAATGTGACGGCTTGTTCTTTGCATCAAACTTGCCTTTCCCCTAAGATTTGTTCTTGTTGTTTTGGGGCTGGTTGGGCTGGAAGTTCTTCTCGTGTACCATGTGGGCACTAGAAGCTCCCTCAGTGACCTGAGCATTTGTGTCTTTTGCTCTCGCCTTCTCTTCAAAATGAAGAGCGCGAATGAGATCCGAAACGGAAAACTCATGTCTCTTATTTCTCAGAGAAGTAGCAAAATTGTTCCACGAAGGTGGAAGCTTGGCAATGATGGTCCCAGCAACAAATTTGTCCGGCTACACACACTTAAAGTACTCAAGTTCCTTAGCGAGTGACTATATCTCATGAGTCTACTGAACAACAGAGCTCATCAGTCATCTTGTAGTCATAGAATTGCTCCATGACGTACAACTCGTTGCCAGCGCCCGAGGCCCCAAACGAGGCCTCGAGCGCAGCCCACATGTCTTTGCCGCTGTCAAACGACATATATGAATCCACAATGGAATCGTCAAGAACAATCAGTAGGGAAGCTTTGAAGAGGGTATCCATGTTCTCAAAAGCTTCCTACTATGTAGGATTAAGATCGCCCTCAGGCTTACCCTTAGTGGCGTCACAGCAGTAAATGATCTGAAACCAATATACAGCTCTTGTGGGCCACCTTTTATATTGCACCCCCTTAAAAGTAGGCGGCTTCAAAAGCGCAGCAAAACCACTCAGAGTAAATTGCCTATAATCAGGTTTTTGGATTGGATTGTTGAATATATGAGCAATTTACTATGAGATTTAATCTGAATCAACAGTAAATAGATCATGACGACAATTGCAAAGATCAAAGTAGTGATGCGGACTAAACCAGGAGGACAGAATCACATACTGTACATTGGGAGAAGAACCGCTGTGGTTGATGTTGTCACTCATGTAATTGATGAAGAGGTTACCGAGGTCGGGGAAGAAGGCTGTCATTGAGGAAGTCGTCGCTGGCAGCATTCACAGGAGTGTGCTCCCCAAAAACCTGATCGACCCTCTCCCGTACAGGATCATGCAAGGTGGGGTTCGGAGGACTGCTATCCCTTCTCACGGTGCACGCTGGAAGGAGGGCTGGAGAAGAATTGCGTGGCAGCACTAAGATCTGGAACAGTGCGAAACCATATGATATAGCGGTGTCTAGGGTAGAGCCTGTCAGGTCGGTCGTGCGAGTAAGACCAAATATAATAGTTGGCCTTTGGCCCAAACCCCACGTCCAAGTCAATAATAGCCCCGCCAAGGTTTGTCTAAAAAAAGCTGAGTAATTAAGGCGTCTATTAATTATTAATTAATGACTTAATAAATTTTCCGACCAACAAAAATATAGACCACATGGATAGCTTTTGTCCTTGGACAGGTTCATTCCCAAAGAGCGCGTGTGTAGGTTTCCTATTATCATGCTCATGCAAATGGTAGAATAGATCACATTATAAAGTGGTGCAACTCACACCCACCTAGCAGCATGGGACTGAACTTTAGTCCCACTCACACCACACTTAGAGCATGGTTAATAGTATAGCCAACATCCGACTATATGAAGTTGACACATCATCTAGAACCAACCTAATAGCCTGCATACAATAGTTAGTCCCTTTAGTATAATACTACATCATTAATAATGGCTCCACCTTTTGTCTCACAAAGTATATTGGAGCTCCTGCTACAACCGGCTACAAGTTTACAACCCGCTTCTCTTCTCTCTCCTTCAACTAAGCACAAATACTATATTTAAATCCTTATAGCCTGCTTATGTCATCTAATTGTAGTACTTGCTCTAAAGTTACTCTCCACTGTGTAGTCTGAAATGCCGGGCGTGCAGCGGGCGGCACCCTCGATCGGTGCGCCACTTCAATGGCGAAAGCAGTGAGAGGTCGCGTCGCCCTGACTTGCCATCAATGTGGAGCGGCGGGCTCAGCTGGCGCGAGGCGAGAAGCGCACGCGGGAGGGGGGAGGGGTTTTTGTTGGGGCAAGAAGGTGAGAAGCCAACTTGGGATCAGTCCAGACAGGGAAATATCATGTGCTCCCATACTCACTAGTAGTTTCATGCATATGACACTAGTCTATGTTACTACTCCCTCCTTTCTGGTTTATAGAGATGTTTAGAGTAACATAGTAATATGTTATAGTATAAGTTACTCCCCACTATGACCAGCCTTGGCCTCTCCCAGTGCTCCACCATGTATAGCTGCTAAGCCTGCCATGTAGGCATAAAATATGATGTGTCAAGTTAATTAAGAAGAGAGAGACTAGTTTGGTGACCCCAGGAAGAAACGGTGGAAAGACAGTTTTGACTCTATAGCTAATTAAATGAAGCAAGCTTAGCAACAACAAACTAAGCACCTATGCATTGGAGACTTGAGTTGCTAAGCCATTTAATGCACTTAGCAACTCATCTAAGCACATCTAAGCATATAGCACTTAACACCCCCTTGACTGTGGACCTTGACGGTGTACGTCACCTTGTGTCCAGATCTGAGATGCCTTGTGTACCAAATGAATGACTCCAAGCTCGACCACCGTGATGCAAGAGGTGCGAGCTGAGGAACAGTTTTGGAGACACCCCCTCAGACTAGCCACAATGGGCAGTAACATAGACTAGTAACATGCTCATGTTACTAGTCTATGTTACTACCTGTGTAGTAACATATGTGTGGTAACATGCAACACTCATTTATTAGGATATAGACACATCTTGCCTTGATATGTCTGATGTTACTACTTTCCTCTCTTTCTTCATTTATTGCTTGCCACATCATCCAATTTATCTAGACATGTGTGATGTTACTACCTATGTTACTCCCACTGTGGGTAGTCTCATATTTTTCCTCGTCATCATCTGAGTCCTAGAAGATCTCACCCACATCATCATTAGGCACGCAGCCGCCTTGATAGACAACGTGCGTAGAAGGAGTAGAGGCGACTGGGGATGCACCACGTCGTGGGCACTCCGTACGTGCTCGTGTGCGTGCATCGTGCATGCTTTTCCATCGGTGGTAGCTCTAAGGCTGAGGTTGCGGCCGTCTTGGTCTCCGACTAGTCGTTGAGCAACGACGACAAAGAGGTGCTGCAAGAGATGCGTAGGTGCCGTTGTGTGCGAGCTTCACTGTAGGACGACGAACCGGATGTCGCCGCAGATGGCGCATGCCTCCATGCAGCCGAGTATGTGAGCATGCATGTGTTATTCACGTGCATTCTGCAGCCGAGTGTGTGTGCATGCATGTGTTGTGTACGTGCGTTGTGTGCTCCATGTTGTGCGCGTATGTGCATGAGTTGGATTGGCATGAGTTAGTGCATTGGTGTGTGTACATGCGTGGCTGCATGCGTCCTGTACATGCATGGCTTCTTGCGTGGTTATCAATATAAACTATAAAACATCTTCAACTTAGCATCCTGATGTATCGTCTCTAGTGGTTAGTGAAGAGTTCATGTTCTTTTATTTGTTTATAGGTGGGCAGGCGACAAAAAAAGGGGAAAATGTGTAAGGTTCCTTGCAGACGCTCCACCGCGAGGTTCCTTTCTCCTTCTCGGTCGTCGGAAATCTATGTTCTTCAACTCTTTTTTTATGTGAGCTTTGTTCATCCTTTTGCCAATGCGCGAGACATCTAGCATCAAGGTGCACGTGTCATGCAAGAAAATGGAGATAATCAGATAAGCAGTGCGTAAGTGAGTCGTGCACTTTGATGGCACCTACTACACAATAGTCTTTCTCCACGATGGCACGTGAATAGTGCATGTACTCAACGACGGAGCATGGGATGGTATTGATACGTCTCCAACGTATCTACAATTTTTGATTGTTCCATGCTATTATATTACCCCTTTTGGATGTTTATGGGCTTTATTTTACACTTTTATATCATTTTTGGGACTAACCTACTAACCGGAGGCCCAACCCATATTGCTGTTTTATTGCCTGCTTCAGTATTTCGAAGAAAAGGAATATCAAACGGAGTCCAAACGGAATGAAACCTTCGGCATCGTGAGTTTTTGGAAGAATATCATCCTGGAGGCTTGGAGATCAAGTCAGAAAATACTTGAGGAGCCCAGGAGATAGGGGGGCACGCCCCCCCCTACAGGGCGCGGCCCCCTGTCTCGTGGACCCCTCGAGCATCCCCCGACCGACTTCTTTCGCCTATATAACCCTATGTACCCTTAAACCATCGAATATCAAGATAGATCGAGAGTTCCACCGCCGCAAGCCTCTGTAGCCACCAAAAACCTCTCAGGAGCCCGTTTCGGCACCCTGCCAGAGGGGGAACCCATCACCGGTGGCCATCTTCATCATCCCGGCGCTCTCCATGACAAGGAGGGAGTAGTTCACCCTCGGGGCTGAGTGTATGTACCAGTAGCTATGTGTTTGATCTCTCTCTCTCTCATGTTCTCTCTATGGCACGATCTTGATGTATCGCGAGCTTTGTTATTAAAGTTGGATCTTATGATGTTTCTCCCCCTCTACTCTCTTGTGATGAATTGAGTTTCCCCTTTGAAGTTATCTTATCGGATTGAGTCTTTACTTTGAGAACACTTGATGTATGTCTTGCCGTGTTTATTTGTGGTGACAATGGGATATCACGTGCCTCTTGATGTATGTTTTGGTGACCAACTTGCGGGTTCCTCCCATGAACCTATGCATAGGGGTTGGCACACGTTCTTGACTCTTCGGTAGAAACTTTGGGGCACTCTTTGAAGTACTTTGTGTTGGTTGGATGAATTTGAGATTGTGTGATGCATATCGTATAATCATGCCCGCGGATACTTGAGGTGACAATGGAGTATGTAGGTGACATTAGGGTTTTGGTTGATTTGTGTCTTAAGGTGTTATTCTAGTACGAACTCTTTAATAGATCGATCCGAAAGAATAACTTTGAGGTGGTTTCGTACCCTACCATAATCTCTACGTTTGTTCTATGCTATTAGTGGCTTTCGAGTGACTCTTTGTTGCATGTTGAGGGATTGTTATATGATCTATCTATGTTATTATTGTTGAGAGAACTTGCACTAGTGAAAGTATGAACCCTAGGCCTTGTTTCCTATCATTGCAATACCGTTTACGCTCACTTTTATCATTAGTTACCTTGCTGTTTTTATTATTTTAGATTACAAAAACCTTTATCTACCATCCATATTGCACTTGTATCACCATCTCTTTGCCGAACTAGTGCACCTATACAATTTACCATTGTATTGGGTGTGTTGGGGACACAAGAGACTCTTTATTATTTGGTTGCAGGGTTGTTTGAGAGAGACCATCTTCATCCTACGCCTCCCACGGATTGATAAACCTTAGGTCATCCACTTGAGGGAAATTTTCTACTGTCCAAACCTGTGCACTTGCAGGCCCAACAACATCTACAAGAAGAAGGTTGTGTAGTAGACATCAGATATCCATGACATGGTCGTCCCTTTTTTGGAGAGAGTACGTACTAAATAACTTTGATATGTCCCGTCAACTCGCAGAACAATGAGAAGCTTGCTTACTACGCCTTCTCCCTCGCCAACGCGTGCGTGGTGGCTCGCAGCACGAGGAGAAACTTTTGCTTACAAGTGGTGGACGTGCAGCAGTTCATTTGGTGTCAGATTGCCAGAAGTACCACTGTAGTACCATCATTATTGTTCGACTTCCAGAAGAGGCAAAGAGTCAAGCACAAGGTCACCTACTAACCTTAGGCTAGGCATAGTGGGAGTAACATAAGTAGGGGTACATCCTATTTTTATTCTAGAAACAACCACACACAAATATTGGACGGTAGCAGCACATCAACTGAATGAAAAATGAAAACCAACCAATGAACTACTACTACTGGTGAGCGTTTGTAGTACGTATCATGTACTCCGTCTGTCCATGTATATAGGGATTAATGCGTTTTTCGAGACTAACTTTGGCCCTGTTTGGATCCATGGGTTAGAGTTAGTTTGAGCTAGTTGGGGCTCAAATAGCCCTAAAGTATCCAAGCATGAGGGTTAAATTGGAGTAAGTTCCACCGAACTCACCAAAAAAAACTATCCCACCCAAGAGGTGCTAATTGGAGATAGTTCTCATTGGGCCCACTGAAAAATCACTTTTCTCTCTCCATCAAGTGCATTTATTGTCAATTTAACCCTGTCACCCAAACACCTCTTTGTCTACAGTTAGTTCATGGTTAGTCATGAGTTAGTCTAACCTCTAGTTAAGTTAGAGTATCCAAACAGGAGCAGTATAGGACATGCAAGTTGCTCAAAGCATACAGTCAAATTTGTACGTGAAAGGATTTTTTTAAATGGAACGTGAAAGGATCTTCGAATGATATAATTTTCAAATTATATAAAATCTTATCAATAGTCAAAGGCATCCTCGAAGAATACATTAGGCCCTATATAAAATCTTATCAATAGTCAAAACCAAGTGTTCTAAACGAGTTCAAAACGAGAAACTGGACCCAATCACGGCACGACATGCTTGTCTCGTTTGGTCCGTAGGTCAAAGCGCTTCCTCTTCTTGGCATAACAATAGAGTACAATATTTTTTTTAGAATGCTCTTGGCATGTCGCTAACATGTGATGAGTTAACCGGCCTCAATAGACGGAAAAACGCCAGCCCACCGCACTTTGAGAGAGACGAGGAGCGAGAAGCGATACGGGCTGCTGGATTACTAGAGCTAGGTGTTGCACGGAAGCCAAGAAATATGGTGATAGCATGGGTTAGCCATGTAATATGATGTAACTACACTGGGCTGCCGTGTTTCGTACTCTTCCAGTCCACTGTGGAGATGATTGGTTGATTTTATATCGCTGAATAATATAAAATATTATGAGTACAGACGCTCCACCACGAGGTTCCTTGCTCCTTCTCGGTCGTCGGAAAACTATGTTCTTCCACTTTTTTTGACGTGAGCTTTGTTCATCCTTTTGCCAACACGCGAGACATCTAGCATCAAGGTGCACGTGTCATGCAAGAAAATTGAGATAATCAGATAAGCAATGCGTAAGTGAGTCATGCACTTCGATGGCACCTACTACGCAATATGTTTTTCTCCTCGATGGCACATGAATAATGCACGTACTCAACGACGGAGCATGGGATGGTAGCCATGACATGGTCAGCGCTTTTTTGGAGAGAGTACGTACTAAATAACTTTTATGTGTCCCGTCAACTCATAGAATGATGAGAAGCTTGCTTACTACGCCTTCTCCCTCACCAACGCGTGCGCGGTGGCTCGCAGCACGAGGAGAAACTTTTGCTTACAATCCGCCTGCCCACCTATAGAACCGCCTCGCGCTGGCCAATTCCTCTCCAAACACCTAGGGAGGCGGTTGAACCGAACAATCCTAACTTGCTCCAATTTAACCCTCATGTTTGGATACTTTAGGGCTATTTGATCCCCAACTAGCTCAAACTAACTCTAACCCTTGGATCCAAACAGGGTCAAAGTTAGTCTTGGAAAACGCATTAAGCCCTATATACATGGACAGATGGAGTACATGATACGTACTAGCAAATGCTCACCATTAGTAGTAGTTCATTGGTTGGTTTTGATTTTTTATTCAGTTGTTGTGCTGCTACTGCCAATATTCGCGTGTGGTTGTTTCTAGAGTAAAAAAAGGAGGTACTAGTACTTACTGTAGTAAAGGTGAAGTGATGGTTGCTTCGCCCGAGCAACTTATTACTCTAGGAATATGGGAGTACCGGCGGATTCAAGTAACAAAGAAATGATGGTTGCTTGTCCGAGCAACTTACTATGGCGAAGGTGGAGCTCTGTGATTTGACCCCTCACTAGTCATTACTACTACGGCGCAACGACCGGGGTGAATCTTTCCCTGCAGTTGTGCACTCAATATTGCTGCATGGCAGGTGGAGCCTGATGAAGGATGTCCCACATGCTGGCAAAACAAAGCTGAATTGTTTCTGGCATTGCTATCAATCCTTCAAGATTTGTTTATATGTACGCATAATTTTAATGAAATTGTATTGTGATGCTATGAAGATTTCAAGTTTGGTTCCCGCAGGAAAAAAAGGTTTCAACTTAGGATTCATGTCTCTTGCCTCAAGATTATCTTGTTAGAACATTCCATCAAATACAAATGAAACTACCATGGCTGCTAATGCATCTCAATGGTTCGCAGATCAGCGCCAATATTCACATCACAACTGAAGACAAAGTTGTGAGAAGGTGTACAAATAAAGAAAAATATATAATTGATCGACGTTGTTCATAGGCATGGCTCCATTTCCTTGGCACGGTGTTCATTGCTTGGCAGCTAGTTTCACCCAGCTCTGTAGCCAAAAAAGAGGTGTATGGAGGACACTACAATCCGATCATTTTGTGCAGCTCCACTAAAATCGAGCGGACCATCCCTATTTGCAAAGATATCCAGTCAGTGTGATTACAATAATAGTGGAACTTGATGATGAAACATAACACACACAAATAGAAGCCGATCACCTCTACGATCTCTCTTTAGGACTAACTACCTGTTGGACAAGATTAGGCACGGAGTTGGATTAGGAGGATAGAAAAACAAATCTCCCTTTCTACAGTCCCACAGAAATGTAAAAACGTTGCATGTGTGACATTTTGGCGGAACTGCACAAAACACTCTTAAGAAAAAAGTGATTTGTGCAGTTCACCAAAAGGTCGCAATAGCTACGAGGTGAAAATGGATAGCCCTGTTTGCAAAAGGAGGTAGAAAGGAAACAATTACTGCCCAATAACACGAGTTGAAGACACATACACCGACAAAAAAGAAGCATATTCCATGTAATAAGGGAAAGATAGCACATGGTGGTTTATCAAAAATGGTTTGAAGACGAGATTGCAAGATGGAAAGTACGCCGACCAAGATACATTTTAAGCAAACAACTAAAGAAGATCCACATGCAACAATGTGGGAAGATGGGCAGTGGAGCAAGGCCGAAGGAAGCTCTACCTGAGGGTCGTCAGGATGTTACTAGGAGGGCGTCGACGCCCGGGATATGCCCATACTGCAGCAGCGAGGAAGTGGCAAAGGCCCTACCGCGCCGGAGCTTGGTTAGAGAGAACGGCGGGTACCGCAGATCGGGACGTGCTGCCTCAACACCGTCGAAGGGAGAAACAATGCACATCCTCCCTTTCCGCCTGGGGACGGGATGCGGCCGGATCATTGACCAATGGTGATAGAGAGAGGCCACCGCCCCCTTGTGTGAGATGGTGTGGCGAGAGACAAACCCATTTTCCATTTTCCCCACGGTAATCGTTTTATGTTTTGTACGTGCCATTGAGGAATATATAACTTTATTTAATACTAACACGTCAAGTCGAACTTTGTTCCATCTGGGTGTGGTACCCGACCCTCCTTCGAGTAAACAACCGCTACACACATCAAATTATCACGTGGGCTACCTTTTCATACAGAATCGAACTCCACCGTGTACCCGCACGAGTGTGGCCAGGAACGAGATGTGAGTACGTGTGTCCTACGTGCACCTCTTCTTTAGGTGCAGGTACGTATGTGGGTGGGTGTGAGAGAGATGGTTTGTGCGAAATAGAGGCAATGTGTCGATGCTATCTCAAACGAAAAAACATAACATATGCAATGTGTGTGAAATGGAGTCATGGACGTGAGATATCGATAGAATTGAAAACAGGGATGAAGTGTGTGGGTGCGCGATCGATAAAGAGTGCCATCAAATTTGTGTTTGCCCACGTCAAAGATACAGGGCGGCTGTCCTACTGGAATTTGAGAGGGCAGAGATGCAGTTTTTCTCTGTGGCATGGATACCTACCTACAACATTCGACTATCGGTGTGTGTGGGGCGGGGGGAGAGGGCAGAGACCGATCGACTAGTATATGTGTGGGGAAGGAGAGAGACCTAGCTATGTATTGAGGAAGATCGATAGGCATCCATGGATATGTGTAGCAGAGGAATAAGGTTGGGAGAAAGACAAAGGTAGAGTGTTAGAGGGTTGGTGGTGGAGTGGCGTCTCACAAATGGTGGGAGAGGCCTACTAGACAAACGGAGGGTATGAGTGCAATATCAATAAGAGAGGGCGGGGGGAGTCTGTCTGTCTATGCACATGCGTGTGAGAGACAGGTTGGGAGGTATGCAAGGATGATGAGGGGAGACGATATGGTTGTGGTAAGCATACATAACTACATAGGAAGATCAGTCGTCGTGTGTCCGAGTAAGGGAGAGACATAACTAGCAAGGTAAGTGTATCTGTGCGTGGGGAAAATGAATTATAGTCGACCTGGCTATATGTAGGGAGATCGGTACGTATACATGCATGCATGTGTTAGAAGCAAGTAAGGTCCAAAGAGACAAACAGGGGGAGAGGGGTGCGGCTAGGAGGTGGTGCGAGAGGCCTACCATGTCGAGGGGGAGGAGTGTGCGAGTATGAGATCAATGAAAAGAGGGGCGGGAGTGTGCACCTGTGTGGAACCGTATTGGACATAGGGGGGCATGGACGGCGAGAAGAGAAGAGGGGAAGTATATATGTGTTTGTGGTTGACACACTTGGCTAGAGAGGTATATCAACCGGTATGTGCCGGAAAGAAGGAGCCGGGGGCCTAAACACACTGCGGGTGAACGACCTAAAGAGAAATAACGAACGTGCGCGATGGAGGGGATGCTGAGGGTGAGAGGGGGCCGGCGTGTGCATGCACGATAGAAAGTTAGCGCTAGCTAGCTAGAAATAGAAGAGGATGGTGAAGGTGTAAAAGACGAACAAAGATCATAATTCATTATAAAAAAGTGGATACGGATACTTGAAGAAGATATCATAATGTAGAACATTGATTATAATTTGGGCTAATGTGTGGCTTTTGCAGCTCAGGGCTAAATACTTGTCATAATGTAGGGGGGCAACGCACTATACTTTGTGTGATAAACACGGTGTACGTATGGAACATGGTTTAGATTATGAATATATAGTTAGTACATCAAATGTACTATTATTTGGAACCAATATCAAGTGTATTCGAAAAATAGAATTCGAGTTCATATAGTACACATAGTTCATATCCATCTCTATAGTAATCATGTGGTGTGTTATTAAGGTAATACACGAATGATGGTTGAAGTTGGCAACAATCATGATTGTAGATTCTTATTGAAATAGAGAAACGAATTCAAATTCAGCTCGAATTGCAGCGGTAGTATAGACATTTGGAATGCACTAAAATGTTGGTATGAGTAGGTTACATGCATTATACAGACAACGAAAAAATTTAATTGGACATAACATGGATTCATACTCCCTCCTTCCATCTATATAGGGTGTAATGCGTTTTTAAGATCGCCTTTGACTGTTGACAAGATTAATAGTACATGACATGCACAATGTGAAAATTATATCATTGAAAGCTCCTTTCACACATGAATTTAATAGTGTGCTTTGTGTAAGTTGCATGGCATATACTATTGCTCTAATATTTGGTCAAAGTTAGCCTCGAAAAATGCATTAGGCCCTATATATATGGAAGGAGGGAGTAGCTTTGAATAGCATTTGTATAGTAAAACGGGACAAGACTCTCTCTTTGTGTGGTGTGAATAGTTTTATTTTTTCGTTGAGGGAAGTGCGAATTGATTTGGTATGTACAAGTACAATATTACACGTTAGGCTTGTCCCTAAAATTCAACCCGCGCCTTGTTATATCCCGAAAATTCAGATATTGTGCTCCCAAAACTGGCGCCTTCACAACCTGTGCCTTGCTATCCCGAAATTACAACGCACGTGAAAACTCCCTCCAGCTGCCAAATCCCAACACGCGAAATCCCCCTTCTAACCCGGAGCCAAAAGGGCCGCTAGTTCAAATCGATGGGGGTACTTTTGTAATACACCCTACATTTTGGACAAGCGCGTCCCTAAGTCATGGTTCCCCCTCCCATTGCCTCCTCTTCACCATTCGAAATCCCTAGCCGCCATAACCTCTCCACTCCAGCCGCAAAACCCCACCTTCCTCCGTCCGCCACCTCAATGCTGCCCAGCCGGAGCCTCTTCCCCAACGACGTCGTCCACCGCAATAGCTCGACATCCCTCGTCCACCTCCTCAGATGAGGATCCGTCGTCCATCTCTTCGTCCTACCGGTTCAGCCGCCCGTCCTCCACCTCGAAGGAGCTGCTCCGACGATCGCCTTGTCTATCGCGGCTACTACATCCCCATAGCGCCGCCTTAACCTGCTCCACCGGAACCGCACCATCCTCACCTGAAAGGACATGCGGTGCCCCCATGTGTGGTTTTGGTAATTGATGACATTCTCTATGGACTAATGGTTGCATCGAGTTATATTTGAAGGATGTTTCCATAGGCATTTCTTGAAGTCCATGTGTTGGTTTCAAGGAGTTTATGGGTTGACCAAGGTGCTATTAAGGAATTATCCAAAGATTGGTAATGTGAGTGTTGAGCTTATTGCAAGCATGTCTTGAAGAAGAAGATTGTGTGATCATTCATATTTACCTTCAATACATCATCCAAATGAAGAGAGTTGGAAAGATTCAAGGTTGATCAAGACTAAGTCAAGAGTGAATCAAGTTGATCAACTCACAAAGCATAGAAGATGTACCGAGTGGGACCAAGTGTTCCCATGGTATGGTAAGCATTGTCCATTACGCTTTGTGTACTAACCCATGGTCTACGTGAGAGTTCTTTGTGGGGTTAGGTATGTTTCCATGGTCTTGCGTATGTAATTTTTTACTACCGCTCTAGAGCGGTACTACCGCGGCTCCTGAGCGGTACTACCACTCCAGAGCAGTACTACCGTGGCTCCTAAGCGGTAGTACCGCCCCGGACCAAAAACTCGTGTTTTCTCTCTCGTTTGGGCTGTTTTGAGCGTGCTAAGCGGCAGTACCGCTCCTCCAAGCGGTAGTACCGCTTGTGCACGACCTGAGCACATAACGGTTGGATTCGGGAGGTCCTATAAAAGGGGGTCTTCTTCCCCATTGAACCTTATCCTTTGAGCTCATGTTCTTCCCCCATTGTTGACCTTCTTCGAGCTTGCTAACTCTCAATCCCTCCATGGATTCTTGCTAGTTTTTGAGGGAAAAGAGAGAGGAGATCTAGATCCACATTTCCACCAATCACTTTCTCCTCTATTTGAGGGGAACCCCTTGGATCTTGATCTTGGAGTTCTTGGTGTTCTCCTTCTTGTTCTTCCTCTCATTTTCCTCCCTAGCATTAGTTGCTTCAGTGGGATTTGAGAGAGAAGGACTTGGGCACTCCGTGTGCCCTTGCCATTGCATTTGGTGCATCGGTTTGAGTTCTCCATGGTGATACGTGGAAGTGAAGTTTGAGAAGCTTATTACTCTTGGGTGCTTGGTGCCCTTGAGCTTGTTCCTCTTGGGTGCTTGGGCGCCCTAGACGGTTGGTGGTGTTCGGAGCTCAATCATTGTGGTGTAAAGCTCCGGGCAAGCGTCGGGGTCTCCAATTAGGTTGTGCAGATCGCCCCGAGCATCTTGATGGGTTCCGGTGACCGCCCCCAAGGGTTGCCAAAGTGTACGGGTTCGGTGACCGCCCCCAAGGCTTGCCATTTGTACGGGTTCGGTGACTGCCCTCAAGGGTCCCTTAGTGGAATCACGGCATCTTGCATTGTGCGAGGGCGTGAGGAGATTACGGTAGCCCTAGTGGCTTCTTGGGGAGCATTGTGCCTCCACACCGCTCCAAACGGAGATTAGCATCCGCAAGGGTGTGAACTTCGGGATACATCATCGTTTCCGCGTGCCTCGGTTATCTCTTACCCGAGCCCCTTTACTTATGCACTTTACTTTGTGATAGTCATATTGTTCTTTGTCATATATCTTGCTATCACATAGTTGCTTATATTGCTTAGCATAAGTTGTTGGTGCACATAGGTGAGCCTAGTTGTTTTAGGTTTTGTGCTTGACAAATTAACCACTAGGTTTATTCCGCATTTGTTCAAGCCTAAACCGTAATTATTTTAAAACGCCTATTCACCCCCCCTAGGCGACATCCTCGATCTTTCAATTGGTATCAGAGCCTCGTCTCTCTTTGTTGGGCTTAACCGCCTAGAGAGTAAAGATGTTGACTAGAGGATTAGGATTCTCTGACACTCTTAGTTTCGATGGCACAAATTTTGATGTTTGGGTAATTCGCATGCTTAATCTCTTTAGGGTCATGGACCCAAATTTAGAGCGAATTGTAGATATGGGTTTTTCTCCTCCAAAGGATCCCCAAAGATTATCTTTAGAGGATGAGAAAAACTCTTATTTCAATGCTCAAGCCTCTAATGTGCTTTTCGATGCTTTGAGCAATGTAGTTATATTTCAACTCATGCCGCCCGGATGCTCATGAGTTATGGACAAAGCTTCAAGATAAATATGGTGTGTCCAAGATTTGTGGGGATGGTTGGTCTCCCTCCACCTCCGGTCATATAGTCTTCTCAACTTCTTTTACTTCACCTACATGTGGTTTGCCACAAGGTAATGATATGGTGAGTAGTGTTGGTCATTGCAATGATGATAGTATGCTTATTGTGGATGATCCTTCATCACTATATTATTGCAATGCTCCCTCTTTGGGCTTTAACACTTCAAGCACTCCAAATGTTTCACATGCTTGTGTTGATAGTCCTTGCATATCATGTAGAAATTGCTTGACTAAATATCATGATGATATGCTTGCTATGTCTTGTTGCCATGATAAAAATGCATCTATTTCCTCGAATTGTTGTGCTAACAATGTAGAGGAAACCGAACACTCCATGGAACAAGATGTGGTGTTTAATGGTGCCTCAAGGGATCCTACATCATCATCTATTGCGTTTTGCCTTATGGCTAAGGCGTCAAAGGTATCTCCTACTTTGTACCCCAATATGTCTCTTTATGATGATGTTGATGCTAATGATGATGAGGATAATGATGAAGAGAATGATAATGTTGCCTCCTTAAAAATTAAGGGGAAATGGTTTTAAAGCTCTTCATAAAATAAAATTGCTCGCTCCAACTTCATGGAAATTATGTCCATTGCTATTGAGAGCAAGAAATATATTGATGAGTTGGAATCTCGTCTTGAGGAGCATGAGGTCACCATTGATAAAATGGAAGGTCATGGGCGTGATTACGCTAATGAGATTATGGACCTCTCTCAAGCTCTTGAACTTGAACAAACCACCAAGGAATCTCTTGAGGAGACTTTTGCTCTAGAATTGTCTAGAGTGAAGGAATCTACTGATAGAGCCCTTGAGGTGGCCAATGTTTTTGAAACTAAAAATGCTAAGCTTGAAGTTGCTCATGCTAGACTCCTTGAGGATTTTGAGCACCTCGAAAATGGCTCAAGGGTCATCAAGGGTGAGCTCATCAAACTCACAGAGTCTCATGCTCAACTTGAAGCTTCTTATTTAAAAGAGCATGCCAAGTTGCCTTCTCCTCTTGTTGTTAATGATGATGCTTGTGCTACTAATTCTTTTACTTGTGAAGCATCCATTTTGAAGGAGAATGTTGAGCTACGGGCTCAACTTGAGGTGCTATCTTGCAATTATGGGAAATTGGAAGAAAGTCATGAAAAGCTCTCAAGCTCTCATGATGATCTTCTAGTATCCCATAGTGTGCTAAAGATAGCTCATGAGGCCATGATTGCTAAGGTAACATCTAGTGAGCCTCATGTGGATACTAGCACTACTTCTAGTCAAAATAGTATATTGCCATGTGCTAGTCCTTGTAATTCATCTACTCACAATGTTGGTACATCTTGTGATGAATTGCTTTCCTTGCCTTGTTGCTCTAACGATGAAGCTTATACTTCCTCTAGTACTTGTGTTGAGACTAACCATGTAGAGGAAATCAAAGAGCTCAAGGCCCAAGTCACTTCTTTGAAGAAATACTTGAAAAGTGTAATGAAGGAAATCCGCACTCAACAATATCTTGAGTGTGCAAAAATCCCCAATGACAAAGGTGGACTTGGATTCAACTCCAATAAGAAGAAGAAGTCCAACATGAACAAAAAGAAGGGCCAAGAACAAGTCAAGAATTCAGCCAAGATTGTTTGCTTCAAGTGCAAAGTAGAAGGGCATCATGTTAGATCTTGCCCATTGAAGAAGAAGGCCATTAGTGTCAAGCAACAAGGGAAGAGGGCACAAGTTCAATCTCATGCTCAACCTCAAGTTGAAGAAAGGCCACTTCCCAAGAAGACTCAAGCTAATGCTTCTCTTGTGGAAAAATCAAGTGAGAAGAAAGTGAAGAGTAGACGTTGCTACTTATGTCGTGAGAAAGGTCACGTCGCTTCTTCATGCACTAGTGGTAACTTATCCAACCCAATTATTATTGATGATATCTATTCTCTTGGGAAGGATAAGGTTGGCAATGTGTTTGCCAAGTTTGTTGGTACTCAAAGTGGTGTAAAGAAAAGAACCATTTGGGTATCCAAGCCTATTGTGACTAACCTCTTAGGACCCAACTTGGTTGGGGACCAACAAGCTCAAACTTGATCAATAGGTGTTTTTGGAGGGCATTGGATACTTGGTTACATTATGAAGAATTAAGGGGACTTCATCATTCTTTTTGTCACAAGCCAAGTTAATTGGATTATCAAGTTCCTCTCTTATATCCAATGTGCCTCCTTGCGGTAACTTGTACTTAAATTGTTTACTTTGAAAGTTAGTTGCCCCCTTGCATGTTTTGGTTTTGTTCCTTGCATGTGTTTGTATATGTTGCGCTTCCAACTTGCTTATGTATGTTGGTGTGCACTTCATGTACGTGTGAGTTGTGTGTTGAGCCTTTGTGCATCTTCTTTGTATCTTAGTTGGCTCTTGTGAGAGATTAATGGAATATCCCATTATTGGGGAGTGATGTGCTTTGTGCACCTCACACTCCTATAAGTGTGTGTACATGAGGAATACCATCTAGTATTGATATTACAAGATTATCTATTCACTATGTGGTATGTCTTCTCATGAGAAATTCAAATTCTAAATTGTCCATTAATTATCTCTTGTTGGATCCTCTTATTGCCTCTTGTTAAGTTTTCTTCATTGGTATCACATTATGGGGGAGTAATATGCTATATATATTACTAGCCTAGAAAATGTGTACATTTGAGATATTGTCACCTAGTGTTGATATTGTAGATTATCTTGTTCCTAGGTGGCATGTTAGCTCTACAAGTTGCAATCTGCTTGTGTGTGGTGTGAAGATGATGTTGGATATCCTTGCTATCTACCACGGGAATTCTTTCCATCTACTTCTTGTCTTTTGACAATTGGTAGTCATTTATGTGTGGTAGAATTTATTGATCATCTTTACATTGGCTTTTGTTTTACTTGCCTCTTCTCTTGCCAAGGATTGTGTCAACTCCCGTTGTCTTCCATACCACTTGTGGATCTTGTTTATTTCTTGTTCTTGTCTAGTGTTTTCTAGATATAGTGAAAGCTGTGATCCCACCTTGTGCATTTTGTATTCAAATACAAGTCCTATATAATGCACAACTCGTGGGGGAGCTATTCTATTTTCTTCAGAACACTCTTCTTGTGATCCTTATCAAGTGTGTTTTGGTGGAAGGCAAGCCATTTCTTTTTGGTACTTTGTGCCATCATGAAACTTTGTTGAGGGCTTGGTTTGTTTGGAACCATCCTCTCTTTGGGAGTTTGACATTGTTAGTTTAGTGTGTATCAATGGATATCTCATTCCTTGATGTATCTTTAATGATATCTTCCAAGTGATGATTTCTCCATTTAGTATCCTTTTCACTTGGAATTTCTTTGTCTTTTGTTTCGGTTTTGAAAGTCTTGAGCATGCATGTTTACTTCATGTATTTCATTTGGCATGCTTTCTTTCTTTGACTCAATATATAGGGAAACTCCACCTAGTCTCAATTTGGATGAGATGTGCATGAAATTCATTTTCATATCTATATGCACATATTTATGTGGAGTTTGTCCTATGTATTGGTGTTTCTAACTATTTGGTCCCGATGAGTTTGGGTACCGTTTAGTTTGTGTTGTTCTTCTAGGAACATTTGGAGATGCATTGGATGCTCGGCTCACTCACAAGGAAGGTGTTGTCACCATGTGCATATTGGAGTCAAGCTAGGATGATCAATGAACTACTATCTACCTTCAATTGGTATCTACTTAATCCTTCCAATGATATCTCGGTAACAAGTATCTATTCATGCTTTCCTCTCTTGCATTCAACCTTGTGTAGGCTGTATCTTGGCATGATATTCATTTCATATCTTGTGATACTTGTTTCCTTTCTCAAAGCATCCCAACGACGATCTCTGTTGCTAGTTGTGATGCCCTTGATGGATGTGTGTTTGGACTTCATTTATATACAATAAGACCATATCTAGCCAAGTGCTATGCTTTCAAGCAAATATCTTATTGGTATATTTATGACTTCCTTGTGGATATCTTGTTCCTTCGTGGTGTAACTATTTCGGGTGTACATCCTTCTTTGTAGATATATATATATATATATATATATATATATATCATCATGATTTCGTCTACATAGAACCTTATACACTTGAGAGAAATTACATCTCTAGTTGATATCCTTTCTTTCACGCCCACCTTGTCTTTCTTATGTTATTTCTTTGGTGGCTCCGTGAAAGCTTTTGCCTTGAGTGCGTGTCCTCTATCGTTGCATCTTGATGCACTCTTGTGTGGTGAAGATTTTTTCCCTCATGCTTATCGTTACAAGGCTTTTGCCATCTTAATTGGCATCCCTCGTCTTGATGAGGCTTTCATCTTCTATCTTCACCACGGGTTGTCACAAGCATAAGTTCTTTATATGCTTATTAGTAAGCTTGTGAACCCATTTGCTAGTTGTGTGTGTGTGGGAATGATAGGCCTTGCACCGTGTGCCTCATTATTTCAAGACTATGTTGATGCTTAATGCTCATCCTAGTTTTAGTCCTCTCAAGTGCTTCGCCATGACTCACACACATCATTTTGGTTGAGCCTATTCTTAAGTTGCCTCTTTTACATGTTGCTCAACCATGTGCTTGTTGCAAGCGCTAGGCTTTGTTTCCTATATGCTCATTTGCACTAGATGTGAGTTTCTATTGATTTTGGGGGAGCTATGATCCTATTTTGTGCACTTTGTATTCAAATACAAAAATTCTTATGTGTGCACAAATCATGGGGAGCTTCGCTAGTTTCTTTAGAACACTCCTTTGCGTTTATCATAATATCTTTATTCTTGTGGCATGTAGGATCATTGGTCTAGTTGGTTCAATTGATATCCGTTGATTGCTTGCTTCAATTGGTATCTTCTGATTGCTTGTGTCTCTCTTTGTTATGTCTTTGTGTCATATCTTTTTGTTGCAATCTTTGGGCCTCAATATAGTTTGTCTTCCTCCAAGTATTGGCAGTTGGATATGTGTATTGCATTCCACTCTCTTGTTGAGAAATACACAATTTATGGAGGAACACCTTTTATTTTGGTCTTCTCAGCTTTTCACCCATTTTGGCAATAGATGCCAATGGGGGAGGAGTTTCAGAGAGTTTTGTGGAGAAGTCTTCTGAGTTTTCTCCTTGCTTTGGTTTTGGTCCTAAGCATTTGCATCTCATTCTCCTGCATCATTGGTTGTTGCATTGCATTGTGATGCATAATTCCTTATATAAACTCTCTTGAAAGTGATTGTCATCAATTACCAAAATGGGGGAGATTGAAAGGACATGCGGTGCCCCCATGTGTGGTTTTGGTAATTGATGACATTCTCTATGATCTAATGGTTGCATCGAGTTATATTTGAAGGATGTTTCCATAGGCATTGCTTGAAGTCCATGTGTTGGTTTCAAGGAGTTTATGGGTTGACCAAGGTGCTATTAAGGAATTATCCAAAGATTGGTAATGTGAGTGTTGAGCTTATTGCAAGCATGTCTTGAAGAAGAAGATTGTGTGATCATTCATATTTACCTTCAATACATCATCCAAATGAAGAGAGTTGGAAAGATTCAAGGTTGATCAAGACTAAGTCAAGAGTGAATCAAGTTGATCAACTCACAAAGCATAGAAGATGTACCGAGTGGGACCAAGTGTTCCCATGGTATGGTAAGCATTGTCCATTACGCTTTGTGTACTAACCCATGGTCTACGTGAGAGTTCTTTGTGGGGTTAGGTATGTTTCCATGGTCTTGCGTCAAGAGGAAGATCCCATACAACCCATGGAGGATGACATCAAGTGGTGATCATCATCATGTTTGCAGTGTGCAAGTTCAAGTGGAGCAACACAAAGAGTGGCTCACCCATAATGGAGTATGGGGGAGCAATCAAGTTTGAATCTTGCCATCCATTGTGGTGTCAATGGTCTTGTGAAGATGTGCCGAAGAGTCGCTCACCCATAGTGACTATGGGGGAGCAATCATCTAGTCTTCATCGAGCCAATGCAATCAAGAAAGGTGGTCCAACTTGAGGGAGTCAAGATCGTCATCATCTAGCTCAAGTGGACCATGTGCAAGGCAAAGGTTTGCCCTTGATAGGTTTTCTATTTTACTGGTCTCATGATGGTAGTTGGGAGACCGGGTTATAGGATCGATAGCCGTACTATCAAGGGGGGCTCTCAAGTGAGTAGCTTGATCGTATCGTTCGTCGAGAGCTCAAACCATTGCATCCTTGCATCATGTTTCTTGGTCCTTGTTTGATTCTCTTTTTGAGTCTTAGAGCTTATGGTCATATTTATGACAAGCTTGAGTTCATTGAAAACGGAGTTTGCATGCGTCTTCTTTGATGTTTTCGGTGTTGGAGGTTTTACCGGTCTTCTCCGAGGAAGGGTTCTCACCATTTTCTTTTGGGCCTTTTCTCATTTGCTTATTATTGGTATTTCTTTCAAGATTGTGTTATCCCTTGTCGCTAGCTTTCCAACAAACTTGGTTTCATCGAATTCGGAGTCCGTTTGCAAAAGTTGTGGCTGTTTTGGTGAAGGCTGCAGCGATACTACCCCGACTAGAGCGGATGTAATTTTTTACTACCGCTCTAGAGCGGTACTACCGCGGCTCCTGAGCGGTACTACCGCTCCAGAGCAGTACTACCGTGGCTCCTAAGCGGTAGTACCGCCCCGGACCAAAAACTCGTGTTTTCTCTCTCGTTTGGGCTGTTTTGAGCGTGCTAAGCGGCAGTACCGCTCCTCCAAGCGGTAGTACCGCTTGTGCACGACCTGAGCACATAACGGTTGGATTCGGAGGTCCTATAAAGGGGTCTTCTTCCCATTGAACCTTATCCTTTGAGCTCGTGTTCTTCCCCATTGTTGACCTTCTTCGAGCTTGCTAACTCTCAATCCTCCATGGATTCTTGCTAGTTTTGAGGAAAAGAGAGAGAGATCTAGATCCACATTTCCACCAATCACTTTCTCCTCTATGTGAGGGGAACCCTTGGAGTTCTTGGTGTTCTCCTTCTTGTTCTTCCTCTCATTTTCCTCCCTAGCATTAGTTGCTTCGTGGGATTTGAGAGAGAAGGACTTGGCACTCCTTGTGCCCTTGCCATTGCATTTGGTGCATCGGTTTGAGTTCTCCACGGTGATACGTGGAAGTTAAGTTTGAGAAGCTTATTACTCTTGGGTGCTTGGTGCCCTTGAGCTTGTTCCTCTTGGGTGCTTGGGCGCCTAGACGTTGGTGGTGTTCGAGCTCAATCATTGTGGTGTAAAGCTCGGCAAGCGTCGGGTCTCCAATTAGGTTGTGGAGATCGCCCGAGCATCTTGACGGGTTCCGTGACCGCCCCAAGGGTTGCCAAAGTGTACGGGTTCGGTGACCGCCCCAAGGGTTGCCATTTGTACGGGTTCGGTGACCGCCTCAAGGGTCCCTTAGTGGAATCACGGCATCTTGCATTGTGCGAGGCGTGAGGAGATTACGTAGCCCTAGTGGCTTCTTGGGAGCATTGTGCCTCCACACCGCTCCAAGCGGAGATTAGCATCCGCAAGGGTGTGAACTTCGATACATCATCGCCTCCGCGTGCCTCGGTTATCTCTTACCCGAGCCCTTTACTTATGCACTTTACTTTGTGATAGTCATATTGTTCTTTGTCATATATCTTGCTATCACATAGTTGCTTATATTGCTTAGCATAAGTTGTTGGTGCACATAGGTGAGCCTAGTTGTTTTAGGTTTTGTGCTTGACAAATTAACCGCTAGGTTTATTCCGCATTTGTTCAAGCCTAAACCGTAATTATTTTAAAACGCCTATTCACCCCCCCCTAGGCGACATCCTCGATCTTTCATCACCGACTCCTTGGACGAAGCCGAGGCCTACTTGGCGCCACCAAAGAGGTTGTACACTCATCACATTGCACCTTCTCCTTAACTCGACCTCCCGGTGCCGACGGTGCTCCATCCCGCACCCCCATGGAGTGCCTACCTTGAAGCCGGCGCCGCGGGCGACATCTCCATGGCGGCTCTCCCACAGTGTGAGGCCCCTTCGACGTCGGCGTCCATACCAACCGGATCTGCTGCTACTGCTCCGGCTCTCGCTTGCTCCCTCGCGCTGCTGCTGCTGCTGCTGCTCCGGCTCTCGCTCGCGCTGCTGCTGCTGCTCTCCCCCTCTCGCTCGTGCTTCTGCTCTGCTCCGATTTAGCTACACTTTAGTCAACCGAATTGACTTTTGGGTCAGTCGATTTTCAGGGGGTGGGGGGGCTCGCCGGAGTTAAGGAAGAACCACCTGCAGCGGGGAGGGGGGCTCGCGGGAGAGGTACCCCACTATCTATCTTATGGTTCAGGGTGGGGCGGTGGTCGCCGGCGGTGGGGGGCGCGATGGTGAGGCGGTAGCGTGGGAATCGCCAGAGAAAAATCTCAGCGCTGGGGTGGCTAGAGGGTTGGCCGCTGCGGCAGCGGACCGGCGGTGGGGAGTTGTTTCGGGGCGGCGCGGTGGTGCCGGATGTTCGGTCAGTGGTGGCTGGCGGCTCAGGGGGAGGGTGCAGGTTGAAGATGAACTGCTGGCCCTCCCAAACTACATGTCAAGTGCCTCTCTGCTACCATTGCATTCAGTTTCGACAGTAACATTCAGATCCCACAGTAAATTTTAGTTTCCAGAGTCAATAGTTTTTACCTCATCTGTTGTAGTCAGGTGGTTTTTGGTGATGTAAATTTTACATCTATTTTACATCATCTATTGGAGATGCTATTAGAATCCCACTTGAGATTAACGATGTCTCTCTTATGCTGCTTTAGCTTTGATGTCTTACGGCTCACCGGAGTTGCTCCAACGACAGAATGATCCATCACAACAGAGCAGTGCCCTAAACGCCGTCTACAGATTCCTCAGATCTTCCTCCGCACCTCCTACAGCCACCTCTGCCTCAAATTCTTTAGCGACCAACCCAATGATGCTAAGGTCGACACGGCTACGGCAAAGAGGTTGTACACTTGTTGCATCACTCATTACTCTACATTCATGTAGATCCATTAGGGCTATTTTGGTTCAATGGAAAAACATAGCAATAGGAAATTTTCATATGGCACTCTAGTATTCAATTATTCATGCATTTTGTTGAATCGAATGGAGAAAAACATCCACCTAGACCTACGACTTTTCAAAATCCTATGCATGAAAACAAGATCAAGTGCATTAGTGGCAGAATAACATTCTAACTGTACACGCTTTCATATGGCTTCACTTTATTTTGGCCATGTTTCTTTGCATTCCTCTACTCTTCCAATTCCTATGAACCAAACACCCAAGTTGACAGAAATCCTGTGTTTACAAATGCTCTGTTTACCATGTGCATTCCTATCCTATTCTGGTGTTTTTCCTATCCCTGCGTTTTTAGAATCATGCAAGCCAAATGAGCCCTTACAGAATTACTTCAGTTATAGGTAGGTGTCGAAGGGAACTTTGTGTGGTTTTTCCTGCTCCTGCCGCGACATCGTCCACCTCACCTGAGCTGCTCCATCGACAGAAGCATCCACCAAACCAGACATCACGACTCCTGACCGTCTTTCACCGCCACAGATCTCCTTCCCTGCTGCCGGCACCCACCACAACGGCATCACCATCATCGACTCAGCAGATGAACCTGAGGAGTACATGGGTCCACAAGAGAGGTCGCACTCTTTTGTTTCTGCTTATGTTATGCATTGCTTAAAATTACCTGCTACTTTATCATCATGTTCACCTCTTAGACTCCAAGTCAGGTCCAAATTAATGTTCAAACTTGAGTTCTAAATTAGTTGTGGGGCACATATCGAGGCAGCAATGAATAGTATCTTTGTCTAATATCTGTTTCACCTAGGGTATGCCTATGTTGTTCATCTTGGGTGGGAAACAAATAGTAAAGCAATCATCATCTGTCTTTTTATTAAATTAAAGCAATCATCACCCTGCCATCATTATTTTTGCATCCATCCACTGGTTGTTACCATCACTCTAAATTTTTGCATGCTCTCCTTACATAATCTCACCATATATTTTTCGTATGTATGTCAGATATTGTACACAGTCATGTTGAACATGTAGAGAAAAAGAGAAGAGTTCTGCGTGGCAATACAATGTCATGCAGACATCGCTCCATAGTGGGTTCAATGGCAACCCCCCCCCCTCTCCAGATTGTAATCTAGAGGAAGATATCTGTTCTGAGGCGTATTCAGACGCAGTTGACCACTCCTATTTACCCCCCTCCCCAAGCTGTTTGCTCTACCTTGGCATGATGATCTTAGTAATATCATGCATATGTTGCCTTGCAGTGCCTACTTTTGACATCATATATATCATCTGCTTAGTTTAGACATGTTCTATAATGCCACATGTTTAGTTTCCATATCATATATGGGAATTATGCAGTCTCATGTCTTTTAGCTAGCCATAATATATGTGAAATGTGCAATGCCATCCTGTTTAACCAGGCATCATATATTTGAATGATATCTTGCCCATCTGTTTCTTCATTACATTTCCATTTTTCGACAATGTTTGTACATTAAACTACTCTTCCTGTGAATCAGCCATTTGGGTGGGAGATGGAAAAATCTGGAGTGAAAACAAGGCCTTTAGAGCAGACAGTGCTACCTGTCGAAGCAGATCTCTTGTTGGGTCCCGATAGCTCCTCAGAGATGGATTCAGAGACAGATGACCAGTCCTATTCCCCCACCGAGGTGTATGCTCTAACTTGGCACGGTTATACTACTCATATCATGCATATGGTGTCTTGCATTGCATAGTTTAGACATCATATACACAATATGCAATACCATGTTCTTAGTTCAGACATCATATAGAATGCCCTCTTCTTAGCATATAAATCACGTATGTGAATTAAATCATACGATCATGATTACTTAGATAACATGTGTGTAAATTATTTCATGCGATCCTATTTAGTTATTCATCATATCTTTGAATTATGTTATGCTATGCTATCCAGTTTAGATAGACATCATATATGTGAAATTATGTCATGCTATCCATTTTAGTTAACCAATATACATGTCAACTATTTCATGTCCTCTTTTTTCCACACTATCTATTGCATCTGTCTCTCATACAATGTCTGTACATTCAACTATGTTTCCTGTTTATCAGCCATTTGAATTGGAGCGGGTGATGCCAGTATCTAGTGGAGTAAAAACACGGTCTTCAAATAAAACAGTGCTACCTCTTGGTGGAGATAGCACCCCGGTTGTACATGCATGAGAACTAGCCCTACCACACATAACCCAGACTCTCGCAGATTGTACCCATACTGCAATGGACAGAGAACCAGCTTCACCCAATCTAACCCCAACCCCAGCAGATAGTAACCCAGTTCCTGTTGACACAACACCATCTCCACAACAGAGCTCCCAAACAAGAGCAAGTAGTAAGGCAGCTCCAGTGCCCAAAGGGCCAGTACTACCACGGCGAACCCCAACTCCACCAGTTAGTATGCCTATTACTGTGGAGGAAGCACAACCAGCCAGTCGTAGTTTAGCGTCTATCGCATTTGATGTTATAAAATCCTATGTGCGTATCTTCCCATCTTGGAAATATTATACTGAAGATGAAGGAAAATGCCAGTTGCAGGTGTTTGTCCAGGAGTTATGTGTAAGTAATGTTATTCATGGCAATTACTTTGCTTTGTCCCATACATCCTACCTCCATGATGGTTATAATACAGCAAATTTTCCCATTTTTCTCTATAGAGAAGGACCGATTTGGAAACTCAGGATGAGGTAACCTGTGCTAATACCTCTGCTATCTTCAAGAATGCTTGGTGGCAGTATCAGAATTACCTGAAGAAAACGTACTTCACCGGCAAAGAAACTCATCAAATTCCCTTACGTTCTCCTGAGACACATTTACTGGACGATGACTGGGAATGCCTTGTTCTGTACTGGTCCCGAACCAAGAATGTGGTAAGGTCTATGAGTTCATTTTTCTATTTTAAGTACTATATTCTTGACTCTTACTATACTTTGTTCATGTAGAGCAAGTGCTTAAACCTGAAGAACAACTGTTCTAATTTAAGATTCCATTGCTATCGTGCATACTACTTTGATCTTGTATCATTGCATTTACTCATACACACTTATTTTTAAATTGAAGGATCCAATCGAAACTCCAATGGCACAGCAGGTATGTTCACGCATGTTTCTTTAACAGGTTTGCTCTTATCAATAGCTCTGTTGATTTCAATTTCAATTGTGTATACAGTTGACTTCTCATATCATGCACATTACTAGCATCACAACAGAGCCAATAGTGTTGTTGTACATGTAGACCCGTGGTACCCATCTGAAATCTTGTTGTGCCGTGTAGTTTCCCACGCTTTGTATTCTTTCACTGCTGCTTTGTCTTGAACTGATATGATTTGAACCGTGTCTCTATTTTGATTTGGCAAGACAATGCAGTGACCATAGGACATAGATATATGTTTGTTTGATGATTTTATTATGTACTAGTACTTGGCAATAGAAGACTTGGTAGTTTAATCCTGTCCACCTTACTAATGAACTGGTTCACCGAAATGAGTTTCATATACTAGTACATGCTAAACCTGTTATGTGTCTGCTTGTTTCTTCTTTTAGAATGCTGACAGAATATTGGGGAAGAGTGCCTTATTAAGCAATGGTAAAGGAAGTAATGCAGATGAGGTTCAGGATAGTGAGACATCCTTGTTGGTCTCCAACAAAGCTGATAAAATAGCTAAGGAAGACTATCTTGAAGACAGTGAGACAACCCGAAAGTCCTGTCTTGGTTTAGTGTTCGAGTTACTAGCCACTACCGCTTGCACAAGCTATTCAAACTCACTGTCTGAATCAGTTCGGTTTCTTGAGTCTCAACTACAAGCTGAAAGACATCGATCAACTATGCTGCGACAAAAAGCTGAAGGACTGCAGAAGTCCCTGGAGCATTCAGATGCATACTTTCTGGTGCAATAGCAAGCGTTGGAGGATTTTAGCACCAAACAGGACAAAGCTAATAAGCTTGCTAAGCTTATTGCCAGCATGGTGGATACCCAAGATAATGTTTCTTGACCTCTTCTGAAGTTGTTTCAGTTGTGCTCTTGTTTTGATGCCACGTTTGTTTGCATTGGTGGCCTATTTTGACGGCCAGTGTATGTAATATGCTGCTTTGTTCCCTATATTTGCACTAGTGGCGAACTTTGATGCCCAGTGGATGCAATATGTGTAATAGAGGTAATAGGCTAGCGTTAGTTGCTTGCTTATTTATTTCCTTATTGTCTTGTTTAGTTGTTTGCTTGTAGTCATTGTAGTTCTTTTCTCACGTTTTTCTAATGGCCACAATAACCTATTTTTGGTAACTAGGCCACAATAATCATGGCAACAAACGGACTATTGTAACCATGGTCCTCCTGCGGGCCGTATGATCCATGGGCCTTCTACGGGATGTAGGATCCATTGGTCTTCTATACGGTCCGTAGGATCCATGGGCCTTCTACGGGCCGTAGGATCCATGGGCCTTCTACGGGCCGTAGGATCCATGGACTTTCTACGGGCCGTATGATCCATGGGCCTTTTACGGGCCATGGATCCATTGGTCTTATACGGGCCGTAGGATACAAGGGCCTTCTATGGGGCGTATAATCATTTCGCCAATCATGGGTCGTACTATTCATGGACCATAACGGGGCATTAGTAGGCCGTATTTGATAACTCTATCAAAACAGCCCAACGTTTTTTTACATGAAAACAGCCCAACGGGTTAACGGGCCACAAACGGGCCGACTGTAACCACGGGTTGAATTTGGCCCACAAGCAGAAAATGACAGTAACGGGCCGTAAGTAACCAAATGCTGGAAATGAGCCAAGAATAAATGAGCCCTGAGAAGGCCGAAAGATAACATGGGCTGGAAACGGCCCAATGGAATAATGGGCCGTTAATGGGTATAAAGTGATACACCGTTCATTACGGGCTAGTCTCACCACGGACTGTTAATGGGCCAAGAGTAACAAAGGGCCTCATATGGGCCAAAAGACATCATGGTCCATACATGGTCCGAAAGTTAAAACGGACTGGAATCATATTGGACGGCCCAGATGTCGCTACTGGGCCTAATTCGGGTAGGTCATAACGGGCCCTGGGTTAGCAGGCTGTAAATGGGCTATATGCGAATAGGCCGTTAACAGGCTTTCCGTGGGCCGGCCCGCCACCTTTTGACCAAGTCAAACGGGCCGGCCTTTTCACAGGAATGGGCCTCCGTTGGGCCGTGCCATGTGTCGATGTATCATAGGCGCCTTCGGTCCAATAAGTGGATGACATCTGTCCCAACGGTGAGTCGACACGTGTTTCCTCCAACCAATGATGATTTTACACGTGGAAAATCCCCATTGGTCGGGGCTGTTAACGGGTTATCGGATCCAAAACCGGACCCAATAGCTTAACGACGAGCCGTTACGGTGGATGCCACGTGTCGGTCACCCTTGACGAAAGCACTTCTATGACACGCGATTTATCGTCATGGAAGTGGACACTTCCGTGATGATAGTTTTGGTAATGTCATGGAACACTTCTACGCCAGCACAGGTATGACTATCTTGATTCTGTCATAAAATAGTCATGGATGTACATGCATGACAAAAAACGCGACCTACTGTGACAAACACGTATCATCACGGAAGTGTATTTTTTTGTAGTGCATCAATTGGACTCCGTTTGGTATTCCTTTTCTGTAAAACTCAAACAAGGAAAAAATAGAAACTGCCACTGGGCTCTAGGTTAATAGGTTAGTCCCCAAAATCATATAAAATAGCATATAAATGCATATAAAACATCCTAGATGGATAATATAATAGGATGGAACAATAAAAAATTATAGATACGTTGGAGACGTATCAAATGACAACGTGGCTCTAGGGCACTGGTCCTTAGAGGCATGTTGACGAAGACTTCTCGACAATCATCGAAAATGTTAGGCTGGCACTGGCATGGCAACAGCGACAATAGCACGTCGTCAATGTTCTAGCAATGCCCGTTGGTAGTGGTTGTTCGGTCGTACAGTAACCTCGATGTAATTTCTACAATGAAACGTGGTTTGAACTTTTAGCAGAAAAAATGTTTTATTAGAGAACTCAAGAAAAATTCTAACAAGACTGCATTTTTTTAAATGAGACGGCTTTAAGAAAAAGGAGAAGTTGCGGTAAGAAACTCTCGCCTTTAACTTAAAAACATGTTTTACTTTTCTACGAATGAACTTACATGCAAATTCTATAAATAGCCGTCAAGACCCTTCAAAATCATTGTTACAAATTAAAGTCTAGGCCGGGCCTAGATTTTCATTAGAGAAAAAAGTATAAAATTTTATTTCTTCACAAGCTATCACACCTCCTCCATCCCCCCGCATGTCCCCATCCCTCGATGGTCTCCCTTCGGCGAGCCCCCCTCCAGCATCGCCCCCTCTCCCTCCCCCTCCTCCCCAGCGGGCGCGGCGCTCGCTGGCCTTGCTTCGTCGTCGGATCGGCGGCCGGCAGCATCATTGTCTCGCCCCGAATCTCGGTTTTGTGCGCTCGTCGATGATGCGGATTCCTCCTCCAATTCGGAGGCCTGTCCCTCTCGAGGCTCTCCGGAGCCAGCGCTGGCTTCCAAGGCGTCGCTTCGCCCCTGGAAGTTTGCCCCTAGGGGCCGGGGCAGGCCGGCGGCGTTGCCGGAGGGTGTTTTTGGTTTGGTTCGTGTGACTCGCCGACGACGTAAATCTGGTAAGTTTCCCGTCCTGTCTCCGGCCAAGGGGATCCTTGGTGCACCGCCATCTGTGGATGCGGTGGCCGTCACCGCCCTATGCTCTCTTGGTTCGCGTGGTCTTCGCCCCCTTCTCCTCTGTCCGTGGCATCGCCGCTGGCGGGGCCTGGCCCATTGGGGGATGGGGGTCCAGCGATTCGGCAAACCCTAGATCTAGTTCAGTCTTCGGTGGCTGGTGGGCCCCGGGGGTTGTTGGGCCTGGTGTCTCATGGGCCGGTCTCTGGTGGGCGGCCCGTGGCCCCCTCCATCTCCTTGATGTCTGTTTTTCCACCCCTTCCTTCTGTGGGCCCTAGGAGGGGGGCACACCAGCCCACAAGGGGTGGAGCCCCCCTCCTAAGGAAGGAGGCCGAATATGAGAAGGAGGAGGGGGTTCAGCCCCCCTTTCCTTCCTCCTCCCTCTCTTCCCTTTTTCCCCCTTCCGGTAAAAGGAAAGGGGGGCGAATTGGAATAGGTCCCCCAAGTAGGATTCCTTCTACTTGGGGTGCCCAAGGCAGCTCCCCTCCTCCTCACACCTATATATACAAGGGGAGGGGGCACCTAGAACACACACCAGCGATTGTTAGCTGTGTGCGGCACCCCCCTCCACAGTTTATGCCTTTGTCATATTCACGTAGTGCTTAGGCGAAGCCCTGCACGGATAACTCCACCATCACCATCACCATGCCATTGTGCTGACGGAACTCTTCTACTTCCTCGACACTCTACTGGATCAAGAGTTTCAGGGACGTCATCGAGCTGAACGTGTGTAGAACTCGGAGGTGTCATACGTTCGGTGCTTGGTCGGTTGGAATGAGAAGAAGTTTGACTACATCGACCGCATTGGCAAATGCTTCCGCTTTCGGTCTACGAGGGTACGTGGACACACTCTCCCCCTCTCGTTGCTATGCATCACCTAGATAGATCTTGCGTGAGCGTAAGAATTTTTTTGAAATTGCATGCTATGTTTCCCAACAGTGGCATGCGAGCCAGGTGTATGCGTAGATGATATGCACGAGTAGAACACAAAGAGTTGTGGGCGGTGATCATCATACTGCTTACCACCAATGTCTAATTTTTATTCGGCGGTATTGTTGGATGAAGCGGCCCGGACCAACCTTACATGGCCATGTTCATGAGACCGGTTCCACCGACAGACATGCAACTAGTTTTGCATAAAGTTGGCTAGTGGGTGTGTGTTTCTCCTACTTTAGTTGGACCGAATTTTACTGCGGTCGATCCTTGTTGAAGGTTAAAACAGAAAACTTGATAAATCACCGTTGTGGTTTTTGTGCCATAGGTAGGAACCGTTCTTGTTAGAATCCCGTAGCAGCCACGTAAAACTTGCAACAACAAAGTAGAGGACGTCTAAGTTGTTTTTGCAGGGCATGTTGTGATGTGATATGGTCAAGACATGATGTCATATACATTATTGTATGAGATGGTCATGTTTTGTAAAAGTTATCGGCAACCGGCATGAGCCTTATGGTTGTCTCTTTATTGTATGAAATGCATACGCCATGTAATTGCTTTACTTTATCACTATGCGGTAGCGATAGTTTTAGAAGAAATAGTTGGCCAGACGACCACAACGAAACAATGGAGATCAAGGTGTCGAGCTGGTGATGATGGAGATCATGACGATGCTTTGGAGATGGAGATCAAACGCACAAGATGATGATGACCATATCATGTCACATATTTTGATTGCATGTGATGTTTATCTTTATGCACCTTATTTTGCTTAGTACGACGATAGCATTATAAGATAATCCCTTAACTAAAATTTCAAGGTATAAGTGTTCTCCCTGAGTATGCACCGTTGCGACAATTTTTCGTGTTGTGACACCACGTGATGATCAGGTGTGATAGGCCCTATGTTCACATACAATGGGTGCAAGACAGTTTTGCACATGCAGAATACTTGGATTAAACTTGACGAGCTTAGCATGTACAGACATGGCCTCAGAACTAGACACCGAAAGGTCAAACGTGAATCATATAGTAGATATGATCAACATAGAGATGTTCATCATTGATGACTACTCCATCTCACGTGATGATCAGACATGGTTTAGTTGATTTGGATCACGTATCATTTAGATGACTTGAGGGATGTCTATCTAAGTGGGAGTTCTTAAGTAATTTGATTAACTGAACTTTAATTTATCATGAACTTTGTCCAGATAGTATTTGCAAATTATGTTGTAGATCAATAGCTCGCGTTATAGCTCCCCTATTTTTGATATGTTCTTAGAGAAAACTAAGTTGAAAGATGATAGTAGCAATGATGCGAACTGGGTCCGTGATCTGAGGATTATCCTCATTGCTGCACAGAAGAATGATGTCATTGATGCACCGCTAGGTGACAGACCTATTGCAGGAGCAGATGCAGACGTTATCAACGTTTGGCAAGCTCGATATGATGACTACTTGATAGTTTAGTGCACCATGCTTTATGGCTTAAAATCGGGGCTTCAAAGATGTTTTGAACCCCACAGAGCATATGAGATGTTCCAAGAGCTGAAATTGGATTTCAGATTCATGCCCATGTTGAGAGGTATGAGACCTCTGACAAGTACTTTTCCTACATGATGGAGGAGAATAGCTTAGCTAGTGAGCATGTGCTCAGAATGTATGGGCACTACAATCGCTTGAATCAAGTGGGAGTTAATCTTCCAGATAAAATAGTGATTGATATAGTTCTCTAGTCACTATCACCAAGCTAACAGAACTTCGTGATGAACTATAATATGCAAGGGATAACAAAAAAGATTCCCGAGCTCTTCGCGATGCTAAAATCGGCGAAGGTAGAAATCAAGAAAGAGCATCAAGTGTTGATGGTTAACAAGACCGCTAGTTTCAAGAAAAAGGGAAAAGTTAAAGAAAGGGAACTTCAAGAAGAACGACAAGCAAGTTGTCACTCCTGTGAAGAAGCCCAAAGCTGGACTAAGCCTGAAACTGAGTGCTTCTACTGCAAAGGAAATGGTCACTGGAAGCGGAACTACCCCAAATAGTTGGCGGATAAGAAGGATGGTAAAGTGAACAAAGGTATATTTGATATACATGTTATTGATGTGTACCTTACTAGTGCTCGTAGTAGCCCCTGGGTATTTGATACATGTTTGGTTGCTAAAGCTTATTTTCTCTGCACTAATAAGTCATACATATTTAGAGAGCAATTTTTGTTGCTTGCACCGATGACAACTTACTTGAAGGATCTTACTCAATCCATAGGAAGGTATGGTGGACTCTAATGGCAAAACTGGGTTTAAGGATATTTGGAAGCACAAGTAGTATCTCTACTTGGTGCAGGGAATTGGGCTAGCATGAGGGGGAAAGGCAAGCTCAACATGTTTGGAAGGTCAATGACAATATACTTTAACTGAGATGTTAGAAAACATAAACCATTACGTTGTCTTCCTTGTCCAACATCAACTCTTTTAGCATGTCATACTTAATGAGTGCTTCACAATCATAAAAGATGTCCAAGATAATATATTTATATGTGAACCCCTCCTTCCTTATCACTTCCTATTAATTGCAATGATGACCAAGGCTACGTTCATCAACTCTCAACAATTTTTATGCCTCGTACTTTCTATGTGCGAAGTTATCACTATCCATAAGATCAATATGAACTCTTTTGTTCTTTCTACTTTTTCAAGATCATGGAAACATAGCAAAGCCCTTGACTCAACACTAATCTTTATTATAGATAGCACACGGACTCGATTAGATAAAGATATCATAAAGGAAAACTCAAAACTACTTGATATCAAAACTTCGAACTAATGGATCAAGGTACTACTAAAAGGATCGAACTAAATAAAGCGGTAAAGATAGGAGTGTGATGGTGGTACAATACCGGGGCACCTCCCCCAAGCTTGGCAGTTGCCAAGGGGAGTGCCCATACCCATGTGATTATTTCTTCGGAGATGGTGAAGTAGGAGTTGTTGCACTTTTCTTCTCTAGCTTGCGTCTGAGGCTAAAATTTTCCTCCCTCAGATCCTCATTCTCGAGCTCAAGTTTCATTATCTTTTTGCATAGTGCTGCCTTGCTGTCCTGCAGAAAACATGGTGGGATAGATAGGACCTTAGGGAGGCTTGACTTCTTGAACTCCACATGCATATCACCAGGTTGAGGCAGTGGATCATCCTCTTTATCGGAGCTTGTCTCCTCCTTCCTCTTTGGATCATAGTCTTCTTCTTCTTCTGTGGTCCAGCCGTAATGTTCCACATCCCCATATACTTTTGGGTTTGAAATATAATCAGCCATGTAGCTCTCTCCCTCTGAATCTTGGTAGGACATCTTGTTCCAAATCTGCAACAGGAACAGCTCGAAACGAAAACAGAGGATATTTGCGTGATACGGTGGTCAAAACCTTCGGGAGTATATATAATGAATTTTTACCGACCAAAATACGTAACATACAAGAAAACGGAGTCCGGGAGGCACACGAGGTGCCCACGAGGCGGGGGGCGCGCCCTCCTCTCTCGTGGGAGCCTCGTGCCCCTTTCGGACTACTTCTTTCTTCCTAAAATTCTTAAATAATGCAAAACTGATAAAAATTGCCATTAGAGTTGTTCTGGAGTCGGTTTACTTACCGTACCATGTACCTATGCCTTTTCGGAGTCTGGAACATTCTGGAAAGTGTCTCTTATGTATTCCTCAGGGGTTATGGTTTCAATAATATTAGTTTCTACATTGATAGGATTACCTGAAATATAATGCTTAATTCTTTGACCGATTACCACCCTCGGATTTGTGCCTTCAAAGTTGTTGATTTTTATAGCCCCAGAACGATAGACCTCCTCGATAACGTAGGGACCTTCCCATTTTGAGAGAAGTTTTCCTGCAAAAAATCTTAAATGAGAGTTGAATAATAACACAAAATCTCCGACGTTAAACTCACGCTTTTGTATCCTCTTATCATACCAGTGTTTGACTTTTTCTTTGAAAAGCTTAGCATTCTCATATGCTTGGGTTCTCCATTCATCAAGTGAGCTAATTTCAAATAACCTTTTCTCACCGGCAAGTTTGAAGTCATAATTAAGCTCTTTAATAGCCCAATATGCTTTGTGTTCAAGTTCAAGAGGTAAATGGCATGCTTTTCCATAAACCATCTTATATGGAGACATACCCATAGGATTTTTATATGCAGTTCTATAGGCCCATAATGCATCATCAAGTTTTATGGACCAATTCTTTCTAGATCTATTCACAGTCTTTTGCAAAATTAATTTGAGCTCTCTATTGCTCAACTCTACTTGACCACTAGACTGCGGGTGATAAGGAGATGTGATTCTATGATTGACATCATACTTAGCGAGCATCTTACGGAAAGCACCATGAATAAAGGGTGAACCACCATCAGTCATAAGATATCTATGGATTCCAAACCTCAGAAAAATAACTTCTTTAAGCATTTTAATAGAAGTGTTATGATCAGCACTACTAGTTGGAATAGCTTCTACCCACTTAGTAACGTAATCAACAGCAACTAAAATATGTGTATAACCATTGGAGGCAGGAAAAGGTCCCATATAATCAAAGCCCCAAACATCAAACGGTTCAATAACAAGAGAATAATTCATAGGCATTTCTTGACGTCTACTAATGTTCCCTATTCTTTGACATTCATCACAAGATACGACAAACTTACGAGCGTCTTTGAAAAGAGTAGGCCAATAAAAACCAGATTGTAGTACCTTGTGTGCAGTTCTATCTCCAGCGTGGTGTCCTCCATAGGATTCGGAGTGACACTTGCGTAGGATTTGTTCCTGTTCATGCTCATGCACACAATGTCTAATAATACCATCTACTCCTTCTTTATAAAGGTGTGGATCATCCCAGAAGTAATGTCTTAAATCATAAAAGAACTTTTTCTTCTACTGGTATGTGAAACTAGGCGGTATATATTTAGCAACAATGTAATTAGCATAATCAGCATACCAAGGAGCAGTACGAGAAGCATTGACGACCGCTAATTGTTCATCAGGAAAACTATCATTAATAGGCAGTGGGTCATCAAGAACATTCTCTAACCTAGACAAGTTGTCTGCAACGGGGTTCTCAGCTCCCTTTCTATCAATTATATGGAAGTCAAATTCTTGGAGCAAGAGAACCCATCTAATGAGTCTAGGCTTAGCATCTTTCTTTTCCATAGGATATTTAATAGCAGCATGATCAGTGTGAATAGTAACTTTGGAATCAACAATATAAGGTCTATACCTATCACATGCAAACACAACTGCTAAGAATTCTTTTTCAGTAGTAGCATAATTTCTCTGGGAAGTATCAAGAGTCTTGCTAGCATAATGGATAACATTCAATTTCTTATCGACTCTTTGCCTAAAACAGCAACTACAGCATAATCACTAGCATCACACATAATTTCAAAAGGTAAATTCCAATCAGGTGGCTGAACAATAGGTGCAGTGATCAAAGCCTTCTTAAGTGTTTCAAATGCTTCTACACAATCATCATCAAAGACAAAAGGAATATCTTTTTGCAATAAATTAGTCAGAGGCCTAGAGATTTTAGAAAAGTCCTTAATTAACCTCCTATAAAAACCGGCATGACCAAGGAAACTTCTTATACCTTTTATGTCCTTGGGACATGGCATCTTTTCAATAGCATCAACCTTGGCTTTGTCAACTTCAATACCCCTCTCGGAGATCTTGTGCCCCAAGACAATGCCTTCATTAACCATAAATTGACACTTTTCCCAATTCAGGATGAGACTAGTGTCTTCGCATCTCTGCAAAACTCGATCAAGGTTGCTTAAACAATCATCAAAAAAGGATCCATAGACAGAGAAGTCATCCATGAATACCTCACAAATCTTTTCACAAAAATCAGAAAATATAGCCATCATGCAACTTTGAAAGGTAGCAGGTGCATTACATAAACCAAAAGGCATACGTCTATAAGCAAAGGTACCAAAAGGGCAAGTAAAAGTAGTTTTAGATTGATCCCCCGCTGAAATAGGTATCTGAGAGAAACCAGAATAACCATCTAGGAAGCAAAAATGTGTGTGTTTGGATAGCCTTTCTAGCATTTGATCAATAAAAGGTAAAGGGTAGTGATCTTTCTTAGTAGCTTTATTTAACTTACGGAAATCAATTACCATCCTATAACCTGTAATAATTCTTTGCGGGATCAATTCATCTTTATCATTAGGAACAACGGTAATACCTCCCTTTTTGGGGACACAATGGACAGGGCTTATCCATTCACTATCAGCAACGGGATATATAATACCTGCCTAAAGGAGTTTTAGTATCTCCTTTCTTACCACTTCCTTCATTTTGGGATTTAATCGTCTTTGAGGATCTCTAACTGGTTTGTGAAAGCACATTTGCTCCCTGGGTGGTTTTGGTAATTAATGACAACATACTTTGTGGTTGGACTAATACTTTCATCAAGTATGTTTCAGGAAGGTCAATCACTTTGGCATGGCAAAAGGACTGAAGAGGTGGACCCCTCAAAATGCTAAGGCAAGCATTGGCAAAAGCTCAGGACTCCATTTTTTTTGGTTTAGTGATCCAAGATCACATTGAGTCCATAGGAAAGCCAATACTATTAAAAGGGATGAGGTTATGATAATGATCCGTTGCTCAAAGTGCTTAGTGATACATCTCCTAAACTATCAGCAACTCTCACTTCCATAATACACTCATAAGTAATCTCGGTCCCACCGATTTCCTAAACTCAGTCACACCGAGATGAACCACCTCAGCCATATAGCCAAACCCTAGAAATTTCGGATTTTCCGATTCTGAACTCGGTCTCACCGAAACTAGTGTTGCCAAGCTTCAGAACCTTCATCATCAAATCGGTGTCACCGAGATGATGAAGTCGGTCCCACCGAGATTGGCAAACCCTAGTTTTACACTAATCGGACTCACCGAGATTGTATTTTCGGTCCCACCGAAAATCCCAACGTTCACATGTTTTGAACTTTCGGTCTCACCGAGTTGTCAACTTCGGTCTGACCGAGATTGGTCAAATGTGTGTAACGGTTGGATTTTGTGTGGAGGCTATAAATACCCCTCCACCCCCTCTTCATTCGTGGAGAGAGCCATCAGAAAGAACTACCACTCCTACCTTACATTTCTGAGAAGAAAACTACCTACCCTTGTGTTGAGATCAAGTTGCTCCACTCCCACCATATGAAACTTGATCTCTAGCCTTCCCAAGTTGCTTTCCACTCAATCCTTTCTTCCACCACAGCCAAATCAGTGAGGAGAGTTGAGTGTTGGGGAGATTATCATTTGAAGCACAAGAGCAAGGAGTTCATCATCACCAACACCATCTATTACCTTTTGGAGGGTGGTGCCTCCTAGATTGGTTAGGTGTCGCTTGGGAGCCTCCGTCGAGATGTGGAGTTGAACCAAGAAGTTTGTAAGGGCAAGGAGATCGCCTACTTCGTGAAGATCTACCCCGAGTAAGGCTAGCCCTCCGTGGGCGTATGCCATGATGGCATAGACAAGGTTGCTTCTTCGTGGACCCTTCGTGGGTGGAGCCCTCCGTGGACTCTCGCAGCCGTTACCCTCCGTGGGTTGAAGTCTCCATCAACGTGGATTGACGATAGCACCACCTATCGGAACCACGAGAAAATCTCCGTGTCTCCAAATTGCGTTTGATCTCCTCCACCTCTCTTTACTACTTGTGCAATTTACTTTCCGCTGCCCATACTCTAGAATTGCATGTGTAGTATGCTACTTGACTTGTGTGATATGCAAAATCTGCCAAAAACTTGTCTTTGTCAAAAGGCATAATTTTTATCTTGTCGAGTAGTCTAATCACCCCCCTCTAGACACTCTCACCTTCTTCGATCCTACAATTGGTATCAGAGCTTTGGTCTCCATTGCTTTGGTTTACACACCATTGGAGGAAGATGGACGTGTCTACGTTTGGGAGTGTTAGCCATAGAGTGCCTATTCTTGATGGAGTGTCCTATGACTCGTGGAGGATTGAAATGCTTATTATCTTTAAGATGTATAACTTGTGCAAATATGTTGAAACCCCATATGTGCCTCCATTTGACCCCTTGCACCCTACTATGGATGAAGAGATTGATTTGCTTCGTAACCTTAGAACTATAAATCTTATCATTAGAGGTTTGCCCGATAACTTGCTTAAGCTTGTCACAAACTTTGAGTGCGCCTATGCTATGTGGAAGTTCTTGGAAGAACTTTATCCGGACTACTCTTTGAGAGGTCTTGATGAAATTCTATACAAGACTATTGATTTTGATATGATGCTTCCAATGATCCCAACTTTGATAAATGCATCTTTGAGCTTCGTGATCTTATGAAAAAGAAGGGTGATCCTTGTCTTATCAATGATCTAATTAGAAATGCTCTTGTATTGCATTCCGATGATTATTGTCACTTTGACAAAACTAATGCAAGTCGTTGTCAAATTGACCTAGGTGTTGATGATGAACTATCTATGGGTCAATATGATGATGAGCATGAGCATGATGATGATTACTCCGATTCGGACACCGAGCTAGACAAGATCATGAAGAGTCTCAATCTTATGGCAAATCTGAGAGACTACATATCCGGTGGAAAAGAGTGGATTCTTGATAGTGGATGCACCGATCACATGACCGGAGACGAAGACATGTTTCGAGAGCTCGCAAAGAATGATGGTCCACGCAAGTATGTGACTTTTGGAGACAACTCCAAGGGTAAGGTACTTGGCCTTGGTAAGGTGGCCATATCCCATGATAGCTCTATTCAAAATGTTATGCTTGTTGAATCACTTGGATACAATTTACTTTCCGTGTCTAGATTAGCTGACTTTGGATTCAATGTGCTATTCACCGAAGTAGATTGCCAAGTCTTTCGTCGTGACAATCATAACATGGTTTTTACCGGTATCCGTAGAGGTGATCCATATATTGTTGATTTCACTAAGAAAGCTCAACCTAGAACTTGCTTCATTGCTAAATCCGCTAAAGGTTGGTTATGGCATAGAAGGCTTTGACATGTTGGTATGCGTAATCTAGACAAGCTAATCAAAGGTGATCATATTCTTGGTGTTAAAGATGTTTTCTTTGACAAAGATAGACTCAGAGTGCTTGTCGGCAGGAAAACAAGTAGGTGGAAGTCATCCGTGAAGAACATCATGACCACAAGGAGACCGCTTGAGCTTCTTCATATGGATCTCTTCGTCCCAATGCTTACAAAAGCCTTGGTGGTAACTCCTTTGGTCTAGTTATAGTTGATGATTATTCCAGATTTACGTGGGTATTTTTCCTTGATGACAAATCGCAGGTTCAGAGAATCTTCAAAACCTTTGCCAAAAAGGCCCAAAATCAATTTGAGGTGAAGATCAAGAAAGTTCGGAGTGACAATGGAAGGGAGTTCAAGAACGCCCATGTGGACTCTTTTCTCGATGAGGAAGGGATTCTACATGAGTTCTCGGCTACGTACACTCCTCAACAAAATGGAGTTGTTGAGAGGAAGAACCGAACGCTCATAGAGATGGCGAGAACGATGCTTGATGAATATAAGACACCGAAGCACTTTTGGGGTGAAGCGGTCGAGACAGCTTGTCATGCTATCAACAGGCTTTATCTTCATAAGCTCCTCGGCAAGACTTCATACAAGCTCCTCACCGGTAACAAACCCCAAGTGGGATACTTTCGTGTCTTTGGTTCAAAATGCTATATCCTTGATAAACATCGTCGGTCTAAGTTTGCTCCTAAAACTCATGAAGGCTTTTTCCTCGGTTATGGATCAAACTCCCACACCTACCGTGTCTACAATAATTTCACCCGAAAGGTTGAAGAGACGGTAGACGTGAAGTTTGATGAATCTAATGGCTCGCAAGTAGAGCAAATGCCTATTGATGTAGGAGACAAGGACCCATCGGAAGCCATTCAAGATTTATCTATTGGAAAGATCCGTCCCATGGAAGTGAAGGAGAGTACCTCATCTACATATGTGGAGCCCCCTACCTCACGGCAAGATGAACCTCAAGGCAACATGGAGGCTTCCACAAGTGGAACTCACCAAGATGAGGAAGTGCAACAAGAAGATCCACCACAACCTCCTTCTCCACCACCTCAAGACAACACCAACAACAATGAAGAAGAAGAGGAAGATGAGGATGATGAGGAAGCTCAGCCACAACCACAACAAAAGCTATCCCGACTCCGAGCAAGAGTCAAGAAAAATCATCCCGTGGAACAAATGATGAATGATATCGACTCCGGGAGAATTACTCGCTCTAAAACTCGCTTAGCTAACTTTTGTGAGCATTACTCATTTATCTCTAGTCTTGAACCTATGAAGGTAGAAGAAGCACTTGAAGACCCGGATTGGGTGAACGCTATGCACGAAGAGCTACACAACTTCGAGAGGAACAACGTATGGACTTTGGTAGAGAAGCCCAATGATGACCAAAACGTCATTGGAACCAAATGGGTGTTTCGGAACAAGCAAGATGAAGATGGACAAGTCATCCGCAACAAGGCTCGTCTCGTAGCTCAAGGTTACACACAAGTCAAAGGTATGGACTATGGTGAGACCTATGCCCCCGTTGCTAGACGTGAGTCTATTCGCATTCTTCTTGCTTATGCCAATCACCATGATATTACTCTCTATCAAATGGATATCAAAAGTGCTTTCCTAAATGGTGAAATTGAGGAGGAATTATTTGTGAAACAACCTCCCGGATTTGTGAATCCTAAAAAGCCTAATCATGTTTACAAGTTGCACAAAGCTCTTTATGGTCTTAAACAAGCTCCTAGAGCTTGGTACAAATGCTTGACTAGCTTTCTTCTTGAAAAAGGATTTGAGATTGGCAAAATAGACTCAACGCTATTCACAAAAAGGGTTGATGGTGAACTATTTGTGTGCCAAATATATGTTGATGATATTATCTTTGGTTCAACTAACCCTCATTTTAGCGAAAAGTTTGGAAAGCTCATGTCGGAGAAGTATGAGATGTCCATGATGAGTGAACTCAAATTCTTCCTTGGGTTGCAAATCAAGCAATCTAAGGAGGGTACTTTTGTCTCACAAACAAAGTACACCAAGGATCTCTTCAAGAAGTTCAACATGCAAGAAAGCAAAGGTATGAGAACCCCATGCCTACTAGTGGACATAATGACTTGACAAAAGATGGAGAACCCGTTGATCAAAAGGTTTACCGATCTATGATTGGTTCTCTACTATATCTCTGTGCATCTCGTCGACATAATGTTGAGTGTATGCATGTGTGCTCGATATCAAGCAGCCCCTAAAGAATGCCATCTTAAAGCTGTTAAAAGAATTGTGAGATATTTGATACACACACCTAACTTTGGCATTTGGTATCCTAAGAGGGCCTCTTTCGACCTTGTTGGCTATTCCGACTCGGACTATGCCGGTGACAGGTTGATAGAAAGTCAACTTCGGCACGTGTCAATTTCTTGGTCGATCCCTTGTATCTTGGTCCTCCAAGAAACAAAATTGATATCATTATCTCTCGCCAAGCGAGAATATATTGCTGCTGGTTCATGTTGTGCTCAGTTGCTATGGATGACACAAACTCTTAAGGATTATGGGATACATGTGAGACATGTTCCTTTGCTTTGTGACAATGAGAGTGCGATTAAGATTGGACACAATCCCGTGCAACACTCTCGAACGAAACATATAGAAGTTCGTCACCATTTTATTCGTGATCACATTGCCAAGGGTGACATCAATCTTAAGCATGTTCGAACTGACAAACAACTTGCTGATATCTTTACAAAACCACTTGATGAGAAAGTGTTTTGTTGCTTAAGGAGTGAGTTGAACATCATTGATGCTTCAAACTTGGAGTGAAAACTCCATTGATGCATGCAAGGCATGAGCCTACTTGACTAATCCTTGATATTTCTCTTATGATGATGATCATATGTCTTGGACACATTTGCCCCCCTTGTATTGCATCTAACTCCTTGCAGGTACTTGGATGATCTACATTCCACAAGATTACCACACACTCAAATCTTGAGTAATCTTGTCATTGACCAAGTATCTAGCCCTTTGGGATGTTGAGTTCAAGGAACAAAATTCCACATATCCTTTTTGACGCCTTATACATCTAGTATTTCACTCTTGTCATCTTGGATATTCTTGAGTATTTCCTTGCTTGCCTAACCCATGTAGGAAGATGAACTACACAATTGGAAATGGTGCTCCAACTTCACATTCAATGAGCACCTACATCAAGTTCATCTACATGAGCAAAGCAACAACAAGCCCAAGGTATGTCCTTCACATCTTCAAGGAGCTTTGCTCAAAGACATGAGTACAAGCAGCCTCATAAGATGTGATCACATCAAATGCTTAATCGAAAAATGGCAACCCCATTTTGAGCTTAAACGATGAGTATGACCTATGATCGAATGTTCTCATTTGACTCCTAAGTCAATATACTCAAACATAGGTGACTTTGTCGCCGACCCCTATCTAGATGAAGTACATATGTTTTTGCAGTCTTTCTAGTTGCTCTTATGTTTTCTCATTATGTTTTCTTAAAAAAAACCTTCATCTAGCAATCTTTTTCATTTCTACTTTGATGTTTTTGTGAATATCCTTTTGGCTCTGATCAATTCCTTGAAAATCCTTTACAAATTCATTGCAAATCCTTTAAACTTTGAAACAATCCTTGCAAGTGAGCTGAATTAATTCTGCATTTCCTTGGAATTAAACTCGGCGTCACCGATTTAAATACTTCGGTTTGACCGAAAAGGATCTGCCCTAAGTCTCTGACTTTCGGACTCCCCGATCCATATCAATTCGGTGTCACCGATTTACTTCTTTCAAGATGAAAACTTCTGCAGCTCCACTCAATGATTTTCTTTGCATATTTCTTATTGCCCAATTGTGATTCTTAAGGATCCCACTTCTTTCCTTCCATCTTTCCTGAACTTCCTAGTCTGCTGTCCTTTTCGGCACTTGATGTCAAAGGGGGAGAAGATTTAGGGGGAGGGGGAGATAAGGGGAGAAGAGAAGATTTAGGAGGAGAAGAAGAGCAATCTTATCTTAAGGGGGAGAGAATCACATCAAAGCTTTCCCGTGTTCCACATTGGATATTACATTTGGCATCATTCTTTTGATTCTGCTCCTTCCATAACCTTCACAATTGATATCTTATGGAAAGCAAAATCTCTCAGAGTTCATTGAAAATCTTTTAGTTTCAGGAGACATGTTTGCTGATTCAAGCTAGTGCTCAACATGAGACACTCTTTATACATGTCATCCCTGGCTTGGTACTCTTGATGTTCTTGCAGTTGGTTGAAGAAATACCCTTGTGTTATCTAACCTTGTTTTTCCAAGTCCATTTCTTCAGGTACAATGCCAAGGAACCTCAAGGTAAGTATATGCACCTTGCAGAATGTGCATGATGGTGACTTGCTTGTGAATACTTGTTTGCAAGAAATCACCATGCACATATGTATTATCACTCACTTCTTTTCATCTGCTCTGATGCATATAGCCAAGCAGCATGTAGCACATCTTGCCTTTCTCTCTTGTGTGCTTGTGGTAGTCCAAAACCATAATCTATGAAAATCTTGCACACTTGTAGGGGGAGCCTGTGTACTACATGTTTGTCAAAGCTTTAGTGATAATTCTGTCTTTCTTTCAGTAAGCTTTGATGTCTTATTTTGTGTGTTGCCATCAATTACCAAAAAGGGGGAGATTGAAAGCACATTTGCTCCCTGGGTGGTTTTGGTAATTAATGACAACATACTTTGTGGTTGGACTAATACATTCATCAAGTATGTTTCAGGAAGGTCAATCACTTTGGCATGGCAAAAGGACTGAAGAGGTGGACCCCTCAAAATGCTAAGGCAAGCATTGGCAAAAGCTCAGGACTCCATTTTTTTTGGTTTAGTGATCCAAGATCACATTGAGTCCATAGGAAAGCCAATACTATTAAAAGGGGATGAGGTTATGATAATGATCTGGTTGCTCAAAGTGCTTAGTGATACATCTCCTAAACTATCAGCAACTCCCACCGATTTCCTAAACTCAGTCACACCGAGATGAACCACCTCAGCCATATAGCCAAACCCTAGAAATTTCGGATTTTCCGATTCTGAACTCGGTCTCACCGAAACTAGTGTTGCCAAGCTTCTGTAACCTTCTGTCATCAAATCGGTGTCACCGAGATGATGAAGTCGGTCCCACCGAGATTGGCAAACCCTAGTTTTTACACGAATCGGACTCACCGAGATTGTATTTTCGGTCCCACCGAAAATCCCAACGTTCACATGTTTTGAACTTTCGGTCTCACCGAGTTGTCAACTTCGGTCTGACCGAGATTGGTCAAATGTGTGTAACGGTTTGATTTTGTGTGGAGGCTATAAATACCCTCCACCCCTCTTCATTCGTGGAGAGAGCCATCGAAAGAACTACCACTCCTACCTTACATTTCGAGAAGAAAACTACCTACCCTTGTGTTGAGATCAAGTTGCTCCACTCCCACCATATGAAACTTGATCTCTAGCCTTCCCAAGTTGCTTTCCACTCAATCCTTTCTTCCACCACAGCCAAATCAGTGAGGAGAGTTGAGTGTTGGGGAGATTATCATTTGAAGCACAAGAGCAAGGAGTTCATCATCACCAACACCATCTATTACCTTTTGGAGGGTGGTGCCTCCTAGATTGGTTAGGTGTCGCTTGGGAGCCTCACGAGATGTGGAGTTGAACCAAGAAGTTTGTAAGGGCAAGGAGATCGCCTACTTCGTGAAGATCTACCCCGAGTAAGGCTAGCCCTCCGTGGGCGTATGCCATGATGGCATAGACAAGGTTGCTTCTTCGTGGACCCTTCGTGGGTGGAGCCCTCCGTGGACTCTCGCAGCCGTTACCCTCCGTGGGTTGAAGTCTCCATCAACGTGGATTGACGATAGCACCACCTATCGGAACCACGAGAAAAATCTCCGTGTCTCCAAATTGCGTTTGATCTCCTCCACCTCTCTTTACTACTTGTGCAATTTACTTTCCGCTGCCCATACTCTAGAATTGCATGTGTAGTATGCTACTTGACTTGTGTGATATGCAAAATCTGCCAAAAACTTGTCTTTGTCAAAAGGCATAATTTTTATCTTGTCGAGTAGTCTAATCACCCCCCCCCTCTAGACACTCTCACCTTCTTCGATCCTACAGTTTGGCATCTTTCTCCATTGAAATTTTGTGTTGACATAATGTGGGACTAATGCCCTTAAGATCATCCAGAGTATATCCAATAGCAGCTCGGTGCTTCTTCAGAGTTTTCAATAATCTTTTTTCTTCTTTCACTGAAAGGTTAGCACTAATAATAACAGGATATATTTCTTTTTCATCAAGATAAGCATACTTAAGATTATCAGGTAATGATTTGAGTTCAAACACGGGATCACCCTTGGGTGGAGGGGGATCCCCAAGAATTTCAACGGGAAGGTTATGTTTCAACATAGGTTCTTCTTTAAGGAACACTTCATCTATTTCTTCCCTTTCCTTCATAAACATATCATTTTCATGGTCTAGCAAATATTGTTCTAACGGATCAGTTGGAGGAACAGCAATGGAAGCAAGACCTATAATTTCATGCCTACTAGATGGTTCCTTTTCACGATGTTGTCTACTAAACTTGGCAAAATTAAACTCATGAGACGTACCGTCTATGCCAACAGTGACAACCTTTCTCTTACAATTAATCTTAGCACTAGCAGCATGCAAGAAGGGTCTACCAAAAATAATGGGACAAAAACCATCTTGTGGGGAAGCAAGAACAGGAAAATCAGCAGGGTATTTAATCTTCCCACACAAGACTTCAACATTTCTAACAATCCCAATAGGTTTAATGGTGTCCCTATTGGCAAGCTTAATAGTAACATCAATGTCTTCTAATTCAACAGGTGCAATATCGTGCATAATTTCTTTATACAGATCATAAGGTATTGCATTAGCACTAGCGCCCATATCACATAAACCATGATAACAATGATCTCCTATTTTAACAGAAATAACAGGCGTGCCTACAACAGGTCTACGCGTCTTAGTATCGGGTCTAGCAATATTAGCAGTTTCACCACAAAAAGAGATAACATGCCCATCTAAGTCCTCATCCAAAAGATCTTTAATCATAGCAATACCAGGTTCAACATTAATTTTCTCAGGAGGTGTATAAGTCCTAGTATTACTCTTACGGACAACAGTCAAAGCTTTGACATGATCTTTTATCCTAACAGGAAAAGGTTTTTCAACATAAGCAGTAGGAATAATGGGATCACTATAAGTAATAGTCTTCTCTTCAACTGTAATAGGTGCAACTACTTTAACTTCAACAGGAGGATTATATTTAAACCACTTCTCTTTAGGGAGATCAACGTGAGTAGCAAAAGTTTCACAAAAAGTGGCTACTATCTCAGAGTCAAGTCCATACTTAGAGCTAAATCCACGGAAAGCATCGGTATCCATAAAAGATTTAACACAATCGAACTTAGCTGTCATACCTGACTCCTTACCATCGTCGGAACCCCAATCTTCAGAGTTGCACTTAATTCTTTCCAATAAGTCCCATTTGAAATCAATAGTCTTCAGCATACAGGAACCAGCACAAGAAGTATCAAGCATGTTGCGATTATCAAGAGAAAGCCGAGCATAAAAATTCTGAATAATCATTTCCCGAGAGAGCTCATGATTGGGGCATGAATACAACATTGACTTAAGCCTCCCCCAAGCTTGAGCGATGCTTTCTCCTTCGCGAGGCCAGAAATTATATATGTAATTACGATCACAATGAACAAGATGCATAGGATAGAACTTCTGGTGAAATTCCAACTTCAATCGCTTATAATTCCAATATCTTGTATCATGACATAGCCTATACCATGTTATTGCATCTCCCTTCAAAGATAAAGGGAAGACCTACCTTTTGACAACATCATCGGGAATACCTGCAAGCTTAAATAATCCACAAACTTCATCCACAAAGAAGAGATGTAAGTCGGGATGCAATGTTCCGTCTCCTGCAAAAGGATTAGCTAGCAGTTTTTCTATCATACCCGAAGGAATCTCAAAGTGAATATTTTCATAAGGTTCAGTAGGTTGAGGAGCATCTCTTTGCTCTTCTGGTTGGGGTGAAGATACCCCAAACAAGCCCCTCAAAGGATTAGTTTCCATAGTGACAAGTAACAGAAAATTTCAGCACACTATATAAATGTTTCCTTACCAAGTTCCACTCACCAAGAGCGCTTACGCCCCCGCAACGGCGCCGAAAAAGAGTCTTGATGACCCACAAGTATAGGGGATCTATCGTAGTCCTTTCGATAAGTAAGAGTGTCGAACCCAACAAGGAGCAGAAGGAAATGATAAGCGGTTTTCAGTAAGGTTTTCTTTGCAAGCACTGAAATAGTAGGTAATAGATAGTTTTGTGATAAGATAAATAGTAACGAACAAGAAGTAAATAAAGTAAATAAAATGCAGCAAGGTGGCCCAATCCTTTATGTAGCAAAGGATAAGCCTGGACAAACTCTAATAATGAAGAAGGAGCTCCTGAGGACACATTGGGAATTATCGTCAAGCTAGTTTTCATCACATTCATAAGATTCGCGTTCGGTACTTTGATAATTTGATATGTGGGTGGACCAGCACTTGGGTACTGCCCTAACATGGACAAGCATCCCACTTATGATTAACCCCTATTGCAAGCATCCGCAACTACAAAAGGAGTATTAAGGTAAACCTAACCACAAGATTAAACATATGGGTCCATATCAACCCCTAACAAAGCAACGATAAACTAGGGTTTAAGCTTCATCACTCTAGCAACCCATCATCTACTTATTACTTCCCTATGCCTTCCTCTAGGCCCAAATAATGGTGAAGTGTCATGTAGTCGACGTTCACATAACACCACTAGAGGAAAGACAACATACATCTCATCAAAATATCGAACGAATACCAAATTCACATGACTACTAATAGCAAGACTTCACCCATGTCCTCAGGAACAAACGTAACTACTCACAAAGCATATTTATGTTCATAATCAGAGGAGTAATAATATGCATAAAGGATCTAAACATATGATCTTCCACCAAGTAAACCAAATAGCCTCAACTACAAGGAGTAATCAACACTACTAGCAACCCATAGGTACCAATTTGTGGTTTTGATACAAGATTGGATACAAGAGATGAACTAGGGTTTTGAGATGAGATGGTGCTGGTGAAGATGTTGATGGAGATTGACCACCTCCCGATGAGAGGATCGTTGGTGATGACGTTGGTGATGATTTCCCACTCCCGGAGGGAGGTGTCCCAGGCAGAACAGCTCCGCCAGAGCCCTAGATTGATTCCGCCAAGGTTCCACCTCGTGGCGGCGGAGTTTCGTCCCATAAGCTTGCCCGCAATTTTTTCCAGGGGAAAACCCTTCATATAGCAGAAGATGGTAGCCGGAAGCCCACTAGGGGGCCCAGGAGATAGGGGCGCGCCCCTGTCTCCTGGACAGGGTGTGGGCCCCCTGGCCTATTTCTTTTGCCCAAAAATTCTTATTAAATCTGAAAAGTTGTTTCGTGGAGTCTCAGGTCTTTTGGAGTTGTGCAGAATAGGTTTCCAACGTTTGCTCCTTTTCCTGCTAGAATTCCAGCTGCCGGCATTCCCCCTCTTCATGGTAAACCTTGTAAAATAAGAGAGAATAGCCATAAGTATTGAGATATAATGTGTAATAGCAGCCCATAATGCAATAAATATTGATATAAAAGCATGATGCAAAATGGACGTATCAATGCCTACATTACATTGATGAACTGGAGCTAGTTATGTGTCACCCTATGTTATAGCTATTACATGAGGAATCGCATCCGGCATAATTATCCATCACTGATCCATTGCCTACGAGCTTTTCACATATTGTTCTTCGCTTATTTACTTTTCCGTTGCTACTGTTACAACTACTACAAAAACCCAAAAACTATTATCTTTACTTTTGCCACTGTTACCTTTATTATCATACTACTTTGCTACTAAATACCTTGCTGCAGATAGTAAGTTATCTAGGTGTGGTTGAATTGACAACTTACTGCTAATACTCAAGAATATTCTTTGGCTCCCCTTGTGTCGAATCAATAAATTTGGGTTGAATACTTTACCCCTCGAAAGCTGTTGCGATCCCCTACATTTGTGGGTTATCAATAGCTAGCCTAGCAATGTTGTGATCCTGCCTCCGATCTACCCTCCGGTTTATATAGACACCGGAAGGAATCAGGGTTGTACAAAGTCGATTTTACAGAATGGAATAAGATATCCAGACAACTATACTTGCCATCCACGCATGTGAGAGTCCCCACCAGACACGTGAGATAATCTTTTGTCTTGTGTCTTGACGGCCCACCAATCTGGCCCACATCAATAGACCGGACACCCGAGGACCCCCTAATCCAGAACTCCCACAGGGATGCCTGAGTATTAATGTCTTTGTGTCAAATTATAGACTATTGCTTTGAATCACTTATGTCTTAATATTCAAGCCATGATTAGATATATGATCAAGTTTATGCTAGGTAGCATTCCACATCAAAAATTATCTTTTTTATCATTTACCTGCTTGAGGATGAGTAGGAATTAAGCTTGGGGATGCTGATACGTCTCTATCGTATCTATAATTTTTGATTGTTTCATGCCAATATTATACAACTTTCACATATTTTTGATTGTTTCTGATTTATTGGACTAGCCAACTGATCTAGTGCCCAGTGCCAGTTCCTGTTTGTTGCATGTTTTTTGTTTTGCAAAAAATTCATATCAAACAAAGTCCAAACGCGATAAAAATTTATGGAGAATTATTTTGGAATATTTATGATTTTTGGGAGGTGGAATCAACGCAAATGGGGGCCCACAGTACCACAACCCACCAGGGCGCTGGGCACCCCCTGGCGTGCCCAGGTATCTTGTGCCCTCCTCGAAGGACGGTTGGGGCCCTTCTTCTGGCGCAAGAAAGATAATTTATGTAAAAAAATCGTGTAAAAATTTCAGCGCAATCAGAGTTACGGATCTCCGAGAATTTAAGAAACCGGGAAGGACCAGATCTGGGAAAGCGAAATAGAAGGGAACAGAGAGGGAGATCCAATCTCAGAGGGGCTCTCGCCCCTTCGCCGCCATGGAGGCCATGGACCAGAGGGGGGACCCTCCTCCCATCTAGGGGGAGTCCAAGGAAAAAGAAGAAAGAGGGGGCTCTCTCCCCCTCTCTCTCTCCCGATGGCGCCAGTGTGCCATCGGGGCTAGGATCATGACGGCGATATACATCAACAATCTTGCTACTGTCAACACCAACTTTCACCCCTCTATGCAGTTGTGTAACACCTCTTATCTCCGCTGTAAACTCTACTTAAACATGGTGCTGAACTCCATATATTGTTTCCCAATCATATTTGGCTATCCTATGATGTTTGAGTAGATCCGTTTTGTCCTAGGGGTTAATCGTGATCTTGGTTGGTATGATTGTATATTTTATTTACGGTGTTGTCCTATGGTGCCTGTCGTCTCACGCAAACGTGAGGGATTCCCGCTGTAGGGTGTTGCAATACGTTCATGATTCGCTTATGGTGGGTTGCGAGAGTGACAGAAGCTTAAACCCGAGTAGGTGGGTTGTTGCGTATGGGATAAAGAGGATTTGATACTTAATGTTGTGGTTGGGTTTCACGACCTTAATGATCTTTAGTAGTTGCGGATGCTTGCTAGAGTTCCAATCATAAGTGCATATGATCAAGTAGAGAAAGTATGTTAGCTCATGCCTCTCCCTCATATAAAATTGCAAGAATGATTACCGGTACTTGTTATCGATTGCCTAGGGACAAATGTCTTTCTTGTTGACAAAATCTATCCAGTTTTATTACCTTTCAATTTATTCGTAGTTTTATTCTCGCAAAGTACTCGTAGTTTTATTCTTGCAAAATAGTTTCATACTTGTTTTAGGTAAAGCAAACATCAAGTGTGCGTAGAGTTGTATCGGTGGTCGATAGAACTTGAGGGAATATTTGTTCTACCTTTAGCTCCTCGTTGGGTTCGATACTTTTATTTATCGGAGAAGACTACAAACGATCCCCTATACTTGTGGGTTATCACCGCAGCAGCCTCCCAGCTCCTCTGGTGCAGGTGCTGGTTCTCGCCCTCCTCCGTGCAACTTCTTCGGTCCCTCCTCCCTGCAGTTCAAGGGGCGCCATTCTCCTGCCTCAGGTCCTAGATCCCCTTTGACGGGGCTTGGGGACGGCATCCTCCCTCCCCCTCCGCCCCTCCCCCCCGCCTTGCTAGGGTGTCAATGCTCCGAACCCCTCCTCCTCTCTCACGTGCTTTGCATGCCGCCAACCAGGTCACTTCCAATCAAGGTGCTTCAACCCCCCTTATGTTTGATTTGTAGATCTGAAGACCATCTGATAGTTGACTGCCAAAACCGCATTAAACCTCCTGCCTTTATTAACTTTGGGACGGACCTCCCTGGCTATTCTCTCTTTCTCTGGATAGTGAGCTTCCCCTGGTCACCGCGGCCCTGTCCCTCTCGAGTGTTGCCATCATTTCGGTCCAAGACCAAAAAATCTCTCCTCAGACCTTATTGGAAGGCATGCGGATCTGGGACGGGGGGGCATTGGCAAATCAACCAAGTTTCTGAGTATGAGTTTGTGGTGGTGTTCCCCTCCAAGGACTGCTTGAGAATAATCTCTTCTTGCACTAGTTTTACTTTGCCTTACAACCAGTTGGTGGTGTCAGTCAAGGCTGTGACGTGTGGTGCTAAAGCGGTGGGACCGCTTTCTCAGGTCTGGGTGCTCGTTGATGATGTTCCGGCCGGGTTGCACTTGGTTCCGTTCATGATGGCCTTCGGTGTTCTGATTGGCAAGCCTGTTGACGTGGATTCTGAGTCTTTGGAGAAGATTGGTCCAGTTCGTATCAAGGTTTAGTGTGTGGATCCAGTTTGTGTGCACGGTGTTGTGGATGTGTTCCCCTCTTCTGATAGAGTTTGACTGCGGGTTCGGATTGAGGGAGCTGAGGAATTCTAGGCTCCTCCACCCCCGCCTCATCCTAGCTCGATCAATCCTGATGATCATGACAAACATGGTGGTGGCTCGGCCGGTGGGCAGAACCCTAGCGGTGGCACCGATGCTCACTTCACCCAGTCCGAATGGGATGGCATGGAGCTTGAGTTATGTGTACTATTCAAGTCAAATGCTCTGATGGGTTCGGCCCAAAAGGATGTGGTGGAGGTGCCTGTGCAGGGAGGCGTGGACTTGGGTGCCATTGGCCAAGGAAAGGTTGCTGCCACAGGCACCCCCGTCTCGGGGGTTTGTTCCAATATGCCAACCCGTTCGTTCTCTCCCACTTTTTCTGGTATCGAAGACCTGCCTCTCTCCCCTCCTCGCCCTACTGAGACGACCACGGCCAAGAAGAAGAAATGCACTGTTCTAAAGTACTTGGCCAAGAGCAGGGCCTCTTCGGGCTCCAAGCAATCAATGGCGGGTCTTTGTTGGCGGCTAGATAAGGATCTGGGCTCTGCGCCGGGCTCTGGTCCTGTGGCGGCGTTTCAGGCGGCTTGCTCCCCTCTGCTTAATTCACGCGCATCCACGGTCCGCAAGGGTCGGTGCGTGCAGGACTCTGGTGAGATGGTGACTTTGTGGGCAGAGCGTCGTGCGGCGGCCAAGGATCTCCCTCCCACATGTACGGTGCCCAACTCGCCCCCTCCTTCCTCCCTGATTCGGCTTGTTTTGCCTTCTATTTCAGATGATCATCTTCTGCATATCTTATCAGACATGGGTGTTTCTCTCGATCCTGGGTATGGGTCTCCCTCGCTTATCTTATCCACTATCAGAGCCAATGAGATTGCCCAGGCGGCCATCGCCAAGGCCAAAGAGGCTGTTGCTGTTGCGGTTAAAGGGGACGTGCCTGTGACAGTCAGGTACGGTGGTGAGTATGATAGTTGTGGCCAATCTCACCCCCTTCTTGCCAAAAGGTGCCCTTCGAAATGATCCAAATCCTACGTTGACCCGTGCAGGTCTAGTCTTTGCATCAAGAATCTTTCGTTCAAATGAAAGGCCTTTTCTAGAATTTTAGAGATTTAGGAGCTAGGGGCGCCGATATCAGATTAGGTACGTCATTCGAGGAGAGAACATTGACATTTTAGGGCTGGTTGAAACCTTCAAAGAATCTTTCTCCCCCAATGAGCTCTCAGCGATTGCGTGCATTGACAAATTCGATTGGCATTTTCTTCGTCTTCTGGCTATTCTAGGGGCATTCTGATTGGTTCTAAACGGGACAAGTTTGATTTTGTGGCCTTTGATCATGGGATTTTTTGGGCAAGCATACTATTGTGCACCATCGGCGGCTTAACAACCTTTTGGAATTTATGGTAGTTTATGGCCCATCAGATCATTCTCTAACCTATCTTTTCCTTGATAAGCTATCTACTAAAATTGACTCATGCATGATACCTATTGTGATAGGACGAGACTTTAACCTTTTGCGTAACCCTTCTAATCAGAATAATAGTAACTTTTCTTGGGCTCTTGCTAATACATTTAATGATTTCATCCATGATTGTGCAATTCGCGAGCTACCTCGGGTGGGAGCTCGGTTTACCTGGTCTAACCATCAGATTAATCTGGTACGGTTTGTGCTGGATCGGGCCTTCACTACAAAAAAAGACACATCCGTGACATTTTGGGCCGAACGAAAAAAATCTGTCATACTTATGACACTTCTATGACGATAATTGTGACAAAACCCGGTATCATCATAGATGTGGTGGGATCCTACTTCTATGACAAAAAATCATGACAGAAAATGGGCTTTTTGTCCTGGGCGGGCCGGAGACGCATCTGCATGACATTCTTTGGGTCGTCCATGACGGAAAAACCGTGGTAGAAGCAAAGGCGAGGAAAATATCGGGGTGTTCCTGGTTACAGTGGGTGGTCGGGGCCGAGCGATGCACGGAGGTTTGCGCGTTTCTCTCGTACACGCACGCGCGTGGGTGCGACGCATTGGGCTCTAACTGAACCCGAGCGAGGCGTGCGCCTACTGAACCCGAGCGATTGCACTGAAGGCTACGCGTTACTGAACCCGAGCGATCGATCAATGGCTGTTAACTGAACCCGATCGAGCGATTCGTTTGCTACTGCTGCTAACTGAAGCCGATCGATCCTGCCTCTGGATGAATAGTGAGCGTTGTTGGGGGGTTTGGATGAACAGTTCTCGGTGGGGGTGGATGAACAGGACCCCGTGGTGTTGCCTCTGGATGAACAGGACCCCGATCGATCGAGTCGGTTGGGACTGGATGAACAGGACCCCGTGGAGGGCTGGATGAACCGCACGACCCCATGGAGGGCTAGATGAATAGTAGATGGTGGAGGGGTGGATGAACAGTAGCCCGTGGAGGGGTGGTTGAACAGGAGCACGTGGAGAGGGCTAGTTGAACAGTAGCCGGTGGAGTAGCGCACGGTGGAGGCTGGATGAATAGGAGCCCGTGGATGAACAGTCGTAGGTGGAGGCTGGATGAGGTCGACGGTGGATGAACGGTAGCCCGTGGAGGCTGGAGGAGGTCGACGATGGAGATGAACAATATCCCGTGGAGTCCCGTTTTGCGGTACGGCACACCCCTCCCAATGAACAGGACCCCCGTTTCGACCGTAGCGCTCCAACACAAGTCTGTTTCCTCCGTTTTGCGGTACGCTACACCCCTCCGATCAACAAGACCACATTTCGACCGTAGGAGGTCCAAAACAAGTCTGTTTCCTCTGTCTTGTGGTACACCAGACCCCTCCCGATGAACAGGATCCCGTTTCGAACGTGGCCGGTCGAACACAAGGCCGTTTCCTCTGTTCTGCGGTACGCCAGGCCTTGTTTCCATCGGTTGTTCCTTCCAAGCCAGTTGGCTCACACTCGTTCCGTTGCCTCCCGATGAACACGACGCATTCCGTTGCCTCCCCATGAAAACAACGACGACACAGTTCCTCCGTTCCGACCCAGCCATGTACACGAGCCCTGGCCGTACGTATGCGAGTAGGCGTTCGAGACCCCGCCCGTATGTACGTATGTGGCCGTATTTACTTTCTTGCACCCTGGCCGTTGTACGTACGTGTATATGCTACGTGCGCGCCTCTACTACGACACGTGCGCGCCTCTACATCGACCAGTATGTACGTACATGTTCGCGACCAGAATGAAAATGCTACGTACGCTTCGACCAGGTGGGTCCCGACTATCAGGCACTTCCTTGCTTGAGAAGATGTAGCTGGTGGGTCCTAGCAGTCAGGGGCATGAATCATTTTTTTCTTGCCCGGACGCACTTCCTTGCGTGCGAAGATGTAGCTCGTGGGTCCCAGCAGTCAGGGGAAAACCTTTTTTTCGTGAAATACGGTGGCCTGTCTGGTGGGTCCCCGCTATCAGGTGGAGGAATAATTATTTTGCGTGTAATAAGGAGGCACTTCCTTGCAGCTGTCGTGGACCCAGATGTCAGGCTGTCCACGTACAGTACTCTTCCGATGGAAGTTGGTTGTTGACCAGATTGACCACGCCGCGCCGAGAGCACCACGGCGGTGGACGACGGCGAGGCCTAGGAAGGGCACGACACGGAGCCAGGGAAGACGCGGCAGTGGAAGCCCGCGCGAAGAGGAGTACGAGGGTTCACTGGTTCGGTTGCGGTGTGAGGCGGCCGTCGCCGCAGAATAACAGGGGGTGTGGGTGAGTAGAGGGATGGCCTGGCTAGCGGAAGGAGTAGTAGGCGGCGGTGAGGCCTCCGCGACATCACAGCCGGCCATGGGAGGCAGGAGCAAGCGGCACGACCGGCGCTGGTTTGGGCGGCTGGAGCAAGGAGACCAAAGGTTGAAGAAGCACTGCGGCCGTTGGATGGACATCATACGGTCACTGGAGCTAGAATCGTTCATATTGACTAAGTTGACAAAGCCCTCCGTCCCCGTCAACTTAGTAGGCCCACAAGTCAGCCTCCCACCAAGGTGGGTCCCAGCTAGCAGGGGGAGTATTTATGTTTTTCTGCGTAATAAGGAGGCACTTTCGGTGGGTCTGAGCTAACAACGGGGGAAACATTTTTTTGCGAAACACGGTGGCCCGTCCGATAGGTCCGAGCAGTCAGGGGGGAAACGTTTTTTTCGCAAAATACGGTGGCCCGTCCGGTAGCTCCCTGCTGTCAGGTGGAGGAATCATTATTTTCCGCGTAATAAGGAGGCACTTCCTTGCTGCAGCCCTGGACCCAGCTGTCAGCCTCTCCACGTACAGTACACTTCCGATGGAAGTCAATCCTTGACCACGTTGACCACGCCGCATTCTGTTACATGCATACGTCCATGGGCGTGTTGCGTCCCCATTGTCAGCCTCTCATGTACAGTCATCTTCCGATGACTCTTGGTTGTTGACCATGTTGACCACACCGTGCCAAGCGCACCAAGGCCGGTGGACGAGGTGAGGCCCCAGACTGGAACGACCTGGAGATGGGGATGATGCGGCAGTGGAGTCGCTAATGGAGAGGAGTGGGAAACTTGACTGGTTCGGGTGCGCAGCAGCACAGCCGCGATGCCGCCCACGGGATACAGGAGCAAGAATAGAAGTTGAAGAAGGAGCATGACTATTGGATTAACATCCAACGGTCCAGCTGCTAGAATCATTTGTTATTAAGTTGATAAAGCCCTGCATAAACGTCCTCTTAGTAGGCCCACAAGTCACCCACCAAATCTGATAGGTCCCAGCTATCAACGGGAGGAATAATTTTATTTTCCACATAACAAGGAGGCACTTCCTTCCGTGTGAAGATACAGCCGGTGGGTCCCAGCTGTCAGGTGGAGGAAACATTTTTTTAGCTTAATAAGGAGGAACTTTCCTTGCGTGCGACCATGGACCTCGTGGGTCCCAGCCGTCAGGCTCTCCACGTACAATCCTCTTTCGATGACTCTTGTTTGTTGACCACGCCACACCGAGCGCAACAAGGTGGTGGATGACGGCGAGGCCTCGGATGGGATGACTCAGAGATGGGAAGACGCGGTAGTGGAGTCGCAGATTCAGAGGAGGAGAAGGGTTATAACTGTTTCTGGTGCGGCATTGGGCTACAGTCGATTGAGAATAACAGGAGGTGTGGAGGGGTGGAGGGATAGCCTGGCCAGAGGAGGGGTAGCGCTTTACAGCAATACGTGCTAAGCAGAGCCGCTAGTCGCCGGAGGCCGGACCAGGAGGTCCCGGCGACACTGGAGGAAAAAGACAAGAGATTGAATGTGCATGCCGGCCGTTGGATATAAATCCAATGGCTGTGGATGTCATAATCATTTGTTGACCAAGTTGACAATGCCCTGCGTAGGCTTCGACCGATTGGCCCACATGTCAGCCTGCAAAAATGTGGCATATATTTAACCCATGTTTTCTAGAATGCACAATCCATTTGTTGGGCTGGGTGAACAAATAATTTCACGTCAATGCGGCCATTTATATTTTCTAAGAAATCCCAGCGCATTTGCACTTCCTTGAAATACACGAACTAGCTGGGCTCGTTATATATATAATGTTATGTTAGAAGGAGCAATTAATATCAAAAAAATAAACCGGAGAGGCACATTATATATATATATATATATATAATTAACAAATTAGCGAGTTATTGCTCAAAATAAAAATGAGCGCGTTATTATTACATTGGTCCTTCAAATCTTCGCAAGCTTTTGTACGCAATCACCAGGATTTTCCTTGCCTGTGAGTCAAAAACAACCAGGATTTTCCTTGCCAACTTCTGTTAAACATTTACTTTTATAAGTTAATAACATGTGGGATGTTTTTATAATGTATATATAAGTCTCTATAAAATATACGATAATAGTAATAATATAAATATATATAATGTGGTTAGAAGGGAAAACATAAATTGGACACAACATTATTATTCTTATATATAGATAAATAGAACAGAGACCTGCGTTTTATTAAAAAATTACATTGGGCTGTTGATCTTTAAGAAAAAGCCGATAAGCCGGTATGGACCTCAAAAAATAAGTTGAAACCACTATCTCCGTATGTCGTGGGCTACGCATGTTAAAATACAAAACCTAGGCCTAGCTGATACTTGTTCGCCCTCCGGAAAAAAATGATACCAGATCCTCGAGTGAACTGGATTATAGAGGGGGCTGGCGGCACGACTGAAGAAGCACATCAGGAGCGATTTTTTTCTTCAGTGGATGGCTCTCGATGGCGTTTTTTACATGCCTCCACGCCATACAACTTGTATTTTTAGCCTCCCAGTCCGTGGTGGACCAGCATCCCATTTGCTGGGTGGGCCAACCTACAGAAACCAGCACTCGATTTTTCATCAAGCCCCAAAAATAACGTAGTACTATGTTTGTTTTGAGGCTGAAAACATTACGGCAGGGGTTGAGCGGGGGAGGGGGGAAGACAGAGCAAAAAGATTAAAAAGAGTTGATGCGCCGTTGCTACCCTAACAAAGCAGGTGCAATTCTTCTCGGGAAGAAGGTGTTCCATTGACACCCAGATGTCACATACCCCACAGTAGGCATACTAACAAGTTCACACACAAGTACAACAGAAAAAGGTAAACATTCGTATCAAACTCAGGTTCACAGGACACGTTCATATTTATAGCCAACATTCACTATCAACAACTCAAAAGATTCATATATGCACAAGTTCAGCATGTCTATGCATCCAAATGTTTGATAGATCACACGACAATAGCCATAGATAATTCACAAAAAGATTCAAATATACACATGTTTAGTATGTTTATGCATCCAAATGATTGAGATCACTGCCAATATGATCCATGGACAAACTTTAATTACCTAGGGTAAAGACTGGTAAATGGTGTTCAGCTGGAGGTACTTCTTGCTAACATTAATGCTTGTACGAGTAAACTTTCGAGTACATAAGAGGCAGCACAGACAATCTGAACTTCGCTTGTAGGTTTATCCTCAAATAGTGACCTCGTGCCGAGGGAGGTTTGAGCAACTTGGCAACTACTTTCATCCAACTAGTTTACTAGCTCATCTTGGTCCTGTAGCTCGCCAAAATTCTACATTGCAGACGAGAAAGGAGGCAGTTGAGAAAATGAACCACCCAAATTTTTTGTGCAGTTCAACTGAAATGGAGCATCCCTGGCGTGCAGACTGATTAAGTGCCAGATGAATATACGCGTCAACCAACTTGTCTGTAATCTTTAGACTCCATGCCATACAGTTTGCCACCATAACTGCCGATAACCAAAAGGCACAAGTTGGGACCAAAGACTGGACTGTGTTTTTTCGGGCTATGCGCCAAGCAATATTTTTGGCGTCCACTCTCCTAATACTTGGAGTTTGACAACTGGTTGACGCCGGTTGACACTCGAATGAATATAGGCACTTCTTGTCAACATTGATGCTTGTTTGAGTGAACTTTGGAGTACATAGCAGCAGCATAAGTATCTGTCCATCTGATCTTTTTGTGCAGTTCTACTGAAATCACCCAATGCAATGATTTGCCTACTTGCAATTATTATGAGAGAGGAACTATATCTACACCTCTCTATGTTTCCAATCTGATAGAATTGCAAGAAACTGCTTATACTATGCATTGGCCTTTACTTGGTGTGCATGAATTGTTCTTTGATGACATGCCGATGCATAGGAAGAGAGTTAGACTTCGTTGTTGCATGATATATGTTACTTTGTGCTCACTACTAAATCACAAACCATTGTTAATTAAAATTGGCTTTGATATACCTTGGGATCCGGGTGGATTCATTACTTGAGCACTATATGCCTAGCTTAATGGCTTTAAAGAAGGCGCTTCCAGGGAGACAAAACGGAAGTTTTAGAGAGTCATTTATTTCTGTTGAGTGCTTTTATAAATTTTAAAGACAAAAAAATAAAGAGGGGAACCCAAAACTTTTCAAAAAGGAAAGTGAAAGTGAGAGAGACAAGCATTGTTGAAGTGGGGGATCTCCTTGAACTTTGTTCATGCTCACGGAAACTTTGTCAATCTTAATTACAGAAACTTTTCATCAAAAATAATTATCCCCTTGTACAATTCCATTGTATTATAAAAATAATGTGCCAAGGTTTGCCTTTAGGATGTTTACAATGCTTGTTGGTTTGTGCGGTGCAGTGCAGAAACTTTGGCTGTAGTGCGCGATTTTACATTTTTTACTGGGACGTCAAATGGTTCTGAAACCTTTTGCACTGTCTTGATATACAACTTTTTTATTTTTAGTAATTTTGGTATAATTTGTGGGGTACCAGAAGTACGGTGAATGTTCAGATTGCTACAGACTGTTGTGTTTTTGACAGATTCTATTTTTGATGCATAGATTACTTGTTTTGATGAAACCATCAATTTCCAGTGGATTAAGCCATGGAAAAGTTATATTACAGTAGCTACAATGAAAAAACAAAATATGAATTGGTTTGCAACAGTACTTAAAGTAGTGATTTGCTTTATTATACTAACGGATCTTACCGAGTTTTCTGTTAAAATTTTGTGTGGATGAAGTGTTTGATCGAGGAGGTCTCGGTACGAGGAAAAGGAGGAGAGGCAAGAGCTCAAGCTTGGGGATGCCTAAGGCACCCCAAGTAAATAATCAAGGAGACTCAAGCGTCTAAGCTTGGGGAATGCCCCAGAAGGCATCCCTTCTTTCTTCAACAAGTATCGGTATGGTTTTGGATTCGTTTTGTTCATGCGATATGTGCAAATCTTGGAGCGCCTTTTGCATTTAGTTTTCACTTTTATTTTATGCACCATGCTATTATGACATAGTCCATGGTTGATTTATAGAATGATCTTTGCACTTCACTTAAATCTTTTGACTGTGGCTTTATAGAATGCTTCATGTGCTTCACTTATATCATTTGAAGTTTGGATTGCCTGTTTCTCTTCACATAGAAAACCGCCATTTGTAGAATGCTCTTTTGCTTAACTTATATTTGTTAGAGCGTGGGCATATCTTTTGTAGAAAGAATTAAACTCTCTTGCTTCACTTATATCTATTTAGAGAGATGATGGGAATTGGTCATTCACATGGTTAGTCATAGAATCCTACATAAAACCAGTAGATCACTGAATATGACATGTTTGATTCCTTGAAATAGTTTTGCGATATAAAGGTGGTGATATTAGAGTCATGCTAGTGAGTAGTTGTGGATTAGTAAAAATACTTGTGTTGAGGTTTGTGATTCCCGAAGCATGCACGTATGGTGAACCGTTATATGATGAAGTCGGAGCATGATTTATTTATTGTTTGTCTTCCTTATGAGTGGTGGTCAGCGACTAGCGATGGTCTTTTCCTACCAATCTATCACCCAAGGAGCATGCGTGTAGTACTTTGTTTCGATGACTAATAGATTTTTGAAATAAGTATGTGAGTTCTTTATGACTAATGTTGAGTCCATGGATTATACGCACTCTCACCCTTCCATCATTGCGAGCCTCTTCGGTACCGTGCATTGCCCTTTCTCACCTCGAGAGTTGGTGCAAACTTCACCGGTGCATCCAAACCCCATGATTAGATACGCTCTATCACACATAGGCCTCCTTATATCTTCCTCAAAACAGCCACTATACCTACCTATCATGGCATTTCCATAGCCATTCCGAGATATATTGCCATGCAACTTCCATCATCATCATATACATGACTTGAGCATTCATTCTCATATTGCTTTGCATGATCGTAAGATAGCTAGCATGATGTTTTCATGGCTTCTCCATTTTTCGATGTCATTGCTATGCTAGATCATAGCACAACCCGGTACACCGCCAGAGGCATTCATATAGAGTCATATATTTGTTCTAGATATCAAGTTGTAATATTGAGTTGTAAGTAAATAAAGTGTGATGATCATCATTATTAGAGCACTAGTCGTCAACCCGTGCTACGGCACGGGCTAGTACTATATCAATAGAAAATTTGCAGTATCATCTTCATTTTACAATGTAATATAGCATAATTCATATGTAAATTTCAGACGGATGGAAGTTACTTTGTTTGCACCTTAGGGAGATAATTATCGTTATTTTCAGAAAAAATTCATTGAATATTTGTCATGTTTTCCTATTACAAAAAATTTCCTCTTCTGGTGTCCCTTATTATTATGGAAATAACCAATCCCCAATAAAAAATTAATCAAGTCTCATCATGAAAATAATGATAATTCTAATAAAATTTTAGATCCCAAATTTTAGGGAAAAAACATATATAAACGTAACTCAGTAAAATTTATGATTATCTTAATATATGCACTCATAGAAATCAATCCGGGCTTACACATAGTACAAAAAATCTATAAGATTAAATTTGATTAAGTATTGGAATATATATATTCAACACTTGGAAGAATCATGCAATCTCATGCTCCAAGAAAAAAAATATAGTTCACCACTCATTTATTCATCATGATTATAGTAGATTAAAAAGAAAGAGATGTACTGTTTATAAGTTATATATGCATTTTGGAACGAACCATATATACATGCAGATTGGACAACAACAGACGCACCCTTCATGCAAGTTTAGTAGTAGCACATTGACCGATCTGCATGCATGATCTATACTTCGCATCGGGAGACATCAGATATAACCGACGCGTCACATTTGGAGACACTGGATGTGGCTGGCACCCGGCGGCGTACAAGAGGACGTTATTGGCGATGTTGATCAAGGTTGTCTATTCTTATGTGCCTTAATTCTCATTGCTTCTGCTTTCATGCTTCCAGGAATAACTGAGGCATATATCAATCGATTTCTTTTACAATCGGCATGACTCCTTGATGTTAAAGAACTATGTATGTATGTACTCAGGCTATTTCCAACTACCCAAGAACCGCTCATGAGTAGTAAGCAACATCATCGATGTTTGATGGATAATGACAATGGTGATTTCCATGGTTGAGAAACATGATCATAGCAGGTCAGCAAGAGAAGATGGATCGAACTATTCCAGCGGTTTATGGAACACTAAGGGTAGCGTCGATGGCTGAAGAACAGACGGCGTGTCAAAGCGGAGGATTAGGAAAAGCGGCGTAGGGACTCTAGATGATGCGCCATCAGGACGGGCGGCGAACTGAAGAATGATTTTTGCGGCAGCATGCATATATTTTTTTTCTTTCTTTGGGTTCGAAATCAATCAGGAGAGTTTTTTGAATGGAAATCAATGGGGAGAGTTGATGAGACATATGTATGGCTTTCCTTGGGAGAACATGATAGGACCCTGTACTTTTTTTTTGAGACGGGGCGCTGCACTTTTTTTATCAAGACGGTGTTCATATTTTTTTGGACATATTATTAGATCGAGTCACGTGTGGGTGATTTATTTCAAGAAACAAAACGTGCTTCTGGGATGCATGATACGACACTGTATCTTTTTTTTTTGACGGGACGCTTTTCATCTTTTTTTAGTCGTTCATTTTTCCTTTTGACAGATTAGATGTTGTCACGTGTGGGTGATTTTTGTCAACAAAGGAAACGTGCTTCTGGGAGAACATGCATGATAGGACTTTGTACATCTTTTTTTTTTGACAGGATGTTGTACACTTCTTTTTTACAGGGCGTTGTTCATCTTTTTTTAGTCGTTCATCTTTTCTTTAGATAAATTGGATCGAGTCACACATAGGTCTCTTATTTTACTCAGCCAATCATTTATTCATGGACGTGCCTTTGCGGGCAATTAGTAGCATCATTGAGTTTTCCCCTTTTTCCGTTGGATTGGGCTCTTTATGGTTGGAGGCTTCCTTTTTTATAGGAAACAGATGGATGTTTTTTTTCTTTTTGTTTCACTAAGGTTGGGCGTGTCATATGCCCTTTTTATGGGACATCGTGACCATCTATGTTATGTATGTTTTTCTTTTATTCTGAAAGTATATTCTACAATCAAACGATAAAATTAATATTAATGATGTGGATTAATGAGGGAAGCATGGAGAGACCAAGGGTAGCACGACTCCTATATGCGGTTGTGTCTCATACTTCATCCAGCGGCTACGTATTCATCAAATACTAATCGGTCGGTCAAATTTATTAGAATTGACGTGGTGAAGACCCCTCACTTATGTCAAACCTAGGACAAATAACGCTCAGTTTTTTTCTAGGAGAGATGCCTATCAGTTTTTTTATTTAGATTAGAGAAAACAGGGAGAGACCAAGAGGAAGACAACTCCTGTACGTGGGAAGGATATAGCAAGCCTCTTTTTTCATCGAACGGCTGGAAATACATCATATATTAATCGAATGGTTAATACTTCTTAATTTGAGGATTAACGTGAGGCACCGTATGGTGCCTCCAATTAGTAAATATAAGATTGCCCCAGTGAGGAAAGGATGATGGAGACTATGATTCCCCCACAAGTCGGGATGACACTCCGGACTTTAAAAAAAAGGCCAAAGAAGCCTAAATAAAAAAGGGGCCAAAGAAGCCCACCAAAAAAAAGAGAAAATAAAAAATGAGAGAAAAAGAGAGAAGGGGCAATGTTACTGAGTAGCACCATGTTCTTCATATAGAGAGTCTCTTGAGTTATCACTTTCATATACTAGTGGGAATTTTCCTTATAGAACTTGGCTTGTATATTCCGATGATGGGCTTCCTCAAATGCCTGAGGTCTTCATGAGCAAGCAAGTTGGATGCACACCCACTTAGTTTCAGTTTGAGCTTTCATACACTTATAGCTCTAGTGCATCCATTGCATGGCAATCCCTACTCCTCGCATTGACATCAATTAATGGGCATCTCCATAGCCCGTTGATTAGCCGCGTAGATGTGAGACTTTCTCCCTTTTTGTCTTCTCCACACAACCTCCACCATCATATTCTATTCCACCTATAGTGTCCATGGCTCACGCTCATGTATTGTGTGAAAGTTGAAAAGGTTTGAGAACGTAAAAAGTATGAAACAATTGCTTGGCTTGTCATCGGGGTTGTGCATGATTTGAATATTTTGTGTGGTGAAGATGGAGCATAGCCAGACTATACGATTTTGTAGGGATAACTTTCTTTGGCCATGTTATTATGAAAAGACATGATTGCTTTATTAGTACGCTTGAAGTATTATCGTCTTAATGTCCAATGATAGACTATTGCTTTGAATCACTCCTGTCTTAATATTCATGCCATAATTAGATTATATGATCAAGATTATGCTAGGTAGCATTCCACATCAAAAATTATCTTTTTGTCATTTACCTACTCGAGGACGAGCAGGAATTAAGCTTCGGGATGCTGATACGTCTCCGTCGTATCTATAATTTTTTATTGTTCCATGCCAATATTCTACAACTTTCATATACTTTTGGCAACTTTTTATACTATTTTTGGGACTAACATATTGATCCAAAGGCTCAAGCAGTTCTCGTTTGTTGCATGTTTTTTGTTTCGCAGAAAACCCATATCAAACAGAGTCCAAACGGGATAAAAATTTACAGAGATTTTTTTGGAATATTTATGAATTTTGGGACGAAGAATCAACGCGAGACGATGCCCGAGGGGGCCACGAGGCAGGGGGCGCACCCTGGACCCTCGTGGCAACCCCGTAAGGCAGTTGGTGCCCTTATTTTGCCGCAAGAAAGCTAATATCCGAATATAGATCGTGTTAAAATTTCAGCCCAATCGGAGTTACGAATCTCCGGGAATATAAGAAACAGTGAAAGGCCAGAATCTGGAACGCAGAAATAGAGAGAGACAACGAGGCAGATCCAATCTCGGAGGGGCTCTCGCCCCTTCCAAGCCATGGAGGTCATGGACCAGAGGGGAAACCCTTCTCCCATCTAGGGAGAAGGTCAAGGAAGAAGAATAAGAAGGGGGGATCTCTCCCCCTTGCTTCCGATGGCGCCGGAACGCCGCCGGGGCCATCATCATCACCGCGATCTACACCAACAACTTCACCGCCCTCATCACCAACTCTTCCCCCCTCTATGCAGCAGTGTAACCCCTCTTTTACCCACTGTAATTTCTACTTAAACATGGTGCTCAATGCTATATATTATTTCCCAATGATGTATGGCTATCCTATGAAGTTTGAGTAGATCTGTTCTGTCCTATGGGTTAATTGATGATCGTGATTGGTTTGAGTTGCATGTTTTATTATTGGTGTTGTCCTATGGTGCTCTCCGTGTCGCGCAAGCGTGAGGGATTCACGCTGTAGGGTGTTGCAATACGTTCATGATGCGCTTATAGTGGGTTGCTTGAGTGACAGAAGCATAAACCCGAGTAAGGGGGTTGTTGCATATGGGATAAAGAGGACTTGATGCTTTAATGCTATGGTTGGGTTTTACCTTAATGATCTTTAGTAGTTGCGGATGCTTGCTAGAGTTCCAATTATAAGTGCATATGATCCAAGAAGAGAAAGTATGTTAGCTTATGCCTCTCCCGCAAATAAAATTGCAATAGTGATTACCGGTTTAGTTATCACTTGCCTAGGGACAAATAACTTTCTCATGACAAAAAGCTCTCTACTAAAACTAACTTAGTTGTGTCTTCATCTAAACAGCCCCTAGTTTTTATTTACATGCTTTTTATTATCTTGCAAACCTATCCAATAACACCTACAAAGTACTTCTAGTTTCATACTTGTTTTAGGTAAAGCGAACGTTAGGCGTGCGTAGAGTTGTATCGGTGGTCGATAGAACTTGAGGAAATATTTATTCTACCTTTAGCTCCTCGTTGGGTTCGACACTCTTACTTATCGAAAGAGGCCACAATTGATCCCATATACTTGTGGGTTATCAAGATTATATCGAAAGATTATCAAGAACTTCCAGTAGAGTTAAAGCACTGGCTGGGATACAGTTCATTGTATTGTCTTGAGTAGTTCCACTAAAATGTATGATTGGCACAACATGATCCCTGTTTGCACAAGTAGGAACATGGTGAAACCTTCATTAGCTTAGTGAGAAAGGATAGAAATACATTAGCATATTACTCTAACAGTAGCATCAAATTCATGATGGACAATACGCAAAACATTGCCTCATTGAACCAATGGCAATAAATTGACATGCAAAACAATAGCACTATTATGTCATGACACTAATAATATTTCCTCCCTGCTTCACCACATGATTAACCTCCATAGACAAACATACACACGTACATGATTCAGCATAGGGTGCTACTAAAGATTTGTTTAACTCCGACAGGAAAATTAGGCAGCAATAAATTAGTGGTACTTAAGTACTCCTAATTAATTAAGTGAGACAGCAGAAGTGGAAGGGCTCCCTGTAGGATCGTCTCACATGTAAGGTAGTCGTTGTCGGAGCGCTTGTGGCCTTGACTGAGGCCTCTAGCTTCAGCAAGATCGCCTTGGCATTGTTTATTCTTCTTCCTCCTCCTCTTCATGCTCTGTTTCTCTTTCTCCTCACCAGTTGGTGAAACCAAGTACATGATTGGCCTTCTATTTCAGAATTGGTTTTGTCAGTGAGGGAGTACAAGTGTACTAGTAAAAAATAGCATTATTTTCTCATGGCAGTCGCAAAATAGAGATGAACATATCCATTAAATATCATTCTTACCTAAAGAAAGGTTATGGTGCCATTATGGATGATGAGGATTGGAACACAGATCTCCCTTTGTGCAGTTCCACCGAAATGAACCAACTATTCCATTCTGACATTCCAGTTAAACATCACAAAAGTCACTTCTTTTAAGAAGAGTTTTGTGCAGTGCACCAAAAGGTCACAACAGCAACCAGGTGAAATGGATATCCCGGTTTGCACAAAAAGCTACGGAGGAAACAGTCAGAGTCTCAAACAATTACAGGCAAAAACATTTGGCTAAACTTGTCATGGCTTATAACAGTTGCATGGCTTCATTTCACCAGGGGCATTAGATTAAGAATAGCTAAATATTGGTATAAGGGCATGGGACAGTGGGTCCACCAGCAGTCCAGCACCATGTACCTAAATAGGGGCATAAAGTGGTGATTCGTATTTTGTTGCCCCGAGAAACAAACATCCAAGAAACATATCTGGGTTGGTCCCATTTTTGTTCACTCTAGCCACCTACTCCTATGTGTGGATAGCAAATCTAGTCCAGGTCATACCACTGTGTACAAAGCGTTACCCCTATATTTCCTTTTTTCACCAAGAGACCGTTGATGACCAACAGTACTACTTTCACCCCTTTCCTTCCTGTTTGTACCAAGTCCGATGTACATACTAAATTCCCCCACCCCCACTTTATTTCTTGTTTGACCAAGTACAAGATTCGACTCCATGAAGTAGCTTTACCTCTAATAATACAAGAAAAAAATAGGTGACATTGGACCATCCGATCGAGAGGGGCTGAGAGGTAGAAAATGATGCACATGCAAAGGACGAGTGAGTCAAAGTAGAGCTAAGGCGGTTTCGAAGGAAGATATACCTGAAGGTCGACGGGATGTGGATAGGTGGGCGGAGGGAGGCCCGATCCGCCCACACTAGGGCAACGACGAAGGGATCAGAGGTAACGGTGCGGCCGACTGTCGGTGTACTAAAGTAGGGGTACCTTAGTATCCCGAACTTGTGCACGGGAAGTCGCAGCACCCAGCGGCAAGGCTTGCCGGAAGTCCGCCAAGATCCTCCGTAGCTCATATTGATGCCATTCAAGAACAAAGTGTTTTGACTGAGAAGACAAGACTCCGGCAAGAGGAGCTTGCCGGGAAGGGCAAGGCCCCGGCAAGAGGAGCTTGCCGGGAAGGCCAACCAAGGCATTTCAAGAAACTTGCCGCGATGCGCCGCGCGCCCCGGCAAGACCCGGCGAGCGACAAGCTTTCGGGTGCGACAAGACAACAACCGCGTAAGGCGCTTGTCATGGCGGCTTACCACTCTGCTACCACGCCCAAATAAGATCCGACGACGTGTCGCCCCATGATCGTTCCTGGCGCACGTGGCGGGCGGCTGTGCAACCAAGCGGTGCGAGGTGGCAAGTGGAGATGGCGAGAAGGCCATCGTGGCAAGCGGTGGCGCCCCAAACGGTCGTTTTCTGCACTGTTTGGACGACCGGACGGGCATTAAATGCCCTTGTCCCCTGCCGTTAGAGTTAGGTAGGGTACACTGTAGAGGCAGTTGTACCAACCCCTCTTTTTACATTTGTACCCCTGTCTGTGTTGCCACCTGTCGGTGACCCCTTTAGCCTATAAAAGGAGGCCCATGCGCAACGTAGGGGGGTTCGACTCATTCGAAACTACTGAACGCTCACGCTCCCGAGCAAGAACACAATACAAAAATCAAGCAGCAGTAGGAGTTTTATCTCTCCGGAGAGCGCCGAAGCTGGGTAAAATCTCGCTTCGCCGATCCGCTTTTCAGGCGCCTCCGCCCCTGCCGGACCGAGAAGGGGCCCTGCTCCATAGGTGCTCATCTCCCACGACATCTTTGGCGCGCCAGGTAGGGGGCGTCGAGGTTGTGCGAACCTGATCTAGTGTTCGCGCGCGCTACGTCATCATCTTCATCGACATGCCACCAAAGAAGAAGGCTTCGGAGGTGGCTGGTCCGTCCGCGTCGATCCCACCGCCGCTGGAGCAAACGGGAGGTGGGGTAGATGCCGGCGGAGGAACGGGCGCCGATGAGGGAGCTCACGAAGCTGCCAAGTCCAAGGACAAGGCCGCACAGACCTCTGTGTCCGTACACGCACCGCGCCCATCTCAGGAGGCGCGGGACCGACAACGTCATGGTACCCGCGGTACCATACACTCGCTGGGTCAAGGCTAAGCTAGTGGATCTCGGGACGCTCAAGATCAGCATGCACGCCAACATGCTGGCACGAAGCGCCGCACGGTCACCGGACGAGATGCTGCTCCTTCTAACACTGTTAGAAGTGCGAGCATATTCGCCTCGCGCCGCTTCGCCGCCGCCACCTAAGATTCCGTAAGAAGCATTGGCCCGAGCCCAATCGCTTAGATTACCCTCCAGCGCCGCATAAGATTGACGATCGAGGGCCACCATTCGAGCCTCATCGCTTCGCCAATGGCGACACTCCCGCAACCGACTACGCCGGCCGCGCAGACGCCCAAGCACAAGCCGATGGCGATAAGACCGTGGGGCGCGACAACCGTGCACTCCCCGCCTAAAGGCCAAGATCGCCGACTCGCCGGGTCAACCTCGACATCGACTCCACGGCGCCATCGCATCGCTGGCTCGCCGTGATCAGCGCCAAGTTCTTCAAGAACGACAGCAGAGGACGCCGCATTCGCATCGAAGGCCGGAGAGAAGCGCCGCGTCAATCGACCAGCGCTACCGGGCCAACTGTCGACATGCATGCGCCAGGGGAACCAGCGACTTTGCCGTCTGCTGCAGGTTGTCCCTGCATTTACCCGTGAGCTGCGGCAAGTCCAAAGGGCCCAGACCAAGAACTTCGCCGACGCATCGAGAAGTACGACGGCAGGATACATCCATCGAAGTTCCTCAGCATCTACACCATCGCGGTGCAGGCTGCCGGGGGCACGATGAGAAGATCCTCGCCAACTACTTTCTGTTGGTGCTCAAGCCCAATGTCAGATCTTGGCTCATGCACTTGCCGGACAACTCCATCTCTTTGTGGGCAGATTTGTGCCATCAGTTTGTCGGCGCCTTCACAGGCGGCCACAAGCCCCATGGCCAGGAGAACGATCTTCATCTACTCGCCCAGAAGGAAGGAGAACCCCTGCGCAAGTACAGTCAAAGATTCAGCCAGGTGCAGCGCAACATCCCAGACGTCCACCCTGCCGCGGTTATTAGCGCGTTCCATCAGAATGTGCGTAATCGCAGGATGAGGGAGGAGATGGCGATGTGCAAAATCGGAGATGTCGGTGAGCTATATGCTCTGGCCGACAAGTGTGCACGTGCTGAGGAGGGGAGGAAACTCCCCGGAGAGAACGCAGGAGCAGCAGGGTCTGACAGTGAGGATGCCGCCCCGGCAAGGAAAAACCGGCGGCGGAACAACAGAAAGAGAAAAGCTAAAGATGTGCTAGTTGTCGAGCAGTCCGGCAACGGAAGTGGCGCCGAGAAGGCCAAAGCTGGTAACTCCGGCGAGGCTGTGGTGGCCGCCGACAAGCAGTACTGCAAGATCCACCGCACCAAGGGCCATGATCTCCAGACTTGCAAGAAATTTGAGCAGCTTGTTGAACTACAGAAAGCTGAATATGAGCGGCGAGACAAGGAGAAGGCCCAAGAAGGTGGAGGAGGATCCGGCAAGAAGCGTCCCGCCCGGGAGGGGCGACGCGGCAAGGATAAGTAGTGGCAAGGAGACAGGCCTCCCCGCGGCCGCGACAAGGATGAAGACGAAGACGAAGATGAAGAGATGGATGAGGATTAGACCGACGAGCAGGAGTTTCAGAAGGCAACAGAGGTTTTGTGCGTCGACGGCGGTGCTTCTCTACATACTTCGCACCGCCAGCTCAAACAGTGGGTGCGAGAGGTTAATGCAATGAACTGCCGCTTGAATCGCGAAGCCTCAAGTGGTCCGCACGCCCATCATCTTTGATGTTGAGGATCACCGATCGCATAACCGCAATGGATGTTGGTTGACGGCGGGCCGGCTCGAACCTGATCTCCTCAGCGTACTCAAGAAGCTCCAAATCCCGACAATGAGCTCAAGAGACCGGTACTTTCCAAGGAATCAATCCGGGAAGGAGCAAGTCAAGGGAAGATCACACCGCCAGGACATTTGGCAGCGAGTTGAACTTCGTGACGAGAGAAGGTAACCTTGACGTTGCTGATTTCCCATTGCCTTACAATGGGATACTCGGCCGTCCAGCGCTCACCAAGTTCATGGCAGCCTCTCACTATGCCTACAACGTGCTCAAGATGCCCGGTCCGATAAGTGTCATTTCTGTCCCTGGCGACAAGAAAGATGCCCTTATCTGTACCGACAAGATCTACCGGGAAGCAGCAGCCGCAGCAGATCGCAAGACACTTGCCGCTGAAGCTCCCGGGGGGGAGAAGAAGACCAAGTCCGACAAGAACTCTGATGCCCACTCCGGCAAGCGCACCTCTTCGGAGTGCTACGCTACCGTTGAGGATGCACCATCGAGCTCCACCGGCAAGTGCAAGAAGGCAAAGACAGCTTCACCAGAGACCAAGAAAGTGGCTGCCAAGGAGGACGGCACTGGTGGTACCTTCACCATCGCTTGCACGCTGACCCTAAATAGGAAAGCGCCGCTGCTTTCTCCGGGCGAATGTCGATGTGTTTGCATGGCAACCGTCTGACATCCCCGACGTTCCCAGGAAAGTAATTGAGCATCACCTTGCCGTTTGTCCTCACGCGCGGCCCGTCAAGCAGAAAGTTAGGAAGCAAGCAGTGGAGCGCCAAGAATTCATTGTTGAAGAGATCAAGAAGTTGGAAGCAGCAGGCCTAGTCAGAGGAGTGCTCCATCCAACGTGGCTGGCCAATCCTGTAGTCGTGCGCAAAGCAAACGGGAAATGGAGGCTTTGTATTGACTTCACTGATGTTAATAAAGCCTGTCCCAAAGATCCATTTCCCTTGCCGCGCATTGACCAGATTGTCGACTCCACGGCAGGATGTGATTTGCTTTCATTTCTTGATGCATATTCAGGATACCATCGATCTTTATGGCGTAAGAGGATGAGGAGAAACCGCATTCATTACCCCATGTGGCACGATCGCTTCAGACGGATGCCCTTCGACTAAAGAATGCTGGTTCAACATTTGCAAGGGTAGTTCACGAAGCTTTTGAGCCACAGCTGCACAGAAAGGTAGAAGCTTACATGGATGACATAGTGGTCAAGAGAAAAGACAGAGCAACTCTGGTTCAAGATTTGGACGAGACCTTTGCAAATCTGCACAAGATCAACCTCAAACTTAACCCTGAGAAGTGTGTGTTTGGAGTCACTTCCGGCAAGCTTCTCGGGTTCTTTGTATCTCAGCGGGGGATCGAAGCCAACCCCGACAAGATTAAGGCCATTGAGCAGATCGAAGAACCGAAGCGCGTCAAGGATGTACGAAGGCTTGCCGGCTGCGTAGCTGCTCTCAGCAGGTTCATCTCTAAGTCTGCTGAATGCGCCCTGCCATATTTCAAAATTTTGAAAAAGGCAGGTCCAATGAAATGGACTCCGGAAGCAAAGCTGCGTTACAGGACTTGAAGAGATACTTGTCCTCCACTCCAGTACTTGTCGCACCTAAACCACAAGAGAAGTTGTTGCTATATCTAGCGGCAACCAATCAAGTGGTTAGTGCTGCGTTAGTAGCGGAGAGGGAGGCAGATGATGAGCCACCGGCCGCGGCGAGCGCATCCAGCGACAAGCAGGGGGCTTCCCCGACAAGCTCTGGTCCCGACAAAGATGAGTCTGTGCAGCCACAAGGAGAGAAGCAGAAGAAAATGGTGCAGCGCCTAGTTTACTTCGGCCCCTTCGCAGGGGCTAGATCAAGGTACTCGTGCGTGGTTGCTTTCGCCTTCTCATGGCCTCAAGAAAGCTACGCCATTACTTTCAAGCACATGAGATCACAGCTTGTCACTCGCTTTCCGCTGAAGAGGATACCGCAGAATCCGTAAGCAAGAGGCGGGATTGTCGAGTGGGCATCGAACTGCTGCTTTGGCCTCAAGTTTGAGAGTACTTCAACTATCCAGAGCCGAGCATTGGCAGAGTTCATAGCAGAGTGGACGCCAACACCTGATGAAGAAACTCCAGAGACGAGCATCCCCGTAAAAGAAGCAAGCAAAGAATGGATCATGTACTTTGATGGTGCCTTTTCGCTGCAAGGCGCTGGTGCGGGCGTGTTACTTGTCGCACCCACCAGAGAGCACCTCAAGTACGTGGTCCAGATGCACTTTCCCAAGGAGCAAGCGACAAACAATACTGCAGAATATGAAGGCTTGCTTGCCGTATTTAGGATCGCGCAGGACCTTGGGATCAAAAAGCTTATTGTCAGGGGTGACTCGCAGCTTGTCGTCCGCCAAGTGAACAAAGATTATCAGAGTCCGTTGATGGAAGCCTACATTGATGAAGTGAGGAAGTTGGAAGAGCATTTTGACGGCCTGCAGATGGAACATGTTCCAAGAGCCCAGAACGATGTTGCCGATGGCCTGTCGAAATGTGCCGCACTCAAGTTGCATGTGGAACCAGGGATCTTTGTGCTCAAGCTAACTCAACCATCCGTAACACCATCAACTGGACAGAACAAAAAGAGGAAGTTAGTTCCTGGTGACTACTTTCCAGCAGAGCTCCCTGAAGACGCCGCCAAGAAGGTCCCCAAACCCAACACCAAGAGTGCTGAGGAGCAGTCTGCTCCGACAAGCCTTAAGGTTTGTTCCGTTGAAGCAGACGCACCCGACAAGTTTTGCTCCGGCAAGCTTGCCGGGGAACATCAAGCTCCGGCTGAACCGCAGGTTCTTGCCGTAGAAGCTGATGTTCCCGCAGCAGCATTTGTGCCTTTAGTCCTTGTCGTTGAGCCACAGGCTCCGGCATGGGCGCAGCAGATTGTCCGTTTCCTTCAAACAGGAGAACTTCCCGAAGAGCAAGAAGAAGCAGAGAAAGTAGCCCGGCAGTCAAGTATGTACCAGTTTGTCAACGACATACTGTACAGAAGAAGATTCAACGGAGTGAAGTTGAAGTGTATACCCCGGGAAGAAGGACAGAAGCTGTTGGCGGAAATACACGGAGGCATATGTGGTCACCACATTGGCGCAAGAGCACTTGCCCGCAAGGCTTTCCGGCAAGGTTTCTTCCGCCAACAGCCTCCGTGATGCAACCGCACAAGTAACCAAGTGTGAAGCATGCCAGTTCCACTCCAAGCAGATACATCAACCAACTCAAGCTCTCCAGACGATCCCTTTATCCTGGCCATTTTCGGTCTGGGGGCTCGACATTCTCGGTCCTTTTCCCCGAGCTGTCGGGGGCTTTGAGTACTTGTACGTGGCGATCGACAAGTTCACAAAGTGGCCGGAAGTGGAAGCAGTGAGGAAGGTGACAGCACAGTCAGCAGTCAAGTTCTTCAGGTCGATTGTTTGCCGTTTCGGAGTCCCTAACAGGATCATCACCGACAACGGCACACAATTCACGAGCCGCACCTTCATGCAGTAGATACAAGATCTTGGCGCCAAGATCTGCTTCGCTTCTGTTGCTCACCCGAGAAGCAACGGTCAAGCGGAGAGGGCAAACGCTGAAGTGCTGCGCGGGCTCAAGACCAGAACTTTCGACAGGCTGCACAAGTGCGGAAAGAATTGGATCGAGGAGCTGCCAGTCGTTCTTTTGTCGGTCAGGACGACGCCAAATCGAGCCACTGCCAGACGCCTTTCGCTCTAGTCTATGGAGCAGAGGGAGTTCTCCCCACGGAACTCGTATATGGATCGCCTCGAGTGCTCGCTTATGATGAGCTTGAGCAAGAGCACCTGCGGCAAGATGACGCGCTGCTCCTTCAGGAAGATCGTCTTCAGGCTGCTGTACGAGCTGCTCGTTACCAGCAAGCTTTGCGTCGCTACCATAGCCTCAAAGTCAATGCCAGAAGTCTCGAGGAAGGCGACCTTGTTCTCTGGCGCGTTCAATCCGCCAAGAATTCCAACAAGTTGACGCCGAAGTGGGAAGGCCCTTATTAGGTGAAGCGAGTCACTAGGCCTGGCGCTGTCTGCCTTGAGACCGAAGATGGCCTTCCGGTGAGCAACTCCTGGAACATTGAGCATCTTCGTAAGTTTTACACATATATGCAGCTTGTCGAACTCGTTCCGCAACCAGCTTTTGTACAAGCCTTACCGCTGTTGCATGTAACCCTTTGTACAAAGCCGGGCGCAGATCCCGTGCATGAATAAAGCTTACGTGCTTCGTACATCTTGTCAAATTTTATGCATTTTTCTTTTCTGCATTTATTATCTGACACTTTGTGCAGCACTCACCCCCGGTAAGCAATAACGAGCCTTAAGGCTCCATATCATTATTTTCTCTTCTTTCTTTTTCCTAAAAGGAAGGTTCCCTTGCCCACAAGTTCACCGGGGGGGAGGAGAAGATAATGGTGTGGACCGGGCGTCGTTCAAAGAAGTATAGCCTTGCCGGGACGCAGACGACAGAAAAGCTAAGTCGCCAAAGTTTGAGCACAATCAGTTTTTAATTTTTTAAGTTATCTTCCTTGAACGACCGTGCTTTGTATGGAAAACCCAGCGCGGAGGAACCAACTCAGTAGCTAGTTGCGCCTTACTTTGTTTCGAGTCCGCCAACAACTTAAGTGTGATGTGGCTAGTTGCGCAAGGTTTCTTTCTCGAGCTGCACCGCCAAAGAAGTCGCTGATGTTCAGACTCAGCGCAAGGCAAGGGTGCTCATACCGCAAGTTCCCTAAAAGCGAGGGTAAAAAACATACAAAGGAAGGAATCAAGTACAGAAATAACATAGCAAATACTGCCCAAAATAAAGTTATATTACAAAGGAAACTTGTCGTGGCACTGACTAAATTGTTCTCATAACATAAATGGCAGCGGCAAGGAAAGGAGAGAGAGGGCAGCCTAATCCACGCCACCGCTGATCCTCCCCGATTTCATTCACCTTGTCCACAATGGGTGCGATAAGGGCTTTGAGTTCCATGAGATCAAGACCACGGAAGCTTTTTGAGGACGTTGGTGAGGTTGAGGTTTGATTGCGGAAGAGCACCTTCACCAACACCTTCTCCAAGACTCGCGCAGATTATGCGCGACTCGTCACCCAGCTGCTTTGGGATCCTTTCCCGGAGTTGCTGGAGAGCCGTCGCCACACCCTTGAAGAAAAGAGTAAGCTTGGCGCTGGGCTGGAGGTTCTCGTCGGAGGAGTACCCGAAGCCCGCCAAGTCCAGTTGCGCCAGCTCCTTGTCGATGACTGCAGCGATGTTGACGAGGCCCTCCGTCCAGAGCTCCACCGTAGCCCTGAAGGTGTTTTGAGTCTCGGCGGCCCTCGTTAGCAGCTCCTGGTTGGCCTTGATCTCTTTCTTCAAATCATCTTCTCGCTTCTTGGCGCCGTCCAGCGTCCCAGTCAGCGTGACCAGCTTCAGCTCCAAATCAGCATTTGAATCTTGGCAGCATTCAGTTCCTTTGCCTTATCGGCGAGTTGGACTTGCAGATCACCATGAGCGAGGGCATCCTTCTCGCGTTCGCGCTGGAGCGCGGCAAGCTCCTTATTCTTCCCTTTCAAATCAGCCTCCAGCTGCATCATCTTCACCTCTAGTTCCTTCTGGCGGCCTCGAGAGCTGCGCAGCGTCCTTGCTTCCTTGAGTGCCCCGCTATGATTGCTCGCAGGCGGCGAGATCCTCTTCAGAATCGTCCAAGTTGACCTTCCTTCGTCGCTTCGCCTTCTCGCGGATAGCCCTCGGCGGCAAGCCATTGTTGTTTTTCGCTTCGCTTCTCGAGGATGAAGGCCTTCCGCCCGACAAGCTGCACCTCTCCTCCGCAATGGACCGGAGGGCATCTTGGTTGCGGCTCGAGCTCCTCCGCATGCTTCTCTATGTCAATTCCCGCCAGGCGACAAGCGCTTCCTCGACTCCAGCTTCGCTTGTCGGGCGCGTAGAGCGACACCAACTTCCGGAGCAATCGCTTCCTCTTCGACTCGCCATCGCCGCTGCTTGGTGCGCCAACCACCGCCAGCCCTGCAGAGGCGAGCACCTCCGCCGAAGCCTCTCCTCGACCGGGCGCCTCGAGCTCGACACCTAGGGAAGCTTGATGAAGACACCTCGCCGCCTTCAAGTAGGCGCTGGGCTGGGGCTCGAGCCCGGTGCTGCATCAGCGGGCGGAGGGTCGGCGGTCGGTGTAGCGCTTGCACTCCTCGCCCTCGGGTCGCCAAGACGATCGCGACCTCGCCACTCCCGCGCCAAGAGCTTTGGCGACCTCTTCACGGCCCAGGATCGCTGGCGCGCCTCTTCCTCCGCAGGGGCAGCATCGCCAAGATATGCGCGTCGCCCTCTCGCCGGTGGCCTCGGTCCCATCGGATCTGTGGCATGGGATCCAAGACAGAAGAGGAAGGAAAAGTCAAGCAAACATCCAAAAAGAAGACCGAAGAAGAAGGACCTAAGGGAAAATTTCCGACAGGAGGGTTACTCGTGCTAGGCTCAGGACTATGGGCTCCACCACCAAGGCTCGCTGGTCCCATCCCTTGCCGGGACCTCTCCCTTGCCGGAGAGCGCTCCCTTGTCGGAGAATCGCCCCTTGGCGGCGTAGTTGAAGCAGATAGCACCTCTGGAGCGGCTTCTGGTTGCTCCTGATGGGCCTGCTCTGCTCCTAAACAAGCAAGTCAATAGTCAAAATGTCAACAAAGAAAGAGCACCCATGCGCGCCCCATAACAGGAAGTGAACAAGTACTTACGCTGGGGGCTACACTGGGGGCTGCTTCGGGGAGAGGTTGCCGGGTCCGTCAAGGTGGTCTCGGATGCGTCCTCTGTTGTCACAGCAGGGTCATCCTCGATGACTACCACGGGGACCTTGGCCCTCTTTGCCGCTCTCTCGGCCAGAGTCCTGAAAAGGAACGAGGTTCAGAAGGAAGCAGATTAGATACAAGACAAGAAACAGCAAGAAACGAAGAAGTATAAATACAACAGGAAGAAAGTCTTACTCCTCTTCCTCTTCTTCCTCCTCATCGGAGCTGAGCGCGGAAAGGTCGAAGTCCGGTACCCTTTCTGCATGACGAGGCGGAGGAGTAGGCTCCCTTGGGCGCTTGGCGGGAGCTGCAGCAGGATCGGGAGTGGCGGCCCGAGAAGACCCTTCCAGCTTGCCGGCGCTGCATGAGATGCTCCTGTCAGCGGTGCTTGGCGCGGTGGAGCGGTTCCGCGGCCGCGGCGGCTGCTGGGTCTGCCCGCCGCCTCGCTGTGTCTTCGGTCCCGCGGAGACGCCTTGGTTGAGCTGGGCTGCGCCGAGGGCCCCATCTGCGCAAGCTACCAGAGATGGCTGGCCACTTGCGCCCCGCAGGCTCGCCGCCGCTTTGGGCTCCTCGCCAACGACCTCCCCGCCAAGGTCCTTCGGTCGGCAAGGCTTGCCGCCGCCTCCTCCAACATGAAACCAACCGCCACGGCGCGGCCGCCACCGCTTCTTCCGCCTGGTGGCGATGTACCGCATCTCGCCGCCGCTGATGTCGCGGTGAGGAGCTCGCTTCGTCAAGACGGACTGCTACCTCCACCAAGCCATCAAGAATTGCCGCACGACGCCGCCGGAGGGCTCCCGCCAAGTTGGGATAATCCGGCGAAGTCGCACCAAGCATCATTATGCTGGATGCGATCGAGCTGGGAGTTGTTACACAGGGGGATGACGCCCTGCAGCAGCCTGAACCACTCCGGGTGATTGGGGTCGTGCTTGAGCATCCCGTCCAACTCCAAAACAGTGAAGTTAAAATTGAGGCCTGGGCGCAACCTCATGATATCTGCCGGGCCCCCGAACAGCCAGGCGGACCTCCCCTCTCTCAGAGAGGGGGCGTGGCGGCGAAGGAAGTCCGTGCCAATGGCCCCTACAGTGAGCCCGGCAGGCCTGAGTCGCAGAATCCGGGTGGTGGCGATCTTCACCTTAGCATCATCCGCCGCCAGAAGCGCTTCCAGGGCCGCCAGACACCACTGGTTTGGCGCAAATTGGTGAGTGGCTGCGGATCTGCGCCAACAATCCAACACCACTCCGCCTCCACTCATCCCACTTGCTGCGGAGCTCCCCTTCCCGATAGACCTCCTTCTTGTCGGCCCTCGAGATCCAGCGATCCCGCCAGACAGGGGCTCTCCTTTCTCGACTCGGGCATGAAATAGTGGCGAAAAGGGCTATGTTAGTAGATTCCACGGTTCTCGCAAAGATGCGCGAAAACCGCCATGGTCAGAACGGTGTTGGGGGTGAAGTCGACGAGATGGAGCCCGTACATGTTCATAATGTCGCAGAAGAAATCGGAAAAGGGCGGGCAGAGCCCACAATAGAAGAACAACGGGAAGAAGTAGTACCCTTTTGGGCACCGCTTGGTAGAAGCTTCAAGGAGAGTGTCCGCGCGCGCGATGCGCCCTGCCTCCGCCGACCAAGAGATAGAACTCCTCCCGTGACGCTTTGGGGTGAGCTCGGGAGTGCCCGCCTTGCGCGCGCTTCAAGCCGCGCGCCGGCCGACTTTCGCACTCTTTCCGGTCTTCGAGCCATGGCGGAAGCGGAGGAGGGCGGCAGCGACGGGCAGCGGAGTGCTACTCTTCGCTTGGGAAGCGGAGGGGAGCGCGGAGCTTCGAGGAAGGAACCGCAAGTGGCGAAGGTGGGGAACGGCCCTGCTTCCCCGCTATAAAGAGGGGAGGCGAACGCTACGCCTTTCTTGATTAAAGAATTGCCTATGATCTCTCCCACGACGCCGCTGCTTGACGCGGCTGCTACGGAGGGCACGGTGGATACGGAGTTAGATTTGGTATGGACCCAGGCTGCGCGCTACCGCGTTCTGCTTTTGGGCCTGGCCCAACAGCCCGGCACCGCAGGTGGCCCAGTTCGGGGCTCTGCCGGTTTACTAAAGTAGGGGTACCTTAGTATCCCGAACTTGTGCACGGGCAATCAGCAGCACCTAGCGGCAAGGCTTGCCTTAAGTCCGCCAAGATCCTCCGTAGCTCATATTGATGCCATTCAAGAACAAAGTGTTTTGACCGAGAAGACAAGACTCCGCAAGAGGAGCTTGCCGAAGGGCAAGGCCACGGCAAGAGGAGCTTGCCAGAAGGCCAACCAAGGCATTTCAAGAAACTTGCCGCGACGCTCACAAGGTCCCGGAAAGACCCGTGAGCGACAAGCTGCGCGACAAGACAACAACCGCGTAAGGCGCTTGCAGCGGCGGTTACCACTACTACCACGCCCAAATAAGATCCAACGACGTGTCGCCCCATGATCGCTCCCGGCGACGTGGCGGGCGGTCAGGCAAACCAAGCGGTGCGAGGTGGCAAGTGGAGATGGCGAAGGCCATCGTGGCAAGCAAAGGCGCCCCAAACGGTCGTTTTCAGACTGCTTGATTTGACCGGACGGCATTAAATGCCCTTGTCCCTCGCTGTCGAGTTAGGTAGGGTACACTATAGAGGCAGTTGTACCAACCCCTCTTTTACATTTGTACCCTTGTTCATGCGTTACACTGTCGGTGACCCTTTAGCCTATAAAAGGAGGCCCATGCGCAATGTGGGGGTTCACCATTCGAAACTATCGAACGCCACGCCCCGAGCAAGAACACAATACAAACATCAAACAGCAAAGAGGAGTTTTATCTCCCGAGAGCTCCGGCCGGGTAAAATCCTCGCTGCTTTGCCTCGACCGCTTTCGTCGGCGCCCGCCCCTCGCCGAACCGAGAAGGGGCCCTACCCCATAGGTGCTCGTCTCCCACGACACCGACAGTGGGTCTTCTCCATCGCTTTAGACGACGGCCTAAACGTTGCCCCTCCTCCCCTTCACTGGTGGAGGGGGATACGTCTGGATCTGTAACCAGCGGTGAGGATAGGAAGACAGTGTTTTTTGAAGGGAGAAAGACAGTGTTACCACCCCTATCTTGTTTAGATCTGGAGAGGATGAGAGTGTGTGAATAGAGCAGCCCTAGCAAGCAAGCGTGGAGGCTCCGGCCTATATATACGTAGTGGGGTAGTTTTCCTTTTTCACTCCATCAAAACAATCGTTTGAAATTGTGTACTACATGCCAGGTCGCCGTTTTTTTAGTTGTTGATTTTTTTTTTGAAATAGCTACCCGCTTGTTCCAAGTGGTGTTACGGTGTGACAGGTCGTGCTTTGTATCGTTCAAGTCTGGTACAAGTCTCTCCATTAAATGAACAACCCCCCCCCCCTCGTAAAAATTGTGAAAAAGCCCATGGCTAAAATTATCGGAAACGTGGGTTGCCCCAACATGCATTATTATTTATATTTTCTACTCCCTCCATTCCTAAATATAAGTCTTTTTTATTAGCCACATCTAAGAAAAGAAATTATTTATTAGCAGTGAACCCCACATGTCATAGAGACAAAAAGTGTGGCAAGATTCCATTAGGCAAGCCAAAGTGTGTCTAACAATTTGAGCAACTGAAGTTAGGCAAGTGTGGCAAGTGTGGGAAAAATAATGTGGCAACATAAGACAAACATAGTCACAATCCAAACAGCCCCGTAATTTTTTGTGACATGCATGAAAATTTGGTTAGTTAAATTTATAGTCATAATTTGGCAAGGTGCATCAAATCAACACATGCAAGTATCAAAAGGAACGTCATGGCATGCATGCATGCGTTGTACTCCCTCCGTTTCCAAATATAAGTCTTTTTAGAGATTGCAACAAGTGACTACATATGAAGAAAAATATGTCTACATACATCTGTATGTTGTAGTCCATTTGAAATGTGTAAAAAGACTTATATCAAGTGCAGTGCTTTGATGTGTCGCGTCAACTCATACAAGACAGAGAAGTTTGATTACTACAACGCAATCTCCCTCGCGGACTGAGCTCCGGTGCCTTAACTGCACCTGCCTTTGGCTGCATGATAGGTGGGCCAACCACCTGTTGGGTCCACTTGTCATAGACGCAAAGGCAGGAGCAGTAAGTCAATGAAGCTGCGTCCCTCCCTCGCGCATGAGCTTGGTGGCTGGCAGGACTAGTAGAAGCTTTCGCTACACGCTATCCCTCCCGCACGAGGTGGATGGACATGCAGCAGTGGATTCGATACTATAGAAGTAGGAGTAATATCATTGTTCGTCTTCTCGAAGAGGCAAAGAGCCAAGCGCAACCCGAGCGTGGCAGTTGTGAACCCTCGCGTGGCAGTCTTTGTGTAGGGGTGGGGCGTGGTGTGGTGCCTTGGAGCACGCATATAGCCAGGCTCTTGGATGAGACAATATTTCTATTTGAGCCCACTATTGTAGTTCTAGTACTTGCTAGTATAGCCCTGTAAACCAGAAAGGAGTATTTGCCTTTCTAGAGATTTCAACAAGTGACTAGACTACACCGCGTGCAGTACTCCCTCCCTTCCGGTTTATAGGGTTCAAATCTCAAATTTCACCAACCAAGGCATTTTGCGATTGGAAGAATGTATCAAGTATACTTTACAAAACTACCCTAATTAAACTCATGCATTAATTACGTAGTTCTCTTGTTTTCCTCTCTGCCTTGGTTGCGGTGCACAATATTGAGCACTCCTATATGACTAGCCGCTCTTTCTACATGCGGGACATCAAAGCATCCGGGCCCGTGTGCCATCCACGAAATCATAGCGAGGTGCTACAGTCGAGACTCACTGGTCACCCCGGTGTGGCCATCATGACTCGTCATATCACAAAACCCACACCTTTACCAGTAGTGGTAAAGTCGCCTCGAAGTTGGATTGGACGAAGCAACCATCATTTCACTGGAACGCCCGTTGAAGCCCCTTCTGCCCTTTCTTGAAGAAAACCTCACTCCAGGTTACTCACTTCTACCATTTTTCTTCTGTGTCGATGAAGGAAAGGTGGGCGAATTAGTGATGCTGATATATTTTCATTCCAAAAATCTTCTTTTTGCGAAGAACCGACCGATTCTCACAGCCTATTCTTTTCTCGTTTTCATTGCGATTGTGGTTTCCTTTTGATTGCTTTTTGTTTGTCAATTCATTGATGGATCCTGGAGCACCAGGCAAAGAGTTGCCGGCAGACAACCCTCTCGAGACAGCGATCTCCGTGAAGCGAAAGCATCGACCAACGAGTTGACCATGTTGGCGGGCCAACCCATGGAGACGAAGAACTCCAAGAAACAAGCACCGCCAAAGAGTTGACGACGCTGGCGGACGAAACTCCTCAAAGAAAGTTGGAAGAACAAAGAAGGGCCCCACCGCGCCTACCCCTGTAAACTCGATGGCCACCTATGCGAGGCTCAAGGCCGAGTTTGAGGAGATAGTCGCCGTTGAGAAGAAGTATTCCCCTGGCAAGGTGATGGCCCCCATCGAGGACGAGGAGATGGCCTCCGGAGGGATGGGATCCCCCGGTGAGCTGCACAAGGTAAAAAATAATGGCTTAATATCATAGTTGTGGTTTTTGATTATTTGCAATGTGCTTGCTAATATGTTAGGGTTGTGCAGGTGTCGGTGGACGTCCTTGATGATTCCTATGTCGTGGCCCGTCCTGTGGACAACGCCCCAGAGATCATTTTTGATGTTGCGGTCCGTCCTGTTGGCATCACTCCGAAGATTGATTCTGATGCTGCTGTCCATCCTATGGACATCGCCCTAGAGATCGATTACGATGTCGCGGTCAGTCCTGTGGACATCGCTCCAGAGATTGATTCCCATGCCGTTGTCCGTGCTGTGGTCATTGCTCGAGAGATCGATGACAAGAAATAGTTGGTCGCGCTAATCCTTCAGGGTAGTTTGCATTGCCCTGTGTTTAATTACCAAAACGATGCGTGTTATCAAACCATCTTAGGGCTAGTGCACTGTCTTGTGTCGGTGGTACTTGCTACTTTTGTTTGATAGTGAATCATGCGAACCCTCTCCCAGTTATGGAAATAGATGTATCCTCACCAGCTTTTGATGTAACATTTGGCATGCTTAGATGTAAGTTTGAACTGTTTATCATATCATTAGGGCTTGTTTGATGATTCTTGGTGTTAGTAGGCTAGCCACTGTGCGAGCTATAGTACTTGCAAAACAATCACCAAAGAGAAATGTTGGGGCTGATGAGCTCATGATATGCTTATACTTATCCGTCGTCGATCGGCCAATAGCCCAAGCTCCTAAAATTGTAGGCTTAGTCGACACGGATACATTCAGGCCTCATTTGGTTCATAGGGTAGGAAACTCATAGCAAAAGTACAGAGACGCATTTACACAAAATCATAGCAAAGACAGTAGACGCATTCTTTCGCTCCAAAATAGATGACCTATAGGCAGGCTAGGTTGGCCTAGTGGGTTTTTTTTAGGATGCCCTAGTGGGTTTCAGTGATATGACATGGTACAAAGGCCATCCAACAAGGTGGTAGCAGATTATGGGTACAATAAGTTTTCTTGAAGAAGCGGAATTCAATGAAGTCATGATGGTTCCTTCGTCCGACCAACTTACAGTGGGAAAGGTTGGGCCTGCGATACGACCGGGGTAGACCAGGATAATTTTGTGCATGGCAGGTGGACCAGGATGGTCGACGTCCCACATGTCAGCGAAAGAAAGTATTATTTCTGATATAGAGGACGAGCAACGAGTATTCATTGTTTATTTTTGATGAAAGCTATTGTCTCCACTGTTACGATAGAGGAGTGTGAAACACGGCAGCCCAGTGAACTTGGCATGTGCACCACTCCCTCCTTCCTCATGTAATACTATCATACTGTTGACTATAAGGTTACAACTTTTTCTCTCTTTCTCTCTATCTATTTCCTCTCAAATGTTTTTTACCTTTCTTTTTTTAGACACAATTTTTTATGCCTCTTTTCTTTAGAATTATTTTTTTATACCTAGGAGCACGTGTAGAGACGGGCTATTGCAGAACCCACTCCTTGACTTCGTCAATGCCTCTCTCTCCTCCACATAAGCGGGCTTATAGCCCAGTATTTTACTAGTACTACTTGCTATGCATGCATGCGGCGGGCAGCTGGCATCTGAGGGTCCAGGGCGGTCAGAAGCGGGCTTGGAAGCGGTCCGGACTCCCGCATGGACCACCTCACATTATCACCATATATTTCTTGGAGTCCGTGCACGGCGGGTGGGCGATTTCCTCTCCCTCCCCCATCTCTCTCTTCTCAGCCGACGCCCACCGAGCGATTAGATTTCAGCTATCGACGGTTTATTCAATTCTAGTCCCACATGTTAGTGAAATTGCAAGACAACACGTGTCCCCTCTGGTGAGCAGCGTGCGAGCCGGACTGTCGGGGGTGCGACGCGTACGAGTCGTAAGTGTGCCGCCTTTTCCTTTAGAACTTGCAAAGCGTAACATTTTCACGCGATCGATTGATACAAATCATGAACAAAACAACGAGGGTGGTGCTTTCCCGCTCGTTAGGCGGGCTAGTTTGAGTGATATGACGTGCTACAGTGCCGTCCACTTGCTCCATTTTTATTTAAGCAAGAGTTTACACTCTTATGTGGGAGGAGTGCGAAACACCGCGGATCTGATTTTGATGGAGGGATAACTGTTCCCTGCCAAATAATGGAGCACTGTTAGCGATTATAGCATGATAGTTAGGGCATCTCCAGCGCCAGCCCACAAATTTACACCGGCATCTGTCCGAGGACACTGATGGATGCCATCCGATGTTGCCCGCATACCTTTCGACAACTATATGAACTAACCGAGAGAAATTCATGCAAACAAAGCAAATTTCAAATTAACCGGATGAAATTCATTACATTTCGAAAACTTTTCCTACAAACTGGACGAAATTCATTACATATTTCGCACAAACCATACTAAAACCTAATCTAAACAATCGCCGGTGCCCGACCACCATGTCTGGCCATGAACCTGAGAAAGTCGGCCATTGCCTTTGCCTCCTCCTCATCCGCCTCGATAACCTCCTCCTCTAGAGCACAAGGTTCTGAAGATTTACGCCTCCACGTCACCGTCAAGCGGCTAATTGGTCGTCGATGTTTACCCCACCAAGCTTGGTGTCAACTGAGTGGAGTAGCGGTGGCCTCCCTAGGACCAGAGCAGCGGCGACCTACCGTGTACTACTCTTCCTCGCTGTTGGCTGCGCCCACGCACGCGCGCCGGCTTCATGGTCGTGGCGGTGGAGGGCGGCCGGGGGGTGTCGGCGATCTCTTCGCTCGCTTCCCGCGACAAGACGTCAAGAGAGCTTTGAAGCGCCCGAGCGGAGCTGCCGATGTCCTCATCGCCTCTGCGCGACAAGACGCCCAAGAGAGCTTCGAGTGCCGGAGGCCATGGTTGGAGTGGTGCCGACAGAAGGAAGGGACCGTAGGAGAATGAGTGTGGGTCTTTGGCTATGGTAGGGAGCTGGGGCTCAAGTTAATATAGTGGGCGAATGGCAATGAGCCGCGGCAGACGGATGGACGGCTGGCGCCGGAGTAGGTTCGTCGGGCGTGAATGCGGACGTTGGTTTAGTGACTTAACTATAGGTGCGTTGGGTTACCGACATGTGGGCCTAATGGGCATCTGGCCCGCATGTCAGTGACACACCAACTGCACCTGCAATTAAGTCCGGGGAATGTGGCATTGACGTTCTGGAGAGATGGTGACCGTTTCAGGCGGGAAGCGCACACTAGCGATGGAAGGGTTTCGGTAGGCCAGGGCGGTCAGACGCTGGCGTGGTGGTAAAGTGTGAACTCATGGATGACGAGCCTTTGAAGCATATGCGGCACGTATTGACAACCAGGAGTCCATGCAACCGCTCTTGTTGCTAGCTAGCCTTCAACAACCACCATTAGACACCACACAACCATGTATAACTTACGAATAATGGACGAATCGATCAGACACACACTCACGTGTAGTGGAAACTAAGATTGGTCGCTCACGATAGTACATACTCCGTACCGTAGTACCCTCTCTAGCTAGGCCGTTTTATAGATTGTCATTATGATGGATTATATACATGAGCAAGGCGCTCCGAGTATGATAGTTGGTGTTGAGCCAGGTGAATACATGCTCGGCGTTCGCGTAGGCCTCCATCAAATGTCTAAACAAGAATGTCGCATCGCCGGGCGCCGCAGTGATGGGCTTGCTGCTTATGCTATGCCCATGAGCAGGACTTTCATTAAGAGGGCGACGTGCATGCATTAGCATGCTTTGACAGCGTGAGCGTGAGTGTCTGACGCAAAGTATTTCATTTTCATTTGGCTGACGAGTGTGCATTGCAGTGACGAGTCCATGGTTTGACTCCCCACAAACACATAATTTTGGTTTTTATTTCTTTTCCACTGACAGGTAGGCCCGCGTAGATAGATAAAGAACACGAGCTGATGAGGCGCATGTGGACTGTTTGACTGGTCAACTAGACAAATACGGAGCTATACACTGAGCAAGCGACCGTATAATCACCATATCTCGTATACAATGATCAAAGTGAGCTATCAAGACAAGTTCGATGACCTCCAATGCATTTTACTCGGTAATAAATGACCAGGATTGAAGGGGAACCCAAATTTCCTTCATCTTCTGTCCTTGAGCTCTTGACAAACCAATGCACTATACAGTTGTCCGGCCACTCCACCCCAGAGCTCTCACCAAGCGTCGTTCATGCCACCGCGCTGCACACTAACCCGTAAGGAAGCGATGGCATCCCACCACGTCGGATTCCTCGCCGCCCATGACCGCACACAAAATGGTAGGGAACCGATGACATCCCGGCGTGCCAAGTTCATCACCGCTCGCGACCTCACACCTATGTGGGAGGAATTTGAAGCTGCCAAGGCCGAATGGGCGGTAGAGCAAGAGGCGGCCAAAGCCGCACAGAGGGAGCGGAAAAGTCAGAAAGCACTCAAGAAAAGAGAGGCATGCCGCCGCAAGAAAGAAGAGGACGCACGCGCTAATGTAGAGAGGTCGGCGAAGATCCAAGCACGGTGGGGTGTCGCCGACAAAGCCAGGAAGGAGAACGACGACGTCTGGCTAGCATGTGAGAAGTAGTAGTACTAGTAGTTAGTGTGTGTGTCTGTGTTCCGAGTAATGAGCATGTACCAAGATTACACTACAAAAAATACACTTCCGTGATGATACGGTTTGTCACAAGAGGTCGCGTTTTTGTCATGCATGTACATCCATGACAAATTTATGATGTAATCAAGATAGTCATACATGTGCTGTCGTAGAAGTGTTCCATGAAATTACCAAAATTATCATCACGGAAGTGTCCACTTCCATGACGATAAATCGCGTGTCACAGAAGTGCTTTCATCAAGGGTGACCAACACATGGCATCCATCGTAACGGAATGCCGTTAAGCTATCGGGTCGGGTTTTGGATCCGATAACCCATTAAAAGCCCCGACCAATGGGGATTTTCCACGTGTAAAATCATCATTGGCTGGAGGAGACACGTGTCAGGTCCGCGCTGGCACAGGTGTCACTCATCCAATGGGCGAGACGCGCCGATGATATGTTGACACGTGGACCGGCCCATCAAGTTTAAATAGGCTGGCCCAACTAAAGGCCCACAAGATTTTGCGAACCATAATGGGCCGGCCCAGCTAAAGGCCCACGAGATTTTGCAGGCCATAATGGCTGGCCCAGCTAACGGCCCACAAGATTTTGCGGGCCATAATGGGTCGGCCCAGGTAAATGCCCACAAGATTTTTGTTTGCCATAATGGGCCGGACCAGGTAAAGGCCCACAAGATTCTTGCGGATCATAATGGGTCGGCCCGGCTAAAGGCCCATGAGATTTCGCCGACATGAACGGGCCGGCCCAGTTGTAGGCCCACAAGAATTTGAGGGCCCTAGTAGGCCGGACCATTAACTGACTGCCATGTCTTGTGCCAAATGCTGGCTCATATTTGATCCGGTCCATTAATGGCCTACCACGTTCCGGGCCTAATAGTGGCCCATATGAGATCCGGCCCGCTAAAAGCCTACCACGTTCTGGGCCAAATTACGGCCCAGATCAGGTACGACCCTTTAAGAGGCTATGGGCTCAATTATAGCCAGACGATTCGCCCATCAATCGACACTATGCTTTTGGGCCCACTTGCTAGAGGCCCACTTAGTAATTCGGCCTGACATTAGCTTTGGCCTCTTAAGGACCCGTTGAACATTTCGGCCCTATATTAATTTCTGCTTGTTAAATGCCCGTCATATAGTTGGGCCAAACTACGGCCCGGTTTGCATCCGGCCTGCTCACAGCCGATATCTGATTGGGCCAAAGAAGGACCGAGACAATTTTGGCATGTTAAAAGCCCGTGATTTGATTCGCACAATCATGGGCCGGGGTTCATTTCGGGCTGCTGCCGGCCCGTTAGCTGTTCGGCAAGTTTCAGGCCCAACCTACATCATGATTGCATGACTGCCCGATTATGTACCGTAATTTTACGGTTTGGTCGGTTTACTGCGAAGACAGTAAAATAACTGCAGCATCGTGAATAAGAAAAAACCTAGACTATACAATAAAGAAATTATAGCATATTACATCCACTGGGCATCAAAGTTCGCCACTATGATAATAAAGCACAAGCAGACAGTAGATTACATACACTGGACATCAAAGATTGCCACCAGTGCAAATAAGCATGCCGACAAAATAATATACAAAACCAACAACACTTCAATAGAGTTCAAGAAAGGTTAGCCTATTTGGGAGCTGCAGCAAGCAAGCAAAGCAAGATGATGAGAGATCAAGGCTTGTTCAACACTTAAATCTTCCTCACTCGAAAGATAAACAAGGCATGATGATGTGTTTTGCACATAAAAGTATCAGTGCTGACAATTCATCACATTTCTTACTAACGAATAAATGACACAATTTAAAATTGCATTAACACAATATGGTATTGTTCAGGTCAAGACATGGCAGGAAATAAACTGTGAAGGAGTTGGCAGCTTCACGACACCACTAGATTACAGATCAAGAACTCATAAGTATCAATGGTTAGTGTGCTGTCAATTTATCCCATTTCAGATTGGCAAATAAAGAGACAGTTTAAATAATACTCCCTCTGTCCGGAATTACTTGACATCAAAATGGATGTGTCTAGAACTAAAATACATCTAGATACATTGTCGGGGCGGCTCTGTGGCCACGAGAACCTATGGGGCAGGGGGCCCCTTCTAGTCCGGCAAGGGAGCGGAGGGCGTGCGCAGAGCAGATCGAGGTCAAGCGCACGGGGGAGACGGGCCATTTTTACCCAGCTTCGGAGCTCTCCGGAGAGATAAAACTCCTACTGCTACTTCGTGTTTTGTATTTGTTCTTGCTCGAGAGCGCGAGCGTATAGTGGTGTTGGATCTACGGGCTGCGGAACCCTAGTGTGGAAAAGTTCCGAACCGGCCGAACCCCTTCTACGTGCGCATGGGCCTCCCCTTTATAGTCTCAAGGGGCACCCACGGTGGCAGCGAGGGAGAGGGGGTAAAAGAGTAAAACGCAGGTTGGTACAACAAGAACCAACAGTGTCCCCTACCTAACTCGACGGCAGGGACAAGGGCATTTAATGCCCGTCTGTCGCCCTAACAAAGGCAAAGAAACGACCGTTAGGTGCGCCACCGGTTGCCACGATGGCCTCCTTGTCGCCTTCGCCACACCGCTTCAAGATGGCTGTGCAATACCGCCACGTGCTCTTGGGATAGCCCCGATGACAAGTTGCTGGATGCGCTGGAGTTTGGGTGCAGGTGGCAGCCTTTCATGCGCAAGCGCCTTTGCCGCGTCCTTCTTCTTCATGCGCCGCAAGCTTGCGGTCGTCGGCCTTGCCGGACGCTGGGCGCCACGGCAAGTCTTCTGAAGCCCTTGGTTGGCCTTCCGGCAAGCTCCTCTTGCCGGGCCCTTATCCTCCCGGCAAGCTTCTCTTGCCGGATCCGTGTCTTCTCGCTTGATACTTTGTCCTTGAATGGCGTAATAGGAAATGACGAAGGGTCTTGGCGGGCCCACAAGCCTTGCCGCTGGTGTTCGCGACCGCCCGTGACAAGTTCGGGGTACTAAGGTACCCCTACTTTAGTACACCGACAGGAGCCCCCGGGCCTGGGCCATACACGGTGCCGAGTGTTGTTGGGCCAGGCCCAAAACAGTGCACGGGCACGCGTGGCCTGGGGCCAAGCCGAATCCGCCCCAAATCCACCACACCCTCCCGTAATGGCACGCGTCAATCGCGACGTCGTGGGAGGCGTGGGTGGTGCGCGCGATTTTCGAGGCACCCACCCCTTTGCTCACGGGGTAGGGTGAGGTTACTTCGTCCGTCGCCTCGGCTTTGCCTCCCCGCCACGCGGCTCCCATGCGCGTGGGGTCGTGGGCGGTGAAGGTGGGAGACCGAGCCATCACGGGCGGAGGTGGTGGGTCGGCTCCGTTCCTCTGCTCTTCCCGTCTTGTGATTGGCTGAGCAGGGCGGCTGAGCCCCCACCTCGCTCCTTAAAAAGGGCGGAAGGGGGCGCAAGAACCCCGCACTTCCTCATCTTCTCCTCTCTTCAACTTCTGCTACCCTTCCTCTCATCCGCCATGGAGGGAGGGAACCCTGGTCCTTCATCGGTGGCGGCGAGGGTCGCCACCAGGCAGCGCGCCTCTACCTATCCCGCGTCTGTGGTGGCGGAGCCAGCCACGAGGGGAAGAGGGAGGGGGCGCGGTCGTGGACGAGGTCGAGGACGTGGTCGGAGCGCTCGGGGAAGAGGCGGCCGGGGCGGTGCGCCACCCCTGCCTCCGCCGGCAGCTTCTCTCCTCAAGGCGGTCCACACCGGGACGATCCTCGAGTTCTTCGCTGTTGTGCGGGCACCTCATCGTCGCCTCCGCCTTCCGGCTCCATTTGCGAAGCGCGATGGAGCCGGACCCGCCGAGATGTTGGAATTGCGCATGAGGGGCTGCGGGATCAGCGCACGCGAGTTAGTGTCGATCCCCAGCCTGGCGTGATGTATTTCGATCGAGGTGGAAGACGTCACCGCATCCATAGCTTGATGGCGGGTTCACCTCCATTTTAAGTTAATGGAGGGTGACCTTCTCGCCGTCAAGGTCTTCGGGGATTCCGGCACCCGGGCAAGATGCTGCGTGGACAGCTCCTCCGATAGCGAAGGCTCCTCCTTGAGCGAGAGTGACGAGGAGGGGAGCGACAGCGACGACGAGGACGGCGGGTCCGACTAGGCGTCGGGCGTCGCCTCAAGGCCATCGGTGACCCGATCATCCGGTTGCCGCCTTCGAACTCCCCGGGCCGCCTCCTTGAGCGGCCGGCGAGGAGGCTACGGAAGAGGAAGAGGGGTGGCGGCAAGGCCGTCAAGTCGGAGTACGAGGGCGAGGTGCCCTCGACAGCGTGTTGACGTCCTGCCGCCCCATCTTTGAGCTCTGCTTCTGGCGCCTCTATCTCCGCCAAGCTCCTGGCCGGCTCCCGGGATGTTCTCTTGGTGTCTTCTGGCACCCGTAGCTCACCTAGGCGCCCCTTTTGCCCTTCCCGGCAAACTTCTCTTGCCGGGGCCTCCTTGACCTACCTCCTGAAGAGAGAAACAGGAGAGGGATTACGGGCATCTTATCTTTTTTCAATTTGTAAGCCTTCGGGCCTTAGCTGCATTTAAAACTTGTAATCCTCTCTTTCATGTTTTTCATCCTCTATGGACTTGTACTGGAATGGGATGTTTTTTAATGAAAAGAGGGGAATGCTTGCCGGGTTATATCCTTTACTTGATTCTGCGCCTTGTATGTTTCCACCCTACGCTATGAGGGAACTTGCCGGCCAGCAAGCACACTTGTCGAGTCGGAACATCACCTGCCACCGGGCGGTGTCGTCTCTAGCAAGAAACCTTGTCGGGTCGGGCTTGCAGCAAGACTTGTATTGTTGAGCGGACTCGAAAACAAATCAAGGGCGCAACTTGACCACGAGTCGATTCCTCTGCGCATAGGTTTCCCATACAAGGCATGCTCGTTCGAGGACGCGGCCTCGCATTCCCCAGTCCATAAGAGGGTGCATGATGAGGGATGCAAAGCTTATCTGATATCGCAGCCCTCGGCGACTCTGGCTTGCCGGGGGTGAATCTTGGTATTTGTAGCCCCGGCAACTCTGGCCCGCTGAGACCCAAGTGCTGGTGCGCCTTTCTTTGTTCTCGTCGCTGACGTCGCAGCCCCCGGGGACCCTGGCTTGCCGCGAAGGAATCTTGGTACTCGCAGCCCCCAGCAATGCCGGTTTGCCGGGGCCCAGGTGCCCGTGCGCCCTTCTGTTCTTTCCTTGTTGCTGTTATTTTAGTCATGAGAATAACTTAGACAGTGCCGCAACAAGTTACTTTTTGCAACGTAACTTCATGTTGGGCAATGCAATGCTATGTTTCGCCCTTTTGTATGTTTATACTCTACGCTTTTAGGGGACTTGCCGGTGCATACACGCTTGCTGAGTGCGGAACATCAGCAGCCCGCTGGCGGTGTTGCCTCCGGCAAGAAACTTCGTCGGGCTAGTTGCAGCGCGCTTTCATTGTTGAGCGGACTCGAAACAGATCAAGGGCGCAACTTAGCCACGAGTCGGCTCCTCCGTGCACAAGTTTCTCATACAAAGGACGTCCCACGACAAGGCTTGCTACGTTACATCCTTTACCCCATCACATCCCTTGTATGTTTTCACCCTACACTTTCAGGAAACTTGCCGGCGCTAACACACTTGCTGAGTGCGGAACATCAGCAGCCCGCTGGCGGTGCTGTCTCCGGCAAGAAACCTTGTCGGGCCAGTTGCAGCGCACTTTCATTGTTGACGGACTCGAAACAAAGCAAGGGCACAACTTAACCACGAGTTGGTTCCTCCGCGCACAGGTTTTTCATACAAGGCACGAACGTTCAAGGAATATAACATAGAAATTTAAAACTGAAAGTGTTCTGTACTCAAACTTGGGCAACTTAGCTTTTCCGTCTTCCGTGCTCCGGCAAGGCCGCACTTCTCCCTTGATTCCCTGCCTTGTATGTTTTCATCCTCGCGCTTTCAGGGAACCCGTCAGTGCATACACGCTTGCTGAGTGCGGAACATCAGCAGCCCGCTGGCGGTGTTGCCTCCGGCAGGAAAACCTCGTCGGGCTAGTTGCAGCGCGCTTTCATTGTTGAGCGGACTCGAAACAGATCAAGGGCGCAACTTAGCCACGATTCGATCCCTTTGCGCACAGGTTTTCCATACAAGGTATGGCCTTTCAAGGAATGCAACTCAAAAGTTTGAAACTGACTGCTCTCTTTGCTCTACTGGCCGGCGGAGCTCGATGGCGTGTCCTCGACGGCGGCGCAGCACTCCGGGGAAGTGCGCTTGCCGGAGTAGGCACCAGAGCTGTTCTCGCCGGGCTTAGTCTTTGGTAGAACTGCCTTTGCCTTCTTGCACTTGCCGGTGGAGCTCGATGGTGCGTCCTCGACGGCAGCACAGCACTCCGGAGAGGTGCGCTTGCTAGAGTGGGCATCAGAGCTGCTCTTGCCGGACTTGGCATTCTTCTTCCCCCGGGGAGCTTCAGCGGCAAGTGGCTCGCGCTCTGCTGCGGCTGCTGCTTCCCGGTAGATCTTGTCGGTGCAGATAAGTGCGTCCTTCTTGTCGCCTTGGACAGAAATGACACTTATCGGACCAGGCATCTTGAGCACATTGTAGGCGAGGAGAGGCTGCCATGAACTTGGCGAAGGCCGACCTAGTAGTATCCCATTGTAGGGCAATGGGAAATCGGCAACATCAAACGTGACCCTCTCTGTCCTAAAATTCAGCTCGCTGCCAAACGTCACTGGCAGTGTGATCTTCCCCTTTGGCTTGCTCCTTCCCGGGTTTATTCCTTGAAAGGTGCCGGTCTCTTCGAGCTCGTTGTCGGGGATCTGGAGCTTCTTGAGCACTGCGGAGGAAATCAGATTCAGGCTGGCCCCGCCGTCAACCAACATCTTCGTGACCTTGAGGTTGCGGATTGTTGGTGAGACCAACATTGGCAAGCACCCAACCGCAGTGATGCGATCAGGGTGATCCTCAACATCAAAGATGATGGGCGTGCTGGACCACTTCAGAGGCTTGCGCGATTCGACGGACGGCTCCACTGCGTTCACTTCTCGCACCCACTGCTTGAGTTGGCGGTGCGAGGTGTGCAGAGAGGCACCGCCGTCGATGCACAACACCTCCGTTGCCTTCTGAAACTCTTGGCCATCAGTCTCATCTTCCTCCATCTCATCTTCCTCATCTTCATCTTCGTCCTTGTCACGGCCACAGGGAGGCCTGTCTCCTTGCCGCTGCTTGGCCTTGCCACGGTGCCCTCCCCGGGCGGGAAGCTTCTTGCCGGATCCTCCGCCACCTCCCTGGGCTCTCTCCTTGTCGCGGTGCTCGTACTCAGCTTTCTGTAGCTCCGCCATCTGCTCAACTTTTTTGCAGGTTTGGAGGTCATGGCCCTTGGTGCGGTGGATCTTGCAATACCGCTTGCCGGAGCCATCCTGCTTGTCGGCGGCTACCACACCCTCGCCGGAGTCATCGACTTTGGCCTTGTCGGAGCCGCCTCCGTTGCCGGAATGCTCGACAGCTAGCACATCCTTAGCCTTTCTTTTTCTGTTGTTCCGCCTCCAGTTCTTCCTTGCCGGGGCGGCATCTTCACTGCCGATCCTCTGCTCCTGCAGTCTCTCCGGGATTTTCCTCCCTCCTCAGCCCGCGCGCGACTTGTCGGCTAGAGCATAGAGCTCGCCGACATCTTCGATCTTGCACATCGCCATCTCCTCCTCATCCTGCGGTTACGCACGTTATGATGGAACGCGCTGATAACTGCGGCAGGGTGGACGTCTGGGATGTTGCGCTGCACCTGGCTGAATCTCTGTATGTACTTGCGCAGGGGCTCTCCCTCCTTCTGGACGAGCAGATGCAGATCGCTCTCCTGGCCATGGGGTTTGTGGCCGCCTGTGAAGGCGCCGACAAACTGATGACATAGGTCCGCCCATGAAGAGATGGAGCCGTCTGGCAAGTGCATGAGCCAAGATCTGATGTTGGGCTTGAGTACCAGCGGGAAGTAGTTGGCGAGGATCTTCTCGTCGCACCCTCCGGCAGCCTGCACCGCGATGGTGTAGATGCTGAGGAACTCCGACGGATGTATCCTGCCATCGTACTTCTCGGGCACGTCGGGCTTGAAGTTCTTGGTTCTGGGCCACTGGACTTGCCGCAGCTCACGGGTGAACGCAGGGCAACCTGCCGCATACGGCAAGTCGCCTGGTTCCCCTGGCGCATGCATATCGACGGTGGGCCCAGCGCGCTGGTCAGATTGACGTCGCGCTTCCCTTCCGCGCTCGATGCGAGTGTGAGCATCTTTGTGTTGTCGTTCTTGGAGAACATGGCGTTGATCGCGGCGGGTTCGCGGGTCCGACGACGCGGTGGAGTCGGCGTCAAAGTTGGCCCGACGATCCGGCGACCTCGGCCTTCGGGGCTGGGAGCGCACGGAGGTGGCACCCCCAGCGGTCTTGTCGGCATCGGCTTGCGCCTGGGCGCCTTGCCGGGGCTTCGATGCGCTCGGTTGCCGGGGCTTGTCGCCGTTGGCGAAGCCGATGAGGCTATAAATGGTCATCCTCCAGTCGTCAATCTTGTGTAGCGCCGGAGGATAATCTAGAAGCGGCTGGGCTCGGGCCAGCGCTTCCTCTGCAGTCTTGGGTGGTGGTGGCGACGAGCGACGCGAGGAGCGGGATGTGCTCGGACTCCCAACTGGATTGGAAGGAGCGACACCCCGTCCGGGCGACCGTACCTCACTCGCGCCAGCATGCTGGTGTGCATGCTGGTCTCGAACGTCTCGCGACCCACCAGCTTGGCCTTGCTCCAACGCGAGCACGGTGCTAGGAGCACCGGGGCGTTGTCGACCTTGCACCTCCTGGGAAGGGTGTGGTGTCTGCACGGTCGCCGACGCTTGCGGGGCCTTGTTTTTGGACCTGGTGACGACGTGAGTCCCACCGTCGGCGCCCGCTCCTCCGCCGGCGTCCACTCCACCGCCCGCTTGCTCCGGCGGTGGTGGTAGAATCGATGTGGACGGAGCGGCCACCTCCGAAGGCTTCTTCTTTGGTGGCATGTTGATGAAGGCGTTGATGTAGCGCGCGCGGAGACCGGATCAGATGCTCACGACCTCGACGCAGCCCCTACCTGGCGCGCCAAAGATGTCGGGGCGGCTCTGTGGCCACGAGCACCTATGGGGCAGGGGGCCCTTCTAGTCCGGCAAGGGAGCGGAGGGCGTGCGCAGAGCAGATCGAGGTCGAGCGCGCGGGGGAGACGGGCGATTTTTACCCAGCTTCGGAGCTCTCCGGAGAGATAAAACTCCTACTGCTGCTTTGTGTTTTGTATTTGTTCTTGCTCGAGAGCGCGAGCGTATAGTGGTGTTGGATCTACGGGCTGCGGAACCCTAGTGTGGAAAAGTTCCGAACCGGCCGAACCCACCCACAGGTGGCAGCATAGGAAGAGGGGGTAAAAGAGTAAAAATGCAGGTTGGTACAACAGTGTCCAACAGTGTCCCCTACCTAACTCTGATGGCAGGGGACAAGGGCATTTAATGCCCGTCTGTCGCCCAACAAAGGCAAAGAAACGATCATAGGTGCGCCACGGTTGCCACGATGGCCTCCTTGTCAGCTCCGCTTGCCACCTTGCTTCGCATGGCTGTGCAGCGCCTCGCCACGTGCTCTGGGATAGCCCTGGGATGACACGTTGCTGGATGCGCTGGAGTTTGGGTGCAGGGTGGCAGCCTTGCCGCGGCAAGCGCCTTGCCGCGGTCCTTCTCTTGTTGCGCCGGCAAGCTTGCCAGTCGTCGGGCCTTGCCGGGACGCGCGGGGCGCCACGGCAAGTCTTCTGGAAGCGCCTTGGTTGGCCTTCCCGGCAAGCTCCTCTTGTCGGGGCCCTTGTCCTCCCCGGCAAGCTTCTCTTGCCGGGATCTGTGTCTTCTCAGTTGATACTTTGTCCTTGAATGGCAGTAATAGGAAATGACGGAGGGTCTTGGCGGGCGTCCGGCAAGCCTTTGCTGCTGGTGTCTTTATGACGCCTGCAGACAAATTTGGGGTACTAAGGTACCCCTACTTTAGTACACCGACATACATCCATTTCAATGACAAGTATTTTCGGACGGAGGGAGTAGTAGAATGATATGACATTGTTCATAGTTAAGACATTGCAGAATATGACATTGTGCTGTAGTGGGTAGGTTCACCACACCACTGGATTACGGATGAAGAACAAAAGCATACATGCAGTGCAAAAGAAGATCACTTGCTCTGTATACTTTAATTTACATGGTATGAATAAGGAACTTGGTTGTACAACTTAAAACTTAAATTGAGAAAGGACAAACTTTTGTTTATGAACTACTCCCTCCGTTCTAAGATAGATGACCCAACTTTATACTAACTTCAGTACAAAATTGGGTCATCTATTTTGGAACGGAGGGAGTACATAATAAACTTTAAACATGCAATTTGATGCAAACACCAAAAATATACAGCTGTTGCAGTCATGCCTAACCAAATATATACAATAAAGTTTGAAGGCTTGAGATGGACAAACTTACATTATTGCTGAAGACAGACTCTATAAGGGCCTTGTCCATGCTGATGGGGGGCAATTCAAGAAGTTTACCACAGAATCTTCTTCATAAGCATTGCCTTTATTCTACATTTTGTTAAGAGTAAATATAGATGTGATAATATACGAAAAATGGAGAATATTTAAGATAAGATGAAGAGTGATGCTACATAACCTAGTAGCTATAAATGTAAGTGCAGCGATACAGGCAAAAGGTATAGCCAAGGGCAATGCACAGCTAAACTTCTTCAGTACCAACCTTATGGTAAGAGTAAATATAGATCTGATGTGTAGAAAATGGAGGGCAAAGGAAAATAAGCTGCAGAGTGATGGTACATGAACAACTACCAGTCATTATAAGTACACTGATAAAGGACAGCATGTACTTACAAGAACAATGCAGAGCTAAAAAAACATTGGCATTGGATACTGAAGAATTTGGAGCGAACAATTGATAAGCAAGCTATCATGCATACTGTTGTCACATAATGAACCAGGTATGTATGCAAGTACAGTGATACAGGACAACAGGTACTAACAAGAGCAAAGCAGTGGGCAGCATATTTGCGATATCCTGTCGTTCTTTTCAAACCGGAATTCTTCTTCGAGCAGATTTCCTACAAACAAGATCCGTAAGGCACATGCGGAAAAGTAGAAGTTCAAATTGTCATGTGATTTCATAGACAGTACCTCATCCTGGGAATGAGACCAGTGCATAAAAATGTTTTTCCATTCAATGTCTTCTAAATTTAGCACAGGAGACTTCACCGGAAATTCGTTTATAGATTTTCCACCAAAGTGTGATTTCCTCAGGTAACACCGATACTGTTGCAATGCTTCCTTGAAAAGCACAAGCAAGCTTTCCTCGTCATGACTATCCAGATTGACCCTCGCCTAGTTACAACAATGTAATGTAAATCATTGATGTGTTCAATCAGCAGAAAACAGGAAAATAATAACCATGAATAATAGCACTTACACGTAAGTTGGACAGGAAGATGTGAAAATGGTGTTTGTCTTCACAATAATCTTCCCATGATGGGAATATATGCACGTAGTCCCTAACAACATTGAAAGCATTGTCTTTTAAACTGGGAATAAATGGAATGGGGTTCCAATCTGCAGGAATTGGCCGTCTCTGCAGTTGGGATAGGTCTTCGGCCGGTGGACTTGCTGTACTTTTTGCTGGAGTGGGATTTTTCTGTGGTACAGCTGGTGCTATGGCAAATGAAATTGGTATACCTTTTGCTGGAGTGCAGGTCCTGTGTGGTGGGGCTAGTGGTGTGGCTAGTGAAGTATGGGTACAGTCTGCTGGAGTCGGTCCTACGTTTTGTGTCACAGCTCTATCGAACATGGTAAAGAAGAGCAAGCAGATTTTGGATAATAAAATGTTGGTTGCGCAGTGCCCACACATGATGAACTAGAGCGCATTAAGAATGCACCTCCCAGCTGTCTCTCGACCATTTCAGGCGGTTGGATGAAGATCCTACGTCTCCTAACCCTTCTTCTTCCTCGTCTGTGATTCTTCCCATACAGAACACCGCACGGGCCGCCAGCCGGACCACCGGCCCCCACCGCCTATGTTCCTCCGCCACCCCCACCCCCCACCCGCGTCGAGTTTTCTTCGTCCGGCAAGGCCCCACAACCACCCGATCCCCTTGGATCGTACCGGCGAACTCCGACGAGCTCTAAAAAATCAACTGACCCAATTTTGAAATTTAGTCCACTGTGATTTAACTAGTGTGGAATATAAAAGGGGAAAACCATAAGCATTGGGAGTATAGTGTTGAGCGTGCCATGGCGGATATGAAGGTGCAAACCGGACAAAGGTAACTTCGCAACCAAGACAAGGAATCAGAGTAAAGCAGTGGCGATCTATTTTTTTGCTGCTATAAATAAGTTGAGCAGATACGAAAGAGTGCCGCCTCTGGTGCGGCGCCATGTACGCATCTGGTGAGAATTTGACGGTGCTGCGGTAGCGATGGCTGTCGGCAGCGTGGAAGTAGATCTAGGAGGGTAGACAGTGGCGGCGGGGCGCGGTGGGCGAGACAGTCGTAGGAGCGGCGCTGGCAAGGTGGATGACGGCGGGGATGAAGCGAGAGGACGGGATGCAAGGATCCCGGTCCGAAGGCGTGGATAAGAGAGGTTGATCTCTTGTAATGGACGGCGGCGTCAGGGTATCAGCTCCAGCATGGTGGAGGAGGACGGCGGTGGATGGGGTGGCGGACGGCGGCTGACGGAGGAGGGTGGGGTGGAGAGGGTGTTTTGGCGCCCATGGAGTATGAATGGGGAAAAGGGAGGTAGAGAGGAAGGGGGGAACCATGTAGTCAGGGTGCGCTTGTCTCAAATGCGAGGAAATTTACAAACTTAGCCCCCGTTTCAAATTTCTACTACATCACAGCAACATTAGTCGGTTGGGGATAGTACGGTAATCTCGCATACACGAATATTTGCCGACGAGAGTTTGTTTTTGGCGCCCACCGTATGAATATGAATCGGGAGGAGTCGATTTCGCCGAGGGCACACCGTGTTTTGGCGCCCACCGTATGATTCCGGTGAGAGGCGGTTACGCCACGCTTGGGTGAAATTACAAACCTACCCTATCGAAACCTATAGAAATCCAGCAGATAGACTTTGCACGGCAGGATAGGCAGAGTGATTTCCATCTTGCAGATTTTGGTTTCAAGTGATTATCGCGACTTTCCCCGCTTCGCTCAAATTTTGCACAGTGCACGTTTACCATGCCAACTCAATTCAAATCCCGTTTGTATTCTACTATTTTTTTTTGGGCGGGATCCATTTTCAATTGGAATTACATTCTATATACAACATTTTTTTTACATATATACTTTCAAAAGCACAACAAAGAATTCTGCTCCTTTATATGTATAATATGATTTACAAATACAACGATCTCGAAATCTTAAGGTTGAATTCAAATTTTTAACCAAATTATGTTCTACTAAAATGTATGGATCAGTAATATCTACATATTAAATAACATAGATGTGTGTGAATTCATATGAGTATGCATGTTTGATAGATCAATTTTGGTTCGAGTATGGATTACATTTATCATCATCTCGAATTCAAATATTTGAATCCCTTTTTTGTTCACTCCTTTCACGCCCATCTCTCTCGCATGCATGCTCCTTCAGGTAGCCATCACTCTCTTTTATCCACCTCACCCGCACGCTCACTTCATGTTTCTCCTATCCTCGCAAACATGGTCTCTCGACGTCTCCCTTGAGAAGTGTCACACTCTCCCTATCATTATACATTACACGGTTTTCATTATCTCTCACGCCTCTCTGCTCTCTGGTATCACTCGGTACCTAAGCTTTCTTTTCACCGCCACACACACAGTCTCCACTGCCTTTCACTTTGTCTTTCTCTCTATGGGATTCTCTCACACACCCTATATGTCTCTACATATGACTCATACCACTAAAATTACTCTCTCTCTCTCTCCTGTAGACACAACATTTGTTGCGGTCTCCTTTTCGTCTCCATCCCAGACTGACACCGATCAGACAACCCCGACTACCGTCTCCTCTCTCTCTCTCTCTCACACAAACACACACACACACACACAACTCCTGCTTCCACCCCCCTTCCTGACTACCGTCTCTCTCTCACACACACAAAACTCTCGCTTTCGCACCCCGACTCGTATTTCTCTCACAAGCATTTATCGACTAGCTAGCCTCTAGATAGGTTTATACACCCTCACACTCATGCTTCCACCATCGCATACATGTCTCTCTCTCGCTCCTTGTATCTATGTAGCTTTTTCTTCTCTTCTTGACACACGCCCTCTCGATCGTGCACACACACACTATCGCCTCATTTTAAGCTGATACCTATCGCGCACACACTACTTGTGTCTTTGTCACACATGCACTCCGTCCTCCTCCACTCTCCCTCTCTCTCACACACACATGGGCTTTTTGCAACAACTAGCAAGATGCCATGCGTTGCATGGAAAATCAAGATGCATTTGTATGAGTAGTTTATCTTGTGGGGGGAAAAGGATGAACGAGGGAAGACCTTATTTGCAAATGTGGAGAGGGGTGTGGGTATCTTTACAAAATTGTTATAGTTTCCTTCCTATCCGTCAGATACAGATCGGACGACCTATATTGCAGGATGGCAGGCACACGATCATCACCGACAATGCTTTTTATAAGAGTAGGGATAAAAAATAGAGTTGGTGATGATGGTGGGCCTGCCATCCTGCAATGTAGGTCGCCTGATTTATATCTAACGGATAGGAAGGAAAATATGGCAATTTACCCACACTCTTCACCACATTTGCAGATAAGGCCTTCCCTCGTTCATCCTTTTCTCCCACGAGATTTTGATGTTCCGTGCAACGCACGGGCATCTTGCTAGTAAGATTAGAAATTAGACATATACCACTTCTCGAATCTTGAAACCAACAACATGCCTCCCTTATCTCATCAAAACTGCCAAAGGAATATATTTTGAGTGAAACATAACATATTTTTAGTGATATAGGTATTTCAAAACTAGACTTTTTTTTCTATCAAATCGGTGAATATGTATTAATCTACTTTGATCGTGTGGCAACACATTGGCACATTGCTAGTAGTTATTATAATTTTTTGGACACCAGACAAACGGTGGAGTACATATACGAAGAGAAGAGGCGCACGCACACAGTCGGCCTCTCGCTGTCTCGCACACATGAGTGTTACGTAAAGGCGACGTTAACAAATAAACCCTAAAACCCTAGGTGCATGATTGCTGCATTCATGGGTACTGCACGCGTAGTGGAGCACCTTTGTAGGAGTTGATGGTCGGGACCACAGTGAACGACTTGGGCGTGGTGGCTCGCCATTGCCCGCAGCATCGAGTAGCCACGTTTAAAATATCGTTTTTTTAGCGGGGTTAAGAGTTCCGATTTTAAATGGCACGTTATAAGTAGTAAGTAGTTTTTAGAACGATTGGTATGGAGCGAAAATGGAATTCATAGTACTACGTACCTCCTTGGCGTATGGTTGTATGGTTTTATGTTACGAGATGTTGAACCTTGTAGTTCTAGGGCAAATACTATAGTTTAGATTTAGATGCTGGTTTTCAGTAATCGGAAGGGGAAACCCTTCTTTGATTAAAAAAACTACTACCTCCATTCTAGTTTACTAGTCCCCATCGTACTTTGGGTCAAAGTTTGTCCACGAATTTTACTTGTAAAATGTGAATGGAAAACGAGATTTTATTATACCCAAACAAAAAAGGACTGGAGGGAGTGATTGCTCTGACACGGATGCGACCTCTCATAGTGCAGGCATTGAACCGGCGCGCCGGCAAAGAGGGCCGCACTCGCTGCAGGCCTCGCTGAGCATGCCTCCTCGCCGCGTGCAACCAGCTTAAGACTGCCCCGCCTGCCTTCATTGAATCTGTGTGTGTGCCGGCAACACGTCCTTCTGCGAGCCGGCAGGCATTTTAGAACACAAAAAATGACTAAAATATAATTAATTTACGCATGGTCTTGACTTGTTGTGCTCGCACAGGTAGCAGGAACTAGTAGAGGTTTTTCTTTAGTTATAACTCTCCTCACATTTTTTCGGCTTTGAAGTGAATCATGGTTGTGGACATTATGTATGAATGTGCAGATATCTGTGAACATGAGTTTGATGTGGAAGTTGGACTTGGAATGTCGGGCTTGCGTGTGAACTATACCATGTCCAATGCTTTGTCTGTTATTGTTTGGAAAGTAATTGTTGTTATTACATGACCCGAAAAAAAACATTTTGTGCCACATCAGTAGATGCACAGACATCACAACAGGCATGCTGACTGGACAAACATTTGAACCTAGCTATTATGAAGGAAAATTTGTATTGACAACATTTTTAGATAGCAGGAGACGCCTAGCTTGCTCTGCCTCTGCTAGCTTATTTCTGGCTTCTTCCATCTCTTCTTTGGCTTGGGTGCAGAGAGCATTTGATTGCTCTTTTCACTTCTTCAGGAACTCAGCTACATTCTCAAGGGCTGTTGCATGCTTTCTTTCAGCCTTTACTAATGCCACGAGGACACGAACAGCTGACGACTCCACCTGGCTTGTGTGTAATCCAGCATCATCTGGGAATTTGCACCTTGTGTCTAATCCAGCATCATTAGGAACCGCACCTTGTGTGTAATCCAGCCTCATTTTGGAAACATGATCTCGAGGTTGACCATACTTCCCTCCTCGTAGGAACTGCATCCTGACATGAAGTTACTTCTTTTTTAGATCAATACTCAGAGAAACCTAGATCCATTTAGTAGAAGCCAGATAAACAAAACTCGGAGAAGTGAATTCAAAAGGAAAAGAAATATAAAAACAGACTACACGGTGAGAACACCCACTTCCTACATCAAGTTAAAAACGAAAGCATTAGGACGATTAAGACTCTTCTTATTACACATCGAAGAACACCACGCTTAAGAGAAACAGAAACTACAACATATACACATCGAAGAACACGAGGCTAAATGAAAGTAATTGAAAGGGTGTTACTTACCAAAGCTCGTTTTACAAGTTCGGTGCAGCTCCTCTTTAACTTGCCACGTTCCTTGAAGATGTCCCGAATATCCCGTGTTTGGTCTTCATTGCTCCTCTACATGTTCACACTCGTGGTTTCAAAATCTCAACATGGCAAGAAAAATACTACTAGTAATACTCACAAGATCTTGTGGGAAACATTAAAGCACTCTGCCGCCATGTTAGAGCATCTCCAACAGAATCAAGAACGCTAGCGCTTTAAAAAAGCGTAAAGGATCTGAGATCGAGAAGTAGATACTAGAGAGTAGAGGATAGTTCTCAGCATAGATAGATACAAAAAAGATATTTCAACTACTCCTCGTCGTCCGACTGCTCCTCGGTGATGTCCTCCTCCGACATCTGACTGTAGGCGTGAAGATACCGATCATCGTCGGATTCCCAGGCTGACGCTGCTCCTAGCCTCATGTTAAATTGAGCGTCCGCTCTTCGCCTACGCTTGTCCTCGCGATAGGCGGCTCGCTCCGCCCTCCTCTTATCCCTCTCCGCCCTCCTTTGCTCGTAGAACTCGCGCTCGTTGATGATGTCCTGCGGGAAGTGTTGGCGCCATAGCACAATGGCTTCCTCGTCCATCCCAGCGATGCCGAGACGGTGCTCCCGCCTCCGGTTGTCGCGACGATCCTCGTCGGTGCTAAGCCACGGCAGAGGCGCGAGCTCCTGCGCCCGCTCCCGCGTCGGCACGTTGGGGAAGTTCAATGTTCTATGAGGCCACCGGAGGTGCCACGCCACCGCGTCGTACGCGCGGGCGGCCTTGGTGGTGGTGTCGAAATTGCCAAGGCCGAGGCGCATCCCATGAAACCGGATCTCGGCAGAGAAGCCGCCAGAGGGGCGCGCGCGGACGCCGCGGTATCCCCAAGTTTCCCAGCGATGCGGCGGCATGGTGGCGGCGAGGCGAAAAAGAGCAGGGAGAGAGCGGTGGCAAGGCACAGAGCGGTGGGAGGACGTTGGATTTTATAAAGCGCGCCAGACGCCGCGCGCCAAAACTAGTGCACGCCCGACCGCTTTTTCTCGTGCGCGTGCGATCCTTTCCCGACGTCTCTGCTATCTCTACTCTCTTCTCTACGGTTATATTTATTTTATATTTAATATTTAATATTTATCTCTACTTCCTTTACTGTCTACTTTTTTTTCTCTATACTTTTTTTTCTTGCAATATAGGTCGTCCGATTTATATCTGACAGATAGGAAGGAAACAAATGGGAATTTTGCAAAAATATACCCATACCCCTCTCCAGATTTGCAAATAAGGCCTTCCCTCGTTCATCCTTTTCTCCCACAAGATAAACTACTCATACAAATGCATCTTGATGCGTGCAACGCATGGGCATCTTGCTAGTTCTAAAAACCTTTCCATCATTTGCCACACTGCTGGTTGCAGATGAAAAACCTACCCAAGCACAGCGCGATACAGGAGCGATGCACAATTACAAGCTGATATTCTCTTGGACAATGGAGGCTATAACCAATTACTTTTACGGGAACAATAGCA